>JAWNNP010003458.1:57500-2457500 GCA_035044805.1 Leucophenga maculata
TGTTGGGCAGCTAGTAGGCGATTTGAGCCATGCCTGCGCTAGGCTTGCAGGCAGGCAGGCAGTCAGTCTGTCGGCTTTTGTAACTTAGTCTCAGGCTGCAAGGCTTTGTCTTTGGGCGTTTTCTGATTGCTGATTTTTTTGTTGTCGACAACTCTCTAGCAATTCTGACTGTTTTATTCGTTCGTTGCTAGTTTATAAGCTAGCTTGGCTGGCTGGCAGCTCGACTGGCTGGCTGGCTGACTTGCTATCAACTTCGAGTTATGGTAATTAAAAAGGTGTTCCTTTCATGCTTTGCAACGAGTGTGTTTCATAGGCGAAGCCAATCGAATAGGCATTAAAACTACAAAACTTAAACTTCGTTGACGTTGACAACAGCAAGATACAAAAAAAAAAAAAAAAAGCGCTGAATTAGTGAACTTGTCGCGCTTGCGCTATGTGAGGTCTCCAACCTAGGCAGAAAGCAGCAAGCAACAAGAATCAATGGTGTAGACAAAAATCATATTTATGACAAAATTCAAAAATTCATGAACCACAATAACAACAACAACAACAAACTGCTGACAATCGCATACGCTCTACGAAATCTTGCTGTATGAATGCCACACAAAACGACAGACAGACAGACGGACAGCGAGTTACACCGCATTGAATTGAATTGCCTTGCAACATATCTCGAAAGCGTGCAACTACTGTTGGGTGGGTGGTCGTTGCACATTTACGCGATTTAGACAGTTAGTTACAAGTTAAGTTACTACAGACAGACAGACAGATAGTCCTTAGATTCTTTCTTTTCTTTTTGGCATGTTTGGTTTTATTTGGTTGCCAAACAAAAATAAAAAAAATAAAAAAAAGTCACCATTTTTTTTTCCTTAATTCAATATAAACTAATCGAAAAGTTTTACCTCTCTTCTTCTACTTCTTCTTCTTCTTCTATATAGACTATACTCAACTCGATGCATAAATATCAGCCGCGTTTTCATCTGGTACGCGCCAATGATATACTGAAGCTACCGTACTCGACCTTTCGAACGTACGTTTTTAAGGAGACGGAATTCATAGCCGTAACTGCATATCAAAATGAGAAGGTAAATCTAGATAATACTTCTACTTCCTGCAATCCTTATTTATATTACTTTTTTTTTTTCTTTATAGATAACTCAATTAAAAATCGATAATAATCCTTTTGCAAAAGGTTTTCGTGATACTGGTGCTGGTAAACGTGAAAAGAAGTGAGTATCACTAAAGTCCTTTAAACGAATTTCAATTCAAAAATGTATCAGAAGCAAAGCCAAATGAGTCGAATGAGTTTTTAAATGATTTAGTAGGGTGCAACTGAAGCAACTACTAAGGAAGTACTACTTTGCTAGAAAAAAAGCAATTTATTACTTAACAACGATGTTCCATTTCCCTGGAAAACCTATTTATTATTTCTTAACACAATTCGTTGAAGTTATTCAAGGATGCTTCGTTTTTCTTGAGAAAAAAAATCCTTTTATTTCTTAACATAATCCAATGATGTAAGAATCCAACGATGCTCAACATTTCCAGTAAAAAATCTTTTACTTTTCAACACAATCCAACGATGCTCCATTTTTTCTGAAGAATAAACTCATTTCACTTTTAAATAAAATTCAACGTTGAAGGTATTCAATGATGCTTCGTTTTTTGTTGAGAAAAAAAAAACTCATTTTATTTTTAAATATAATCCAACAATGGAACTACCCAACGATGCTCCATTTTTCAGGAAGAAAGTACTTATTTTAACATAATCCAACGTTGGAGATATCCAACGATGCTCCATTTTTCTGGAGCAAAAAAAATCCATTTATTTTTAAACATAATTCCTCAATGGAGGTATCCAACGATGCATAATTTTTCTAGAAGAAAAAAAAAATAAATTAATTTTATTTTTAAACATAATCCAACGATGGAAGTATATAACGATGCTCCATTTTTCTGGAGAATAAACTCATTTCACTTTTTAATACAATTCAACGTTGAAGGTATTCAATGATGCTTTGTTTTTCTCGAGAAAAAAAATAAACCCATTTCATTTTTAAACATAATTCATCAATGGAGATATCCCACGATGCTTCATATTTCTGGAAAAAAAAAATCATTTTATTTTTAAACATAATTCATTAATGGAGATTACCCAATGATGCTCCATTTTTCTGGAGAAGAAACCTCATTTTATTTTTAAACATAATTCGTCAATGGAGATATTCAACGATGCTCTATTTTTCTGGAGAAGTAACCTCATTTTATTTTTAAACATAATTCATCAATGGAGATACCCAATGATGCTCCATTTTTCTGGAGAAGAAAAATCATTTTATTTTTAAACATAATTCATCAATGGAGATACCCAATGATGCTCCATTTTTCTGGAGAAGAAACCTCATTTTATTTTTAAACATAATTCATCAATGGAGATACCCAATGATGCTCCATTTTTCTGGAGAAGAAAAATCATTTTATTTTTAAACATAATTCATCAATGGAGATACCCAATGATGCTCCATTTTTCTGGAGAAGAAAAATCATTTTATTTTTAAACATAATTCATCAATGGAGAAATTCAACGGTGCCCCATTTGTGAAGGTCGCTACAAGTTAAAAGAGCTTCATCGTATGAAGTAATATGTTGGTTATTTAATGGGCTTCAAAAAAAAAAAAATTAAGGCTTAAGTAGAGTAGAACCTGCTTCCGAATGGTTTTCAAACCATGGTAGGGCTCAATTTATGATCAATGATGCATTTGGAGAGACATTAAGCTCTTTGAAAGACAATCGATTAATTGATGACGATTCATCATCTTTTAATAACTTAAATTAGGATCCATAGGTCTAGCTAATATAAGCTTATCAAAGAGTCTATTTATGTTCAGATGGAACCACTTAAATAATTCAAATAGAAACGCTGAATTTTTTATATTTAAACATTCTTAATAAAATATTTTATTAGAGTCTTGAATTGGATCATTAAAAGTGATGACCACCCTACAAAAATTCTAGTCTGGCTTGCCGTTGAACAACAAAAAACTTGGAGACTGGAACAGTTAGAATCTTCAAGTTTGTATAATATTTCTGCAGATTAGTATTTTTTTTTTTTTGAATGTTCCAAACAGTACCCATGAAGTAAATTGTAAAAAAGCGATATAGCCGCTTGCAACTACTTGTGTAGGGTGTTTACAAAATGCTTTTCAAGAAATGAAGCTATTAACTTTTAGCGACGCTTCGCAAAACACCCAACTCCGCCCATTTTTGTGCTTGACTTCTTACTGTCTGAAATCTATCTATTTGACTGTCTGTCTGTCTGTCTGTGCAACTCAGTATTGCATGTGACGCTGACTGTCACAGCAATGACAGTGCGGTATGTACAATGACTATATGACTATGACGGCTGCAGTTGAGCATAGCGACAGACAGCTTTAGTTGGAAGCGTCTAAAAATCATGACAGTCCAACTTGGTAAGTAAGCGAATTGGATTTCTATGAAATTGCGTGTTGTCGACAGGCGGCATCTAAGCGTTTGCTCTTACTTATAAAAGCTGCCACCCTTTGCATCTTCTTCTAGCTTTCTTTACTCCCAGTCAACTGTGATTGCTGACAGCAATAGTGCCCTGCTATGTTTGTGACAGTCAGCTAGTGTTGCAACTAGGACACATGCCAGCCAGCCAGCCAGCCAGTCAGCCTTTTGCCAGTCAGTGGCAGTCAGAATATTCTGTAAATTCATGCAGCCTACTGAACAATAAAATTCCAAAATAGAAAAAACCAAAATCACCGAAATCACGCGCGCCAGCTCAAAGTGAATTGTTTGTGTCAGCCAAGCTGACAGGACCTCCCTTAGTTCTGTGCATATGATGATGATTTAGCGTCGGCGTTAGCGGCTTGTCAGTGTCAACAGCATCAAATCGAAATTGATTTGTACACCGTTTGCCATTAGACAACACTGGACAGTGGAAGTCAGACGTCATTCATCATTATGTAACACATTTAAAGTTCAAAAGCCAACTGCGGAAGCCAATACCAATTGTAAGCTTCCTGCGCAAATGGCAAGGCTCAGTTACACATCATCATAGTCCATCCATTCATCCGTCTATGTTTAGCGCTATATTTGCTTGCTCTGTATATCCTTGCAAACATTTACCTATACACACATAGCCTTCGGACAAACGGACGTATTGTGCCAACGCATTTTCCGGCCACATGAACAACATGAACTTGTTTGAAGCGCAGGAAATTGAAATCAATCCATCAATATGGATTACAAGACAACTTGCTAACAAATGAATGAGCGAACGAGCGTACGAACGAACGAACGTACGAAGGAGCGTGTAAGATTCAGACTACAACCACCCAATGCTCTGCTAACAAATCATCAAAAACAGGAATAGCATCCTCATCATCTTCTGCATCTTTATCATTGCTGTCGACAGCCATAATATGCTGGGCATCAGACTCACTCCTGGTTCAAACAGTATTTGCTTGTCTAACCTAAACCTAAATCAATACATGGCACAACGCTTGTTTGTATTCTTGGACAGGATCAAGTCAGTAGCTAATTAGTTGCGCCTTGTTAATTTGTTGTGTGTTGTGGAAGTAGCTTCTTTGGGAGAAGTAGTAAAAGTGATTTTGGAAATTGTTTACAAAGTGTTTATGCTTGCCTAACGAATTTGTCATTACCTTGAGTTAGCTATTCGCTAGTGAAAATAGTTTAGCGAATTTTATTTCGCATAATAAAAGGCTGAGTTACTTCAGCTAATATGGAGGATATATGTTATAAGGACTCGAATTGAAGCATTAATAAATGTTTAATGAAAATTAATATCAAAAATATTCAAAATATATTTTATGACGTTTGTTTTGGCAGAAGCAGTTTGTTTCGTTCAAATACAAAGTGTGTGGCGCCCGAGCAGGGACAATTTCTTGAAGCTAATGTTAATAAAAAATCTTATCAAAAAAAAAAAAAAAAACAAGAATAGAATAGGAACAGGCAGAATTTCGACCGTGTGACTTTCATACAAATTTATGAAAAAAAATTACACCCAACTACATTTTACATAACTGCATGGTGTTGCTATTCAAGGTTAAGGACTCACCATCTAACCAACTTAAGAAACATTTAAAAATAATGTAACCGTGGCTACCTATGCTGATGATACGTGACCTTAAGATTCTGCGAAGAATCTTTCTCTCGAAGACTTTTAATGCTGTCTCGTCCGATTCAAACACGGTACATGCCTCTGCGCCATACAATAGGACTGGAAGCATCAGCGTCTTATAGATCTTTATTTTCGTCTTTCGAGAGAGGGTTTTACTTCTCATTTGCTTGCTCAGCCCAAAAAAGCAACTGTTTGCCAGCGTGATTCTTCGCCTGATCTCCAGGCTGACGTTGTTGTTGCTGTTTATATCGGATCCAAGATAGACGAAGTTCTCCACAACACTGAAGTTGAAATTCTCCATCGTCACTGACCGTTGAAGACGCGATGACGGTGTGCGAGAAGACACCAAGTACTTCGTCTTGACCTCGTTCACCGCTAGATCCATGAGCCGAGGCTGTTTTTCAATCTCTGAGAACGTATTGCTGACTCACCGTTCCTGCGTGCCGATGATATCGATGTCATCGATGTAAGCGAGGAGCATCTATTCCTTTTGGAAGATCAAGCGCTACATATTCTGTATGTAAGGGCATTGGCGTAGGATTTATTCCATCAGGAGATTGAAAATATCGCACGACAGCGCATCGCCCTGCCTGAAACCTCTCTTGGTATCAAAGGGTTCGGTCAATTAATAAACTTTGAAGCCTAACTTCTTCTTAGAAGGGAACTGAAGATATCAGGAAATCTAGCATCACTAGATACATTCAATGTTCCAACGGAAGCTACGACGTTTGCCCATCTTTCTGGCAGTTTGTTGTTTCCATTCCAAAAGAACTTCTCCGGCTTGGTGGATAAGTACAAATCGAGCCAATTTTTGATACTATGTTCTGAAGTGAAGCGTATTCTGGTGAAGGCGTTTTGCATTGATCTAAACAAATAGTAATCAGAAGAGGCTATGTCTGGACTATAAGGCGGGTGAGGATTTCCAAAAAGTTTTTTACTGTTCCTGCAACATGTGGTCGAGCGTTGTGTTGGATGGAAAATTATGGATTCGTGTCTAGTCGAATTAGTTGTGAATTAATTGTGTTCGGTAGAGGTCCCCTTTGATCGTCTGACCCGATTTCAAGAGCTTATATTACAACACACCCTTGTGATCCCATCCCAGAGCATACAGACCTTGGCACCTTGAATATTCGGCTTTGTCGTGGATGTTGATGTTTGGCTGGGCTTCACATACGATTTCTTGCGCTTGGCTTTATCGTAATGCATCCATGTTTCATCACCAGTGACAATCCAATGCAAAAATTAGTTCTTTTTGTGTCTTTCAAGCAACATTTCCGACATACAGAATCGACGGCGTTCGACGTTTCAATTTATACGGAATCCAATTTCCAAGCTTTAGGTTGAATGCCAATGCTTTTGAACGTCTAGAAATGGTAGCTTGATCAACTCTCAAAGCTTTTGAAAGTTCTTCTTGCGTTTGGTACGCAATGCCTCCAATTCTTCATCTTCAAATTTTTTTGGCTGTCTTCTAAATCGAAATTTTACACTTTTAAGCCGTGGAACCCACTTCTGGCACTTTCTTTCAGCTGAAGCATGGCCAACCTAAACTTCCACTAAAATACGATGACTTTCGTTAGCACTTTTCTTCATGTTACAGAAGAAGAACTACCCGCAGAAACACTTTATCTGGCACAAAGTTCGACATTTTCATATGAATCGAGATAAGTTTTTATTTACACTTCAAACAAATGAAATATACTAAAAAATGCCCGCATTGAACACGACACGAAGTTTTAATTTTATATTTGCTATAAAAAATCTCAATTTCAGCAGTCAGTTGAAACTACTTCCTTGTCTTATTGCCCCAATCGATGCTATACAAAAAAGTCAACACCAAAAAGTTGTTGCCATATTCAAATCCGCTTAAACAGTTTCCCGGTGAGCACTTACTTTGCCCGAAGATTTTATTCGTACACTTGATATATAATTAGTCAGTCAGTCAGTTAGTCAGTCAGTCAGTCCATAAGCCGATATAATCAGCTGTTGCCTAATTAGCTAACCGCATAAGTGTGCAAGCAACTTGATTTCAATTAGGCGCAAAAACTTGCTTGCCAAACTTTTGCCTTAAGAAATCTCCGACAGGCAATTAGTGTGACTTATAAAACAATAAATTTTGCTTTGATTTGTACAAACTTGGCTCTGACTAATGCGTAGCAATCGAAAAGCGATTGCTACAACATGATAAAAATTTACAACAAATATAATGCTAAGCACTTAAGTAGCGCACTTAACCCTTTAGCAGGACTAAAAGCCAGCCAGCCTACACCCACACGACATACAGACAGACGGACAGACAGACAGACAGACAAACCCTTTCGCGTACCAAAATAATGTAGCAGAGTATCACACAGCATCGAAAAACGAGAAACCATGACATGCTGTTGAGCTGACTATTAAAACACTTAATCCTTGTGGTATGCTCTCAATTTCATTGTCTGTCCGTACGTCCGTCCGTCTGTCTGTCAACCACCAACACAAATAGCACCCCTCTATTTTTGTAGCAAGCAGCATAATAAAACGAGGAAACAATGAAAAATTATGCCTTTCGAAACAACGAAGTTTTGATATCCTGCCTTTGCAGTGATATATATTGAAAAGGATGTCCTTTGTAGAGCTATGCATGGAAGATATTATATCATAAAGGATTTTAAAATATAGAAACATAAAAATATGCCTTTTTTTAAAGGTTTTTTTTTGCTAACTGTTACAAACTGCCTTTAACAATTAATAGACTATATATGTAGCGTATCAAAAAAAAAAAAAAAAAAAATTGTCACGACGACAGCTCACAAAGAGTTCAAACAAATAAAATTTCTTTGGCTAATTCATTAGGCGCAAATTTGTCAAAAAAAAAAAAAAAAAAAAGGAAAGAAATAAAACAAATATAGAAGAAAAGGGTAAAATCAAAATGCCATAGCAACACTGCGGCAAGGGTTGTCAATGCTTAGCATAATTATGTGGTTTTTACACCCAAACAATAAACTCAAAAAAAAGAAGAAGAAAAAAACAATACAAAAAGAGATAAGTGATTAGACAAAAGAAAGCTGCAGCTGAAAAGTAGAAAAGTTTGATTTCACAGCTTATTATGGCAAGTTGGCAGCTCTGCTATTTGCTGCATGGCTTATTGTGAATGAATACAACGCAAAATTTTTGCCAAACGTTGCTGCTAATTGGCAGCTTAGGCTTAAGGCAAGGAAGGCACTTGCTTGCAAAATTTTCCGTAAGGCATTTCCGCCGCAAAATACAAAAAAAAAAAAAAAAAAAAACAAAGTAAATGGAAAGAAAAAAGAGGAAATCGAATTTACAATATTGCCGCTCCTGCAGTCTCTCCGTCCGTCCGTCCGTCAGACAGTCATCTATCTGTCTATATACTTAGTATTCAAAGTTGTATGCGCCTCCAGCTACGGAAAGCCAAAGTGAAAACGTTTTAGCTTCAGCGTGATGCTGATGTTGATGAAAAAACGCAAACCGCAATGCATAGCCGGAATGCTTGGGTGTTTGAGTTGTGGGCGTTCCTCTATGTATCGGCAGCGAAACAGAAACAACCGCAGGCGTTAGTTGACAATAGCAGCAGCGTCGTCGTCCTCGTCGTCGTCTATTTGCCTGTTCTGTTCACGAAGCAATGAACTGTTAATTTTTTTGCAATTCGTCTTAATGATTCAATTTTTTTCTATCTTCCTTTTTTCTTCTCCCGAATGCTGTGTTTAGCAATTTGTGACCGTTTTGTTTGGTAAAAAAAATTCACCTTTAAAGAAATTAAAATATTAAAAAAAGATGCTTTTTTATCAAAGCGTGTAGCTTCTTGGTAAAAAAAAGGTGTTCCATGGTATAAAGTAGAGGTGTGCACGTAGTGGCTCTTTGTGCCCTTTGCGACTGATGCGTCATATACTGGCAGCCTACACTTAGCCTAAAAGAAAAAACGCTGCAGTCGAGTGGGCTTTTTTTCGAATGATTTGTATGAGGGACCACTCCTTCTAGTGGTCTAATCTTCGCCTAATTGGAATATTTTTTTTTTAAAATAAAACAAGAAACAAAAAATTTGGCGTTATTAACTTAAGAAACAAAACAATTAAGCGTTTTTCATACAAAAACTTAGAAAGTTTTGACAAACTTGTATGGGTGCTACACCTTCTAGTGTTGCTATCTTAGGCAATTAGGAATATTTTCTTAGAAAACATGCAAGCAACAAAAAATTTGGCGTTATTAACTTAAAAAACAAAACAATTAAGCATTTTTCATACAAAAACTGCGAAAAGGTTGACAAATTTGTATGTGGACTACCACTTCTAGTGTTGCGATCTTAGCCTATAAGGCATATTTTCTTAGAAAACATGCAAGCAACAAAAAATTTGGCGTTATTAACTTATAAAACAAAACAATTAAGCATTTTTCATACAAAAATCAGAAAGTTTTGACAAACTTGTATGAGCGCTACCACTTCTAGTATACCGATCTAAGTCTATATGGAATATTTTCTTAAAAATTATGGAAGCAACAAAAAAATTTGGCGTTATTAACTTAAAAAACAAAACAATTAAGCATTTTTCATACAAAAACTGCGAAAAGTTTGACAAATTTGTACGGTGACTATCTTTTTTTGTGATTTCAACTAAAACTTAATGAAATATTTGTTAAGAATTAACGGTAAATAGCTCAAATTTTGGTGTTTTTTGCAAAACTAAACACTTCAATGAAAATTTTTCATACAAAAACTCTAAATGAGGTGTAAATACGCATGGTAAGTGCCAACTTCCCGTTAGGAAGGTGAAAATATCATGTTCATTGTATGCAAGTGATCCGAAGCATGAATAATAGAAGTAAAATATGCAAATTTAAAGGCTCTAACTCTTATAGTCTCTCAGACGGACATTGCTATATGCAACCGACTTTTGATATGGATCAAGTATATATATTCTGTCTTTCCTTCTTCTGCGTGTTACATAAATTTGCATAAGTATAAGTATATCTTTTTTCTTATATTTTCCGTACTATTTCTATTTCTCTTTAAAGCACCTTCCACCAAATAGAACTTTCTTCAAACAGAAAAAAAATTAAGCTGTAGAAATTTTTCGCGGCTACCCTTTGCAAATAAATATATCTTATTTACAGCTGTCTGTAGAGCAAGCTTACGTGTTCCGTGCAGTTAAATGGGTGGGTCAAAAGATACACAGTTTGGATTAACGCAAATTGATTTGCTATTAAATTAGCTCACACACATACAGACAGCGTTGAGTGGGAGGGGGGGGGTTTGAATTGAGCAAAATAAAACACACACGTTTAAGTGTAAAAGAGGACGAAGACGACCGACCGCAAACTGCAATTTTCTTATCTTGGTATAAATTTTCTTTTTTTGACGGGGCGTTCGTGTGATAATGATATATGTGACTAGCAACGACCTGGAAACGACTTCAAATAGCGCCAAATTGCCCAATTTTAAGTTAGCTTTTGATGTTTCATACATACAATACATGTGTGTGTGTGTGTGTGTGTGTGTGTGTGTGTGTGTGTGTGGGTGTCTACATGGGGCGTTACAGTATGGGTGTCGGCGTTAGCTTGTAGCGCCTGCAGGCGTTCATCATAGACACGGGCGCCAAATTACGCTAACGTGTTTCGAATTATTTTTCAATTTCGAAACTAAGCTCGTGTGTGTGTGTGTTTCTGTTTAACTGTAATTGAGGTCGTTCCGTTACTTTAACATTTCAATTAGACTGCGGGGCGCACAAGCTGCGGCTTCTGTTTGCCATTGCATAATTTTAGGCGCTAAAATTGCCACACCATCAGCAACAGCAACAGCAACTAACGGTATAAATTTTATGGATTTAAAAACACGCACACGCACACGTTTAACCATTTGATTCGACCGGGGTTATGCAGCCTAAAAGTATGCAAAGCACAATTTATCGGTTTATATTAAGTTACAAATTGATAAACAAAAGTTGGCAAACTTCATAGAGCTGCTCGCCTAAATTATATACTGCACACACACACACACACAACATATACACTTAGGGCAGGAAAGAGAGACTGACTGACTGACTAACTATAGCATAGCGCATTAAGTTGTTGTAGTTAAAAAAAGTTTTCATTCAGTTAGGCTAATAGACGGACGGACATATGGTCAGTTGGGCTTAGTAGGCTTCAGCGTGATTTCAGTTCGAACTGCACTTAAAATTGACAACATTTTGTTATTACATTGTTGTTTCGGATACAGTTTGAGCTAAACTCTCTCGAAAACTTATTACAGCAACAACAACAGAGAAAGAAAAATAATTTTAGCATCTAACAGTTGCTGCTTTGCTTTAGTAATTTCTTATTGCGGCATTTCTGTCTTTTCTACCCAATTAAAAAAAGGTAACCATTTGAAATATGTATTACTAAGCACCTTCCATTGCATACAATGTGCAACTTATATGTCACATAAACAAGCTCAAGTGTAAATAAAAAATAATTTTAGCACCTAACAGTTGCTGCTTTGCTTTAGTAATTTCTTATTGCGGCATTTCTGTCTTTTCTACCCAATTAAAAAAAGGTAACCATTTGAAATATGTATTACTAAGCACCTTCCATTGCATACAATGTGCAACTAATATGTCACATAAACAAGCTCAAGTGTAAATTCGTTGCATACTTTAAGGCTTTTTTAGCTCAATTTGGCTTAGCTTATAGACTCTCGCGTAAAAAAAACCTATTTGTACTAATTTGCATTGTCTTTGCGCCCCACTGTTGTTACAGGCAGGCGCTGATGTCGAACCGAGGGTCCGATTCGGACAAATTGAATCCAACGCATGTAAGCAGCTCACGTGCGCCGTTGCATTTGGGACATGCTGGACGACCGCCACATCTGCATCCGCATGCTGCAGCGCTGCTAGACAATCAGCAGGACGATGATGATAAGCTACTCGATGTAGTCGGACCGCCGCAGAGCCCACTGTTGCCTTTGAGCCATTCGTTGCAGCAGATGCATGCGCATCAGCATTCGGGTAAGTTGCAAATCAAATAATTATAAATTTAAAGCAGTGCGCGGCACAGTATACAAAAGTACATTGGAATTGTGTTTCCTGTAGTCTGCCGAGCACTGTTTTAACGCATACTACTTGTACTAATGTCTGTAAAAGCTTCATAACTTATATTTTTCCTCTGTTTTTTTTTTCTTCCTTTTTTCTCGCTCTCTTCCTCTCTTTAGCACTTGCCGCCTGGTTCAATCATCTCGCCGGCGCCGGTGAACACGCTGCCGCTGCCAGTGAGGATGCGCTACGTCGTCGCCTGCAATCTGCCGATGAAGTCGAACGCGATGGCAGCGATTCTAGTTGTTCGGAAAGCGTTGGCGGCAGCACAGGCGGCGCCTTTAGGCCCACCTCGAGCGGCAGTCCAAAGGAGACGGGTGGCGGCCTAAGTAGCGCCGGTTCAACGTATCCAGCACCGAACATCTCTGTGGGACCACCGATACATCCGTCGCCGCATCTGTTGCCTTACCTCTATCCGCACGGACTATATCCGCCGCCGCATCTTGGACTGTTGCATAATCCCGCCGCTGCAGCAGCTATGAATCCAGCTGCTGGCCTAAATCCGGGCCTACTCTTCAATGCACAACTTGCGCTGGCTGCGCAGCATCCGGCACTATTTGGACACTATGCCAGCGCTGCAGGACATACGCCTGTCTCACCGTTGCAGGGTCTAAAGAGTCATCGTTTCTCACCGTACAGTCTGCCCGGCAGTTTAGGTTCTGCATTCGATGCCGTTACGCCCGGTTCGAATGCCAACCGTGCGAATAGCGGTAATGGCACCGATGCACCACCACCGGCACTGCTTGGCGCCGGACACATGGAGAACGGACCACGTTCTTTAAGCTCAAGTCCGCGACCGCGTCCCTCATCACATTCACCACCAACACGACCGATATCCATGTCACCAACAACGCCGCCATCATTGCTCGGCAAGCGTAATAATAATTCACCATCGGAATTGAAGAGCATGGAGAAAATGGTCAACGGACTGGAAGTGCAGCATAATGGCGGCGGCGGTGGCGGCGGTGGTGTGCTAACGCTAGACGATGTGCGTCGCTCACCGGTAACAGCGGCAGCACAATTGCAACATCATCATCATCAGCAGCAACTTGCTGCTGCACATCATCTACAGCAGCAGCAGCAACAATTGCATCAACAACAACAGCAACATCTGCAGCAACAGGCGCAGGATCAGTGACAATTACTGGAACGCGTTGCCGTTGCTGCCGATGTGGATATGCTACATGGTAGCGGCAACGTTGGCGATGATGATGAGCACGATGACGACGACGAACTGGACCGCTCGTCTGTTATTGATCTCGATGATGTTTGACCGCACGGTGGACAGCTGCAGCAACTCTAGCGCAATCTAGTAACTAGTATAGTGGAACAGGAGCAGCAGGAGCAGCAGGAGGCTGACTTAAGTGAGCATATATATGTAGATGTTGCTGAAGAGACACTTGAAGAGCAAACACTGTTGCAGCAACAGTTGCAACTACAAACAGCAACACTAGCAGCCTATGAAAGACAACAGCAACAATTGCTGCGCTTCGAATACGATTGGCGTTGTGCAACAATCAGCAGTTGAATGCCACAACGAGCGTAGCAACAAGAACATTTGTGTATATAAGAAAAAAAAATTTAAAAAAAAATATTAAAAAATATTTATAGCAGATATATATATATATATACATATATGTATATCGTAGTATATAGCTCACACAAATAAATACAATATATATATATGAGATTAATTAGTGTTGCAAAATGTGCGGCGACGGCCGGTAATATGTGTGCAGTGTTGCATTTGCAGCGTGCATCATAGATGGCGCTTGAATACTAAGTACTACTACCACCATAAAGCAAGAAAAAAAAACATTTTTTTTTTATATATAATATATATATATATACATAAAATCTAACTATATATAACTACGTCGATATAATTTAGTAAATTTTCGAATTTATTGCGTATGAGTTGCAAATTGCATAAAAAAAGAAAGAAGGAAAGAAAGTAAGCAAGAAAAGCAAGAGGAGAAGTTGACAATTGAAAGATATTGAAAGATCGATGTTGGCATGCACGCATGTTGTATATAGTTAAAGCAGAATGCATTATATATACATAAATCTATATAGTAACTAGCTGTTATATACAATTATATATATATATATATATATATATATAAACATATAATCTATATATATATATATTTAAATGGCGGCAGCAAAAGTAGCGAGTGAAGTTGAGAACAAACAGAAAAATAAATATGTATGAATAAAATATATTAAAAAAAAAAAAAAAATGGCGTCAAAATGTTGAAGTGTTGTAAAGAATTTTTTTTTTTTTTTTGTGGTTAGCTATAGTCTACAACACTGCATCCTTTGACGCCGCGTAGCTTTTAAATTTAGTAAAACATAAAAAAAAAACACACACACACACACAAATAAATTTAAATATACATAATATATATATATAAAAAAAATAAAACATAAACAATATATATTAAAAAAAATTGGTGCATGCCAAGCAAAGATAAAAAGGCAACAGCAGCAGCAGTGTTTAACAATACTTTTGTCAGTGTTGGTAAATGAAACATTTATGTAATCACATCACCCAGTGTTAGCTTAGTTTGAATGCATATACAGCATAGTACAGCATGAGTACAGTTGTGCATGCACAGTATAATAAAAAAAAGTACAGTACCGAACAACTATGATGTATGTATGTATGTATGTACCCTATGTATGTTTATTATATGGTTATATAATTATTATTATTATTATTAAAATGATTATATTATATATTATGGCAATTAATGAAGAAGCAAAACATAATGAAAAAAAAAAATATAAAAAAATTTATTGCTAAATTTAAGTACAACACAAAAAAAAAACAAAAAAAAAAAGGACGAAATGAGATACGTGCGCAGTACATATGAACACATTTATATACTAAATTATATTTGCATAGAAATGAAAGTGTAAACATATATAAAAAAAAATTATATATATATATATATATCTATATTTATGTACATACCCTGTAGTATGGCCAGTAAACCATTGTGCACTAGTTCCAAACTTTCTAGCATGCGCCGTGAACATGAATTGCTTCGTTTGACTCAATTGACTCATTTTTCGACTCATTTTAATTTGCAGTGAGTAACTCATTGACTCTTATGCAGTGTCTTTTCATTTAATTTATTTTTCGATTATTTTCATATGCAGCGTTTAATCAATTGACATGAATTGTTTTGTTTGACTCATTTTTCGACTCATTTTAATTTGCCGTGAGTAACTCATTGACTCTTATGCAGTTAATTTATTTTTCGAATATTTTCTTATGCAGCGTTTAATCAATTGACATGAATTGTTTCGTTTGACTCATTTTTCGATTCATTTTAATTTGCAGTGAGTAACTTATTGACTCTTATGCAGTTAATTTATTTTTCGATTATTTTCATATGCAGCGTTTAATCAATTGACATGAATTGTTTGGTTTGACTAATTTTTCGACTCATTTAAATTTGCAGTGAGTAACTCATTGACTCTTATGCAGTGTCTAAGCATTTAATTTATTTTTCAATTATTTTCTTATGCAGCGATTAATCAATTGACATGAATTATTTGGTCTGACTCAATTGACTAATTTTCGACTCATTTGCAGTAAGTTACTTATTGACTCTTATGCAGTGTCTAAGCATTTAATTTATTATTCAATTATTTTCTTAATGACTCATTTTTTGACTCTTTTTCTTATGCAGTTTTGAAACAAATGGCTTAATTATTGAATAATTTTATGTAAGATAAGCATTTAATTGATTCTTTTCTTAAGCAGTGAGTCATCAATTGACTCATTTTTTAACTCCATGCAGTAATTAATCGAATGACTCATTTTTCGAAAAATATTTTGCATATGATAAGAACCAATTGACTCATTTCTTAAGTAGTGAGCCACCAATTGATTAATTTTTTAACTCTATGCAGTAAGTAATCAAATGACTCATTTTTCGAAAAATATTGTTTGTAATGAGTAATTAATTGACTCATTTTCCGACTCATATCCTATGCGGTGAGTAACCAAATTGACTCATTACGATTTATTTTGTACGTAATGAGTAACCAATTGTATAATTTTTATGCAGAGAGTTACCAATTGATTCATTTTCCAATTGCTTTTGCATATGATAAGAACAAATTGAGTCACCAATTGACTCATTTTCTAACTTTGGCAATTGACTCATATTCATATTTATTTCTCATAAAATGATTAATCCATTGACTCATTTTTTAACACTATCAATTGAATTCCATTCATATTATTTTCCTATGCAGTGAGTAATCAATAGACTCGATTTTTGATAAATTTTGTATGTAATGAGTATTCAAATGAATCTTTCCTTAAGCAGTAACCAATTGACTCATTTTCTAAATTTATCAATTGACTTCATATTCATATTCTTTTCTTATAAAAAGAGTAATCAATTAACTAATTTTTTGACTATTTTCTTATACAGTGAGTAATCAATTGACTCATTTTTTGACTCTATCAATTGAATTACATCATATTGTTTTCTTATGCACTGAGTAATCAATTTACTCGATTTTCGATAAATTTTGTATATAATGAGTATCCAAATAACTCTTTTCTTAAGCTGTGAATCACCAATTGACTCATTTTCTAACTTTGCATTTGATTCATATTCATATTTGTTTCTTATAAAATGAATAATCAATTGACTCGATTTTGATGAGTATTCAAATGACTCTTTCCTTAAGCAGTAACCAATTGACTTATTTTCTAAATTAATCAATTGACTCATATTCATATTCTTTTCTTTTAAAATGAGTAATCAATTAACTCATTATTTAACTCTATCAATTGAATTACATTCATATTATTTTCTAATGCAGTGAGTAGTCAATTGACTCTATTTTCGAAATATTTTGTTTATGATGAGATTCCAACTGACAGTTTTTTTTAATTCAGTTAGTAACCAATACACTCATTTCAACTCTCATTTTAACTCTTTTAATAGAATTATGTTTGTATTTTTTTCTTATGTAGTAAGAAATCAATTGACTAATGAGTATCCAAATGACTCCTTTCGTAAGCAGTGGATAACCAATTTTTAACTCTATCAATTGACTCATGTTGATATTTTTCAATGAGTTTATTTATGGACTAACTTTTTGTATATTTTCTTATAGAGTGAGTAATCAATTGACTCATTTGCTAACTCAAGCACAGTGCGCAATCAATTGACTCCAGGTTCTATACGTTTCTTATAAAATGAGTAATCAATTGATTAATTTTCCAAACCTTTTCCTTTTTTATTGATTAAATATTTTACTGACTACTTTACTGCTCTCAAAGTGTAATCATTTGATTTATTTTCTAACTCATTTTCAAATTTTTTTTTCTCTTGACTCATTTTTCGACTCATTTCTTATGCAGTATAAAATCAATTGAACATTGTTTCAAAAATTTGTTTGTTGTTCAACAATTGAAAGTTTTCATAAAACCGTAACAGTTATAATGCATTAATACAATTCTAGCCTATTTTTTTTTTTTCTTAAGTACTGCAGGGTATATAAATCGTGTAGTATATATCTACACAAATATATACATACAAGAGCAACACGTACATACACACACACACACACACACACACCTACAACCACACACATTCACATACTTAGAGTGTTAATGTAATAAATAGCAACATCAAAGATGGCGCCTATCAATTAATTAAGTATAGATATATAATTTTTTTTTTTATAATATTAGAAATTTATATATAAAAATATTTTTTTTTTATTTAGTACTAAAAAAATTTGATTTGTGAATTCTAAACATAAAACTTAAAGCAATTTAGCACAGTATGGCACACATATAGACAAGCATACACCATGCACTTAAAAAAAAAAATAAAAATTTAAATAAATAAAAAAAAAAAAATAATATATTACACTAGTTTATACATTTGAAGAGAGAGAAAAAAAAGGGTAGTAACGATTTTTCTTACACGCAAAATATAAAATTTTTTTTTTACAATTTTTAAAATTAATTTTAATTGTTTTTTAGCAGTTTGGAGTTATTAAAATTTGTCAATAATTAAAATTAAATTGGTTTCACAAAAAAAAAAAAAAAAAAAAAATCATTTAAAAAACTTTTCGTTGAAAAAATAATTTTTTTTTCCCACGTTGGGCGCCATTTTCACAAACGTTAAAAAAGCCCGACTTAATTATTTCTGCTGACAAAATAGTTGTTTTGTTGGGCGCCATTTTTTGTAGTCGTTTTGTTGGCTCAAAGATTTTAAAAAATATTCCGACATAGCATTTCTGCAACTGTTATATAAAAATTTGTATTTCTTAATATATTTTTATTTACGTTGGGCGCCATTTTTTTTTTTGTAGTCATATTGACTCAACTTAGCACTAAAGAAAATTTAAGCCAACATTTGTTTATTGTTTATAATAATGTGATGCTTGTTGGGCGCCAATTTTTTTTTATTAATTTTCTTATCTACGTTGGGCGCCATTTTTTATAGATATATGGTATTAAAAAAAATCAAAATTCTGTACACAAATTTCGAACACATACTTTTGTTGGGCGCCATTTTTCGTATTAATTAATTTTTTATTTAGCGTGTCTTCGTTACAAGAAAAAATGTCTCTAAACTAGTGTTTTATGTATGGCGCGCAACTCAAAACGAATATTTTTTTTATAAGTTAAAAAATAAAAAATTAAAAAAATTGAATAAGTTTTAAAAAAAAAAATTATTAATTTTTTTTTGTTAAATTTCTTTCAATTTGAGTTGTGCTGTGTACTAAAAAAAAAAAATAAAAAAAAAATTCACTGGAAAGCAAATCAATTTTTAAGATTAAGTTCTAAGACCAAAGAACATTTTGTAATTATTTTGTTTGTTTAATTTTTTTTTTTTAATTTTTTTTAATATTTAATTTTGATGAAGATTTTTTTTTTTTTTTTGTTTTTTTTACTCAAATAACGCAATTGTAGGGCGCATTTAGTTTGAAAATAAAAATACAATAATTCATATATAATAAAATATATATATATATATATTTATTAATAAAAATATTTTTTTTTTTTGCTATATAATAAATAAATTTGCTGTTTATAAGTTTTGCTGACCACATTTAGTATTATAAATTAATTTGTAGTATTAAAGATAAACAAAAAAAAAACAAAAAAAAAGAAGAACAACAATTATTGCATATAAATATATATAATTAGTGAGTTTTTTTTTTAAATAATTTTTTTTTTAGTAGTTTTTAAGCAAAACATTCAATTCAACATATGTTCCTCGCGTAAGTTTAGCTAAAAATGCAAATATTAATTGAAGTTTGAGAAATAAAGAATGAAAAAAAAAAAAACAAAAACCAGCGAAGATTTCATTGAAGAAGAATTTCAGCTTCGATTTTTCACAGAGTTGTCAAGTGTAAAGATGCTACATGGCAGCTTGCTCAAGAAAGGAGAAATTTTTAACTACTGTGGCAACTCTGGCGCACATCTAAAGGCACTGGCACTCTGTCTCTCTCTCTCTCTAAGAACTACACACACTCTCTGACTCTGTAACTCTCTCTCTCTCTCTCCCACTCTCTATAACACAATAAACACATTAACACACACACACATCCACAAACAATTGCAGTTTCATTTCGTAAATATTTAATTGTAAATTATATGTAAGCGAAACAAATTACCAGGGCTGCAATTTCAATTTTTTTCGTTTAAAAATTCAATCCGAGCATCAGTTGTGTAAAAAAAAAAAAATAAACAAAAAAATTTAAATGTAAAACAAAACAAAAAAATGCAAACGCGAAATTGAATAAAAAATATAAAAAAGAAAAATTAAAATAAAAGCAATATTAATTATAGTTAATTAATAAAAGCTAAACGGATGAAGACAAAACAAAGCAAAAATTAAAAAAAAAATAAAAAGCATAACATAACAAAAGAAAGAAAGAAAAAACTGTATAATTAATGCAACAACACCTCATGTCACTGCAATTAATTACAAATTAAGCGAAATGCAAATAATTAATGAAAAAAAAAAAATATATATATATATATATATATTAAAAAATATATATATTAAAAAATATATAAATAAAAATTCAATAAAAAAAAATTCGACTACTTTTTTTTATTTTTCAAGGGGAAAATATGAATTCAACTTGAAATACGTTGATCAATATTTTCACAGCTGCTTTGACTTTGCTTTGAATACAAATTGGCAACATAATGAAGGACATTAGATCTTCTGGCAACTGCACGTATGTATGCACGTATAAAATAAAGTGATGTAAATATTGGAACTTCTGTTTATGGTGATCAATAATATTCGCTACACAGTGACCACTCATATCGCGTTAAGGTTGATGCTGGCAAACGCGCGTTTGAAGTCTAAAAAACTGGATATAATTGAAAGCGCTACACACGAACTATTGTTCCAAACTATTTGTTCGTTTATAGAAATGGCAGAAGTTTTTGTTGCAACACGTTTAAAAAATGTTTTTCTGTCAAAATAGTCAACCAATGCATACCTTCTTCCCGCTGTTACTTACTTACTTACTTACTTAACTGGTCGTCAACCGTCTTCCGCTCATAGCTGCATTTAGGAAGGCGCGCAAGCCTCCATAGTCTAGTGCCAAGTACGGAGAGATCTCTTTATACCCGGTCATTCCACCCAGTGCCCGGTAGTCCTCTATTCCTTAGTCCTTCAATCAAGTTCGTGCGCACCAAGTAAACCATGCGTGCTGGAGCACTTTCATCCATTCGAATGAGGTGCACAACCCAGTGCAGCCGCTGGAATTTTATTCGTTGGACTATGTCAACCTCATCGAATAGCTCGTACAGCTCGCGGTTCATACGGAAACTAAACTCGTCGCCAACTCTAATAGGACTAAAAATCCAGCGGAGCATCTTTCTCTCAAAGATTTCCAACGTCGTTTCATCTGACTCAATCACGGTCAATGCCGCTACGCCATACAATAGGACCGAGAGTGTCAGCGTCTTATAGATTTTGATTTTATTCTTCCGAGAGAGGACTTTACTTCTCATTTGTTTGTTTAGTCCAAAAAAGCATATGTTTGTAAGCGTGATACTTCGCCTGATCTCCAGGCTGACGTTGTTGTTGCTGGTTATCACGGATCCAAGAAAGACGAAGTTTTCTACAACATTAAAGTTGATATGCTCCATCATCACTGACCGTCCAAGACGCGATGACGGAGTGCGAGAAGACAAAAAATATTTCGTCTTGTCCTCATTCACCGCTAGACCCATGTGGCGCGACTGTTTTTCAATCTCTGAACTCGCCGTTCCTGCGTAGCGATGATATCGAGGTCACCGGCGTAAGCGAGTAGCATTACTTCCTTTTGGAAGATCGAGCCCGACATACTCTGTATGTACAGGCAATGGCTTAGGATGTACTCCATCAGAAGATTGAAAAAATCGCACGACAGAGCATCGTTCTGCCTGAAACCTCTCTTGGCATCAAAGGAGTCGGATAGGTTTTTCTCCACCCTGACAACGCTTTGTGTGTTAGATAGCATCATCATGCAAAGACGTCCTAGTGCAGACAGGACGCAGAAAAACTTCGATCGTATCGGCTTGTCGAAAGCTGTTTTATAGTTGAGAAATAGGTGGTGTCTGGCTTTATTAAATTCTCAGGTCCTTTCCAAGATTTGCGTAATGTGAATATTTGGTCACTGGTCGAACTTTTTGGCCTGAAGCCACACTAATATAGTCCTATCAGTGAATCCGTAAATGGCTTTAGCCGAGAGAATCTCATATCCGATGGAAAGGAAACTTATTCCATGGTAGTTGGAGCAAACAGCGAGAGTCTCCTTTCTTAAAGATAGGACAGAGTACACTCAGATTCCAGTCATTGGGTATACGTTCATCGGACCACTTTTTGCATTAAAGTGGGTGCTTATTCGCAAACCGTCTTTAATAACTCAGCTGGCAGCACATCAGAGTCTGTCGCTTTGTTATATTCCGTTATATTCTGGTGGCTCTACAATGGTGCCCTCAATAACTGGTGGTTCCGGTGTCAATTCTCTATCGGCGGAATTTTGCGCTGCATTGGCCCCGAGTAGGTTAGAAAAATGACTGCTCCATAATCTCAGTGGTTCCTGTGCATCCGTTACCAGACATCCATTGTCATCCTTAGATAAAGTTACTTCAGGTTTAAAACCTTCAGTCAGACGCCACACCTTTTGATAGAGATTTCGAGTTTCATTTCTGTCACATAACATCTCAACATCCTCAAACTCCCGCCTTTCTTGCTCCGTTTTCTTGCGTCTGAAAAGGCGTTTCACCTATCTCCGGTTCTCTCGATATTGCTCTCTAACAGATCGCGTTGCTTCCGACTGCAGAGTTCGCTGATATGAAGCATCCTTCTCTGCAGTAGCATTGCGACAGTGCTTGTTGTACCAAGAATTCTTCACAGGTTTTATATAACAATTGAATCCCTTGAAGCCCTATCCATGGAGCGTGTGATATGTTTCCACTACTCACATATATCTCGAGAAGACGGAGAGGTTTACCAGAGCAGTTGGGAGAGTGTTTATGAGCAAACTTCGGCGGTCTGTTCTGATTGCAGCTTGTGCGGCGTGCACTACGCTAAGCCTAGTGCGTACCTTGGCAGCGAAGTCCAACACGCTCGATGCGTGCCTTCCGTCAATCAAAACAGGATCAATTTGGTTGCTTGTAATTTGATCTGGACTCAGGCATGTAGTCTTGTGAATGTTAAGCTGTTGAGATCTGATACTACTTTCTACCATGTTCCGACCTGTGGCGAAATCGATTAGCCTCTCTCCATTATTGGAGATAGTATCGTGAAGGCAAAATTTTCCGGCGGTACATCATTGATTTTGAACTCTGCGCGGTTCAGAGTAATTCGTAGTCGTAACAATGGGAGAAATGTTGCATTTGTTGACTATTTTGGAAAAAAAAACACCCTTTTTCAAACGAGATGCAACAACTTTTGCCTTTTTCTATATCGAACATCAACATTTCAACCTTAAGTTTGTGAAGATGCTTTGATCAAATTTTCGAGAAAACTATGCCTCTTCGCAGTTTCGCAGCCTTTAAAATATGAAACTCAGAAAATTTCTCTTTCATGATTCTACTATTTTGTCTTAATTTCAGTGACTTGAAGATGCTTTGATTGCACAACTGAGAACTCACTTTTTGTAATTTTGTTCGCCATAAAGTTAATCGCACAGACATAATGTGCCACCAGCCACGCCCATTTACTTGCAATGCAATAACTAATACAGTCAGTCAGTCGTTCAGTCATTCAGTCAACGAGGCATGCAGACTGTCAATAGCCAACACTTTCAGGCTTTGTTGCCTGCTGCCTGCCCAATGCAGGTTCTAATCTAATCGGCCAAGTCGCATTCGTGTTAAACTCTACTAAGCGACATATCGGATAATGCGCTATAGTAGGCGGGCATCAGCAACAGAGCTTAACGCTTGGCTTAGCTTGTCTCATGCATATGCACATGCGGAGGGTTCGAAATTATCGCGTTTAATCCATTTCAACTTGAATTTCATTTAAATTCAAAGAGTTTCTAGAGAAATGGCGAGTGCAAGTCTTTTCGTTGCAGGCGGCGTTATGCGATTAACTAATTTTATAATCGCGCACTACTTAATTCAGTGTTGTGCAATGGTTTCATGTTTGCCAGCACTCAATTCTCCTTCTCCTTCTTCTTCTCCCGCGCTCGTGCAGTTCAGTTTATTGATTTAAAACTTTATTAAATTAGCTTAATTTGTGTGTTTACCGCATGTGCGAGCGCTCATTAAATGCCACTTGACTTCAATTAGCTGCAAGCGGCAAGCAGTGAGCAGTGAGCGGCTCTATGCGATTTTTAATGAACGACAACTAAGCGAGTGGGTGAGCAAGCGATTAAGTGGCTAATTGAATGCGTACCGAACATATTTAGTATTCGTTTAAATTGCAAAAATGGGCAAAAATAATAACAAATAAAGACGAATTTAGACTTGAAAAGTTTTGAGTTTAATAAACGATCTCGCGATTTCGAAAATTGGGATGGCAGGAAAAACAACCATCGGAAAATTTAGACTTCAAGAGACTAACTAACCAATGGTAGTTAGCAGCACCAAACTAACATAAGACTACATGGTTAAGTCTCGTTTAAAAGGCTGATAGAAGGCATGCATCGAGCGTGTCGGACCACACAGATCATGTTGCAGCCAAGGTACGAAGTATACTAGAAAGTCAGACGGCAATGCGCATAAACACTCTCCCTACTGTGCTATGGGTAACCTCTCCGTCTTCTAAAGAAATATGTAAGCAGTAGAGACATATCTCACGCTCCATGGATAACGCAGCCAAGGAAGCCATTGGTTATACAAAACCTGTAAAGAATTCTTGGTACGACGAGGAGTTTCGCAATGCTACTGCAGGGAGTATCGCCACCTAGCAGCGAAGTCTGCAGTCGGAAGCAACGCGAGCTGTTAGAGAGCGACATCAAGAGAAACGGAGAGAGGGGAAGCGCCTTTTCAGACGCAAGAAAGGTGGGAGTTTGACCATGTTGAGATGTTACGTGACAGAAATGAAGCTCGAAAATTCTATCGAAAAGTCAAGCGTCTGACTTAAGGTTTTAAACCCGAAGTAACTTTCTATAAGGATGACAATGGAAGTCTGGTAACGGATGCACAGGAATCACTGAGATTATGGAGGAGTCATTTCTCCAATCTACTCGGAGGCGATGAAGCGCACAATTCCACCGATAAAAAAATGACACCGGAACTAACAGTTAATGATGTCACCATTGTAGAGCCACCGGAATATAATGAGGTCGATTCAGTTGAAAATTAACAAAGCGACAGGCTCTAATGGGCTGCCAGCTGAGTTATTAAAGACTGGCGGTGAAGAGTTGGTTAGGAGTACGCACCAACTTTTATGCAAGATATGGTTCGATCAACGCATACCCAATGACTGTAATCTTAGTGTTCCTTGTGCCAACTGTACGAATGGTGACCCCGATCTTTGCACCAATTACCGCGGAATAAGTCTTTATTCCATCGGATATAAGATTCTGTCGCGCGTATTGTGTAATAGGCTGAAGCCATATACGGATTCTCTGATAGGACTATATCAGTGTAGCTTCAGACCAAAAAGGTCAACCAGTGACCAAATATTCACATTACAACAAATCGTGGAAAAGACCAGAGAGTTTAACAAAGACACACACCACCTATTTCTCATTTATAAAACCGCTTTCGACACGCCGATACGATCGAAGTTTTTCGATGCCCTGTCTGCACTAGGTGTCACGGCAAAGATTGTCCGTCTTTGCATATCGACGCTATATCGATATCATCGGCGAGTCAGCAAGACGTTCTCAGAGATTGAAAAAGAGTCTTGGCTCATGGGTCTAGCGGTGAATGAGGGCAAGACGAAGTACTTGGCTTCTACTCGCATGCCGTCATCGCGTCTTGGACTGTCAGTGACTATGGAGAATTTCAACTTCAGTGTTGTAGAAAACTTCGTTTGTCTTGGATCCGAGATAATTAGCAACAACAACGTCAGCCTGAAGATCAGGCGAAGAATCACGCTTGCAAACAGATGCTTTTTTGGGCTGAGCAAGCTTATAAGAAGCAAAGCCCTCTTTCGAAAGACAAAAATCAAGATCTATAAGACGCTGATACTCCCGGTCCTCTTGTTTGGCGCAGAGGCATAGACCGTGATTGAGTCAGATGAGACAGCGTTGGAAGTCTGCGAGAGGAAGATTATTCGCAGGATTTTCGGTCCTATTAGAGTCGGCGACGAGCACGTATGAACCGCAATCTGTACGAGCTATTCGATGAGGTTGACATAGTTCAGCGCATATAATTCCAGCGGCTGCACTGTGCTGGACACCTCATTCATAACGATTGGCGCCAGCGCGCACTGAACTATGGAGGCTAGCGCACCTTCCTAGAGGCGCCCATGCCCGGTAGACAGTTGACGGCCATTTAAGTAAGTAAGTAAGTAACACTTCTAACTTCAAGGACTTAAACAATTCAATGTATTGTTCACGGAGAGATATTTGATGGTTGATCTGCGCCACAATTTCGTTACCCTAACTCGCAGCCAGCCATTGCATACAGGTTGAGTAGCACACTGCATATATATCATAGGTTTGAAAAGCGCTGGCAATGCAAACAGTTTGAAAAGCGTTAGTGTTTAGCAATTTTTAAGCTTAGAAATTTAATTTCTTAATATCTTTTGACGCTGCAGTTAGATTTCGAACAAAAAAACGCTAAATGTTAGACACAAAAAAGCTTTTTAACTTTAAGTTATTCTATTTTGAATGCTATGTGCGACATTTGCGTGATGCGCGCACAAACAAATGTTATGCTTTGCATAGTTATGAACGCTCATAAATTAATTGAATCAAATTACTACTTTTGGGTTTTGCATAAACTGTGACAACAATTAAAGCCACGTGTAATCAAAACTTTGTCTGCTCAGCTATTTGTGCCAGTTTTGAACTTCACTGCAAACTGAACGAACCGAAGTCGTCGTGAATTGCGTTTCGCACACACAATAATAATCATCATAATAAGTATTTTGGTTGCTATTCGCATATTTGACGTAATATCAGCCAACTGCATACGGTTAAAACTTTATACGAGACAGCTTAACCCCATCATTTTGAGGGCGCGGAGTTCAAATACTAAAATTGAAGTAGTCACGATTTATGCCTTGAAGTTGTTGATGAAACCCAACCACGATGAAAAAGCCATCATGCGAATTATGCGTGTCGAAGCGTTTTATGCTCTTGTCAACGACAAATCAAAGTTGTCAACGCACCACTCCAGCTAAACTTCTTCCCTGCTGCAATATTTTATGGAGTCAACTTTGACGAAACGAAACGAAACGCCGTAATAAATGCCTATAATGACAGCCAACTAGAATACTATTTTAATTGCAGAGTTTATGAATGCCTCTAAATGTCAACAACGCCCCCGAAGCGAGCGATGTGTTTGTTTACCCTATCTCGTCGTTCCGAGCCAGGTGAACCAGCGATGTCAACAAAATGCGTAGACACGCAAAAAGTCAACTTCCTGTGCGTATCCACAAAATGCGTTAATCAAATATTCATAAACAACCTCAAACTCCAATTTCAACTCGATAACCCCATCGATTTTATAGTCAAGCGAGACTGCCTGGCATAAAAGGGTTCAAATATGAGCACAATTTTGAATCGTGTTTTCATATTTCTTGCTAAATTTTTGAAATTTGTTTTGCAGCAGGGTAGAATTAGTTGTTGTCCTTTTGTGTGTTGTCCTGTTTTTCGTCTTTCGTCGTTTGTTGCTATATTATTATATATTATTATTGTTTCGGCGCTGGGTTTTCCACCAGCGCCGAAGTTTTCCTTGACACGCACAACAGAAAATCTAAGAAAAAATAAAAAAAAGGAAAAATAAAGGAACATAAAATACTAAGAAAAAAAGATGTTTCTGCAAAATACAAAAAAATGAAAAAGAAATGTTTAACTTCATTTTTTTTTTTGAGATTATCAGTTCTGGAGTTCGTTCGAAACTTTTCACCTTTTCAGGCAATAGGGAGGAAACTAACTTAAACCGGAGAATACATTACATTAATGAAGAACATAAACACTATGTTCGGATGGAACAAAAAATTTCCCATAGAAGTATTGACCACCATTTTACCGAACGAAATTTTCAAATAGGGAAAGGACTGGGTATGTTTGGTTTGGCATTTTTAATAAAAACTTCTTCATTCCATTTTATGCATATGGAAGAAATTTTGTATACATGTTAAAGACATAAAAAACTTTGCTCAAAATCGTAGATAAACGAAAGATCGATCTATAAACTGCAAAAAGTATTCGTTGACTAAATTGAAAATTTCGTACATATATAAAGGGCAGCAGGAGAAATAAGAACCAATGGAAAACTTGGCTATACAGTGCTATGCTCTCTTAATAAAGGAAAAAGCCAATTTGTTATATTTTAGTAACTATTGGACATGGAAAATAAGAACTATGTATCAAGGGCAGTCTGAGAAACAGCAGACAATGGAAAAGTTAACAGTGCTATGCTCTCTTAATAAAGGAAAAAGCCAATTTGTTATATTTTAGTAACTATTGGACATGGAAAATAAGAACTATGTATCAAGGGCAGTCTGAGAAACAGCAGACAATGGAAAAGTTAACAGTGCTATGCTCTCTTAATAAAGGAAAAAGCCAATTTGTTATATTTTAGTAACTATTTGACATAGAAAATAGTCCCTATATATCAAGGGCAGTCTGAGAAATAGCAGGCAATGGAAAAGTTAGCAGTGCTATGTTTTCTATACATAAAAAAAAGCCAACTTGTTATATTTTAGTAACTATTGGACATGGAAAATAAGAACTATGTATCAAGGGCAGTCTGAGAAATAGCAGGCAATGGATAAGTTAGCAGTGCTATGCTCTCTTAATATAGGAAAAAGCAAATTTGTTATAGTTTAGTAACTATTTGACATAGAAAATAATCCCTATATATCAAGAGCAGTCTGAGAAATAAGAGTCATTGGAAAAGTCTAATGCAAAAAGAACGAAATCTCTATCTATTACCGTTTCCGAGATCTTTTTGTTCATACGGACAGACAGATGGACATAAGAATATAGATTCTATCGCTCCAAATCATAAAGGGGGTAACTTTGGGGGATAACTTTGCATAAATCCAACAGGTTCTTGTACATTTTGTAAAGGGTCTAAAAATTGTTGAGCCGTTTATCCAACCATTGTAGCATCTAACAAGCTTTATAAGAGAGGGTGTACATTTTCTCGCATAGTTAAGTAGCTCACAAAGCGATTGGAATATGTAGCATGAACTCATTAATCACTACCAAGCGCCATAGATTTCTTCACTTTATAGACGAGTACTACTTAATCAAGTCCACCTTATCGGTCCAAATGTACACCAATATATTGACTGTGTAGAAAATAAGTTAGCTAGAGAAGATCCCTTAGCACACTATAGGGATCACGGTGCTTCTTCTGATATCAGGAAGAGCGATGTTTGCCTTACAGCTGTTAAGCTTCTGCGTTATCTTATAAGTTCTATCGTCCAACACTTTTTATCAGATCGTATCACTTAACGGTAAAATCTTCTGACATATGTTCAAAGTTGCTTAAATTCCATCCACTAATAGTCTCAAGATTCTTTCCTTTATTTTGAGTTCAGTTTCCAGTTGAATTGGTGTTAGATCTAGAATGGTTAAATGCTAAACTTTGACATTAACTTATCTCACTTCATTTGCCTTTTCATCAAATATTGGTCGAAACATGGTTCTCCGGTTGCACAGCTATGATTTCTCTCCAGTTTTCTTCTTTCTTCTGTATGTATCTTCCAGAGAAACTTCTTCGAGATGTATTAAAAAAAAAATTGTTTATTCAAGTTTCGATTCCACCAGATTACCAGGTTACCAAGCGACAATTTAACCCTTTCCCCCTTTCACTGTGGCAATTAATAATTCGTAATTTATGTACACACAAAATTTTTATGGTTTTTTAAGTTTTTTGTTTGTTTTTTTTTTTTTTTTTTTTGTCTGAATTCCAAGAAAAGTCAAACGAATGCCATGGAGCGCAAACTTATTGACAGTTTTTCATGAATGCGCTGATGCGTTGCACTACATTTGAATGGTAGGGGAGCACAGAAACAAAAATAAAAAAAAGGGTTATAGTTCGATTTGTGTCGCTTCAATTCCATGCGATTGCGACTTCTTTAGTGAAGCGTTAATATGCAAAGACTTTGCCACCACGCATACGCATTCGCCTGCACTACACCGACTGGCAATCATGTGTGACAAACTGTCGTCCAAAAAGCACCAAAAACCACCGAAGCACCATGTTACCCAAAAAAAATAAAACCAAAAGCCAATTAATAAAAACTTCTAACAAGCATAAAAGCCAAAAAAGGCTGGAAATTGAAATTTATGGGCAGCTAAGTTGGGAAGGGAATGGTCACAATTTGTTTGTAATTGTAAGAAAATTTTAGAAAATGTTGCATCTTACTGAGACGCAGTACAGAACTAAACTAAAAATACTGCGAAGAATCTTCTCTCGAAGACATACAAAGCCGTTTTGCCTGACTCAATCAAGTTGCATACTTTTGCGGCATACAGTACGACCTGGAGTATGAGCATCTTGTAGATCTTGATACTCTCAGCCCAAAATAGCATCTATTTGCAAGCGTGATACTTTGCCTGATCTCCAGGCTGAAATTGTTGTTGCTGGTTATTTCGGATTCAAGGTAGACGAAGTTTTCAAAAATATTGAAGTCCAAATTCTTCATCGTCACTGATGGATCACAAAGAAGCGATGAGGGCGTACGAGAAGAAGTACTTCGCCTTGTCCTCATTCACCGCTAAACTTAGTTGAGACTGCTTTTCAATCTCCGAGGATCTTCTTGCTGACTCAGCATCACTTCTTTTTGGAACATCGAGGCCGACATATTCTGTATGTACGGGTGGTGGTGTACGCTGTATTCCATGAGAAGATTGAGAATGAAACCTCGTTTGGTATCAAAGGGTTCGGAGAGGTTATGTCATGCCCCGACAATACTTTGTTTGTGTCATCATGCAAAAGTGAAGGAACTTTTCAGGGATACAAACAGAGCAGACAGGGTTCAGAAAAACTTCGTTCATATCGGCGCGTCTAAAGCGATTTTATAGTCGACCAATAGGTGGTGTGTGTCGTTGTTAAACTCACGGATGTGTTCCAAGATTTGGCGTAATGTGAATATTTGGTCATTTTTGGTGTGAAGCCACATCGATATGGTCCTTTCAGTGAATCCGTATATGGCTTCAGCCGACAGAATCTAATATCCGATGGAAAGGAAACTTATTCCATGGTAAAAATAGAACAGAGAGCACTGAGATTCCATTCATTGGGTATGCGTTAATCGGACCACTTCTTGCATTAAAGTTGTTGCTTATTGCTAACCAATTCTTCGCCGCCGGTCTTGAATAACTATGACAGCACATCAAAGCTTGCTGCTTTGTTATTTTTCAGCATTTTAATAACCAAATCGACCTCTTTATAGTCTTATGGCTCTACAATAGTGACATCGTTTACTGGTGGTTCCGGACTCATTTCTTTATCGGCGGAATTGTGTGCTTCATAAACTCCATGAACTTTGTGATTCCTGTTTATCTGTAACCAGATTTCTTTTTTTTTTCTTCTTCTTTAAATCTAGTTACTTCGGGTTTAAAACCTTCTTTGACTTTTACCTTGAGTTTCATTTCTGTCACATAACCTCTTAACATCTTCAAACTCACGTCTTTCTTTTTCTCTTTTTGCTTGAAAAGGCTTTTCTGCTCTCTCCATTGCGATGCTCTTCGTCGTACCAAGATTTTGTCAGAGGTTTTGTATATCCAATGACCTCCTTGGCAGCCCTATTCATGAAGCGGTTGATATGTTGCCACTGCTCACATTTATCTTCAGAAGACGTTGAGGTTTCTTGGAGCATCGTAACGTTTGCACATCCAACACGCTCGATGCGTTCCGAACGTCAAACAAAACATGTTCGATTTGGTTGTGTGTAGTTTGATGTGGACTCAGCCATGTAGCTTTGTGAATGTTGTGGCCTTTTGACCTAAGGCGAAATCGATTACCCTCTCTCCATTAATGGTGTCATCAAGTCTAAACTTTTACGAAGGTTGGGTCAAATATTCCTTCCTTCCCAATTTTTTAGCTAAGCAAGATTTTTAGATGGCATTTCGGGCAGCATTCGTAAAGACATTCCAAGCGCTTACAGAATTCATCTTTTGCCTCGTCATCTTTCTCTTCCGTCGGGGATCTATCTTATGTTAAACCTTATTAAATATTGTATTTTGGTCCAGATCGGATCATAAAAAATGGTAGCCCCAGCCAAATCTTTCCCATCTTTCTAAGCTTTTGTATGATCAATAACTTCCATTTTTGGTTTATTTTTATCCAAGGTTAGACGTGTTTTTGTGTGCTTGGTGACTTTTTTGCCACCAAATAAATGGATCAAAAAATCTGTATAAAATTTTGGGGATCTACATCCACTTTAGATGTAGCATGTTCAAGTGGTACAAGCTCTTTACAGAAGTGCGAGAAAATGTCCGGTCTGGACGTCAGCAACCGTTGACGCTGTAAAGAAAATTTTTATGGAGAAAAGGACCTGCCATGCTATTGATAGAACCAGAGGCATTTTATGGCACACTGCATTGCAAGAAAACCAAAGAATTAGTCAACGACTTAGTTTAGAAAGAAAATATTTAACAAAAAAAAAAAAAAAGACCCCTAAACTGTTGGACTCTCTTTTTTTTATGCTATGCTTCTCCATAAATACATCTGTTTATATGTGTTTCTTTTTGAGCACCCTTTGATCATCGTTTATAAGCAATTTCCCTTTAACGATTATCTTTCAAGCGCAACATGGAATCGTGGTCGACTTTTTACTTGCTTTCCCAATTTTACCCACTCCCCTGCAACCGCTTTTATTATATGCTGGCGCTGCTGCTGCTGCTGCTGCTGCTGTCAATATTCAAATTTGTTTTCCATTTTTGCCTACAATGGTCATAAAATACTTTTGGCATTTACACATACGCATACACACGCATAAACACACACACACACACACACACACACACACACACACACCTGTTTTTGTGTCTTTTTAGCCATTGAACGCGAAAGGGGTTAATAACAAAGACATGCAAAGGGGCAATCGGATGGCGGCAAACGGCGGCAGAAGTCAGAACAACAACAGCGAAAACATGAGCACCAAATGTTAAACCATCAAAATGCAAATGCGAGGCAATAAATAATTCCCCAAAATACAACCCGAACGGGTGAACGAGCGAGCGAACGACCAACAAACAAACCGACCGACCGACCGACCGACCGACCGCGGTGCTAAAAGCCAACCCAGTCTATATTAAACGGAACGAAACGAAACGGAACGACATGTATTGAAAGTGGAGGCGTTTATAGGCAACGGTTCGGCCTAATAAAAACCACCCAGCGAAACGCTTCAATGGCTGTCTGCGAACGGGTTAAGTGCGTCGATATCGGTGACGGCGGCGGATTCGGATTCGGCATCGGTATCGACATCCACAGTGGTGGTGGCAGTGTTAAAGGGTTGCCTGTCATCACCAATGCCACAGACAACCATCCGCCCGTAACCGAACATACGAGCACATGACTACGTTTGAAAATTCAAATCGAACGCGTTTCAATTGAGATGAATTTTTATTTAACACAGAAAAAAAAAAAATTATTATTAAATCTTTTGCTTTTATAATTCACAAAATGTTCATACATACAGAAAGTGGAACGGACGGACGGACGGCTATAACGATTCAGATTAGATCAGCTTAGTTATCTAAATTAAATTATTTTTTTTTGCAATATTTTCTCCAATACTTCACCATATTGGCTTGATCTGTCCTGTGAAAGTAAAATATGTTCTTAGCTGAATCCGTGTGAGATATTTTGTTGAAATTTGTCCTTTTAAGCTAAACTCAACTACAAAAAAATAATTTTCGTACAAAAACCTAGCAGAAGAGATCAATATATATGGAGGCTAACACTTAAAAAGAGGTGTATTACAGAGGTTTATCCAAACTTAAAGGTTCTATCTTTTAAAGTCTACAACATCTTGTTATTCACAATCAGACAGACGGACATGTCTATATTGACTTGACTTTTAGTAGTGAGGCCACCTCTTTTAGTGATCCGATTTGGACCCTAATGGCATATTTTATGCAGATTGACACAAAAAATAACAAATTTGGAGTTTAAAGTCGACAGTTAAAAAAAAAAATTTTTTTTTTTCATACAAGTGGACCGATCTGAACTTAAACAGAATATTTGTATTTAAGGATTTTATTGAAGAAGTGTTAATACAAAAGTCGAAGATGTTTTTTCTGTTTGGAATGGAACATAAATGCATAAAGCCGTTGAGTATTAATCGAAGGGACCACCACAATGAAGAAGAAAAAAAGTTGTACTTTTATATTCTGTTCTGCGCTGCTTCTAAGCCTCTACTCAGGAAGCATAGATTTGTTCCACCTATTCTGAGCACTATAACTTCCTCCAATTTATTTTTGAGATTTGTTCTTATATTAAACAGACAAGTCATACATTTTTTTAGTCTCACGAGGGATTTCAAGGAAATTTACTGATTTTTCTGCTGGAAAAATCTTTGGATACTTCTCCTAAGAGAAAGAAGAGAAATTTTCCTAAGGCAAAGTTTTCGTTGTTTATCCCAATAAACAATGAGTCTCCAAAAAACTGCGTAAAAATGTGCAACACTGGAAGCTGAAGAAGACGAGAAGTTCACCAGGTACACCAGCTTGGTTCAAAGAGACTTCTATGACCATTTAATTTCTTTAAAGATGAACTTCTTTTTTCGATTTTTTTTTTTTTTTTTTAAACAAAATTGTGAAACTTTTTATAAACATTTTTTCGATATCTCCATGACGTTTGCAGGAGCTAAGCTGTACGCCACTGCCATACTATAGCAATTTGATGTTGCCACCTTCGGAACCGAAAAGAAGCTCGAATTCAAACGAGCAAAACTTTATCAAAAACAGTTTAAAGTAATTTACGAGAGCCAAAGCACGGTGGGTACTTCTTGCCATGTAGTGCTTAGTCTTCCTGTCCTCTTTACTTCAATTATGTTCTACTTTTGATTGAAGGCTTCCTTATCATCGTTATCATCACTTCGGATCTGCAGAAGATTGAATTAGAAAAGTTGAACGATAGTTCGTTTCCTTGCACTATTCTTGTTTCGGCTTTTAGTAGATCTTCTAGATGAGGTCCAGGTATTATTCTCGAAATAGATTGCAATATGTATTCAGTGCTTAATCGTGTGTTTCTAACTTGAAATGTCTCTTTGAGAGAAACTTCGATTGATCTTAATATAGAAGCACATGTAGAAGGTAGATCTACACAAACTATTGGAGTAAATGCAGTCGTGAACGTGGTTTCCATGTGATGCAATGAACAAGACCGCTAAATTTTCTACCCTAATTATTAATTATCCAATATAAGGTCTCCCATATTATTTGGGTTCCATAAATATTGTGGACCACTCGTTGTTTAAAAAATTTTTTACTAAACGTTCTAAGGAGAACTTCGCTTGAGTGTTCTCTTCTGCATTAGTGTTCGATAAGATTAATTCTGCATTTGATACTTCGTCAAATTTTTCATCGAATTGTAGTGGTTCTTCTTCGTAAGATATTAACGGATGCTTCGTTTAGGTCGGATTGGGAAGCCTTATAAAATTTTGATCCATGGCTTGCCTTCTTTTTGAAAGGCATGGAGCATTATCAATTAGTGAATGGCTTTACTGCTTTTTATTTAAGAAATTTTACATCGAAAACGTGTTTCTTCTTCTTTTTGATAAAAAAAAAAAAAATGGAGCAAATGTGCTATGGAACCATTCGTCAAACAAAGAAAATGTCGTCGAAAATTTTCTTCTTGAGTTTTTCCAAAAATGGGTTGATCTATTAAACAAATTTTCCGCATTTTAATTCCATGTTTTTTTCGGGATTTTGGCATGAAATACCTTGGCTTTCTCCTTCAGCATATCACTTTTTTCCATTTTTGGAAACTCGGAGAGTTTTTTGTATCTTGGCTTGATTTAGATTGTACGACGAACTACTTTATGAATAGGAGCTACGCCTTAAAATAAATGGGTCTTGCCTTTTATGCCCAATATGTCAAATTTTTGGGTTGATAATGTCTTAAATGAACAAGTTTTTATGGTTGTTGAAGGACCAAGTGTAATGAGGATGGATAGTACGAGTGTTGTGAGATTTTAAACACTTTCGAAGACCACCTATACAACGGAAGATGCTTAAAGAGGCGATTAGAAAAATCTCATCAAAATCAAAGAGTTTAGAGGAATACTTGATTGCTTTCAACAGATGGGGAGAATGTTTATAATCACGATACGAGAAATACACGAATATCTACTTCTATTTGATGTTAGTGGTGTCTTCTGCTGGTGTTCCTAAAGGCACTTCGTTGTGAATTTGCTGGATATTTGTCTTGACTGCATAACCAATACTTGGCGGGTACCAATGATAAGAAGATGTTCGCCATATATGAGAACCACCAAGAACATATTGTTTTCTTAGCGAAGAAGAGTGAAGTAAATGGTGATACTGGACCAAATACTTTGTGGAAAGTTTCAAGAAGCTGTTCTATTTTAACTTAAGCTTGGCTTGAAATATTTCGTCTAAGTTGTATCTCAGAAGAAAAATAAACGAAATATCATAGAAATCGAATCGGATTTTTTTTTTTTTTTTTGTGTAACTAAAATAAAACCGAATTCAAATTCGAACCTGAAACTAGTGAACTGAAACCCACACCAAATTGGCAGCTTCGGTGGCAGAATCCACCCGTGAACACGCAGCTCATTATGCAACGCTTTTGCGGGTGCGGATGGACGACGTTTGGCTTGCATGGGAATGGGTTTCCATTCGCACTCGATATCTGTCTATAAATGTCTCTTGCGCTTGTACAATGCGCGACAAATTAAAATTCCCTACATCCGGCGGTTGAGCGCATTTTGTGTAGGGTGCGGAGGCGTCGCTATTGCAAAGGGGTAAAGCGTGCACAAGTTTAACCAAAAGTCATGCTCGATTAAATTGCATTGTTTTGACTTGACTCAACTCAACTCAACTCGACTCCACGCGATTCGATTCAATTCGAAGCGAATCGATTGAGTTTGTCTTGGTTCAGTTGGCATAGTTTTGGCATAGTTCGACTTGTTATGGTTCGATTTGGTACATTAAGACTTTTCTCTCTAGGTTGGCTCAATGCAAGTTACTAAGTTCTTGTGAAAAACTTTGAAGGATATGATAAATAATTTCAACAGGTTCAAATATTTTGTGGAGCTTTAAATAAACAAAGGAACATCTCTCCCATTAAGTAACAAAAGTAGACTTCAGTACATCAATGAACAGTGCTACAGCTCTGATCCTAAACCTGCAAACGTCCTCGCACAACACCTCGCCTGGCTTCACTTAATGACGTTCAAGCTACACAGGAAACCTTGGAATCTCCACTACAGATGGTAACACTGATCCATAAGCCCGATAAACCATGCGTGTTCCATATGAAAATCTCTTCTTGCTGGATGCTTGTACTAAGAGGTCGAATATGCACATCAACATTGCTAAATTGGATTTGAACGACCTACGATACTTCCGTCCTCCCTTTTCTTTTCATACATAGAAAAAAATGTTTTATAAGGCACTTATTCGTGCAGTGTGAAGTGGGAGCAGCAAAAAACGTTCAATAGTGTAAGTCCATTAATTACAGTTCTCTATTTTCTTGTCGATTGCAATCAGATCTGCTGGTAAAAATTCCTCAGTATTAACTGAATATTGGAGTTACCAAGGCCACTTATTATACGCTTGTATGTCAGGTTCCTGGCTGGAGAAGAAGCCTATTTCTCCTTCAGTGTTTTTTTTTTTTCTATAGCTAAAACAGTTATACCATCCTGCATGAGAATTCTCAATTCTACTCCACTGACTGTCTACAGATACAGCTTTGGTACCACTTCTTGAAGAAACTTCACAGATCCCTGGTAGTCTCTTAATATAAAACCCAGTTTACAATGAGTTTCTTTGAAACTTCATGTTCAAGGCAGGGTACAGCTTACCACGTCCGCATAGTTTGGTAATTTTTTTTTTTTTTTTTATTCTATGTAGTCCCTAAAGAGATTATTGAGTCCCGATTTTCTTAGCGAAGTAACTCACTTTTTCGGACTATTATATAGCAATACGCGGGAGGAAATACTCTCCCGACCAAATGCCAAGTAACTTTCGATACATATCTCAGACTGACATAGTCCAACATGACAATAGAAGACTTGCCCTTAAGAACCCGGTCACAGTCTTAGCCATCGCGACTACTCCTTAACAATGATGAGCAAATCATCTGCAAACGCACAGCACTTGGTAATTGGTTTGAGTTGTCTCAAAAGGGAATCCATAATAACGGAGCACAGCTGAAGCCTTCTGGGTAGCCTCAAACCGAGTCACTCACCTGGACGTCTGTTACCAAAAATAGCTCATCCAGAGAACTAATCCCAAATCATGCTGTTTTCAAAAAACACTATTGAACAAGAATACCAAGGACATATTTGGACCTGCTGGATCGACACTGTCAGTCACATATGTACCTCCAAGTGGAGGTGTGAACTGTTGAACTGTCTAACATACTTTCGATCTCCAACTAAGACATTCAACTGGGAGCAGACTGATCCCCCGATAAGAGCACGAATTACTTCGAACGTTTTCCAGAGACTTCGGGTTAGTAGCCCTCATTGACACACTTACAGATATTCCGAAATAACATTTTAGATGATTCTACACATCTCTCCAGTGATTCTAACTAGGTCCGGCGACTTTTTCAGCTTTAACATCGACATCCCCGGTTAACAGAGCAAGGTAGAGGTATCTTGTAACTGATAACAGTCCCTTCACAGAATTACCAACTTTATTTGCTTCTTTGATGCTGCTTCTACAAGTCTTATTTCGTTCTAAAAATCCACGCCAATTCGCCTCTTTTGTCCTTGTACTTCCTCAAGCCACCTCTGAGGTTATGCCTAAGTAGATCTACAATACCATTAACAAGGTTCATAAACCACCTTTAATGCTTTGAGACAACTCATTCAGAGAGCATAATCCCACGACTACAAAGTTCTAAATATCCAAACTAGATAACTCATAAAGACATATCGACGCAACATTTGTTGTTGTTCTATAATATGCATCGTCTCCTGCCAGCTGTTACATACAAAGGCACAAAATTAATATACCTTTTTTTTTTTTTTGGAAGCTGAATGTACTTCACCTGACTTAATACTACAACAACAACAACAAAACCTAAGACAATTGAATTAAATTTTTGATAATTGTCATTCTCTACGATTGGACAATCGATATTGGACTTTGCAGGACTATAAAGTGGTTGTTCTCAGCCTCTACTTCTCCGATTTCAAACATGTTTCCGCTGTCGTCAGTCCGAAACGGTGCGGCAGTTCACAGTGCTTTACTAACTCAAAGCTTAAATGTTTCTTTTTTTTTTTTTTCTCTTTTTAACTGTGACTCTACTCCTGTTGCTGCCGCTGCCGCTGCTGTTGCATTGATTGTTGTTGTTGTTGTTGTGGTTTGCTGTTGCTCCGTTTAAAATTCCAATCGACACCCAAACAACGAGCGGCAACTTTGATGCATGCATCTGCATTTTTTTAACTCGATCGACTCTCGACAACGACACAACACTACAGTAAAGCGCTGAACTCCTTCAACATGCATCTTCTATCCCATCCATAGCAACATCATCAACAACAACATCCTATTGCATCCGTAGTTTGAGTCTGACTCTGAGTAGTCAGACATTGCCATTGTCCTCGTTGTTGGTTCGCATATTTTATTCAAATTACAGTAGTCGACCGATTTATTGTCCGATGAGCCAAACAGTAGCGCTGGAATTTAAAACAATTTAACACTTTACACGACATTCGAATACTTTTTATGGGAAATTACTCCATCCATTCTGGCCATCCCATCCCATCACATCCCATACATTTATTTCCATGGCGTTGGCGACGTGCGGTGAGTGGTTGCCTTTGAATTGTATGCAATCTAAAATTTGAGAATGATTTGAGATTGTTGGCTGCTTGAATTGGTTTTTCGTTTGAATTGAATGCATTGAAATAGCTTGGTCGCGCGTTCGAATTGCATCCAGGTCCAAATCCACTGACAGAAGAGAAATTAAGAAAAATTAAATTTCGATTCAGTCTATATTAATTTAAGTCATTTATTATTATTAATGAAGCATTCCTGTGTGTATAAGGACTTGTCGGCATCCATTCTTGAAATGTTTCTTCAGAAGTCAATAGTACCTGATAGTAACTGATGCAATAAGAAATCCATACTTTGCAATCATCCTCCACTGAATTTTGACTTAGTTGGCGATAGTCTACTCTGCCTCTTTTTCATTTTTTATTATACGTCTTCATTGGATTTGTCCTCTTCGTTGCCAGTTAAACTTCCTCCAGCCGCCCTAACTTGTCGTCCAATAATTTCAGTGTGATATGATGTCCTCCACAACTAAACCTTGGTCATGCACTGATCAAAAATTTCGTGGTCCATTATTCCTGATAGAATCAGAAATGAGATTTGGAACAATTCCACTCAATGGCATCATTCGATCTATCCCATCTGCTAGCTGGTTTGGGTAGACCTTCTTCATAATCAATATTCTAAGCTCTCAAAACTTTAAGGCGCCATTGTGTGGAGAGTAGTCTCTTCTAGTCTTCTCTTGATGAACAAGTTATGTTCAAGTTATCGTTCTGTTAAAAATTAATAGGGCACCGGAAGAAATAAAATACATTGGATTACATAGGAGGACGGTGTTTTTAACTATTGAGGAGACTTAGTGGAGTTTATAGGCCTATGAAAAAGATAATTGTCTACAATTTATATCATTCTAAAACAGAAAATTATGTTTGTATATGTTTAGTGTCGCTTTTTCGTTTCATAGTGATTTGAGACGATTTTTCACACTTAAAATATTTTATATTATTCCTGATCAGCAGGATTAGACGCTTCCAACGAGCCATGTCCGGCTGTCTGTGTGTATGTTATAAAACTTCTTCAACAATTTTGGAGATATCAAGCTGAAATTGGATATGGAGTCTGAAACTGAACATAAGTATTAGTCACTGTGCTACATTCACTTGAAGATGTAGCATAAATACAAAACAACTTGTGACCAGGAAGCTCTTCTAATTGCTTCCATAACGGTCGAGGAAGTCCAGTCGCACATACAAAGTTTGTATGTTTGTAGGCCAAGAAGTATTCCAGAAAACCTATGGAACTTAAGAGCATCTATACAGAGTGGTCAACTTGATTATGGATGGTTTTGTAGGCCAAGAAGTATTCCAGAAAACCTATGGAACTTAAGAGCATCTATACAGAGTGGTCAACTTGATTATGGATGGTTTTGTAGGCCAAGGAGTATTCCAGAAAACCCATGCAACTTAAGAACATCTATACAGAGTGTTCAACTTGATTATGGATGGTTTTGTAGGCCAAGAAGTATTCCAGAAAACCCATGCAACTTAAGAACATCTATACAGAGTGTTCAACTTGATTATGAATGGTTTTGTAGGCCAAGAAGTATTCCAGAAAACCTATGGAACTTAAGAGCATCTATACAGAGTGTTCAACTTGATTATGAATGCTTTTGTAGGCCAAGAAGTATTCCAGAAAACCCATTGAACTTAAGAACATCTATACAGAGTGGTCAACTGGATTATGAATGGTTTTGTAGGCCAAGAAGTATTCCAGAAAACCCATTGAACTTAAGAACATCTCTACAGAGTGTTCAACTTGATTATGAATGGTTTTGTAGGCCAAGAAGTATTCCAGAAAACCTATGGAACTTAAGAGCATCTATACAGAGTGTTCAACTTGATTATGAATGCTTTTGTAGGCCAAGAAGTATTCCAGAAAACCCATTGAACTTAAGAACATCTATACAGAGTGGTCAACTGGATTATGAATGGTTTTGTAGGCCAAGAAGTATTCCAGAAAACCCATTGAACTTAAGAACATCTCTACAGAGTGTTCAACTTGATTATGAATGGTTTTGTAGGCCAAGAAGTATTCCAGAAAACCCATGCAACTTAAGAGCATCTATACAGAGTGTTCAACTTGATTATGGATGGTTTTGTAGGCCAAGAAGTATTCCAGAAAACCCATTGAACTTAAGAACATCTATACAGAGTGGTCAACTTGATTATGAATGGTTTTGTAGGCCAAGAAGTATTCCAGAAAACCCATTGAACTTAAGAACATCTATACAGAGTGGTCAACTTGATTATGAATGGTTTTGTAGGCCAAGAAGTATTCCAGAAAACCCATTGAACTTAAGAACATCTATACAGAGTGGTCAACTTGATTATGAATGGTTTTGTAGGCCAAGAAGTATTCCAGAAAACCCATGCAACTTAAGAACATCTATACAGAGTGGTCAACTTGATTATGAATGGTTTTGTAGGCCAAGAAGTATTCCAGAAAACCCATGCAACTTAAGAGCATCTATACAGAGTGTTCAACTTGATTATGGATGGTTTTGTAGGCCAAGAAGTATTCCAGAAAACCCATGCAACTTAAGAGCATCTATACAGAGTGTTCAACATGATTATGGATGGTTTTGTAGGCCAAGAAGTATTCCAGAAAACCCATTGAACTTAAGAACATCTATACAGAGTGGTCAACTTGATTATGAATGGTTTTGTAGGCCAAGAAGTATTCCAGAAAACCCATTGAACTTAAGAACATCTATACAGAGTGGTCAACTTGATTATGAATGGTTTTGTAGGCCAAGAAGTATTCCAGAAAACCCATGCAACTTAAGAACATCTATACAGAGTGTTCAACTTGATTATGAATGGTTTTGTAGGCCAAGAAGTATTCCAGAAAACCTATGGAACTTAAGAGCATCCATACAGAGTGGTCAACTTGATTATGGATGGTTTTGTAGGCCAAGAAGTATTCCAGAAAACCTATGGAACTTAAGAGCATCCATACAGAGTGGTCAACTTGATTATGGATGGTTTTGTAGGCCAAGAAGTATTCCAGAAAACCCATGCAACTTAAGAACATCTATACAGAGTGTTCAACTTGATTATGAATGGTTTTGTAGGCCAAGAAGTATTCCAGAAAACCCATTGAACTTAAGAACATCTATACAGAGTGGTCAACTTGATTATGAATGGTTTTGTAGGCCAAGAAGTATTCCAGAAAACCCATTGAACTTAAGAACATCTATACAGAGTGGTCAACTTGATTATGATTGGTTTTGTAGGCCAAGAAGTATTCCAGAAAACCTATGGAACTTAAGAGCATCCATACAGAGTGGTCAACTTGATTATGGATGGTTTTGTAGGCCAAGAAGTATTCCAGAAAACCCATGCAACTTAAGAACATCTATACAGAGTGTTCAACTTGATTATGAATGGTTTTGTAGGCCAAGAAGTATTCCAGAAAACCCATTGAACTTAAGAACATCTATACAGAGTGGTCAACTTGATTATGAATGGTTTTGTAGGCCAAGAAGTATTCCAGAAAACCCATTGAACTTAAGAACATCTATACAGAGTGGTCAACTTGATTATGATTGGTTTTGTAGGCCAAGAAGTATTCCAGAAAACCCATGCAACTTAAGAACATCTATACAGAGTGTTCAACTTGATTATGAATGGTTTTGTAGGCCAAGAAGTATTCCAGAAAACCTATGGAACTTAAGAGCATCCATACAGAGTGGTCAACTTGATTATGGATAGTTTTGAAGGCCAAGAAGTATTCCAGAAAACCTATGGAACTTAAGAGCATCTACACAGAGTGGTCAACTTGATTATGAATGGTTTTGTAGGCCAAGAAGTATTCCAGAAAACCCATGGAACTTAAGAGCATCTATACAGAGTGGTCAACTTGATTATGGATGGTTTTGTAGGCCAAGAAGTATTCCAGAAAACCCATGCAACTTAAGAACATCTATACAGAGTGTTCAACTTGATTATGAATGGTTTTGTAGGCCAAGAAGTATTCCAGAAAACCCATTGAACTTAAGAACATCTATACAGAGTGGTCAACTTGATTATGAATGGTTTTGTAGGCCAAGAAGTATTCCAGAAAACCCATTGAACTTAAGAACATCTATACAGAGTGGTCAACTTGATTATGAATGGTTTTGTAGGCCAAGAAGTATTCCAGAAAACCTATGGAACTTAAGAGCATCCATACAGAGTGGTCAACTTGATTATGGATGGTTTTGTAGGCCAAGAAGTATTCCAGAAAACCCATGCAACTTAAGAACATCTATACAGAGTGTTCAACTTGATTATGAATGGTTTTGTAGGCCAAGAAGTATTCCAGAAAACCCATTGAACTTAAGAACATCTATACAGAGTGGTCAACTTGATTATGAATGGTTTTGTAGGCCAAGAAGTATTCCAGAAAACCCATTGAACTTAAGAACATCTATACAGAGTGGTCAACTTGATTATGAATGGTTTTGTAGGCCAAGAAGTATTCCAGAAAACCCATTGAACTTAAGAACATCTATACAGAGTGTTCAACTTGATTATGAATGGTTTTGTAGGCCAAGAAGTATTCCAGAAAACCCATTGAACTTAAGAACATCTATACAGAGTGTTCAACTTGATTATGAATGGTTTTGTAGGCCAAGAAGTATTCCAGAAAACCCATGCAACTTAAGAACATCTATACAGAGTGGTCAACTTGATTATGAATGGTTTTGTAGGCCAAGAAGTATTCCAGAAAACCCATTGAACTTAAGAACATCTATACAGAGTGGTCAACTTGATTATGATTGGTTTTGTAGGCCAAGAAGTATTCCAGAAAACCCATTGAACTTAAGAACATCTATACAGAGTGTTCAACTTGATTATGAATGGTTTTGTAGGCCAAGAAGTATTCCAGAAAACCCATTGAACTTAAGAACATCTATACAGAGTGTTCAACTTGATTATGAATGGTTTTGTAGGCCAAGAAGTATTCCAGAAAACCCATTGAACTTAAGAACATCTATACAGAGTGTTCAACTTGATTATGAATGGTTTTGTAGGCCAAGAAGTATTCCAGAAAACCCATTGAACTTAAGAACATCTATACAGAGTGTTCAACTTGATTATGAATGGTTTTGTAGGCCAAGAAGTATTCCAGAAAACCCATGCAACTTAAGAACATCTATACAGAGTGTTCAACTTGATTATGAATGGTTTTGTAGGCCAAGAAGTATTCCAGAAAACCTATGGAACTTAAGAGCATCCATACAGAGTGGTCAACTTGATTATGGATGGTTTTGTAGGCCAAGAAGTATTCCAGAAAACCCATTGAACTTAAGAACATCTATACAGAGTGTTCAACTTGATTATGAATGGTTTTGTAGGCCAAGAAGTATTCCAGAAAACCCATTGAACTTAAGAACATCTATACAGAGTGTTCAACTTGATTATGAATGGTTTTGTAGGCCAAGAAGTATTCCAGAAAACCCATTGAACTTAAGAACATCTATACAGAGTGGTCAACTTGATTATGATTGGTTTTGTAGGCCAAGAAGTATTCCAGAAAACCCATTGAACTTAAGAACATCTATACAGAGTGTTCAACTTGATTATGAATGGTTTTGTAGGCCAAGAAGTATTCCAGAAAACCCATTGAACTTAAGAACATCTATACAGAGTGTTCAACTTGATTATGAATGGTTTTGTAGGCCAAGAAGTATTCCAGAAAACCCATTGAACTTAAGAACATCTATACAGAGTGGTCAACTTGATTATGATTGGTTTTGTAGGCCAAGAAGTATTCCAGAAAACCCATTGAACTTAAGAACATCTATACAGAGTGTTCAACTTGATTATGAATGGTTTTGTAGGCCAAGAAGTATTCCAGAAAACCCATTGAACTTAAGAACATCTATACAGAGTGTTCAACTTGATTATGAATGGTTTTGTAGGCCAAGAAGTATTCCAGAAAACCCATTGAACTTAAGAACATCTATACAGAGTGGTCAACTTGATTATGATTGGTTTTGTAGGCCAAGAAGTATTCCAGAAAACCCATTGAACTTAAGAACATCTATACAGAGTGTTCAACTTGATTATGAATGGTTTTGTAGGCCAAGAAGTATTCCAGAAAACCCATTGAACTTAAGAACATCTATACAGAGTGTTCAACTTGATTATGAATGGTTTTGTAGGCCAAGAAGTATTCCAGAAAACCCATTGAACTTAAGAACATCTATACAGAGTGTTCAACTTGATTATGAATGGTTTTGTAGGCCAAGAAGTATTCCAGAAAACCCATTGAACTTAAGAACATCTATACAGAGTGTTCAACTTGATTATGAATGGTTTTGTAGGCCAAGAAGTATTCCAGAAAACCCATGCAACTTAAGAACATCTATACAGAGTGTTCAACTTGATTATGAATGGTTTTGTAGGCCAAGAAGTATTCCAGAAAACCTATGGAACTTAAGAGCATCCATACAGAGTGGTCAACTTGATTATGGATGGTTTTGTAGGCCAAGAAGTATTCCAGAAAACCCATTGAACTTAAGAACATCTATACAGAGTGGTCAACTTGATTATGATTGGTTTTGTAGGCCAAGAAGTATTCCAGAAAACCCATTGAACTTAAGAACATCTATACAGAGTGTTCAACTTGATTATGAATGGTTTTGTAGGCCAAGAAGTATTCCAGAAAACCCATTGAACTTAAGAGCATCTATACAGAGTGGTCAACTTGATTATGAATGGTTTTGTAGGCCAAGAAGTATTCCAGAAAACCTATGGAACTTAAGAGCATCCATACAGAGTGGTCAACTTGATTATGGATAGTTTTGAAGGCCAAGAAGTATTCCAGAAAACCTATGGAACTTAAGAGCATCTACACAGAGTGGTCAACTTGATTATGAATGGTTTTGTAGGCCAAGAAGTATTCCAGAAAACCTATGGAACTTAAGAGCATCCATACAGAGTGGTCAACTTGATTATGGATAGTTTTGAAGGCCAAGAAGTATTCCAGAAAACCTATGGAACTTAAGAGCATCTACACAGAGTGGTCAACTTGATTATGAATGGTTTTGTAGGCCAAGAAGTATTCCAGAAAACCTATGGAACTTAAGAGCATCCATACAGAGTGGTCAACTTGATTATGGATAGTTTTGAAGGCCAAGAAGTATTCCAGAAAACCTATGGAACTTAAGAGCATCTACACAGAGTGGTCAACTTGATTATGAATGGTTTTGTAGGCCAAGAAGTATTCCAGAAAACCCATGGAACTTAAGAGCATCTATACAGAGTGGTCAACTTGATTATGGATGGTTTTGTAGGCCAAGAAGTATTCCAGAAAACAAGAAGTATTCCAGAAAACCCATGGAGCTTAAGAGCATCTATACAGAGTGGTCAACTTGATTATGGATGGTTTTGTAGGCCAAGAAGTATACACGTGGATGGAGTATAGTCGAGTTTTAAAGTCATGCGAGCTGTGGTACTCGCTCTTCACTCACAACAGACTTTGAATAACAATGGAGCATTCACAGGAACTGTTGTCGAACAATGGGCAAAGAAATGGAATATAAAAGTTTTTACTTAAGCAAAGGTGCTAGCTAGTCCGGATATCTTCTTGGCGACTACCTAGATAGACGACTCACATAAGATCTCTTAGAGCCAGAATTGCTGAATATAGCAGGCTGCTTCATGAATTGAAATGGATATGGAGTACAAAAACCCATCTAAAACAAATAAAAGTACTCCAAGCAAAGTTCCTCCACAGTATTTAAGGCGCACCATGGTGCAAGTGAACTTCCAACATAGAAAACATTCTTCAGGACTTGGATTACATAGAACACTCTTTAGGTGACGCAGATATAGAGCAGTCATCATGGCCGGACTTCTCCAGAAAACGTTCCATTTTGAGTTTTAATACCGCTGCAAAGTGCTAAGGACTAGAGGACTACTTGCGTCTTGAATATCAGCTGGAGACACAAATAAGCCGAAATTTTGCAGAAATCGATCTTCATTGATGAATTAATTCGTTCGCCTTAAAAGAACAAAACAGAAGCAACAACAAATACAACGAAAAGGTTTCACAAAATGCTGCAACAACAAAACTAAGGAAAACCCAAAAAAAAAAAACAAAAAAAGATACAAAATAATTTAAGTTGAATATAATAAATTGGATACAACTGACGGATGAATTGGGCAACGGGCGACCGCTTTGCAGTGAGCACTGCACAGTGCACAGTGCGTACGGTTGAGCAGTGTTGACGACGCAACGAACGGGGATGGTTAGTAAATTGGATGAGCTGAGGGGGTATACTCGTTGAGCCGAGTTGGCTGCCGCTGGGCAACTAGTAGACGTCATGGGCACGGGGATACAACTCAAATAGCTGCGTCCAGTATTTAACACTCAATTTAATACGAAATTTATGTGCAACGTCGACGACAACGACTACGACGATGCCTCGATACAAACGGACAGACGGAGGGGCGGACAGACGGACAGATGGACGATTGTATGGATGAATGAATGAATGAGTGAGTGAGTGAATGACTGCACACTTGATTGGTTTGCGTACAATGCTAATTCGCGTGAATACGAAGGGAGCTAGCGGAGCAACGTATCGAACTGCGTTGAAGTGAACAATTCAATATGAGCGCGGGGTAGACGGAGATCGTCTCCCTCTCTCACGAAGTCAAAGAAGGCATTAATGAAAGTGCGTAGCCGCGCTTGAAACGCCAAATCAAACAAATTAAAGTCATTAGACTTTATTTAATTTGCGACAGAAGTGACCAGAGATGCATTCGCAAGAGCAATTGTATGTGACAGGGAGGTCGTCTTGGTGTTTTTTAGAGTGACCATATGTGCTGTATTTATATTGAAGTGTTTACTGTAAAAAATATAAAGTTGCTTGCTTGAGTTTCTGTAAGCTAAAGGAACATGAATTCATTGAGAATCTTCATAATGATTTGAAAGTTGATATATAGACTAGTTAGTAGTAGCTCGATGTGGCTACTGTTAGGTACCGCTCGCATGCCATAAAAATTTCAAGTTATTTATAGAGTTTAACAATAAACATTTTTTGCAAGTGACCTCCTTGTATAGGACTTCATTGGTTACCAAAAAGTTTTATCCGAGCAGGCACTACTTTTTATCGTGTTCAGTCTTAACACTTTAATAAGGATGCAGCACCTTCCCGCACAGTGGAAGCTTGGGAAACCCTATTAGTGGGGTTTTTTTTAATCATATTGGCTTCGCTTTTTTATGTCAAAAATTATTTTCCAATCATAATCAAATCTTTTGTGTTAAGCAAAGAAGAGAAGTGCCAACAGGGAAAAAAATAAAGGGAAATTTCGATCAGTAAATAATGGGTCGCGTTTTTCTGGAGCACATGGACGGCGAAGTTCTCTACTATTGCTTTCTATGCCGCGCCAATATAACCAGCTGCGAAAGCATAATTGGAGAAGATGCCGAGGACTCGCACACTCCGGCCAAGCTGTTCAAACGTGTCATAAATCTCAACCAGGGCGAACGGCTCAAAATGGCGCTTCCAACTGGTGTCTACTATATACGGCGAGTGTTGTGCAAGAAGTGCCTAACTGACTTTGGCTGGTTTTACGAATTTTCATTCTCAGAGGAGCAACGCTACAAGGAGGGACTTACGCTGCTGGAAATGAATCTACTCGTAGCAGTGGATGAAAGCAAGTTCAATAATGCAGCTGCCAAGAATGCTGTATTGAAGACGTTGGGCTCTTCAAAAGATGTTGCCAAGCAATGAATGCACCAATGTGCAGAAGCTTCAGACATGTCGCTGATATTTTAGTATTAACATCTTTTATTCAATGCGAATAAATTGATTGCAGAAAATTAGGAACTTTCTCTCAAACCAAGAAACAAGCAGCAGTGAATATATTTTCACATTTGTGCTACTCAACTCATATATTTCTCAAATTTTCCTATAAAAAAGAACAAATAGGGGTATCAAAGATTTGTTAATATGTCTCTGTACATCTGTACAGCAATATTTGTACAGTCTTCCAATTCACAAGAAGTCTTGGTAACACTCAACTTTTTCAAGAAACCCTGCACATTTTCAGAATTATACGAGGTTGATGCTCTCTGCGATATGCTGTGCAAAGGCTGTACAACAAGGATCCCAAAACACTACCTTCTGGAACTACAGCTTTAAATGGACGTAAAGTGGAGTACTCAATGTTGTATTTAGTAATGAAATGTCCATCGTGTAGATAGCTTTCCATTACGTTGAAGAGTAGGTTCGGCCGCATGTCTTACAATTTGTTTAACAATCCGTCATGATAGACCTTGTCAAATGCTTTCTCGACATCAAGAAATATTCGTATGCAGAATTTTTTTGTCTTGTTACAAATTTTTATAGATCTTGAGAGAAGGCTTTGCTTCTAATTTGCTTGCTCAGCTCAATGCAATGTTGAGAATGCTGCATTTCCCCAGCAAGTGGAAACTAGCGAGGATCACGATGACAAGCCTGAGGCTATTGCTAGCTTTTTATCATCCAATACGACTTCTACCTTCCCTGTTCAAGGTTTGTCGAAGACTAATTTGTTTTTTTTTCTTATATGAATAGATTTCCAATGAATTTTACTTCTCTGGATGTCTCCCTTTACATATGTAGACTTTTTAAACTAAAATTTAAATTTTTCTTCCATTTTTTCTGTTAATAGTTTAACTGCATTGTGCATATGGTCACCTTAATCTTAAAAATTTACTTAGACTGACCGTGACCGTGCATTCAGTCGTGCGTTGTGTCCGGTCAATACATCTAATTCAAGCTCTTTCGCTTACAGTCAGTCAGTCAAGTCAGTCAAGTCAGTTTAGTCAGTCTCCTGCTCTATGCCGTATCTGCAATTGGCATATTTATGGGTGACAAATTGTCGGCGTGTTGCGTGTTGAGCCGAACGCGCCGTTTCGGAATCTGACTTGGACTTGTACTTGTAGTTGCATCCACCACCACCATCCTGGACTCGAGTCTAATCGCTGTTATTTCAGCCATATGCGTCCACGCGTCGATTTAATTGCTGGGGTGGTGTGTGGTGTTTGGTGTGTGTATTTTTTTTTTCTTTCAGTAGAGTATTGCAGCTCCTTGAATGCATTTCCTAGTAACGAGATGAGTCAGTCATCTGTATCTGTATCCTGTATCTGTGTTTGGGTTCGAGTGTCAATTTCGTAAATTACAACAATTTACAAACGAGGCTCAAATGTTTTTGTGCAAATGGAAATGGATTGTTTAACTTGATGTTTTAATAGTTTTATTTCTGTCTGCTTGCAGGGTGAATATTGTACTGAAGGGGAGATTAGGTTTCAAATGTTTATCCATATTAATACTCGAAGAGTCACTTTGTGTGATTGAGCTATCAAAAGGACTTTTATGTGTTGTATTGTGTTGTTGTTATTGGATTTTCATTTGATCGTAGTTATTAGCTGCTTAGATTAATGCTTAGCAATTTTTAAAAGTTACCAAACTTCTCAACTCTTTGAGAACGCACATCTCTATTATTTTGACTATGGTGGTTTGGAACCAAAACAAACTGGTTTCTAAATAAGTATAGACAAATTTTGTCGAATTTGCGTTGCTTCAAAACTTTTATTGACATCAAGAAATATTATTCTACTCATTTTGGTAAAGTCTTTTAATATTAGTTGACCAGAAAGTGCTCTTTAAACATGGTGTTCTGGGTGTTTAAGACATCTTTTAATAGTGCATTTATTTCTGATAATCCCGGTCCTTTTGTATGGCTCAAAGGCATGGACCGTGATTGAGTCAGATGAAAAAGGACGATTTTCGCAAGATTTTCGGTCCTATTAGAGTCGGCGGCGAGTTTAGGTGCCGTATGAACCGCGAGCTGTACGAGCTATTCGATGAGGTTGACATAGTCCAGCTTATACACTGGGCTGGTCACCTCATTCGAATCGATGAAAAATCTCCAGCACGCATGGTTTACATGGGCAGCCCAAAGTTGATTGGTGGAAGGCGTAATAGAGGACGAGCAGGCACGCGTTGGCATGAACAGTTACGGAAAGATCTCTTACTCTTACATTAAAAACAACAACAACAATTTTCTAACAATTCTCAGTTCGTTTAAATTTAAAGAATTCAAATTTTTTCAATATTAAATGCTAAAAGCGAGAAATGTGTGTAGTGTACATTTGTAGCGACTTACCTTACCCAATTTGTGCATTGAAAAGCGAGCAGCCTTTTTGCATTTGCTTTATTTTAATTTAACTCTTATTAAAGAGTTCGAATTAAACTATTTTAAGTGATTATTATTATTATTTATTATAAATGATTTAAAATAGATTTTGCAATTTACTTTGCCACAGATTTATATGGCGCTTAGGAGAGAGCAGAGGCTTGCTTTGCTTTGCTTTATTTCTTCAAACACTCGAAATCAAAAAAACAAAAAACAAAAAAAAAAAGAGAGCAGCTTCATTTACTTTGCTTTATTGCTAACTGACAAGCGAACAAACACAATTTGGAATTAGAAAAAATAAACAAGATAAGCCAAATTTAATTGCAAAAATATATATTTATTCCGTTACTTTTACTTTATAACAGAACTGTCACACACATACACAATTTTAAACAAAACATTTTTTGCATTTTATATTGCTTTGCATTTTCTGCTTTGGCTTTGCATTGCAATGAAAAGAGCGCAGCCTTTGCTTTGCTTTCGAACAAAAAAAACAAAAAAAAAAAAGCAGTCAAACTTAATTGCAAAAACTTATTTCGATCAATTAACCACTTTAAACACACTTTAAACCATCTTGCATTGACATTATTTAAAACACAACACTTTGCAATTTATTTTGCCAAATAATTGAACACAAATTAAAGATTTTAATTATTAAATTTCTTCACTTTTAAACACGCGACACGCATTCAACTTAATCAGAAACCGTCGCGCAACTAACTCCTCTCATTGTCTTTGCATTCTTCTGACACCTGTCATCGCATGTAAAAACAATAACAAAATCTGCACTCATTGACCTGCAGTGGATTGCATAATGTGTTAATAGCGGGCGAAAGAGAGTGGGAGCGCGCCGACAACTATCAATTGCCAAAAGATTTGTAAAAAAAAAAAACAATGGAAAATTCCTATGCAATGAGAAGAGTGCAAACAAGAACAGTTTGAGCGTTAATATGAAGCAGTGATGCGACTTGTGTAGGAGTATGACACAATGCACGAGTTGAGAAGAGTTGACGCATCTTTAGTTGCGCTGATCTTTACTCCAATTTGAAACTGTTCTCCATTTGAAACATGAAAAATCTTTGAATAATGAAATTTTAATTGTTTCAATAAATAAAAAAAGTACATATATATGTATATATGCACAATCGATCGCATATTTCTTAGACATGTACTTTAATAATAAAAGAGGTTAAAAGGGTTTTGTTAAGGATGTTACTTTGTGTCCGATTTCTATGTCTTATAAACTTTATTGCGTCAGTTGGAGATACAGATTTATGTGAGTTATTGGTGTTCTTATTTAGTTTTCATGTTGTTGTACTGAAATCTCAGTATTCGCTGTTCTTTCTTTAATAAAGGAGGACTCCACTGTTTGCGCCAACTACCACGGAATAAGTCTCCTCTCTTCACGCGTATTGTGTAATAGGCTGAAGCCATTTACGGACTCACTGATAGGACTATATCAGTGTATCTTCGGACCAAAAAGGTCGACCAGTGACCAAATATTCACATTACGCCAAACCTTGGAAAAGACCCGACAGTTCAACAAAGACACTCACCAACTATTTGTCGATTACAAAGCTTTCGACGCCTTGTCTGCACTAAGTATTCCGGCAAAGATTGTCCGTCTTTGCCTGTCGACGCTATCTCGCACACAAAGCGTTGTCAGGGTGGGGAAAAACCTTTCCGAGTCCTTTGATACCAAGAGAGGTTTCAGGCAGGGCGATGCTCTGTCGTGCTGTTTTTTCAATCTTCTGATGGAATACATCCTACGCCAGGGCCCGTACATACAGAGTATGTCGGGCTCGATCTTCCAAAAGGAAGTGATGCTGCTCGCTTACGCCGATGACATCGATATCAACGGCACTCTGGAACGGCAAGTCAGCAAGGCGATCTCAGAGATTGAAAAACAGTCTGGTCTCATGAATATAACGGAGAATGAGGGCAAGACTAAGTACTTAATATCTTATCGCACACCGTCATCGCATCTTGGACGGTTAGTGCCGATGGAGAATTTCCACTTGTAGAAAACTTCATCTATCTTGGATGCGAAATGACCAGTAACAACAACGTCAGCCTGTAGATCAGGCGAAGAATAACGCTTTCAAATAGATGCTATTTTGGAATGAGCAAGCAAATGAGAAGTAAAGCCTTCTCTCAAGATATATAAGACTTTGTAGCAAGAAAAACAATTCTGCACAGGAATAGTTCTTGATGTCGAGAAAGCATTTGACAAGGTCTATCATGACGGATTGTTAAACAAATTGTAAGACATGCGGCCGAACCTACTCTTCAACGTAATGGAAAGCTATCTACACGATGGACATTTCATTACTAAATACAACATTGAGTACTCCACTTTACGTCCATTTAAAGCTGTAGTTCCAGAAGGTAGTGTTTTGGGATCCTTGTTGTACAGCCTTTGCACAGCATATCGCAGAGAGCATCAACCTCGTATAATTCTGAAAATGTGCAGGGTTTCTTGAAAAAGTTGAGTGTTACCAAGACTTCTTGTGAATTGGAAGACTGTACAAATATTGCTGTACAGATGTACAGAGACATATTAACAAATCTTTGATATCCCTATTTGTTCTTTTTTATAGGAAAATTTTAGAAATATATGAGTTGAGTAGCACAAATGTGAAAATATATTCACTGCTGCTTGTTTCTTGGTTTGAGAGAAAGTTCCTAATTTTCTGCAATCAATTTATTCGCATTGAATAAAAGATGTTAATACTAAAATATCAGCGACATGTCTGAAGCTTCTGCACATTGGTGCATTCATTGCTTGGCAACATCTTTTGAAGAGCCCAACGTCTTCAATACAGCATTCTTGGCAGCTGCATTATTGAACTTGCTTTCATCCACTGCTACGAGTAGATTCATTTCCAGCAGCGTAAGTCCCTCCTTGTAGCGTTGCTCCTCTGAGAATGAAAATTCGTAAAACCAGCCAAAATCTGTTAGGCACTTCTTGCACAACACTCGCCGTATATAGTAGACACCAGTTGGAAGCGCCATTTTGAGCCGTTCGCCCTGGTTGAGATTTATGACACGTTTGAACAGCTTGGCCGGAGTGTGGGAGTCCTCGGCATCTTCTTCGATTATGCTTTCGCAGCTGGTTATATTGGCGCGGCATAGAAAGCAATAGAAGAGAACTTCGCCGTCCATGTGTTCCAGAAAAACGCGACCCATTATTTGCTGATCGAAATTTTCCTTTATTTTTTTTCCCTGTTGGCACTTCTCTTCTTTGCTTAACACAAAAGATTTGATTATGATTGGAAAATAATTTTTGACATAAAAAAGCGAAGCCAATATGATTAAAAAAAACCCCACTAATAGGGTTTCCCAAGCTTCCACTGTGCGGGGAGGTGCTGCATCCTTATTAAAGTGTTAAGATTGAACACGATGAAAAGTAGTGCCTGCTCGGGTAAAACTTTTCGGGTGCTGTTGCAAATACCATCGTGGCACGGAGCTTTGTTTGTGTTTAGGCTTTTGATAGAACTTCAGATCTTCAGGCAAGATGAAAGATTTGATGGGCAACTACAATTGTAGAAGGCAGTCCAAAGAACTGTAAATTTGACAAACTTATTCAGATGTTACCAGAGATGTTAAATACTGAAAACTGTTTTACTTAAAGCAAAGTTGAACATTTGAATAAATATACTTCGCTCATCCACTATTAGGGGCTTACTGGTAGTCAAATGAAGAAAATGGACTCCGAAATTGCGTCTTCAGTTAAAATGATGTCGGATTTTTACGAATATGCTTTTTTATAGATCTGCTCGTAATACAGCAAAGCTCACAGCAAAAAATTTCCCTTGGAGTTGCGCATCTTTAGGGTAAAACTCGAGAAATCAGTTTTGTTTTATCTGGAAACCATTGAGTATTTAAGGTGTTGGACCAAGTTTTTATCTCTCTGCATCCCTTTTTGTTCATATTTCACAACTCTTTCACCAATACAGATATGAAAGAAATGGAAAAGAACAATCAGCAGCAGTTGGCATTACTTTTAGTTTTATTATTATTTGTTTCTTTCTCTGTATTTGTTGCTGGGTTTTCTTTTTCTTCTCATGTAGCTTCTGTATTTATCAGCTTCAATCTTCAAAAAAAGAAAAAGCAAAGAAATTAAGAGTCCTTCCGAAAGAGATCTTCACTCCATTAAAGTACGTCAGCCTTAGATAGGTAAGCTCTCAAAATTAGCTAACCAGATGGACCTGCCAATTTAATGATGCATTGTTGGAGTAGTTCATGATTTTTAAAGACCCTTCAAGAGTCATATTGATGCTAATCCTACTCGAACAAATTGTTTTTCGTTAATTTTGTGAAATTTAAAAGTTCTCACCAATGATGTGCCGCCATAAACACCTGACTTGACTGGCTGTTCTTTAGTTCGAACTGCTGTCATTGCCACTGTTGCATGCAACAGACAGACGGACAGACAAGAAGAAAAATAAGCGAAACACCCTTTGACCATTGATCGAGAGTTCAAAAGAGTTGAATTTTTCGCCTTTGATGATATTCTTTTGCGGTTATGTCAGTTGGTTGGCCGCGTTGCGTCGGCGCGCCTAATATTAACTCGAACGAACGATCGATCGATCGATCGATCGATGGTTCTGCAATTCTATTTGGTTGCCGTTGCCACCTCAACACTGAAGTCAAATTCAGTCGAGCGAGACAATTGCTTGTTGCATGGCTGGATGCCAGGCGACACATTTGGCTTTGTTCTCTGGCTCTGCCGCTGTTTAATTTATAAACCGCAACGATTGCTGGTGGCTGCCACTGTTGCATGTGGAGCATGTTGCATGTTGTGCATGCCAAAACTGCGTATTCAGCTGTCAAAGCATTCGCGCAGCGCTCATTCGTCTTTGTAGCGTTTTAATCAGTTCCAGTCCACTTCGAGCGAAAGTATTTTTCGGGCAGGAATTTGGCAAAGTTGTTTGGTGTCACTTTGATAAGTTGTTTCGTTGACAATCGTTGAGAATTTGGGTGTTCAATGGACGTCGGTCGCACCTACAACAAAAGATTCGCTCTCTGAGTCAGTATCTTGGACGACCGGAAGTTGCGCGGGTGTGTGAGGTTAACAACAAATGCCAACAATGCCGACAGGCGAAACTTTCAAATGACAAAGCTGTCAGCAGCTGCCGAGAATGAGAAATAAAAATTAAAACACCAGGAAGTCTGAGCGATCTCCATTGGTGTATAAGGTATTGGTTGTCATTTCTTTTTTTGAAAAAGAAAATCTTCCAACCATGGTTTGCAATATTTCATCATAAATAGATTCGGAAATATAGGCATTTTAATGGAACATAAAGTTCTCTTTGAACTGGTCTGGAAATATCGGGATTTTTATAGCACATAAAGTTCTCTTTGAACTAGTCTGGTATATCCATTTTTCCATACTCTTCTTTGAACATCTTTCTCTACAACTGTATATGTTGCAATCTCTGTTGAGTATACGCATGGTCAAAGGTCTCTTCTAATATAAAAAGATCTGTGTTTTCTTCGCTGAAGACTGAACACTTTACACTGGAGAATCTTGGTACCTAATCTGTGGTGGATGTTCTGATTGGTTTGATTCCGGGTGCTCTTTATTTGTACAATTAGCCTTTGCACTGCTTTATACTCGATTATTCTATCTTCATGCATTCATTGTTTCCTTTTGGTGGCTTTGAGGCTAGTTCTCCATCGAGAAAATATTTGAAATAACTCAGCAAAGCCCTAAGCTTTTCCTTCGCGATTTGAATGTTTTTGGTAATACTGGTCCTGCAACCACCAGTCCGATTGGAATGGAAATTTGTGATTGGATATCTTAATACAGCTGAAGATCTTTACAACAAAGCTATCAAAATGGAGAATAATCAAGTACGAAAGCTTAAAAAGCATTTCTATAGCATTGACGTATTGCGCTTAGCAACGACTGAGTCATAATTTGTATAGTATTAGAGAAAAAAAGTGTTGCTTGTTAGTTTCTTCTTAACCAACTGATGGCATATTCGGGCCACTATATATTGACCTGACCGAGTTATAAACGAAGCAACAATTGTGGCTACTCGATATACTTCTCTCTCCAAAGTAAGATCCTTTAAAAATGTGAGGTTCGTTTGGCTGTCTAGAAGGAACATATATGCAGACATACTAGTTGGTGTGACAAGTAGCCTTCTTGACCACCAGAATGCGCTGCAATAGCAAAGAAGACTACGCTGATTCTAGTCCATTCTTATTTAGGCAGATATGTCAAATTCCAGCTTAGTTTTGATTTGAATGCTGATGTTTGTTGACGTGTTTTCTTTCTCTCATAAATCTTTATTTTTTGAGAGGCAAAATGGCGAAGGAAACAAAAGAAAAATTGGTCCTTCACTAAATATACATGCCCTCCGCTGCGGTTACACAGAATAATTTATAAAAAAATACATGAAATGATGTTGGCTGAACGTTAAATGAAGCTGCGTAAGCTAGAAGCTGTCACAAAGATTTGACGTTTTCTTTTTTGTTCTTTGCTGATGTTTATAATTCGCTAACAGTTTAAGCACAATTCAAGTTGACTTGATAAGACCAATTGCCGTATTTAATGGAGTTCTCATTTTTTTTTTTTGTTATTTTTCAAGTTTTCTCTGGTAATCTTGTATTCTTTATATTATATATTCTTTGGTGCTAAGTTTCTTTTGCTAGCGGCTTTCCGGCAAGGTGAATGAGGAAGCAATTGAATTATTGATATTAGCTGTGGTTGCAATGCTCTAAAAATAAAATAATTTAATACTCGCTTTTGGTGGTTTTTACGTATTCGAGGTAATCCATGAAGAGTATGCCATGACCTTTCCGACCACCCATTGAACCTCCTACGGGGTACTTATGCCAGCTTCAGTACGTTCGGATGATTTGCGTCAAATCTATACAAATTAACAATGTTCCTAAAATATTTAAAAGGGAGTATTATCTCACTTTGCAAGACAAATAAACAAATTTTATCCAATAGAAGTTACATCAATTCATTTGAAAATTCTCATACAAACACGGAGCCAATAATTTCGTTCCATTTGGTTAAGCTTTCGTGCATGTCCGTCCGTCCGTCTGTCTCTCTGTCCGTCTATAATAATCTATCCATTCATCCGTTTAACCAAAGTAATTTTCCCTATTAATAGCAACACTTTCGAATGAATTTTAAATGAGTAAAGAATCACAAAATGAGAAGAGCAACTGAAATGCCCTGCGAGGCTTTTGGTGTACCACAAACGCTACTGTACGAGTGAGTATGTGCAACAGTGCGCAAGGTAACACCCTCAATTGAGGATCGAATCGTATCGGCACGAAGGTATTGAACTAATTGAACGGTTCCAAATGGTCGATCGAACGAAACGAACGAACGAACGATAGCGGAAATGCAATTTGTTACTCTGAACTAGACTGGACTGGCTCAATGCGATGCGATGCGGTGCGAACCTTTTGCCTGCCAAACCGATACGCTTGGCGGCAACGACAGCGGCATAGGATGACATTTGGATATGCGATCCTATCACGCGATAAGCCAACAAAAAAAAAATTTACAAAAAAAAAGAATGTTTAACCGTCTATTAAAGACACAAGATACAAGCAACATATGCTACGCGTTTAGTAATAAATGCCATAATATCGACGACAGTGTGTCATGCCATAAAAGAATGAACAGAAAGCGTACTGAGAGATGCAATTAGAATATGGAAAAAGAATAATAGAACATAAATGTGTGACAATGTGACGCCTAGTGAACTTACTAGTAGACTTGTACAACCACTTAGGTCTTAACTGTGTACTTCTCAACTTGAAAATACTTTAAAAAATTCGGACTTGGTTCAACAACTTAAATACTCAATGATTTTCAGATAAAACAAAACTGACAGCTTATTTCTCGAGCTTTATCCTAAAATGTTTCCCCTTAAAATGGAGATTGTTTGCTGTGTGCTTTGCTGTATTACGATTAGATCCATAAAAAGGGATATTCATAAAAATCCGACATCATTTTAACTGAAGACGCAATTTCGGAGTCCATTTTCTTCATTTGACTACCAGTAAGCCCCTAATAGTGGATGAGCCAAGTCCATTTATTCAAATGTTCAACTTTGCTTTAAGTAAAACAGTTTCCAGTATTGAAGTTCTATAAAGAACTTCGAGTTTGTTTGGGAAATACCCTCAAAAAAGGGTTCAGAAGCTGAAGCAAAACCACCATAGACTGACTGAGCTCTGGATCAAAAAATGTATATACATAATTTTGGATGAAGTCTCCAGATAAAGGACAAAGCTTATTCACACAAACTTCACCAAATGGCAATTCCTTCATTTAAAGTCAATCTTTGTAAGAACTGTGAACCGGTGGCATCATCGGTCCATACTTCTGCGAAATCGAAGATGTCATGGCCATCACCAACAATGGAGAGCGGTAATAAAGAATTACTTTGGGCATAAATTCGATGATCTAGATGTCAGCGATGAAGATTCTGCACGAGCGATTGGTTGTCTCATACAGAGACAATATGAAGCGAAAACCGATTGCGATTCGACCCCATTAGACAGTTTCCGGTTTGATTTTATTTGAAACAAAACTTGAACCTCTCGATGTCTTATTCCTCGCATAATATTATCGACGACTTCTTTTATTTAATTTTATTATCTACAAGCAGTTCCCGGCAGGCTTTGCCAATTGTCAGAATGAATGTTGTTGTTTCTTATAGACAGTCAAAGCATCCCAACTTTTCCAATGCATCCTACTCTTCTCGATCCCTCTGTACTTCAAATGGATGCAAAGGTATGACAATTTTTGTCTATGGTTATATGAAGCAGGGCAACACCTCTTCTGACTTTGACCAAAATTAACAGGTTTCCTTCTCTTGCCTAACTGAAGTTCGTGTGTGGGTTTGAACTCATTCGGTTGGAAGGGTTGGCTGCCTATAAGGTATGTACAACATTCAAAATTCATTTCCAGAGGGAAAATAGGTACATTATGAAAAGGAGACGAGATAATCTCCATAAAGCATATATACATGCTTGATCCGCATCAAAAGTCGTCTCGATATAGAAATGTCCGTCTGCCTATTCGTATGAGATTGGAGATAATATCTAGAGGCATCAAATTTGAATATTTTGATAGTCTAATTAATTCTGCAAACCACTTGTATTCCATGAATGTGCTTACCCTTTCTCAAGAAAGGTAGTGGGTTTGTGTTGGGACTTATCATGACCAAAACATCTCCGCATACTTAGTTTGAATATGAACCAATTTTATTGATTTTACCAAAAATTGCTAGAAATGCCAAACGTTAATCTTTACAAAATAGACAGACTGGTCCACTAAAAGTTGTTGCCCCATACTAATCTCTCCTAACTTCCAGAGTTTTTGTATGAAAAAAAAGTCTGTTGTAGTTGTTGACTTAGCTAGAAATGCCGAATTCGGTTTAGTTTAAACCAGTTCCATTAAATACCCTACACGCATCTCGATTAGAACATATCAACTATACAAATTTTAGGTTCAATGGGGCTATAATATAACTCGGTATAGGATAGTTTGAAGTCTTAACTCCAGCGTACTTTCTTATTATATAAAGTTTGGAGCAAATAAACTGCTTACAGTTTGAGTAGCACACTGCACCTATCATAGGTTTGAACAGCACTGGAAATGAGTACAGTTTGAATAGCGCAACTGTTTAGCAGTTTTTTATTTAAGAAATTTAATACATATTTTTACATTAATATCTTCGAACTCTGCAGCTCGATTTTGATGAAATAAATGCTAAATGTTACAAACAATAAGGCTTCATATCTTTCAGTAATTCGACTTTGAATCCAATGAGCAGCTTTTAAGTGATGCGCGCACAGACAAACAGATAAATATCAATTCTACGATTTTATTATATGTAAGTACTGACAAGAGCTTAATTTTCAATAAAAAAAATCTAATTTAATTGCATCGGCCGTGAATTGAACCCGGCTCACCAACGATGCTATATACTACACCGAATACGAATACCCAGTTTTGATTCATTCTACAAAATGTTGTTAGGTAACTTGTGAATGGGTGCTTTGTGGGTACATAATATTTTTCAAACAGTTGTGAATGTTAATAAAATTTAGTGACAAGGTTTGCAAAGCCTATACAAAGCGATTATGCGTGGCGCTTTAGCCATGTAAATCTTGGTGTTAGGTGACGCCGCTAGTTTTTAAATAAATTTTAAGTTTATAAGCTTAAAAATTGCTAAGCACGTGTGCTATTCAAACTGTTTACTAGCGCTTTTCAAACCTATGATAGATGTATCTATATACATTATATGCTTCAACTATGAGTAGCGTATTAAAGTTTCGATGCTACCGCATAATTTTTCAACTTGAAATCAAATATTTTTCGGCACATTCAAACTGTGAAGCGGATAACCCAAGTGGCTACTCACAAATCTTAATCGCACTCGAAGTTTTATGCCTGCACTCACACTTGGCTCAATTTTCCAAATTTCTCAACGAGACAATTGTTCGAAATGTCGTTAGTTCAAGTGCTACTCAAAGTGGACGGAGCGAATCTTCATATGACTCGATGGCTGGCTGGCTGGACGTGGTTAAGGCTTGTTAAGTGTGCGCGTTGTTTGCCACTTTTTGCATTCTCCGTGATTATTGTGACACTTTAAACGCTTGTCACGGCACATGACATATGATGGCGACGACCAAGAGGCAGTCAGTCAGTCCGTCAGTCAGATTGAATTGAATTGAAGTAAAGCGTAGCCACTACTCAGAGTCGGACACAAAATTCGGATATGAAAATTACTAAATTTTATGTGACACTTTATAAAACTTGCTGTCACAGCCAAAGACAATGCGACAACTAAAATGGTACGATTTGGTGGGCCAAGCGGCAATGTGGAGCTGTAGTTGCAGTTGCACAGAAATTGCTTCTGTCGGTCGACCTTGCTGCAAGTGATTTAAAAATTACCAAATTGCCGGCATTCAAATTCAATTTCAATTTCAAATGATTGCGCATTCAAGCTATCGATGCTTGGCTCATTTCTTTTGAAAAATTAGACAAATTGTTTCTGTTTTATTCTGGCGTTTTCTGGCGTGACATCTTCTGCATGTTAAGTAGATCTCTCCAGAAGAAAGAAAACTTTTAAAATAATTTCTATGAATGCCTCTTCCTTGTGCCCTTTTTCATTCATAAAAATGTGATAATGTGATCTTCCAAACAATTACAATATGTTCTCCGATCTTATCTATAGGCATAGGATGTGCGTGCTTCACACGTACAAGACATTACACACGGCGACATGTTGATCGACCCCGCGCCAGTGTATGAAGAGAAGATCGTGCGATCTTGACAAGTGTAATTGAGTCAATGAGCCAAGTAGACAAGATCAGATGTACGGAAGAACAAGAAGAACAAGATTAAGACGAAGAAGAAGAAGAGAAAAAGGCGTGTGACAGTCAAAATCAAAAAATAATAAAAAAAAAAAAATGGTAAGTTAAACTGTTCGCTTAATACACTACACACAGCTACCTTGAAAACCATATAAACTCATATAAATTCGAACTGAAATAGAATATTTTTAATGAACCCTTCTGTAAGGAGTAGTACCCATAGAAATCTGACCCTCTTCATTATACATACATATCAGACTACTAGAAAGGCTAGTCCTCATAGAAATCTGACCCTCTTCATTAAGTTTTTAAGTCAAAAAAAATATTTCATACATATCAGACCTCTAGAAAGGTTAGTCCCCATAGAAATCTGACCCTCTTCATTATACATACATATCAGACCACTAGAAAGGTTAGTACCCATAGAAATCTGACCCTCTTCATTAAGTTTTTAAGTCAAAAAAAATATTTCATACATATCAGACCACTAGAAAGGTTAGTACCCATAGAAATCTGACCCTCTTTATTATACATACATATCAGACCACTAGAAAGGTTAGTACCCATAGAAATCTGACCCTCTTCATTAAGTTTTTAAGTCAAAAAAAAATATTTCATACATATCAGACCTCTAGAAAGGTTAGTCCCCATAGAAATCTGACCCTCTTCATTATACATACATATCAGACCACTAGAAAGGTTAGTACCCATAGAAATCTGACCCTCTTCATTAAGTTTTTAAGTCAAAAAAAAATATTTCATACATATCAGACCTCTAGAAAGGTTAGTCCCCATAGAAATCTGACCCTCTTCATTATACATACATATCAGACCACTAGAAAGGTTAGTCCTCATAGAAATCTGACCCTCTTCATTAAATTTTAAATAAAAAAAAATATTTCATACATATCAGGCCTCTAGAAAGGTTAGTCCCCATAGAAATCTGACCCTCTTCATTATACATACATATCAGACCACTAGAAAGGTTAGTACCCATAGAAATCTGACCCTCTTCATTAAGTTTTTAAGTCAAAAAAAATATTTCATACATATCAGACCTCTAGAAAGGTTAGTCCCCATAGAAATCTGACCCTCTTTATTATACATACATATCAGACCACTAGAAAGGTTAGTACCCATAGAAATCTGACCCTCTTCATTAAGTTTTTAAGTCAAAAAAAAATATTTCATACATATCAGACCTCTAGAAAGGTTAGTCCCCATAGAAATCTGACCCTCTTTATTATACATACATATCAGACCACTAGAAAGGTTAGTCCCCATAGAAATCTGACCCTCTTTATTATACATACATATCAGACCACTAGAAAGGTTAGTCCTCATAGAAATCTGACCCTCTTCATTAAATTTTAAATAAAAAAAAATATTTCATACATATCAGGCCTCTAGAAAGGTTAGTCCCCATAGAAATCTGACCCTCTTCATTATACATACATATCAGACCACTAGAAAGGTTAGTACCCATAGAAATCTGACCCTCTTCATTAAGTTTTTAAGTCAAAAAAAATATTTCATACATATCAGACCTCTAGAAAGGTTAGTCCCCATAGAAATCTGACCCTCTTCATTATACATACATATCAGACCACTAGAAAGGTTAGTACCCATAGAAATCTGACCCTCTTCATTAAGTTTTTAAGTCAAAAAAAATATTTCATACATATCAGACCTCTAGAAAGGTTAGTCCCCATAGAAATCTGACCCTCTTCATTCAGTTTTTAACTAAAAAAAAATATTTCATACATATCAGACCACTAGAAAGGTTAGTCCCCATAGAAATCTGACCCTCTTCATTAAGTTTTTAAGTCAAAAAAAATATTTCATACATATCAGACCTCTAGAAAGGTTAGTCCCCATAGAAATCTGACCCTCTTCATTATACATACATATCAGAGCACTAGAAAGGTTAGTCCCCATAGAAATCTGACCCTCTTCATTAAGTTTTTAAGTCAAAAAAAATATTTCATACATATCAGACCTCTAGAAAGGTTAGTCCCCATAGAAATCTGACCCTCTTCATTAAGTTTTTAAGTCAAAAAAAATATTTCATACATATCAGACCACTAGAAAGGTTAGTACCCATAGAAATCTGACCCTCTTCATTAAGTTTTTAAGTCAAAAAAAATATTTCATACATATCAGACCTCTAGAAAGGTTAGTCCCCATAGAAATCTGACCCTCTTCATTATACATACATATCAGACCACTAGAAAGGTTAGTACCCATAGAAATCTGACCCTCTTCATTAAGTTTTTAAGTCAAAAAAAATATTTCATACATATCAGACCACTAGAAAGGTTAGTACCCATAGAAATCTGACCCTCTTCATTAAGTTTTTAAGTCAAAAAAAATATTTCATACATATCAGACCTCTAGAAAGGTTAGTCCCCATAGAAATCTGACCCTCTTCATTATACATACATATCAGACCACTAGAAAGGTTAGTACCCATAGAAATCTGACCCTCTTCATTAAGTTTTTAAATCAAAAAAAATATTTCATACATATCAGACCTCTAGAAAGGTTAGTCCCCATAGAAATCTGACCCTCTTCATTATACATACATATCAGACCACTAGAAAGGTTAGTACCCATAGAAATCTGACCCTCTTCATTAAGTTTTTAAGTCAAAAAAAATATTTCATACATATCAGACCTCTAGAAAGGTTAGTCCCCATAGAAATCTGACCCTCTTCATTATACATACATATCAGACCACTAGAAAGGTTAGTACCCATAGAAATCTGACCCTCTTCATTAAGTTTTTAAGTCAAAAAAAATATTTCATACATATCAGACCTCTAGAAAGGTTAGTCCCCATAGAAATCTGACCCTCTTTATTATACATACATATCAGACCACTAGAAAGGTTAGTACCCATAGAAATCTGACCCTCTTCATTAAGTTTTTAAGTCAAAAAAAATATTTCATACATATCAGACCTCTAGAAAGGTTAGTCCCCATAGAAATCTGACTCTCTTCATTATACATACATACCAGACCACTAGAAAGGTTAGTCCCCATAGAAATCTGACCCTCTTCATTAAGTTTCTGTGACCAAAAATTAAAAACAAGGCGCGACATACCTCAAAAGCCATTAAGCTGTTTTGGTGATATCAACTGGACGATGTTAAACTTCATTTTATACGATACAGTGGAAGTTTATTATCGACAATTCGTAAGGAATTTCCATCAGTTTATACAAAGACTTGCACCAAAGAAGCAATAACCTCCAACTCCGAAGCTTAAATAAGCTACACAGTTGCTCTTTCCTCGATAATACTGGAATTAATTACCAACTACCCATTAGACAGTTGAGCTAAGGATGCCTTATTTTCCGCTCCCTAATCGATTCATCTTTTACGAGGTGCACTATTTACATTTCGGGAATAGCTAATAATAACAAACAATATTGCTTAGTAACCTCGCTAGAAAGTTGAGCTAAGGATGACGCATTTTCTGGTCCTTAATGAATTCCCTTTTGCGAGGGGCACTATTTAAATATCGGGAATAGCAAATAATAACAAACAATATTGCTTAGTAACCCCCCTAGACAGTTGAGCTAAAGACGCCTCATTTTCTGGTGCCTAAAGAATTAACCCTTTACGAGGGGTACTATTTATATTAAAAATTAAAATTAAATAAAAATGGGTTCGGGTTTATTAAGAAAATAAATTTGTTGCTCAGTGAGAAATGGATGATTAATTTGCCAATCTATTCCCAATTCGTTATTAATTTGTTTTTTTTTTTGGTTCTATTTCCACATATTGGCGATTTTTGAAGTTTGTCCTAAGAGTCGTGCTTTAATCCACAAATATTACAAATTGGAACATAAATTTGCTGGCAGAACATTCTTTTCTTGCGCTGTGAATGTTAATAGCTACGATTTATAAGCCGGAACAGCTTTGATTTGGTACGCAAGGTACACACCACGACCGGCGTGATGAAGATCCTAAAGAAGATAGATTAAAGGAGGCATTATTCTCTTCAGAGTAAAGCAATTTATTTTGGTGTTGAGTTTTATAGTCCACTTTAAAAAAAAACGAAACAAGGTGTTCCTTAACTATTTAACAAATGAAGATCTGATAATAGGCTCCACTCCGTTACTACAGAATAGCTTAAAATAGTTGCTTGTTGATAAAAAATCCTTGTTTAAACTTCTTAAACTCGAAAGTACCAAAGCTGTGGTTGACTAGGCGAAGCTACGCATGACTAAATTTTTACCATTGACATCAATGTTTTGGCCGGAATTGAACTTCATATTCAAGTCAATGAAACTTTTTAGGCTCCTTTGTCGGTACAACCCATCTATTAGTGAGTGACAGATGGTCAAGTTTTGTGCTACGTGTTACAAAATAATCAACAAAATAATTATACCATTTTTTTTTTTTTTGAAGAAGAAGAAGAAGAAGTGTACAAAAAAGAACCCATAAAGTGTTCAACGTTTTGATTTTGATTTTGAGTGTGAGTGACGATGCTTATAGACACGTAGTGCCGCATTTTGTGTGACAATCGTCCGTAATTGCTTATCCATTCTGGGAATTTTAAAGTTGTTCGTTCGTCTGCATATTTAATCAGTGAAGTACTTCACCTAAATTTTACTTCAACTGGGCAGACAGAGTTCAACTGGTTGTCAGTTATAATTTGAGAGAATTACAAAAAGGCAAAGAATTCATTTTTTTGAGCAGTTCATGTTAGTTCATTAAGAAATCAAAGCCAATGTTGCCAGTTTGAAAGACATGCTCTACTTCTACTACCTTCAACAGCTAAGTCTAAGTCTGTAATACATCCTACGCCAGTGCCCGTACATACAGAGTATGTCGGGTTTGATCTTACAAAAGGAATCGATGCTGCTCGCTTACGCCGATGACATCGAGTCAGCAAGGTGTTCGCAGAGATTGAAAAACCGTCTCCACATAAAAATATTGCTTCACGATTAGTGTTGCATTTAAACGAGATATCATCTTAAATGTTCTTATTTTGGATTTGTGACAATCACAAACTTCATATGTGAACAATATCTTCAGCTCAGAAATTAATAAATGATCCAATTTGAATAAAAGTAAAATTTAATTTAAGAAAGTAATTTCTTGAACAGCATCGAATTTGCTGATAAAGCCAAACTGTGGACCGACATTAATCTCCTAGATTGGCTCTCTGTCTGTCTGTCTGTCTGTCTGAATGAGAAAAGGAAAATAAGAAAACTTACAACAATAACAACAACGCGAACAATGTTATTTATAACGCAATATGTCCAGTGTTTAATTCGGCACAGAAGAAGAAAACTTGCAGATACAAATACCGCCTGCTAACTGCCACACCCACCCAACCCATCCACCCATTCGAAACTATGAACGACCATAGCAGTCGAGAGTAGAGTAGAGCAGAGCAGAGCAGAGCAGTCCACACATATTATACACTTAGTAAACTTTATTGTTGTCCATGGCATATTTTAGCTGGCAAACTTCAAATGACACGACACACTGTACACACAGATGCAGCAGATACAGCAGATACAGCAGTTCAGTTCGGTTGAGATGAGAGTCCAACTAGCAGATACAGATAAATTTCTATGTACGAGTTACTAACTACACACGGTGTGTATCTGACCCGCCAACATTGTGTAAAGTTAAGATTTATGAGTTAACTTGCTCCATTCTGTCGACATTGGCAACGCTGAACAAGTGCAACAATATAACGGCACACTGCACACTCCTCACTCACTGACTCACTCACTCACACACGCTCTCGCTTGCTCTAACTGTCGGACATTTTCAACAGCTGTTACGCTTGATATTTTTGATACAAGACATGTTTGAAATATTTCAAAAGCTTTTAAAAAGAATTTTCTAATATTTGCTGCAAGTTGTTGTACCTTATTAACATTTGCATATTAAGTTGAAATGTTGAGAAGAGCATATAAGAGAGAGTCACAGAGAGATTAAAATTTTAGCAGTATGGCAACTCTCTGTGAATTCTTCAAAACTTTTTAAAAGCCACTTATTGTGAAACTTTTAAATCGCACCTTGTTAAAAGCATCAAAATTGCTGGATTTGAATTTTTTTTAATTTTTTTTTCACTTGTTATACATTGAAAACTGTTGGTTAGATAAGGAAAGCTAATATAACAGATAGTATGAGTGAGATAGCATTAGATATAATGTATATCTGTGTGTGTTTAGGTTTAGGTTTGTTTCTGCGTCTCTCTCTCTCTCTCTCTCTCAATGACTGCTCATAAAATTTGCATAAAAGTGTCGCCACACAAATTTTAACCCATTCACGGACTCAGTCATCAACGTCGTCGTCCAACCTTTTCTTAATTTGCTGTGAAACTATTTCCAACTAAGCGTGGCAACGCTTACACATGGCGAGGCATGGCATGGCATTACATCCGTTTCCGTTATCCTTTATACTTGCTGCATTTATAGTTGTTGTTGTTGGTGTTGTTGCTGTTCTAAAAGTTGTTTTTTTGTAAAAGTTAAAACGTTTTAAATGCTCCACTTCCGGCTTAGCGCACAAAGTTTTTGGCGCTCTGCATTAATTAGCCACACCAGTATCCTTTATTATTTTTTTTTTTCGCTCTTTTTTCTAGTTTATTTATGTATTTTATTTCATTTTTTTTTTTTTTGCTAATTCAACAAGCAACTCTCTTTGCACTTCAGTGTCGAATAAATATTTTCCCAGACAAAATATTTAGTAAAAGATTTTCCGGCTGCTGTTGTTCCTTAAACTTTTCAACTTATGATGGGCCTAAAGTTAATTTAACGCTTGTTCAGCCTCAAGCCTCGGTGCAGTGTTGTATCGCGTATCTCCAAATAGAAGCCACTACTCGCTTGCAGCTAAGGCTAGCTTACTCCTCCTATTGCGCCTCCAAAAGAGCTGCTTTAGTCTGTGGAAACATTTAGATATTAAATGTTTGATATGTCATCCAAATGTAAGCCTCTTCTTATCCAGCGTCACATCTAGGTACTTGCCGTCGTTTGCTTGAACAAGGGCGATGTTTTTAAGCCAAAAATGGGGCGTTAAGTTCCATATTCCATCGCTGGTGGACATACTTCTGCACGCCGTCTGCTTGCTCCATTCCTGGTATGCTCGCATGACCGGGATCCCAGTATAGAGTAATCAGGTTAAATCTTCATAGGTTGTTTAATTTAACTATGCATTCCATGTCCAGTTTAGATTTGATCAAAGGTGAACTCATTCAAAGTATTTAGTGCGAGTTCCGAAAACCTCTGCGCCAGTTCGTACACCAACTGATTGCTCCTTGTTTCACATTGTAGTTCAGCGCTGAATTTTACCACAAATCTTCTGATGAAGTTGTTCATTTTACCTAGGTTGTCACTAGAGTATTGCAGGAGTAGGTAGGCGTGCTTCAAGATATCATTTGATCGATTTCTGATGTAAGCCTTAATATTACCATTATTCCTTTCTATCCTTACTATCCGAACACTAGAAAAGGTTTGCTTTGCTTCTGTTATAGTTGTACAAGTTAACCTCTGAATATTATTTTAGGGATACATCCCCAATTTTATCCAGCAATGACTCTGCAAGTTATCATTAATATAGTTCTTAATTGTTCTAAGTGGATCTTCCGTGTGGTACGTAGGTCAAATATTACTTACATACTTAAATGACCGTCAACCGTCTACCGGTCATGGCCGCATCTAGGAAGGCGCGCCAGCCTCCATAGTCTAGTGCGCGCTGGCGCCAGACGTTTTGAATGCCAAGTACGGAGAGATCTCTCCATATCTGGTCTTTTAATCGAGTGACCGGTCCTCCTCTATTTTGGCGTCCACCAATCAAGTAAACCATGCGTGCTGGAGCTCTATCATCCATTCGAATGAGGTGCGCAGCTCAGTGCAGCTGCTGGAATTTTATGCGCTGGACTATGTCAACCTCATCGAATAGTTCGTACAGCTCGCGTTTCATACGGGACCTAAACTCATCGCCGAATCTTATAGAACTGAAAATTCTGCGAAGAATCTTCCACTCGAAGACTTTCAACGCTGTCTCATCTAACTCAATCACGGTCCATGCCTCTGCGCCATAGAATAGGACCGGGAGTATCAGCGTCTTATAGATCTTGATTTTTGTCTTTCGAAAGAGGGCTTTGCTTCTTATAAGCTTGCTCAGCCCAAAAAAGCATCTGCTTGCAAGCTTGATTCTTTGCCTGATCTCCAGGCTGACGTTGTTGTTGCTCGTTATTTTGGATTTAAGATAAACGAAGTTTTCTACAATACTGAAGTTGAAATTCTCCATCGTTCGAGACCGTCCAAGATGCGATGACGACATGCGAGTAGAAGCCAAGCACTTCGTCTTGTCCTCATTCAACGCTAGACCCATGAGCCAAGACTGTTATTCAATTTCTGAGAACGTCTTGCTGATTCGCTGTTTCTGCATGCCCATGATGATCGATGTCATCGGCGTAAGCGAGCAGCATCACTTTTTTTTGGAAGATCGAGTCCGACATATTCGGTATGTACGAGCACTGGCACAGGATGCATTCCATCAGAAGATTGAAAAAATCGCACGAAAGCGCATGACACTGCCTGAAACCTCTCTTGGTATCAAAGGGATCGAAGAGGTTTTTCCCCAACCTGACAACACTTTGTGTGTTAGATAGCGTCGTCATGCAAAGGCGAACAATCTTTGCCGGAATACTTAGTGCAGACATGGCGTCGAAAAACTTCGATCGTTTCGGCGTGTCTTTATTGAACTCACGGGTCTTTTCCAAGATTTGGTATAATGTGAATATTTGGTCTCTGGTCGACCTTTGTCCTGTCAGTGAATCCGTATATGGCTTCAGCCTATTACACTGTACGCGCGACAGAATCTTATATCCAATGGAAAGAAGACTTATTCCGCGGTAGTTGGCGCAAACAGCGGGGTCCTTTTTTCGTAAATGTCAAATATTACTGCCAGGTATTTGACCTCCCTGGAGAATTCTATCAACGTGCCATTCACCCATATTGGCTTTAGTAATTTCAGCTTGTACTTCCTAGAAAAAGAAACATCTATAATTTCAGCTGAGATGATACTCAATCCTACTTCGGAGCACCAAAATCGTGTGATGTTGTCTTTTTATTTACCTTATTTACAGACAATTGCTATGTCGTCAGCATAGCCTTGGCATTCGATGCGATTTTCTAAAAGGAAATCTAATAATTCAAACACTAGTAGGCTCCATAAGAGAGGTGTTGGTACACCTCCCTGTGGACATCCTATTATAGTTTCAACTGTGATACTTTAACAGAGTAGGTTAGTCACGTGTGTTCTTGAATCTAGTAGTTGGACTAGTCATCTGGTAAGTGAAGAATTTGTATCTTTTCCGTGTGAGATGTGCTGTCAAATGCACCTTCTTTATCCATAAAAGCTCAAATGGCAGTTTCAGCAGATTTCTATGAAGTAGTTGCATCATCAAGTATTCGGTTCTGATGCAGTCATTCACCATTTTCTCTAAAGCTTGTTATTGGGTGAAAAATGTTTTTCTTGCCTGCCTTCGGAATAAATTTCCTTTGTTTTCCTCCAACACATCGTTGTATAGCCGAGTGCCAAGCTACTTCAAAACAATTTCAGCATTGGACCTTTAAATTATAAGTCCTATGGCTTTCTGTAGTAATGCTGGAAATATTTTGTCAACTACCGGGGATTCGTGAGGTTAGCATGAACCAATGACCCTTCTAAACCTTCATTCCGTGCAAATGTCCAGATTCCAGTTTATTCTTTTGGAGTTGCATTGCTGCTAGTAGTCTAGTGTGTTTGGAGGAAGTTCGGAAAGTGAGTTTTGAGTGCCTTCTCCTCCTCATTATATTCTGTAAGACTGGTTGTATGCTCTAATCTTCAGTGTGCTTGAATTTATAAAACTTCTTCCGGACAACTTTCCTAAGTCTTTCTAAATCCTTGTTTTACCAGGAAGTATCTTTAGCAGATTTAAGTTCTTAATGTTGGCTGCTTTGATGGTTGTTCTCAACCATTATTTCCAGGTTTAATGGTGAGTTGGCTTTCTTTTAAATATTGAAGTCTACTAAATTATTATTAAGGCGACTTACGTACCTTTTCCAGTTAGTACGTCTAATAATCTTCTTGAAGCTCGAGGCCTCTGCATTGTGCAGTAATATGATTCTATAATCCGACATAGGTGGTTCATCTGATACCCTGCAATTGCAACCAATAATTGACATAAGCATTCTGCATTACCTCTTGCCAGGCTCTAGTTATAAAGAAGTATTTCCTACGTTCAATACATTAAGTTCCTTTTGCTGGACTACTTAGCCTGCCTATTAAAAAAAAAATTATTATACAATTTGTCAATTTACCATCATGCTTAATCTTCCCATTTAACGCTAATTTGTTTGTTGTTTCCATCGATAAAAAAGGAAAAGAAAATTATTAAAGGAAAGGACGAAAAGGAAAGAAAGCGGATCAAATGGAATTTTATATACGCGAATACTTATGGAAATTTTGTTATGAATTCAACCCATTTTTCCATGACAAATTACTGCCAATCAACATAATTTCTAGGCACATAACAACCACCTAAACCACGAAGAATAAGAAAAAGAAGAAGAAGAAGTACTCCCCCACCAACTTAACTCAAGAACGAAGAAAATAATAACAACAACCACAACAACGAACTAAAAGTAGTCGAAAACGTCAAAGCAAAGCGGAGCATTTCTGGCGACAAGTTTAAAAATTATCTTCGACAAACAGGCAAAGACATCGCCGAGAGTGTTTTTATGGTAGGGGCTCTATGGTAGGCGTAAAGGCGGTAACTTTTTGTGGCAGGACTTTGATAAATGCTGTCGTACCAAAAAAAAAATGTGCTGTAGTTGCTCATTTTATGCGCGCGCCTATATAGAACTGTTGCTACGGTACGGCGGCACGCCACGCCTACTAGGGTGGTAAAACTTCTCAAAAAACTAAGAAGAAGAAGAAGCAGACAATAAAAGTCAGCAGAACTTACGAAAATTGCTGGGGAATGACCTCGAAAAGTTCTACGATAAGCAGAGCAGAGCGACTTGTAAAACGAAAAAAAAAAAAAACAAAAAACTAAAAGTTGACAAAAGAGCGAAAGTCCTCCAACTCCTGCTACTGCTTCTGCTCCTTCACTCTGCTACGTATCCAGCCTTGCTGCAGCACAACACAATGCAATCGTGTCGACCTCTTTGTCTGCGGCGGCAGTGACGTTGACAGCGACGTCTGTTCGTGTCATCGTCAGCCGCCTGCGATGGCACCCACTACATATGACGCGCACCTGACATCCCGCGGGTGCACCGGACTCCATCGCATAATGTCACGTCACGTTGCACGCAAAGAAAGTTCCTCCAATTCCAATTCGAAAAAATAGAAACGAAACAATAAACTTATTACAAACTTTTTGTGCGGTTTAAGTTAAAATTGACGAAGTAGCAAAGGGTGTTCCAACAAAAAATTGTTATGCGAAATATTGACGACTAACTGAAATGTTTTAAAGAACTTTAAAGAAAGAAAGCCCCAGCTCTGCCAATGAGCGATCTTCTCTTCTTGGAAACAGTTTCCTCAGATTCTGGAAACGGAGTTCAGTATTCCATTTAATAGGAAGTAACCCTCTGTCTTACCGACCAATTACTCTAGAAGATTTATTATTAGACTATCTGAAAAAACTGATCACTTTATTGAACGTACCACCATACCACAATATAATTCGAAAGACTATATGGATCGGACCAACATATTAATCGGACCACTATATTGATCGGACCAATATATAGAATGGACCACTATATTAAATGGTCCACTATATTGATCAGACCACCATATTGATCGGACCACTTTATTGGTAGGACCAGCATAAAGCTCCGTCTAATATATTGAGCAGACCACTCTATTGAACGGACCACAATATAACTCGGATCACAATATTGATCGGACCACCATATTGATCGGTCTGCTATATTAAACGTACCACTATAATAAATAGACCACTATATAGAATGGACCACTAGATTGAACAGTCCTCTATATTGAACGGACCACTATTTTGATTGGACCAACATATTGATCGGACCACTATATTAAACGGACCACTATATTGATCCGTTCTCCATATTCAATGGACCACTATATAGAATGGATCACTATATTGAACGGACCACTATTTTGATTGGACCACAATATTGAATGGACCACTATATTGATTGGACCAACATATTGATCGGATCACTATATTAAACGGACCACTATATAGAATGTCCACTAGATTGAACGAACCACTACTTATATTGAACGCACCACCTATTGATCGGACCACTTTATTGACCCAACCACCATATTGAACGGACCACAATTTTGATCGGGTAACTATATAGAAAGGAACACCATATTGATCCGACCACTTAATTAATTGGATCACTATTTAGACCGGACCACTCTATTGATCGGAAAACTATATTAATTTGACGACTTCTGATCGAACAACTATGTTGAACGGACCACCCTTTTGATCAGAGCTCTTTATTGAACGGACCACAATTTTGATCGGGTAACTATATAGAAAGGACCACCATATTGATCGGACCTCTTTATTAATTGGATCACTATTTTGACCGGACCATTACATTGATCGGACCACTATATTAATTGGACGTCTTCTGATCGAACCACTATTATGAACGGACTATTATATTAAACGGACCACTACTTATATTGAACGGACCACCATATTGATCGGATCACTTTTTTGAACGAACCACCATATTGAACGGACCACAATATTGATCGCGTAACAACTATATTAAACGGACCACTATATTAAACGGACCACTATATTAAACGGACCACTATATTAAACGGACCACTATATTAAACGGACCACTATATTAAACGGACCACTATATTAAATGGACCACTGTATAGAATGTCCACTATATTGCTTGGACCACTATTTTACTCGAACCACAATATTGATCCGTACACTATATCAAGTGTAAGGCTTGATTTCAAAGGGTTATCTTATTTAGTATTATTTTTGGTGAGGCAGTCCGAAAAACGAAAAAACAAATTGTCTTCGGTGTCTGATAACGGTACAACACTGTAATATTCTCAATTTCGCTATCTAACTCAGAATACGAATTTCCCAAGTGCAAGTTGGAACAGCATACAACGAGGGATGCATGGTTAGTGCACAGCTATGAGGTTTTTGTAAGAAAATATTTTTAATTAAGTCAAATTCGGCTTAAAAATCGAATTGATGACTTGTTATGGAATGCCGCTTCACAATCATATATTACTAATAGGTGTGCTCGCCTATTTTTCGGGTACCCACTGCCCAGCTATGAGTTTTTGTATGAAAAATATTTTTTTTTTACACTTTTTTCAACGTCGTTTATCTTTGTTTGCATTTAAAGCTTAAGTTTATAATTGAAACACCCTTTTTTGTTTGTTTGACGCGCCAAAAGTGGATTTCTCGGGCCGTCGCTTTCTCAACGATTTTTCTGAATGTGATAATTGTGCGCGAATTAAAATTAATTCGAAATAATTTCGTTGGTTGGTGCAGCTTATTTCAAGGCAGTAGATTCGCGCATTGTTCGCAAATAAACAAGCTGATAAGTTCCTATAAGTACATAGCCGATGTATATATATATTAAAATCGTGCGGAGACATCGTTTTCCATGTAGTCCGTGTCGTTAGCAGCGCCTGTTTATTATTTTGTTAATTTTCTGTGTTGGCACAAGCGCTTTAAGCGCTCAGGACGACACACACACAGACACACACACACACAGATGAGATCCCAAGTGGCATTCGATGCTTCATGAGACATGCGACGTTCGTGCCAGTTTGGTGACATCGCCAACAGCTCAACTTCTGTCATTTTGAATCGCTTGAAAGACCTCAACACCGCCACAAAAAATGCCGCCCAGATTTCTGCAAATACTTCTTCTTATTTGTGGAGGAGGGTCGGTCTGTTGGGTGTAGGCGTACGTATATAATATTATTTGACTTGTATTAAAAACTTTTAATACTATTTCTGAATAATTTCAGAGTTTTTGTGGCTTATTAAAATATAAACTGCTTATTAGCTACCATATTTATACCGTTAATTGCTTCATAAAACTCTGGTTTATGTGTGTTCTATAAGTATGTTCTGACATGGTGGCAATCACGGTGTGTAGCGATTTATATAGTCGTGAAGACGATAAGAAATTTTAGACGGGGTTGACTAAATATAGTTTAGGCTGCTATTTATGGCTCCACCAACCTTCACCGTACACCACTTGTATATCCCATAGTTCTAGTCAGGTTGGTTTAGGAGCGCATCTTGGTACACTCTTAAATATTTATAGAAAGTGTAGGCGCTAAGTAGCTGCTGACCCAAGTGGAACACACCAAGGATCCATCAAGGTTGATAAAAAATGTTTATCTTTTAGACCGATTGCCATTAGAACTATAATTGGATAACCTCCACCCAGAGAGCATATACCAAGTAAAAAGAATGTCTGCTTTCCTGACAAACAACTGCTCGGCAACTTTTCGTTCTACACTCTCCACCATAGAACACAATCAAAACCGAGTAGATGCAACCGATCGCACTAGCGAGAGCAACTGAGCTGATAGAATTCAGTTGCTCACTGGTATACAAAAAACTAATTCATAAACCAATTCCTACCAATAAAACTTCTTAAACTTCAAAACTTCTCTTACAATATATTCGGTCTATCTTGACGGTTACACTGAAAGTCGTTTATGATTCAAAACTCTTAAAAATATGGCTGATGACTTAAATTCGCTATCTGAGATAACTGTGGGGAAATATACTTAACGATCTCCCATCTTTGGACAAATTTAGATCAACCCCAACTATATTCCGGCATATCAAAATATCAACTCTTCTTCTTTATTCTTGTTTTATATGGTATTTGAATTCCATCTATATACAACGGGAGCTGCAATCAGAAAAGACCGCCGCAGCCTTTTCAAACACACTCTTCCGACTGCTACAGGAAGCCTCTCCGTCTTCTCGAGATATATGTGGAATAATAGTGGAAACATATAACATGCTCCATGGATTGGGCTGCCAAGGATGTCATTGGTTATGCAAAACCTGTGGAGAATTCTTGGTACGACGAGGAGTGTCGCAATGCTACAGCAGAGAAGAACGCTTTCTATCAGCGAACTCTGCAAACGGGAGCAACGCGAGCTGTTAGAGAGCCATATAGAGAGAAACGGAGGGAGGAGAAACGCCTTTTGAGATGCAAGAAAAAGGAGCAAGAAAGGCGTGAGTTGGAGGATGTTGAGGGGTTATGTGACAGATATAAAGTTCGAAAATTCTATCAAAAGGTGAAGCGTCTGACTGAAGGTTTTAAGCCCGGAGTAACTTTCTGTAAGGATGGAAATGGAAATCTGGTTACGAATGAACAGGAATCACTGAGATTATGGAGGAGTCATTGTTCTAACCAACTCGGAGGCGATGAAGCGCACAATTCCGTCGATAGAGAAATGACACCGGAACCACCAGTTAATGAGGGCACCATTCTAGAGCCAACGGATTATAACGAGGTCAATTCAGCGGCCGGCTCTGATGGGCTGCCAGCTGAGTTATTTAAGACCAGTGGCGAAGATTTGGTTAGGAGTATGCACCAACTTTTATGCAAGATATGGTCCGATGAACGCATACTCAATTACTGGAATCTCAGTGTTCTCTTTCCTATCTTTAAGAAAGGAAACTCTCGCTGTTTGCACCAACTACCGCGGAATAAGTCTTCTTTCCAGTCGATATAAGATTCTGTCGAGCGTACTGTGTAATAGGCTGAAGCCATATACGGATTCACTGATAGGACAAAGGTCGACCAGAGACCAAATATTCACATTACGTCAAATCTTGGAAAAGACCCGAGAGTTTAACAAAGACACACACCACCTATTTGTCGACTATAAAGCCGCATTCGCCGATACGATCAAAGTTTTTCGGCGCCTTGTCTGCACTAGGTATCCCGGGAAAGATTGTCCGTCTTTGCATGACGACGCTATCTAGCACACAAAGCGTTGTCAGGTTGGGAAAAAACCTCTTCGACCCCTTTGATACCAAGAGAGGTTTCAGGCAGGGCGATGCTCTAGCGGTGAATGAGGACAAGACAAAGTACTTGGTGTCTTCTCGCACGCCGTCAACGCGTCTTGGACGGTCAGTGATGATGGAGAATTTCAACTTCAATGTTGTAGAAAACTTCGTCTATCTTGGATCCGAAATAACCAGCAACAACAACGTCAGCCTGGAGATCAGGCGAAGAATTACGCTTGCAAACAGATGCTTTTTTGGACTGAGCAAGCAAATGAGAAGTAAAACCTTCTCTCGAAAGATAAAAATAAATATTCCGGCGATATAAGTAGGTAAGTAAGAATTTGTTACTTTGACTTCATTTCTGAATCATAAAGATGGAAGGTAGGTAGACTGTTCCAAATGACTGAGTTTCTTTTCGCAATGGTCTCATTTAGCCATGTCTGTCCGTCAGTCTGTTTGTCTGATTGAAACAGTCTCTGAGTAGAGAAGACTTGAAGACTTTCAATGCATTGCAAAATTAGAAGAGTATCTTCAACTGGGAGCACCATTGAAGCATTTATTTTGAACTCAATAGTCATGAGAATATTTGCAACAATGAAGGAAACGAAGAAGTTCTTTCGCTAATATTAAAGAAGATAATATTCCAGTATAACAATGGAGAGAATAATAAATGTCTGAGGTCAAGACTTCAAAGGGTATATTAAAACCGAATATACAACACATGGATAGATTGGACTTTGGTTAGAATATCTTCTTTAGGAAAGTTCAGAAATGTATGCAGAAGCCTTCCTTCCAATGATGCTGCTTATTAGAAACTTTTCGACAGAACTTCTTGCAACTTCTCAGCTGTGCAAGTTCTGAATTAAAGATTTTTTTTTAAAGAACTTTTTTTTTTTTCATCTTAAACACTTTGACAAATTTTTATTGTGTTTGTGTTTGTGACTACTGTTGCGCGTGATGTGTTGATACGGGTTTTGCGTATCGTTTATAAAAACATCATCAATAAGGGTAACAATATCAACAACAACAACAACAGCAACAATAAACAACTGATTTTCGGATGTATTATTGCATTTCCCGCAGCGTGACAATTCCCAAAATCAAGCAAACCGGACCGCATAAATTGTCCCGGAAAACAAAGAGTCGAAAATTGATGATGACGATTACTAGCGAGCGAGCGAGCGATGTAAGCATTTGCGGCAACAACAAATTATCGCAGCTCCAACACAGTTGGAGATTTTTTTTTTTTTTTTTCTTATAGCTTAAGGGAAAGGGGTCAGTGCTGCACGACAGTCGACATGTAGTCGACATAATACTTTGTAATTTTGTGGTTGAAACGCAAAAACCGCAGGGATTTTATTTTGACAGCTTCCTGTGAAACGACGTTCGACTTAACGCATCTCTCGCTCGCTCAACACGGACGGACGGACGGACGGCTCCGTTTCTTTAGCTTTTGAGCATAAGCCTACCCCGCGTCTGGTGTGTTACTTCTGCATCGTCTTCTGCTGTATTGGCTTGGCTTGCGGTAATGAAGTTAATACGCATCAGAGCGCATGTTCCGCCACGTATAAATGTCACCCAGTGCGGCGGGCGTCTCACTTGATAAACATTACAAATTTAATAGTCGTCGTCGTCCTTCTTCCTTGGGCTGCTTCTTAACAAAAGAAATTGATTATATGGTATTATATCGCCTCGGTTAGGACAATTACAGCAGAAATTTACAAATGCTGCCCATTCCCTGTCGTTCAGGACATGCAACACCCACTCATATTGTAGAACTCGCGCTCCCGCTGTGCCAATTGCAATAAAAAGAACAAAATTTTAAGCTTAAAGTTAGACAATTATTGGTTTATTGATGAACAATTTGCGAATTATTGAGCTGTATTAACTAATTTGATTATTTGCATGTTGCGGAGTGAAATTCGCTCAAAAGGTTAAGCGTCTGGGAGAAGCTTTATGCTCTGCTTACAGTGGCTAATATGTATAAGAAATTTCATTCATGTAACTGCGTAACATTACTGTTGTATGGGAGCGGTACCTACTACATATCGCTTTTATTGCTTCTATTTATAGAAAGTCTATAAATCGACTTTCAAACTATTATCGCAAGAATTGCCACATAGTAAAGTGGCGCATACTGCTCACAGACAGACAGACGGACATGGCTAAAGCGCCACGCATTATCGCTTTGTATAGGCTTTGCAAACCTTGTCACTAAATTTTATTAACATTCACAACTGTTTGAAAAATATTATGTACCCACAAAGCACTCATTCACAAGCTATCTAACAACATTTTGTAGAATGAATCAAAACTGGGTATTCGTATTCGGTGTAGTATATAGCATCGTTGGTGAGCCGGGTTCAATTCACGGCCGATGTAATTAAATTAGATTTTTTTTATTCAAAATTAAGCTCTTGTCAGTACTTACATATAATAAAATCGTAGAATTGATATTTATCTGTTTGTCTGTGCGCGCATCACTTAAAAGCTGCTCATTGGATTCAAAGTCGAATTACTGAAAGATATGAAGCCTTATTGTTTGTAACATTTAGCATTTATTTCATCAAAATCGAGCTGCAGAGTTCGAAGATATTAATGTAAAAATATGTATTAAATTTCTTAAATAAAAAACTGCTAAACAGTTGCGCTATTCAAACTGTACGCATTTCCAGTGCTGTTCAAACCTATGATAGGTGCAGTGTGCTACTCAAACTGTACGCAGTTTATTTACTCCAAACTTTATATGGTTTATATATAACAAGTTAGAACGCTGCAGCTAACTCTGTTCGAATTCAAATTGTCCTATACCGAGTTATACTGTAGCCCCATTGAACCTAAAATTTGTTTAGATGATATGTTCCTTTCGAGATGCATGTAGGGTATTTAATGGAACTAGTTTAAGCTAAACCGAATTCGGCATTTCTAGCTAAGTCAACAACTACAACAGACTTTTTTTTCATACAAAAACTCTGGAAGTTAGGAGAGATTAGTATGGGGCAACAACTTTTAGTGGACCAGTCTGTCTATTTTGTAAAGATTAACGTTTGGCATTTCTAGCAATTTTTGGTAAAATCAATAAAATTGGTTCATATTCAAACTAAGTATGTTTTGGTCATGATAAGTCCCAACACAAACCCACTACCTTTCTTGAGAAAGGGTAAGCACATTCATGGAATACAAGTGGTTTGCAGAATTAATAAGACTATCAAAATATTCAAATTTGATGCCTCTAGATATTATCTCCAATCTCATACGAATAGGCAGACGGACATTTCTATATCGAGACGACTTTTGATGCGGATCAAGCATGTATATATGCTTTATGGAGATTATCTCGTCTCCTTTTCATAATGTACCTATTTTCCCTCTGGAAATGAATTTTGAATGTTGTACATACCTTATAGGCAGCCAACCCTTCCAACCGAATGAGTTCAAACCCACACACGAACTTCAGTTAGGCAAGAGAAGGAAACCTGTTAATTTTGGTCAAAGTCAGAAGAGGTGTTGCCCTGCTTCATATAACCATAGACAAAAATTGTCATACCTTTGCATCCATTTGAAGTACAGAGGGATCGAGAAGAGTAGGATGCATTGGAAAAGTTGGGATGCTTTGACTGTCTATAAGAAACAACAACATTCATTCTGACAATTGGCAAAGCCTGCCGGGAACTGCTTGTAGATAATAAAATTAAATAAAAGAAGTCGTCGATAATATTATGCGAGGAATAAGACATCGAGAGGTTCAAGTTTTGTTTCAAATAAAATCAAACCGGAAACTGTCTAATGGGGTCGAATCGCAATCGGTTTTCGCTTCATATTGTCTCTGTATGAGACAACCAATCGCTCGTGCAGAATCTTCATCGCTGACATCTAGATCATCGAATTTATGCCCAAAGTAATTCTTTATTACCGCTCTCCATTGTTGGTGATGGCAATGACAACTTCGATTTAGCAGAAGTATGGACCGATGATGCCACCGGTTCACAGTTCTTACAAAGATTGACTTTGAATGAATGAATTGCCATTTGGTGAAGTTTGTGTGAATAAGCTTTGTTCTTTATCTGGAGACTTTGCTTGTTGACGTAACCGTTCATCCAAAACTATGTCTATACATTTTTTGATCCAGAGCTCAGTCAGTCTTTGGTGGGCTTGCTTCAGTTTCTAAGTTAATAGAACTATTTAACTATGCTGGCCCAAGTCCCTCTGCGAAATTCGCCAGTTGATGTCTACGAGTGATTGAGTTATTCTCAGAAGTCGTTATTCAGCATGTTGGGCGCTTTTTGAGGTTCTCCCTAAGCAAACTCGAAGTTCATTATAGAACTTAAATACTGGAAACTGTTTTACTAAAAGCAAAGTTGAACATTTGAATAAATAGACTTGGCTCATCCACTATTAGGGGCTTACTGGTAGTCAAATGAAGAAAATGGACTCCGAAATTGCGTCTTCAGTTAAAATGATGTCGGATTTTTATGAATATCCCTTTTTATGGATCTAATCGTAATACAGCAAAGCACACAGCAAACAATCTCCATTTTAAGGGGAAACATTTTAGGATAAAGCTCGAGAAATAAGCTGTCAGTTTTGTTTTATCTGGAAACCATTGAGTATTTAAGGTGTTGCACCAAGTTTTTATCCTTCTGCATCCCTCTTTGTTCATATTTCACAACTCTTGCACCAATACAGATATGAAAGAAATGAAAAAGAACATTCAGCAGCAGTTGGCATTACTTTTAGTTTTATTATTATTTGTTTCTTTCTCTGTATTTGTTGCTGGTTTTTCTTTTTCTTCTGTATTTGTCAGCTTCAATCTTCGTGAGTCAATCAAATTGCATAGAAAATCCAATTGATTTGTGTCTGACCTATGTATGTCCTTCTCAGACATCTAAGCGAATATTTTAATAAATTCGTTAACGAAATTCGAGTCTGTTTAGTCCTCTTTGAAGTTACTAATAACTGTAAATGTTTAGAGTAAATTTTTTCTTAATAAACATTTAAAAAATTAGCAGTTTTTTGATAACAAAATGGTAAGAAAAAATTTTTTTTTTAGAATTTATTGACTCTTCTCTATGATGGCATAAGTCCTGCATGAGAAGTGCAACTAACGAAATATGTTGTTGTGGTTTGTTGTTGCTGTTTTAACTGTTAAAGGTTATGCAATGCTGTATTATCACTCGCTAACTAAAAGCTAACGATCGTTAGTTAGCTGATTCACTAAGACTAACGAGCAGTGGTTAGCGATTCGTTAGTTAGTTAGTCGTTTAGATAGTTTCGCTACGCTTATATTCATGTATAAAAATTTGAAACAAAGCAAATATTCCCAGGCAACAATAAAAATTTTTTAGAATGAATTAAAATTGGGTATTTCTTAGTTTGAAGTATATAGCGTCGGTGTTGTAATGCTTAGCATGGTTGCCTTCCAAGCAGTTGATCCGGTTTCATTCGCCAAAATTTAGTATTCTCATTTCTCATTTTTATTTCATATGTCCTTTCCCATAAAAGTATTATTCAATCAATGAATTTGTTGTTGTGAGTAGCGTATAAAAAGCTATTTTAGGGTAAAATTTATAAAGAAAAATCTCAGCTGAAGCTATTCGTGCTGCCACCTTAAAAATCCAGCATCACAAATGCCACAGTCACACTTCCTCACACCAGACTCACACCGACTCCAACTCATTCCGGATGCGTTAGATGATATTCGCTGACTCAATAGAAAATTTGCAATTGCGGCTCATAAAATCACAGCAGGAGTGCGTCTGGAAATCGTTGGCGCGCTCAATTGAGAAGAAGTTCGAAGTTCAAATGGAAGGGGAAGCACGCTGAACGTATAAAAGTTATTCTCTTGATTTATATGCAATATTTGTACTTTCGATAAAAACAAACCGAAATAACAAAGACATTACCACAATCAAAATATCGCAAGACGCCGGGGCACAACCATAAATTTTTCGTCCATAAATGGAAGACCAAAAATTATTGCAATTATGTTAAACACACTCGAAATAGTCAGTCAGTCAGTCAGTCAGTTAGACGCCCCTTCTTCATGTAGCATTTTTTTTTTTTTTTTATTTATTGTTGCAACTTCTTGTTAAATGCTATAAAAATCTGAAGGGTAGGGAAGGGTTTCAGATTTCGTAGCGCGGAGAAAAAAAAGGGTGCAGCAATTTAATAACTTTCGCATTTAATTTAGCTAAACAGCGCCGGAATTTCGCACTAATGAGCGGTGTTGAACCCTGCTGCGCTTTGAATTTTTTATACCCTTCATGCAGATATGCATAGGAAATTTTTTATGGCATTTGTAACGCATTAAAGTAAGTTTTAGAGACTCAAACTTAATATTTCCGGCCTTTAATGTATGGAGATGACTTCTGTCTGTTTTTACACTTCAAAAAAGTATCTATCCGAAGTTTTAGTAAGAAACATCTAACCAGGCTTGCCATAATTTCCAGTTCGAAACATGAATAGGCCTAGAATCAAGCCTAAACACTGGAAGCTGCTTCACACAACTTTGGCGTTGAGTATAAGCAACAAATGTCGTCTGCATATGAAGCAAGCAGTGATTGGTCTCTGAAAGTGCCTGGAGGTATTGTACATGCACGCTTCTTTGTGAAACACCAGCTGCCATCGTATGGAGAAAGGAGATTGCAGCTCTCACTTATAACTGGAACTGGTGATCTCTCTGATACGATCGGAAGAGAAGCTAAGCGCAGGCTGGGAGGTGTCTCTTGATTTTTGCAAGTAATCCCATGTGCCATACACGAATAAATGACTGTGGCACTTCAACAAAGACCACATAACAGAAATCTTACCTTTAGAATATGTCTCTCCACCCTCTGAATCTTCTTAATAGCGCCGTGCCCTTTCCAAAAGCCAAAATGGTGAATTGGTAAGATTTCTGCAATATACAATTCGTCTTTCCAACACCTCACAGAGTGAAGGTGAGTTTGTTCAGTACAACTCAGGAACGTCCTTCAGCTTGCCAAGTTTTTGGATCATCAGAACCTCCAGCTGACCGCGTAGTAATGCATTATAAGTATTGCGCAGTATTTATCTTCTGGGCCAAAACATCCACTACAACATATAAGTCCTGAGATGTTTTCAGCTTCATATTTAAATGGATGAACTCATCGCGCTTTCTCTGAAACCTTGGAATAAATGAGTGCTTAGAGAGAAGACGGTATTAAGAACCTTATATCAGACAAAAATAAATTACTACAAAGCAGCCCATCACCGACTGCAAAGCAATTGGAAATGTGAACTATTACAACCGAACTTCTTAGTTCCCTTAGCTCATTTAAAGAACACAGCCCTGTTTTTAGGCCCTGTACTGAAGTTACAAGAGCCTATTAGTTTTGTGCAAATGTATATAACAGGTAAAAATTATGATCGGAGACCCCCCCAAAGTTACTCCCATTATGATCAGGAGTGATAGAGGAGTCGATATAGCCTCTGTCCGTCTGTCCGTCCGTAAGAACGTAAGGATCTTTGAAATGGTAATAGATAGAGACTTCATGCTTTTTGCATTAGACTAGGACTTCTCCGGAATTCTACAAGTTTATTTTAAAATTTGGACCCTCTACCCCATAAAATCAGTATAGAGATAACGTCTCTCTAAGCTAAAAACCCAAAACTTCATCAAAATCGGTTAATAAATGACGTTTTTATAAGCAATTGAATTTTAACGACCTATGATGCTTCCGTCCTCCCTTTTCTTTTCATATAAATTTTCGAAAAATAGCAATAGTAACAGTAAACAGTTAATAATATTTTTTAATATTTTAAAAGAGGGTGATTTAGAGAGAGAAGATGATGATATGATAGAGAAAACGATAGAGAGAGAGAGAGAGAGAGAGAGATGAAAAGAGACTGGTACAGGGCCTCTTACAGTCGGTTACGCCCTACTGTAATTTTCTTACTTCTTTCTCTTGAAGCATGAAACCTAAAAGTCGCCCACTATTTCAGCTTTGTTTGCTTAATGACGCTTACTCTCCTACACCGTAGTCTTCTTCCAATACTTGCAGGCCATGAAGGCATCTTTTTGACCTAGAACCTTAGCCGGATCACCACTTTTTCTTGTGTGTCTGTGTAATTGATAAAAGCTTTATGTACCACATACCACGATACGAAGTTTTTGTATTTAATCACCTCACACGATATTCCCATTCTGAAAGCTTCAATCATAAAAATCTTAGGCGTCACCATAAGCTCCTGGAACAATCAAATTTTAAAGCTCTCCATTTCACTATTACAAAAACTATCGAGTTCGATTAAGTGTTGTTGCACTTGACGAAGAGTTGCCTCCGTACTCCGGAGTAGTATTGCTATTTATGATGTTCCTTGGTATATGTTCCAGTTTAGCCGATTGCCAGACTGCATACATTTCTGCCTTAAAGATGTTACATCATACGAGTAGCGAAGTTTATTGAAAGCCTTGTTTCGAATGCTGGAATTCTTGTGCTTTTAGTTTTTTTCGCAACGGAAATCATATTCCAAAGATGCTATTTGAACTCTTGGCGTTCTTTACTAAGTGTTGGATGATGCTGTGACTGCCATCATATAAAACCCATAAATGAGATTTAAGTCCGCATGTTCTTTAACTATTTAAATTGCGCTTATTATTTCTCCCATTCTTTTCTCATATTTTTTTCATCTGTCTCCAGTAAAATTTTGAGTCCAGTATTATCTTAGGGTTGCCATAATTGAGTGGACTTCTCATATACGCACTAAATAGAATAGATTTTCATTGTTGGTGAACAGAGCGCATTAAAACTTCTTCAGGCAGTTGGTCCTCCCGATGCATTTGCAATCTTTACAGCGCTATTCGGTTGGCTTTGCAGGAATCGATGAGGTGCTCCCAGATGCTCACTTATAAGGAACAGATTTTGCCATAATTTTGTAAGTGGTAGCAATTAAAGTTTCAATCTTCAATATCTGTCTGATATGTTCTACGAGAACTTGAAGAACTTAAGATATAACGACTTCAGAAATATGCAAACTCAACTCTGCCTTCTTCACATAACTTGAATCAAACAGCTATTAGCAGTAGCCTCCATAATAATGAGGGTGGTTTGATAAGTCTGTAAATTTTTATATAAAGAAAAACATTTTTTTTTTTCGGTAAATAAGCTTTTTTTTTCTCATAATAGACCGCTTTCTATAACTTCAGATTTTTATTCTGTACAAATTATTGGTTCTCTAAATGGCATTTGTTTCAGTGATGATCGCTTCTTTCGATCCAAAACTTTTACCGTTCAATCTTTTCTTCAGTTTTGGGAACAGAAAATAGCTTAATCGGTAGAACATGCTATTCATGTTCGTAGCCCATGGTGACTATACACGTTTGCACTCATACATTGTCTAAACTGATAACGAATTATAAATGAAAAAAGAGCAAAAAAAAAGGGGTGTGTTCATCACTAAACAAACATTAACGCCTGTCTTACCAAATCAATAACCGAGAATTTGTAAAGTTGCAGTGTGGGATTGAGAGGGAGTGAAGTTTATTGGTCAAACATTGAGTAGTCTGCAGCTTCATAAATGATAGCAAGGAATGCTCTCTAATATCTACGAATGGACTGAGAGGACAGCATTCAAATTTAACAAATCGTGCTCAGCGTCATAACTCTTGGGTTCAGTGCTAACTTGGAATCTTCTCGTATCTGCTGAATTGTTATAAAGGAGAATTTGAACTTCAGTCTTGTAGACAACTTCGTAGATGCTACTTTTGAATCATGAATGATGAAATCTATAAAACTTACCACTACTGCCTTACAGCCTCCGCTGAAAAGGCTTTTTGAATTTGATTCTTCGTCCTCGTTGCTAATGAAAGTGTTTGATGCTAAGAGAAGTTTTTATAAATAATAAAAAATGTTCTGTGTTTGCTGACCAAGGCTGTTTGCTGCTACTTGCTCCACCTCGTGCACATGCACTTAGCACGCACTTTAGCTAGGATATTCCTTCATTAGCTTCCACTTTATTTTGCATAAATTCACTTAAAGCACTCAGCACTCAGCAGTTGAGGGAACACGTTCCAGCTGGTACGAGTATATTTAAATAGATACAAAATGTTGTCTCCTATATGTCAAAAATAGCCCAAAGAATATGCACGACGACGTTGAGGACGATGATGACATGCACAGACGTTGTTTGGTTTAATCTGTGAAATGTGGTCGATCTAGCCAGGCTATTTCTCGGGTTTTCAGCAACGTCTCTCTCTCTCTCTCTCTCTCTGCCAGTTTTCTAATGAACTGTGACGCTGCATTTGATAAACGTGCAAGGTGGATTGGGCCAACAACCAACCAACAACAAACCAGGACGCATCAATCCTTTTTCGAATTCACACAGCAATGTGCCGGGACAGCATTTTAATTTTTTTCTCATTTGTTTTTTCAGTAAACTGCAACGGATATCCGGTGATGCTCCGCCCACACATATTTTCATACACTCAAAATGTTATCGGAGTCGGCATCATCATCATCATCATCATCAAATGTAGGCAGTGCAGCACAATGATGTCCATCAGTTGTGCTCTGCCACAATTTGTGGCATTCAAGTTAACTTTTCGTGGTCACTCATCATTAACAACAGCAGCAGCCATACACATACACACACACAGACACATACACACACATGGCTCGAATAAGGACACTGCCAAAACTTGGCAGTACGTGCTTTGTTAGCTGCAATAGTTAGTTGAAGTTGACTCATAGTTCGTTTCGTCTGTCTGGTCAGCGTAAATAGGCTCAATGTCCTGCCATCAGTCCTTACCTCCTGCCGTCTCCTGTCTCGTCTCTTCAACGCTGCTGCTTTCGTTGCATTTGGTACGAGTTTGAACGCTTCTAATGGCCTCGACCGAGCCTACTTATGTACATGTATATGTAATCGTATAATGGCACCGACTACTGTACTACCATGCCTCTGCCCCTGCCCCTGCTCCTGCTCCTGCTCCTGCTCTTCATGCTTCATGCTTCATGCCGTTGTATCTCAACTGTTCTTTGACTGAAGTTCATTGAGTTGAGCGCAAACAAATGGATTACGTGCGTTCGTTTAAGGTGGGGGTTTGCCAAAACATCATCAAATCTAAGCGTAGAGTTGCGTTGGTAATGGAATGCCATGGAATGGGTTGGTTCGTTGGTTGGTTGGAATGGGTTACTTTCTGAATGCTTATTCATTTTCGTATAGTGACTTCCCTTTGAGGAACCAACGCGTAGGCGACTTGTCACTTTAGTTAAACTTGCGCAGCAAATAAAGTCGATCAGCATTTAAAGACCTCACATAATCCAAATTCAGAAATGACGGTACAGCTCGACCTATTTTGCAGAAAAAATTTAACTAATGAAAAGTATTTTGCTCCTCCCGATTCGCAAAGTACGCATAAGTGCTTTATAAAACATTTTTGGGGGGGTCTCCGACTTACCGTACAATTTACCTTACTGGCAACTTTCCCCAAGGTATTTGAAGGATGTTGCCCGTTATGGAGGAACTTGCTATCATACCAGAAAATCAGATTGGTTTTAGAATTTACTTCACTGCTAGTGTTGTGTAGACAGAACAGTTTTTTTTAACAATTGCAGGTCCTTAGGGACTACTCTTCTGTCTAGTAACGTCGAGAAATATTCCCAGAGTAGCTCAACTCTTTAGGATAGAACAGACATTAAAACATTTCTGACCATTGACTTTAATGTACCATATTTTGGTTCCGGAATTTTTGAAGAACTTCGCACCTTGAAGTAAAGAAAGTTCAGAATACAGAATAGCTACCAAGGTACTACCCTAGGGTACTCCAACTAAGACTGCATTAGTGTGGTGACATACCCGATTACACTTTAACAGAAATAATAGAGAGCAGGAAAAGCATCTTTGATCTTAGCCAGTAGTACAGTCTGTTCGAATACTTGTTGCATCAAAATCAAATTCACTGAGTATGTGATTGACTACGTCAAGTCCAGCAAGAAATCCGAATTTTTGTTCTGGAACAAGACTTCGGGCAGCCAAAAAACAACAAACAATGCAACGAACAGTCTCATCCAAATCTTCTTCGAAGTGGAAGGCAGCAGACTGTTTGGCCGCTATGACTCAGTGTCATTTTCAGTGAATCATGGAAATTATTGCGTACATCCAGTTGGGTGGAGAAGTGCTCACCCCTAATATTGCTTGCTCCCTTTATATATGGGCGTTTCTACTTCATATGAAGTAAATGCTCTGATGGACAGATCCTTTAAAAGCACTCAGTTTCAATTTCTTTGTTCGTCTAAGTTAAAGGCTTGAAATGCACGGCTTTTCTTCTTTTGGACCGGCATCATCTTTCATAAACGTGCATTCTTCATTATAAAAAAATGAAGTATTACTGCTGGACTGAAGGACTTTTTTAAGCTTTTTATAAGAAGCAGTTCTAAGAAGGTGTGAAAATATTTGCAAAGCAAAGTCAAATATCTTCTACGGATTTAACCTCCCCATATCCGAATGTATTGAGTTCTTCCGACTACTCTGATGATACCGTTTTTTGAAGCCAACTCAGCCAATCATAGTCCTTCATGGCTTCAGCAGATGGAGCAATCACTGGATTTTGACCGTCAATGACAACAAATCGCAGCTACTGAACTTTTGCCTAGCGGAGAGGAAAATTGTCCTGGTGTCAGCTTCAATAACTTGGTGATACCCTTAGCACTTCTGTGGAATTCCACTTTCTTTTTTTGGAGTCATTTAGATGAAGTATTACTGCGTATGCTAATTTGATTAATTCTAACCGAACATTCCATATTTGATGGCCATAAATCGAATTTATTTGGTTTAATTTTTTTTGTTATTTTGCTCTTATTTTATTTATAATTCGCTATCAGTTCAAGCACTTCTCCGTTTTTGAACTTTCCGCGGAAGTTTGTAGCAGCAATCAAATGGTCTGAAAGCTATTTAATGGCAAGTCCTACATAACTTCTCTGTGTTTAAGTTTCTAATAAGCATCCATGGAGATGCTTATTTAAGCTTAAAAATTTAAGTGTGATCCAATTATCTAATTGACTGAGTAGAGGGCATCGACAAGTCTTCCTTATTACCAACTTGAAATAAGATTTGTTGGATGACATCCGTGCCGTCAACTTTCAGAGATCGAGCGCATAATAAGCAAAAGCAAGCCGACAACGACTCTTGACTTGTAGTATAATCCTTGAGCAATGCTCATATGCAGCCAGCAATTGCAAGTGGCTTTTTCACACCTTGTTACTTGGTAAGAATCCTTTGGTCTTCGCACACACACACACACATACGGCGTCTTGTTAAATTCTTTTGATACAAACAAAAGTTGCCGCCCCACATTGTGGCATATATGCACATACTTTGGCTCAAGATGCAAGATTATCAACGCCCAACACGAACAGTTCGTAAGTAGTCAGTCCGACCGAACGACCGACCGACCGACCGCCTAGTTGGCTGCTCGTATCTATGCCACATTGTGTGCGTGGAACTGTAAGTGGCGGCGCCTAGGCAACTTCAAATGTGTTTATTAAAATGTTAAATGCTTTCGCTCAAGAATTTCTTCAATGACTACAAAACATCAAAGGCAAAATTTTGCAACTGACAGACAGACAGACAGACAGACAGTATGTCTGCCTGTAGAAGCATAACCGACCGCGCCACATGAGTCATGAGCGCTTTTTTTTTTGCAGCGAGTACGAGTCAAGTAAAAGTGCAGGCAAGTGTAAGCATAAAAGCAGCCGCGCTCTACTGTAAGGACTGTCATGAAGGACGTTTATGCTGTTGCTTTTGAAAGGACAGCAGCTGACTAACTAATACATTCGTTCGTTACCAGGGCTGCTGGCGGCTTTTAGTATTTTTTTTTTTTTCTATCCTTTCTAAATTGCAGCTGAAGTTGACTCTCAAGCTGCTGCTGCTGCTGCTGCTGCTGCTTAGTGTCTTGTTCTTAGCCTCAGACTCAGACTCAGACTGCTTGCCTCAAATTGCTGCCTCGCATCAAAAGCAAAGTTTTTACACTTGTTTTTGTTGTTCTTATTGTTGTCGAAAGGGACATTCTTTTGTGTAAAGTTGCCAAACGAACTAACAAACAAACAAACCGACCGAGCGACCGAACGACCCAAAACAAAATATGCGGGCGTCTTGGAAATTCGCGAACCCCAAGTGATTCTGTGTGCAAATGCAGTTGTAAACAAAAAAAATAAAAATAAAAAAAAATTTGGCCCGCATAGTTGGCATTCACCAAAGCGGCTTACTTTAAAACTTTAAGCGAACTTTCTTCTTGCTCGACCAATTATTAACAAAAAACGAAGAATTGGGACATATTTGTACTGAAGCAAACCCTTTTAAAGGGAGTTTTTTTTTTAATATTAGTTCATTGAAAAGAGCAAAGGAGTATACTTGAAGGTGCTATTCCACTTAGTCCTTCTTCATACAGACAGAAGTCAGAAGCACATGTTCATGGAAGAAGACTTTCTCCATGAAGAACAGTACACTGAAGCTTTGTAGATTACATTTCAACCAATATATCGCAATATATCCTGCTAGAAATCTTCACAAAAATAATTAAATTCATGCTTCACCATAAACAAATCAGATTTTATGAAAAAAAGGAACAACAAACAGTTCCTCGAACAATTATGCTTCATGTCATGTTAAGGATGTGTTCCTCCATGAACATAAAATTGACATCGTGCTCGTTATTGCGAGCTGGTATGAACTGAACTTAGTTTTCAAAAGGCGGATCACCTCAGTAACAAACCAAAGCAGGAAGAAGCTTTCATTCTTTAGTGAAGCACCATTGAGAACGTCCTGTTTACAAATGACTTACATTCATCAGCAAAGGTGAATTGATCTACCAACCACCCCCGTCCTCAGTCAACAATCTTGCTGTACAAAAATCTTTGAGCTACTTTTAAGCAGGTTCGAAGCAAATTTGCTTAACTGTAGGAACTTCAACTCCGAACACAAGTTATGGAACAACTTCTGCCCAAAAAATCATGGCTACTTTCTTTCTTTTCATTTTTCTTTATTTTTCTTTGTTTTCATTGGATTTGCGAACAGAAGATTTGAGAATAGTTGCTGCCTAACAACACTCCTCGGATCACCTGCAACTTGTGATTACTTTAGACTCCGCAACGAAGATCAGAACACCTAAGCGACGAATATTAGTACCACCGGATGTTAATATGGCTACATTTCGCCGGTAGCTAGGAGAAATCCTCAAACTAGACCTTGAGATTATTTATAGCCGGAACTTCAAAGCAAGAACCAAAGCTGTCTAAGCACTGCTGCTGTTAAAGAGGAGAGTCGCCAATAGGATCGGGATACTGTTGGTCACTTTCTGCCCTTATGAACATTAGATTCAAATACAATTTGTCGCTAGAATTTCTGATCAGTAGTGCCGATGGTTTTTGAAGTAAGTGCCTTAAGAGGACTTTCAGCCATTTGACTGCAACTCAGAGAGCTTGCTTTCCAGACGCCTACATTACTGCCCAAGAAATTAAAGTGCATTTAAAATATCTGAAGAACGCTTCAGGTGAAGGTTTTGCCGGCCAAAGCTCGTCCTGCTCTTGCTGGGAGACACACGGTATGGCAAAACGTTCATTGAGAGGCACAAAGCACATTTTCGACGACACAAATCGCTCTGAAGTAGCGGAAGAAGCTTATTAGAAGATCGTCCTCTGGCGAGTGTACGAGTTGGGCTTCTACTTTTCAAGTGGATGAGTGTTTTGACCAAAATAATGACAGGTGCCAATCATCAGGTAGGATCGTAAAGTATTATTGACTTACTTACTTAAATGGCCCTCAACCGTCTTCGAGTCATGGCCGCATTTAGGAAAGCGCGCCAGCTAAGTACGAAGAGATCTCTCCATAGCTGCTCATTCCAATGCGTGCCCGGTGGTGCTCTATTTCGGCGTCCTTCAATCAAGTTTGTGCCACCCATGTCATCCATTTGAATGAGGAGACCAGCCAAGACTATGTCAACCTCATCGAATAGCTCGTAGAGTTCGAGGCTTATACGGTATCTAAAATCGTTGCCGACTATAATAGGACCGAAAATCCAGCGAAGAATCTTTCTCTCAAAGAGGGCACCAATAAAATCTGATGATTGTTTGCAGAGAAGCTTATTGTGTGTTCCATTGAATGCCTAGAGTCTTGCTTAAACTTTTTTCCATAATTTAAATGAATTCGCAAACTTTGGGGAGATGCTTTTGTAAAAATCTATACGTCTCCACCTTGAAAACAATGCCCCTAAATGCTCACCTCATCTTGGTAACGCTGTCCATGCAATACTTTCCTTCAACAATGATCCACAGGTCCGGGTAACTTGAAAGTAATGCTGCATCATTACAACCGAACAGTCTTCTGCCATCGCTTTGGAAAGTTTGGAAGAAACTGTTCGCCAGCTGATTATCCAGATTATTTTCAGATCACCAGTTCGTGCTTCGAAACTTCAAAGAGTTGTATATAGTATTCTAGAGGTCTCTTTTCAAATACAAAGCATACGCGGAAGTGCCTCCTCAAGACTTCGTGCTTGGACGGTTTCTTCTTAACTTCTACGCTTTTGATCTCCAAACTCCAGATGGAGTCACATCAAACAACGCATCTAAATTTATGATTGCTACATTTGCTGATGATGTGTGCATTCTGAGCAGGTCTAGTTACGACTGAAACTCTGCCAATAGCCTACAGAATTATCTATTCCTACTAAACCTCTTTTGGCAATGAGATGGAAAGTCCAGTTAAATAATGATAAATGCTAAACATTTAGGAGAGGCATTCCGACCTAGAGTATAGCTAATCGAGCAATCTTGCACAACAAGAATGAAAAAATTGGCTTCTTGCCAGCAGAAGTATCTCCTACATTCTTTTTTGAGTAGATCTCAATTCAAATCTTGGTTTCACAAAGCTTTTTTAAACATTAGCTAAGCGATTTGAAATATTTTTGAGCAATAATTTGTTTCATTTTTTCCATGACTTCTTTTCTAAGCACAAAGTTCTTGAGATATGAGCAACTAAAGGGTCATACATGCTATGCTCCAACTCGATTTAAAATGCTAATGCAATGCTTAGTCCATTTAGTTGCACAACGCATGGAGTATAAGGTCGCCTTTCAAATTCCTACATCTTCAACCTATGCAGCCTGCGTTTGCCTACGGCTTGACCGAATGAATGAATGCCTAACTGACTGAGGAAATGCCAAATTTCAGCTTAGCATGGTAAGCCTTCATCTCTATTTAATGGCAATTTCGTGCGCTTTATTTCGGTGCGGGTTGACCTAATCGAAATTCGTTGCCAGACATGGCACGTTGGCTTTGTTCCATTCGGGCTTCTGGCTTCTGGTCATCAGCCATGTCCTCATATCGAATGTCCTCCTCCATGTTATGCATTTTGCGTGCGTGCGTGCGTGTGTGAGGTGAGGTGCGGTGCGGTGACTCGTTGCTTTGACTGGGCTGAAGTGCATAAATTGTTGTTCGTCGCCATCGCGCACATATGAGCAGAACAAACAGCTGCAGGACATATTGCGAACCAGTAGTAGCCTAGCGCTTGCTGAGTAGTAGTGTATGGTGGGCGCGGAGCTAGTAGTAGTACTCATGTGTATCAAAGACTCAACGTTTTTGGATAAGCATAAAAGCATATACTACGACTGGAAGCTAGCTAGCACCAGCACAAACACACACGCACACGCACACATGCACACTTATAATTATGTACATACAAGACTCCAATTTAGTTGTGTGTGTGTGTGTGTGTTGTGCAAGCAGTTGCTTAGCTGAACGCATCCTCAACGACGGCGCTGTACATGACTAACACAGCAAACGCATCCTCATCCGCTTCAAGTTCGAAATGCGTCAATTTGGTACAGTTTGAACAATTGTCGCAGGCGATTTCATGCTAGCAGGGTGTCCCAAAAACTAAACAGTTTATGAGGCAACGACAAAAATCTGGTGGAATGGGATGGGATAGACCTAAAATTTGGATGCAGGTACAACTAAGTGCTAACATGCCTAACTAAACCACAAATAAAGGTTTTTTTATAAAATTTTTGGAGAGGTGTACAAATTTCTATGGTGGCTAGCCCTACTAGTGGTCCGTTATGGACCACTCTATAAAATATTGCATTAGTTTTTATGTAAGCTACAACAAATTTGTCGTTTCAAGCTTAACTAAATCACAATAAAATGTTTTGCTTATAAAATTTCCGGAAAGGTGTACAGTTTTGTATGGTAGTCACCTCTTCTAGTGGTCCGCTCTAAAGCTTAATGGAGTATTTTATGGGGACTAACGTGAAGATGACAAAATATTGTGTTTCTAGTAAAGGTAACCACATGCCAAAACCTAGAATGAGGTTAAGATTTGCATGGCAAGTGCAAAAACCCCCTTAGGGAAGGGGTTTAGCACATTCATTGAATACAAGTAACCTAGAGAAGATATAAGAGTATCTAAATATGCACTAAATATGATCTAGACTATAAGACTCCAAGTATTTTATATGCAAACGGACAGCCAGAGAGAGAGGGACACTTGAGTTTTTATGGGGGGACCACCTTTTATAGTTTCTTGTGAAGTTTGAAGAGTAAACTTTTTTACACATAATTTAAGGCTGCATGCGACAACATTTTGAGCCACCCTGTACAACTATATATGTATGTACATAAAATATATCAATGTATATATATGAACACGAATAGGAACATTTGTCTGTCTGTCTGTCTGTCTGCATATATGTATGAAATATGCGAATGTGTGTGTGTGCTTGTGTGTGTATTTGTGTGCATGCGTATATGCACAACTCATAGCCAAAAGTTATGGATTCAACTTTTGGCCAATTTAATTTTCTCGCCTGAAACGGCGCTTTACACATATGCAGGACATGAACAAACGCACAAATGCTAACTGGCCTAGCACAGCCTCACAGCCTCACAGCCATAGGCAGCAAACACAGTCGTCGTCGTTGTCGTCGTCGCTGCCAGTTTCAGTAGTAAAACTTCCTTCCAAACTGCTTCATATCGACCAACAGCTACCCCTCTTATTACTCTTTGGCTGTTCCTCTATTCTATTACTTCATTGTCGTGCATACGGTTTGCGATCCAGGACCAGCATTTACAGATGATTTAGCTCATGTTTAAGGACAGAGCATGTGTGTCTGTATGTGTGCGTGTGGACACATTTTGCTCCATTAGTTTCCTCACAATGAACTAAAAACATGTTTGGGGGACGAAAGTAGAGGTTTGAAAAACGATGTCCTTAGAACAACTCAGTAAGGACGTGTGGCAATGGAAAAACATAGCAGAAAAAAAAAATTAAAAATTTGCATGATTTTGTGTGCGTTTGGTTGTTGTTGTTGTTGTTATATCCTAATGTTTTATGCAGCTGTGTAGTATCCAGTTTTCCAGTCCATTAAATTTGTATCATGCAGCAGCTTAATCACAAAAAAGGACAACAACAAAAGAAGAATATTTTTTTTTTCTCCTATTTTAGTCAAGTTTAACTGTTTATAGCCTTGAAATCTTGTAAGCAAAGAGTTTAATCTGTTACTTGTGTAGACTAAAGATGTTCTCCATTAGTTGGTGCAAGTGAATTTGATGTTGCTGAAGATTTTTAAGGTTCATACAGAGCTACTTTTTTTTTGTCGGGACTTACAATAATTTGTCTCAATTGGTTTGACTTGTATATGTTCCACCAAGTTTTCACGCATTTATTGAAAAATTGACCAATTCAGAGGACCAATTGCAGCTTCATAGTTAAAATGGAGAAAGATTACAAATTAATCTGCAGCTGTTGGTCTGAGGTAAGGTTACTTTCTGAAAGCTAATTCCGGCGAGTTTATGATCATCGATTTGGAGCCAGAAATTTTAAGAGATTTTAAGATCCTGTACGCAACTCTCAACAACGGCACTTTTTGCTAAAATAAGTTGAAGTAAGAGAACTGTATTACATGCACTTTATTTGTATTTGCACCAAGTCTTCTGGGGCAAATTATAATCACCATCATATGGTTTGGATTCACAATTTGAATAGGAACAGTAAACCCTTTACTCTGCCATCAACGCTATCGAAGCCAGGCGATTTTGTAGAATTAAGAGCTTCTTTTGGCTTAAGAACCTCTTGTGGAGTGACATAAAGTATCATCTAGGAAGTCCTCCACTTCATAGTGAAAAAGTCACATTAAATGCGTAGCAAAGGCTTCATCTGATCTGCACCATACGTTGTTTGCATCTTTGATTGGAACTTGTCTTCGTGTTGGCCGTTTTATACCTTTTGTAGTTCTCCATAAACTAAAATGCCCTTTCTCAAAGGGGTCCAAACTTCCTAATCGCACTCCGATGGCTTTGTTTCATACATTTACGAGCATACATTTACGAGCATACAATGAAGTCTCGTTTGTCTAAAGGATTTCTACTAACCTTTCATCTCCGACGAAGCCTTCGATTATAAGGTTGATTTCATTGAAAAATTATTACGGAGTGGCGTAGGTGTCGCGAGAAAAGCACCCTCATGAATGTTTCTCGTAAAAGTTTTAACAGCTTCATCGAGCTCTCTACTATTTACTATAAACATGTTGAGGTGTATTCGTTGGCTCTAAATAGGAAGGAATCTTTGGCCCAATCGTTAGAAAATTTAGCCTTCACGACACTACCTCCAATAATGGAGAGAGGCTAATTGATTTCGCCGTAGGCCGGAACTTGGTTATTAGTAGTACCAGATATCAACACCTTAACATTCACAAGGCTACATGGCTGAGTCCAGATCAAATTATCAACTCCAAACAGATCATGTTTTGATTGACGGAAGGCACGCATCGAGCGTGTTGACTCGGACCACTATCTGGTCGCTACCAAGGTACGCACTAGGCTCAGCGTAGTGCACGCCGCGCGTTCCAACATGCAAAGAAAGCTAGACGTCGGCAAGCTGCAATCAGCACATACCGCCGAAGCCTTCTCAAACACACTCTCCCAACTGCTCCGGGAAACCTCTCCGTCTTCTCGAGATATATGTGTGCAGTGGAAACATATCACCCGCTCCATGGATAGGGCTGCCAAGGATGTCATTGGTTATACAAAACCTGTGAAGAATTCTTGGTACGACCTGGAGTGTCGCAATGCTACTGCAGAGAAGAACACTTCCTATCAGCGAAATCGAGAGAAACGGAGAGAGAAGAAACGCCTTTTCAGACGCCAGAAAGGTGGGAGTTTGAGGATGTTGAGATGTTACGTGACAGAAATGAAGCTCGAAAATTCTATCAAAAAGTCAAGCGTCTGACTTAAGGTTTTAAACCCGGATTAACTTTCTGTAAGGATGACAAAGGAATTCTGGTAACGGATGAACAGGAATCACTGAGATTATGGAGGAGTCATTTCGCCAATCTACTTGGAGGCGATAATTCGCACAATTCCGTCGATAGAGAAATGACACCGGAACCACCAGTTAATGATGGCACCATTGTAGAGCCACCGGACTATAACTGATGTCGATTCAGTTATTAAAAAGGTGAAAAATAAAAAAGCGGCAGGCTCTGATGGGTTGCCATCATATGAATGCATACCCAATGAATGGAATCTCAGTGTTCTCTGTCCTATCTTTAAGAAAGGAGACCCCGCTGTTTGCGCCAACTACCGCGGAATAAGTCTTCTATCCGTTGGATATAAGATTCTGTCGCGCGTATGGTGTAATAGGATGAAGCCCTATGAGGATGCACTGATAGGATCATTTCAATGTGGCTTCAGACCAAATACTTCGACCAGTGACCAAATATTCACATTACGACAAATCCTGGAAAAGACCCGTGAGTTTAACAAAGACACACTCCACCTATTTGACCCCACCTTTTTGCCGACTATAAAGCCGCTTTCGACACGCCGATACGATCGAAGTTTTTCCACGGTATCCCGGCAAAGATTGTCCATCTTTGCATGTCGACGCTATCTCGCACACAAAGCGTTGTCAGGGTGGGGAAAAACCTCTCCAAACCCTTTGATACCAAGAGAGGTTTCAGGCAGGGCGATGCTCTGTTCTCAATCTTCTGATGGAATACATCCTACGCCAGTGCCCGTACATACAGAGTATGTTGGGTTCGATCTTCCAAAAGGAAGTGATGCTGCTCGCTTACGCCGATGACATTGATCATCATCGACACGCAGGAACGGTGAGTCAGCAAGGCATTCTCAGAGATTGACAAACAGTCTCGGCTCATGGGTCTAGCGGTGAACGAGGACAAGACGAAGTACTTGGTGTCTTCTCGCACTCCGTCATCGCGTCTTGGACGGTCAGGTCGGGGGGCACAAACTTGATTGGTGGACGCCGAAATAGAGGATGACCGGGCACGCGTTGGAATGATCATCTTGAAAATACTGTTGGAGAATTATGAAAGCATCTTGCAGCTTTGTGTTTATTTTGGAACCCAATATGAAGACGGTACAACTTATAAGAAACAAGAAATCAGCTGTGTATATATTATAAAGGATAGGCGAGTGGCACGACCGCTGGGGCAACTAGGTGGAACATATTTCGCAGTAAATTTTGAAATAATAAAATGAACATAAAAAATGAGAGGCATTGAAAAGGCAGTATACGCTCAGTGAGGATGTTTTCTCTGGTTAGATTGATACAAAAGTCTATGAAACACTTCTAGGTTGTTGGAAGAAGGAGGTCTTTTGGTTGAACTCTAGTTTGATTTGACGGCAATACCCGAAGCATACATTTTTTAAATAAATCCAATTAAAAATTTTTACAGTTATTTATTAACGCAAATAACGGTTAAAGTTTTGTTACTGTTTATAATAAGATCTTGAAATCTCTAACAAGAACTTATTAGAAATTATTGAAATACAACAAGAAAAAAAATACAGCAACGCCATCTAGTAGCGAGCGTCGTAAGTAATTCGAAATTCAAAGAAAGAAATCTTAGCGCCCTCTGGCGTTAAAAACCGTAAACACAAAATAAAGTGTGTTGAAAGATTTGTTTGTCATGCGCACAGCCATGCAGTGGGGTGGTCTGGTGTGGGTGTCTTGCTTATATTAAGACGTTGAATTAAAAAAAAAAAAAAAAAAAAACCAATTCTATAAAAATTCTTAAAGAAATTTTGCATAATTTCTCAAAACAAAGATGCCGACACCTCAGCTGCGTTGCACAGACGCAGCCTAACTAAAAGCAAGAAACAGTCCGACGACTCTGTTGCTGTGGTGGCTTTCTAAACAACAATTGAGTATGAGTGTGGTGAGTTTATGTAGATATTTGTGTGTGAGATATAGAGAGAGAGAGAGAGAGAGAGAGCGCGAGACTGACTGAGTGAGTGAGTGATTTAGCGTTTGCTGTGCGCAGACGAGACGACGACGACGTTGTCCTTAGCAGATGTCCTTAACTGACGACTCGTTAATTTTGTCATTTGTCACCACTCGATGTTGTCGTTCTTTGTTCTTGTTTGCGTTTTATTGTATTTGTTTTCTCACACACACACACATATACACATTCGCCCGCCTGCCTGCCTTGCCTTGCCTGCCTGTTTCGTTGGTTGGTTGTTTGATTTGAATACGTGTGTGTGTGTGTGTGTGTGTGTGCGCCACCTCCTTCTCTTACTTTTGTCCCTTTTGATATTTTTACACTGTATGTGTGTGTGTGTGTGTGTGTGTGTTTGTCACAAAATGGTGAAATGCACTTTCACCCCCACGCACACACACATACACACACACACACTCATACTCTCTACTTTACATGAAAGCAATAAAATGGCAGCGACACATGTCAACCGAGTCGAATCGTGCCGAATCAACCCTGTAACTATTCTGCGCATCCCACCTCCCTCTAACAACAACAACAACAACTTTTGTCCAACCGTCGTTGTCCGTTTCTTATGAACTTCTGGCGAAATTGACAAAAAATTTTATTTATTTTTAAGATTTGACACCAAAACTGCAAAAAAAATGTTGTGTATTTTGGTTCTGTCAGCAAGTTTGTAACAAACATCGATGAAACTAGAACCAGACATGGGCTTCTTTATTTAAAATAATTGCATCTTGATGGACCAACTAATAAATTAATCAGAAGAAGTAGCAACTCATCCAAAATTAAACAAGAAAGCACGCTTCAGTTCAGTATTCCCGACTTCATCATAGCCAGTTCTTAACGATTTCTATGAGGCTTTCCACTTCTAGTGGTTCTAGCTTGGCCGAAATGAAATATTTTCTTAGTTAAGACAGATTTGTGGGATAGCCCTTTCCCTTTTAGTGTTTCGTTCTGAACCTAAATGAAATATTTGATAAGGATTAACACCAAAATTTGTTGTTTCTAGTAAAACTAACAAAATTAATGAAATTTTTTCTTACAAAATTCAGAATTTAGAGAAAGTTTGAATGGTAAGTTCCAATTCCATCTTAGGAATGATCGGACCCATAAATAGGAGAATTCAAATATCTAAAATTTAAAGGCTTCATCCATTTATTTATTATGACCTTCAGCATAGCGCCGTCCTTTCATGAATAAGTTCATATTGCCGTACAGACAAAAAGTCACATGGTCCCAAATTAGGCGAATATTCGATTTACCGTGAAACAAACGCCAACTTCCTTCTTCGCCATTTTCTGGTCGAATTCGAAGGATACTAAAGAAAAAATGGCCCATTAATAGTTTAGTCCGGTGGAATGAACTCCTGCTGAATAATGCCCTTCGAATCGTCTTCACTTTTGACTTTAGCAAATGTGATTTTTTTGGGTCCATTCGGCACTTTGTTGCTTGAATTTAGGGTTGTATTGAAAACACCATGTCTCGTCACCATTAAGAATGTTGAAAAGCAAGTTTTGATCCTTTTCGGCATGTTGAATCCGAAACGCCTTTTCCTCGTCTCCTCAATTGATGCGGAACAAATGGTACACACACTTTCCTGAAACCCTGAATTTTTATACAATCCCAATTCCGATTCCAATGAACCGCAATAACGATTCCGGCTTATTTTTGAGGAAGATTTTGGCCGGCCTGAATGTTCGTCGTCATTCAAGTCTTTTTGAACATCTTTGAAACGTTTATACCAGTCGTAAACAGTGGTACGAGATGAACAACTATTCCCATAAACTTGTTTCATCAATTCGTGAGTTTCGGTAAAAATTTTTCCAACTTTAAAATAAAACTTAATATTGGTGGCACACATTCGACGCTATAACTCCACTTCCACTTTTCTATATGTCAATAAAATTTTAAAGGGAATGTCAATGAAAGATGTCCCTTTCCAATGCAGGTCCTTACCATGAGTAGGCACCACCAGAAAATGCTCTGGAAAGAAAGTTCGGGATTCGTATTTGATTTAGAAAAAGGTATGAAGTGAAATTTTAAATGATGAAGGCATTAGGTTCCATATTGGTGGGTTTCTACCAATTGTGGAGATGGGAAGATACGGAAGGAAGAATGAAAGATAAAAAATGATCCGAAAAAGACCAAGCGGTTTCATTCACATTGATTGAAAACCGAAAAATGAACACCAAGAACTCTGCTGTTCCATCAGGATGTAGCAAAAATCCATAAACTGCACTACGAGCTGCCACACCATACAGCATATTCTGAAGATCTAGCTTCATGTGACTAGTTTCTATTTTCAAAACTGAAGAATAGACTGGGCGGTAAGAACTTTGGATCGAAATATAATTTTGAGGGTCTTAAGAAACCGATTATTTGGAGAAAAAAATTGAACAATTGTTGCTGCAGATCAATTGAATAAGTTTGCCAAGCGTTTCAAGTTATAGAAGACGTTTAAGAAGAAGATTTGAAGACATATAAAGCAAAGGAAGAAAAGTTGAAGAAGACGTTTAAGAAGAGTATTTGAAGACATATAAATCAAAGGACATACCTTATATATATATCAAAGGTGTACAAGCTGAAGCAGCTGCACAAGCCAAAAGAGTTCCGCAGCAGCCATATATGGACAGTTGAAAACTTCTTTAGGTACAACTCATCAAAACCAAAGACAAAATTTTAAAATAAATTCGTAAAATTCCGGCGAGGTCCAAGTCGAATGCAAGAAGAAAGAAGTCTCTATCTAATGCCGTTTCCGAAATCCTTTCCTTCATATGGAAGAATAGACAGACATGGCTATATCGACTTCTCTATCGTTCCTGAACGTAATGGGGTTAACTTTGCGAAGTCTCCGACCATTATTTCTACCTGATACATACATTCGTTACAGGACCTAAAAATGGCTGAAAAAGTCATCCATGGTCAAGGCACTGTCACTTGCTTGATGAGTATCCTAAACGATAACATATTTCCTACCAGAGACAGGCTCATTGGAGCATTATTTAACCGAATAATAAACACATCAATAACTGCATTTTGTCTTCAATTGACAGATGTCTTCATTTACTGATGCACACCATGCACAATTAGCGGAAAATTCTGTTCCAAGAACTTAGATTAAGCTTCAAAAAGGCTGAAAGGGAGAACCACAGAAATCTTCATATTAATAGAACTAATTTAAGCCAAACATGACATCATGCATCAACTACAGGGTATGAAAGTTTCGTTGAATATTTTGTTTGTTTTCTCCAAACTTTGTTGCTGTGGCATGTCACAGCTGAAAACTTTGTCTCTCTCTCCACAACTTTGTACATCTCAAGCTCAACATGATGCCACCGCCATCTCTAATCAGTAGCAAACTGTCAGACAAACAATTCGAATGGCGTAGTAGGCTATCCTGTGATGTTCGCCACAATATCCTGCTGTACTCTGACGTCGCTGTCGTTCTCAACTTCAGATTCAGCTTTAAATTTTGGCGTTGGCGTTGGCATTGTCGCCTGAGGGTGAAAATAAGGCATTCAAGCGCAAAGACCGCTCAGATACACACTCACACAGCGCTTTATTTATATCATCAGAGTAGATATCTACCCACATATATCTATATATATATATATCTATATATGTGTGTGTGTATAAATTGTATCTTCCGCATGTTTTGTTGTAGATGTATCTAATGTGTACATACACTCGTCGTATGTATCTGTCAGTTGTTTCATTTCCTTAGCATTAACGACAACATCGAAATTTTTAGCTATTCCTAGAACTCCATCAACATCTCCATCAGCGTCATGTACTGCTTGTCTGTCATAGGCATGTTACATGTATCTCAACATGAATTTTTTATTTATATAACGTCTAGAATATTTTTAGCAGCGTGGCTGATATTGACAAATTTTTTGGCTCTTAGTATTGCGTATTTATTGACTGTTTTCCGGTTTATAGCAAACGCATTCCGTCAAGGCTTTAAGTTATTTCAAGCAAAACGAAGCAAGACAGGAAACCTGACAGTCCAAAGCAAAAAGGTAGGAAATTAATAAGAAGTATAGTACTGACGAAAAGTATTTTGCTCCTCAAAATTATTACTGTACGAATTATGTACAATTTATGTATGAAAAGAAAAGGGAGGACGGAAACATCATAGGTCGTTCATTAAATGCATACTAACTGAAGCGACAATATGGAACATTAAATATCGAAACTTGAAGACTCCAAGTTATTATTATTTATAATAAGATGACATTTTGAAGGGACCACCTCTAGTAGTGGTTCGATTTGGACTGTAGCAAGAATATAGAACATTAAATATCGAATCCCAAAGATTCAAAATTATTATTGTTTATATTGAGATGATTTTTTGAAGGGACCACCTCTTGTAGTGGTCCAACTTGGACTGTAGCGATAATATGGAACATTAAATATCGAAACTTGAAGACTTCAAGTTATTATTATTTATAATGAGATGACATTTTGAAGGGACCACCTCTAGTAGTGGTTCGATTTGGACTGTAGCAAGAATATAGAACATTAAATATCGAATTCCAAAGATTCCAAGTTATTATTGTTTATATTGAGATGATTTTTTGAAGGGACCACCTCTTGTAGTAGTCCGATTTGGACTGTAGCGATAATATGGAACATTAAATATCGAAACTTGAAGACTTCAAGTTATTATTATTTATAATGAGATGACATTTTGAAGGGACCACCTCTTGTAGTGGTTCGATTTAGACTGTACCAAGAATATGGAACATTAAATATCGAAACTTGAAGACTGCAAGTTATTTTTGTTTATATTGAGATGACTTTTTGAAGGGACCACCTCTTTTAATGCTCCAATTTGGACCCTAATGGAATATTTTACTAAGATTGTCATAAAATATACAGAATTTGGCAATTCTAGCTGAATCAACAACAAGAATATACTTTTTTAACACAAAAATCAAAAAGTTGGGACCGATTTATATGGGAGTCACCTCTTCTAGTGAACAGTTCTGAACCTAAATATAATATTTTAAAACTTTTAACGTAAAGTAGACCAAATTTGTTTTTTCTAGCTAAATGAACTCAGCTACAAGAACTCAGAATTTCGAATAGGTTTGCATGTTGAGGGTCAACCCCTCTCGAATAAGATAATCTAAATATAGACATCTGAACGCTCTCTCTCTCTCTCTCTTTTTCTCTCTCTTGTACTCTCCAAGATTTCGATCAGTCTAATTTCTTTTGGACGTCCTCGCAACCTGTAATTTGTTCCATCATGCAGTGTCGACCGTTCGATTTGTTGAAGACCAGATTTTTTGCCCATGACCTCTCGAGTGTGGGACCCAAGCTTGAGCTGGCTTCTACTTCATACTTTTCTTCAGTACTTCATGAATTAAAAAGCATTGATAATGACTTCAATGTCTCGAGTACGTTTGGTAGGAAAAAATTTGACAATGATGCCTTCACATTTGGGTGCGATGGAACATTGTCGAGTAACAGATTTGTTTTCTTTAGAAGACCTTTCTGCTTCTTTGAATGTTGTACATACCTACTAGGCAGCCAACCCTTCCAACCGAATGAGTTCAAACCCACACACGAACTTCAGTTAGGCAAGAAAAGGAAACCTGTTAATTTTGGTCAAAGTCAGAAGAGGTGTTGCCCTGCTCCATATACACGATAGACAAAAATCGTCATACCTTTGCATCCATTTAAAGTACAGAGGGATCGAGAAAAGTAGGATGCATTGGAAAAGTTGGGATGCTTTGGCTGTCTATAAGAAACAACAACATTCATTCTGACAATTGGCAAAGCGTGACGGGAACTGCTTGTAGATAATAAAATTAAATAAAAGAAGTCGTCGATAATATTATGCGAGGAATAAAAAAACGAGTGGTTCAAGTTTTGTTTAAAATGAGGTCGACACGGCTTAATAAAATCGCACCGGAAACTGTCTAATGTGGTCGAATCGCAATTGGTGGTCGCTTCATATTATCTCTGCATGAAACAACCAACATGGCGTCAAATCGCTCGTGCAGAATCTTCATCGCTGACATCTAGATCATCGAATTTATGCCCAAAGTAATTCTTTATTACCGCTCTCCATTGTTGGTGATGGCCATGACATCTTCGATTTCACAGAAGTATGGACCGATGATGCTGCTGGTTCTCAGTTCACACAAAGATTGACTTTGAATGAATGAATTGTTATTTGGTGAAGTTTGTGTGAATAAGCTTTGTCCTTTATCTGGAGACTTCATCCAAAATTATGTATATACATTTTTTGATCCAAAGCTCAGTCAGTCTATGGTGGTTTTGCTTCAGCTTCTAAGTTATTAGAACTTTTTAACTATGCTGGCCCAAGTCCCTCTGCAAAATTCGCCAGTTGATGTCTACGAGTGATTGAGTTATTCTCAGAAGTCGTTATTAAGCATGCTGGGTGCTTTTTGAGGTTCCCTCCTAAGCAAACTCGAAGTTCATTATAGAACTTTAATACTGGAAACTGTTTTACTTAAAGCAAAGTTAAACATTTGAATAAATTGACTTGGCTCATCCACTATTAGGGGCTTACTGGTAGTCAAATGAAGAAAATGGACTCCGAAATTGCGTCTTCAGTTAAAATGATGTCGGATTTTTATGAATATCCTTTTTTATAGATCTGCTCGTAATACAGCAAAGCTTACAGGAAAAAATGTCCCTAGGAGTTGCGCATTTTTAGGGTAAAGCTCGAGAAATAAGCTGTCAGTTTTGTTTTATCTGAAAATCATTGGACCAAGTTTTTATCTCTCTGCATCCATCTTTGTTCATATTTCACAACTCTTACAGCAAAACAGATATGAAAGCAATGGAAAAGAACATTCAGCAGCAGTTGGCATTACTTTTAGTTTTATTATTATTTGTTTCTTTCTCTGTATTTGTTGCTGGTTTTTCTTTTTCTTCTGTATTTGTCAGCTTCAATCTTCGTGAGTCAATCAAATTGCATAGAAAATCCAATTGATTTGTGTCTGACCTATGTACATATGTCCTTCTCAGACATCTAAGCGAATATTTTAATAAATTCTATAAAGCAATTCGAGTCTATTTAGTCCTTTCTGAAGTTACTAATAACTTTAAATGTTTTGAGTCAATTTTTTCTTAATAAACATTTGAAAAGTTGGAAAATGATGAGCAATTTTTTGATAGTAAAATGGTAAGAAAAAAATTTTAATCCGATTTCTTTCTTCAATAAATCTAGCGCTTGAAAGATTCGAGAGACCCATGAAAGTTAAAGTTTCTTCGACTATAAAAAAAATTTCGGCATACTTCAGACATCTTTTATTCAAAACTTTTCCGAAATGAAAATAAAATTTCCAAATATTTCACAGCTGCAAATTAAAATTTGTCGAAAATCATTTTTCAAATATTTTAAAACTAATAAATTCTTTTAGAGAAATATTCGAGAAAAAAAATAATATTTCTGCACGAAAAATGCATAAATATGTACACGGATGCATATATATGTATGTTCCACGGAGGCTCTGTATATATGGTTGAATTGGTTGTTTATTTCCAAAAAAAAAAATAAGATGAATGACTGACTGAATGAATGATTGAATGAATGCGAAACGAGCGCGGCTGGCCCCAGTGGCCAATGGCTTGGACACTGGCACAGGACAATGAATGCAGTGCGTTCGCGTCCAAGGTAAACAATATTCCAAAATTTTATATACAAAGTGCAACAGTGTGTGTCGGTGTGTGTGTGTGGTTGATTATATTCGCCACCGAATGCTGTGCCCGGCTCAACGCGTTCAATCAATTTTTGATGGACGTGCGAAATTTATGGCGAACATATTTTCTATGCACACTCAATGAACTCAATTGTATAAAATACAAATACACACACACATATATAGTTTATATATATATAGTATATATATATATATTTTTATATATATATATGCTGCATATAGTACTACTAAAAATATGCAAAGTTAAAAAAAAGGCGCCAACAAAAAAGTTTCTTTTTGTTTTGCGATTTTTTTTCTTTTTGTTTCTTTTTTTTTTTTTTTTTGGGTCTATGAACCGATTAAAAGTGCTTCCAGGCAATTTGCCGATAAACAATGATGAAACATCATAAAATATTAAAAGTGCAAAACAGGCGCGTTGATGCCGCTTCAATACCTTCGAAACGCTTTGGTTTCAGATTCAAATTTGACTTCCACTTCATACCATTGGCCTGACTACCTCGCTTGGAATATTTTTTGTTTTGGTATAATTTTTCGTAGAGTTGCAAATTTTTTGCTTTGTTTCGCCTGTAAATCTATTTTGCTATTCACACGTATTAAAAATATTTGTAGTAGGGTGTTTTAGGTTCATTGAAATGTTATAAAAAAGATAAAAAAAAAGATGTATTGCAAGGGAAGCATAGTAAGAGCAAAAGCTAGTCAACCAGCGTGACTAGTTATAGAAACTTGTTTGTTTATATATATTACTCCATCTTTCCATATCAATCCTATCTGGAAGTACAAGAACATGATAACTTTTAAGTCTTCTAGGCGTACAGTTTGAGTAGCACACTGCACATATCATAGGTTTGAAAAGCGCTGGAAGTGCAAACAGTTTGAATAGCGTTAGTGTTCAGCAATTTTTAGTTTTAACTTTGCAAGTTAAGGCTTCATAACTTTGAGTAATTTGATTTTGAATCCAATAATGAACAAATTAAAAAAAAAAAAAAAAATTTAATTGAGTCGGCCGTGAATTAAAGCTGGATCAACTGCTTGGAAGGCAACCATGCTAAACATTACAACACCGACGCTATATACTTCAAACTAAGGAATACCCAATTTTAATTCATTCTAAAAAATTTTTATTGTTGCCTGGGAATATTTGCTTTGTTTCAAATTTTTATACATGAATATAAGCGTAGCGAAACTATCTAAACGACTAACTAACTAACGAATCGCTAACCACTGCTCGTTAGTCTTAGTGAATCAGCTAACTAACGATCGTTAGCTTTTAGTTAGCTTTCAGTAACCTTTAACAGTTAAAACAGCAACAACAAACCACAACAACATATTTCGTTAGTTGCACGTCTCGTGCAGGACTTATGCCATCATAGCGAAGAGTCAATAAATTCTACGAATACAATTTTTTCTTGTTATCAAAAAATTGCTTATTTTCTAATTTTTCAAATGTTTATTAAGAAAAAATTTACTCTAAACATTTACAGTTATTAGTAACTTCAAAGAGGACTAAACAGACTCGAATTTCGTTAACGAATTTATTAAAATATTCGCTTAGATGTCTGAGAAGGACATATGTACATAGGTCAGACACAAATCAATTGGATTTTCTATGCAATTTGATTGACTCACGAAGATTGAAGCTGACAAATACAGAAGAAAAAGAAAAACCGGCAACAAATACAGAGAAAGAAACAAATAATAATAAAACTAAAAGTAATGCCAACTGCTGCTGACTGTTCTTTTCCTTTGCTGTGAGCTTTGCTGTATTACGATCAGATCCATAAAAAAGCATATTCGTAAAAATCCAACATCATTTTAACAAAAGATGCAAATTTCGGAGTCCATTTTCTTCATTTGACTACCAGTAAGCCCCTAATAGTGAATGAGCGAAGTCCATTTATTCAAATGTTCAACTTTGATTTAAGTAAAACAGTTTCCAGTATTTAACATCTCTGGTAACAAATTTACAGTTCTTTGGACTCCCTTCTACAAATGTAGTTGCCCATCAAATCTTTCACCTTGCCTTAAAATCTGAAGGTCTATCAAAAGCCTAAACACAAACAAAGCTCCGTGCCACGATGGTATTTGCAACAGCATCCTAAAAGTTTTATCCGAACAGGCACTACTTTTCATCGTGTTCAATCTTAACACTTTAATAAGGATGCAGCACCTCCCCGCACAGTGGAAGCTTGGGAAACCCTATTAGTGGGGTTTTTTTTAATCATATTGGCTTCGCTTTTTTATGTCAAAAATTATTTTCCAATCATAATCAAATCTTTTGTGTTAAGCAAAGAAGAGAAGTGCCAACAGGGAAAAAAATAAAGGAAAATTTCGATCAGCAAATAATGGGTCGCGTTTTTCTGGAACACATGGACGGCGAAGTTCTCTACTATTGCTTTCTATGCCGCGCCAATATAACCAGCTGCGAAAGCATAATCGAAGAAGATGCCGAGGACTCCCACACTCCGGCCAAGCTGTTCAAACGTGTCATAAATCTCAACCAGGGCGAACGGCTCAAAATGGCGCTTCCAACTGGTGTCTACTATATACGGCGAGTGTTGTGCAAGAAGTGCCTAACTGACTTTGGCTGGTTTTACGAATTTTCATTCTCAGAGGAGCAACGCTACAAGGAGGGACTTACGCTGCTGGAAATGAATCTACTCGTAGCAGTGGATGAAAGCAAGTTCAATAATGCAGCTGCCAAGAATGCTGTATTGAAGACGTTGGGCTCTTCAAAAGATGTTGCCAAGCAATGAATGCACCAATGTGCAGAAGCTTCAGACATGTCGCTGATATTTTAGTATTAACATCTTTTATTCAATGCGAATAAATTGATTGCAGAAAATTAGGAACTTTCTCTCAAACCAAGAAACAAGCAGCAGTGAATATATTTTCACATTTGTGCTACTCAACTCATATATTTCTAAAATTTTCCTATAAAAAAGAACAAATAGGGGTATCAAAGATTTGTTAATATGTCTCTGTACATCTGTACAGCAATATTTGTACAGTCTTCCAATTCACAAGAAGTCTTGGTAACACTCAACTTTTTCAAGAAACCCTGCACATTTTCAGACCTATACGAGGTTGATGCTCTCTGCGATATGCTGTGCAAAGGCTGTACAACAATGGTCCCAAAATACGACCTTCTGGAACTACAGCTTTCAATGGACATAAAGGGAAGTACTCAACGTTGCTTTTAATGATGAAATGTCGATAGTGTAGATAGCTTTCCATTACGTTGAAGAGTAGGTTCAGAAGCATGTCTTACAATTTGTTTAACAATCCGTCATGATAGAACTTGTCAATTGCTTTCTAGACATCAAGAAATATTCGTATGCAGAATTTTTTTGTCTTGTTACAAATTTTTATAGATCTTGAGAGAAGGCTTTGCTTCTAATTTGCTTGCTCAGCCCAAAATAGCATCTATTTGAAAGCGTTATTCTTCGCCTGATCTACAGGCTGACGTTGTTGTTGCTGGTCATTTCGTATCCAAAATAGATGAAGTTTTCTACAAGTTGAAATTCTCCATCGTCACTAACCGTCCAAGATGCGATGACGGTGTGCGATAAGATACTTAGTACTTAGTCTTGCCCTCATTCTCCGTTATATTCATGAGACCAGACTGTTTTTCAATCTCTGAGAATGTTCGTAAAAAATATCTCCAATCACTTTCTTCCTCTTTTCAAATTAACCAGATTTATTGTAAACGAATTAATTTCAATGATGCCCATCAAACACTTTACTAAGATCATAAAACTGCCTGAACAGAAATTTTACGAATTTGCAAAATCCAATTCATTTACGAAATATCTGCACAACAATTATTTTCCATAATTATTTTGTTACACCGAAATTTATTTAATAAAAAGCAATTCACACTTTCTGCATAGCAAATTAGATTTATCCGATATATCCGCTGTTTAAGCTTTGACCAAATTTTGCCTTCGGTGGCATCGGCATCGGTTACGGAATGCTGTGTATTATAGATGAGCGTGCAACGTTTGAAAATGAATAGAAACATATTTATGGAGCATTTTTGCGCATGTTGCATGCAAAAAAATATTAGAATTCTATAACAATTATCGAATGTGTTGAATAGTTGGATTAAATTCAAAACTGACCAATGGACAGACAGACGGACAGACGGATAGATAGTTTGATTGATATATATATATATATGGAAAATATAGTTTGATAACTGCATAACAAATTTACAAACACACACATTCACTCACTCACTCACTCACTCACATATGCATTCATTCATTCATTCATTCATTTATTCAATCAAATCATTCATGCATTCATACATAGTTGCATGCATACAGCTGTCATGGGATGTGGCACTGCTTTATTTCTATTTCTATTTATTTTTGATTTATTTTTTGTGGAAATTTTGCGCCTGAAACCGAATTTAGTGATTTATAGTGTCAAAAATTGTTTTCAGGGCAGCTTAAAATGTTTTATTATTTATTTGGGGTTTTTTTTTTTTTAGTTCTTTGTCAAGGTTGTCGAGATTTTCAAATGAACTTCAATTATGTGCATAATATTCTCGCCGATAACGAGTGAAAATGATTTTAATAATATATGTATATGGATATATATTCCTACATATATATAAAATTTAAAATAAAAATTAAAACCTTTTATTTAGTTTTTTTTTTTTTGTAGTTCTTGTTCTATCGAAATATGTATAAAGAAGACCCAACCGATTGTTGCTAGACTTGGTACAATTTGCTTCTAATTTTATTAACGAGTTCGATTTAGACGATTTTAAGTGATTATTATTATTATTTATTATAAATGATTTAAAATAGATTTTGCAATTTACTTTGCCACAGATTTATATGGCGCTTAGGAGAGAGCAGAGGCTTGCTTTGCTTTGCTTTATTTCTTCAAACACTCGAAATCAAAAAAACAAAAACCAAAAAAAAAAAAAGAGAGCAGCTTCATTTACTTTGCTTTATTGCTCACTGACAAGCGAACAAACACAATTTGGAATTGGAAAAAATAAACAAGATAAGCCAAATTTAATTGCAAAAATATATATTTATTCCGTTACTTTTACTTTATAACAGAACTGTCACACACATACACAATTTTAAACAAAACACTTTTTGCATTTTATATTGCTTTGCATTTTATTATTTGGCTTTGCATTGCAATGAAAAGAGCGCAGCCTCATTTGCTTTGCTTTTAAACAAACACAAAAAAAAAAGAAGAAGCCAAACTTAATTGCAAAAACTTATTTCGATCAATTAACCACTTTAAACACACTTTAAACCATCTTGCATAGACATTATTTAAAACACAACACTTTGCAATTTATTTTGCCAAATAATTGAACACAAATTAAAGATTTTAATTATTAAATTTCTTCACTTTTAAACAAGCGACACGCATTCAACTTAATCAGAAACCGTCGCGCAACTAACTCCTCTCATTGTCTTTGCATTCTTCTGACACCTGTCATCGCATGTAAAAACAATAACAAAATCTGCACTCATTGACCTGCAGTGGATTGCATAATGTGTTAATAGCGGGCGAAAGAGAGTGGGAGCGCGCCGACAACTATCAATTGCCAAAAGATTTGTAAAAAAAAAAAACAATGGAAAATTCCTATGCAATGAGAAGAGTGCAAACAAGAACAGTTTGAGCGTTAATATGAAGCAGTGATGCGACTTGTGTAGGAGTATGACACAATGCACGAGTTGAGAAGAGTTGACGCATCTTTAGTTGCGCTGATCTTTACTCCAATTTGAAACTGTTCTCCATTTGAAACATGAAAAATCTTTGAATAATGAAATTTTAATTGTTTCAATAAATAAAAAAAGTACATATATATGTATATATGCACAATCGATCGCATATTTCTTAGATATGTACTTTAATAATAAAAGAGGTTAAAAGGGTTTTGTTAAGGATGCAACTTTTGGTCCGATTTCTATGTCTTATAAACTTTATTGCGTCAGTTGGAGATACAGATCTATGTGAGTTATTGGTGTTCTTATTTAGTTTTCATGTTGTTGTACTGAAATCTCAGTATTCGCTGTTCTTTCTTTAATAAAGGAGGACTCCACTGTTTGCGCCAACTACCACGGAATAAGTCTCCTCTCTTCACGCGTATTGTGTAATAGGCTGAAGCCATATACGGATTCACTGATAGGACTATATCAGTGTATCTTCAGACCAAAAAGGTCAACCAGTGACCAAATATTCACATTACGCCAAATCTTGGAAAAGTCCCGCTAGTTTAACAGAGACACACACCACCTATTTGTCGATTACAAAGCCTTCGACGCCTTGTCTGCACTAGGTATTCCGGCAAAGATTGTCCGTCTTTGCCTGTCGACGCTATCTCGCACACAAAGCGTTGTCAGGGTGGGGAAAAACCTCTCCGACCCATTTGATACCAAGAGAGGTTTCAGGCAGGGCGATGCTCTGTCGTGCTATTTTTTCAATCTTCTGATGGTATACATCCTACGCCATTGCCCGTACATACAGTGTATGTCGGGCTCGATCTTCCAAAAGGAAGTAAAGCTGCTCGCTTACGCCGATGACATCGATCTTCATGGGCTCGCAGGAACGGCAAGTCAGCAAGGCGATCTCAGAGATTGACAAACAGTCTCGACTCATGGGTTAAGCGGAGAATGAGGACAAGACGAAGTACTTGGTGTCTTCTCGCACTCCGTCATCTTCCGTCTTGAACGGTCAGTGACGATGGAGACTTTCAACTGCAGTGTTGTACATAACTTCGTCTATTTTGGAACAGAGATCACCAGCAACAACAACGTCAGCCTGGAGATTAAGCGAAGTATCACGCTTGCAAACAGATGCTTTTTTGGGTAAAGCCTTCTCTCGAAAGACAAAAATCAAGTTTTATAAGACGCTGATACTCCTGGTGCTATTGTATGACGCAGAAGCATGCACAGTGATTGAGTTGGATGAGACAGCGTTGGAAAGTCTTCGAGAGGATAATGCTTCGCAGGATTTTCGGTTCTATTAGAGTCGGCGACGAGTTTAGGTTCCGTATGAACCGCGAGCTGTACGAGCTATTCGATGAGGTTGACATAGTCCAGCGCATAAAGATCCAGCGGCTGCACTGGGCTGGTTCATCTCATTCAAATGAATGAAAGAGCTGTAGCGAGTCTTACATGTAACGATTGCAACACGTCACAAGTCTTACACGTAAAGAGTCTTACACGTGAGGATTCTTACACGTAACGAATCTCATATGTTACAAATCGCAAAGCAATGAGATAATTGTTCATAGACAGTGGACGCAAATAAATGACATCAAAACAGACTAACTTTGTGCAGTATTTTGGTTTCTAAAAACAATCAACAAAAAAATGTAGTTCGTTGTAAAGTTTTTCATGTGGAATAAGAAGAAAACTAAAATAATTATACAAGAAATCTTTTAAATTCATCAAAAAAAACTTATCGCCATTCATTTGCATCCATAAGAATTAGTAAAAACTTGACAAACCTTCAACATTAAACATGCCAGCCAAGGAGTCAGGAAAACAAACTCATCTGAAACGCGCAGCCATATTTTAATTATCTAAATTATGTATTTCTATGCGTGCCATAAAAATGCTTTCACAACAACTGCCGAACACATTCGTACTCTGCGTGTGCGAGTGGGTCTACCCACTCAAAATCTCGGAATCCTTAAAAAATTCCTCAATAAACGAGAAAAGGAACTTCATATTCAAACGCAAAACCGGCAGACAGTAGTAGATAAAAATGTGCTACGAGCTGGCACGAATGTTGGCGGCATGAGGAATTGTTTACAACTTGGCTCAAAGATATGCGGCCTAAGTAGTTGCCTTAAGAGAAACATAACTCGAATGAATGGCGCAGCACAGCACAGCACAGCACGGTCGGTGAGTGAGTGGGAGTGGCAGTGGGTAGCAGAAAATTTTCTAAAAGAAAAATCTGTATTGAGCAGGGAAAAATATGACAAGTAGTCGTGTATTTAGCAAAAAGTACTTATATACACCCACATCGGATATATATATATATATAGTACGTGTATATGTCACTCTTGACATGCAGTTGTCAAATTGAGTGCCGCTGTTGCCGCCGCCAAGTTCTTCCTTTGGCCTCGTCCTGGCAGTTGTAAGTGCTATAGAGACTAGCATCAGAATCGAGTTGGCACGAACAAAAGCTGCAAATGCATTCCACACAGTTCTAGAGAAAAAGCTACACAGAGCAAGGGCTAAGCACAGACAGATGGGTGGTTGGACAGACAGACCGACAAAGACAGACAGACCGAGAGACAGTCAGTCAGTCAGTTGGATAGACAGCCAACATGTAAAGCCGTCGCTCTGCAAATGAATGTCATCTTAATGGCTGCTGCCGCCATTTTATACTGGTCTGGTGAACCCCCTATTTTGTTGTCTATGATGTATTTGTTAACTGCTTGGCTTGGCTTGGCTTGGCTTGGCTCATGAACTACATCAGTGTCTGACTGTGTTGACTTCGCGGCTTTGACAACGTTTCATTTGCTGAGTGTGGGTGTAAGTGTATAGGTTTAGGCTTAGTCGACCAGCTTATTGAGCTTCATTTGTTATAAACTGTTCGAAAGTGTATAACTTTATGAAGCGACAAACAAATATTATTTCAAAGTGTTCTAAAAAAATTCGATTTACATTTTTTTATTTTTTTAATGAGCCCGAAAATTCGTCACATCTTTGCGTCCATTTGAGACAGGAAATTGGGATCAGAAGAAGTTCCTTCGAATTGGAGTAAGCCTCAAATCGTTAGGAATATTTTTAAAAATATTCTTTGTATCTTTCCTGAACACCAATTCGGCTTCAGACACAAACATGAAAGCTCAGAGCAACGCAATTTTTGATACTTTGGAACATAAAACAGGTTTTCGACAAAGTTTAGTTGTTGTTGCACAAAATAAATACTTCTTCTTCTTCTTCTTTAAGTCCTATCTATCACTTCTACATTAAATATAGAGCTGAGCTATCAAAATTAAAGAACATTGGCAGCAAACAGAAACAATGTCCATCCCAAATGAAGAGAGTATACAAGGTAGGACTTAGTATTATACTTCCCTGTAGAACACCTGCGCTGAATTCTTTCGAGCTGTACTTTACACCATTCAGAACCATCGAAAAGCCTTTTAATTTGCAAAGTAGACCTTCGTGTCTGTCAAAAGAGTGACGGAGGTTCAGGTAAATAACCACTATATATCTATTTTCCTGGCATCCATCTATAATAAAGTTTACCGAGGATACTGGTGACCGACATGGTTAACCAAAGGAAATCACGCTTTCAGTTTGACTTCAGGAAGGCACATGGAACCCCTGAGCAGCTGAATAGGCTCATGGGGTTCCATGTGCCTTTCTAAAGTCAAGTTAAAAGGGTGGTTTCCTTAGGTGAAGTTTGTCGATCGCCAGTATTTTCGTCAATAAACTTCTCCCAAATAGCTTCGCAATGTACGACAGCAGTCTGATGGCTCGGTATGAGTCAACGAACGACGAATTCTTCCCAGACTTGTGAATTATAGCGATTTGGCGATTTCTCCAAAGTTTTGAGCTTTCAAAAGAAATACCAAAACGAGTATCGCTTTGACTGGTAGCACCTTCAAAATACTGTTGTCTATACCATCTATTTTTTAGCACTTTGATGTGGAACTGGAACTCCTCAATAGTGCTGAGATTGGCTGGGAAGGCCTGTCCTACTGTCCTTTTGAATTTGTCTCCTGTGACTACCGAATGTGAAGAATGGAAAATATCGGCAAAAGTTTCTGCACGCTCTTGTAGGGATCTAGTGTTGCTTCCATTTGTTTTACGAATATGGAACTTTATTGCTTTATAAAAGATCATCGGGAATAGTCCATACTCGTGTTCGAAGTGACCTTTCGTAGGAACTCTATCCGGTACACTCTATCCACAACAGTGTTACGCATTTCGAAAATATTCTCCTGTGAGTCTTCTCTTAATTAGAAGAAACACTTCAGGGGCTGGGTGAATGCTCGTACTCTCGAGATGCTATGAGGGCAGCCGAGTGCACTTTATTGAAGAAAGTGCATACGCGTTCTCGTCCGAATAATCTCGAGACTCGATTCCGGCATGATTTCTGAGGAAAGTGCATACGCGTTCTCTAAGTCTTCAGGTCGTATAATCTCGAGACTCCAGTCCGGCATAATTTCTGAGGAAAGTGCATACGCGTTCTCTAAGTCTTCCGGTCGTATAATCTCGAGACTCGATTCCGGCATGATTTCTGAGGAAAGTGCATACGCGTTCTCTAAGTCTTCAGGTCGTATAATCTCGAGACTCCAGTCCGGCATAATTTCTGAGGAAAGTGCATACGCGTTCTCTAAGTCTTCCGGTCGTATAATCTCGAGACTCGATTCCGGCATGATTTCTGAGGAAAGTGCATACGCGTTCTCTAAGTCTTCCGGTCGTATAATCTCGAGACTCCAGTCCGGCATGATTTCTGAGGAAAGTGCATACGCGTTCTCTAAGTCTTCAGGTCGTATAATCTCGAGAGTCCAGTCCGGCATGATTTCTGAGGAAAGTGCATACGCGTTCTCTAAGTCTTCCGGTCGTATAATCTCGAGACTCGATTCCGGCATGATTTCTGAGGAAAGTGCATACGCGTTCTCTAAGTCTTCCGGTCGTATAATCTCGAGACTCCAGTCCGGCATAATTTCTGAGGAAAGTGCATACGCGTTCTCTAAGTCTTCCGGTCGTATAATCTCGAGACTCGATTCCGGCATGATTTCTGAGGAAAGTGCATACGCGTTCTCTAAGTCTTCCGGTCGTATAATCTCGAGACTCGATTCCGGCATGATTTCTGAGGAAAGTGCATACGCGTTCTCTAAGTCTTCAGGTCGTATAATCTCGAGAGTCCAGTCCGGCATAATTTCTGAGGAAAGTGCATACGCGTTCTCTAAGTCTTCCGGTCGTATAATCTCGAGACTCGATTCCGGCATGATTTCTGAGGAAAGTGCATACGCGTTCTCTAAGTCTTCCGGTCGTATAATCTCGAGAGTCGAGTCCGGCATGATTTCTGAGGAAAGTGCAGGCCATATAATCTGGCGACTTTAATCGTATTTTTTATACCCTGGATGGCAACGAGCTTGCTAGTTCGACTATGAAGAGGAGATGTTCGGATGAGAGTTGGTACTCTGTGCTGCTGCTCAGTTCATCGGCAGCTTGGCTCATTCATTTGAGGGGAGGAGGTGGCTAAAGTTTTCTGCAATCTCAATCTCGTAAACTGATATTTGTCGTTGAAATCTTCTGCGATTCAAAACTTTCCTTTAAGGCTTTTAAAAAGTTCTTCAAAGTCCGCTGTAGACCATGGGTATTGCGGAGGTGTATAGAGAATACCAGAATGTTAACCATTTGTAGCTGTGCTTGTCTAACTGTTGGGAGTAGCTGACCTCCTCTTGGTCTGTTAATTGGGTGGCCAACCTTATTAACTGCGAACCTTGGCATGAAGATAGAAGCTCCGGTTGTTGTGCACAGCTAATCGACTTTATTGGTTAATCGGCGAGCGTTCCACAGCTCAAGATCGAGCCGTTATTTGAAGGAACTTGTTTGTTCCCTGCAGTTTCTTATACTTTTCAAGAAGGATGTCCACTTTTGTAGACAGTTCATCAATTGCGCATTCTGGGCACGAAGTGCTGCAAGATGACTCGTGAAGTTTTCACGTTTGAGTCTGCCTGCTTTTGGTCATGTCTAGTGTTCCAGTGGACTAAGTCTACCTAAGAAAATTGCCTGAATTTAATGAATCCTAAATTTCTGTTCTGTATCTTTCCTGAAACCTTTATTAACTCATTTCATGAGGACCTCAATAGTTGCTTCAATAATAAACTTCAGAATTTCTCATAATTAACTGCCGAAAATTTTGGGATGATGAAATTTTTATTGATATTCCTGTGTGAAGGGCAAATACAGAAAAAGTAGACGCATTTATTCTTGTGCTTCAAAAGGATGAGAAATGTCGTATGTTTCCTCAACGGAATGAGTTTGTGTTTCGTTCTTAATAAACTCTCCATTTTCTAGGGTATTTGCATGCGCCATACGTTCGCAAATTTTCCTTCGAATACACATACAAGTGTGGGTGCTTATCCTGCGCATATTTTGCGCGCGTGCAGATTCGCACTTCTCCGCAACCTGTTGTGACTGAATTCAGTTGAAAATTTTATATTTAAAAGTATGAGGACTCATAGTAGTCACTTGAAGAAATCCTATATAAACAGCGCCATTTTGAAAGGGAGGAAGAACAAAAAAAAAAATGCAATCATTGCATATGATTTGAGTTACGTGGGGCAGAGAGTGGCAGAGTGGAGAGAGGGGTGTAGTATGGGGCACATGTCGAGTGAGTTTAGAGAAAGGCGCTACTTATGCGCAACATGCGCCAAGCATTCATTCAGTCAGTCATTCCATTCCAAGTGGTATCGTGTGGGTAATCTCGAACAATGCAACGAACAAGTCAAAGAGGCAACGAAGCGACGAAGAAGTCAGACGTTGGTGCATGCAACGCGAATGCAATTTCAATATTGCGCACGCAGTTCTAGTGAATGCCTACTCAGTGCAACCATTCAGAAAACATCATCAGTTGTTGACGACGACGACGACATCAGACCAGAATTAACTTTTCTCGCATCTAAGTCAAGCGTTTTTAAAGAGGACCCGTACGCCCGTATGCCCCGTAGCTATTGTGGGCGTTGGAAGCATCGCTGTTTGCTTCTCAAGATGATGTTTCTTGTTGCGCCTGCACTTTCTTTTATATTTTGCCCCTTTGGTGCGTTCGTTCGTTCGTTCGTTCGTTCTGTTTTTGTGATGTTTTTAATTAGCTGCCAGCTGAATTTTATCCGTTTTTTTGTTGTCGAGTGCTCGTCCTCGTTGGCGTCAAACGACGGAAGGAAAAAAAAAAAACTGTTTGGTAAGTAGCTTTGCAACTGCTTTGACAAGGGGAAGCAGCAGCCATTGTTGTTTACAGCGCTCCGGTGTGTGCATGGTATCACAGCGTTCAAAATACGCCATTTTGCAAATGACAAATTTCTGTTAGTGGTGTGATGGGTTGGAGCGGCTGAGGCGTGCCAAAATTAGGATTTTCTACGAAGACATTATTTTGTATTATTTTTTTTGGAAATTTGCTCTGATTGATGACTCCGTTCCATCTAGAACATCCGAAGAAGTTCTGTCTGTCAAATAATTTTGAACTAACTGGAACATACGATGCCACACACTCTATCAAAGGCCTGTCTTATATCAACATAAAAGGCCACCAGGTACTTTTTGGCTTCATATTCGTCAAGGATGTCGTTTTCTAACCTATTCAGCTGTACTAGCTTTGCATGGAACTTATGGAATTCAAACTGAAAGCGTGGCTTCTTTCTTTTACCTAATCAATCCCAAATATTCTTTTTAGAAGGCAATTCTCGAAGAGCTTTGTTATGATGGACAGCAGACTGATTGGTCTATAATATTTTATCTAAGAAACTGACCTTCTTCCTGGTCTCAACATCGCCTTAAAGGGTTTAGGACCAGGAAGAGCACTGCTTTGACCGGCAAAGCCTTCAGTGTGATATAGAGACTTCTTGGTCTTCAGATTTTCCATAATTTCTTGAACAGTAATGGGGCTGATTTAAAGATATAGCTGACCAGTGCTACCAAGCATCACTAATACAATGCGTTTTCTGCTCTCTGAGTTGTAGTTAAATGGCTGGAAGCGGACCGCTAAGTCCAGTACGAATGCTTCCGCATGTTCCTTAGAAGACTTAGCGCAGAAAATTTTGGAGACACATAAAGAAGTGAAAAAAACTGCCACTATTCAAAAGAAATGCAGCTGTTGAAGTCCTTCGATGTCAGTAGTGCTTGGTGTTTTTTTTTTTTTTTTTTGAAAATAAGGCCTTTTGTCCTACGAGTGTTGTTACATATATTTCTAGTTTGAGCAACAAAACGTATTGTCATATGACGGTCTCCATTGTAAATTCTGACATTTTTTAGGCCTAACTTACTGTGAACACTTTTCAGTTTCTTGAAAAATGCATCTCTGCCAAAAAAATGTATTAAACCGTTATTTACTACGATTGTCGACATGAAGAAACAAATTTTGATGACGAAGCTCCATACTTGACCACTGTGAAAAACTGGTATTTGTTGGAATTTCTTGAAGGTCGTCCAAAATCGGTCGTTGTGTCAGAAAACAACGATGCTATGTGTGAACTGATAAAGCAGAATCTTTATATTGATATACCGTGAGATTGAAGCATCCCTGGGCATCAGAAAGCTTTGTTCACGTTGGACACCGCATAATTTGTTCACAATCGCTTAAAAGAAGGTTCGTGTCGATTGGTGCAAGCAAATGCAGAAGAAATTCATGCGAGGTGCGTCTACTCACTTGTGACAGCTGACGAAACGTGAAGCCCGAAACAAAACAGCAGTCGACCCGACCGACGTCTGGCTCTTTCAACAGAAGCAAATAATCGCATATTTCTACTCGAACATGCGAAAGAAGGACGTTCAATTCTGATTGGTATACAACCATTTGTTTGCCTGAAGTGTTCGATGAACTAAGGAAAACCAATCAAACGAAGACGAATTATACTTCATCACGAAAATTAGTTTTCGGACGCTCAAAACATCGAATTGATGGATCATCCGGCGTACAGCTCTGACTTGGCACCAAATAACTTCTTGCTGTTCCTTCACATCAAAAATAAACTGTTTTTAATTCCCAAAGAAGCTGTTGATGCCTTCCACAAGCATGTCTTGGAGATACATATCTCTTTTGGAGCCACAAATTGATGCATCGAGCGATTTTTCTCATAAATTAACGTTTCTTCATGGTTCAAGGCTAGAAATATATGTGTAGCAACCCTCGTAATAAAAGCAATTTGCATTTCTTTAGGAACACTTCCTGTAGCACTTCATATTAATGCAGTTAGTACTCAAAGCTCCTACTTTCTAATATATTTACTGCTGACTAAAAGATGTCTCAATCAATGGCTTAGCAGTGGTGAAGAATATCCGAGTACAGAATATCAGTCTTAGAAGGCATTGTTTGTTGAGATCTTTTTTTTTCACCCTAAACTGAAATAAAATATAGAAAAACTTCGTTGATTGCTAAAAAATATGGCACATCATATTTTTTCTCTTCTTTGAAGTTTAGCCAAAACATGGACTCTCGTACGTTGGTACTGGTTGCATTTAGCGTGACACAACGCGCGAATGTGTTATTTACCAAACACTCTTTGCGCATATAACACACTTCATAACAGCAAAGAGATGTACATAGAAGGCAAACCTCTCTCTCTCTATATATATATATATATGGGGTATATATATATATATATATATATACCCTATATATGTATATGCACACACAAAGGGAGTCGTAGTACACTTTATACTTATATACCGACAAACACTCTCACCTTCAGTCTCACACTCAAAGCGTGTACAAAGGACAAAGGACTAACGAAAGAAGCGCGCACCCATTTGCGTTGATTAGGTCGGCCGGCACTGTTCTGTTCTGGTCTGGTCTGGTGTTGCACCAAAATCTGGCAGGAAATCATTGAGCGATATGCTGCCGCCGGCATATAACACAAAAAGGTCCTTGCTGACTGACTGACTGGCTGACTGGCTGGCTGGCTGTATGGCTGAGTGGATGTGTATATATCTGTGTATATGGCATGGAATAGATGAAATGGGATGTTTTTCGTTTGTGCTGTAAAGAGGCGATTTTTTTCTTTTTTTGTTGTCGATTTTTTTTTTTTTTTTTTTGTTGCTTTTAAAATTTTGTATTTCAGCAGTCCTTGTTATCACACATACAGTCAGTGTATTTGTAGGCATATAACACATTTCGTCCTGGCGCCTCATCTCCTTGCCACCTTGCCGCAAGCAATGAAATCTTCTTCAATGGCAAACAACAACGAATGCCGCCGTTCTGTGCCGTTTCTGTCGTGGAAGGATACTAAGGATGATGACGATGACGATGATGATGATGTTCTTCTTGTGTTGTGTATGATGTCGGTTGATGAGTGTGTCGAGTTAAGTTGTTGTTGCTGCTGCTGTAGCTGTAGCTGTAGCTGTTGTTGTCGTTGAGTATTTGTCCTGTTTGTTGGCTGCTCTTGAAATAAGGGATCTCTTTGTATAAATAGATTACAAACGACAAAACATTTTATGTTCGCTTTTACAAAAAAAAAAAGAAATAATAAAAAAATGAATTAAACAGAAAAACCATAAAAAGAAAATAAAAAAAAAATATAAAAGTTCGAGCTTGTTGGGAGACTTTCAAGTAGAAGCTGTTTCTGTCAGAACAGCATCTTATATCATGTTGTTACACAGCGAAGACTTTGACTGAAATAATTGATTTAAAATTTTAATTCGATGCAAAATGTGTTTTGAATTGTTTTTGTTTAAGGATTTAAGTAGCGAGCGATGCTTTATACAAATAATGAAATGCATCACTGCTCATCAAATAATCAAAAAAAAAAAAAAATTCCGTAATATTTATTGAGAGGCGTAAAGCAATTCTACAGCATTCGACGTTTTGAATGCTAAGTACGGAGAGATCTCTCCATAGCTGACCCGATTGTCCTCTATTTCAGCGTGCTTCAATCAAGTTTGGGCCCACCATGTAAACCATGAGTGCTGAAGCTTTTTCATACATTTGAATGAGGTGCACAGCACAGTGCAGCCGCTGGAACTATATCAAACTCATAGAATAGCTCATACAACTCGCGTTTCATACGGAACCTAAACTCGTCGCCGACTCTAATAGAACCGAAAATCCTGCAAAGCATTATCCTCTCGAAGACTTTCCAACGCTGTCTCATCCAACTCAATCACGGTGCATGCTTCTGCGTCATACAATAGCACCAGGAGTATCAGCGTCTTATAAAACTTGATTTTTGTCTTTCGAGAGAAGGCTTTACCCAAAAAAGCATCTGTTTGTAAGCGTGATACTTCGCCTAATCTCCAGGCTGACGTTGTTGTTGCTGGTTATCTCTGTTCCAAGATAGACGAAGTTTTGTACAACATTGAAGTTGAAACTCTCCAACGTCACTGACCGTCCAAGACGGAAGACACCAAGTACTTCGTTCACCGCTAGACCCGTGAGTCGAGACTGTTTTTCAAACTCTAAGAACGCCTTGCTGACTCGCCATTCCTGCGTGCCGATGATATATAAGCAGCATCACTTCTTTTTGGAAGATCGAGCGCGACATACTCTGTATGTACGGGCACTGGCGTAGGATGCATTCCATCAGAAGTTTGAAAAAATCGCACGAAAGCGCATGACACTGCCTGCAACATCTCTTGGTATCAAAGGGTTCGAAGAGGTTGTTCCTCACCCTGACAACGCTTTGTGTGTTAGATAGCGTCGCCATGCAAAGATGGACAATCTTTGCTGGCATACCTAGTGCAGACAGGGCGTCGAAAAACTTCATACGTATCGGCGTATCCAAAGCGTCTTTACAGTCGACAAATAGGTGGTGAGTGTCTTTGTTGAACTCTTGGGTCTTTTCCAAGATTTGGCGTAGTGTGAATATTTGGTCACTGCTCGACCTTTTTGGTCTAAAGCCACACTGATATAGTCCTATCAGTGAATCCGTATATGGCTTCAGCTTATTACACAATATGCGTGACAGATTCTTATATCCAATGCAAAGAAGTAGTTGGCGTGCACAGCGCGGTCGCCTTTCTTAAAGATAGGAAAGAGAACACTGAGATCCCAGTCATTGGGTATGCGTTCATCGGACCACATCTTGCATTAAAGTTGGTGCATACTCCTAACCCACTCTTCGCCGGTGGTTTTAAATAACTCAGCTGTCAGCACATCAGAGTCTGTCGCTTTGCTATATTTCGAATCGACCTCGTTATAGTCCGGTGGCTCTGCAATGTTGCCCTCAAAAACTGTTAGTTCCGGTGTCATTTCTCTATCGGCGGAATTGTGTACTTCATCGCCTCCGAGTAGGTTCGAGAAATGACTTCTCCATAATCTCAGTGATTCCTGTTCATCCGTTACCAGATTTCCATTGTCATCCTTACAGAAAGTTACTCCAGGCTTAAAACCTTCAGCAGACGCTTGACATTTTGATATAATTTTCGAGTTTCATTTCTGTCACGTAACATCTCAACATTCTCAAACTCCCGCCTTTCTTGCACCTTTTTCTTGCGCTTCTCTCGATATCGCTCTCTAACAGCTGGAGTTGCTGCCGACTGCAAAGTTCGCTGATAGAAAGCATTCTTCTCTGCAGTAGCATTGCGACACTCCTCGTCATACCAAGAGGTCTTCACAGATTTTGTACAAGTAATGAACTGCTTGGGAGCCGCCCTATACATGCAGCGTGTGATATGTTTCCACTACTCACATATATCTTGAGAAGACGGAGAGCTTTTCTGGAGCAGTCGGGAGAGTGTGTTTGATATAATATTTAGGATATAAAGAACCATCAACTACATATTCCAGGTATTAACTTCCACCTACCAATCATAAAATTTTGACGGAACTGCAATTATTAAAAATGTCTTCGTGTCGATGGGGAAGTTAGCTGAGATAGCTGTTGAGACGAGAAATAAGGATAAATATATCCTTAAATCAGATCCACCTAAACGTAAATCAGTTTTAAATAAATCTGTTGTTGATCTGTTAGAGAGTGATGTAATTTTTAGCATTATGCATATACAGGATTAGCCTTGCAATGTCGGTCTGTCGTTCGGTCGGTCGGTCGTTCGGTCGGTCGGTCGGTCGTTCGAGTAGCCTTGTCCAATTTATGCAAAAGAAAAGGAATTATGTTAAGAGTCATTCGCAACAAAGTAAACAAAAAATCCATTGTTTCCTTGAATGCATTGAATGCATCAATTCCGAAACTCAACAATTTTGTATAAATGCAACTCTGAAGCAGGCGATGCACTTCTGCATGAATTTTGCCAATTTTAATTTGCAATTGACTGCAGAGGACGTAAAGGACGACGACGACATATACACTTAGCTGTAAATAATTAGGTGGAATGCCACTCATAGTCGATGGATGGCCTCTCGATTTTTTTTCTCCATCCAGCGTATTGTATAATTAGTCGGAATTATTGTCGCCAGAAGTCTCAGTGCTGCATGCTCGAAAGTTTTGCCAGCAACTTCTTAATTTATAAAATAAAAATGAGCTCTTTTTAGAGGACATATATATAGAAAAAATACTTGAAATACTTCCACCAATGCTGGTTGCATGCGGCATGCGGTTAGCATTTGTGTTTATGGTTGATTGCTAAGTGGGAGTAGTTGGGAGTATGGCACAACCTGTCTACGACTTCACGCTGAATGGGGCATTCGCAAAAAAATAAGCACTCAGCTGCACTCTTTATATAAAAAAAAAAAATAAAAAAATTATATATATATATGTGTGTGTGTGTGTGTGTGTGTGTGTATATAATATTTTTCTGTCGCATAATCGAGCTGGCCACTGGAAAAGCTATTGAATGAAAAACCTGTACAAATTATTATTCGTCTGCCACAAGAGTGGCCTGCCTGCCTGCCTGCTTGCTATTTCATTTATATTTGCTTTGCTTTGCTTTGCGCAGCAGCTACTGCTCCCAGCACTTCATACAAAGTTTTCTAGGTAACACTTGGCCTGCCTCCTGCCATAGTACAATTGGTCGGGCTTCATTTATGCCAATTTTTCATACTAATTGGTGCTGTTGACATTTTTTTTTTTCAGTTCGCATTTGCCAGGACCAAATGCAATTTGCTTCTTTTTTTTTTTTTGGGAGGGAGCGCCTCTAAAGAAGATTTTAATAACGAAAGCCGAAATAAATATTAGAAAGATGCTTGCATAGTTCTGGAACAATGGCTGAAGAATGCCGTAAGTTATGCTTCGTTCTATCCAACTAGTTTTCGAAAAAGCTTCAATTTTCACCTCAATCCGTTACTGGCATCACTGTGTCTTGTCCATAGACTAAATCGCTAAATGCGATTGGACTTTGAGTGTTTTTTTTTTTTTTTTTATTTTTTTTTTTATTAATTTGAGCTTTTCTGCACTTCTGGAGAGACTTGAAAAACTCAGAAGCAAAATTAGTACAAAATGATGATAACGAGGAGAAGTTTTCATAACATCGCGTTGTACTCACGATGCATTTGAAGTTAATAAATGTAACGGCTCAGTTATGAAGTAAAAAAATTTTTGTCTTAACTTAAAGGCGGAGAACTTTTGAAATGCATCAACGGAAGAAACTAGCAGCCGGATACATATGGAACATATGTCAACTTAATTGCGTTAGAAAATTTTGTCTCCCTGCAAATAAAAAATTGAGCCTTTTCTGGCATGACTCCATGGACTTTGATACAATAGAAGTTTTGAAGAGAAAAGTTTGTATTTTGGAACTATTAGAGTCCTCTATGTCTGATGAGGTATTTAATTCGCTATTCATATTACGTTGGATGACATATTTGTTGGAAGACTTACTAGAGCCCGGCAAGGCATGCACCGGAATGACCATGAAATTTATTTGATGACTTGAAGACCATCCCAAATGCCCGCGGTTAGCATGGTCCATATCACTAAATTTTTTAATGGGTGTTATTTTTCCCAAAACTCATTAACATGGATTTGTCTATTTGTGTGTTTATATGACTTTTTGAAAATTTATTTGTTTGTTTGTTTGATTATTTGCAAGTTTATTTGTTTGTTTTTTTTAATTGTTTGTTTGTCTGCTTATTTTTTTTCAATTTTTTGTTTGTTTGTTTGTTTATTTCATTAATTGTTTGTTTTTTTAAATTTTTTATTCGATTCGATTCGATAAGCAAACAATCAAACAAATAAACTTTCAAATAGTTTATTTGTTTGATTGTTTGCTTATATATTCGCTTATTTATTTGTTTCTTTATTTAAAAGTTGCTTGTTTAATTGTTTGTTTGATTGTATGATTGTTTGATTGCTTGGATGTTTGATTGTTTGATTGCTTGATTCTTTGATTGTTTGAATGTTTGATTGCTTGATTGTTTGATTGTTTACTTGTTTGATTATTTGATTGTTTGAAGATTGTTTGATTGTTTAGTTGTTTGATTGTTTGATTATTTGATTATTTGATTGTTTGATTGTTTAGTTGTTTGATTTTTTGATTGTTTGATTACTTAGTTGTTTGATTGTTTGCTTATTTGATTGTTTGATGGTTAGATGGTTTGAATGTTTGATTGTTTGATTATTTAATTATTTGATTGTTTGATGGTTTGAATGTTTGATTATTTAATTGTTTGATTGTATGATTGTTTGAATGTTTGAATGTTTGATTGCTTGGTTGTTTGATTGTTTGATTGCTTGATTGTTTGATTGTTTGTTTATTTGTTTGACTATTTGAAAGTATATATGTTTGCTTGTTTCTATGTTTCGTTCATTGTTTGATTGTCTATTTGTTTCCTTTTTGGTTGTTTGTTTATTCGTTTGTTTATTAGTTTAATTATTTGAAAGTTTATGTGTTTGTTTCTTTTCTATATTTGTTTGTTTGGTTAATTGTTTGTTTGTGTATTTGTTTATGTTTATTTATTTGTTTCATTGATTGTTTGTTATTTGTTTGATTATATGATTATATGATTATATGATTATATGATTATATGATTATATGATTATATGATTATATGATTATATGATTATATGATTATATGATTATATGATTATATGATTATATGATTATATGATTATATGATTATATGATTATATGATTATATGATTATATGTTTATATGATTATATGATTATATGATTATATGATTATATGATTATATGATTATATGATTATATGATTATATGATTATATGATTATATGATTATATGATTATATGATTATATGATTATATGATTATATGATTATATGATTATATGATTATATGATTATATGATTATATGATTATATGATTATATGATTATATGATTATATGATTATATGATTATATGATTATATGATTATATGATTATATGATTATATGATTATATGATTATATGATTATATGATTATATGATTATATGATTATATGATTATATGATTATATGATTATATGATTATATGATTATATGATTATATGATTATATGATTATATGATTATATGATTATATGATTATATGATTATATGATTATATGATTATATGATTATATGATTATATGATTATATGATTATATGATTATATGATTATATGATTATATGATTATATGATTATATGATTATATGATTATATGATTATATGATTATATGATTATATGATTATATGATTATATGATTATATGATTATATGATTATATGATTATATGATTATATGATTATATGATCATATGATTATATGATTATATGATTATATGCTTATATGCTTATATGCTTATATGCATATATGCTTATATGCTTATATGCTTATATGCTTATATGCTTATATGCTTCTATGCTTATATGCTTATATGCTTATATGCTTTTATGCTTATATGTTTATATGCTTATATGCTCATATGTTTATATGCTTGTATGCTTATATGATTCTTTGTTTGTATGTTTGAAAACTTTGTTAGTTTATTTATTTTTTTGCTTCATTATGGGTTTGAGTGTTCGATTGATTGATTGTTTGTTCATTATTTATTCGTTTTGATTGTTTGAACTCTTAGACAACCTAAACATGGCTTATATAGCAAGCGAGTGCTTTCGAAAATGTTTTGACGTGTTTGATTAAATTTCAAACATTGGACAACGCTTAGAAATATTAAAAGCTTAAGTTTCAATGCGCAGTGCTTATGGCATTTCAGCGTCTTCCAATTTGATGCGTAAAATCTTAAGTGAAGTGAAGTGAAGTTCTTTGATGATGATGACGACGCCTAAGTTACACAACGAACGCATTTCCGCTTTCAAAGTTTTCATTCCATATCTGACTAAATAACTTCTTGAGCTCGTGTCTATGCCAAAGCAAGAAAACAAAATGGCAGCCAGTGTAGTTACCCACCCAGCCATTGGCCATTGGCCGTCGCCATGCAGCTTAAGTTGTTTTGTAGCTGAAAGGCGCTCTAATTAATTTGGGCGAACGTCTGTTGCTTTGCGGCTACAAAGGCGCATATTTAAGCTCAAGGACTTGCGTCATCACTTACGCCATTGCAATCAATATCCTTTTCGGCCGACGCCATTGTCGCCTGTACTTGAAATGTGCGCACGTTTTGGACGGCGTGTCCTTTTGGGAATTTCTAATGCATGAAATTAAGGCGAAAGAAATAACAGCGACAACAATAAGCGGCGGCAGCTAAACGAAATGAGAAATTAATTTCAGAGGCGTATTTAATCAAATACTGACATGTGCCATCGCCCAACCTTATCGACCGAACGACCGACCGAACGACCGACCGACCGACCGACCGTCCACCCTTCCAATTTGTCGTCAATATGACTGAATGTTGAAATCCTGACAGGCTGTGCGCTAATGCTTTCAATGATTACGCGGATTGATTTCAATTTAAGTTCCGAATATGCATTTCCTTGCACGCTATTCCCAGGCGTCAGTTTTGTGCGCAGTTAAAGTGGTTATACAGGATCAACGGAATATGCTGGATATAGATACGGGCTTAAGGACTAAAGGATTCTTGCAGCCGTCGACGCCATTGTGAAGGGTCGTTGATGATGTAGATGCTGATGATGATGTTGCTAACGTTGGTGGTGGTGTTGGCGATGGTGGTGTTGTTGTTGTTGTTGTTGTCGCTGCTTTGTTAGTGTTGTTGGTGGTGGTGATTGTGGCACGTACTCGTCCTCAACGTCATGCACAACAATGCCATACCTCATACCGTTAACGTTGAAACTTTCTTATTTGGGGTGGCATTTAATGTATGCAACAAGGATAACAACAGCAGCAGCAACCACCACCATTCAAGCATTCGCAAATGCAAACATGTCGTTGTCAGCGCCCAGTCAACATACTCCAGTCTGTCCGTCCGTCCTTGTCAATGGAATTCAAAGAGACAAGGAGTTGAGCCAAGTGGAAAAATAATGAAAACATTCGTCAGGCATTTTGCATTCAATTGCATGCGATTTGATGATTTGCTCTTGACAACCTCGCCGTTGCCGTTGCCGTCGCCGTTGCCGTTGCCGTTGCCGATGATAATGATGCTGACGCTGATGCGCATAATGAGAGCCAATATAGCGCACATTGATCCGAAACTGAAATTGAGAAGGATTAAATCGGAAACAACAAAAAAAATTTAAAATATTTGCATTATATCTTTATCAACTTATGTCAGTTTTAAGGAGGAGGGCAACGCATAAATGAGTTAGATAGAGAGAGAGAGAGAGAGAGAGAGAGAGAGACATCAGTGTCTTTAGGAAGTTCGATACATCTTATATTCCCGTTTATGATAATGTCTAGAATATCCTTTAATATATGCTACAGCCAGGACATTTACTGACATTTAGTGCCACCGTTGGACTACTTCTTTGTCGATAGCTAAAGAACTTCTCTAAAATGATTCACTTTTTAAAAATTCCTTAAAGAATATAAACCAAATTTTGATCTGCAAGTCTTCTGCATTCAGCACACTGTGCAACACTGTTAGTCAGACAAGCAGTTAGTAGGACGGACAAAGGCGGCATTATAATGAAATCGATCTGGGTGCAAACACGAAGGACACTCAACTCAGCCCTCAGCCTGTATCAATTCAGCTCAGCTCAGCTCAACTCAACTCAAATCGACTCGTTTCGTTTCAATGCGATTCAATTCGACTCTGCATGCATTGACTCAGCTCAAACGAAATCCGAAAACAAACGTATCATCCAATCGACAAAAGGATTCGTCTGTTTAGTGGTCCTCGTTTGCTCATTCGCCTTGTTCGATAAACTAAACTAAACTGAACTGAACTGCAAAGAAATGGAGCTGTTGTGTATAGCCTGGAATTTCGGAAGCTGATTATGGCAAAGGGATATGAAGTTGTATGTTGTTTTGGTGTTGTTGCTGCTGCTTTAATGACAACAAGCCGAATGCAGGATGCTTTATGCTTTATGTTCCTAGCTTAGATGCTGCAGCTTCATATTTAATTTTAATATTTTTATTTGGCGAACAACTTTGTCAGGTGTTAGGTGTTGGCTAACAAACTGTTGTGAAATAATCTGAAATAGCAATTCTTGGAACGACGAGGAGTGTCGCAATGCTACTGCAGGGAAGAACGCTTTCTATAAGCGAACTCTGCAGTCGGGAGCAACAAGAGCTGTTAGAGAGCGATATCGAGAGAAACGGAGAGAGGAGAAACACCTTTTCAGATGCAAGAAAAAGGAGCAAGAAAGGCAGGAGTTTGAGTATGTTGAGATGTTACGTGACAGAAATGAAGCTTGAAATTTCTATCAAAAGGTCAAGCGTCTGACTGAAGGTTTCAAACCCTGAGTAACTTTCCGTAAGGATGACAATGGAAATTTGGTAACGGATGAACAAGAATCACTGAGCTTATGGAGGAGTCATTTCTCCAACTTACTCGGAGGCTATGAAGCGCACAATTCCGCCCATAGAGAAATGACACCGGAACCACCAGTTAATGAGGGCATCATTGTAGAGCCACCGGAATATAACGAGGTCGATTCGGAATATAACAAGGCGAAAGGCTCTGATAGGCTGCCAGCTGAGTTATTTAAGACCGGCGGCGAAGAGTTGGTTAGGAGTATGCACCAACTTTTATGCAAAATATGGTCCGATGAACGCATACCCAAGTGACTGGACTCTCAGTGTTCTCTGTCCTACCTTTAAGAAAGAAGACCCCGCTGTGTGTGCCAACCACTGCGTATATAAGAATCTGTCGCACGTATTGCGTAATGATTGACGTCATATACTGCTTCACTGGTAGGACTTCAGACCAAAAAGGTCGACCAGTGACCAAATATTCACATTACGCCAAATCTTGAAAAAGAGCCAACAAAAGACACCACCACCTATTTATCGATTATAAAACCGCTTTCGACACTCCGATACGATCGAAGTTCTTCGACGCCCTGTCTGCACTAGGTATCCCTGCAAAGATTGTCCGTCTTTGCATGACGACGACACAAAGCGTTGTCAGGTTGGGGAAAAACCTCTCCGACCCCTTTAATACCAAGAGGGGTGTCAGGTAGAGTCATGCTCTGGCGTTCAAAAGGAAGTGATTCTGCTTATATATCATCAGCACGCAGGAACGGCGAGTCAACAAGACGTTCCCAGAGATCGAAAAACAGTCTCGGCTCATAGGTCTAGCGGTGACTGAGGACAAGAAGAAGTACTTAGTGTCTTCTGGTAGTCCGTCATCGCGCCTTGGACGGTCGGTGACGATGGAGAATTTCAACTTCAGTGTTGTAGAAAACTTCGTCTATCTTGGAACAAAAATAACCAGCAACAACAACGTCAGCCTGGAGTTCAGACGAAGAATCACGCTTGCAAACAGATGCTTTTTTGGGCTAAGCAAGCAAATGAGAAGTAAAGCCTTCTCTCGAAAGACAAAAATCAAGATCTATAAGACGCTGATACTCTCGGTTCTACTGTATGGCGCAGAGACATGTACCGTGATTGAGTCGAATGAAAGAAGTTGGAAGTCGTCGGTCCTATTAGAGTGGGCGATGAGTTTAGTTCCCGGACCTGGTACAATGAAAATCCTATTAAAACAGAAGAAGATAAAAGCAAAAGTCTTATTCTGGAAGAAGTGTGAAGCTCTCAGACAAAGTAAAAAAATTTGCTACGAACTAAAAATAAGAAGAGATCGGATATCTTCATAGATCATTAAAAAATGGATCTAAAAATAATTTCGTGCTTCTTGATTGAACACTGCCGACTGAGAAGACTCTTATGTCGAGAGTGATAGCACTTGCAGAATCTGTCTAGAAGATGACGAAATTACGGAGTATATCTCGAAGAACTCTACAGCTTTTTCCAAAACCAGAGAAAAGTGTCTCTTGATTCTAAAAACCTCGTCGCCTTTTTCTGAGCATCAGTGATGTATGAAGTGTTGTAGATAAAACTACGTTCAGAGCACAATAATAATAATAATACTTCTCCCGATCCCATAACCATGTACATACATCAAATTTCATCGAAGGCGCTTAGCCTACTAAAATTTTGACCAAACTTAATAGGAATACTTCCCTTGGTGCCATTGACATGTATACCAAATCTCATCTCCGTATCTCAAGTGGTTGCAAAGATATGACGAATTTTTTATAACGCTTATATGAGCGGTGGTGCATACCCTCCACCGATTTTAACAAAAAGCAGCCTATATTCTTTTTCAACGTTTCATCTATTTCTATACCAAAATTCATACAAATTGGTTTAGCGGTTTAGGCGTGATGCGCGCACAAACAAAAATTTGTCTAAGATTTTTTTTATTATATGTACAGACTAGCTGGTAGCCGCGACTTTGTCTGCGTAGAATTATTACTTTGAGTAGCCTGTTTTTTTTTTCCAAAATTTTTCTCGTCAAAATCGGTTCCGTAGTTTCGGAGATTTCGTAGTTTCCGTAGTTTCCGGTACAAAAATTCGGACTGATAAAAATTTTAGAAGTTCAAATTTTGGTATATGAATCTCATTCGTCCCATTGTCGTTTGCTAGACAAAATTTTCCGACGCAGTGTGCTGTCAGTAACCTCTGCGTTTGCTGTCGAAATTATTCTTCCAAAACGGAATTATTTTTGCTGAAAAAAAGCGCTCAATTTTTCATAAAATAGATTAAAATCCATTTTTACGAACTGCGAAAACTTAAAAAATGTTTTTTCTTGATATTATTTTTCCACTCGCGTTCATTGCCGCTGTTGCATTTCTACCGCGCGTTGCGAATGAATTGGTGCGTCCCAAGCAGGTCGGTGGGCCGCTTCCCAAGGATGGCAGCGTGGGCAACGATCCGGATCGCTTTCTCAGCTACGATCGCGAACACTTGCTGAAAAACGTGCGAAAATTTGTGAACTTGCACAAAAGTGACTACATCAGCGCCTATAAGCCACCGCCGATACCGGGTCAATTTGTGCCGAAGAACGTGTGGTTCGGACGTGGCAAAACTTCGAACGTGTACAGTGGACCGGAGGCGCCGGAGCTCGAGACGGATGCGTTAGTGATGCCAGACCATAGTGATGCGGGTAAAGAGCTTTTCGAAATGACGCAGTTCATGAATGACATCAAAACACCCACAGCGAATCCACTGGACAGGGAAGATCCGACCGAGTTATTCGAAAAGCTGGATGCAGGCAATGCACCAAGAGTCTATGTGAGCACTACCAAGTCGTCCGACGCATACGATCCGCAACAATTGGTAAATGAAATGAACTGGAAGTCGCGGCCGGAGGCGTTCGATCCAATACCGCTCTTCGAGCAGCTCGATGCACACGAAGAGAAGCCTTTGTGGTCGAAGGGTTTGAAGGCGGCAATGAATAGAATTGAAAGCGGTAAGGCGAAGGCTGAGGAAGTGAAACGACTACAGGACGACGATGCAGCCTATGATCTGTTGAAAAATGTGCAGTTTTATAGAGGAAAACCGCTACACCGCGCGCATGAGGTGCCCAACGAACGCAGCGGAGCGCAACATGTCAAGATGTTCCAGGAGAAGGCATACGCGCCTGCCGGTGATTGCGAATCCGAGACGAATCGTGCAAAGGGCGTACAGGGCAAGCAGTCGCATGGCAAGTCTTCAGACGGTGGCGACGACAACGATGATGTTAAACAGTCCTGCGTCAAGGATAATTCAGCCGCCGAAAAGTCAACACCATCCTGTGAGCAGATTCGTGCAAAAATCGATAAATACTGCGAACCAATTGAGCCGAAAGGTACGAAGCAGGAATATGAAAAAAGTGTTGCCGAGCTGTGTGAAGTCATACCAACGAAGAAAGAGAACTGCGTGAAGAATGGACAGAAAGCAGCTGCGAAGCAATCCTATCTGCTAATGGAACTCAATCCATTTGCTGTAGATACGGCGCAACGCGCGGCAGCAAACAAATATCAGCATCAGAAATTGCTCGAAACACAAAACACAAATCTGCAAGAGAATGAGGACGAGCGGGAGCAGCAAAACTTTCGCAAGTTTTCAAGCAAGAAGAAGTACAAAACATTTGCAAAGCAACGCAAGGAGGATTATTATTTGCAGGACGAAGATCTAGCGCCAGTATTTCTCGAGAAGAAAAGCCCGACTAGACAACACAGTGGACAAGACGACGATGCAGAAGAGCAACCAAAGCAAAACGAAAATTTCTGGAACGAACAGTACAGACCGCAACAGCTTGAAAAGGAACATGAAAGACGACAACAAGAAGATGCAAGCAAACGACTGGGACAACCAAACAATTTCGCATATTGGCAGCCAAGCCAAGAGCTCAAACTGCCAACCAATGAAGAGGAACGCACAGAAGAAGAAAACCGAAAATATTTGCAATTACTGAACGAAGACCGCCGTATTCTGTCATGTGATATAGCAACAAACAAGGCAGCTTCTGCAAGTGATGAGGCACGCAGTTTGACAAGTGTGCGCGTGCCAAAGAAGAGTCGTCTATTTATCAAACAGCAGCAGGAACTAACGCCGCTGCAATGCCAACTAAATGTTAAAAAGCAAAGTCAAGCCTCAACCGTTAAGGTGCAACGTGACAAGGGCTCGAAATGTTTGCCGCAACCGTTCTCGCCGCACGTAGTAAGCGCTTTACTCGATATCTGGTCGCATAGCAGCGCCTTTACGCATGATGCAGCTGCGGCTGCGGCTGCCTCGATACATGATCCACATAATGAACGTCTCTCGTATGTAGCGACTTCCGCTGATGAGCGTCTGGATGCGAGTTCATCATTAAAATCCCCACACACCCTGCGCCAGGTGCTGGAACTGGTACGCGCCTATCGACGACATGCAGGCCGTGTGCTAAGAAATGCGAATGAACTCGAAATGTCGCTCCTTTTGAGGGAAGCACATGGCTCGTCAGCGTCGAAGCGTCACACAAAAGCCACCAGTTCCAGCAGTAAACACTTGAAGGCGCAGGGTGTGCATGCAGGCGCAAATATTAAAGAAGTCAAAATCTCCACTGCAGCAGTGAAGAGGAGGACTTCCAATACAGCATAATTGCTTCACACAATTCACACAAAAACCAGCCAGAAATTGGTTGAACTCATGTTTAAATATTTTTTTATCAGTTTAAGAACTTTACACGCAACTTCCATATATTTCTATTAAAATTTTTCAACTTTTATTTTTTATAGAAAAAACAAAATCGGTTTTTAAATCAATGTTTCCACTACAGTCGACTTCACATTCACGGCCAAAAATATAGCCGATGGAAAGGACAGAGAACACTGAGATCCCAGTCATTGGGTATGCGTTCATCGGAACATATCTTGCATAAAAGTTGGTGCATACTCCTAACCAACACTTCACCGCCGATCTTAAATAACTCAGCTATTTAATAACTGAATCGACCTCGTTATAGTCCGGTGGCTCGACAATGGTGCCCTAAATAACTGGTGGTTCCGATGTCATTTCGCTGTAGGCGGCATGTCGCCTCCGAGTATGTTGAAAAAATGAATCATCTCAGTGATTCCTGTTCATCCATTTTCATCCTTACAGAAAGTTACTCCGTGCTTAAAACCTTCAGACAGATGTTTGACCTTTTGATAGAATTTTCGAGCTTCATTTCTGTCACGTAACCTACAGCCTTTCTTGCTTCTTTTTCTTGCATCTTTAAAGAGCTTCTCCTCACTCCTTTTCTCTCGACATAGCTCTCTAACAGCTCGCGTTGCTCCCGACTGCAGAGTTCACTGATAGAAAGCGTTCTTCTCCGCAGTAGCATTGCGACACTCCTCGTCACAGCTTTTGTATAACCAATGACCTACTTGGCAGCCCTATCCATGGAACGGGTCACATATATCTCGAGAAGACAGAGAAGTTTTCTGGAGCAGTCGGGAGAGTGTGTTTGAAAAGGCTTCGGCGGTCTGTGCTGATTGCAGCTTGCCGACGTCTAGTTTTCGTTGCATGTTGGAACGTGCTGCGTGCACTACGCTGAGCCTAGTGCGTACCTTGGCTGCGACCAGATAGTGGTCCGAGTCATGATGATCGTGCAAAGAATCTTCCTCTCGCAGACTTTCAACGCTGTCTCGTCCTACTCAAACACGGTCCATGCCTCTGCGACATACAATAGGACCGGGAGTATCAGCGTCTTATAGATCTTGATTTTTGTCTGTCGAGAGAGGACTTTACTTCTCATTTGCTTGCTTAGCCCAAAAAAGCATCTGTTTGCAAGCGTGATTCTTTGCCTGATCTCCAGGCTGACGTTGTTGTTGCTGGTTATTTCTGTTCCAATATAGACAAAGTTTTCTACAACATTGAAGTTGAAATTCTTCATCGTTCCAGACTGTCCAAGACGCGATGACGGAATGTGAGAAGACACTAAGTAGTTCGTCTTGTCCTCATTCACCGCTAGACCCATGAGCCGAGACTGTTTTTCAATCTCTGAGAACGACTGCCGTTGATAATCGATGTCATCGGCTTAAGCGAGCAGCATCACTTCCTTTTGGAAGATCGAACCCGACATACTCTGTATGTACGGGCACTGGCGTAGGATGTTTTCCATCAGAAGATTAAAAAAATCGCACATCAGAGCCTGAAACCTCTCTTGGTATCAAATGGGTCGGAGAGGTTTTTCCCCACCCTGACAACGCTTTGTGTGCGAGATAGCGTCGTCATGCAAAGACGGACAATCTTTGCTGGGATACCTAGTGCAGACAGGGCTTCGAAAAACTTCGTTCGTATGGGCGTATCCAAAGCGTCTTTACAGTCGACAAATAGGTGTTGAACCACGGGTCTTTTCCAAGATTTGGCGTAAAGTGAATATTTGGTCACTGGTCGATCTTTTTGGTCTGAAGCCACACTGATATTGTCCTATGCTTGCTGCTTCCCTTTTTCTTTGTTTAATTGGATAGATTTATTTTATAGGTCCCAAGCTCAGTTTGTCGCCTTCTCAAAGTTAACTCACCTCCGAACGGCTGTTCAGAGAAAATTCAAGAGATACGTGGTTCGTTTACACAAGAATAATTGGCAGCCATTCCCAAGTGCATGACAGTCTTCAAATATTTTCTGACAAATGTTCTTCAAACAACTTCCATCTCTCAAGCTGGAGATGATGGAGGTTATTTGTAGAGGTTGCTGTGGATTTAATGTGCGTGGCTTCTTGATATCATGCTTAAGCTCTCAATGATAGATCAATTGGATGATGGTGCTAGACTCTGCTGTTATAAATAATATCAAATAATTTCTGCATCAAATAAAGTCTATGGATATCATGCGTGACCCAGAGTATTCCAATTTTGTGCTGTTAGAAGTGTCTAATTCGTTTCGAGTTAAATAAATAAAAGCCTTTCCATACAGGATCATACAAAATAGAATTTTATTTACCGATTTCCTAAACAATATAAAATAGTTACACAACTTCTGCTACTATTTTTCTTTAAATTTTTGGCAAGGCTGTATGATATGCTTGAAGACTTAGAAGTATGTTTTGTAGTTTAAAGACTTGGACTTAATGCGATGTGGAAGATGTATTGCTATGGACTAAGCGAAATTTGCTATTTTTCAGTTCTTTGACATAAAAATTGATTTATGTTTCAGTTAAAGGACACACAAGGACTGCTTCAATGCTGCCACAAAGCACAGACACCTCCACTTACTTCTCTGCACAACAGTTGAAATATTTGACACAACTTTATGCATGCTTCTTGCTTTGCAACATAGTCCACAACATGCTGGCGACTGATAGTAAAAAAAAAAACAGATTTATTTTAAAAAATTAAAAAAAAAAAAAAAAGGACAAAGATTTACTGCTTAATTGCGCTCAAATTGTCCGTTAAATCGCGAACTTGTGCGTTCTTCAATGAAATTTGCTTCATGCCAGCCATGCATGCTTTCTTGAGTGGCACAAGCTGACGCAAGCCACGGGCCTACAAGCAGCGTACATTAGTGCAATTAGTTAAAATACAAAATTACCCCCTCTCCTGCTTACATCTTCCGTAATTTGTGCCGTTTCAACATTTGATTTCTCAATCGCTTTGTTCAAACGCAAAATTTCCGACTCGACAAGCTCCATTCGCGTTTTTTGTGCCAATATTGCAGATCTTTCCGCCTCGTATAAGCGCTTCTGTTGTTCGTATAAACGCTGCATTTCAGCATTTTTAGCTTCCAAAATTTCCTTTTCAGTGAGAAGTGCTGCGTGCACTTGCTGCAAAGCCTGCTCCTTTGCATTTGTATCATTGAACAACTTCTCGGCTGACTGCAGCTTCAGCGAAATTTTCTCATGCAACTGCTGCTTGCTGCAGAGTTGCTTGCTGAAGACACAAGTTAAATCGATTTGATGTATTTTCTTTGTTTAAAATAAAATAAAAAAGAAAAGTAAAATAAAATTTGATTTATTTTATAATAATTTAACACCTTACCATGCCCTTCAGCTCGCTTAGCTGCGCTCTATCAACTGTCTGACATGGCAGCTCTCCAAGCACTGCCTCGTATATATTGCAGTAGCTTATGCCATCCTTGCACAGTGCGCCTGACATAGCAGCAAAGCTGTGAGTCGTTAGTTCAAAGGCGGCATAGTTGTCTCCATTTGGACCAACTTGCAACATAGTTGGTGCACCCAGCTCTATTTGCTCATACTTCTCTGTTATTTGCTTGTGTTCCATTTTGGCAGCCATTTTTATTTTTCTTTATAAATAATTTAAGATTTGGTTTACCGAAAAATTTGTCTAGATCGGGTACATATATATTAAATATATTTAATATAAAATATATATGTGCAACCAGCACAAGTGTCTGTGGTCCGAGAATAATTTAAAAACTGAAACATTTTTCAAGTTTTTGTTTGAAGTTTTGAGTGAAAATTTGACAAATATTTCAATTTTTTTTTTTTTTTTTTTTGCAACAAGGTCCTAATATCCTGAGTGTACGCACTAGGCTCAGCGTAGTGCACGCCGCAAGTTCCAACATGCAACGAAAGCTAGACGTCGGCAAGCTGCAATCAGAACAGACCGCCGTAGCCTTTTCAAACATACTTTCACGACTGCTTCGGGAAACCTCTCCGTCTTCTCGACGTGAGCAGTGAAAACATATCAACCGCTCCATGGATAGAGCTGTCAAGCATCATCATTGGTTATACAAAACCTGTGAAATATTCTTGGTACGACGAGGAGTGTCGCAATGCTACTGCAGTGAAGAACGCTTCCTAACAGCGAATTCTGCAGTCGGGAGCAACTCCAGCTGTTAGAAAGCGATATCGTGAGAAACGGAGAAGAGAAACGCCTTTTCAGATGCAAGAAAAAGGAACAAGAAAGGCGGGAGTTTGAGGATGTTGAGATGTTACGTGACAGAAATGAAGCTCGAAAACTCTATCAAAAGGTCAAGCGTCTGACTGAAGGTTTTAAACTCGGAGTAACTTTCTGTAAGGATGACAATGGAAATCTGGTAACGGTTGAACAGGAATCACTGAGATTATGAAGGAGTCATTTGTCTAACCTACTCGGAGGCGATGAAGCACTCAATTCCGCCGATAGAGAAATGACACCGGAACTACCAGTTATTGAGGGCAATAACAAGGTCGATTTGAAATATAGCAAAGCGACAGGTTCTGATGGGCTGCCAGCTGAGTTATTTAAGACCGGCGGTGAAGAGTTGGTTAGGAGTATGCACAACTTTTATCCAAATTATGGTCCGATGAACGCATACCCAATGACTGGAATCTCAGTGTTCTATGTCTTATCTTTAAGAAAGGAGATCCCGCTGTTTGCGTCAACTACAGCGGAATAAGACTTCTTTCCGTTGGATAATAGGCTGAAGCCGTATATGGATTCACTGATAGGACTATATCAGTGTGGCTTCAGACCAAAAAGGTCGACCAGTGACCAAATATTCACATTACGACAAATCCGGGAAAAGACCCGTGAGTTGAACAAAGACACTCACCACCTATTTGTCGACTATAAAGCCCTGCCTGTACTAGGTATCCCGGCAAAGATTCTCCGTCTTTGCATGACAACGCAATCTTCCACACAAATCCTTCTCAGAGTAGAAAAGAACCTCTCCAAACACTTTTGATACCAAGAGAGGTTTCAGGCAGGGCGTTGTCATGTCATGCGATTTTTTTAATCTTCTGATGGAATACATCCTACGCCAGTGCCCGTACATACAGAGTATATCATGCTCGATCTTCCAAAAGAAAGTAATGCTGCTCGCTTACGCCGATGACATTGATATCATCGGCACGCTAGAATGGCGAGCCAGCAAGACGTTCTCAGAGAAACAGTCTCGACTCATGGGTCTAGCGGTGAACGAAGTACTTGGTATCTTCTCGCACTCCGTCATCGTGTCTTGGACAGTCTGGAACGAAGAAGAATTTCAACTTCAGTGTTGTAGAAATCTTCGTCTATCTTTGATCCGAAATAACCAGCAACCACAACGTCAGCAGGCAGATCAGGCGAAGAATCACGCTTCTTGCAAACAGATGCTTTTTTGGGTAAAGCCTTTTTTCGAAAGACAAAAATCAAGATCTAGAAGACGCTGATACTTCCGGTTCTATTGTATGGCGCAGAAGCATGGACCGTGTTTGAGTCACATGAAGCAGCGTTGAAAGTCTTTGAGTGGAAGATTCTCCGCAGGATTTTTGCTCCTATTAGAGTGGCGACCATGACAAAATCTGTTGCTACCTCATGCAAAACTCTCTCGAACTGTCGAGCAAAAAGCTGTCTACTTGTCAAAAGTTGCTACGCATTACGCCAATGAGATCTCCGTTTAGACATATTAGCTACTCGAATGAGTATTGAATGGCTATAGGTAATGGCTATCACTGTGATACAAGCCCATCACAACACAAATAATGCAATACACGCGCGAACTTACCAAATGTTTCTTGTTCTTTTTCCAGTAATAAACACAAGCAAATTCTTAAATAGTCCAAATAAACATTCGATTCAACTGCCAAAATTCCGGCTCAGTTACAAACTCATTAGCGGATTTTTGATTGGATTCATCTTACAGTGGGCTGCCAATCAGTACGCGACTGCTTTTTTGAATAATCCCACATAAATGCATTCTGTCACTTCGGTTGCTACTGGCTCCATTTACCTCGAAATGTTTTTTAACGAAGCTAATTTATAAAAATAATCCTTGTTAATGATGCAACGCGAGCGAATAAAAATAAAAATCAAAAATAGCTGGAATTATTTTCAATTTACATTTTTTTACATCACTCGGTAATTGTTTTTTTTTTTTTAATTTTTTTACAATATTTATTAATCAAACATGCCCGGATATATAATGTTCAGTTCTCAACAACCATCTATTAAGCAAATCCCTTAATAATATGTTATTCTGAAACTTCTTTAAGTCATATCTAGACTCAGCAGTTGCTTCAGAGAACTCCATAGTCTTCACTGAAGCGTTTTCAATAATATTATATTAGCAAAAGGAGCTCAGTTGATCTAGGAAAGATTATACGAAATGGGGCAATAAGTTGCAGCTGGTTTTTTGCAGCTAAGAATCCTTAAACATTAACTTAAATTTAAAAATAAATTTCACTGCAGGGATCAGCGGGGAACACAATTAAATCCTTAACTAAAAATTATTTATATGGATTATTACACATTGACAAAGAGACTGAAAGAAAAGAAAGAGCAAACAAAGTCTAATTATATCTGTTGATTTTAATGGACATCATGACGTATGGTAAAAGGCTCTGGAAATGGATTCGAGGCGAGTAAAAGTTGCAGATTTAATATCCTTTTCACAATCAATAATGCTGAACCTGATTGACTGACATAATTTAACAACAGTTACTCATTTATGTCATACGTTGAATGGTTGCTAAGATAAAACGAAGAACTCTGAGCACATTTTTCGAAGAACGTTACAAAACTTAAACGTAAGGAAACTTACACGTAACACAACTTACACGTAACACGGCTTACACGTATCAAAACTCAAACGTAACAAAAATTCAACGTAACGAAACTTAAAACGTTACGAAACTGTGTTTCTCTTTTTGCTAACTGGGACTTAACAACACGAGGCTTAGTAGGCTTTCGATGAATTGTGAAGACACACTCAAGGACTTCTCTATACATATTACCAAGAAGATTTTAGTTGGAGCTAAAAAATTTCTCCCTACACTATTTCTAATAAACTTAATCGCGGAACTCTAAAGGTGCTTAGCATTGCCCATTAGTCGAATTTAGTCTTGAATTGTTAATATTCTGAGAATGAAGTTCCAACAAGAACTCTCCATACTGTAACTGGAATGGGGATGGTTAACTAAAATATTCAAGATTGGTTTTGTTCCACTCACTTCCCTCTAATGATTATCTCCTAAGGTTTCTTGCATCATTTTAAGCCAATTTCATTACTTAAATTCGTACACCTTAATACAGCTAATAGATTACATACTTTTGACACACACTGTACACACGACAAATATGCTTTTATAGACATTGCTGTTGCCTTTGCTCTTTGCCTATGACATCAAATTGAAGTAACTTTGAAGTGCTTGATTGAAAGCTAAAAGCAGTCTACACAATTGAATGTAAAACGAGTGAGAGCGAGTGAGAGAGAGAGAGAGACATTGAAACGAGACAAAATATCATTGGGACAGCGTCGCCATATTTGATTTGATTTGCCAATAAACCAAGCTGTTACTGTCAGCACTTTTTGGGCTCAAGTTGGTATGTACTTCACTTCACTTCACTTCTCTCTCTCTCTCTCTCTCTCACTCTCTCCCTCTTCAATTCCTTACAAATTGCAGTTCTCCAACCATGAATGTCTCCTTTTGTATTGTCACTCCCAACTCTAATTCCATTTCTCTTTGCGGCCATTTCGTTCAGATTTATAGACTTGAGTAACGCTGTGACAATTGACATTCGTTGGTTCCTTGTCATATCTTGATTATGGCTCAAAGCTGAGGCTTATTGAACTTTCTGTTTCGAGGCGACTGGTGAGCTATTCGAGAAGCCAAAAGGAATTTTGTTGTCATTTTTCGTTTTTGTTTGTTGTTGGATTTTTTAAATTGTAAACTGCAGGAATTCGATGACAATTCAATACAAAAGCTTCACCGAAGGTAAACAAAAATTCAGAATGCACTTGCAGAATATTTTTCTACAGAAATATTTTCGTTTTATAGCAGACTTCATAAAATATGTTTGTTCTTGATTAGCAGCAATAGTCGAACAAGAAATTGGAGACTATTCGAGTTAAAGAAGAGGAAAAGAAGCAGAAGTTTTCTCTCCTTAATGAAAAAGTGTTGTGCGACTATATATTTCTTGTTTGACTTTTATGTTCCACTTCTTTCACAATTGAGAAATAAAACACATGAACTTAAATATTTAAAGCTCTTGAAACTTCTGCAGTATCTCCTTCGAAAAAAGAAGATTTATTGAGCATGGAACATCAGAAAATCTTGCAAACTGCTTAGCAATAAAAAAAAATTTAAGTATAACAAAACCAACTGCAAGTCAACCTTATCTCCAACATAGCAGGATTCCTTAAAAAAAAAAATTGGTGGAGCATAAATCTTCTCAACTCTAGCTGAAGTTCTGGTTCTAGAAAAAATAGAAATCAACATAAAACATAAGCCTCTGTGACTACTAAAAAATCTCCAACGCCAGAAATATTATCCAATATTCGAAATGAATCCTGCTACCAATCCGATTACTTCCCAAAAAAAAAAAAAAAAAATCCTGCAAGTGCTAAATAATAAATTTGCATAATAAGCAACAAAAAAATCCACATATTAAGAATTCAAAAAACAATTTCGAAACATCAAAGCAGGGTGGGATGCTAAACTTCAATGAAGTATAGCGACGACGACTTTTTTTATAATCCTTGTTCTGACAAATTTTGTAATTGCGACTTCCTTGCTTTGCATTAAAAGGTGAATGCAAATTCAAAGGCGTTTTGTCGTTTGCTGCTCTTCTTCTTCTTCTTTTTGTTGTTGTTGTTGTTGTTGTTGTTGTTTTTGTCATCGTGTTGGTGGTGTATTATTAATTAAACATGCCTTAAAAGGCTATTAAGTACGTGCCATGGACCGGAAAAGCACTCGGAAATACAATAATAATGCATAGAAGAGGAGCAAAATGAAACGAATTGAAAAAAGGAAGCAAGCAAGTCGAAAAAAAAATATAATATATATGTACATATATAAAAATATTTGAGTATAGCTGAAGCTGTGATACACTTCACACATGTGTCGTACTTGGTTGAAGTACTCAGCATCTCAACAAAAGCTGTAAAGGAATGATTCATGAATCATTTCGCAATTCAGTTAGATAATTTTGAATTATTTCAAAATAAATAAAAATAGCATAAAAATTTGAATGCATTCATTAGATATGCTAAGAAAAAAAATTTAAAAACATATTCAGTCTTGCTTCAATTTAATTCATTCATTTAAACAAAGAAATACATTGAGTTAAAAACTGAATGTCAAATGAATCATTAAAATAATTTTTTTTTTCATGAATCAAAGCAGACATTTTTAACTCATTATGACTCATGGCATTTGATTGATAAGATTTCAATTAATTCATTGACCAAAAAGAAAAATTAATTGAATCAAGACTTGAATGCATTCATTCAAAAAGATATGTAAAGAAAAAATATTCATTTTTCTACAATTTAATTCATTCATTTAAACAAAGAAATGCATTGAGTTCGAAAATGAATTAATTCATTTCTTATGTCAAATCAATTAAATAATATTTTTTTTCATGAATCAAAGCAGACATTTTTAACTCATTATGACTCATGGCATTTGATTGATAAGTTTTGAATTAATTCATTAACCAAAAAGAAAAATGAATTGAATCAAGACTTGAATGCATTCATTCAAACAGATATGTAAAGAAAAAATATACATTTTTCTACAATTTAATTCATTCATTTAAACAAAGAAATGCATTGAGTTCGAAAATGAATTAATTGATTTCTTATGTCAAATCAATTAAATAATTTTTTTTTATTTCATAATTCAAAGTAGACATTTTTAACTCATTATGACTCATGGCATTTGATTGATAAGTTTTGAATTAATTCATTAACCAAAAAGAAAAATGAATTGAATCAAGACTTGAATGCATTCATTCAAACAGATATGTAAAGAAAAAATATACATTTTTCTACAATTTAATTCATTCATTTAAACAAAGAAATGCATTGAGTTCGAAAATGAATTAATTGATTTCTTATGTCAAATCAATTAAATAATTTTTTTTTTTTCATAATTCAAAGTAGACATTTTTAACTCATTATGACTCATGGCATTTGATTGATAAGTTTTGAATTAATTCATTAACCAAAAAGAAAAATGAATTGAATCAAGACTTGAATGCATTCATTCAAACAGATATGTAAAGAAAAAATATACATTTTTCTACAATTTAATTCATTCAATTGAATTATTTCAAGTCAAATGAATGAAATAAAAATTTTTACAATAAAATATTTTTTTTTTTTTTTGTGTAAACCTTTTAATTCAGCATTTATTAATTAAATTTTTTAGTAAAACAATTGTTTTTTCAAATAATTAAAAGTAAAAATTTTTAACTCATTATGATTCATGACATATTTGGAATTAATACATTGACCAAAATAAAATAAATTGAATTACAATTTGAATGCATTCATTAGATATGTAAAGACTCATTCTTTCTTCAATTCAATTCATAATAAATTAGCAAAATAAATACAGTTTCGATTAATCAAAGAATTTAATTAAATCAAAATTTAATTAATTTATGTCTTATATCAAATGAATGAAATGAAACATTTTTAGTTTAAATAATTTTTTTTGGCAAACAAATAAAATCTCATGTTTTTATTTTAGCAAGAATTCAATTTTGAGTTCAATTAATAAATAAAATCAGTGTGATTCATGGCATTTACTTGACAAATTTTGAATGTATTCATTATAATTCATGACATTCAGTTGATAAATTTTGAATAAAAAAATCGAATTGCATTAAAACTTGAATGTACTCATCAAAAAAAAAAAAAAAAGACTCATCTACAATTCATAACATATTAGCAAAATGAATTGAATGCATTCATTTGTTCAAAGTTTTGTATGGAAATAAAATTTGAATTAATTCATTTCTTATGTCAAGTGCATAAAATTGCATTAAATCTAAAAATTATAATACATCAATGTGATTCATTATGAATTAATTCAATTAATTAATTATGTTTCATATAATTCAAGTCAGAAATTTTTGACTCATTAATTACTAAAATTTTAATATAGACCCATTGAATTAATAATCAGTTTTTTTTTCGAAACTTGCGCATTTATTGATGACAATTTTTTGACATTTTTTAGGAAATTTTCGGATACCACCTCGTAAGAACGAGTCCTCTTGTTTAGGCTATGCAATCATCGATCCATTTTTTGTATGATTCATGTGCAATCGACCGGAACCAGTAGTAGTCCAAAGGAGTGATGTGTGGTGAATACGGTGATTGGTGTAGAACTTCACATTTCAGTGTTTGCAAGTCTTGTTCTTACTTCAATGGGCTTACTCTGCTGGAACATATACAGAAAGCAATACAAACAATTCATTTTTACTGGACTTCTTCGGTTTTTAATATCAGGCAGACTAATGTTTCTTCAACTCGCTCTAGCGCTTAGCCAGCTTCATAAAATTATTGAGTGATGTTTAGTCAACTGCTTTATAGCTGCTACATTGAGCGTTGGTCTAAAATTTGCTCGCATCTCTAAGTCCAAGCAAAAAATGATGAAATGATTCTTCCATTCATAATATTTTCTTTCAGATCTTTTATGGCTTCTTATTGAAAGGAATGACAGGCAAGCTTGCGCTGGGACATCACAGTGTTAAGATGTGATTTCCCTCAGCCTTCATAATAATAATCTCTCTCTATAAGCGGATGGTGGAAGATTTCGCAATAGAATTAGTTTTATATAGAAATATAGGATTGGCTCAATTTCGACTGTGTAGAATTGATATGGAGATTCTCCATTGGCCTCTTTATTAATTCTCCAATTTATTCGGTATTTTGCACCATTACTGAATGAGGGCCATATATAGTATATAAAATGAGGCCTATGACCTTAAAATTTCTCGAGATGACTCTTAGCGCAGTATTTGTTGGATTTAGTTTCCAGCTAATCGTTTAGATTACATAAGATCAATGGAAATTTATCTCTGGTCTACCAATTCATTGCGCTTTTTGAATTGTTCCAAGTCCTTCTTTGGAGACATCTCTTGGAGAACACCCTTCCATACGTCGAAGTCGCTATACTTACTGCTGGTAAGCAAAGTGTGTACTAGCTATACCAGGGAGGCGTCGAGCGCCAACATCTGTCAGATGCTTCATGGAGAACTTTATTAAAAGCATCCTCTATATTAAAAAATTTTGCCAAGCGTATTCTTTTATTAATTCTATTGGAATTAAAAAATAAAATGGTGGACGTTTCATACTTTCCTAAAATAAATTTCAACTCTGTGGTGTTTCAGTAGGCATGGTGAGGATGAGGATGAGAATATAAAGTTTACACTAACTTCCTTCCATTGGGTTGGAATGTGTTTAAGTCTAAGGTAGCTGACAAAGAAGAATAATATCTTTATTTTGAGCTAAAAAATTATTCCATAAAAGTCTGGCGTTGTATAGAACTGAAACGTGTGTCTATTTTCCAGTAGATCTTTTCAATGTTCCACTGTAATATCCCTAGAAAATGTTTATCTAGTATTGGTGTAAGGTATGCCTTGCTGAAAACTCGCATGAGCTATGCTCAAGTAATATATGACACAGACAGAAAGTTTCTTAGATGTTATGCATCCATGGAGGATTTTATTTTGATACAAGTGGAGCTTCCAAGTGATTAAAACTTCTGAAAGAACATTAAAGAACTTCTTCTGTAAATAAGAACTGACAAACTTCTTTGCAAAAATGCTACAAAGAGACCATTCAGAGATTCTTTTCAATAAAAAGGAAAAAAGGAAACGGATGGAACATTTCTATTTTGAAGAATCGAATTGCTGTAACAAAATTTGAGTTTATACGGGTTTATATGGGTTTAGCAAATTTCTGTATTAAATCGTAATACTACAACTTCTAGTTTGGACAAACTTCTCGACAAACCCATTATGCCCCCAAATCTCAATGTGCATGTAGTGTATTAAAAAAAACGAAATACAAGCAGCTCAGATTGAAGTGCGCTTAAATGCAAAAAATGTCGCCATTGTTGAGAACAGCAATTGATTAAAAAATACGATGAATCAAGGACGATGAAGAGAACGTTGAATGAGGGCACCCAAGTAGCCGGGCAAGCACTTGAAGTGTCCCCCTGTGCCAAACTAAGCAATGGGTAGCCGGATGTGAAAGTGGAAGTGGTTGTATATAAATATTTATTTATATACACATGTATGCACCCACTACTCCCTCGTCGTCTCTTATATACGAGGACGACGACGTCGACGATGGATGATGTTGAGTGGTAAACAAAAATAAAAAAAAATTAAAAAATATAGAAAAATATAGAAAAATATGCGAATAAATATGAAAGGCGTTCTAATTAGAGGGAAAAAATTCACACAGAAAGACATAAGCACCACTCAGCGCGCAAATTCTTCAATTTAATAACTTGCATCCGGAGGCGGTAGACGACAACGTCGACTCTGTTGATTATGTTGATGACAAAAGCGACGAAGGGATGTAAGTGCCATAAGAACGAGGACAACCACTCACTCAGCCATTGAGGGTGACTAACATTGCTGCTGTTTATGTTGATGAGGATGATGATGAGGATGATGAGGATGATGAGGATGATGATGGCGGCGTTGACGAAAAGTTAAGAACAACCAATACAAAAAATTCAACAAAATAAGGCGAAAGCCAAAGAAACGCCTGCTGCATGTGGTACATGTGGGCTGCATTAGTTTATTATCTTCTATAATATTTGTTAGTTGCACCCTATACATATGCTGTCTTAGGGGAATTATTAGTTTGAAGAATAATCCATGGCAAGAAATAATAAACAAAAACACAGCGAAATGTTTAGTGAGAGGCTCGATAGCAGTCATTCACACATACATAATACTCCACTCGAGCATGTTCGTTGCAACTTTTTGTTTTATTTAAGTCCAAAATACTTAACCGATTTTGACCAAGTTTAGTTAGTTCATTTTTCCGCTTCAGAAATGCCATAAAATATTTATATCCTTCCGTCTGTCTGTCTGTCCGTCTGTCTGTCTGTCTGTCTGTCTGTCTGTCTGTCTATCTGCCATATGTATGTACGTAGACTCCCTATAGCCATATTATTTGAATGGAAACTTTTTATATAAAGATTTAATAAGCAGTCGTAATACCCTACTTAGAATGATTGCTATATGGCCACTATAAAGTACCGCTCTTATAGAAAAAAAAAATGTAAAGCAATTAATTCATTATACCCTGTAGCCATAGGATAAAAAAGTATATTTAGGGAAAAGTAGTTCAGACAGTTGCCAGATATGTCCGTCTGTCAGGCATACATGTCAAGCAGAGGACGAAGGTCCCACATATAAGTAAAATTTGTCAAATCTCTGCATCCATTTGAGGTACAGGAATGAAATGTGGTATAAATGTTCGATAGAAATCGTGAGAAACATTCGAAAGAATGCATTTATTTTGTTAAACAATCAAGGCTCGAACATGTACTTAGTTACTAGGAAGGCGCGCCAGCCTCCATGCCAAGTACGGAGAAATCTCTCCATAGCTGGTCATTCCATCGAGTGCCCGGTCGTTCTCTATTTCGGCGTACTCCAATCAAGTTTTGGGCCTCCCCTTGTAAACCATACGGACCGGACCACTTCCCTCCATTCAAAGGAGTTGCCCAGCCAGCACTTTCCTCCATTCAAAAGAGTTGCCCAGCCCAGTGCAGCCGCTGGAATTTTATGCGCTGAACTATGTCAACCTCATCGAATAGTTCGTACATGCTCGCGGTTCATACGGGACCTTAACTCGACGCCAACTCTAATAGCACCGAAAATCTTGCGAAGAATTTTCCTCTCGGAGGCTTCCAACGTTATCTCATCTGACTCAATTACGGTCCATGCCTCTGCACCTTATAGTAGGATCGGGAGTATCAGCGTCTTATAAATGTTTGTTTTCGTCTTTCGAGAGAGAGCTTTACTTCTTATTTGCTTGCTTAGCCCAAAAAAAGCATCTGTTTGCAAGCGTGATTCTTCGCCTGATCTTCAGGCTGACATTGTTGTTGCTGGTTATCTCTATTCGAAGATAGACGAAGTTTTCTACAACACTAAAGTAGAAATTCTCCATCGTCACTGACCTTCCAAGTCGCGATGACGAAGTGCGAGAAGACACCAAGTACTTCGTTCACCGCTAGACCCATAAGTCAAGACTGTTTTTCGATCTCTAAGAACGTCTTGCTGACTCGCCGTTATTGCGAGCCCATGAAGATCGATGTCATCGGCGTAAGCGAGCAGCATCACTTCCTTTTGGAAGCTCGAGCCCGACATACACTGTATGTACGGGCACTGGCGTAGGATGTATTCCATCAAAAGATTATAAAAATCGCACGACAGCGCATCGCTCTGCCTGAAACCTCTCTTGGTATCAAAGGGGTCGTAGAGATTTTTTCCCCACCCTGACAATGCTTTGTGTGCGTCATGCAAAGACGGACAATCTTTGCCGGAATACCTAGTGCAGACAGGGCGTCGAAAAACTTCGTTCATTTCGGCGTATCCAAAGCTGCTTTACAGTTGACAAATAGGTGGTGTTTTTTCTATCGTAAACTCACGGGTCTTTTCCAAGGCTTGACGTAATATGAATATTTGGTCTCTGGTCGACCTTTTTGGTCGTCATGCAAAGACGGACAATCTTTGCCGGAATACCTAGTGCAGACAGGGCGTCGAAAAACTTCGTTCATTTCGGCGTATCCAAAGCTGCTTTACAGTTGACAAATAGGTGGTGTTTTTTCTATCGTAAACTCACGGGCCTTTTCCAAGGCTTGACGTAATATGAATATTTGGTCTCTGGTCGACCTTTTTGGTCTGAAGCCACAAAGATATCGTCCTATCAGTGAATCCGTATATGGCTTCAGCCTATTATCCAATGGAAAGGAGACTTATTGCGCAGTAGTTGGCGCAAAAAAAGCGGGATCTCCTTTCTTAAAGATAAGACAGAGAACACTGAGATGCCAGACATTGGGTATGCGTTCATCGGACCATATCTTGCATAAACTCAGCTGGCAGCCTATCAGAGCCTGTCGTTATAGTCCGATGACTCTACAGTGGTGCCCTCATTAACTGGTGGAGCCGGTGTCATTTCTCTATCGGCGGAATTGTGCGCTTCATCGCCTCCGAGCAGGTTGGAGAAGTGACTCCTCCATAATCTCAGTGTTTCCTCTTCATCCGTTACCAGATTTCCATTGTCATCCCAAATCTAATCTAAGTCATCTAAATTTTGGCCTTGACCCTCGAATAAATTGATCCAGGTTCTGCTAACATAGAGATGTGCTCTTCTGAAACTTCTTTGAAATGTTGAAGATTCCCTATTTTCTCATTTATCAGAGTCTTGTCTTTTCGTCCATCAAATTAAATGCTTTTTATAGCAATATCTCCAATATCTTTTGAAGTTTCTCTCCCTGGGCCTAAGATACAGCTTTAAATTTCCGGTAGAAGTCAATCCGACTTCAACCAAATCCGCAGAGGCATATACAGCAGCAGATCGCATTGATAAACCGTATCTATCACAGACTTCCATGGTGTCTCAGGCGGAGGCATGTTTGTCTGAGTTGTCTTTGTTATGGAATAAGTTTCTAAGAATGATCTTCAACACAAGTTGCTGGGACAGAATCGATGACATTTTTAAAGTCCTTATTAAATCTTCATTTTGTTTCTACTTTCGTTTTTTGATTAATTTCTTCCTTTCACCATTGTTGAAAACAGCAATTGATTAAAAAATATGATGCATCAAGGACGTAGGACGTTGAATAAGGGCAGCCAAGTAGCCGGGCAAACACTTGAAGTGTACCCCTGTGCCAAACTAAGCAATGGGTAGTCGGATGTGAAAGTGCAAGTTGTTGTATATAAATAAAAAAAGCAAACAGCAACAAATACAGAGCAAGAAATATTAATAAATTTCGATTGCTACTGATTTGGTGTGTCATATGACCAGAAAATATAAAGATTTCAGACACTTGGACTTGGACTGCTTCTTTCTTCGTTCTGAAGCATATTAAAGCGTCGTTGCCAGCGTTGTCAGCATTGTTTCATACTCATTTTTTTTCTTCTTTTCTTTTTCTCCTTCATCATTGGAGAATATGTTCTTGCCTGCATTTGATAACTTGCCCTCGAGCAGTTTTTTCGGTTTCGGATATTGGACTCGTTCAATCAATTGCTCAATCACTCACTTACTCACTCTTGCACTCACTCGTCTGTCTGTCTGTCTGTCTGTCTGTCTGTCAGACAGTCAATTAATTTGTTTTTTTTTTTTCCTTCTTTTTATTTTATGCAAATTCCTTGCATATAATTTGGCTTAATGTTCATGTGTAAGAGGGCTTATGTGAGATGTTTCATTTGCTATTTGAAGAGCAATAACCGACAATGAAAAAGGGGATGTAGACATTTTTGAAAGTGTCATGGCTGGCATTGATTGGACCTGAGGGCATTAGCTAATGACTTCACAGCATACAGAAATTAATTCGTATGCAAAAATATTAAATGCACAAAATAACAAAAGGATATGCATTGCCTGTGCAGCAGCAGAAAGTTTTTCTGTTAATTCTCAAAAATTTCGAGAAAATTAAAACAATGAAGGTTCACCTTGTATATTCTCAATATATATACGAGGGATGCTACATAATTTATGAGAAAATATCGATTTATTGTTTTTCAAAATATTCACCATTAAGAACGATGCACTTTTGCATTCGCCCGAACCATTTTGTGAAGAAGTTTTGAAGGCATCAACAGCCTCTTCGGGAGTTGGGAACAGGAAGAAGTCACTTGGTGCCAAGTCATGGCTGTACGCTGGAAATACACATCAATTCGATGTTTTGTTACGGCCGAAGTGTGAGAGCTCGCTTTATCGTGATGAAGTATGATTCGTCTTCGTCGGTTGTATGTCCTCAGTTCATCGAGCACTTCAGGCAAACAAATGGTTGTATACCAATCAGAATTGAACGTCCTTCTTTCCACAAGCGGCACGGTCGCATGTTCAAGAAGTAACATGCGATTATTTGCTTCTGTTGGATTTTGCTCTTCTTGAAAGACCCAGACGGTCGGATCGGCTGCTGTTTTATTTCGGGCTCATACGCATAGATTCACGTTTCGTCAACTGTCACGATTGAGTAGAGTTTATCCTAAAGCTAAAAGGAAGATATTCTTCGGCTATATTGCTTGACTTACTTGTAGTTCGGAAGATATGATGCAAAACATTTCTGCAGCAAACACATCTCTAAGCTCATGAAAAGAATTAACTTAGTGAATAGACATTGTTTAAGAAAAAATTATTAAAAAAAGGGAAAAATGGAACTTTTAACTCATCGACAACGAAGGACAATTACCAAGAAAGAGTTTTGTTCGATTTGGCGAATGTGATGCTGACTGAAGCTCTTTCTTTTACATCTGGCAGCCAAGTGACCGAAGCAGTCAACAGTTGCAAATTATGCGTACGAGGACTGTCAAAGCTCTGAGAGCTTCTTTAACATGTTTTACTTAAAAGACTTCGTTCTAAAATCCTGGAACTGCTTATTAAAAGTCAGAAATAATACAAACTTCTGAATATAATTTAGGTCGAAAATTTGGTAATTTTGGAGTTATAGCGGCTGAAGAGTTCCATATTCTACAGCATCATGGATCAAATTAGACCATCGTCCATATAAACAGTTCGTAACGCATCGCCTCAATGATATTTCAGAGACAACTCACCTGAATGTAAGCAAGAACTGAATGAAAATTTTAACACCAGAACATGACATGAATGAAAATTCAGCGCACAGAGAGAGAGAGAGAGAGAGAGAGAGAGAGAACGTATGAATAGTAGCTAACTAACTTTAAATCGACATAGATCAACAAAAATGGTTATTCGAAATAAAAAATTGAAAAGAAGAACCTAAAGAAGATTTTCATTCACTTTTTTTTCCACCCATTTTCATAATATGGCGTCGCCATATTAAATTTGGAATATTTTCAGATCTTTTAGTCATGACTGACGTAGAAATCCTCAAAATCGGTTTGGTCTCTAGAGTGCCACGAAGGAACATACATACGTAGACAGGTCAATAATATATATTTACCTTCTTTGCATCGCACAGTCGAGTGGAATTTACCAAGAAACGTCCATAGCCAAATACTGACTTCACTGGACTACTAATATTTAGAGAATCTAATAAAGAGTATCTCTCCATTGTTACGGCGGATGTGATGCTGATATGTAATTACATCATTTGAAGGTTACTTCGTCATCCGACTTCGAGCCGTCGGTGTACAAAAACTTTCTATCCTTGAGCGAATCTCTAAGTTTACAACAACACATTACTTGATCTCCTTCAAATACAAATCTGCAGGTTTTGGCTACTGGTTCTCCTAACCATTTTCCGTATAGCAACGAAAATCCCTCCCAGCGTCAAGACTTTCTATTGCAGATGTCGCGAATTTAAGTTCTGAACACATTCCGTTGTTCATCGAATTAAGCGGGCATAGATTGCTACCATCTTACGCATGGATCGAACGTTTTCAATTAAAACTGGATCAGTTACTAAATCTCAATTTGGAGATCAATACTTGTGAAGACATTGATGACGCTGCAGAATTTTTCCTAAGGAATATATAAACGGCAGCTTATTTTGCTACACTTGGACAATGTTCTCATAATACTAGTTCTTCACATAGCATAGCTTATGACACCTGAAATTCTGGATCTAATAAGGCTCAAGCGTAGTCTTAGGCGACACTTCATGCGAACTCACAACGAACTGCACAACAGAGCGAAGCAAAAAGCGACTTCTTCGATAAATTGCTTCGCAACGCGTAACCAGACAAATACCACGGATATAACTTGTGGAGGTTTACTCAAAAAATCAAGAGACAACCAATGCGTAACACATCAATACAAATGCAAAATAACTTGTGGTGCTGCTCTGTCGTGGAGAAAGCTGCATGAAAGCTGCCAACAGTCTAGAAAATCGTTTCAAACCATTCGATCTGGCCTCACCAGCAGATGTTACTAACACTTTGGACCAACTTTCAATACCATGCTCTCCGTTTGAAGAAGTTAAACAGCAAATCTGTGCACTAAAACCGCGAAAAGCTACAATTTACGATGGTATAGACTGACAGGAAAGCCCGAAGAACAGGTTGACCGAACTGTTTACTCCCATGATTCTTGAAGTTATTCGAAAGAATATTTCTGGACAGATTATTGGCAATTTTGAATGAATGGAACATCATGCCCGATTGTCAGTTTGGTTTGAGTTTGCTTTACGAATCGGAATTATGTTGCTTATCTTGAATTTTTGGGGATTGCGCCCCATATTGAAAATATGGTTGAATAGATTTAAAAGACGTTGGGAGATAGATTTCTTAACATTGTGTAACTTATATGACTGAAGGTGTGCAGCAATTAATTCCATAAAAGTGATCTTATTTTCCAGATGTAGTGCTGCAGAACATGGTTTATATGATATTATTTCTTTGAAGAATTAAAATTTGTATGGGAAAGTGGTGACTTTTTGATAGCTAATTGTTTATTCTCCATTTTGTGTATAGCGTAAGAATGGGAGATGATATGGAGATCTCTCGTTGTGTAGATAAAATTGAAGATTGATAATGAAGAAAGGGTAACAAAGTTTCATATTATATTTAGTCTATTGTTGTTGTATGTTTGAAGCACAGCTTCGGTGTCAGCTATTGAAGTCTCCCCATATAAGAAAATGTATTTGTTTGTTGTTGTATATGTTTCTGTAAGATTAATGGTTTGTTAGGTCTTATATAAGAGGACAATATTGTATAAATTTTTTTCGAATGGATTGTCACAGCTTTGGTGTCAAAGTTGTGTAAAGTGGTGGACAACAACTCCATATGAATTTTTCGAGTTATATTAAGTATAGATTGAGATAGAATGGAAAACTAGTCAGATTACTCATATATTGATACCAAAATATATTTCAATAACTTTCAGACTTTCGAACATATCTAGATCAACTCAAGTCGTAGTGCACCCTTAGATCAGGACCTACCATTTTTACGATAATTCATCTTGCATCTTTTAGACTTCAAAAACTAGATGAAAAAAAATATTTAGTTAAAAAAATTATACACTTCCCGTAAAAAGGACGCACATGACGCATCTGCTTACAGATGCACAAGTATCACAGTGAACATGAAGAAGTCAGTATCAAATGATGTGTTTGACATTAGCTGGGTTTTATGTTTGGTACTTTTAGTTAAAAAGTCTCCATACCAAATTTTTAATCAATTTATGAAAGTATAAGGGAGAAGAGCGGATACAAAGACAGACAAAATGTTCAACATGGTAAGAATGCATTGTGGAGCACAACACAGTGTGTGTGAAGAGTATAAAACCTGTAACAAATTGTCAGCTTTTTTTTCTAGCCTTTAAAGTTTTTTTTTTGGCTTTTTTTTATAACTAATCTAGCTTTTTTGAACTTTAACTTATTAAAAATCAAACATTTACGAATTATAACAAATTAATTTTTCAACTTTTAACAAAGTTTCGATAATAATTTATTTTAATACAAATATATATCTTATACAGTTATATTGCACATATATATATACGCAATAGCGACAGCGAAGGTCTCTTCTTTCATAGAAAATGTGCATTCATCATCAAATTCTTTGTGCAAATATGACTTCTTCTATGAAGAAGCAGAAGGAAAAACTGCAAATTGCGCAGAATACAAGTGATAAAATCTGTTGTTGGTTTATTTTTATTTTTATGTTCCATCTGAAGCATATGTGCACACAAATAAGCTACTAGCAGCAGCTCATTTCTTCCTTCGTGTCTATTGTATAGGTAAGCCATAAGCCAAAGGTATTCAGGCAGCAAGAATGTATGCGTAGGCAGTCACAGTCAGCTACTCGCAACTCGTCACAGCGTCACAATCAACAGAGAGTAAACAACTTAATGCCAAAGCCAAATAGAAATTCATAGAAGCAACCCAAGCCAAACCAAGCCAACCCAAGCCAAGCCAAGCCAACCATCCAACATGCATTCCAACATACATCCTACAATTTATTTGTCTGCATTACAGCCACAGACACCCTACACCACGCGCATTCTTACATTTCTTTTGAAATCGTGCCGGAGATTTGGAATCAACTGTCATGAAATATGGCTGTTGGGCGTTGCAGAAAAACAAGTGTCGTCGTCGTCGCTGTTGTTGTTGTTGTTGTTGTTTATTGTTGTTGTGGCTAATATGCGTTGTCGCCATTTTGTCTGCGTCTACAAATTGCATTGAGAAAAATTATTTGCAACGTTGTAAACTTGAAGGTGGAAAAAAGAAGCATCATGAAGCATTTTGCAGTAAAAATTTTAAACTTAATAAAAAGAAAGAGTGTCAACGCAACTTAAATACTTTTCTGTTTTGATTATGTTTAATTTATATGATTAAGAAAATTTATAGATTAATAGATCATTTGGGTGGAGCATCTTGAGACGCCTTCTGCTTGAATTGACAGACAGTGCTGAAGCAAGCGTGTTGTATCGAAGAAAATTTACCATTTTTCTGCTACCAGGAAACTTCGTTCGAATAAGAAAGATTTTAAAATACTGTACTAAGACGTTGGTAGATTTGAATTGATTTTTAGCATCAGTCGCTCAATCCAAACTCGGTTAAAAGCCTGTTGAACATCTAAGAAAACAGCAGAGCTGTATTGCTTCACTTCAAAAGTATCAAGGATGTGATGAACAACTCTGTGAACTTGCTCTGGAGTGCCGTGCTGCGATGATGTTTCTTTCATTCAAAATTGGAAAAATAATCTGTTCAGAAATAATCTTTCGAATAACTTCAAGAATCATGGGAGTAAACAGTTCGGTCAACCTGTTCTTCGGGCTTTCCTGTCAGTCTATACCATCGTAAATTTTAGTGCACAGATTTGCTGTTTAACTTCTTCAAACGGAGAGCATGGTATTGAAAGTTGGTCCAAAGTGTTAGTAACATCTGCTGGTGAGGCCAGATCGAATGGTTTGAAACGATTTTCTAGACTGTTGGCAGCTTTCATGCAGCTTTCTCCACGACAGAGCAGCACCACAAGTTATTTTGCATTTGTATTGATGTGTTACGCATTGGTTGTCTCTTGATTTTTTGAGTAAACCTCCACAAGTTATATCCGTGGTATTTGTCTGGTTACGCGTTGCGAAGCAATTTATCGAAGAAGTCGCTTTTTGCTTCGCTCTGTTGTGCAGTTCGTTGTGAGTTCGCATGAAGTGTCGCCTAAGAATACGCTTAAGCCTTACTAGATCCAGAACTTCAGGTGTCATAAGCTATGCTATGTGAAGAACTAGGAATATGAGAACATTGTCCAAGTGTAGCAAAATAAGCTGCCGTTTATATATTCCTTAGGAATAATTCTGCAGCGTCATCAATGTCTTCACAAGTATTGATCTCCAAATTGAGATTTAGTAACTGATCCAGTTTTAATTGAAAACGTTCGATCCATGCGTAAGATGGTAGCAATCTATGCCCGCTTAATTCGATGAACAACGGAATGTGTTCAGAACTTAAATTCGCGACATCTGCAATAGAAAGTCTTGACGCTGGGAGGGATTTTCGTTGCTATACGGAAAATGGTTAGGAGAACCAGTAGCCAAAACCTGCAGATTTGTATTTGAAGGAGATCAAGTAATGTGTTGTTGTAAACTTAGAGATTCGCTCAAGGATAGAAAGTTTTTGTACACCGACGGCTCGAAGTCGGATGACGAAGTAACCTTCAAATGATGTAATTACATATCAGCATCACATCCGCCGTAACAATGGAGAGATACTCTTTATTAGATTCTCTAAATATTAGAGTCAGTATTTGGCTATGGACGTTTCTTGGTAAATTCCATTCGACTGTGCGATACAAAGAAGGTAAATATATATTATTGACCTGTCTACGTATGTATGTTCCTTCGTGGCACTCTAGAGACCAAACCGATTTTGAGGATTTCTACGTCAGTCATGACTAAAAGATCTGAAAATATTCCAAATTTAATATGGCGACGCCATATTATGAAAATGGGTGGAAAAAAAAGTGAATGAAAATCTTCTTTAGGTTCTTCTTTTCAATTTTTTATTTCGAATAACCATTTTTGTTGATCTATGTCGATTTAAAGTTAGTTAGCTACTATTCATACGTTCTCTCTCTCTCTCTCTCTCTCTCTGTGCGCTGAATTTTCATTCATGCCATGTTCTGGTGTTAAAATTTTCATTCAGTTCTTGCTTACATTCAGGTGAGTTGTCTCTGAAATATCATTGAGGCGATGCGTTACGAACTGTTTATATGGACGATGGTCTAATTTGATCCATGATGCTGTAGAATATGGAATTCTTCAGCCGCTATAACTCCAAAATTACCAAATTTTCGACCTAAATTATATTCAGAAGTTTGTATTATTTCTGACTTTTAATAAGCAGTTCCAGGATTTTAGAACGAAGTCTTTTAAGTAAAACATGTTAAAGAAGCTCTCAGAGCTTTGACAGTCCTCGTACGCATAATTTGCAACTGTTGACTGCTTCGGTCACTTGGCTGCCAGATGTAAAAGAAAGAGCTTCAGTCAGCATCACATTCGCCAAATCGAACAAAACTCTTTCTTGGTAATTGTCCTTCGTTGTCGATGAGTTAAAAGTTCCATTTTTCCCTTTTTTTAATAATTTTTTCTTAAACAATGTCTATTCACTAAGTTAATTCTTTTCATGAGCTTAGAGATGTGTTTGCTGCAGAAATGTTTTGCATCATATCTTCCGAACTTCAAGTATGTCAAGCAATATAGCCGAAGAATATCTTCCTTTTAGCTTTAGGGTAAACTCTACTCAATCGTGACAGTTGACGAAACGTGAATCTATGCGTATGAGCCCGAAATAAAACAGCAGCCGATCCGACCGTCTGGGTCTTTCAAGACGAGCAAAATCCAACAGAAGCAAATAATAAACAGCTTTCATTCGATCTCAAGAATCTTAGGAATTAAACTCTGAACTAAATAGAAAACTGTAAGTGTTACACTCGCACATATAAAATTCTTGCATTAAAGTAAAAGAAGCTGAAAACAATGCATTTGGCTGCATTTGAATTTCCGCCAAGAAGAACGAAGAACAAAAAATACATCCTTTAATTGAGCTGTGATAGATTTCCGAAAACAATGTGCTGCAATGTGTTCGAGTAGTATTTAGATCCGCTGTCTGTTGCGATCTCAATAGAGATTGCCAAATATTGCGTGTACAAGCCTAAACAATAATAAAAAAGGACGAACTGAACTGAAGAGCACCCACAAGACAATGCAGCACACAAAAAAAAATTGAAAATAGAAAATAAAAATAGTCGACAGGATGTATATCGTTTGTATATGCCGGTTCGGTTCGGTTCGGCTCACCTGCCTGTTGCTATTTAACAACTTAAGCCTTTCGATAAGATCACAAACCAGTTTGCAGTCTTTATCTGCCCAAAAAGTATGATCTTCCCTTCCCTTCCCTTCTTGCTTTTCGCAACGAGTTGAGAAGTTAAGTAGCTTGTGGAGTTAGTAATCGTTCGATCTATGTCTTAAATTGTGCGCAATAAACTGTTTAATCGTTTGAAATTTTAAACTCATAAAAAATTGGCATATTTTAATTGACAAACTTTTACCGAAATTTTCGTGGATTTTAGTTTCCATAAGCAATTTGTGTCACTTAATTACTTTTGTCTTTGAACTGCGTTGAAATTTTATATCAAATAACATAAGCAGACCAAGTAACGAAAGCCAATAGTGATAAGTTACAAGGAACACACTCAGTTTCTACTAGCTTTTAGTATGGCTTACGTGTCTAATTTTTCTCACCTGCTTGGTGCACCTTCCACAGTTTTATTATTAGTGTTCAAAGCAAAAGTTTTCCACTTCATTTCCTTTTGCTTTTGTCGTTTCCGGTTACGGCGCCATTTTGTCCATTTCAAAAGCTTAATTAAGGGAAACCATAGACACGCCAAGTTTCAACTTTCAACTTTCGACTTTGACTTTAACTTTTCTTTGCTTGTTAATGATAAATTGGCCAGCGTTGTCCTGGTTATCCTTTCTGCTTTATGCTTTATGCCTAATGCAAATGTTGGCGTTTGTATTGAGTTGTTTGTTGAGCGACAGCAAGTAGTCGGGGTCACCAAGAGCGACTAGAACGTAGCCATTTATATATGGAAATAAATTTAACTAATTAATTGTTTTAATATTGTTTCGTAGTGTTTTTTTTTTTTTATTTTTTTGTATTTGTATTTCGTAGATTTAATGTCTTCTAAGAACTTGCAATTGACAGCCAAGAAATGAAACTTCAAAGTAAAAAAAAAGTTTTCTAATAAATGCAGAAATAAATAAAAATAATAAATACTAAGATTTCTGGAAATGAATTAAAAAAAAAAAAAAAATAATTAAAAAAATATTTACGAATGCTGCTTCTTCATAATACTCTTCTCTGTTTTCTAATGCAAAACTTATGCAGAACTTCTCCTAAAAACAAAAAAAAAAAAAAAGAAAGAATATCGAAGAAACATTTAAATTTTTATGAATGATGTATTTCTATCTAAATTCGTATGGAATATTTTTTTTAAAGTCCATGAAGGCATCTCAAGTCAGTGGTTACATCATATTTTGTATGAATATTTGGATATGAAAAAGTTATAGACTTAACAAAAAATTCCAGATCACCATTGGTTTTGTGCAAAAGTATGTAACAGGTAGAAATAATGTTCGGAGACATCCCAAAGTTATTATGGTCAGAAGTGATAGAGGAGTCAATATAGCCATGTCCGTCTGTCCATCCGTATGAACGAAAGAATCTCGGAAACAGTAATAGATAGAGACTTCGTTCTTTTTCCCATTCGACTTCTTCTTCTTCCCCATAAAATCCCGCTCAAAGGTAAAAATTTCTTCGGCACAAAAAAAAAAAAAATAAGTAGCCCAGTATAGAGTTAATCCAAAATCACAAAACTTCCTCAAAATTGAGCTATGTTACTTTCGTACTCCCTTTACTTTGCATACATACGGACCCCCCATGTAAACCATGCGTGCTGGAGCTCTTTTATCCAATCGAATGAGTTGCCCAGCACAGTGCAGCTGCTGGAATTTTATGCGCTGAACTATGTCAACCTCATCGAATAGTTCGTACACAGCGCGCAGTTCATACGGGGACCTAAACTCGTAGTCGACTCTAATAGGACCGAAAATCCTGCGAAGAATATTCCTCTCGAAGACTTTCAACGCTGTCGCATCCCACTCAATCACGAGAGTATCAGCGTTTTATAGATTTTGATTATCGTCTTTCGAGAGACGGCTTTACTTCTCATATGCTTGCTCAGCCAAAAAAAAGCATCTGTTTGCAAGCGTAATTCTTCGCCTAATCTCCAGGCTGACGTTGTTGTGGCTGGTTATCTCGGATCCAAGATAGACGAAGTTTTCTAAAACACTGTAGTTGAAATTCTCCATCGTCACTGAATGCGAGATGACACCAAGCACTTCGTCTTGTCCTCATTCACCGCTAGACCCATGAGCCGAGATTGTTTTTCAATTTCTGAGAACGTCTTGCTGACTCGCCGTTCCTGCGTGCCGATGATGATCGATGTTTAATGTCTGTTCTACCTAAAGCTTAGAGTTGAAGAAAGACGTTCGATGTATCGTGTCTAAGTGAGTTTTTCCTGGAGTTTAAGAGCTTTGCTTAGCTTATATGGAGGTGGGAGATCTTATACACTGTCATTCTCTTCTTAAACGCCGTTTCGTCATAACTAGCTGTTGAATATGACTGTTTGTTAGACTGTGGTTCCTCGAATTGGTTGTGAATGAGCTGCAGCAGTGACAGAGTTTTCAATATCGTTTACTAAATTTTAGTGCTTACATGAAAAGATCCAACCGAAGATCGAAGAACTCACACAGAATATGGAGAAGTCAGTCTGAAATTAGTTGTAAGAACCAATTAAAATATTTAAATCAAATTTCTACTTGAAAAGCACATAAACTGATAGCGAATTATAAACAAAACATCAGCGAAAAATCAACAAACAAAGCTTAAAGTTCTTAATTTAAAAAATAATTTCGCTTGCAAGGACAGAGTTTCAAGAAAATATGCCTTTTAGTCCTTACTGTCTGTCGGTCGGTCGGTCTGTCTGTCTGAAGATATAACTTTACTCATTTTTAATTCCAAGCCTACATACTTGCAACAAAAGTATCATCTATACTCAGCTAGTTGTGCACGATTCGCGTCACAAGATGGCGCCATTATGCACAAGTATTAATAAGTGGGGCTGCCAACTAGCTCTGCTCTGCTCTGCTGACTAACGAACTTCGCATGACGTATGTCGTATGCCGTTGTTAGGCATCCTCCTCATCATCAGCATCATCCATGAGTTGAGTTTTTGCTGTGCCATGCAAAGTGGTACTTGACGCGTTTTATAATTTCCGTAAATAACAAACGGATTAATTTGCGCAGGTTTCCGCCGTAAAGCCTTCTCAAGCTGCAATGAGTTCAAACAGTGGGGGGATACAAATAATGTTAAGCAGGGGTAACAGCTCAAAAGGAGGCATGCAAATGGAACAGCGAGTGTAATTTGTTAGCTTTGAACACGTTCGCTCTTCGCAATTCGCAATTCGTGTAATTAAAAAACTGTCTCAAACTCGAGTTCATTTGACGTTTGTCGATGGCAGTGCGGTGGCTTTATTTCTGTTGGTATTTGTATTATTGTCGTCGTCGAATGTCCTTGTTGCTGTTGCTGTTGATGACGATTACGACGACGACGACGACTCATAACATTTCGAATTAAGTCAAGTCAGTCAAGTATTGTAGTATTCAGTCATTGAGCCAAGTAGCAACCGAGTTGCCTTTTGTTTTTGTTTTTGTTTTGGTTTTTGCGCTTGCAACTCAATTCATCTCATCAGCAATGGAGCAAATGGAGCAACGGCAGTACGAGCTCATCAGAAAACTGCATCCTTGCCGTACCATGCCGTACCGTACCGTGCCGTGCCGTGCCGCACACTTCATGAACAATCTCTCGCTTCACTTCATTTTGATTAGCTGCAAATAAGTCGGCGTCCTTATATCACTAAAACATCATCGTCTACTCCAGCTACTGTTGCTGCTGCTGCTTATGTACTGCTCATTCGGTTCATTGCCTGCTCTAGATGGCATAAATCAACGCCAGGCTTACTGTTCAGATCCATTCGCAGCTCGAAAGAGGGAAACATTCGTCGTATGTAGAGATGCATTTCATTCATTTTCACTTGGCTGCCTTCTTTCAATTTGACTTCTTCTATATGGGATTTCTTTCTATTTTGCTTCTTTTTTTTTTTTCTGTTTTGTCAAGCTTTTAATGAAATGCTTTTTCCGTGCCGTGCCATGCCGTACTCAGTGATGTTTTGTATTCGCGCCATTTTCTTTTCCCAGCTACTCGAATCAGTGAAGTGTTTTAATTTGCGCAGAATCCAGGTTTTATCGAGTGTTATTTGATAAGCAATAAACAGGCGTATTGGGGGGCGTGGCATTCAAATATTCGAGAATATACAGTCTATAGAGACTCTTTTTATATGGCGAACATGGATCATAACTTCTTCTGTGGGCTACAAATAAAGAAATGGAACAAATCCATACTATATCATCTGCTTATTACTAAATGAGTGTGTTTGAAAGAAGGTTCTGAAAGAGGAAAATCTATATCTGAGAAAGTATATTTCTCTATGAAGAGAAAGGCTTTCCACGAATACAGATTCTGTAAAAAATTTATGAACATTTTTTTTTTTGAAGATTAATTTCTTTAAGTTTTGTGAAGATTATGATTATTTGGTCAAATGCTATCATAAAGCGAACTACGGCGTGTGGGGTGTCTTGTGGAATGCCATTAAAGAGCGATTGTTCATAAAAGCCTTTCGGTTGCTTGAACGTTCGACAGTTCCTGATAGGGCGTTCGCAACTACTTGATTGTGCGAGATTAAACTGGGACGAGTAATTTTTTCAATTGATATGTGATAAAAGAGATATCGGACGGAAGTTTTAATTCATCGTTAGGCTATCTCCATGTTTGTGATTAAGTTCCGGTATCAACCATGAAATATTGCCAGAAGTTCTATACATGAGTAAGAGCTTTCTGTATGGTGTTGCTCCATCAAGAAACTTTGTCTTTATGTGGGACACTCTTGATGCATTGTACAACTTGTTGATCTAAGCATCCGGGAGCACAGTTTTCTGTTTCATATTTAAAAATTTACCAGTTGGCATCATTGGTCTTGAATAGCGGAAGACGTGCTGTGTTATCAGTACTAAATTGAGTTGTAAGTTAGAGGTCAATTGGAGGTTATTGAAAATGGACTAGTTACAACTATAAGCGATTTGAGGGGATATTATTGATATGTCACCATCGTGAGAATTGATGTTCTGTATTGAAAAATTGGGTGGGAAAGCCGTCAGCTACAGAAAGCCAGAGGGTGCTCCATGAATTAAAATCGCACAAATTTTAGTTCTCCACTTATTTGGTTAAGGATATTTGTAAGGTGAGTAGTTGTGAAGACTTGGCAGGGCGGAATATATGTGTTTAAAATGCGGTTTGAAGTTTCTACAGCTTAGAAAAGAGCAAAGAATTATGTTGTAGTTGTATGGAATTCGACGTTTTCTCAACCGTTTCATGTAAGCAAGCGTCTTTCTCCAACTCTAAGCTCTAAGTTTCCCCTATGGAAAGTGCGAAAGTCTCTACATCCATAAGAGACCACACTGGTAAGTGGGCAGAAGCTTTTGCAAACCATTTAAGAACTCTTTTTCAGCCAAATTCGTCAACAAACGCTTTTGTTCTTTCCTCTCTTGCGACTGTGAACAACTCTGAACCGCTCAGAGTTCACTTCAAAGAAGGCTGCAGATCATAATTTAATTTCCCCAAAAATGATCATGGAGCTTCCCAGCCCAGCTGTTGTATATATAATACAATATTGTTTAACGCGATCTCCAACTCAGTGCAAGAAATCAATCATAGTCATGATGCCGTAACATGGAAAGAATAAAACACAGGCAGCGTCATATAGACTCATAAGCCTACTATCCTGCCTATTCAAACGGTTTGAAAAGTTGGTTCTTATAAAAATCAGCTCACACATTCCGAACGTTATTTCCACTCAACAAAATTCTGCTCGCGACAGTTGTTTTGATTGCCAAGTACGAAGAGATCCCACCATAACTGGTCATTCCAACGCATGCCCCCCATGTAACTCATGCGTGTTGGAGCTCTGGAGCGCTGGAATTTTATGCGCTGAACTTTGTCAACCTCATCGAATAGCTCGTACAGCTCGCGGTTCATACGGAACCTAAACTCTTCGGCGACTTTAATAGCAACAAAAATCCTGCCAAGAATCTTCCGCTCAAAGACTTCCAAAAGCTGTTTTAACTGACTCAATCAAGCTTCATGCGCCATACAATAGCGACTTATAGATCTTTATTTTTGTCTTTCGAGAGAGGACTTTCTTCGCCTGATCTCTAGGCTGACATTATCTCGGATCCACGATAGACGAAGTTTTGTAAAGCACTGAAGTTGAAATTTTCCATTGTCACTGACCGTCCAAGACGCGATGACGGATGCATCATAGCCTGCTGAGCTTTTAATAAACGAATCGACCTCGTTATAGTCCGGTGGCTCTACAATGGTGTCCTCAATAAATGTTCTCATGATCGTAAGTCATGCCCAGATATTTTGTTGTATTGGAATATGGTATTTGAGTTCCATCTATATACAACAGGAGGAAGTGTATTTCTTTAATTGTGAATTCAATATGTGTTGACCTTAGATTATTAAGTTTAATTCTCCACATTCGTGTGTTCAAATGGAAATTTGGTTTATTGCGAATCTTCCGAATTGCAAGTATTACGGTGTCATCAGCAAATGTAGCAATAGTGGTTCCATCCATGTGTGTCATGGATTAAGTATGCTACCTTATGACACGAAGTTCTAAATATTCAGCACCAAATTTAATTCTAAAGTAGCGATAAGAGAGATATGACTCTAGTATGGCAGCATATTCGCTTGGAAAAATTGTTTTTTTTTTTCTGTAAATCAATCCTTCATGAAACACTTTATCAAAGGCTTCAGAACACCGCTGAGCATACTTTCTTGGATTCCAACGATTTCTTAATTTTATGAGTTATGCGCTGTATTTGGTCAATTGAAGATTATCTCCTGAATACCTTGTCATTTGTTAACTTTTGCGAAGTTTTCTTTTTACCCAAATAAGACTTAAAATTTCTTATTCTTTATTCTGGGAGTACTACACCATGCTGTGTCTTGTAATGCTTCATTCTCAACTTCTACCATTCTTCTGAATACTTCCCAGTCTGTCACTCTATTGTATAAGAATGATGCAGGTTTTTTTTTTTTTTATTAACTGGAGACTGGCGAGTGAACAGAGTTTAATTCTAGTTCATCTTCGATAAAGAAATTCAATCAGTTCAAGAACTTTTCAGTTGGGAATATTTGGTTTATAGCTGTTAGTAGTTCACGCCCTTTCATAGTCGTCATCGCTGCCCATGATAAATCTGTGACAGTGCCAATTGATTAGTGTCATATAATCCTCACATTTGACTTGTTGTCGTGGAGAACTGTATACAGCAGTGAGAGACGGTTTTTGAAATTTATCAGTCGACAGTTTCTTTGCTTCATGTTGTCGAATGATATTTTTAACAATAACTGCCGATGGCTGTTGTGATAAATTGTATGGTTTTTGAATTTTAATTGGCTTTCTTCGTTAGATGTGTCTCAGATAGATTAGGCAAATGTCTATATTTTTTATATCAAGTATTCCTCAATCCGGCTTCAAATCTTTTATCTCATTACATGCTCTCTTGTCATATGCTTGAGTTCGATTTCAAGATTTATCTCCATGAATATTATTAAAAAAAAACACAAAAATTTGCTACAAACTATGCAAACAAAAGATTCTATTTTTGCTTTGTTTTTTCGAAATGAAAATTGCTGCAATTAGCAATTATTCACCATTGAGACGAAAAATCAACATGCAACATGCCACAGCTGCATCTTTGAGCATCTTTCAAATACAAATTCAAACAGCGGCAATCGAACAGCGCTGGCGGCAAATCATTAAATAGCTCGATCGCTCGATCGCTTGATCGCTCGTTTTCAGATCCTTTAGCTCTCTAACGCCGGTTTAACCTAATTTCAGCTACTTTGATGCTGAATTCAACTGCGAGAGAACAAAACGAAAGACGAACTCACTCAATATTGCATTTATTGTTCGGTTTGTATATTTATTTAGTTTTCATGTCCTTTCTATTGTTTAGTTTTGTTTTTTCTTTTTCTATTTTTTATCAAAGCGTGTAATCTAGCCGAGTAGGCATAGCATCCACAATCGTTCGCTCAAACAAATGAAATAATAATCATGCCACGAAATCGCACAAATGCAGCACACAGTCAGTCAGCCAGTCAGTCAGGACTAGTTTATACGTGTATCTACAACAATATATTGGATTGGATTGAATATTTTAACAATTTACAATTTCAATTGTTTCGATTGCGCAAGGAGCAGAAGAACCTGAAAAGGCTGCTTGCTATGCCCGTCAGGATAATAGCTCAAGGGTGTATGCCTCTATTGTCTGCGGCGGCGCGCACTTCAGGTTTTTGTTTTCTGTAGTTTTTGCTTGTTTGGGTTTGCTCACGGCTTAAATAAATAATTCACTCAAAAGTGAAGCGAATACAAAAAAAAAAAAAAAAAAAAAAATTTATATACTCTCATATTTGATTGCGAGGGTAACGCTAAAAAATGCTGCAATGGCATAATTTTGCTTCGAGATCCATGAATCTTAATTCTTCCGAACCCATTAAATGCAAATCTATGACAAGGCATTTATTTTTTTCGAAGTATTTTTGATGTACACCATATCTGGAGACAGTGCAGTTGGGATGCTTTTATATAATAATAATTTGTTGAATATCGCGGAATTTTTCCTCTGCAAATGTAGCATTTATGGAAGAGGACTCGTCCGTTTGTGGTATATTTTGAGTGAAAAGAACATATAAAAGAGGTCCGTTTAGACTTCCTTGCATTCATCTATCTAATCGAAGAGAAAGCATCTTTGATTTAACAAAAAAAAAAAAACTGTCTATCTGATCTGAGGCGGAAGCAGAGACTTCAGTTCGACATCGAGAAAAATTCCAATATAGAATTTGGCGCACGGAGAACCCACACTTAATTGAACAATTGCCGATGCACTGTTTGATGTGGATTTTGGTCGAAAGGCAACATTGGAGCATTTTTCTTTGAAAATGAAGAAGGTGAGACGACGTTTACAATCAATGGTGAGCGCTAACGGACCATGTTAAGTGAATTTTTGTTCACAACAAGTTGAAGTTCAGGAGCTTGGTGACATTTGGTTTCAACAGCATGGCGCTTCGTGCCAATGTTAGCCAATATTACAATCGATCTTTTGCGCACTGTTTTTGAAGATCGAATTATTATTCGAAATTCTGTTGTCGTTTGGTCAACAAGGAGCTGCAATTTGACACCGTTGGAGTATTATTTGTGGGGAGCCGTCAAAGATAGGAGAACAACATTTGCGATACCGCGATAGCCGAGATAGGAGGCAGCCATATGCATAAAATCATATTCCATTGTTAACCAGAAGGTTTAAGCTTTCAAATAAAAGAAATAATTTGAAAAATTTGGCGACCCCGATATGTGCAAGATGTCGGGCTTATGAAAACTTTAAGCTTAGCTCTGACTGAAGTAGTTCAGCAAAACTTCAAACTAAAAACCTTATCCAAAAATGAGAGTTCAGGCTATAGATTCAACTTCTTATAGAAACATTCTAATCCATATTTACAATATAACAAATCTTCTTCAAACAAGAGTTTCCTAAATCAAACTCAAATTCAACAAGTAAGGAAATTTCAGTCGGGCTGAAGCCGACTGTAAGAGGCCCTGTACCAGTTCAGGTCGCCTAACAAACACATTAAATGTTTCCCGAGCTTATGACCAAACACATGACCATTTCTCATTGCGCGAATATGAATGAAAAGAAAAGGGGGGTCGTTCAAATTCAATTGCTTATAAAATCGTCATTTATTATCCGATTTTGATAAACTTTTTGGATTTTGGCTTAAAGAGACGTTATCTCTATATTGGAACACTCAATTTTTTTTGTGCAGAAGAAATTTTCACCCTAAGGGGTGAATTTATGGGGAAGGGGGGGAAGGGGAAAAATTTTAAAATAAACTTGTAGAATTCCGGAGCAGTCCTAGTCGAATGCAAAAAACACGAAGTCTCTATCTATTACCGTTTCCGAGATCCTTTCGTTCATACGGACGGCCGGACAGACGGACATATCTATATCGACTCCTCTATCACTCCTGACCATAATGGGGGTAACTTTGGGGGGTCTCCGATTATTATTTCTACATTTGCACAAAACCAATAGGCTCTTGTACCTTCGGTACAGGGCCTAAATATATCTGACTTTCACACAAAAATTCCTTTGGTTAAGATAAGATTTCAACATCAAATAAAATGGAGTTGGGAGTGCTTTTTTCTAAGTTTATATAATAAACCCTCATGCCAAACTCTGTCGAAGGCCTGTTGAATATCTAAAAAAAACACAACAACTCGATGACATTGTTCAATAGTTCCATGTCCACTCCTAAATCCAAATTGAATATCCGGTATTATATTTCGTTCATTAATAACTGGCAGCAATCTTCGCAAAAATATTTTCTCGAATATTTTGGAGAATATTGCTGAGAGACTTATAGGACGATAAGAGGTAATAATGTTTAGGCCCTGTACCGAAGGTAGAAAGGCCTATTGGTTTTGTGCAAATGTATGTAACAGGTAGAAATATTTATCGGAGACCCCCCAAAGTTACCCCCATTATGGTCAGGAGTGATAGAGGAGTCGATATAGATATGTCCGTCTGTCCGTCCGTCCGTATGAACGAAAGGATCTCGGAAACGGTAATAGATAGAGACCTCGTGTTTTTTGCATTCGACTAGGACTGCTCCGGAATTTTACAAGTTTATTTTAAAAACCTGCCGCTCCTCCCCCTTCCCCATAAAATCACCCCCAAGGCTAAAAATTTCTTCGGCACAAAAAAAAGTAAGTATGCCAGTATAGAGATATCATCCTTCTTAGCCAAAATCCAAAAAGTTCATCAAAATCGGATAATAAATGACGATTTTATAAGCAATTGAATTTGAGCGACCCCCCTTTTCGTTTCATACATAAAAAAATGTTTTATAAGGCACTTAGTCGTGCAGTGAGAAGTGGTCATGTGTTTGGTCATAAGCTAGGGGAACATTTAATGTGTTTGTTAGGCGACCAGCACTGGTACAGGGCCTCTTACAGTCGGTTACGCCCGACTGTGATTTTCTTACTTGTTTCCGATTTGTTTGGTTTGGGTATCTCGGATAATCTCGGCACACCCAGGGGATTTTACTGTTCGTAGGGTTTTAATTTCATTTGTAGTTTCTGCAACAGTTACATGTCTTATAGGAAAGTCAAATTTGACAGCGCCTATACAAAAATTGCAAAATTTCCTTTTTTTTTTTTCAAGTATGTACTGCAGTAAAGTTGAATGGTTCAAAAGTTCTCTCCAAATGGTGTCCGAAAGCCTTAGCTTTGCTTTCATCACTTCTGCACCACACGTTGTTGTTGTTGTTGTTAATAGGAACATTTCTCCTTACATGACGTTTAATATACCGTGTTGACTTCCACAGTTTATGCTCATCATATTTTTGAGGATCCAGACTTTACAAATACTTCCCAATTGCTGCATTTTTCATGTCATATAACTTGGTTTTCAGTTTTCAGAAATTACTTTTATCTGCTGGATATCTCGTATGTTGCCATATTTTCCTAAGTTTTTTGTTGTAACTCAATAGGAACGTTATGTGTGTTTAGTGTTCTAATCCTCGTTTCACCGTGTATACGCAGAAGTCTAGTAGATCAGGAATCTTCTGAGGATCAGAGGGCCAATAAGTTGGAGTACCTGTTGATAAGGTATTGAGATGATACTCAGTAATACATTTGTAGAGTTTCCGACCTTTTGGATTGATAATCCGTGTGCACCATCAAGGTTATTTGGCATTAAAGTCACCTCCAGCTATAAACTTTTCACCAAGTTTGTCGAAAAAGTTTTTGAAATCTGCGTTCAGCAGTCTATAGCGTGGAGGAAGATAAACTGCTGAGATAACAAAATCTCCTGTCACCGTTTCAATTTTTATTGATGCAGCTTGTAATGAAGTTTTCCTAAATTTCTACGGCACAAGTAAGTATGCCAGCATAAAAAAAATAAAGTTTCTCTAAACCAAAATCCTAAAACTTCATCAAAATCGGGTAATAAATGACGATTTTATAAGCAATTGAATCTGAACGAACTATGATGCTTCCTTTTCTTTGCATACATAATAAAATGCATGAAGTGGGAGGAGCAAAATACTTTCGGTTAGTATGTACTATTTTTTCTTATTTATTTCCTAACTAGATTTCAACAGAAGCAGCTTCCAATCTAACGGTATTTTGACATCACCAACTCAGATTATTCATCAACATCCAATGTAGTCGGATTACGTTGTTCTACACGGTCCAAGAAGACTTCACGGCGGTATCAAGACTAGCACCAAAATGAGTGAACGAAAGATGTAGTAGTAAACTCAGAAGCAACAGTTAACAAAATAGCAGAAGAGAATTATACAAGAATGCAAAATTGGTGAAAAGAAAGACTTATAGAAACTTATTTTAATATTTCTGAACCATTCATGAGGCTGCTTGATCCGGCTGAGTAGGAAATAATTATTTAATACAATAAAAAGCTATACCGAGTGTTAATAAAAAGGCAATTTTTTAGCTTAAAAAATCAATTTATATATTTAAACATTCATATCTCTGGACGCTGCAGAACGATTTTCATGAAATAAACGCTAAATGTTACAAAAAATAATGCTTTCTAGCTTTCAGTTATACGCTTTTGAATACAATCTTTGGCATTTTTGTGATGCGCATACAAACAGGCAAACTAAAATGCCTGACTATATTAAGTGATTACGAATTTTGTACAACTCTTTGCAATTTAAAGCTGAACATTATTAAGTTTTCGAAATATGTTTCTGACAGTGAGTTAAATTGATGAAGAAGCAACGAACAGCAGCAAATTGTGAACTTCAAAGAAGCCATATGACAGTGGATCTTAGTCTACATACATATATATATACATCTTTATTTTTCAGTATATTTGTTAATAACTGCTTGTCCAACCATCCGTCCGTCCGTCCGTCCGTTCGCTGTCATAGCAACGACGCCTGAACGCTTGGCGTCACTTTACGTGTCGCATTCGGGTGTTGGCGGCCATATTTGCTCTTATAGCACGTTGCTTCTGTTGTTGCCTCGAACACCTCAAACCCCTTTTGAGTCAACAGTTTCGCTTTTATTTGGCAGATTTTCGATTGTATATAATTTTGTATATATATATGCTATGTATGTATGTATATGGTGGTGGTGGTGGTGTTGGTGGTGGTGGTTGCTGTTACCCTTGTCGTCGCTGTATGTGTTATGTGTTCTGGCGTCCGCCATTGCCGCAGCAGCGGCAGCAGACGCCTTGTCATCAACGTCAACGTCAACATCATCAGCATCAGCATCAGCAACAACAGCCGTTCGCTTCCACCCTGAAGCGCAGGCTCAGCACAGTACTCAACCCCTGGCATGTCTTGTCCGCCTTTCCCTTTCCACACACACACACATATACACATAAAAATTTCGCACCCTTCGTACTTTTGGCTTTTATATGTCTGTATGTATGTATGTATGTTTCGGTACGTCCTTGCGTTTTGTGTGTACTTTCGTTTATTGTGAATTGCTGTTCGTGTTGCTTGTAGCAACAATTCTAGTTGCTTCATTTTTTTTGTCCTTTTTTTTTTCAATTCAAATTCTCTGTTTTTTTTTTATTTCTGGCCAGATTTCGTTTGACAACGTGTCTCCCCTATGTACATACATATATATAGTCCTTTGTGCACATAGTCCTTGTTTGTGTGTGTGTGTGTGTGTGTCATTATTGTCCTTGCTTTATATTTCCATTTTAATATAGGATTTTGTTGTCGTTGTTGTCACCATATACGCCTCCGTTTCCGTTTCTACCTACAGATATATGTCATCTCCTGCTATTGCTACTGTTCCTACTCCTCCTGCCTTCAATTCTCAACTGCGGAATCCAACTCAATTTCCGCATTTCTTTCTACTTTCTTCCGGATTTTTATTATTTCATTGTGTGTATGTGTGTGTGTGTGTGTGTGTGTGTGTGTGTGTGTATTAATATATACATTAGCATATGTGTATGTGTGATTGATATTTATTCATTTTATGCCACCTAATCCGCTCGTCTCTGCACACTTCGTCGATCTTCAATTTAGTTTTTATTTATACCCTACACAAATGTTTGTTTAGTATGGTATTTTGCGCTGTTAACAAAAATAAAAATAGCGCATAAACTGACAGTGAATTATAAACGAAATAGAAAAAACTAAAAAACAATATGTTTCACAATCACAAGCCTTCGTTTATAAGAACCATCAAATCAGAGACCTATATTTCGTAATCAGAACTTTTGTGATTGCCAAAAACTTTCAGCAAAATCTCCAAAACTAAGCCACTCAACTTTCGCTCATTGTACTTACGAAATGTTGATCGAGAAACATATTTCGGATTTAAGATCCATGGAATATACCTTCTTTTAGTTTTACTGTACTCTGTACTGCTAACATTGTCCTTCCTTAGCTAAAGCCTTGACAAATTGCTTCAGCAATCCTAGTTTTATATGAAGAGGTGCAAGTATTAAGTAAAGGCTGCCATAGCCTTAGATGGATAGATGGATAGATTATTTTCCGGCTCGAGTCCTTCTCTTGCTTGCCAAATCTTCTTCTCATAGGAATCCCTGCTATGCCACAAACAGATATAGCAGAGAAAATTATATTTAGAGGTCCCCGTAATAATATGTTTTGCTAATTTCCCAAAATGAGTAAACTTGCATATTTCTTCCATTTGATTAATAGAAATGCTTCGAGCCATTTTTTTTTTTTTTTTGGGAAGTCTATAAACAATCTCCATTCATTTCATTTATCAAACCACGAACGTCTGCGAAATACACTAAAGAACCCTTTTCATCTTTGTTTCCAATATCTGAGATATCTTTAGGAAGTTTCATGTTTCTGATGAAATTATTAAAACTTATTTGTTCAAATAACTTTATAGATTTTTTATTTATTTCTTCATATTCTTGGCCTTCTTCCGGATACAATCAAGTTTGTTTGGTTTGTGAATACTTCTTTTAGCTTCACAATCCTTATCAACCACGCCGCCAACTAAGAAAGTACTCCGGTTGCTTGTTAAAGACGCGTTTTCCCTCTCTGAACAAATGCCAATACTGAGCTTCCGAAACCCTGCATCGTAAAACACTTTTTACTCGTACCAGCGCACCTCCTTTATGATAAAGCATCCAAGGGCTAAGAACTAAACTTAGAGAGAGATCTGTACGTTAAAGGTTTATCTGAGCGTGCTGACTTCATTGTTTTGTGCAAATGTATGTAACAGGTAAAAATAATGGTCGGAGACACCCCCCCCCCCCCCCAAAGTAACCCCCATTATGGTCAGTAGTGATAGAGAAGTCGATATAGGCATGTCCGTCTGTCCGTCCGTCTGTATGAACGAAAGGATCTCGGAAACGGTAATAGATAAAGACTTCGTGTTTTTTGCATTCGACTAGGACTGCTCCGGAATTTTACATGTTTGTTTTAAAATGTTGCCCCTCCCCCCCTTCCCCAAAAAAATCACCGCCAAGCCAAAATCCAAAAAGTTCATCAAAATCGGATAATAATTGACGATTTTATAGGCAATTGAATTTGAGCGACCCCCCCTTTTCTTTTCTTTTCTTTTCATTCATATTCGCGAAGTGAGAAGTGGTCATGCGTTTGGTCATAAGCTCGGGAAACATTTAATGTATTTGTTACCTGAACTGGTACAGGGCCTCTTACTTGTTTTTACTGGAACATGGCTTCAAACGCATATTTTTTTAATTCGGAAATATTCTGTGACAACTTTGTTTCTTTTCGGAAAGATTGTTCTAATCAAAATGGGTTCATATGTATATCTCTCCTTCATACGATATGAGGTTACAGGATACAGATCATATAATAGTTATGGGAGATTTTAATCTACACAGTATAGAAAGGTCTATGACGGATAATTCTTCTAACTGCCAACAATGATTTTTTAGATAGTCTTCTTGATTTGTCTTTCAGCTCGGTTTCTGAATCTGTTACTTGTTGACAATGGTTTTAAAAAAAAAACCTTTAATAACAATAAAAAGTAATAAGAAGAGAATTATCCTCCTACTTCGCAGCTTTCTTTTCAGCTCTCGATAAAGTTCCTCATGTGGGAAATGTTATATTTTCTCAATGTGTCAGACTACGCCTAGTCAAATCAGCTGTTATTCAGTAATCATTGGAAAGTTCCCCAGATGAATATTTTCTATTCAACCGTTTTCAATTACTTTGACAGAAGTATTCCTCAAACAACTGTGTCTAATTCAGCCAATAGACAGGCTACCTTGGTTCTCTCGTAGCCTTAGTCGTTTAAAAAATAATAGATCTCGCCTTTTCAAAAAATATAAAGAAACCGGTTCCACTGTCGTTTATAGTAAATTTTCTATTGCTCAATAATCCTAAAAGCTTCCTCAAATTTGTCAATATTAAGCGTAAAAATGCAGCATATCCTGCTAACTTTATTCTTGATAGTAGTGAAGCATCCTCTGATTCTCAGTTATCGGATTTGTTTCAATCTACCAACACTAATTCTTCTCCTATTAAATTTTCATGCCTACCTGTTCCGGATAATATTCCTAGTTGTATACTAAAACAATGTGCCATACAGCTCCACTTGTGTTCCTTTATTTTTTCCTTTGAAACAAATCAAATTCCCAACTCTTTGGAAACAATCTTTTATTATCCTTTCCCATTGCATAAGAAAGGCAGTAAATCTGATGTCTCGAATTGTAGAGGTATTGAAGTAAATATGAAGGAATACCTTAATAGGAACCCAGAAAAGTTTAAGTTTACCCGGAGGCAGTTTAGGAGCATTACTAATGTGCTCTATTGTAGGCTTTGAGTTTATAAAAATATCGCCAACAGCTTCTACTGCCGATGGACTATCGATGAACATAATTTATTGGCTTTTGAATGGCTACTGCTTGTGCAGTAAATATAGAGCAATATTCCGGGAGCCATTCTGATGTTAAAATACTGCCTTGCCGTCGGTCAGTCGGCAGTTCCATGTTTTAAGAGTGGATTTGAACAAAACTTCACGAAAATAAAAGTTGCAAAATGTGGTTTTCTACACCCAAAAAAAAATTTTCCTAAAATTTAGGAATCATTACCTAAAAAATTTTTTTTTACCTAAAACAGGAATTTAAGGTAAAATTTTGCCTAAAAATGAATTTCAAGGAAAAAGTTTCCTAATATTTCAGGTAAAAAAATTTTTAATTTAGGTCATAAAATTCATTTTTAGGCAAAATTTTACCTTAAATTCCTGTTTTAGGTAAAAAAAAATTTTTTAGGTAATGATTCCTAAATTTCAGGAAAATTTTTTTTTTGAGTGTAGAAGCTTCCGCAGAGTGGTAATGATGGATGATGATGAATAATGGAGGATTGACGTTGAAGACACTTTTTCAAAAACTGTTACCAAAAGTGTGACATGTTTTTGGCTCGAAAAACCAGCAGACACGAAATGCTGCAAAAAAAAAAAAAAAAAAATAGTTTTAAGTCCTACTTTATTTGAGTATGAGGACACTCATTTTTCTAGAGTTCTGCTCTGGCATGATAGTTGCGAGATCGAACGAATATTGTTTATTTTGGTTGATGGTTTATTTGGTTTTGGATACGGGCCCATATAGACCTTCAATAGATATGCGATTGTACACGCTCAAGAGCCTTACCTTTGCAGAATGTGGCATCAGTTGGAGATGTTGAAGAATTTGTTTCGGGTCGTAATACTTCTTAAATGTACGTCTGAGACTACAATGATTGAGTTTATGACAAATCAATTATTTTTAGTTTTAGGCTGGGGGCAATAATTGATGACCGGGAACATGTCTAAGCAGTTTAAAAAAAAAATATATATATATACCAACTCTTTAGATAAAGTATTCTAGGCCTGACAAAATAAAACTCATCCAACTGCAGTCAAATAAAAAATAAAAAAAGGGTCTATAAATAGCTGATAAATGCGGATTGGAGTGAATCTTCAACTTCCGAAATACATAAAAAAAAAACTGCCAAAATGTTTTAAAAACAAAAAAAAATCAATGGCGTCGCACAACATATGGCAACATTTCAAACGCCTCCTGCCACAAAAAAGTACGAAGTGTTGCCGCAGTCGCCATTAAAAGTCCTTTAAGTGCTGCTACAGCTCTACAACAAAGGGGCGGGGTAAACACCTTTCGAGTAAATAAGTCGACAAAACGTAGAGCGTGACGCATTATGTACAAATGACAATTACTTAAATACAAAAAAAAAAACGAGTATATAGCATACGGGTAGGGTATATGGTCCAACATTGAATGACATCTAAGGGAGCGAACTTCAAAAAGAAATGTGATTTTATGTTTGTTTTAATTCGAACTCATTTTTTTTTTTTTTTTTTGTCATGTTTTCGCTTTTGAAGTAGCCGCATTAGCTTTTTTTTTTTTTTTTTTTGGTTTAGTTGCTTTGCTGCTGGGGTATTTTTTATGCCCTTCATGTGAATTTAGGGGTGTTTTGGTTTGTTCAAAGACTTGTAACGCAATGAAGCAGAAATATTTTTTTATTTGTTTTATAATATTTTGCAACTGATTTATTAATAATTAAAAATCCTCTAGTTTGTGCACGAATACAGCGTCTTTATTCACCATACTATGGTGAATTTTATATATTCACCACAGCACACAAATTGTATATAATTTCGAAGCATTTCGAATTTTAGCTTTAAAAAAAAAATTCAAGTTTTTATTAATAGAGCTGCTATAGCTGCATATATAGAGTGAGAGAGAGAAAGCGCTAGAAAAAGAGAGCGAGAGAGAGAGAGAGAGTGTGATAGCAGCGTTCTGCTAAGCAAAATTATAGCAGCATATAAATACAAAAAAATAATATAAATTTCTGTACATATTTTGTTAATTTTCTTATAAAAGTAAACTGTAAATGGTAAGCGCAAAAGGTTATAAGAAGGAGGAGAAGGCAAAGATAATAGCAAACATTGTATAACTGTACTCTAATTCATTATTTAGCAGTTTAAATGCTTTAAACGCCTAAGTTTTTGTCTGTTTTTAGTGTCGCTTTTTCGTTTCATTGAGTATCAAATCACAAACGAGTACTTCGTAATGTAAAATATTTTGGAAAACGCAAGCCAATGACTTATGGGTTGAATTTTTGATTTTAAAAATTTCCAAATTCGAAATACTGTCATCTGGAACTCGAGGTGCAACTTTCTGGAGAGCCCGAATAATTCCAGCAGCAAATTCAAAAAAAAATTATGTGAGAATAGGTTCAACTTAGGTTGCAAAAATTACTACAAGGACGACTCTTGTTTGTTATGAAGACGCCACAAATTATTTTTAACAACATCCTTTTTTCCTTTTTTTTTTTTATTTTTTTTTTCTAATTGTTTGTAGTGTATTTAAGCATGCTTTTATGCCGAACAAAATATGTATTTCTCGTCAATTCAATTCTTTAAACTTTTCATAATGTTTGGGGGACGCATGTCATAACTGAGCAACAACAACAACAACGACAGGATAACTGAAGAAGTAGTGAAGTAGTAAAAAAAAAAAAAAAAAAAAACAACGACAAAAGACGAGTCCTGCTTAGTTGATTGATTTCAAAGGCAAAATGCGCAGGCGCACGAGCAACGATGCACGACGACTTCCTTCTGGCTTTTGTGCTGTGCCTGCACAGAAGCAAAGGAAGTCAATAGGAATCTTATAGCCAGCTAGCATAAGTAAGCGATATATATATGATCCTGGCACTGCTCCGCTTGTTCTTTTAATTGCTCGCAATGAACAAAGCCGCCGCTGTCGCCGAAATATGTTGGCAACCACAAAATTGTCGGCGAGTGCAAACGATAGGCAATCATCAGTCGTCGTCAGTCAGTTGGACAAACGAACCGCAGTCCGCTCACGTCCACGTTCAATCCAAAAGCATAAACGGACGCAGGACATCATGAACAGCGGCAGCGGCATAAGCAAAACCATATCGGATTACATCAAAAATGAAAAGCGATCTGAAAACGATCAGCAGCGAACGTTTATCGATGCCGACAAATCAACTCAACCGCTGGTCGCTGCCGCCAAGCTATCCTGTGTCCGTCACTGCAGGCCGTTACGGTGTCCTGTACTGTCGCACATTTCATTTGAATGCACAGCCCACAGAAATAAAAAAAAAACAAACGGGCACAGACTGAGTTTATGTGGGTTGTATGGAATGGAGAACCTTTTTTTGTTTTTTTTTTTTACTTTAACAAAATTGAGAAAGTTAAATAATTTAACTCAATCGAATGCGTAGAAGTGTGTCAATATAAAAAATATTAAATATCAGCACAAGCAATGGTGTAAGGTAGTCTAGGAGTCCAAAGTTATTGGGCGAATTTGACTATAAAGAGGCATTGTCATCAGGTGGGTCAAATGTGTTTGAGTCATGAAAGCCTCGCGGACCAACCTCCAAAACTCAAGCTGACCCAGAATTGCATGTATCGCCACGCAATCAAATGCTTCTTCATAATCTTTCGCTAACATCGTGACGTGAAATTTTGTTGCAAGTGCGTCCGACACGAAGTGATGGAGAGCCTCCATCATACTTGGTTGTGACCAAATAAAAATTTCAAGCAACATTTCAAATTGACTACATTTCGGTCAGTGCAGGCTATTCCGTAAGTTCTAAGGATTAAGGATTCTGCAAGCGGCTGGTGCTATTCTAGTCAGAAGAAGGCAGAGTTCTTTGCCAATAGTTTGGGCAGCAGACAGGCTGGAATCTGCTCATTAAATATCCTTGCCGACAAATCACCCTGTCACCCTGCAAGAAGTAAGGCAGCAGATTAGTAAGTTGAAGTCTAAGAAATCAACAGGTGAAGATCTTACTCGCACTCATTACTATGATCCCTAAGCCGGAAAAGCAGGAAAACCCAAGTTGACTCATGCTGGCCTAGGTAAGATGATGACAAGAGTAATTTGAAGCCAAAGTGTGACAGTTTAAACGTCTTAAAAGTCACGGCAATCCGAAACAACTTTACCGGCTTTGAAGCAATGGAACAAAAGAAATATTCTTTGGCTTCTTCTAAGTTCATGAATATGTAGCAAACTTTTGACAGGGGAGCATCCTAGTCCCTCAGCAGCCATTTAACGATGGAAAGGACGTTCAATGTTGTTGTTGTTGTTGATGGTGCATCTACGCGGGAGTACGCTGGGACAGCGTTTAAGGTCCAAAATTTGCAGCATATTGCAGCAATAGGTGCGAAATTTTAAGCCTTAAAATATGATGGCAAGCCAAAAAAAGAAGATTGAAACGGGATGTCATCAATAGGACAACCGTCTAATTGAGTGTAGTTCCAACATATAATATAAGTAGTACGGAAAGAGGTCCAAGAAATTATGTATGAAACATGTCTGTCCTATAGAACGAACATCCGTTGATTATGCTCTATCTATCGGCAAAAAATTTTAACTAACAAACTTTCATTCACAGATGACGCGCTCATCTGCAACAGCACGTATAGATGGCGCCACTTCTACACAGCACAAGTGTCGTCTAGCGGCATAAAATGGCAAAGTGTCATGCGATATTTTTAAAATTGGAATTATTTGCTAAATAGAACCAAGTCTGGAATGGCTTTAAAGCTCATGAATAACTTTTAAGTTTATAAAAGGTCTTCGAATTTGTGGAACTATAAAATCTCAATAATAAAAAATAAGAAACACAAAAGACAGAAGATCTCGGTCAGTATTGGTTGATATTCCCACTGGAAGTCAAAAATAAAAATTCGTAATATTCGTCTAATTCAATTAAGGAGGTGCGTGGCATAGCTTCATCATTTCGTGATGTTGATAACGTTTTTTTTTAGGCCCTGTACCGAAGGTACAAGAGCCTATTGGTTTTGTGCAAATGTATGTAACAGGTAGAAATAATAATCGGAGACCCCCCAAAGTTACCCCCATTATGGTCAGGAGCGATAGAGGAGTCGATATAGACATGTCCGTCTGGCCGTCCGTATGAACGAAAGGATCTCGGAAACGGTAATAGATAGAGACTTCGTGTTTTTTGCATTCGACTAGGACTGCTCCGGAATTTTACAAGTTTATTTTAAAAACTTGCCCCTCCCCCCTTCCCCATAAAATCACCCCCAAGGGTAAAAATTTCTTCGGCACAAAAAAAAAGTAAGTATGCCAGTATAGAGATATCGTCCTTCTTAGCAAAAATCCGAAAAGTTCATCAAAATCGGATAATAAATGACGATTTTATAAGCAATTGAATTTGAGCGACCCCCCTTTTCGTTTCATACATAAAAAAATGATTTAAAAGGCACTTAGTCGTGCAGTGAGAAGTGGTCATGTGTTTGGTCATAAGCTTGGGGAACATTTAATGTGTTTGTTAGGCGACCTGCACTGGTACAGGGCCTCTTACAGTCGGTTACGCCCGACTGTGATTTTCTTACTTGTTTTTCTTTGCTGATGTTTATGATTCGCTAACAGTTTAAGCACTATTCAAGTTGAGTTGACAAGACCAATTAGCGTATTTAATGGATTTTTCTCATTTCTTTTTATTCTTTTTCAAAATCTTCTTTGGTGACATGGTGTTCTTTATATATTCTTTGGTACTATGTGTTCATTGTCAGCATATTTCTCATGTAAGAAGAGGAAAATAAAAGTGATTAAAATAATTGAAAAATTGGTTCTAAGTAGGAAATTCTCAAATTTTTCCTTCTTAAAAAAAAAAAAACAAGAAAATAACACTTGGAAGTAACCAACTGTCAAAGGCCCTGTACAAAATGCTGCTCGAATTAGCTCCCGATTATGTTAACTCGAACCGGTATCCAGAGAACTCCACCACGAGACGGTCATTCGTGTGACAATAGGATCTCAAAATTAAACCTTCAACTCCACTTGAGATTATTTAAAAAAAAAAAAAAGCTCATAGTTCCCAAAAAAAACAATATTTGTATCATTATTAGTTGTGGGCGTTTTCAAACCTTTTGAGGATCTAAATCCTTTCCTAGCAAACACATTAAATGTTTTCCTAGCTTCTGCACCAAGCAGTGTAAAACAAAAAGGTAGGAAATTCATACCAAAATTGGTACTGACGAGAAGTATTTTGCTCCTCCCGTTTTTTTTTTTGTTTTTTTTTTCTTTTTATGTATAAAACGAAAAATGGAGGACGAAAGCATCATAGATCATTCATATTCAATTGCTTATGAAATAGACTTTTATTAACCAATTTTGAGCATTGTCAACATCCTCGGAAGAAGAATGTTCCATATTGAGGTTGAGTAGTTCCTTAAATATTGGAACTTTAGCGTAGAAACAAGCTGAAAGTCTAGCATCAACTATTAGCGGCAATTGATCTGAGTTTAAATCGTTTGAAGCCGAGATAATCAGATGGCTAGACTGAAGACCAGCGTACACAGCAAAGTTCAAAGCCTCAGGAAGACGGGCAGTATTTGCCAGAACTAACACATCAAACAGCGCACGAGCTTTCGGATTTGAAAGTCTGGAACCCCCGTAGACAGTGTTTAGCATTCCAGTTCGGCCTGCAGTCAAAAACTTGGGAACAAGTTTATCAAAAAAGTTCTTAAACTGCATCTCGGAGGACAGTATTGAGCAGCAAAGATTATATCATCTACGCAATTGGTGGAGATTTTGATAAAAACTGCGGATAGTGTTTGAGCGCAGACCGTATAAGCACGGCAGCTTCAGGATCGTACTCTAGAAGTTTATAGTGCAAACGAAAGCAGAGCTGAGTCTCACTCAGAAGCATGATGTCGACAATGTGTTGTTGTTGCATGAAAACTGTAAGCTGTGCATTTGCTTGGCTTGTTAGTTCATTGGGACTTCTTATTTTTGAGAATTTTCTACTAAAATAGTCAGGATTTGCATAAACTGGCTCTGCATTCAGTCTGCGCTTTTGCACCATTTGCACGAACTTCTCATCTAACGCTGAAGATGACAGCACCTGTTGTGATTTTCGCTTCTCACAGCATCTGCATGTGTAATCATAAAAAACTGGAATCACAGTCAGTCTGGTTTTGGGTTTGGAGGGAGCTCGTTTAGCGAACATCTCCTGGTAAATTTTGCACCTTCTATATTTAGTGGTATGTGCCTCATTGCAGTGTACGCACGTTGCTGGTTAATTAATCGGTTTAACGCATTCCACATATCGTTTCTTATGCCAAAAATTCCTGACATCGATGACACTGAACCAGATCATCAAATCGATTCCTGATAACGTGAATCTGGCACAAGAGGTTCTGCTTTTTAGCATCTGTTAAATTTGAGTGGTGCAACCCCTTTTATAACCACCTTATAGGAACGCTCCTCTTTAGCTGATATGCCTGTAAAAGCTTGGAAGGTGTTGCATTTTCAGATTCCTTAAAATGTGTTTTGTCGGGGACACCCGACAACGATTCAATGTTCATTTCACTCTGCGATTCTGCGTCGTCAGCAGTAGAGAGGTGCTCTGAGGAATTTGTTCTGTCTACGTTTTGAGACTTATTCGCATTTAGACGTGATTTCGCCCCCAAAAAAAAAGTGTTTGGAATAATTTAAAAAATTGGTTTAAGGCCCTAATTCTCAAATCTATTTCAGCAGTAAAAATTGTTCTTGGCATTCTGGAGTTTTAGGCATCGAATTTATTTGCATTCAAAAACAATTTCAGTTTAATATCTTCAAAACTAAGGAACTACTTTTATTTAATACAAAGCTTCAATGAAAGTTCCGAGGTAATATTCAAAATAAACCGTTATATATATATATTTTTTTTTTCTAAAAATTGCATATCACAGTTCTTTCAAAACTGTACAATGCTCTTCAAACTAGCGAATTAGCCAACACTGCAAATCAACTGTCAAACACTATGCACAACTGTCAAATAACGGCAACAAAACAACAACAACATCAAGTGTCAAAAGGACATTTGCACGCGCATGACGGACACATTCACACGCACACACACAGGCACAGCCAGACGGACTAACAAGATAAAACATTTCAATTCAGAATATGACACAAACGCCTTCTTGGGCATATAAATGTATACAACACACACACACACATAGATGTACATATATGTGTGTGTGTATGTGTCATATTATATCCTGTGTGATTTTGTGTAAGGTCATATCGCGCGCTATAACAGCACAAACAACAAAAACAACAACAGCTGTCATTATTGCACGAAACGAACTAACGAAATGAAGCACAGTGTGACAAAAAGAGAGACGAAAGCGAGTACATATTGAGACGATATCTCGTTTAAATGCAACACAATAAGTGTACCGAAATTTGTTGTGTCTTATTCAAAGGGTGACCACTGAAGTTCCTTGGTGAAGCGTTCATGCCGTCATAATATGTAAAAACGTAGTCGTACCATGTAGTGACTCGGAACTCCAGTATCGGCAATTGGTCAATGTGAGCAAGCGGGCCCGTAATCGTCGTCATACACCAACCGCAAGAATAGGGTTTAAGATCAACATTTATTTAAAGAGGGACTGGCCACGTAGATAAGAAATCTCCGGCAGCATCTCGAAAGATTGTTCACCTTACACATCAAACTTGGCTTCTCAAAAACAATGTGGGTATCGGAGATCACAAAACTTCTGAAGCGAAAAAAATTAAAGAAGTTTTCGAAGGTAACTAATAAAAGCTAAATAATTGGAATTGAGAATAATCAGTAACGGGAGAATAGTTTAGAGTAGTTTTCGAGAAAATCAAAAGAAATTTCTGGAAAATCAAAAAAAAGTTCCTGACTAGAATATTTTTAACAGACTTAAAGAAACATTTCCTCCATTTCCATATTGTTTACTTCGCTGAAAATCTGCGGGACTTCAGTAAGGAGCAGGTTAAAGAAAGATTTTACCAGGATTTGAAATTAGATTAGATGTCTTTGAAAAGAGAAACACTGAAGAAAATGCCTCCGGAAATCTTTTGCATACAAAAGAACACCATATATGTATATCTTCAATTCGCATTGGATATACGAATTCCATTAATAAAATCGATACTTCCGATCTATAACGCCAACAGACCGTGAAAGTTGGCTTCTTGAAACAAGGTAAAGCGTATTCAGACGTAAAATGTTCCGTAAATAAGGTTTTCGACCTTTATTTGCACTTGATGCTGACGTGAAGCGACTCCAAAAATTTAAATGTCACCTAGGTCCTGTGTTCTCCTATCAAAACCTCAGTTACTGGACCATCTTCTACAATCTGTGTTTTACTGATGGTTTCCTTATCGAAATGAATACTGCTACTGGTTCCAATATATGGAATATGAATTCCAATGTGATGTGATGTACAATGAGGTCTGCAGATGTTCAAAAGTTGCCAATATAAATGGCAATTCTGTTCCAGATGGGTGAACAAAATGTGTCCATATGATTGAACAACTTTTATATCGAAGTAAGATCACCGTTTTGTGTGGTTCCTAACCGTTGAATGTAATGAAATTATATCAATTTGGTAGGCTCAGAATAGTTCTGAAGTTTTGGTTGGCCAAAACTTTGTGGCGTTCAAGCAACATTTCCGATATGCAGAATCGGCGTTCGACGAAGGTTTCTAGGTTGCACTTCATACGGCACACAATTTCCAAGCTTTTGGATGAAACCCGATGCGTTTTTGCAAGTTCTTCTTGCCTCATACCTCCAATTCTTCATCTTCTAAGTCGGTATTGACACTGCAAACTACTTCTGGCGTGTTCTCCCAGCTATACAATGGTCACCATAAACTCTTCATGTTACAGTAATAAAGAAAAACTTCCAGCAAAAACACTTTATCTGGCATAAAGTTCTACATTTTCAAATGAATAAAAAAATTGTTTGTTTACGCTTTAACCAAATGAAATATACTAAAAAATACCCGCAGTGCTAGTAGCTACCAAATGAATTTAGTCACGAATGAACAGTAACGCCCTCACTTAGAAAACTGCACGAATTAAGGCATACAACCAATATTTCGAGAACTGTGCAATCTTCAGACCAAAAAGGTCGACCAGTGACCAAATATTCACATTACGTAAAATCTTGGAAAGTCCCGAGAGTTCAACAAAGACACTCACCATGTATTTGTCGACCATAAAACCGCTTTCGACACGCCGATACGACCGAAGTTCTTCGACGCCCTGTCTGCAAAGATTGTCCGTCTTTGCCTGTCGACGCTATCTCGCACACAAAGCGTTGTCAGGGTGGGGAAAAACTTCTCCGACCCCTTTGATACCAAAAGATGTTGCAGGCAGTGTCATGCGCTATCGTGCGATTTTTTCAATCTTCTGCTGGAATACATCCTACGCCCGTGCCCATACATACAGAGTATATCGGGCTCGATCTTCCAAAAGGAAGTGATGCTGCTCGCTTACGCCGATGACATTGATCATCATCGACACGCAGGAACGGTGAGTCAGCAAGGCATTCTCAGAGATTGACAAACAGTCTCGGCTCATGGGTCTAACGGTAAATGAGGATAAGACGAAGTACTTGGCTTCTACTCGCATGTCGTCATCGCGTCTTAGAAGGTCTCGAACGATGGAGAATTTCAACTTCAGTGTTGTAGAAAACTTCGTCTAACTTGGATCCGAGATAACCAGCAACAACAAGAGATCAGGCGAAGAATCACGCTTGCAAACAGATGCTTTTTTGGGCTGAGCAAACAAATGAGAAGTAAAGCCCTCTCTCGTAAGACAAAAATTAAGATCTATAAGACGCCGATACTCCCGGTCCTATTGTATGGCGCAGAGACATGGACCGTGATTGAGTCGGATGAGACAGCGTTGGAAATCTGCGAGAGGAAGATTCTTCGCAGGATCTTTGGTACTATAAGAGTCGGCGACGAGTTTAGGTGCCGTATGAACCGCGAGCTGTACGAGCTATTCGATAAGGTTGACATAGTACAGCGCATAAAATTCCAGGGCTCCAGCACGCATGGTTTACATGAAAGGCCTAAACTTGATTGGTGGACGCCGAAATAGAGGACGACCGGGCACGCGTTGGAATGATCAGCTATGGAGATATCTCTCCGTACTAGGCATTCAAAACGACTGGCGCCAGCGCGTACAAGATTATGGAGGCTGGCGCGCCTTCCTAGACGCGGGCATGACCGGTAGACGGTTGACGGCCATATAAGTAAGTAAGTATGCAATCTTCATGTGCAATCTTATGTTTCAGTCGAAGTATTATGCTGGCAGCAAACAATATTGTTCGGAAAACCGCTTCAACTTTTGAGGTTAAACACAAATCAATGCAATGTTTAGTATGTAGCTTCATATGATGTGCACATGGAAGGTGCTACACAGCAAGGCTATATATCAACGATCGAAAGAAGTAACTAACAGAAGAGGCATTATCTGGTGGAAACATGGAGCTTTCACAATACAGTTATATCTTTTTTTTTTTTTATTTCAAACTAAATTTTGTAGATTTTCTTCTAAAAAACTAACATTTCGACACACTGTGCAACAATGACAGCGTCAGCGACGACAGGACGATATAACAACACGAACGGCAAAGCCGAAGTTAAAAACGAATTCAATTGCAGACAAACCACGAAAGCGCAAAACAGTCGCAGCGAAGTAGTTGACAAAGCGAAAAGTGCAAAACGAGACAAGAAAATCCAAACGAAATAAGAAATTAAATAAGAAAAATTCTTGCAAAATTATTTAAAAAAAAAAAAAAATATTATACAAGGATATAATAAAAAAAAAACACACACACAACGAAATGAAAATTTGCAGCAACAACAACAACAACTAAAGAAGCAACGACAACGTCTTACAGTGCAAGGAATATTGTAGAACAACAACAACAACAGCAGCAATTTTTCACTCGATTCCAATTAGCAAAACAAGGCGAAAAACGCAATTCATATATTTTTATGTGTTTGTGTCTGTGTGTGCGTGTGTGTTTGTTTGCGTGTGAAAATTTTTCTTACGTGATTTTACTGTTATTGGACTTAAGTCAAAGTTAATTTTTTTTTTTTTTTTTTTTTGTGAATGCAAATTGGCTAAAAAATAATACAAAAAAAAAAAAAAACAACCGTGATTTTGTATGACGCTTCCTACGGCTGCACCTACTCCGCCGCTCTATATGTTTTTCACATACTTTAACTAACTGTCTCGCTCTATCGCACTATCAATCTGTCTTTTTCTCTCTCTCTCTCTCTCTCTCTGTCTCTTTTTTCGAGAACTGTGTATTGCGGCTTCAACTTTTCAGACATCAACACCCAAAATCCGCCTAAAAACGAAATAGACCGACAGACCTTTTTTTTTTCTGATTCTGGGAATCCATTAAAGAGATTAAAAGTAACGGTAAAGCTGTGAATAGGCTTCATACGCAAGAGCAAAAAAAAAAATGCAATAAAAGTGAAAAGTCAATAAGTCAGGCTGTCAGCAATAAAACAAACAGCAACAACAACAATAAGGTCCTTTTTGTGTTCATGATTACATAAAAATATAATAAAAATAAATTTAAAAAACAACAACAACAACGATATACAGAAATATCGAATTTATCGAATTTTGTGTGAATTGCAAAAATTTAAAAAAAAATAAAATATTACAATTGGACAAAGCAAAAAAAAAATCAAAAAAAAACAAAACAACAACAATTTAAAAAAAATCAATAGCTTACAAAAACAACAACAACAACGACAGCGGCTAAAAGGAAGCCCAACCAGGAACAACAATTCACAATAACAAGAAGAAGAAGCTAGCAAAAACAGACAAAGTAAGTCAAAGACAAGACAATGCGTGACTGACAAAAAGTCAAAAGGACAGCAAATCCAATTGGATTATACATATATACTATATATAATATATATATATATATAATATATATATATATACATGCTATAATTAAGTACTAACAGTTAAGCCGCTTTTGCAGCACTCTTCTCTCCTCTCCTCTCCACTCCTCTCTACAATGTGTATCCAACACACTTCCGGTGAAATGCAATTTCAAGAAGGACGATGACTATTTATAAAAATCAATCAATAAGAATTGCACAAGAATAATTAATAACATTTACAAAAAAATAAAAAATAAAAATAAAGGGTCTATCATTAAGTAGCTTGAATAACTATTGCATCAAAATTCATGCCTTTGGCGTATAATTTTAGGTCAATTCAAGTCAAGGTTCTGCTTTTTTTGACATCATTCAATATGCAATTCGAGCTTCGAGGTTATCATTCATTATATTATTTATTTTTGGATCATCTCCGAAATGTTATGCCTTCTTGGCCCGGCAGGCCTTCCAGAAATTCACAGCGTTCATCGAGCTCTTCTAGTATGATAGAATAGCCATTCCTTATTTATGATAGACTCTGCACACAACATCATCTGGAAGATATATGTTGTATCTAACGAATGAATCTATCTGAAGTCCAGAATATTTTAACTGCGTTCAGTTAGAGAGTCTATTCTGGCAAATATACGCGATAGTATGCTCAGATGTATCTCCCACACTTCAAGTTCTATTTCTAGATGAATTGGTGCTAAAACTAGTATTGCTTCCTTCGATGAAAGGCATTGAGCTCCTAACTGTGACTGTGACTTGGTTTGGTTTGGCCTTTTGTATAAAAAATATTTCGACAAATAATCGTTTTGTCTCCATTTTTTTTAGGCCCTGTAACGCAGGTTCCGAAGAGCCTATTGGTTTTGTGCAAATGTATATAACAGCTAGAAATAATGGTCGGAGACCGCCCCAAAGATACCACCATTAGGTTCAGAAGTTATAGAGAAGTCGATATAGCCATGTCCGTCTGTCTGTTCGTAAGAACGAAAGGATCTCGGGCACGGTAATAGATAGAGCCTTCATGCTTTTTTCATTCAACTAGGACTTCTCCGGAATTTTACAAGTTTATTTTAAAATTTTGTTTGTTAGGCGATCTGTACCGGTACAGGGCCTCTTACAGTCGGTTACGCTCGACTGTACTTTTCTTACTTGTTTTTTTTTTTTTTAGGATTTCTCAAAACCCTATAAATAAGCGTTTGTTTTGACCTCTTTACCGTCTGCCATTTCTTTTCGAGTTTTGTAATTGGCAATAGTCAGAGAATGCAAAATGTGGAGAACAGTTCGTAGCTCAATTTATGAAGCTTTTTCCTGCTTCAAATCAATATTGATTACATCTGTCCAAAGTTATGAGTAATATTCACCGGTAATCGCTGGAAATATTGCATATGAACCAACATGAACCATCTTGACCTTTTATGGTGCATACTTACTCGAAGAATCTCCAATCATCTAACATCATTTCATGGACTTTATCGACGACCTCTTTTGGGCGAAATGTATATTTAGGAGCACCACAACAGAACTCAGTAAATCACTTCTTAACCATTGAAATTGATGCTGCAGAGTTTCTTCAGAATTTATTAAACCTTCTTTGTACAGTCACAGCATATCCGTTCGGAAGCATTCGTCTCTCTATTAAGCAGAACTGTGTTTGCATCCTTTTCCTTACCACACTCATAAGGATAAATCTAAATCTTCTCCAAGCGGTCAGCTGCTAATTAAGATCATCAGCAGTTGAGTTAGTACTTCAGTCCTTCACCTCCTTCTGCAATAGCGCTATAAATATTCCACATATTTCCGAAGACTTTAAGGTGCCTCCTTCAAAAGGGAGTAAATCGAATACGTCTTCTTGGAAATAGGTTTCCAAAAGCCAATTTTTTTCGTCTTCCGAAAAGTAGCGAAATATTTGCATCCGTTTGTAACATGTTCATCCTCCATTATCATCGAGCAACCTTTTCCTTTTGTAAAGAATGATCACAGCATTGTATCTTCCACATTGCTTAGCTCTTCTAAACTTCTGATTTTAGTGCGAAGTTTTTGTAGACACTCAATCCATCGTGCCAGTCTTAAGCCAATGGACAAATACCTTCGTATGCTTGATAATACTATGTTAGAGAGTTCCAATAGAATTTGGCCCTTTCCCTAATTATTGCATCATTCCAAAAATCTCATTGAGCAAGTTTGCATAACATAGTACAATGCTGAATTTGCATAACATAGTACAATGCTGAATAGGTTGCGACAAAATTTATACCTCCCAGAGGGCGATGGAGCATCCACTTCTCAGCTTCTTCTTCGACCTCTATATACTACTTCAGAGATTACCTGTGCGTAGTCTCGTGCAAAAAACTCTGGAAGAACAATATATTTAATATCATGTATGCAAGTGCTAGAAGTGCTATATCTATTGGTTTCCCTGGAATATATGGTACCAGGGCTACTGGAACAGCATTTGCTCAAGTTTGTCTCTGGTCAACATATCTGTTTCACGTGCAGTTTAAATTAACTCCTTTAGCTACTTCTCGGTGAGTATTCTGTACTCAACTTGGAGCATCTATTCTGCCTCGCTAAACTTCTGCAAGGAAAGAGAGGCTGCCCAATGTGCATATCTCGTGTACATCTTTCATTCATCTCTCTGCCTATAGAAGAGTCTATTGGTTTTGTGCAATTGTATATAACAGGTAGAAATAATGGTCGGTGATATAACACCAACAACCCAAACCCCCACAACACCAAATTTCAGCGTGAAGGCATCATTAGAGAACCTTGATGGACAGATTGAATACCAAATGTGATTCTCTTCCAAAGTCTTTAACGGGCATGAGGAGAGGCTTATTGGTCTATAATCGTTGCGATTTACATGGAAGTCCTTACAAGACATATAAATCTCAAGTCACAACATGCATTTTGCAAAGGTTGGTCCACTGAAACGCCTCTTCAAATTCTAGTAGCTAGATGGAGAAGTTTACACACTGGGCTCTACACAACAACCTTAATCCGAGGGCTATTACGGAAGCTTTCAGGGAACTGTGAACAATGAGCTGGAGCAATCTTTTGCGGCAGATAAGTCAAAGGGAACATTTTGCTATTCCATCTTCCATAGAGGTGTTCTTCAATTTGGTAGTGCTGTGCTTATGACGTATACTTTTGGACAACAATGTTGGGAGCTGCTATAATAAGGCACAATCGCTTCTCTATATAGAAGGTTGTCGTCTAACCAACCAGTGGCAGTTCCCGAAGTTCTATTCTGACCAGTTAAGGAGTCGAAAAAGAAGCTATATAGTATAGAACAAAGTGTCCCTTAGATATATAGTTAGTAAAAATAGTCTCCTACTTTCACTCCAAATTAACTTCTTCGATGGTGCTTGGTTTTATGATCTTCTAAACGATCAACGAACCCAAGATTATCAATGGTTAAGAAGTGGTTTACTGAGTTCACGAAAAAAGTCAAAATGCATGATGTGTCCGAGGTTGTAGGCATTTAGCTGGTTTCTCCGGCTGAACGTGCATCAAAGAAGTTCAAGTTGGGTCTATCGTTCCGGTTAAACAATCAATGCTTTAATTGGGCTACAAACTGTTACCCTATACAGCAAAATTTGTAGCTATTAATTATTGCTAAAAACCTGTTGAAACGGCTGGACGCATGTAGAGGTCATCACTGAAATAGATCTTTAGAGGATCTTGAGAAATCTTAGTATTTGGAACGAGTTAAAAGCAGAATATGTTGTGATATAAACGAGGAAGAAAGTTATCAACATATCCGTATGTGAAGATTTTTTATCTTACAAACTTCGCTAAGGAAGTTTTTCTTCAATGAAGCGCCAAGTCTAGACCCAGGAACTAATATTTAATACAGATTTAAAGCGCAAATTAATGCTTAATCTTTCACTTCTGCACAGAAAATATATTCAAAATCGGTTTTGTATATATTTGAAATGAATTAATTAAGCCGAATCCATAATTTTTGTACGCTATATCTCCAAAACAGTAATCAATTATAAGCAATAAACTTCTCAATAATATACTAAATTGAATATGAAGCAGCTTCTATTTGCATTTTAATTGCCCTTCGTGTCGCTATCCAACGCTTTATTAATTAGAAATGTTGAAAACGCCATTTTCCCATTTTCCCCTTTGAACTTTTACTTTTCAAATCACACTGAAAATCACTTTCATTTGATAAGTTTTAATTGAGTTTCATTGTTTGTTTTTCGTGCCATTCAAACAGAATTGAGAGAATTGTAGAAATGGGTATCTTAGTTTGTAATAACTTTTGTAACACAAAGTGAATCGTTATATGAGATTAAAGATTGAATGTTCGGAACATTCGAAACATTCAGTCATTCGAAATAATTGCTTAAACAAATCTTTAAAGTATTCAGAACATTCGAATGTCTTGAATGTCTCAAAACATTCATTCTAATATATTTTTTTAAATTACATAACATATTATGTTCTACCTATAAAATAGTAGGGTATACAAAATTCGTTGCATCAGCAAGTTATGACTCCCACAACATTGCCAATAGTTGGCTTGCCATAATGAATGAATGAAGCACTCAGCGGCTTTGCTTATTCGACGAGTGTTCAAAAGAGATATTCGTACTCATAGCTTGGCGTTTTTTGTTTAAATTTTCAATTACGGAAAAACAACAGAATTTCAGATTTTCAGATATGTCTATTCTGCGGATGATTCATTCATTTTTAATGGATTTTTATGATGATTCATCGCGCTATGAGTTTTTTCTGTTAGTCATAAGATTTATTAAATTTAGAAAATCTGAAAAAAAAATCAGAAAGTGTACAGTTAAGCAATGGAAGCTCTGTAATCTCCTAAAAAATATCAAGTTCCATTTTAGAGCTTTTCATTCTTATTGAAAAGCTTTGATATATTGGGCAGAAAACTGTTCCCTTTTCAAGATTACACGGCTTCCGAACTTACTCTTCAATAGATCAATTGTTTGACTGACTAGCTGTATGCCATGATATAACCATATATCACTTGTTATATGTTATATGATATGATATAGGATATATGTTATATGCTATTTGATATATAATATATGATATATATGATATATATGATATATGATACATGATATATGTTATATGATATATATGATATATGTTATATGATTTATGATATATATGATATATGATATTTGATATATGTTATATGCTATATGATATATGACACATGATATATGATATATGTTATATGATATATATGATATATGTTATATGATTTATGATATATATGATATATGATATTTGATATATGTTATATGCTATATGATATATGACACATGATATATGATATATGTTATATGATATATATGATATATGTTATATGATTTATGATATATATGATATATGATATTTGATATATGTTATATGCTATATGATATATGACACATGATATATGATATATGTTATATGATATATATGATATATATATCATATAACATATGATATATGCTATTTGATATATGATATATGTTATATGATAAATTTTTCTCTTTGCAGTTGCTCAACCTGCTCAATCCGGGTATAGTAAGACGCTTGTCCCCTTCCTTACGCAAAATGATGCGCTGCCGACTGGCGACCATTACGCTGCTACTCTGGTGTCTGCACTTTACACGCAACTCGGCAACATTGATCGAAGTGACACATGTGGCATCGCTGACAACGTTAGCCACGGTCACAACAAGTCCCCTTGTGGCAGATGTGGGCGGCAGCAATGCAGCAGCTGAGGCTGCAGCAATTGCTGCCATGGCGACAGCGACGCAATCCACGCTGCCCAATGACTTTGAGAATCTAACAAAGGCGGAATTTAATGGCAACCATAAACTTCATAGCAATATAAGCAACAGCAATGCAACCATGGCAGCAACAACGACAACAATGACGGCAGCAGCAGCAGCAACAGCAGCGACAACCACTGCTACATCCACACAACAACAGCAACAAACAGTTGCAACACAAACGCAAGAATCAATGGCGGCGGGACCACTTGCGGGTGTGTCATCGTCGTCGTCGACAACAACAACAACAACCACAACTACAACATCCACAGCAAACGGCAATGCTAATGGTTACGCCATCGATCCGAATGCTGCTATTGGTGACCCCGCGAATATAGCGCTACACGAAATCATTGGCTCTGATGGCCCGGATAAACGTGAACAGGAAGCCATACTGCGTGCACTCGACTGGCTAAAGGATAAACGTGCTTCGGACTATGGCTGGGCCAATGACACACACGTTGTCATATTGGCCAAAGAACTATCCGGTGGACGTGATCCAACCGACAATGCCGATGCGCATATGCAAGTCATACAGGAATTGGAAGACACGCTCTCCGTCAAGGAAATGGAAATCGAGATACTTGCAATGCTCGATCGTCATCTGACATTGCCGAAACCGATTAATCTCGAGCGGCTGGCGCGCTACGTGCTAGCGCTCGGTTCACTGTGCAAGGATCCGAAGCACTTTCACGGGCACGACCTGGTCGCGACGTTGCAGCACCACGAACCTGCCGCGGACATTGAGTTCGCACTGACCACGCTCTCGGCCTGCTCGTCGGCGGCGCATGTACGCAAACGTCAGATACGTCGGCTGCTTGATATAGCCAGCGGCGTTACCGATCAGAGCGTAGACACGATAGCGATGGTCATACTGGCATTGCGCTGCATCGTCACCGATCATCGACACCGGCATCTGCAGCACTTTGTGCGACGTCCGGCGCGCGGTCTAGCCAGCTTACAGGATCAACGTGGCAGTTTCGGTTCGCTGCGCAGCACAGCACTTGCCATGCAGGCGTTACAGGATCTTGAGTACGATCCAGCTGGTGCCTGGAATCGTACGGCAGCATCACGTTGGATACTCAGTCGGCAGCGTGAAGATGGCGGCTGGAGTGAAGAACCGCTACAAGACGGACAGGAGCCGGATATTGGTGTCGGTCTGACGGCAGACATTATACTGGCGATCGGTTGGAAAGGTTTGGGTGCAGTGCGTGCATTGCAGTGTGATCATGTGATACGCGAGAGTAGTGACCCAACAGGTGTGTGTGTGTGTGTGTGTAGCATATATCATATAACACATATTTAGAAACCATTTAACTTTTTTTTGACTGCAGAAAATGGTGAACCCAAATTGGCTGTGCCGTTCGGCTTAAGTTCCTCTGCTGAAGAATCGGATGCTAGAAATGTTTCGTATACTTACACATTATGGGTTGGTTCAAATGTTACCGAAGCTTTTTCACTGTCGCTGATCTCACCCAAGAATACAAGCTTCTTTAAAGCTATGACACAAGCCGCCGAATTAGATGCCAGGTATTTATATCAGAGTTAAGAGTATTTTAGCGTGCAAAAGCTAATAACATACAAATTGCAGATTTATGTTCGAAGCACGTGAATGGCCCAATGGACACTATGTGCATACACTCTATGACAAAAAAGAGGAACCCAGAGGGTGAGTAACTACTGCAAGAAGTTGCTAAAACTATTTAAACTATTTTTAAACCATAAACAGGTATCATTACTGGTTGCTCTATCGTCTGCCTGAGCTACCTGATCCCAACAATGCGCCCGGCAATCAGCTTATTGCGCCTGTTGGTAAGTACTAAAGAAGAAGAAGAAGAAGAAGAAAGCTACACAGTTCCAAAATGATTTAAAAAAAAAAGTGACAGCCTTACTTTAGTTTAATTAAATTTATTTAAAATGTAACTGCTTAAGCCCGATGTATTAAGCACCTTCTACCCGTTCGAATCGGTTGGGTTTTCCAATTTGTCCAACAGCTAAGACAAAGATCATGGCATGGTCATGTGTTCGCGTAAAAGTTCATCTTTTACTGCCTAATCTTGCTTGAAATATATTTAATATCTTCTTTAATATAAAATTTATTAAAATATTTTAAACTAATTTCCGTCATTCTCTTCTTGCAGGTGTCGACGAGCTTTTAGTGGAAGATGGTGAACACTATCTCTATTGGTATAAGAAGCTCTAAGGACATTACAATGTATGGCTAGCCTTAGTAAGACAAGAACAGAAACAAAAAAAATAAAATTCAGATACAACTCTGCATAGCTCTAAAAGAAAACTAAAAAATAAATGAAAAAAACTAAATCAAAAAGTAATAAAAAATAAATAATATTAAAAGCACTAAAAACAAAATAAACTAAAGAAGAAACAAGAAAGATTTGAAAGTAGGCTATGCAAAAAATAAATTTTAAATAAAAAATAAAAAAATAATAGATAACTGCTAATATTAAAAAAAAAAAACAAAAAAAAAAAAATTGCTTTAAATGTTAAAAATAAAATATATAAAAAAAAAAAATATTAGCAATTAATACAAACAAAAGAACTCTTCAGGACAAAAAAATCAAAAACAAATAAAAAAAAATTAAAAATTAAAAATAAAAACAAACTATGTACTACGAAATAACTAAGCAAAAAATAGATAGACACATTAGCTGTCTCTGTCATGCAAATTGAGTGGAATGCAGCGAATTAAAGAAGCGAAAAAAAGAGATGGCAAAGTGAGTTATACCAAACACCGTACGTAACAATAAGTGATTGAAAATCATCTTTAGAAATATCTAGTTTTATAAACTACATACAATACTTAAAAAAAAAAACAAAAAAAACTATATAACAAAAAAAAAAAACAAAAAAAAATATACCATATTTATGAAATGTATATTAAACGACTAAAAGAAAGAGACAGCCATAGTGCGTACGAAAGAACGAACGAACGAAAGATCGAACGAATGTATTTAGTTAGTTAGATAACACGTTAGAGCGAGAAACATATATGTACATGCAAGACAGTAATAAGCTAGAAAGAGAGATAGAAGCTATAAAAATATATAATAAAAAATATAATAATAATATTAAAAAAGGAAATACATATATATAAAATAAAAGCGATTAAAGAGAACAAAGCATATATTATATACAAAAAAAAAAAAAAAGAAAAACCAGACGAATACATAAAACTATATACATACATATATATTTTTAATTGCAATACTATTCAGATATAACATGCAATACATTATATACATACAATAATGCATACATCTACATTTATATACAATAATATTTACATATATATACAATAGCATATATAAAATAGAGAGAGCGACGCCGCCATATAAACAGATTGTGAATTGTAAATGGAATTGGCAAGCAACGAAAAAAATATTAACAGACAGCGACTACGACTAGGAAAGACAGACAGCAGACCACGCCGACCACTGAATGCCGCATAGCTATATAGAAGTGCATAAATATATACATTATATACAAATATACATCATATACATACATATATAGACATATATATATATATATATATATATATATAGTCATATAAATATATACGCGATTTGACAGAATCGAAGTTTAAGTAGCCTGCAACCATTTGTTTGAAAGTTTATGACGCGAGATGTGCTCAAAATTAGACGATCTTTGATAATAGAATACTTCTTATTAAACCGAACTGTTATCGGTGCTGTTATCGGTCTTGGTTTCGTTGTCATAATCAAATACCCTAGAGCCAAACTGAGTCAGCTCCAGAAAAAAAAAAAAACAAGTAAGAAAAGTACAGTCGAGCGTTACCGACTGTAAGAGGCCCTGTAGCAGTACAGATCGCCTAACAAACACATTAAATGTTTCCCGAGCTTATGACCAAACATATGAACACTACTCACTGCGCGAATATGAATGAAAAGAAAAGAAAAGGGGGTCGTTCAAATTCAATTGCTTATAAAATCGTCATTTATTAACCGATTTTGATGAACTTTTTGAATTTTGGCTTAGAGAGACGTTAACTCTATATTGGTACACTCAATTTTTTTTGTGCCGAAGAAATTTTCACCTTAAGCGGTGATTTTATGGGGAAGGGGGGGAAAGGGCAAATTTTTAAAATAAACTTGTGAAATTCCGGAGTAATCCTAGTCGAATGCAAAAAACACGAAGTCTCTATCTATTACCGTTTTCGAGATCCTTTCGTTCAAACAGACGGATGGACGGACAGACGGACATGGCTATATCGACTTCTCTATTACTCCTGACCATAATGGTGGTTACTTTGGGACGGTCTCCGACCATTATTTCTAGCTGTTATATACATCTGCACAAAACCCATAAGCTCTTGTATCTTCGGTACATGGCCTAAAAAGTACCGACATTCTCAGCAATTTCGCTTATATTGGTTCAACGTTTCTCCATTAAAAACTTCTTCAATGTTTGTTAGGACATCATAAACATGCTGACTGCATATTATTTTTTTATATTTCACTCCAAATTTAATACAGATTCTTTGTTTCATTAAAAATTTGTTTATATTTTCATTGCATGTTGGTTTGTGTGGTGTGCACCACGCAGACCCTAGTACACACCTTGACTGCGATAATATAGTGGTCGGTTATATTATATAACCCATATTTCGTGATTTGGCAGCATAACCAACATCAATGAAATTTTTTCATACAAAAACTTAGAAGGATTAGCTTGGCTTTGTTCATTGAACACAAGTTATCTGAAGATGTAAGATGAAGAGAATCTAATTATGCAAACTTATAGTCTCCAAAAAATCGATTTTCATACGGCTAGACAGACAGACAGACACGTTTATATCGACTCACCTTCTTCTGTCTATTATACAAAGTGACGTCACTTCATGCCTGCGCATTCAAAATAGTTGCACTTCATATTACCAACGAATAATTGCACTCAGTGACATCGTTGCTTATATTTCGAGAGGCTCGATACCATCTATAAATTTACCAAGCATCAGCAACTCATACTTAGCCACGCCTCGTTAGTTAGATGAAGTTAGTTCCAGAAGTACCTGATCTAAAAAAAAAATGAAAACACAAAATATTTGTGGAAAAAAATTGTATTTCTCTACACAGTCTTCATGCTAGAATCTAGTTACACATTTCTCAGCGTTGTTCAATAACACAGGGCCACAAAATGAAATTGAGGTGGACCTTCTCTGAGTCAAGTTAAACTTTATGTTTTTGGGGTCGCTGAATACGATGCCGGTGTCCACATTGCCCCATTAGGTCAAAATCAAGGTCAAGCATCAAGGATTTGACCGCAAAATGACCTCCGAATGACCTGTAAAGGTCAGGTCAAAAAATAGGTTAAGACTTATTCGGACATAAAATTTCCTGCTCTTTCAGAATCTAGGGTCAAAAGAATTCTATCAGTCAAATTTTTGTGCTTGAACTTTATTTGACCTTGGTTTTGACCTGATGGGGTAATATGGACACCGGCATCGTACTCAGCGACCCCAAAAACATAAATGCAACTGGTATGAAATCCATTTCTAGCTAAGACACAAGTCGAGATATCAAAAGAAAGATTTGACCGCAAAATGACCTCCGAATGACCTTTAAAGGTCGGGTCAAAAAATAGGTCAAGACTTATTCGGACATAAAATTTCCTGCTCTTTCAGAATCTAGGGTCAAAAGAATTCTATCAGTCAAATTTTTGTGCTTGAACTTTATTTGACCTTGGTTTTGACCTGATGGGGTAATATGGACACCGGCATCGTACTCAGCGACCCCAAAAACATAAATGCAACTGGTATGAAATCCATTTCTAGCTAAGACACAAGTCGAGATATCAAAAGAAAGATTTGACCGCAAAATGACCTCCGAATGACCTTTAAAGGTCGGGTCAAAAAATAGGTCAAGACTTATTCGGACATAAAATTTCCTGCTCTTTCAGAATCTAGGGTCAAAAAAATTCTATCAGTCAAATTTAGATGCTTGACCTTGATTTTGACCTGATGGGGTAATATGGACACCGGCATCGTATTCAGCGACCCCAAAAACATAAATGCAACTGGTATGAAATCCATTTCTAGCTAAAAGACAAGTCGAGATATCAAAAGAAGGATTTGACCGCAAAATGACCTCCGAATGACCTTTAAAGGTCGGGTCAAAAAATAGGTCAAGACTTATTCGGACATAAAATTTCCTGCTCTTTCAGAATCTAGGGTCAAAAAAATTCTATCAGTCAAATTTAGATGCTTGACCTTTATTTGACCTTGATTTTGACCTGATGGGGTAATATGGACACCGGCATCGTATTCAGCGACCCCAAAAACATAAATGCAACTGGTATGAAATCCATTTCTAGCTAAAAGACAAGTCGAGATATCAAAAGAAAGATTTGACCGCAAAATGACCTCCGAATGACCTTTAAAGGTCGGGTCAAAAAATAGGTCAAGACTTATTCGGACATAAAATTTCCTGCTCTTTCAGAATCTAGGGTCAAAAAAATTCTATCAGTCAAATTTTGGTGCTTGACCTTTATTTGACCTGATGGGGTAATGTGGACACCGGCATCGTAATCAGTGACCACAAAAACATAAAGTTCAACTTGACTCAGAGAAGGTCCACCTCAATTTCATTTTGTTGCCCTGTGTAATTTTTTGTATACTAAGAATTTTCAAGCTCTTCAACACAGTCAGACTTCACATTTGGGTGCAGAAAAACTTATCCGAGTATTCCTTCCACTAAATATTATATCACGGCTATTCAAAAAAAAAATAAAAGGTAGGCCTCTTTGTAGCCCAATGAGGTTCTCTTGAGGTTCTTTATTTGGATTTGTTAACTCTTGAAAGCTCAAAAATATCAGAGAATTAAATTTTTTTTCTGAATCTTCAATATTATTCTTCCAAATTTTACAACAAAAAATTTCGATTTTTCTTCCCATGTTTTTTTTTTTTTTTTTTTTGAAGTGAAATTTCTATAAGTTCAGTAGCATAAGTCAGCTAAATGAAAGCGTGTTTCGTGACGAAAACGGGGACAGCTTTATACCGAATGTATCCGAACTGTTTTGTTTCCTTTTTTTTTTTTTTTTTTTTATCGGAGAACAATTAGAGATGAGCGTAATATGTGTCATATACAGTTCTCTAGCTCACTATTTAGCTTTTCTTCAGTGCAGTGGCTAGCCTTTTTTTTTTGTATTCAAAAGCGTTGTAGTAAGCACCACTCACCACCAGTGACCAGTGAGGCACCAGTTACTATATTTATTTGTACTTAATAATTAATTAAACTAGAAAACATTATTCGTATACATATATTAATTGATTTAGTCATTCGTATACATCGAAATTATAGACAGCAATATCTCATATATATATATAAAGCGGCTTCTAGAACTACATACTACGAGTACGAGTACAGAGACAGACTATATTTCCTACGCCAGCATTGAGCAGCCTATTATTATGTATTACCTATAGACCATACATACCATACCTAAGTCATTAATCATACAAACAAACATATATGCATACGATATATAATTTATATAAAAAAAAAATAATTATTTTACATACAAAAATAAAAAAAAAATTAAAAACAAAAATATCGAAACTTAAAATCATCGAAATCGGTCCTCATTTTCTATTTTTCTCACGCTAAAAAAAAAAAAGACAAGTATAACATTTCCCGAAACGTGGAACCTAAAAATGTTAAAAAAAAAAAAAAAAAACAGACGACTATAAAAATGAAGATGATGAGGAATGATCAAGTTTAAAATTATGAATTGAGCAAAAAAAAACGAAAACTGTGTTATTTACACGTTGAGCCTAGTTACTAAACCTAACCTAAAATATTATGTATGTAAAATTTGTAATACATACGTATTACTACAACAACAACAACTAGATGATGATAAAAAAAAGAAAAACAAAAACAAAATAACTAACTACTAACTAGTCTTACTCTATATACCTATAACTCGTACTTTCTCTATAATTATTAATTAAAGGATAAAAATGATATTTGAGCTTTTTAACTATGCAAAAAAGAAAAAAAAAAAAAAAATAAAAATAAAAACTTTATAAATTAAGCCCAATCCAAGTCTTGGCCCAGTCGTCCAGTAGACTTTTCAACAAAACCCAATTCCTTTGGGCATTAGAAGACACATTCTCGAATAGTCTAGCTATGCATACTCTATATACAGACCTACAGAATCCAAACCGAAACCGAAAAACCTAAAACAAAAAAAAAAAACAAAAAAGAACACATAAAAAAAAATAAAAAAAAACACCATTTTGAATTTGTAGTTTTTGTTGAGAACCAAGTGTGAAACACCACAAACAAAACAGTTAAAACAAAAAGAAATTCAATGAAATTATGTTTCAAAAATGAAGATTTCATTTAAAAAGATAAACTGTGTATTTTATTTGTACGAGGGATGGGTTGGAATCACTTGCAGATGGCAGAGGAAACATATCACACGCTGTTACTGCAGAGAAGCACGCCTTCTATTAGCGAAGTCTGCAGAGTGATAACAAGAGAAACGAAGTGTGGACTCAAGAAAATGCAATACGAAAGGCATGAGTTTAAGGATCTTGAAAGATTATCTGGTAAGCCTGTAGTTACTTTCTGCAAAGACGAAAGTGAAAATCTGTTTACAGATGCACAGGCATCACTGAGACTATGGAGGAGTCATGCCAACTAGGAGGCGTTGAAGCGCACAATAGCGCCCGTAGAGTGATGACAACGGAAATACCAGTTAATAATGGCAATATAATAGGGTAACAGGACTATAACGAGGCCGATTTGGTTATCAAAAAGCTGAAAATAATAGATTATTCAAGATCGGCGGTGAAGAGGTCTAGGAGAATTTCAACATCAATGTTGTAGAAAAGAGGTAAAGCCCCCTCTCAAACGATGAAAATCAAAATCCAGAAGACGATGATAGTTCCGGTTCTATTATATGACGCAAAGGCATGGACCATGTTGGAGTCAGACGAAACGGCTTTGGGAGTTTTTGAAAGCTATAGAAGCTATTTGATGAGGTTGACATAGTCCAGTGCATAAAATTTCAGCATCTTCACTGGGCTAAACACCTCATTCGAATGTCCGAAAGAGCTTCAGTACGTATGCTTTACATGGGAGTCCAAATTTGATTGTTGGACGACGTAATAGAAGACGACCTGGCACGTGTACACATGACCAGGTAAGGAGATGTCTCAGAATATTTGGCATTCAAAACAACTGGCACCAGTGCGCACACAGCAGCTGGTGCTTTCATCAAGTCCATTGACCCCCTAAAGGGTCCAGTCCATTGACCACATAAGGAGTTGTGTGCATTGACCCCACAAGGGCTCAAGTCCATCGAAGCCCCTGCGAGCAATTCCATTGACCTCCAAGAAGTCAAGTCTACTGATCCTCCATGGGCATAATTCTAAGTCCCTCCCAGGGTGCCAAGTCCACTGACTCACTTAGCGGTCAAGTACGTTGACCCTCTAAGGTGTCAATTCTATTGACCCACAAGGGATCCAGTCCATTGAGCCCATATGGGGTCAAGTGCATTGATCCCCAAGGAGTTCAGTCCATTGAGCCCATATGGGGTCAAGTGCATTGAACCCCAAGGGCTCAAGTCCATAAAAGCAGGAATCAAGTCCATTAACTTTCTGAAGGGTCAAGTCCAGTGACGTTTCAAGGCGTCAAGTTCATTGACCTTTTAAAGGGTCCAGTCCATTTAATCCATAAGGAGTAAGTCCATTGACTCCAAAAGGGGTCAAGTTCATTGATCCCTTAAGGGCTTTAGTGCATTGAGCCCCAAACGATCAAATCCATTGGCCCCCCAAGGAGTCAAGTCCATAAACCCCCCCAAGGGTCAAGTCCAATGACGTTTCAAGGCGTCAAGTTTATTGACCTCCCAAACGATCAATTCCACTGACCCCCCAAGGAGTCAAGTCCATTGATCTTCCATGGAGCTAATTCCAATTCCCTCCCAAGGTGCTAAGTGCATTGACCCACGCAGGTAGTCAAGTCCTCCTTCTGGGTAGTTCCCCGTCTGGAGACTTCAATAACTTGACCAGAAGTCGATGACTTTAGCAAGAGATCGATAGCCTTGGTCAAAGTCGATAATTTAGTCCGGCAACACTGGCCTGGCTTGGTCGGAAACAATTTCTTTTTTTTAAACGCTTTCCTCGGCGATTCTCAAAAGTGTATATAACCAAATTTATTCAAACGAAAATTTAACTGTGGAAGAAGAAGTCGTTTCCCCATCTGGGGATTCCTCTGTGTTGGAAATGCAGCGTCTGGGAATTTCTCCGTCCGGCGAATCCCTCGTCTGTGTATACTGCTGTCTGCGAAATTCTTCCTTCGTCTGGCATTACTTCGTCTAGGTATTCCTCCGTCTGGTGAATCCTGCGTCTAAGTAGTCTACCGTCTGTGGATCGCCGTCTTGAGATTCCTCCGTCTGTTGAATCCACAGCTTTTAAACGAATCAAAGGTTTAAATGAAGCATAATGCTGTAATGAACATTATCCCCTTCGAACATTATCCCTTTGGAACATGCCAAACGAATGGGCTATGTTAAAATCGTAATTGAGGGTTTGTACCCCCAGTACCGAAATCTTCTGTTTGTGCTGTGGAGTATCGCAGGAGTTGAAATAGATCAAGAACAGTAAAATACCTACGTTGAATTGGGAGGACTTTCTGGATGAGGGTCAAACCGATATCATTCGACTATTCAAAGCTGCCCATGATTTGGACGTATCTCACCTTTATGACGCCATACTCGAGAAGTATGCCGGTACAATGGAAGAGTAGAGGAGAGCTAGTTCCCAATGAAATATATTTCAAGATTGCAAGTATTGACCTACTTCTTCTTCCAAATACAATCAAACAAAACACGATCGATGGAAACTAGTCATTGGAGGGTTTGACGTTATATACACTAAACAGAATAGAATAGATTAAGACCAAACACAACCAAATATTTGTTACTTTTATGAATAAAAAATTTAACAATTTAAATCTTTTTATTGCCGGAAAGATTTTTATGTTTCATAAACTTGAAATCTGCAACAATAAATAAGTTTTGGAGAGATTATGGCTGAACTCAAGCTTTTCTACAGTTTTAAAAACTCCCAAGTACTTTAGAAAACAAGAGTTTTAAAAAAAATAAATAAAATAATTAAATGTAATTTCTTTTGGTAGTTTTTGCATATAACTTGGCAGCACTATGCGCAGCAGTAATGCAAAATTGTTAACAAGCAATCGAGTTGCTGGTAAATGAGGCATTAGCATACATTAAGATTTATAATAAGTCAAATTGAATTTAAAAAATTTAACGCTGCTTAATATGCTTTAATAATTTAATTATTAAGTTTTTAATTTAAACTGCATATGCTATGCCTAACTTGGCAGCACTGCGCACTACTGTAGTGCCAAGTTTGGTATTGTAACACTGTGCGCATACCAACAAGTGTGAGTGAGATGGTCGAAGTCTGCTGCCGTAGTTACTAAGAAGAAGAATAACAAGAGCAACGCAACAACAACAACGAGAGCGTAGCTGTGCAAAACGTCATCAAAATTGCATGCGAAAAAAAAGAAAAAGTTGTACAATTGTTTTTAGTTTGTCGCTGATTTTTGGTATTTAATATAAATAAATGCTAAACAAGCAAAACATGTTCAAAGCAGCGCGACGCTGAACGGTTATCATTTTATTTATTTTTTTTTGTTATAACAAGCAGCAGCAAACGCATATTTACCGAAAACGAACGCACTTGGAACGCTTATCGCTTTCACGCCTCCTCCTCCGCCGCGCTCCTACATACATACATACACCCACGCGAGCGCACACATCTGCTGATTGCGCTGCACGCCAACGCATAGTGGTGTACATTTAAAAGCAGCAACGACATGCAACAGAATGCATCCGCAGCAGCTGCCGCAAGCAGTCCCTTCTCCGCCTATGGCGATCGTCCACAATTGGGTCTGGATGTTGAATTTGGCGCCGATCCGGCAAGTGGCGCTGCATTCTTTCAAAGTGACGGACGCAAACATGACGATCTTAAGCAGATGCTTGACAGCAATAAGGATGGACTGAAGCTGGAGGCAATGAAGCGTATAATCGGCATGATTGCGCGTGGTCGTGATGCCAGTGATCTATTTCCTGCGGTCGTCAAGAATGTCGTCTCGAAAAACATCGAAGTAAAGAAGCTGGTGTACGTCTATCTTGTGCGGTATGCCGAGGAGCAACAAGATTTGGCATTGCTCTCCATATCGACATTTCAACGTGCTTTAAAGGACCCCAATCAGCTTATACGTGCCTCCGCATTACGTGTACTGTCGTCCATACGTGTAAACATGATTGTACCCATTGTAATGTTGGCAATACGTGACAGCGCAGCCGATTTAAGTCCGTATGTACGCAAGACTGCAGCACATGCTATACCGAAACTATATTCGCTGGATCCGGAACAAAAGGATGAACTGGTTATGGTCATCGAGAAGCTGCTGTCCGATCGCACAACGTTGGTTGTCGGCTCGGCAGTGATGGCCTTTGATGAGGTATTTATACACACACACATACGTATGCGATATGCATTTACTTATTTACTTTACGCCTTACTTTTGCAGGTCTGCCCGGAACGCGTTGATTTAATACATAAAAATTATCGCAAACTTTGCAATTTACTTGTGGATGTCGACGAGTGGGGCCAAGTCATTATAATCAATATGCTGACACGCTATGCGCGCACACAATTCGAGGATCCAAATGCTGATGAAGATTTAAGTGCTGCACTGGAAGCGCTTGACACAACAGCCAACGAGAGCAATGCGCCGTTCTACAACGATTCCAATGATGCAACAACATCATCCTCCTCTTCCGATGATAGCGATGATGACGACAATAATGTTGCTGCTGGTGCTGCTACTAAGAAGACGCCACAACACAATAGCAACAATAATAAAACGCCTAAATCTGCTAATGCTAGCAAACGTCGTAGTTCCTCGCCTGGTATTAGCTCCTATACGGTTGATCTCGATCATCGTCTGCTGCTGCGTCAAACAAAGCCGCTGCTACAATCACGCAACGCTTCGGTAGTCATGGCTGTGGCACAGCTGTATCATCATGTGGCGCCACGCAATGAGGTGCAACTTATTGCCAAAGCGCTTATACGTCTACTGCGCTCACACAAAGAGGTGCAGAGTGTAGTGCTGACATGCATTGCATCGATGTCGACAAAGCGTAAGCCCATTTTTGAGCCGCACATCAAGTCGTTTTTTGTGCGCACAAGCGATCCAACGCACATCAAGCTGCTTAAGCTGGACATACTGACCAATCTGGCGTCTGCCTCAAGCATTTCGCTGATATTGCGCGAATTTCAAACATACATCTCCAGCAGTGATCGACCGTTTGTGGCAGCGGCCATACAGGCTATCGGACGTTGCGCGGCCTCCATAGCCGAGGTGACTGAAACCTGTCTCAGCGGCTTAGTGCATTTGCTGTCCAATCGTGATGGTAAATATATGCAAAAATCATATTTTATGCAAAGTTTAAAAACTAATATTGCTTTTCTTTGACCTATTGCAGAGCATGTTATAGCCGAGAGCGTGGTGGTCATCAAAAAGCTACTACAAACCAAGGCCGCCGAACATTTTGAAATTATTACGCAAATGGCAAAACTAATTGACTTCATTACGGTGCCGGCAGCACGTGCTGCAATTATTTGGCTAATCGGCGAATATAATGAGAAGGTGCCTAAGATAGCGCCAGATGTACTGCGTAAAATGGCAAAAACATTTGTCGACGAGGAAGATATTGTCAAGCTGCAGATACTCAATTTGGGTGTCAAACTCTATTTGACCAATCCGCAACAGACATCGCTGTTGTGTCAATATGTCTTTACGCTGGCACGCTACGACACCAATTACGATGTGCGTGATCGTGCGCGTTTCTTGCGTCAGTTCATCTTTCCAGCCAATGGCAACAGCACCATACTGACGCAGAGTGCGCGAAAAGTGTTTCTTACGCCAAAGCCGGCACCGGCGCCGGAGAGCAAATATCGCGATAGCAATAATTTCCAACTAGCTTCGCTTTCACACTACCTAAATATGCGTGCTAATGGCTACAAAGATCTGCCAGCATTTCCTGCAGTAGCGCCGGATACATCGGTGCGTAATGTGGGCGGCAATACGTACACGCCGGAGTCGAATACAACAGCAGCTACAGCCTCACCTGGCGCAGCTACTACAGCGGCAACAACGCGCAAAAGACACTCCGGTGCGCTTGCTGCAGGCGATAAGCAAGAAAAAAGTTTTCTCTCAGAATCAGAAGATAAATCATCACCGTATACAGCAAGCAGTACATCTGGTTCATCAAGTGGCAGTGAAACGTCAAGTGAATCATCCTCGGATGATGACAATGCTGATGCGGCATCATCAACGAGTGAAACAAATGTGGCAAAAGAAATTGTAAAAAAAACAAAAGAGAAAACAGCAACAGCAACAAACACGGGCATAGCACAAAAGACAACCACAACAACAACACCAGCACTCGTCGAGAACAACAATAACAGCAAAAACAAGAAACAGCATGCCAACACCAATGATGTCAGCGGCACCTCGGACAGTGAGACATCTTCATATGCAAGCAGCAGTGATTCCGATACAACAAGTGAAGCCGGCGGCGTGAACAATGACAATGCCATGCCAAGCATTGAACAAAAAAAACAGCATGATAAGCCCGCAGAGTTGACGAAGCCAAGCGCAGCGGTTAATGCAACGAAAAGTAATTTAGATCTACTACTTGATTTGGACGATATACCGCCCATTGGACCAGTGATGACACCCTCACTTGGTGGCTTTCTAACGCCAGGTAAGTAAAATTTGTTTTTTTTTTTTTTTTTCGAAATGTTTTGCCTAAACGTATTCTCACACTCCTCTCACGCTTTTAGGCACGCCCATGCTTTCCGGCATAACGAATATTACATTACAGCCTACGCAACGCATCGAACTGGTCGGTCCATCATACATCGAGTTCAAGCACAAGGAACTATACAATAAACTTTCCGGACATGGTCTACAGCTAAGCTATCGCTTTACACGTGCACCGCATCTTTATTCCTCAGCAATGGCCTCCATTGAGCTGCATTTTACAAATCATGCCAGCGATGAGATCAAAGCTATACAGCTGGGTCAAAAGACACTACCGCCGGGCATGCAATTGAATGATTTTGCGCCCATAGCGCAACTACAGCCGCAACAGACAGCGACAAGTATATTGGGCGTTGATTTCAATGATTCAACACATGCCATCGATTTCGAGATAAACTCAACGGCAGGCACAACGCGTGTGCAACTGAAACCGCCCATTGGTGAATTGGTACGCGCTGTGCAGCTAACGGAGGCATATTTCAAGGAGGAACGCACCAAGCTGCGTGGCATGAATGAACATCAAAGTCAGCTGGCGGCGCTACAGCGTGAAAATGTCGAATTGTTATTGCTTAAACAGAAAGTTTTCGAATGCATTAATGTGGCGTACATTGCAACGGCGGCGGCAACAGCTGCTGATAATAATAATGTGCAACATTATTTTGCCGGACAGACATTAAGCTCAAAGAGTCTGGTGCTGGTGACGCTACAGTGGAACAGCGGCGCGCTCATGATTACAGTTAACTGCGAGAAAATGGTTATTGGTTCCATGGTACTCAATGAATTGCGCAATGCACTGCAGTCGCATTTTAGGCTGTGAATATGTTGGTGAATGGTTGGTTAAATTGTTTTAATTTTTTTTATTTTTTTTTTTTTATTTATATATTAATTATTTTTTATTTTTTTATTTTTTATTTTCAGTTGCATTTTATGAAGCCAATGAATGATGAATGCTTAAAAAAAGAAAACGTTTATACGTATTGATGAACTATATTCAGCACTGTTTTGGCCAAAATATGAACAAATTTGGAAATAAAATTAAATTTTTTTTTTCTTTCTATATTTCTTTTATTAAAAATTTATATATATTTTTTTTTAATACTAAAATATGCAAACGTTTTTCAGAACAAAGTAAAACTAAAAATTGTTACATTTTAAATTCAACTAAAAAACTGAACATAATTTATATTAAATGATATATTATATATATATATATATAAACACAAACAAAAGCATATTTATTAACTTGAAAAAGCCTTACAACATTGTCAACAATTTAAGCATTGTTTAAAGAAGTTTTTAAATAATTTTTGCTTAAATTTTTATTTATTCAAATTCTAAATATAGCTGTAAGCGCCAAAAAAATACAAAAACAATTTTATTTATGCTTTTTGTACGCACGAAAAAAAAAAAAACAAAAAATTTTAATTAAAAAATTTTGCATATTTTAACAAATCCATACCAAGTCGTCATCAGGGTTTCCAGGCACACTACTAGCCTAACTAAAAAAATAAATAAAAGAGAAATTAAATAAAAAAATTAAAGGCTAGCCTAAACTAGGAGCTTAATACTACAACACTTTGCTCTAAACTAAATCTAAAATGTAACAACAAAAAATATATAGTTTTGCTGCAGCCGATTTTTATTTGAAGTGTACTAAAATTTTTATATGAAATATTTATATACATATATAAGCTCTAAAAATTTGTCTAACTGGCTTTATATACTATATATATATATATATATATGTCTTTGTATTGTATGTTATTATTGTCTGTCGCATCGTCCTTGTAATATTTATATATGCTTATTAATAATTGTATTAAAATGATGGATGTTGTAAATCTGTTGCCTTTGTTCTCTTCGAGGCCTTTTTCTCACACTTAAAATAAATAAATAAATAAATTAAATATTGCATAATAAAATATATATGTATAAAAATTAAAGTTTCTGCTAAAAAAACTTATTTAAATAACTCACACAAATGTTTAAATTTAAATTAAAAATAATTAAAATATTTTTGTTTGCTTATTTTTAATGCTATACTATATACTTCTATATACATAATACATATATATATATGACTTATCTTGTCTTGCTTGTGCTTGTTTTCTCTTTCTATTTCATGTGCTTCATTACACTTTTGGCTTATAACAAAATATAATAATTATTGCATATAAATATTAATTAATTTCGTTTATATAAAACAAAGAAATATTAAAAATAAAAAATAAAATTTTGAGGAATTTTTAGTAGCACATAAAGTAAATTAAAATAAAAAATTAATTCTTTTTATTTTATATTTAAACTTTTTAGTTTTGAAATGCCGGCAAATATATAAACTAAAACATTTCCATTTAAAATATTAAAATGAAATATGTGCAAAGAAAAAAAATATTAAATAAATGTTATTGAAATAAAACAAAAATAAAAAATCATGCGCAACTATTGTTAAAGTATAAAAAAACTAATAAATTATATATATAAATACCATATATATATATATATATATACCATATATATATATATATACCATATATATATATATATACCATATATATATATATATATATACCATATATATATATATATATATACCATATATATATATATATACAGTGCAAAGAAATGAACGAAAAAAAAAAACGGAAGAAATTAAATAAAGAAACTGCAATAAAATCTTTAAATTTTTTATAAACATGGACCAGAACACAGGATATTAGCAACCCGAGCGATTGTATATTAAATTTGTAGAACCTATACATATAACTTCTCCTTCACACAGCTGAAGGTACGATTTCTATAGAAGCTAGCTCGTCGATATGGCATATTTTATTAAAATTGCACTCAGATACAAAAAAGCAGACATTTTACACATCGAATATAGAACTATATAAGCTATTCAAAACAACTTTTATATATTATGATAAATGCGAAAGGATCCCCTCCTTTCCACTACTTAGTGTAACATCGGAAATTGAGTTGATATCCAACCATCTACTTCCCCAATTTCCCTCCATATTCACTGCCGAAATAGCATGCAGCTATGCCAGTAGTCTGAAAGGACATTTCAACATTTGTACAGACTCACTCTCTTCTCTTGTTTACAAGCAAATAATAAAAGTCTGAAATGTCTCAGAGGTATGAAACCTATTGTTATGAATCCCAGTTCATTGCGGAATAACCGACAACGAATTCGTTGTTGAAGCAGCAAAGAACGCCCATAATTTTCCATTAAATTCAGAAACCAATAACAAGTCCGAGAGGACGTTAAAAAGTTTCTCAAACGAAATACACGAAAATATGAAGATATAATAAACAACAACAACAAATCACAACATTTTAAAAATATAAACCAAATCAATTATATTTTGTTCTGATTGACAGAAGGCACTCATCGAGCGTGTTGGATGTGCGAACGTTATGTGGTCCCAACATTGACTCGAAACACTATCTTGTCGCAGCCAAGTTAGGCACAAGGCTCAGCGTAGTGCACGCTGCACGTTCCAACATGCAAAGAAAGCTCGACGTGAGCAAGCTGCAATCAGCACAGACCGCCGAAGCCTTCTCAAACACACACGCCCGACTGCTCCCGGAAGCCTCTCCGTCCTCTCAAGATATGTGTGAGCAGTGGATAGGGCTGCCAAGGAAGTTATTGGTTGTACAAAAGCTGTGACGAGGAGTGTTGCAATGCTACAGCAGAGAAGAACGCTTTCTAACAGCGAACTCTGCAGTCGGGAGCAACGCGAGCTGTTAGAGAGCGATATCGAGAGAAACGGAGAGAGGGGAAACGCCTTTTCAGATGCAAGAAAAAGGAGCAAGAAAGGCGTGAGTTGGAGGATGTTGAGAGGTTATGTGACAGATATAAAGCTCGAAAATTCTATCAAAAGTTCAAGCGTCTGACTGAAGGTTTTAAACCCGGAATATTTTTCTGTAAGAATGACACTGGAAATCTGGTAACGGATGAACAGAAATCACTGAGATTATGGAGAAGTCATTTATCCAATCTTCTCGTAGGCGATGAATCGCACAATGCCGCCGATAGAGAAATGACACCGGAACCACCAGTTAATGAGGGCAACATTGCAGAGCCACCGGACTATAACGAGGTCAATTCGAAATATAGCAAAGCGACAGGCTCTGATGGGCTGCCAGCTGAGTTTATGCAAGATATGGTCCGATGAACGCATATCCAATGACTGGAATCGCAGTGTTCTCAGTCCTATCTTTAATAAAGGAGACACCACGGGAAAAGTCTTCTTTCCATTGGATATAAGACTCTTTCGTGCGTATTGTGTAATAGGCTGAAGCCGTATACGGATTCACTGATAGGACGATATCAGTGTGGCTTCAGACCAAAAAGGTCGACCAGTGATCAAATATTTACATTACGTTAAACCTTGGAAAGACCCGTGATTTCAACAAAGACACACACCACCTATTTGTCGATCGATACGATCGAAGTTTCCCGACGCCCTGTCTGCACTAGGTATCCCGGCAAAGATTGTCCGTCTTTGCATGACGACGTTATTTCACACACAAAGCGTTGTCAGGGTGGGAAAAAACATCTCCGACCCCTTTTTTTATCAAGAGAGGTTTCAGGTTTTGTCATATATATATACATTCTACGCCAGTGCCCGTACATATAGAGTAAGTCGGGCTCGATCTTCCAAAAGGAAGTGATGTTGCTCGCTTACGCCGATGACATCGATCATCATGGGCACGCAGGAACGGTCAGTCAGCAACGCGTTCTCAGAGATCGAAAAACAGTCTCGGCTCATGGGTCTAGCGGTGAATGAGGACAAGACGAAGTGCTTGGTGTCTTCTCGCACTCAGTGACGATGGAGAATTTCAACTTCAGTGTTACAAAAAACTTTGTTTATCTTGGATCCGAGATAAACAGCAACAACAACGTCAGCCTGGAGATCAGGCGAAGTAATACGCTTGCAAACAGATGCTTTTTTGGGCTGAGCAAGCGCAAATGAGATGAAAAGCCCTCTCTCAAAAGACAAAAGTCAAGATCTATTAGACGCTGATACTTCCGGTCCTATTGTATGGCGCAGAGGCATGGATTGTGATTGTATCGGATGAGACAGTGTTGTAAGTCTTTGAGAGAAAGATTCTCTGCAGGATTTTTTGTTCTATTAAAGTCGGCGACGAGTTTTGATCCCGTATGAACCGCGAGCTGTACGAGCTATACGGCTGCACTGGGCTGGTCACCTCATTCGAATGGATGAAAGAGCTACAGCACGCATGGTTTACATGGGGGGCCCAAACTTGATTGGTGGACGCCAAAATAGAGGTCGACCGGGCACGCGTTGGAATGACCAGGAGAGATCTCTCCATACTTGGCATTCAAAACGACAAGATTATGGAGGCTGGCGCGCCTTCCTAGACGCGGGCATGAACGATAGACGGTTGACGGCCATTTAAGTAAACCAAATCAGAACACCAAGTAGCCACATATCTGGAACTGACGCAATAAAGTTCATAAGACTAAGACTTGAACATACAAATCTAATCCACAGTTTCATGCGTAACAGAGTCCTTTCACATCTTTGTAAGAACTACAACACCCGCCTTACTATATCCCTTTTACTCATCGTATGCCCATAATTCCAAAAAGCTAGAACAAAACGCCTTAAATTCCCTATCCTCAATGAAATAACTTCCTTCCATAACTTAACTATCATCAAATATTCTTAGAATATACATTAGAAATATTAATTGTAAATAATCTGTAGAAATGTATCACCTTAAGGCCCTAGTTGATCCCGAATTAAGTGTTCTAGTTTGTATTTCTTATAAACAAATAATTATTTCAAAGAGTGTGGCATGTAGAAAGTCAGCCAGACGAACCTCTAACAGGATATAAGATATACTTTATGGCGTTTCAAATAGACTGACTGTGCCATGATTAAAATAAATTCAGCACATTTTATATTTTCAGGCAATATACTCCGAGCTGTTGACTTCACAAAAGTAGAAACAGATATTAAAAACTAAAACAAACATAGGACAAGATATGATCGATCTCCATTTATAAACTAATTCATTTAAAATGAAAAACCTTTTTATACATTTATGTTTGTATACCATAATCACATCTTTGGTGTGCTGGTGACGTTCGTTTAATGCAATAGCAAACTTAAGCAGCTACAAAATAAGTTTATAAATTGTGAATTTATTCACTAATATCGATTTAATACATAAAATTAATAGACATATACACGCTTCAATTTGGATAATGCTCCGCATCTGATAGATCAAAGTTAATGTATGAAGTGTTTCGAGTTACAAAAGATAAAACACGATAAAACGAAGAAGAAACAAAAAAGAAAAAAAAAAAAACAACAAATTCTCTTTTTGAGCATTAAAGCGCGACGCATTTAAGTTGACTCATTGAGCATGGCAGTCCACGACTGACGATCTTCAGCATTCTCGATGTGCGAACGCATCAAACATTTGCCCTGCGACACTAACTCAGCATACTGTGCCACGACAGGATCGCGCCCACACGAAGCAACGGCCACAATGCTGTCGTGTTCGTTCACATAGTAGGCAACGAACTTGAGCGCTTCCAAATCGCCATCGAAGACAACATCCTTATATTGGCCGTGTCCTGAGTAGCGTATACCCTTGCCGAAAAGCATGGTAAAGAAGAAAGGCACTGCGTTGAGTTTTTTAGCGCTGCCGCTCATATTCAAGGCGGCAATGCGTCCATGATACTGTGCCAGCTGGTAGTGGCCAATGGTAACACGCTCGTTGCCCAGCGCAGCGATGTGTGCATTGGCAATATCGCCGCCGACATAGACATCGGGTACGTTCGACTCCAGAAAATCGGTAACATCGACAGAGCCCTTGGCATTGACATGCACGCCCGACTTCTTGAGGAAGCCTGTATTGTATACAGAGCCAGTGCCCAAGATAAGCAAGTCACAGGGCAGCGTGGTCTCGCCATCGCTCAAATGCACGGCAGACACTTCGCCACTGTCGTTGCCCTCAATATTAATGATGCCACTATTCATCAGCATCTGCACTTTTTTCTCCTGGTACAGACGCAAGATACGCTCGCCAATTTGTTCACCAAGCACTGGCTTCAGTGGTACATTATCGCGTCCGACAACGGTGACCTATAATTATTAAAAAGACTAATTAATGTCGATTGAAAATAAATAACCGCATTTTGTCTACTTACGCTTGCCACCTTGTTGACCAGATACGCCGCAGCTTCCAGCGCTATAAAGCTTGCGCCCAGACACACAACGCGCGTCTCCGGCGTAATCTCCATTGTTATAGCAACAGCATCGTCGTGTTCACGTATCACCATGACATTCTTCAGCTCCACACCCGGTATTTTTGGCTTGAATGGCGAAGCGCCAGTTGCAATGTAGATTTTATCATATTTAATGGCACTCTCATCCGTGCAATGCAGCGTCTTCTCGGCGGTATCCAGGCGCGTAGCGGCAACACCCAGCAGCAGCTCAATATCGTATTTCTTATAGAAGGCAGTGTCGCGTAATTGTAAATCCTTAATATTGGACTCTAAAGCCTTTGAGATTTTGACACGATCGTATGGCAATGCCTGTTCACGGCACACAAGCACCAGGCGTCCGGTAAAGCCTTGTTGACGCAAAGTCTCAACACAAACGGCACCCGATGGACCACCGCCAACCACAACAAATGTGCGCTTATCCTTTGCATCACGTTTAACCATATCCTTGATGCGCTTCGACTTCTGCAGATCTGCACGCTTGGCGCGCAGCATAACCTCGCCATTCTCTGCCACCTGTACATTGTAACACGGCAGCGAATCAAGACCGGGAAAATCCTCAATGTCACCAGTTTCGATGTTGAAGCATGCACCGTGCCAGGGGCAACGCACGCGTCCCTCACCCAGTGTGCCAGTGTGTAGCGGTGCGCCATAGTGCGTGCACTTGGCGCCGATTGCCTTCAGCTGACCGTTCTGTTTGATCAACAGCACGCGTGTCTCCTCGTCGAAGTCGACCTGTTTCATCTCGTTTTCGCCAAGGTCGCTCACAAGTCCAACCGACACCGGGGCCGTGTACTCCTCCGCATTAATATTAGACGCCATTTTACTTTCTGCTACTGCTTGGGCTGACTCGCAAGTGGATTGATAAGAACCGACAGTGCCTGGAAACAATAAAATGAAAGCGTTTTAATGACGAATTTTTGTTTTTGTTTTTGTTTTGGAATGTTTACAAGAAAAAGAAAACTCGAATTGGGCGAAAACTGGCTTCGACATTTTATGATGCTTCGTTGACAGGAAAATCAACGCAACGCAACGCAACGCAGCGCAGGTAGAAACTATTTAACTTTTGAGATTTAATGTTGATGCAGCAGCTGAGCTGTGTAGCTCGTTGGAAAGATAGAAAGTGAGAGAACGCCAGACGTCTCAGTGTTCGAAATGCACTTAACGCGTGCACAACTCGTCGTATGGCTGCTCCCGTTACTGGTGGCCTACTCCGCCTGCCAACAGTTTGCCGCTGACACGTACGTGGCAGATGCGAATCATATAATTCGCGTCTACAGCGAAAACGAACTCGATGCCATGGCACAGCAACAATACCAATTGCAACAGCAGCTTGTCAAGCTAAACGAGCTGACAACAACAACGCAGCGCACAGTCAGCTTGCAACTGCATGGCATACCCAGTGGCGGTCAGTACGTCGATGAGCTTGAAGAAGATTTCGAAAAATTGCAGCTCAAATTAGATGCGCTTAAGTCACAAATTGAATTACTAAATCCGCAGAAGCAGAAAAGTAAGTCGCCAACGCCGCAGCCGACGCCGGCGCCACAAAGCTGGACAAGCTTCTTTAAGCGTCAGCGTTTGCATGCAGCACCAGAACAGCTAGCGCAAACAGCTACAGCTGCACCGGCCACAACAACAACAACGTTTCTTTGGCCGTCAACACAAGACTATCCGCAGCAGCGCACTTCAATCTTCCGGCGTATCATGTCGTATATACGTCCAAATGCATTACGCGGTAGCACAAGTGGCAACACCAACAATACTGACGACATTGATGCTAAGCAAGGAAGTGGTGCCACTTTGCTGGCCGGACAACTGCTCGCGCAATTAACGCGTCAGCGCTTATATTTGGATGATCTTATCAATCGTTTGGAGAACATATCCGAACATCGTACAACGAGTGGTTCTTAGAAAAGTTTTGCCCTTTTTTTAAGAAGAAAATTAAATTAATTAAATAAAACAAAGAAAAAAAGAATAATTTCAAGAACTTCATTTTTATAAACAAAAGGAATTAATACCCTACGTTCGGTTGGCGCCTAAAGTTAAGTACTATCCAGTTCTTTAGTGTCTTTTATCGGAAACCTCTTTTGATTAGCTCGACGAGTTGAAATTAGCTGAAGACTTTGTTTGTTTGAACGCACTAATCTCAGGAACTACTGGTTCGAATTGAAAAATTCTTGCAGTGTTGTATAGCCCAATTATCGAGGAAGCCTATAGGAGCCAATATTCCGCTCACCATTTAAGCGATAAAAAAAATTTTGTCATATATCTGCATTCATTTGAGTTACGGAGATGATATTTGAAAGAAGATTACTTCATGAGTTTTGTCAAGGTCAAAGGTGCCCCGATGCCCCACTCTCCAATAAGCGCTAAACAAAATTCGACATATCTTTGCATACATTTTATGTACATACATAGATAATATTTGAAATACATGTTTATGGGATCAGGTGAAATAAGTTCCATTGAAAAAGTGGGAGTAGTTTGGCATTTATTACGAAGAAAAATCTTACGCAGCGCATCAAAGCGTGCCGGCGTACAGCTAGTAAGTACATACCAAAAAAATTTAAATTTTACATTTTTATCTGTCTGTCCGGATGGTTGTTTCGGCGAATCTTCAAAACAGCCGAACCGATTTTGACGGGACTTTCAACGTCTGAAAACTGATGCTATAAGGAGTAACTTAAGCTATTTGGGAAAACTACGAAAAGCGATCAGACAGTGTAAGAAAACTTTTAGGTCCTTATAACAAGTAAATAGGCGCATTAAAACACTTGTACAATCTAAGCAGATTTTGGCAAGAAGACAAAGAGTTTCGGGACTCAACTGAGTCGGCTAGAAATGAACAGTTATTTATTCCATATATTCGGATTCTTATCGTGCTAATTTTTTTAATAGCGCTCAAAGAAGACTTTTTTAAGGCAAATGAGAAATTTTTTGAATCTTTAAGTGTTCTTCTGGTACAAATTCGTTCTAGTGAGGGCAGATGTTTACTCATACATACACCTCATCAAAATTTAATTTGAGCATCTGTAGAATCTGCAATGGTGAGTGGCTCGAGGATGACGCGATGTCCCAATTTTTTTTTATTAATTCGCAAACGATGACCTCTTTTGCGAACAAGTGACCCGTGACAAGTGATGCGTTCGATAGCAGCATGACCTATACCACAAGCAAATGACCATGTCGCATATGGATCATGTTTGCCAGATGGCGTATCGTTCTCAGGTGACACCAAAAAGATGTCACCAAAAAGAGTATAAAAGGCAAAGCGCAAGCAGTAGTCAGTCAGTTGTGTGAGGGCCAACGCTCTAAATTGTAAGGTGCTAAGCATAGAAATTGATTGGTATAGATCACGAATACTCCGGCGAACACCATTGAAGCGCTACAGATTATAAGAAGAAGAAACGGACAACATAAGGAAGTTTGTTAAATAAGACTGCAATAGCGAACACAGCGATCCGGAAAGAAGGATCCTAGACAAAGAGGTAAGTAAAGTAAACTTCTCTTCTAAAATGAAGGAAATATGAAACTTTGATAGATTTATTCTGTTGAGAAATTAATTAAGCCTAGTCACGTTCGCAATGGATCTTGGACGGCCGGTAAAGTATCCCAGAAATTATAGAGCCAGTTGGTTTACGCTTGGATATATATTTTGAAGAAACTTCGCAGACGTGGAACATGGTAAAAGGTCTCAAGAAAGACGACGTGGCATATAAGTTTTTATGCTAAAATTTCGTCACATAAGTACTTATCCGGAAGAAGTATAAAATCTCTCTCCGTCTCTTTATTCAGTAAGGCTCTATTTAAGACTTAATAGACTGCAATTACTCGAAATATATTCGACGAACTCTTATTTGAGCACTCTGCGTTAATGTTAAACCTTCTCGAGAAGCCAATAATAGATAAACCATCGTATAAACTGACCTCCAAGAGTACCAATTGCTACTTAATGTGACAATGAGCTCTAAAGTTAATATCAAAGCCCTCAAGATATAATAAACATCCTGTTACTAATATTGAAATAGACCATTTAGTCTCCGAAAAAAGAAGATTAATGCAGCTAGAACTCCCAAATCTAAGCAAAGCCTCAAAATAGCAAAACGTAATTTAGTTAGAACTCTTAAGTTGGAAGAAATTCTATTCCGAAGACAATACATTGAAAGTTTATCTCCAAATGGTGCGAAATCTTCCCGCTGGAAAGCTCACAAATCTATTAAACCGTCAATCGACTTAGACACACCAATAAGCGACCTTTCTGGATACTGAGGAGTCCCATGATACTACAGGAGTCCCATGATACTACAGGAGTCCCATGATACTGCAGGAGTCCCTTGATACTAAAGGAGTCCCATGATACTATAGGAGTCCCATAATACTAAAGGAGTCCCATGATACTACAGGAGTCCCATGATATTATAGGAGTCCCATAATACTACAGGAGTCCCATGATACTACAGGAGTCCCATGATACTAAAGGAGTCCCATGATACTATAGGAGTCCCATAATACTACAGGAGTCCCATGATACTACAGGAGTCCCATGATACTGCAGGAGTCCTATGATACTACAGGAGTCCCATGATACTGCAGGAGTTCCATGATACTACAGGAGTCCCATGATACTGCAGGAGTCCTATGATACTACAGGAGTCCCATGATACTGCAGGAGTTCCATGATACTACAGGAGTCCCATGATACTACAGGAGTCCCATGATACTACAGTAGTCCCATGATACTGCAGGAGTCCTATGATACTACAGGAGTCCCATGATACTGCAGGAGTTCCATGATACTACAGGAGTCCCATGATACTACAGGAGTCCCATGATACTATAGGAGTCCCATAATACTACAGGAGTCCCATGATACTACAGGAGTCCCATGATACTACAGGAGTCCCATGATACTACAGGAGTCCCATGGTACATCCACAACGAAAATATTCACAGAAAAAAATGAACTGCCACTCTGTAAACTGTTTATCAAGTCAATAATTTGTATTACCAAAAATTTATTAGAATTAATCGTTTTTTTTTTATTTTCTTTCCCAGACAAATCGACGCTTTGCATGCGACAAGTTTCACTTTTTTATGGGGGGTAGGGTGAAGCAAAAAACTTTCTCAAGTTTAAATATAGGTTAATAAATAATTAGCGCTATATATCGATTGAAAATATGTGTAAAACCTTTCGAAACAGTTGAAGAACTGCTGTTACAAGCTGCCAGCATAGCAGGTGACAGGAAAAAGTCATAACTGAATGGAGACAGACTGACTGACTTGACGACGGTCGGGGCTAAATGTGGTAAGGTCACTCACGCAAAACTAGATTTTATTATATTTTTTTCATTACACTGCTTGCATGACTTTCAAAAGTGGTTTTCTATTTTTTTGTTTATTGTTTTTGTTGTCTTACAAACTTTTTTATTTTCGAATAAAAATTAAATACGCCTTTGTTTCTATGTGCGTGTCTTAGAAGCACAGTAGTGCGAGTCCAGTTTACTATTTGCATAAAAACTTTAATTGAATGCGTCTTTGGTCAAAATTTTGAAGAAAAATGGCAAACCATTTTGTAATATTTAGTGTGAGGCGCGAGAAAATGTGTGTGCGGATGTACAACATAACTGAATAGTGTTCGAAAGTACTTGGAAGGCATTCAACCAGAAGGTGCTAAGCCAAGCCGTTTACTCACTGAGCACCTAGCACCTTCTAATATTCATCATTTGGCAAAATATATTCAAACAATAACTGCGAAATGAGTTAAGTTTAGTCAGTTTATTGATGAGAAATATTAAAGGTACCGTTAAAATTTTGGAAGGATGTAAAATCATCATCTGGAATGAATGCTTACCAAAACAAAAATTACAATTGGTTGAGTGAACGAGCCATGCTGGCAGTAAAGAATAAAGAAGTGGATCACTTCAACTTAACAATTTAAAATCAAATTATTGGTCTCTTCAATTCTATCGAAACTATCCAACTGAATTTTTCAACTCATTGAATCAATATCGAAGCTGGAGGGTATCAGATGAGCCAACTATGTCAGATCATAGAATCAAACTATTAGACATTGCTTCAAGAAAATCATTGGGAATCCTAGACGTACTAACTGGAAAATGTATGAAAGTGGCCTCAAGAGCAACAACCAACTCATCACTAAACTTAGAAATAATGATTGATGCATACCATCAATGCTGCAAACAAAAAGAAGTCAAGTCAGTAAAACAAACACTTCCTGGTGGAACAAAAATTTAGAGTAACTTAGGAAAATAGTATGGAGCCTATTTAATAAATTTAAGCGCACTGGAGACTGGCAATGGAGTACACGACCAGTCTTACTGAGTATAACAAAAATATACGGAAAGCAAAGAGAGATAATTTTCGAAAATTTTGCCCTGCAACTAGAATATTTAGAGCTCTCTGTAAAACTAAAACAGTTTAAGGACTCTGTCTAAAGAAGCCAGATGGTACATTTACGAGAGATGAGTAGGAGAAAGCACGCTTTTTAGTCGTAACTCAGACTCAGACTCAGAATGCATCCCCATACTGGAAGAAAATACACCAGAATATTTGCAGCAGGGTAAAACCAGAAAGAGCGAACTGGAAACTAGCAGGTGATATTTGCACGGAAGATAGGCTTAGATGGGCCATCGGATCATTCAAACCTTTCAAATCCCCTGGGGTCGACGAAATATGTCCAGCACTACTACAGAGGGGACTAGACCTTCTAATAGGACCAATGCTGATAATGTTTAGAAGTAGCCTGGCACTTGGTTATATACCAATGTGCTGGAGAAAAGCAAAGGAGGTGTTTATGCCGAAGGCGGGCAAGAAATATCCCTTCTCACCTAAGACCTTCAAACCAATAAGCCTTACCTCATTTATGCTGAAGGCTTTAGAAAAACTAGTGGATATACACATCAGGACCACTTAACTGATTAAGGAACCACTTCACAGAAATCAACATGCATATAGGTCTGACAGATTCACTGAAAGTGCCCTATACCAGCTAGACACCCTAATTCGTAGCGCCATAAAAGACAAATGAACAGCCATTTGTGCTTTCATGGACATCGAAGGTGCCTTTGACAACACATCACACACGGAAGTTGCAAAGGCACTTAACAAGTGGAGTATAGATCCTGACCTTATCAGATGGTTAGTACAATTACTGGACTCAAGAACAGTCGAGACTAGCCTATTTGATACTAATATTATATTCAAAACCACAAAAGGATGCCTCTCCTGTGGTGTTTCGTGGTGGATGAACTATTACAGCTTCTTACAGTTAATGGCATCATATGCCAAGGCTATGCGGACGACATAGTTATTATCTGCATAGGGAAGCATTAACATCACAAGATCTTGGTGCTCTAAGGTAGGACTGAGTATTTTAAATCTAATGCCGCTGCATCTTCATATCCAACAACAGGCTGACAGAGTCATTGCTAGGGTAGGAAGAATTGACACTAGTAGGAAGACCTATATCGGGAATCAAACAAGTGTTAATATGAAAGACGTCCACCCACTTCTGCAATACCCTAGTGACAACCTAGGCATAATGAACAACTTCACTGGAAGATTTAAAGTAGGACTCAGCAATAAAGAAGAATGCGGAAACATAACGCTGAAATACAACATCAAACCAGGAGCAATTAGCTGGTATACAGTTGGCTCCCTAACAGACGAAGCAAGTGGCGGACCTCGCACTAAATACTTCGAATCACTACGGAAATTCACAAGTATCTTCCAGGCAGAAATATATGCAATAGAAAGATGTGCTCAATTCAATTTAAATAGGGGGTACAAGAACCAAAACATCAAACTATCTTCTCTGATAGACAGGCGGCTATTAGAGCAGTAAGTTCGACTGTGATCAAATCCAAACTGGTCATGGAATATATAGGTAAACTAAACAACCTAGGAAAATTTAATAAGATTACTCTGTACTGGATATCCGGACATGCGGGCATACCAGGAAACGAGCAAGCAGATGACTTGAACAGGAGAGGGGCAAATAATGTGAAGAATTAAAACAGAGCAAAAAGCTGTTAGGCCCTTACAACAAGAGGAGATCGGAAATATGCAACGGTCTTAAAAGAAAAGATCTAAGAATGACTTCGGGCCTACTGACTGGACACTGTGGACTTAGAAGACACTTGTGGAATTGGAATCGAAAGTGATAGAGGATGACGAAACTCCGGAACATATCTTGGGAGACTACTCAGCTCTGACCCAAACCAGGCCCATATATCGTGGCAATTACCAAGTGACAGGAAGCGTGGTGCATGCACTCAATCCCAAAAACTCAGGGCAGTAGGGCTGGATGAGTTGCTGTAAGTCAACCACTGTTACGGGCACAATAGACCTGTAAAGGTCGCAGTGCCTACTACCTAATAATAATAATAATAATAGCAATAATCAATGTCGAAATCTGTATCAACCAAGTCTATGCAATGAAACACTTTTCTTGGTAAGGAAACTCATGGAAAGTGCAAAGGTAAGAAAGTTCTCATTCCGCGAAATGCCATGTTTCCAACCTTTTAATCCTTGAGAGTTTGTGTCTTGAATTTCGAAAATTAATTTGCAGGTGTCGGCAAACCAACCGCTTTATGCGTTCTTGCACCTGACAGCAAAGGTAGTCGACCACCTGCCAACTGAATTATTGTTTCTGAGTTGCTACGAAATTCAGAGGGTCAGCTTGTTAATTCGAACAATCCAGACTATCAATTGTTTCCCGTTATTTGTCCAAATCAAACGTACTGGCCTACAGATCCAAGAAGGCTTCAAGTTGTATTGGATATTAATAAAAGAAGGCTGCTAATTACAGATTTTCAAGATATTTTTCTGGATCAACCTTTTTAAACATTCCAGCCGATCCCAAGATTTTCGATCTGGCATTATTTTGCTGTTGGTTAGATGAAGCGATAAATCTAAACATGGAAATAAAAAATGTCCAGGATTTTGATGACACAATAGATGACTTAGCTACTCCTTCTCGAAAACCAACAAACTATTCCTTGTATTCTAGCGAAATCAGAGATTTTATTATTGAAGAAAAAGAAGACTGCAACGTATCCGGCAACAAGGTCAACCAAAATTTAGTGCAACAATGAGTACTAAAAATTTTAAATCGCAAAATTTATAAAAACAAAATTTAATTGTTTATTCAATGGAATTTACGCATTCCAATATTTGTGAAATAAGCGTGAAGCCAATTCGTAAATTAACAAAATTTATGGCTGTTCTGGTGAATTGAAATTTTTCATTTTACGCATTATTGATTAAAAAAAATTACGCAAAATTAAACACCAAAGCCCACTGTGCCAAATACCAAAGCGATTTAAGTTTTTATGACTTATTTCATTAATGTTTTTTTTTTTCTCTTTTTTTCGTACGAATTTGTCTTAATGAGAAACGTGTAGATTTGAGACCGGCGGCACACCTGGTGATTTCACAGCACAACTGACCAAACGAACGATAAAGGTCATAAGAAAAAAAAAAACCAAAAAAAAAATAAAGCTAATTCACTTCAAATAGTTTAAAGTCAAATAGGTACAATTGATTGAGGTTCAGTATTCCAAAAAAAATAATTTTGACAACGATTTACGGCTTTTGTTAAAAATTTGTATTACATACCTCAAACTTAAATTCAACTGTCTAAAGGCACGGCTAAGCTTCAACTGAAACTAAACCAAATCCACACAAAACTTGAAACGTTTTATATAAATTTTTAAAAAATTTAAAACTTGTCACTTGACTTTAGTAAAAAAAATAGAACCGGTTGCTGTGTCATGTTTGCTTGAGGAAAGCCCCACAGTTTAACTTCTTTTAGTATATAGAAAAGATATTCATATACAAGGCATTCGTAGAAAGAATTTGCTTAAACAATTTTGAAATAAATAATTTAAACCAGTTCAGTTCAAGTGTTTATTTTTTGATTTTTGCTTTAAATTTGAATTTTGTTTATTTATTTATTTGGAAATCATTGCAGAAATGTGGCAAATTTTATTGCATTTTCGCTGCTTACGAATTATAATGGAATTTAATTGACAACAGTTGATTTGCTTTAATTTATGGCTAGTTCTAGATTTCCGTTGCAGGTGCATTGATACACTGCGCGCCGCTTGAATAGAACAAATGTGCAGGAGGTCATGCAACAACTGAATGCGTTAAACAACTTGCATACACAGTAATGAGGCAAATACCGCTAATTATAGAAGGTGCAAAGTTAACCAAGAGATGGTCGCTAAACGAGCTCCCTCTAAACCTAAAACCAGACCAATTCTGATTCCAGTATAGAAACAATAGACAAACACAGAAGAGTCGATTATACAATTTGTCATAAACTAAATAAAAAACAGGACTCACTAAATAAAGATCCATTATTCTCTGATATAAACGTATGGTGTTACTATGCAGGTGCAACACTCTCAGTAAGCAAGCGCAAACATCTGCATAACTGCCGGAAATCAAATCTAGCACCTTCCAAAGCGTAGATTATCTCAAGCAAACACATTGAAAACCTCTCTAAGCAACTCTCCAAAAAACTTAACATTATCAAATGTTTATGTGAGCATGTATATGTGAGCAATGGATAGGGCTGCCAAGGATGTCATTGGTTATACAAAACCTGTGCCGAATTCTGGGTACGACGAGGAGTGTCGCAATGCTACTGCAGTGAAGAACACTTCCTAACAGCGAATTCTGCAGTCGGGAGCAACGCGAGCTGTAAGAGAGCGATATTGAGAGAAACGGAGAGAGGAAAAACGTCAGACGAAAGAAAAAGGAGCAAGAAAGGCGGGAGGCTGAGAATTTTGAAATGTTATGTGACAGAAATGAAGCTCGAAAATTCTATCAAAAGGTCAAGCGTCTGGCTGAAGGATGAAGGATGGAAATGGAAATGGAAATCTGGTTACGAATGAACAGGAATCACTGTGATTATGGAGGAGTCATTTCTCTAAACTACTCGGAGGCGATGAAGCGCACAATTCTGCCGATAAAGAAATGACACCGGAAACACCAGTTAATGAGGGCACTATTCTAGAGCCAACGGATTATAACGAGGTCAATTCAGCGGCCGGCTCTGATGGGCTGCCAGCTGAGTTATTTAAGGCCGGCGGTGAAGAGTTGGTTAGGAGTATGCACCAACTTTTATACAAGATATGGTCCGATGAACTTGATGGAATAACTGGAATCTCAGTGTTCAGTGTCCAATCTTTTAGAAAGGAGAGCCCGCTGTTTGCGCCAACTACCGCCGAATAAGCGGTAGTTGAAGCCATATACGGATTCACTGATAGGACGATATCAGAGTGGCTTCAGACCAAAAAGGTCGACCAGTGACCAAATATTCACATTACGCCAAATCTTGGAAAAGACCCGTGAGTTCAACAAAGACACTCACCACCTATTTGTCGATTACAAAGCCGCTTTCGATACACCGATACGATCGAAGTTCTTCGACGCCCTGTCTGCACTAGGCATCCCGGCAAAGATTGTCCGTCTTCGCATGGCGACGCTTTCTAACACACAAAGCGTTGTCAGGGTGGGGAAAAAAATTCCCGACCCTTTTAATACCAAGAGAGGTTTCAGGCAGGGCGATGCTCTGTCGTGTGATTTTTTCAATTTTTTCAATGCCCGTACATACAAAGTATGTCGGGCTCGATCTTCCAAAAGGAAGTGATGCTGCTCGTTTACGCCGATGACATCGATATCATCGGCACGCAGGAACGGCGTGTCAGCAAGGCGTTCTCAGAGATTGAAAAACAGTCTCGGTTTATGGGTCTAGCAGTGAATGAGGACAAGACGAAGTACTTGGTGTCTTCTCGCACTTCAACTTCAGTGTTGTAGAAAACTTCGTCTATCTTGGAACAGAGATAACTAGCAACAACAACGTCAGCCTCAGAAATAAGACTTGCTTGCAACGCACTCCGTACAACTCCAAGCAGACATTTTAACCATAGAACTATATACGCTATTAAAAAAAACTTTAATATTTTGATGCATTCGAAATATTCTCCATTAGAAAAAATTTTCAGTAAAATAAGCAAATCAAAAAGAATCCCCTCCTCACTAAGGAAGGCACTTTACAGTTTAGGTAAAAGATGAGCTTTCAAGAATACGCCGGTATTTGAGCTGCCGTAGAATACTTGTACACTGACACTCAACAATCAACTTGTATGAATCTGTTGATTATTTTAATGTAATTAATTATTAATCACATTGCTTTGAAAATAATTGAAAAATAAAGAACAAAAATTCCAAAAAAAAATTGTAGAAAATTCTAAAATTTTTAATTGAAACATTTCGTTACATAAAAATTGGCAAAATTGCGAAAAATAGATTTTAACGAATTTAATTGAAAAAGCTTTTCAGAACACATGCGTGCGCACAGCAAACTACTTCAATTGTGCGAGTTGTTCGTTTTGACTGTTAAATCAAATTTTGAAATGTGAATGGTCAAGTGCAACGAGGAAGCAGAAGCATGTAATATTTTGACTGTTCGTTTTGTTAGAGTTTCGTGCACAACAAATCAAAAAAAAAAAAAAAACAAAAGTAAATAAAGTATAAAAATTCCGGTATTTAATACGCACGTCTACGCATTTTACAGTTGTTCACTTGTTGTGCTACTTGGATATGTCAACACAGTAGACGTCTTCAGATCCTTAGCTTGTGCAAAAACTACACCGTCGCCCGCTAACCGTTGCAGTTAAAATTTTTGTCAATCAGCCGCTGCTGCTGCCGCCGCCACTGCTGCGCAATACGAATTGTTGCGCCATGACTGAGCCGGAGGAGGTAGTTGAACGTTCGCACGCCGAAGTCGTTATACTCGATGCCGATGCACATTACGGCAAGGTTATCGATAGCAAAGTACGCAAACTATTGGTCAAGTCGGATGTTATGCCCTTCGATACGCCGGCCGTGGATATACGTAAGCATGGCTATCGCGCTATTATAATTGCCGGCGGTGCAAATCCCGTCGATGCTGATAATGCGCCCAAATGTGATTCCGAATTGTTTAAATTGGAAATACCGGTGCTTGGCATTAGTTACGGCATGCAACTGATTAACAAAGAATTCGGCGGCACTGTGAACAACAAGGACATGCGTGAAGATGGTCAGCATAATATTGAAATCGAAGAGGCCTGCCCGCTATTTAGCCGTCTCAGTGGTATACAGTCAGTGATGCTGACGCATGGCGACAGTGTGGAGCGTGTTGGCGAGAAGCTGAAGGTCGGTGGCTGGTCATTAAATCGCGTTATTACCGTTATCTACAATGAGGCGCTGCGCATATATGGCGTACAATTTCATCCGGAGATCGATATGACCACAAACGGCAAGCAAATGCTTTCGAATTTTCTGTACGACATCTGCGGCTTGGCACCGAACTTTACACTGGTCAGCCGCAAGGAGGAGTGCATAGGCCATATTAAGAACACTGTGGGCAGCAATAAGGTATTGTTGTTGGTCAGCGGTGGCGTTGTTTCGACCGTTTGTGCAGCGCTGCTGCGTCAGGCCGTAGATCCTAGTCAGATAATAGCTGTGCATATAGATACTGGTTTCATGCGTAAGCATGATATCGCTAATCTAGAATTATCTTTGCAAGAACTTGGCATTGAACTTATCGTACGTAATGAGGCATACTCATTCCTGAGCGGTGTCACAGAAGTCAAACGGCTGCCAAATGATTCTCCAGTCGTCATGCGTCAAACGTGCAATGCGGCCGACAAACGAAAACTGATTGCTGATACGTTCGAGCAGGTGACACAGGAGCTAATCACGGAAATGAGTTCTAAAGATGAGCATGTGGTGCTGGCACAGGTCATATTACGTCCGAATTTAATTGAATCTGTGTCGGTACTGGAAAGCGCTGTTGTGAAACCAGTTGAAGCAAGCCACAGTAGTGTTACAAAGTTCCGGAATGTTGTGACACCGCTGAGTGACTTTCACAAAGACGAAGTCTGTGATTTAGGCAGAGATTTGGGTCTATCAACGGACCTAGTCGAAAGACAACATTTCCCAGCGTCGGGTTTGGCAGTAAGAGTACTGTGCGCCATGGAGCCATTTATGGAGCGTGATTTTTCACAGACACAAGTCATGGCAAGCGTCATAGTAAACTACAACACTAAACGCGAAAAGGGACATGCACTCGTGCCCAATGTCGAGAGCAGCATCTCTGATGCCGAACAAAAGGAGCTTGTACGTATTTCTATAGCCATGGATATACAAGCTAGGCTATTGCCCATACGTTCAGCAGGCGTTCAAGATGACAAAAGAACGTACAGCTATGCGCTGGGTTTGGCTACAAAGACTGAAGAACCGAATTGGACTGATTTGATGTACCTGGCTAAGCTAATACCGCGCATATTGAGCAATGTGAATCGTGTTTGTTATATCTTTGGCGGACATGTGCCGTTTCTAGTCACGGAAATTACGGTTACATCATTAAATAGTGTCGTATTGAGTCAAATACGTGCAGCGGATACCATTACCAATGATATTATGAAGCAGGCTGGGCTTCAAAACAAAATTTCACGTATGCCTGTTGTGCTACTACCGGTGGACTTTCATCGAGATCCGCTTGAACAAGAGGTTTCGTGCCGTAGATCAGTTGTGTTGCGTCCATTTATAATGAACGATGTCATGGCGGGTGAGCCTGTGGTGCCAGAAACTATGCCAGTGCCACAAGCGGTGCTGAAACAAATCGTCGAAGAAGTATCTAAATTAGATGGCATCTCAAGAGTGCTGTACGAACTCACTGCCAAGCCACCAAGCACAATTGAATGGGAATGAATGAGATGTGTGGTGTGGTGTGGCACGTTTAACGCTGCAAGCTGACTAAACAAAAAAAAAATTTTAAGGTTTATAAAATATACTATGTAACGAAGAAGACTAATTTAAATACATAAAAAGCTTTAATATATATAATATATATTGTACTATATATACTTAATGCCTGTTGGCTAAAATGTACAAAAGTGGGTCCATCCTTTTACAAATATTCACCCAGTAAAATAGTTAAGCTTAGTCTGTAAGATTGTATGAAAACTTTGCAACTGTTAAGCAAGAATTATACATAATTTATTTTAAGGATTCTTTTAATTAATTAATTTATTATTTATTAAATAGGAAATCGAAGTAATTCGATTTTTCTTGAAAAACCTTGTTAAACGAAAATTGTCTAAAAAATATGGTCTTGACAGGATAAGGCTTTAATTAAGGAATTTTAAGAATTTGTGTACTAATCATACAGTTGCAAAGGAATTACTGAGCTTAGAAAGGAATCATTTTTGTAACCTACTTGGAGGCGATGAAGCGCACAATACCACTGTTAAAGAATTACCAACGGAATCAACAGTTAATGAAGGCACTATTGTAGAGCCACCGGACTTGTACGCGGCCGATTCAGCGGCAGACACTAATCGGCGGCAAAGAGTTGCTAAGGAGTATGCATGAATTTTTAGGCAAAATATGGTGTATGCATACGCAAGACTGTAATCTCAGTGACCTAACTCTAAGTAAGCAGATTCCGCTGTTTCCGCCAACCGCCTAATTCTTCTCTCCATTGGATATGAGATGCTGTTGCGCGTATTGTGTGAAATAGGCTAAAGCCCGAATGTATTGATAGAACAATATCAGTGGGGCTTTACAAAAAATCCGAGAAAAGATTCGTGAGTTTGACAAAGGCACACACCACCTATTCGTCTACTAAAATCCGCTTTTCTACGCCTTCTCAGCAATAGGTATCCCGACAAAAATCGTTCGTCTTTGCATGATGATGCTATCAACAACACAATGCGTTGTCAGGCTAGGGAAGGACCTCGCCGAACCATTTTTGAATGGTTTTTGGCAGAGTGTTGCACCGTCATGCGATTTCTTCAATATTTTGATGGAATACATCTTACGCCTGTGGCCGTACATACAGAATATGTCGGATATTCATTAATGTCATCGGTACACAAGAACGGTGAGTTGCTGACCGAGGCGTACTCGGAAATTGAATAACAGTTTCGGCTCATGGATCTAGCGGCGAATGAGGACAAGATGAAGTACTTGGTACATCGCGTCTTCGACGGTCTGTGACGATGGAAAATTTCAACTTTAATGTTGTAGAAAACTTCGTCCGGATCTTGGATCCGAAATAACCAGCAACAACAACGTCAGCCTGGAATTCAGGCGAAGAATGACGCTATTTAGGGCTGAGCAAGCAAAGATGTACAAAACGCTGTTACTTTCGGTGCTACTGTACGGCGCAGAAGCATGGAACGTTATTGAGTCAGACGTATATGTAGTTCTTAAGAGAAAGAATCTCCGCAGAATTGTTGGTCCTATCAGAGTCTGCGATGAGTTTAGGTACTGTATGTACCGCGAGCTGTATGAGCTATTCGATGAGCTTGAGATAGTAAAGCGTATTAAATTTCAGCATGAATTCGAATGCATGAAAGAGCTTCATTACGCAGAGTTCACATGGGGGGCACAAACTTGTTTGGTGGACGCCGAAATAGAGAACGACCGGGCACACGTTGCATAACAGCTGACACCAGCGCGCACAAGACTACAGCAGTAGGTGCTCCTTGCTGATTACGGCCGTAACCGAACGACGGTTGAAGCCCATCTAAGTAAATAAGGTATGGAATTAGACAGAATTTATTTGACTGACTGCCTAAAAATATGATTTACAAGACGCTGAAAGATTATCCGCAAGTTTTTTTTTGAGCTTTATTTAGTTTAGTTAGTTTGTTTCTGCAGCGTATGATGAGCTTAATCCAGCGGCTATACTGTTCTGTTCACATTATGCAGGTCCAAACTTAATTGATGCACGTTTGTACAGGTATGACGGGGTTCACACACAACCGACTCTGCCGCAGAGTTCTTGTGTTTTTTAGGCAAGGGAAGCAAGGTACCTAGTTTACCCTCCCTAAGAATCCTGCAGCAGAGTCGTTGTGTGTAAATCACGTCAATGGAGCAATCTCAGCGCCGGCGCGCAACAGTTCGCAAAACAGCTGGTGCAAACAAGAGTGAACAAAGGTTAAAGGTGACCAAAGTAAGTAAATGTTTTATACACAAAAAAAAAAAAATTTACACTTTTTTTGCTAAGTTTAAAAAGAACAACACCAACAGCCAAAATAATATACTTTTTTTTTTGGTAAAGATTTCATACAATAATTTTCCTAGTTTATACTAATTAGTTTAACTAATTTCAGTATGGTCACTCTTTTTACAACACATATGTATGCATGCATGTGCACTAATAATTTACTGCTGTTTCTAATGTTGTTGTTGTTTTTTGCTTTTGTGCTTTTCTGTTGTTGTTGTTGCTGTTGTTGTTGTAATTAACTAACTCACTCGTTTAACGTTCATTGTACCACAAACTGGTTTACCTTGGACAGACGTTGTACGCCGCAACAACAACAACAGCAACAACAAATGGCAAATTTAATTGCAACAACTCAATAAATTTTTAGATTTGCTTACCGCTGTCGTTGTTATTGTTTTGTTTTAATTCTAAAATTAATTAATTTCGTTTAACTGCGTCGCGTTTATGTTTACCGCACAATTTTTTGTTATTTTTTTTAATTAACAATTAAAAAAAAATTGTATAAAAATTAAACGTTTGCCTGCAATAAAAGCCGATTAAGCAATGGAAATATGGAAAAGTTTGCAAAGCCATCGAAGCCAAATTTTGGAGAAGCAAAAATATGAGAGTGAAAGAGCGTGAAAGGGTGCTAAAAGCGCATGAGAGCGCAATTTGAACACGCAAAATTGTGTGCGAATGAATGAATGACATGCACGAGATGACAGTAAGACAGAGCGAGAGAGAGAGAGAAGCAAAACCAGATAAAACTTTAAGTTCTGAGTAGCAACGAAGCAGCAATACGCTTTTATCTATTTTTGTGGGTTTTTCGGTGTGAAATTTTTTAAAAATTATTGTTTTTTAGCCTCAATTTCTTTAATGTCCTAAGCTCCTACGCAATTTTAAAGAAAATAATTTATATACATATATAAAAATGAATATATGTGTGTATGTTTGTATGTATATGACCTATAGACTCCGATATATATATATATCTATACTAAAATATGATAGTCGCGATACATAATATCTAAAACTTTATGCGAATTATAATTATTCTCAAATAGTTTTAATATATTTCAAATGAATATGATGTCAGGTGATTGTGATAGATGGTTGCCTAAGAGATGTGTCGTGGGAGAATGAACGTACGAAAAGAAGAGTGTGATGAGAGGTTCAAAGTGATAGGGTTTTTTTTTTTTTTTAAATAACAGCACTTATAATTCGTAGTAATGAAGCGAGGGAGGGAAAGTGTGCTACTCGAACTAGAGCTTGGAAAAACATAGATTTTTAGACCGATGCATCGATGTTGTTGTTGTTCTGGAAAACATCGATTCATCGGTCTTAAAATCGATGTTGTTTCCCAGCTCTAACTCGAACAGAGCTGTTAAGGAAATAGCAGGGAGAACAAGTTAAGGGAAGTATGCCGGGCTATAATTCTTGACATTCTTTAAATTTCAACCCATAAGCGGCTGAAGGTTATGTTTTATAACTCGGCGTTGAAGGTGACGTCTTGACCGGGTCTCATAAAAAATAACACAGAGGAATGCATAGTAGAGCATGTCGGATCAGCTAAGAATCGTAGCATGCCATGATAAATCAAATATTGTAACATCGGAAGTAAAAACTTGCATTTTCGGTGATGACTTACTTATACAAAAGGAGGACAAAGAAGGTGCGTAGCAGCGTCAGTCGGATCCGCTAGTATTTAATAAAAGTCATTGGAAAACATGTGAAAAATGGCTGAGCTAAGTTGTGTGTTGTTGGAGCAAAGAGTGCAACTGAAACTTATGGAGATTCGGTACTACGCGCAAAAGAACGTCTACTAAAAATCTTGATCTTTTGAGATAATTTAAGAAAAGTATTCATTTGGAGCCTGAAACTGTTGTAGAACAATGCAAGAAGACTGTTAAGAATTAAATCAGTTCGTGTACTGCTCGGTGAAGATTTCAAGACATACAAAAGAATTTTGGAGATGCGCACTACGGAGAGCTGAAAGTTCCATTGAATACAATTTATCAAAATCAAATATTTTTCTAAGGCTGCCATAGTGAAAGCTGGGAGTGTACGCAATACTTGAGTACTCCAAATGATAACGCATTCCGATTTGGAGACAGGCTGATTGGAGAGTTATTTGATAGGATGTTGGTGTTATCGTGTTAACGTGTGGTCTCCTATGTAAACCAAAAGAATTACTTCTTGGCATAAAACCAAAGAAACGAGATATCAACAGTGCTGCTTTAAAATTAAGTGGACTCACTTTTAAACACCGATTTTTTGAAGAAACTTGGTAAACTACTTAAACATCGAAAAATATTGAACACGTATATGCTTTGGATTTTATTTCTCCCGTTCAGATTTAAATGAATACCGATTTTCAGCTTTGTACCTCCAATAAATGCAAAGATATGACGAAATTTTTCATCCCATATATGCTGATTGGGGCCTATGTTTTTTTCCAACGACCCATTTATTTCTATAACAAAATGCATACAAATTGGTTAAGCGGTTTAGGCGTGATGCGCGCACAAACAAACAAAAATTTGTTATCGGTTTGATTCGATTTATAGAGGATATATATATATATATATATATATATATATATATATATATATATGTTCTATATTCAATATACGATTTTCTTAAAAGCGTTACAAACAACATGATGTAATAATAATATTTTTACGTTTCGCATGAAGTGCATTACAAGTGGCAGAGAGAGAGAGAGAGAGCGCAGTTATGTGACTAGAACAGCTGTTAATGTTATTGTGCTGTGCTAAGTGTTGCCGGTTATGCGACACAAAAACAACAAATGCGAGAATAATGAAAAAATATTGAATGATGTATTTTAATACTCTTCACACATATTGCAATTTAGCGAACGGCTGCTCTATTCCAACACCGTCTTCCCGTTGTATATGAATTGCTTACAGTTTGAGTAGCACTCTGCATTTGCAAACAGTTTGATAAGTGTTGGCGTTTATTAGTTTTTAAGCTAAGAAATTTTATTTATATTTAAACATTAATAACTTCTGACTCTGCGACTCGATTTTGTTGCAATAAACAGCAAATGTTACTCACAATAATGCTGCTTAAATTTAAGTAATTCGATTTTTAATTTAACGAGTGATTTTAACGTGATGCGCGCGCAAACCAATAAAAAACAGAATATTTACAAAGTAAATCATTTCAGTAACGTCAGGAATTTGAAAAACGGAATTGTACGAATCACCGTGCTTATGATGCACTTTTATATACTTAAATATTTAGCCTTGGAGAAGGTTTCTTATGACTTTCTTACTGTCATTTCGTAACATTCTCTAAGAAAATATTTCGCGAAAAGTACACAGAAAATAGCATTCTAAGTTTTCATGTACTTTTATCTGCGGTTTATGGTTAAAATATAAAAAAAAAAAATTGTAATTCGAACACATCACTTGGAATTTGATAAACTGCTTTGATTGTTGAGCAAAAAAAAATCTGTGAAAGCGGTTTCTAGAATTTGCTATATTATATAACTCAAATTCGATAGACAGACAGACAGACATATATACAAACTTCAGGTAATATATTCACAGTTTAACCCCACCAAACACATACACTGTCCTTTGCTCGAACAGAGAACTGTAATCTCTGAAAAAAGAGAAGCTTAACCGCAACAACAACAACAAATACAACATAATTAAGTATAAAACAATATGATAAAAAAAAACATCGATACAAACACGAACTTCTTTCAAAAGATCTCCCAAAAATAACTTAAATCACACCATTCGATGTTCCTAAATCCCACAAAAAGCTGTGGTGACATGTTAGCAACAACAAATTTATTCTCCAATGGCACACTGGGTTTATAAAAGGTAGATAACCTACTATATAGAAGGTGATCCGTATTCAAAAATATCACTGGATTTCGTCAAGGCGTCTTACAGTATAGAAAATCGGGTACCAGATCATAAACTTCACTGTTAAGAATAGAAAAATATTTAACAGTTACTTCTTCTAATATAATATTCCTGCAAGAAACTCAACTATACTGAACCAATACCAATAAACTACATCCTAAGCCATAGAAACATGTATATAGAGGCAGGCATTGCCCTCCTAATTGACAGCATTAATAGTCCATTCTAAGAAAAAATTCACCAAGTCTCATCATACATTTCACCTAATAAACCATTCAAGATTCAAATGCATAGAAATTTTTACCAAAAATAACGACTTAGCAACTGGGGATCCCAAACACATGATGCTTTTTCAAATTCATTAACCAGTCCTCCCTTTCAATGACAACTCTTTTTACCACATAGTACACCTTCATACACAAATGTAGACCTTTTCCAAATTATAAATCCAAATTCTTTTTATATTCTCAAAAAAACAAAATTTTCTTCCTTGGTTCAATAAAATCAAAGAAACATCTTCCTACACATCTTCAATAAAGAAGACACTCCCAAACATCATCTATAAACATAAATTGCTGGAATCACCGATGGCTCTTAGTCAGTGAATTGATATCCCACCAACTACTTCCCCACTTCTAATCCATTTTCACAGCTTTTCTTAGCTTAGAAATGTCACCATCTGCACAACCAATTAACAACCAAAGATTTTATGTCTCAGAGGTGAGAAATATTTAAAAGAAAAACAGCAAATTTACGTCGTTATGGATCCTGCGTCATTATGACGCAACGAACACCCATAACTTTCCACTTAATTCAGAAAGCATCGTTTAAATAGATGAGTACGTTTTAAATAGCTCGAATTTATTGATTTCGAAATCACAGATTTGACTTGTGGGTGTGATTCGTCGTTAAACAAACATGAAAAGGGTGTTTGTATTGATTAGTTTAAGCGTTATGTTCCTTCACACAATCTAAATTTAGCTAATCGTAAGCAAACACACAAACTCGAGAAAGTTAATGACTTTCGCTTGTTAGAGACAAACACACAAATATGTGAAATTAATCGAAATACTTATTGTATGGAACTTCTTATGTGGGGTTTCCTTCCAACACTTTCAGACTTCGATGAGAACGAAGCTTTAATACGCTTCGTAAAGAAAAAAAAAAACATTGATGCATAACAATTCCTCCGAGCAATGCTTCTGCAGAGAAGAACGGCACCTATCAGCAGTCGAGGGCGAAGCGTACTCTTAGAGAGAAGACACATCTTTTCAGACGGAAGAAAAAGGAGCAAGAAAGGCGGGAGTTTGAAGATGTTGAGATGTTATGTGACAGAAATGAAGCTCGATAATTCTATCAGAAGGTCAAGCGTTTTAACTTTTTGTTAGGACAAAAATGAAAATCTGGTTACAGATGCTCAGGAATCACTGAGATTATGGAAGACTAATTTCTCTAACCTAAAAGAAGACGATGAAAAATGCCACCCGAACCACCATTATTAGATAGCACTATTGTAGAGTCACCGGACAATAAAAAGTTCGATTCGGTCATCTAAAATCTGGAAAAGAAGGCGACAGGCTCTGATGGGATGACAGCTGAGTTATTTAAGACCGGCGGCGAACTGTTGGTTGGTTAGGAGTATGCACCAACTTTTATGCAAGATATGGTCCGATGAACACATATCCAATTACTAGAAGCTCTGTGCTTTTTGTCCTATCTTTAAAAAAGGAGACCCCACTGTTTGCGCTGGTATGTCTTCAGGCGAAAAATCACACCTGCAAGTAGATGCATTGGGCTGAGCAAACAAATTAGATGTAAAGCTCTCTTCCGAACACCAGCCATTGTTAGACGTATACAGTCAAACTTTTCTTCTATATACACAGCAGAAATATCAGCTCGAATACGAATCAGTATCTCCAATACTTCTTACAGATAATGGCATCCTAAGTCAAGGCTATGCGGACGACATAGTTATTATTTGCATAGGGAAGCATTAACATCACAAGATCTTGGTGCTTTAAGGTAGGACTGAGTATTAACCGATCTAAGACGAAGTTACTCAAGCCAATATGGGTGAATGACACGCTATTAGAATTCTCCAAGGAGGTAAAATACCTAGGAGTAATATTTGACAAGCGTACCACATGGAAGACTCACTTAGAGTGTACCCCCAAAATAATGAAATGGAGGTACCTCACAATGGTCAGACCCATAATTGACAACAGCTAGTAAGCAACTGAACTGAAGTACAGAGGTTAGCTTTGTATATCTATAACAGGAGTAATAAGAACCTGACCTAGTGTGGCATTAGACGTGCTACTAAATCTAATGCCGCTGCATCATCATATCCAACAACAGGCTGACAGAGCCATTGCTAGGGTAGGAAGAATAAACATTAGTAGGAAGAGCTGTATCGGGAATCAAACAAGTGTTAATATGAAAGACGTCCACCTACTCCTGCAACTCCCTAGCGACAACCTAGGCATAATGAACAACTTCACTGGAAGATTTAAAGTAGGACTCAGCAATAAAGAAGAATGGGGAAACATAACGCTGAACTAGAATAGCAAACCAGGAGCAATTAGCTGGTACACAGATGGTTCTCTAACAGACGAAGGAAGTGGCGTAGGAGTCTTCGGACCTCGCACTAAATACTTCGAATCAATAGGGAAATTCACAAGTATCTTCCAGGCAGAAATATATGCAATAGAAAGATGTGCTCAATTCAATTTAAATATGGGGTACAAGAACCAAAACATCGCTATCTTCTCTGATAGACAGGCGGCTATTAGAGCAGTAAGTTCGACTGTGATCAAATCCAAACTGGTCATGGAATATATAGGTAAACTAAACAACCTAGGAAAATTTAATAAGATTACTCTGTACTGGATATCCGGACATGCGGGCATACCAGAAAACGAGCAAGCAGATGACTTGAACAGGAGAGGGGCAGCGTCCCCTTTCATGGGTCCAGAGCCATTCTGCGGGCTCGGACCAGGAACAATGAGAATCCTGGTAAAAGAGAAAGAAATGAAAGCAAGAGACTTTTTCTGGGAAAAGTGTGAAGAACTAAAACAGAGAAAAAAGCTGTTAGGCCCTTAGGTCTTAAAAAAAAACGATCTAAAAATGACTGCGGGCTTCCTGACTGGACACTGTAGACTTAGAAGACACTTGTGTAAAATTGGAATCAAAAGTGATAGAGGATGACGAAACTCCGGAACATATCTTGGGAGACTACTCAGCTCTGACCCAAACCAGGCACATATATCTTGGCAATTATCAAGTGACAGGAAGGGCGGTGCATGTAATTAATCCCAAAAACTCAGAGCAGTAGGGCTGAATGAGTTGCTGTAAGTCAACCACTGTTACGGGCACAATAGACCTGCAAAGGTTGCAGTGGCTACTACCTAATAATAATAATAAATACTAATAATGGAGGTTTCTACACTGAATTTCTAATCTCTTCCATCTCATACATATATCTCTATTTCTTTGCTCTTAATAAAATAAATATAATAGGTTCAAAAATATTTTGTATCATATTTAAAATGGAATTTTTTTAATCATGTTTTTTTTTTCTTAATGGCTATATCTCCCTTTTTTTATTTTGATTCGTTACTGGACATTTTTAAATTTTCTAGAAAAACAGTTTAAATATGCGTAATATATGAAAGGTGCTTTATGGGCTGCATGCACTTGTGATGCACAGGTGCTTATCTATTTATTATTTTTAATTATTTTTTTTTCTTTTTAAATATTTCAAAGAATTTAAAGCCTACTCCACTGCCACTAATTTCCAACTTACACTACTTGTATAGGGTATACAAACAAAACCAAAAAAAATTGAGAGTGAGTAACAGAACAATTACGTCATTTACATGAGCGATAGCGTGACAGAGAGAGAGAGAGAGGGAGAGCGTGTAATAAATGACTTGTAATTGTTGTGCTTTGCGCTTCTAAAACTTCTTCATTATTAACAATTTTTAGTTCATTATATTCGCATAGAGTTGTCGTCGTCAACTTGTCTCTTCATGCAATTGTCATCTCTCTTACCATTTCCTGTTGAATCCCGTTGTACAGTTGTTTTATCGGTTTGTGTTGTCTTATATTCTTTACAGTTAATCGAGCCCATTATGTGAAATGTTTTTTGTTGTGGTTGTTGTTGTTGTTGCAATGCTTTGTAGTTGCAGTTGTTTTGTGCAACACGCGTTGTTGTTGTGGTTGCAACTCTATAGAGTTGGTATGACCTTCTAGTTTGTTGTTGCTGTTGTTGTTGTTGTGCGTTGGACCACCTGTTGAATAACTGTAAAAATATAGTACATATGCATCAAATTGTGGAATTGTTTTTGTTTTTGTGAATGTAAGTAGATATGCATGCATGTTGTGTGTGTGTGTGTGTGTGTGTAACTATTTATTTATAAAAAAAACTGACCTTGTCCAATAACTTTCGTTTGGTGAACGTTTGTAAAAAAAATGGCTTAAAAAGCGTCGTGTTTGTTGTTGTTTTAACCTGTAAAAAAAAAAAATATTAATTAGCAACTGAATAGATAAGTAAATCGGAGAAAAATATATATATAAACTGTAATTTGACTGTTGGCAGGTGCTGCACTGCCGATGCGTGAATTCACTGAACACTGCTCGTTAGTCACTTCGCTAGTCTGAATTCAGTATTTGTGAGAGGGACAGTCGCGCTCGAGATCAACATTTTGTTGAAGAGCACTGGCCACGTAGATAAGAATTAACTCCAGGATCTAGGAACTTTGTTCTCAAGAGTTTAATTTCTACACAAAAAGGTCATCCCTTCACCCTTACACAACGAACTCAGCTTATCAAAGCAATGGAGGTATCGGAGAGCCTTGCTTTCATGTATTTATTTAAGAAATTTCCTAAAATTTCTGAAGCGCCAATAAATGAAGGAGTCAAAAAATTAGAGAACTAACATAAGATGAAGAATTCGAAATGAGAAAGCAGCTTGGAGTAGTTTTCAAGAAATTTCTAGGAAATAACAAGAATATTTTCGACAGACTGTTAGAAAACTACCAAAAGATGGAATATTATATATATTTAAAGATTTCCTCCATTCCCTCATTGATTACTTCATTGCAATTATAGGGGACATCAGTAAAGAACAGGGTGAGAGATTTCATCAAGATTTCAAACAATTCGTGAGAAGATATTAAGCTGTTTGGGATGTCTTTAAAAAGAGATGCACCAACTAAAAACAAAAGAAAATTCCTCTATCGATCTTTGTGGGAAAGATCTTTGAAAGAGGGTATACGGACGTAAAATTTTCTGCCTTTACTAAGCCCAATTTCAAAAAAAAATACAATAAATATTTTGAAATAAAGAATTTGACCCTAATTTGACCGAAATCGTAATCCTTGACCACAAAAAACTAAAAACCATCTACGCATAGAACATGTCCTTCTCAATTTCACTTTGTGGTCCAGTGTTATTTTGGATTTACTTAGGAATATAAATCCGAAAACGGATAAAAAAACATAATACATGAGATCTAATACGGAATTTACGAATTTAAAAGTAACTCGTTAAAGCATGAACATTCTGAGAAATCAAGGACGACAGAAAATACCAATATTATACGACACCGGTGCAAGGATTGTCCGTAACAGTTGTCACAAATTTGAGAAAGATGCAGATGAAGATTCACCTGTGAAACAATAAGGAAATTGCCAACAACATGTATGTGAACCAATCGAAGACAAAAATATTGGTCCAGCTTGAACAATGGAGAGACCAGGACGTTAAGCGCAGCAATTTGGATTCGATTGATACTGGAGGCGTAACTGAAACAGAAGAGTTTTTGAAATTTTTTTACGAATAAATGAAGCACTTAAGAGTCCTTTCATTGCAAGCAGGTGCTAATGATTAAATCGTATACAACGCTGTAGAAGAATGGTATTTTGGAAGTAGTCAATGAAACAAATAGTCTTTGAAACGAAGTGGGTTCTCCGAAGAAAGACGAAAGGAACGATCTGCAAGATGGCATGTCAAATAGCTAGACTAGTGGCTAAGGATTTGATTATAATAAAATAATTTCAATAGTAGCACAAATGCATAGTGGCTTTTCTTCCGTGTTCGTGAATTCTGTGTTCATCTGCAAGTCTACCTTTATGGAAGGTTCCAACTGCAGAAAGTAACAAAGATTCTCTTCCACCGCATTAAAGATCTTATAAAGTTTGAGTTAGACTTAGTCAAACCCATAGTTTATACGTCAAAGGTATTCATAATTCAGGAAGTTTAGTACCTGCATATAGTCTCTGTTTGTACACTTTCCAATTTTAGGTTGGAATCTCCTACGTTGCTGAGAACCTCCTACGCTTCTGAGAACTTTCTACGCTGCTGAGAACCTCCTACGCTTCTGAGAACCTCCTACGCTGCTGAGAACCTTCCCAGCCTTCACATTTACGCCCGTATTTACTCCTTGACTAGAAACTCATTTTTAATGGGTCTATAAGCAAAACACCGAATGAACTGGAGATCCATGCTATACAAAACCAATAAATTAACCAATAGCAAATTTGTGAGTTTATGAGGTATGGATGGATTGAGGATTTAGCCTGGTTTCCATAGTAACTGTTTACATTAATAGGAGTGCACATGAATATATAGACGATACTCAAAAAAGAAAACTTCAATTCTTAAAATTTTTGCCTGTCTTTTTGAAATTTTGTTCCGACTAATCTTCGAAACAGTTGAACCGATTTTGACGGGACTTCCAGTGTCTGACAGCTGTTGTTATTAGGATTAACAAAGGCTACATTTATTTAAAATTGGATGGGGCGATGCCTCGGTCAGCATATAAGCGATAGACCGAATTTGTCACATCTTTGCATACATTTGTGGTACTGGGTTGATTTTGGGACCAGGAGAAGTTCAGATTATGAGTTTCGTTGAAATCGGGGAAGCGATATCTCCATCACCATATAATCAATTGATGGATCATCCGCCTTGGCACACACAATGCAGATAAGTAGAAGTTTTTCGACCACTGAAAAAGCTGTTGAAGCTTAGAAGTGCCAAATGAGCTTCGGAAATTGGTACAAATGCATGCAAAAGTGTATTCTTCTTAAAGGAGTTTATTTTGATGATAAATTTTTACACTTTTTTGCATTATAAGGCGCAACTGTACCCATCACAGTCAATAAAAACTAGAAATTAGATATGGTGGTTTCTTATGAATGGAGCCTTTGCAAATTTTGGCCTTTTGTCTAGCAACTGATATTTTTTTCTGAGATCTTCTTCATCTCGTTTCTCAAGAATAAAAACAAGGCGTGTAACAAAATATGTTCCAACCGAACTGACTTACTTCCTTGTCCGCACATTTTACTGGAACACAAACATGGATTTATGTGCTCCACTAAATTCTGAGTTTTCGGATGATTGCAATTCTTTATGCTATTTTTGTTGCTGTTTTACGAGTTGTTGGTGTGAAGGCATTTCGGTCCGACAAAAAGTTCTGAGAATTCAATGCAATCAGCACACACATTGGTCATGCTTAGATCGATGCGTATCCAGCTAGCTTTAGTACAACCAAATGTTAGCTGTAATTCGCAAGACTGACTTTGTATTTGCAAATTTTTCTGTGGTGGAGCAAGCCCTATCGTTAAAGTTTTTTTTTTGTTACAGTTTCTGTTAATATGCAATTCGTTATGGTGAAGTATTTTAAGGTGAGGCTTAATACAAACGCTTCCGATTTATAGAGCACCTGCTATACCTAATGATACAAACAGTTCTAGAGATGAGAGATGACTAATACACACTCAAAGGAAAAACTTATGGCTTATTGGATGAAGTATAGAAAACTTGCATACAATTAAAGAAGTTTACTGCCAATGCAAAACAAATAAAGATTTTAAATTGTTTTCAATTAGATTGCGTCACAAGCCATATAACACTTTGCACGAAAACTTTCCAAAGTGAGTAATTTCATGTTTTGACAATGAAAATTGGTCACCGACATCATGCAATATGACGCAGTTGGAACATTTTTATTTAATTTTTATTACTTGCGTGTTTCTGTGGTTAATTCTCAAACATTTAAGCACTTAAAGTCCAGTTCAGCGCTAGCTATTCTACCTGCTTATTATTGTAATTTCCCAAGCAACTACTTTATCATGCTACCTTTGAGTCTTACTGAAAGTGACAACAAACTTAAAGAAATCTAAATTTGATTAAAAGTACGTGAAAATGGACGCACGGATTTATTTAGCTATATGTATATAACAATTCATCCATCTTTCTGTCTGTCATTTGATTCATCAAACAGTCATAAGCACTCAGACAACCACTTATCTCGTCCATCTGATCAGCAATATTAAGTATTTATTAAACCAATTAAAGTTAGTTAGTACGGTTTGCTTATTTTAATAGAATTATTGAAGAAATTTAACCGTTAAAAGCGATTGTTCATTCCAAAAAGAAGCTGTTTGAACAGTCTTGCTTTAGAAGGTGCTATAAGTAGAAGGTGCGCCAATGTGACTTAAATCATCAAATAAAAACATTAAAATTAATTCTAGATCAGCTTATCAACGAATTTGTTATACAGTGAAGTCTACTCGACTTCGAAATACCTTGTACACCCAATGATGCTTTAAATTGTATAGGAAATTTTATGTTCACTAAGAGTAAAATTCTGGAATAATTGTACTTTTAAGGCGCCCTAATTTATGCGAAGTACAGCCCTGTAGCATGCATTAAAACGTTTATAAAAATATTTATCAAGCTAGAAGTAAACATCGCATTTAAAAAAAAAAAAAAACTGGTATCGGAGAATGGTTATAGTATATAAACGACCCATTGATTGCGGTTACAGCAATTGATTATTTGATCGTGCATACACTCAAAGAAAAAAGTTTGTATTAAAACATTTATTTTAAAGCTAATAGAAAAGAAAATAAAATTCAAGGAGGAACATATTGCATTAAACTTTGGCTGAAGACTGTACATTTGGATTAAAAGATTGTAGCTCCATTATTTTATGAACGATTTTGCAAAAGTGTATCATTCAGTTAAAATGTTAAAACCTTCAAGAAAGCATAACACCTGCCATTAATAAGGCGAATCATTCTTCTTGTCTTGTTCATGTATTTGGTTTCAGTTTGTGAGATATTATAATGAAAATTCGGCTTATCTTTGCATCGATTTGCGGTACAGAAATGATATTTGCTGTAAATGTTAATGGAACCGGGAGAATTTGGTCGAAATCGAAGAAGGCAATGCTTCGGTCACCATATAAGCGACTAACAATATTCGTCATATCTTTGCAACAATTTAAGGTACAGGGATGATATATTGGGAATACAAGTTAATGGAATCAGAAGAAGTAAGATTCATTGAAAAAGTGTTGATGATGTTTTGGCTGTCTATAAAAAAGGTTTCCGGAAACAAATTGTTTTCTTTACCATTGACCATAAAAACTTATTGAGGATTATTCTGGAACAGTAAATCAAGCGGTATACGGTATTTGACGCAATATAGAATGCACCAAGTATTCTTGGTATTCCAGTAAAGTTTCTGAAACATTTCTGTACATTGCAAGGAGATGCATATCGAAATGTGCATTCTTATGACCCATAAAGACTAGCACCATGAGAAAGCAATGTTGTCATTCTTGAACCAAATTATGTTAGATACAAAAATATATTCCACATTAAAGCACCTGCAAGAGTATATCACAATATACAACTAAATCTAAGAAGTTCCTGTACATATCCTATAGAGCTCAATTGCATAAAGAAGTCCAACTATCAAAATCAATGGTTAGACTTAATAATCATGTATTCAAGCTCTCTATTTGCTGGGATCATCAGAAAGATACATATTTTGTATTATAAGCTGTTAAAATGGAATGAAATCATTATCACGGGAGAACGATGGGAAACGTTGTGTATTCTCCAGGCTAACTCCATTTACTACATGCTCTGTTCCTTGAAATTAATCTGTCAGGCTAGCACCTTACAGGTAAAGTCTTATATAGGACGATCATTAATAAAATTGGACACAACAGAAGAATCAGTTGACGCAACCATAACATAACAAAAAAAAAAATAAAAAATATTTGGGTAGAATACTTTGCAAAGCCATGGAATGCAATTCTACATCTAATGCCGTGAAATTTTGAAAATACTTTTAATACTAGTCTATGAACAATAGGTGTTCATGCTAAGAGACAAAGAGCGCTGCTTTTGATTGGAATTTTACCATTAAATGGTATACAAATAGAAATCTTGCATGTTGGAAGCATCAGCAGTAGATGTTACTGTGGGCTGGCTACAAGCTAGGGTACAACAATGAAAGTCTTTGGCTAAATACACTGCGGGGAACTCGACAAACATAGCAAGAAAGAAAAGTTTTGGCAACGTCAATGACAGCATCGATGTCCCGTGTAGAGGTTAGCAAAGCAAAGCAACAGTACTAAGCCGGAGATTACATTAACGAAGCTCAGCTGCAGAGATAAGATTCTAGGAAGAGGTTAAGATTCATACAGCATATAGAATTAGAGCAGATTATCTAAGACAGTAGGACGTACAATAAATCTTTATAGGTTGTTGGTTCCAGAAGTCCATAAAAAAGAATTAGTTTTAGCAGTTTTTCGTATATATCTAAAAATTAAATTTCCGAATAAGCAAGTGGATCTTCACAAATAAAGCAAAATCGTGCAAATAATTTTAATAATCAGGCAATAATCTGATTGTTCAGTAAGAGGTATATAAAGGTTTGAAGAATTGTTTAGAAAAATCTTTAGAAAATCAAAATTTTTTATAATGAAACAGAAAGCACCTTACAGTTGATTGGGCAATATATATTCCTAACTTTATTCGTGTGAAAGAGATTTTTAGACCGATGCATCGATGTTTTTCATATGAAAACATTGATGTATCGGTCTTAAAATCGATGTTTTCCCAGCTCTAGTGTGAAATATTTTAATGGGTTTTTTTGTTGCGACAAGCCAGTCTAAACAACAACAAAAAATTTTCGTATAAAAATTTAGAAAATGGAAAAGATTTGAATAAGTTAATACACCTGCAATTGGTGCGATATGGAATATTTTTTTTTATAATTGAAGTAAAATGTTTAAAATATAAATAAAATAAGAAGAAAAATAAAAAAAAATTCATTTGAGTAATATTCCTTAATTAACCGAATATAAAAAAACTTGAAGGCTATACATTTTAGTTTATATAATAAAATATGTAGTTCCTATTAAATTAAAATGTGCTCATAAAAGTTTTTAGGGAATTCTATAAAAAAAATTAATAATTTATATATGTATATGTGTGTGTCTATGTTTGTGCAGTTACAAACGCTTCACATTCCAACACAATCCGGACTCAAATGAATCAAGAAAAACTGAAGGGGAGTGCAGCAAAGTGTGAAAGAATGATGCTGATAAATATGACTCCCAGCGGAGGAATGTTTATTAAGAAAAAACAAAAACAGAAAAAAATAAAAAAAAAAAAACTTTATGAATAAATATGTATTTAGCAAATGGGGAATTTTTTACCGCCTTTCAGCGTAATTTATCATATATATATATTTATTATAATTTGCACTTGTAGAAAAAAAAAACAACAAAAAAAAAAAAACCAAACAAAATAAAAACAAAAACAAAAAACACTTTTTGCACTTGGCTTGGCTCTTTTTAAAGACTGATTTATTAATATTCTTACTTTGAGTCAAGAAATCACACGCGACAGCTTCGCGCAACAAGTTTTGCAACAAAGCAAAAACAAAATTCGATGCACGTATTCGGAATTTAATTTGGCAACATTGAAAGCGAAACTGAGGCTCCTGACTTTAATTTTTTCGAACAATTGTTTTTTTTTTTTTTGGTTTTTTAAGTTTGTTTAGTTGTGGTCAGTAGAAACCAACAACAAGAATTATACAAAACCGTAGAATTTGTTAACCAAGCAAAAGCAGAAAAAAACGCGGCGACGAACTAACTTAGACGAATAGCGAAATGCGTCTGAAGCAACAGTCGGCAGCGGCAACATTAGCCGTCGGCGACGCATTCGAAACGGGAAACCCGTTTGTATTAAACTCGCACTCGCACTCTCTCTCTCTAAAAAAAAAAAAAAAAAAAAAAAGATCAAATCGCAATCTGAGCGCAAAAGTGGAGTGAAGCATATGTGACCTTGCGTGTTTGTGGCGCGCTTACCGGTTTGCGTGGAAGATGCAAAAAAAAAAAAAAAACGAGCGAGTGAAAGAGCGTGCAACGAGTTGCACGCTATATATTGGCCTACAGCCATAGGCGTAGCTTGGGTGTGTTGCTAATGGGGGTCGTTCAGAAACCTTCTCAGATACACTGGATGTGAGCAGTGGAGACATCACACCCGCTGCATGGATTGCATGGAAGCGAAGCTCGATAATTGTATCAACAGATCAAGCGTCTGCCCGAAGGTTTTAAAATCGGAGTAATTTTCCGAGCAATTCAAGACCGGCGTCGAAGAGTTGGTTAGGAATAACTACCAACTTTTATGCAAAATATGGTCCGATGAACGCATACCCAATGACTGGAATCTCAGATTCTGTCGTGCGTATTGTGTAATAGGCTGAAGCCATATACAGATTCACTGATAGGACGATATCAGTGAGGCTTCAGACCAAAAAGGTCGAACAGTGACCAAATATTCACATTACGCCAAATCTTGGAAAAGACCCGAGTATTCAACAAACACTACTATACACACTATCCACCTATTTGTGGACTATAAAGCCGCTTTCGACACGCCGATACGATCGAAGATTTTCGACGCCCTGTCTACACTAGGTATCCCGGCAAAGATTGTTCGTCTTTGCATGGCGACGCTATCTAACACACAAAGCATTGTCAGGGTGGGGAAAAACCTCTCCGACCCCTTTGATACCAATAGAGGTTTCAGGCAGGGCGATGCTCTGTCGTGTCGCGATTTTTTCAATCTTCTGATGGAAAACATCCTACGCCAGTGCCCGTGCATACAGAGTATGTCGGGCTCGATCATCCAAAGGGAAGTGATGCTGCTCGCTTACGCCGATAACATCGATCATCAACTTCAGTGTTGTAGAAAACTTCGTCTATCTTGGAACAGAGATAACCAGCAACAACAACGTCAGCCTGGAGATCAGGCGAAGAATCACGCTTGCAAACAGATGCTTTTTTGGGCTGAGCAAGCAAATGAGAAGTAAAGCCCTCTCTCGAAAGACGAAAATCAAGATCTATAAGATGCTGATACTCTCGGTCCTATTGTATGGTGCGGAGGCATGGATTTTGATTGAGTCGGATGAGACAGCGTTGAAAGTCTGCGAGAGGAAGATTCTTCGCAGGATTTTCGGTCCTATTAGAGTCGGCGAAGAGTACGAACCGAGAGCTGTACGAGCTATTCCAGTCCAGCGCATTAAATTACAGCGGCTGCACTGGGCTGGGCACCTCATTCGAATGGATGAAAGAGCTCCAGCACGTATGGTTTACATGGGGGGCCCAAACTTGATTGGTGAGCGCCGAAATACAGGACGACCGGGCACGCGTTGGAATGACCAGGTATGGAGAGAACTCTCCGTACTTGACATTCAAAACGACTGGCGCTAGCGTGCACTAGTCTATGGAGACTGGCGCGCCTTCCTAGATGCGGCCATGACCCGTAGACGGTTGACGGCCATTTAAGTAAGTAAGTAAGTACTTTTCTCGATATGTATGCCAAATTTCATATATGTTCCACATATGACTGCGTAGATATGACGGTTTTTTGTTAATGTATTATAAGAGGGCGTGCATGCCCCCTCCGTAGAATAGTTTTACTATGCCTTTACACTGCGCGAGAGTGTACTCAATAAGTTTCATGGTGATCGGATGATTAGTGTAGGAATCTATGAAGCACATACAAACCCATAAACATATATAATTTCTTTTTAAACTAATTTAAAGTAGTTTCCATGAGTTACATTTTGTATGTTACACCCCTTAGCTACGCCCATGACAAAAGCATTTGAATGAAGAGCGTAAAAAAATGATTCGAGTATGTTGCGGCGTACAGTGGCGCATTTTGGACAAAGTTCAAGTGAAAAATAAAACTGTTGCACGTCGTTTTGCAGCCATTCGCAAAGAAGTAACAACGTACCACTGTGCGGCATACTAAGCTGACCATTAGTTAAAATAACAAAAAAATTTACAATGAATCACGCCAAGTTGACCTCAAATTCTCAAACGTGTCAAGCTGTTTGCTAGAAAAGTGGATACATTTGCTTAAGTACCCACTCTGCATATTGTTTGTTTGTCCTGCCGGCGTAGTTATGCAGTTATCGCGATTAAGTTCTATTAATAAAAAAGGAAGACATTGATTTTTTGACAGCTAAAACAATTTCGAACAATGTTTGTGGAAGGTGTGCATAAGAATATATGTATTACTTATCTGGGTGTATAGTAATACGCTATCAAAATTTAAGGTGAACAGCACGTTTTTATTTTGATTTTGAGATAAAACAAATTTTCTAATAGGTTTACGAATTTAATAGACAGCCGGACGAGACTACATAGACGCGACAATATTTTGTGGAGTCTACATCGTTTTTATCTGGCTAGACCTACTTATACACACTGATACCGTGATACCGTTGTGGTTTATACCATGACGTAATCACGCATTCCAGAATTATGATTACTTATAACATATTTTTGTTTTCTTTGGAAAGCACTTTAATCTAGAGAACATAAAATCAATAAATATATGCTTAGAAAAATACGCCCATATCTTATCTTCCATAGTTTGGTAGAACAATCGAAATATTTTATATAAAATCTCTCTAATAATCCTACAATGCAAAATATGTAAATGGATTTAGAAAAAATTACGATTATAGAACAAAAAACCACAAAAATCGTAGTCCTCCAAGAGACCTACATGCATGACCTCAACATAGTTCAGGAAACCTTACACAGCACCTACAAAGCTTAATTGCCTCATTGCCCAAAGCATTCCTACGCGGACATCCACACAGCCACATGAAATTATTTAAATTTTGAACAAAAACTGGTCTAACTGGTCCAGCATCCGATATAAAATTCTCTCAAACTTTCAGAAACCATTAACAATTGGTGTCGTCCATCATATCATATAAACCATCCAACCAAAATAACTGTGGAAGAAAAATCTTCCGCCCGCGACTGCATCACGTACCAAATGCCGTTACCGTTACAAGTAACACAGCGACTTCTTGAGCTCTACAGTAATTCAAGACCAACACCAACATATACATCCCTACGCCCTTAATTCTTACAGACTCATCTCCCTTAATTGCTGTATGGCAAAACTGTTGGACAAAATCATTTCCGAATGACTAATAGGCTTTCGGAAAGGAAAGTACAGCTAGATCTTCAGACGACTTCAGCCCTTTCAACTGAGAACCATATCTCTGTCCTCTTATTCGACTTTGAAAAGGCTTTTGGCAGGGTATAATGAACGAGTCTGACGAACTTAAAAAATGAAAATAGAAGCCAAAATTCTAAAATATATATAATCAATTTTTTCATCAACAGGTAAATAATGTTACCGCATCCCTCAAGTATTCCCTACTACACTATACAAATGTAGAACACTCTACCACACATCAGTAAGATTAGCGTTGGGCGCCATGTTACGCCAGGTCAGAGAAACATTTGCCACACTCAGAAACTCCAATATAGTCCTTGCCGGTATTCTAAATCATTATGTCAAAAAGGAACCCAAATCCCTTCAGCTTTATGCGACACCAAAAAACTCTGCAAGACGAACAACCTTAATATAATACTTTCCAACACCAAAAAACCTTCACCTGTTTTATTAATGAAGTACATACTCGAGTTCATACGAAAATGTCGAGCTGAAACTTCCAGAAGAAAGTGAATCTGCATGCTTACAACAACAAGATCGTTAGGAGTTAGGTGTACTCACAGATAGTGAAGGAGGACAAAACTTCATTTTATTTTTTTTTGGAAAACAATGTTTCTTTGAGAATAGAAATAAACAACAAAATCAATTCAGAAGTAAAGCCATCTGTTTAAAGGTGAAAATCACAATCACAACACACTGACTCTGCCGGTCCTATCGTAAGGCGCAAAAACATGGATCGTGACCGAATCCGATAAAAAAAGCTTTGGAAAAGTTGCAGAGAAAGATGCTTCGAAAGATTTTTGAACATATAAGGGAAATATTAGCATCAGAATGGCTTCGAAAAATTTTTAACCAATAATTTGCCAAATTACATCAACTGCTACACTACAAATATTTAGGATATCTAGTCACGAAGATGCATTCTCGGTGAATAATCAGCTGAAGCTGTAATAAAATAATTGAAAACCGTCAAACCTCCTCGTGACAAAAAAGTTGTTCATACAAACAACAAAAAGTTGGTGGTGGGTTTGTATATAGGCGGAACATGTCCAATAATATTCAATGGAAATCTGAAAAAGCTTCATTAATAAGTCAAAAACTTAATAAAATAAACTTTTATTTGTTAAATGCATGAACTGATTTTTGGGTTGATAACTCCCCCTAAAAGCCTCAATATACCTATAAGTATGATTGGTTCTGACTGAAGCTTTTAAACCTGGAGTTACTTTCTGTAAGGATGACTCTTGAAATCTGGTAACGGATGAACAGGAATCACTGAGATTATGGAGGAGTCATTTGTCGAACCTACTCGGAGGCGATGTAGCGCACAATTCCGCCGATAGAGAAATTACACCGGAACCACCAGTTAATGAGGGCACCATTGTAGAAACAACGGAGTATAACGAGGTCGATTCAGTTATTTAAAAGCTGAAAAATAACAAAGCGGCAGGCTCTGATGGGCTGCCAGCTGAGCTATTTAAGAAAGGAGACCCCGCTGACTTCTTTCCATTGGATATAAGCCATATACGGATTCACTGATAGTACAAGATCAGTGTAGCTTCAGACCAAAAACGTCGATCAGTGACCAAATATTCACATTACGCGAAATCTTGGAAAAGACCCGAGAGTTTAACAAAGACACTCACCACCTATTTGTCGACTGTAAAGACGCTCTCGACACGCCGATACGATCGAAGTTCTTCGACGCCCTGTTTGCACTAGGTATCACGGTAAAGATTGTCCGTCTTTGCATCACGACGCTACCTAACACACAAAACGTTGTCAGGGTGGGGAAAAACTATCCGACCACTTTGATAACAAGAGAGGTTTCAGGAAGGGCGATGCTCTGTTGTGCGATTTTTTCAATCTCCTGATGGAATACACTCTACGCCAGTGCCCGTACATACAGAGTATGTCGGGCTCGATCATCCAAAAGGAAGTGATGCTGCTCGCTTACGCCGATGACATCGATCATCATCAGCAGGCGTTCTCAGAGATTGAAAAACAGTCTTGGCTCATGGTTCTAGCGGTGAATGAGGACAAGCTGAAGTACTTGGTGTCTTCTCGCACTCCGTCATCGCGTCTTGGACGGTCAGTGACGATGGAGAATTTCAACTTCAGTGTTATAGAAAACTTCGTCTATCTTGGAACAGAAATAACCAGCAACAACAATGTCAGCCTGGAGATCAGGCAAAGAATCACGCTTGCAAACAGATGCTTTTTTGGGTTGAGCAAGCAAATGAGAAGTAAAGCCTTCTCTCGAAGTTCTATAAGACGCTGATACTCCCGGTCCTATTGTAAGGCGCAGAGGCATGGACCGTGATTGAGTCGGACGAGACAGCGTTGAAAGTCTTCGAAAGGAAGATTCTTCGCAGGATTTTCGGTTCTATTAGAGTCGGCGACAAGTTTAAGTGCCGTATGCACCGCGAGCTGTACGAGCTATTCGATGAGAGCTGGGCACCGCATTCGAATGAATAAAAGAGTTCCAGCACGCATGGTTTACATGGGGGGTCCAATCTTGATTGGTGGACGCCGAAATAGAGGCACTCAATGGAATGACCAGATATGAAGAGATCTCTCCGTATTTGGTATTCAAAACAATTGGCGCCAGCGTGCACTAGACTATGGAGGCTGGTGCGCCTTCCTAGATGCGGCCATGACCGGTAGACGGCCATTTAAGTAAATAAGTGATTGATTTGATTCGATTTTATATAATTTAAAATATTCTGTGTGTACGTCTCGAGACTTGTTTAATGGCGACCTCACACGATTGGACTTATCAGTAAGAACTGAATATAATATAGGGCACTGCGCATATATTATTTGGATCAATTTTATTCTATTAAATTGTATTTTTATAATTTCTTTACATATTTTCTAAAATTTTGAGAACAACGACAAACATTTATGGACGCGTACCACGAAATTTAAAGATGATAATAGATCTAGTAGCTTGGGTATTGGGTATCTGGATGATGCAAAAGAAATGTCATCATAATTAGACCTTTGGCTTTGGGACTGCTGGAGAGTAGACAACTTATCAGTCAAGAAAACTGAATTACTCGATGAACTCATTCATCAGTCATCGGATCCTGTTTGAACATTTGAAATACAAAACAAAACTAAGAAAACATTTCCCAAGAAGGTGCAAGAACTAAGAACTATTTTAAGCAATTATAAGCACGACTGAACATAATGAATGATGTTTGCGGTTGAGAAATATTCCAAATTTTATAACAATTTGCTGTCGGTCGGTCGATAAGTAGCGAACAACAATGTTATCGGTTGGCCGGCCGGCAAGCATGCACTTAAAATACAGCAAGTACTCATGTACTAATAATTCTTTAATACCCTTTAATATTATTCGATGTGCGGCTATCGCTGTGGAACAGTGTCTAGAGTGAGCGCGCGGGCTGCGCGGCGAGCCGGAGTCATTGCCAATGGCGTTGTTTAGTAGTTGCAGGCGTACACTATCGCCGGCACGTTTGTGATAAAGACGATTTTTGTAAATTCATACAACTTTTGTTTAATAATATGAACAAACAAACACACATACATACGTATATAAAAATATGTTTGTATGTGTGTAGTTTAGCATTTAGCCACTTGTTAGGCACCGCCGATGTACGAACAATTTGATGATACAAAATGATTTTTGATGAGATGTTGCAGAAGCCTTTGGACTTACATTTTGCTTGTTTGCAGATTTTGTACTAAATTTGTTTTTGTTGGCCTAAGCAGCTTTTGGAATTTTAATTGTTGTTGTTTTTCTGTGTTTATTAACTGATTTTAATTATTTTACTGCCTGCATTGTACGCAATCAGCTGTTTTTTGTTTACCATTTAGTGCTGCAAAGTACATAAATATGTGTTGTTAGTAGGCAGTGTTGGTTGGCAGCACTTAACTTGAACCACAGATGGCGTAGCTAACGGACATATTTTGAAATTAATTTTCTGTTCAATTTAAATAAAGTTTATAATAATAAAAAGCAGAGTAAAAAGAGGTTTGGAATTATAGAAAATAATATAAAATTAAAGATGAACAATTCGATTTGCTGTATACAGTTGCAAAGACAATTAAAAAGAAAAATATTTCTGAATTGACATATTGCGCAGACCTAAAAAGGTATAAACTTACTTATTTAAATGGACGTCAACCGTTTACCGGTCATGGCTGCGCCTAGGAAGGCACACCAGCCTTCAAAGTCTTGTGCACGCTGGCGTCAGTCGTTTTGAATGTCAAGTAAGGAGAGATCTCTCCATACCTGGTCATTCCATCGAGTGCCCGGTCGGACCTAAACTCGTCGCCGACTCTAATAGGACCGAAAATCCTGCGAAGAATCTTTCTCTCAAATACTTCCAACGCTGTTTTATCTGACTTAAGCACGGTCCATGCCTTTGCGCCATACAATAGGACCGGGAGTATCAGCGTCTTATAGATTTAGATTTTTGTCCTCAGCCCATAAAAGCATCTGTTTGCAAGCGTGATTCTTCGCCTGGTCTCCTGGCTGACGTTGTTGCTGCTGGTTATTTCTGTTCAAAGATAGACGAAGTTGCCTACAACATTGAAGTTGAAATTCCCCATCGTCACTGAGTGCGAGAAGACACCAAGCACTTCGTCTTGTCCTCATTCACCACTAGACCCAAGAGCCGAGACTGTTTTTCAATCTCTGAGAAAATCTTGCTGACTTGCCGTTCCTGCGTGCCGTTGATATCGATGTCATAGGTGTAAGCGAGCAGCATCACTTCCCTCCTTCCAGCCTGACAACGCTTTGTGTGTTAGATAGCGTCGTCATGCAAAGACGGACAATCTTTGCCGGGATACCTAGTGCAGACAGGTGGTGAGTGTCTGTGTTAAGCTCCCGAGTCCTTTCCAAGATTTGGCGTAATGTGAATATTTGGTCACTGGGCGACCTTTTTGGTCTGAAGCCACACTGATATAGTCCTATCAGTGAATCCGTATATGGCTTCCGCCTATTAGACTATACGCGCGACAAAATCTTATATTCAATGGAAAGGAGACTTATTCCGCGGTAGTTAACGCAAACCGCGGGGTGTCCTTTCTTAAAGATAGGACAGAGAACACAGAGATTCCAGTCATTGGGTATGCGTTCATCGGACCACATCTTGCATAAAAGTTGGTGCATACTCCTAACCCACTCTTCGCCGGTGGTTTTAAATAACTCAGCTGTCAGCACATCAGAGTCTGTCGCTTTGCTATATTTCGAATCGACCTCGTTATAGTCCGGTGGCTCTGCAATGTTGCCCTCAATAACTGGTGGTTCCGGTGTCATTTCTCTATCGGCGGGATTGTGCGCTTCATCGCCTCCGAGTAGGTTGGAGAAATGACTCCTCCATAATCTCAGTGATTCCTGTGCATCCGTTACCAGACTTCCATTGTCATCCTTATAGAAAGTTACTCCGAGTTTAAAACCTTCAGTCAGACGCTTGACCTTTTGATAGAGTTTTCGAGCTTCATTTCTGTCACGTAACATCTCAACATCCTCAAACTCCTACCCTTCTTGCGTCTGAAAAGGCGTTTCTCCTCTCTCCGATTCTCTTGATATCGCTTTCTAACAGCTCGCGTTGCTTCCGACTGCAGAGTTCGCTGATAGAAAGCTTTCTTCTTTGCAGTAGCATTGCGACACTCCTCGTCACAGCTTTTTTATAACCAATGACCTATCCATGGAGCGGGTGATATGCTTCCGACGGCTCACATAGATATCGAGAAGTCGGAAAGGTTTCCGGGAGCAGTCGGGAGAGTGTGTTTGAGAAGGCTGCTGCGGTCTGTAGCTAATTGCAGCATTGCCGACGTCTAGGTTCCGTTGCATGTTTGAATGTGCGACGTGCAACTACGCTGAGCCTTGTAGTGTACACTTGGCTGCGACAACGATAGTGGTTCGGGCCAATCTTGGAAATTTGGAGAGAAAAAAATGTAATAGATATGTTAATGTCGGGGGAAGTAAGATCCATTGGAGGCGTGTGAATATAAGAAAAGACCGTTATAGATTTGATTGGGAGTGCTTCGTACGTAGTAGTTCCGATCTTGGAGATCTACATGCAACCATTTTATAAGGAATAACGGCAGCTTAGATGAAATTCTGGGACAATAATATTTTATGTAATACGAAATACTTGAGCGAAAGCTAAGAGTTCGGTTTCGGTCTTTTTTTAGAAACAGAATGAATGATGATAATGAGAAGATTTTTTCTTAGATGTTCCAAATCTGCTCCAACTTTAACATATTTCCTATATAATCTAGTAAACATACTCCACGATATCCGGATAAAAATGGAGCATGATCCAAATTCGTGAAGTTTATCAGTTCCACAGCAATGTACTTGCTGCAGCCAGTGGAAGTATATTCTTCATCATCATAAAGATGTTAATAAACATTGCCTCAAGACCAGCAAACCAAACGCCGAAACGAGTATTATGAAAACCGGGAATGGATTATATTTGGTAAATCACAAATTATAAACTTCATCGTAAATCGTTTTGGAACTGTGTAGTCGTCTTCTTCGGTACTTACCAACAGGCGCCATACGCTGATAGCCGGGCGCATTGTTGGGATCAGATAGCTTTGGCAGGCGATAGAGCCACCAGTAATGATGCCTGTAAATGGGTTAAAAGTAGATTTCGAAGTTGTAGCTTGTTCTTGCAATAGCTATGAAGCTGTTTCAGTACTCAACCTCTGCTCTACAACTATTTTTTCTATTTGTAATAAAGCTGCTAGAAATCCAAATATTTTTTTGCCTCGCACTAAAACCATAAAATTTCTTTAAAGCATTTTCAAATTTGCAAAGCTTGATAGCTTGGCTGAAACCAGTTGAATTTTGTCAAAAAAAAAAAAAAAACTAAAACCAGATTTTTTATTATCATCTCATTCCATTGATAGTAAATAATTAAACTAAACCAGTGAAGAAGCGCAGCTTAGATGGTGACATATGCGCAGAGACGGCGAGTTTAACTTTAGTTGATATTCCAACGCGGAACGTTATGCGTCAAAATGTGAGTCGTCCAACAAATTCAAATATTAAATAAAATGTTAAATTAATTGAAAACTGAACAGTTTTTGAATATATTTGCACTAAGCACGAGTCTTTGGTTGCGGGCCATTGTAGCAGCTGCTCCAAGGCCGGCAGAGTTGCCCAAACTCGATGCGCTGCTGCCGCACATTGAACAGGAGAACTTTCAGCTGGAACCGACAGATGACAGCTATAGATTGTGGTAAGAAAAAAAAAAAAGAGCATCTTAAAGTTATGATGTATTTTTTTGAACTTTCCTTATAGGCTCGAGCTGAATAATAGCTTACGCACGGAAACTGCTAAACTTCAGCGCGCTGCTGCAACAAATGAGGCTGAGCTCTCAGTGCAAGGCACCGTAGACACCACTTACAACGAGGATAATGCCCGGTACAGGGTTGTCTATGTGGCAGACAAAAATGGCTATCGTGCAAGCTATCAATATCTGCCCACTAGCGGCAGTACCGGGGTTCTTTCACTGCCTGCGCTTACGCTTAAAGTTATAACCGGCTAAGTTACTGAATTATTTAAATTCTGAAAGTAGGTGAGGTGTGATAATTTTTTTTATATAAATTGTTAAATTTATTTTAAGTAGAAGAAAAATGAAATAAATCCTGCCTATTTTGTAAATCGCTGGGGACTTGACTACTCGGAGAGTCTACTTGACCATTGCACAGACCCAGATGCTTTCGAAAGGCCAATGAATTTCTTACGGATGTGGAGCTTAACTGGGCGGAAGATATTCACAGATTTGTTCACTTAAAAGAATGTATATAGCAGCAGAAATTGTAGAAGATTACCAGGATACGCGTTCTCCTACAAAAATAAAAAAAAAAAAAAACCATCGCCTTCAAAAGATCTACTTACGCAGCACCTACCAGCCTGCAAATAGAATACAGTGACTGGAGCATAGAGCCTCAGAGCATAGAAGTGCACAACGCGTTTGTTAAAAATTTATACAGCTGGGATATAGCTCGCCGGATGACAATGTTCCAAAAACTCCAAAAAAGTAGGCAGTTTAGTTTCATTCAATTTATTTAAAATGTTACTGAATAATTGTGTTGTTGTGGTGCTGATTCCTTTAAGTCCCATATAAATAGCATCCTTTGAACTCCCTGCGATTTGGATAGGCTAGTGTGGATGGATTTGTGTATTAGTGGAAGAAGCATTCACTCGAGGGGTATATTTGATTGCGGAGAACCATTAGCTACAAAGGCTAATCCTCGCCAGCGTCACTCGGGAAACACTTTGCGTACGCAGAGCAAATATTAGCCACAGAGGCTAATCCTAGCAGACTTCACTTTCACCACACAACACTCGATTTAACCAGCGTAAAACTTGGACCAGTGTTCAAGCGTCACGCCTAGAATTGTCATTGCGTTGCGCCTAATGTACTCTTTTGTGTACGTCATCATCTTGTACCCGATAGAATCGGTTATGTTTACCGATTTGTCCAGATTTGTCGACAGCTAACCCACAGCTGAAGCGAGATGTGCTGAATCGTTGTCAAAAAAGATTATGGCATGGTCACGTGTTTGCAAACAAGGTCATAGCATGGTCACCTGTTTGCGTGAAAGGTCATCTTTGCAAAATCTACAAACAAGCTCTACATAATCCAAACTAACTACCAACACACGACCCAAACCCCCTCCCACAAATTCAAAATATCCAAAAAAAATGTAAGCACTTCTGCATTCGCTCAAACCAATTTTCGAGGCACCTTTTTTCATTCTGATTGCACCTCCAAACATTGGTTGTGAACGCATCAAAAGCTTCTACGGGCCTACAACCACGCAGTTTATTTTTGTTGTTTGGTAATAAAAAGAAATTATTGCGTGATAAATCAACGCTGTACGGCGGATGACCCATTAATTCGATATCAAAGACTGTCTTGTGCAAGCCGATGTGTGAGAGCTTGCTTTGTCTTAGTGGAAGGTGATTCGTCTTCGGCGGTTTCTCCGAAGACTTAAGCCAAACAAATGGTTGTATACCATGGAGAATTGACTATCCTAAAGTTGCTCAAGCGTAACAGTGACCACATGACCCATTCGGTCGAAGAGACATGCGAACATTTGTTTCGCAGTGCTTCGTTGGATTTGGCTCGTCTTGGAATACCCACACGGTTTTGTTTCCGACTCATACGCCTATATACATGATTCGTCACCTTTGACCATCTTATAAACGTCTTTTGAAGCACCGCGAGCGAGATGTGGTCAATTTATTGCCCTCCAAGATGTACGCTATCCGAAAAACAATTTATCAAATGCTTCGACACTCTAGATGATAGCAGGTGATTACAATACCAAGCATGCACATCATGGTTCAAGGCTTTCAAATTCAGCAGCTTTAAAAAGCAGTTGAAAATACCAAACAACAAGCTTAACTATGTCTCGTTCTGTTCCCCTCCTCTTCATCCCCTTCAAATTCGATGACAATTTCAGATCTCATTGATTTTGCCATAACACGAAGTATCTCAACTTATTTAATATCTGCTGCATCTCTTGCAGATCTCTCATCCGATTTTTCTCCCATATTTTTTCTACGAACTTCAACTTTGATCCTAAAAGGTAACTGTAAAGATCCAGAAGAAGATATTAAGTTGGCGCATGAGATCGCGTCCTAATCACGCATCTCTTGGTAACCTCTGAAAATCGGTTGTGAGAAGATAACTTCCACTTAAATAGGATTTGATGCGCTGTACTTGGGACCACAAAATGCACAAAAATAAATACCAGTGAAGGGAGAAAGCTACCAGTTGTCACAGTAAAAAATACGCTCACCATTTACAATTTTTGTTATACCTGATTTTTCTTATAATGAATATTTTTCTCATTTTTCGCTTTGACAAATACTTCATTCGCTCTGTCTCCCTCTCTCTCTCTCTCGTATATTTTTGTTCCACATAATAAACTGTCAAATATTTAGTCTAAATAAATTATTGAATACTGAAAATTCTTGTGTAAAATTGGAAAAATTTTGCCCTCCATGCAATGTTGCGTAACTTGTGGAGTCTTTTGGTGCGTGTTAGCATACATGATGCGATCCAAAACGAAGCGGGCGACCTTGAAGATGGACTGTCGCGCCCATTCCCTACGCTGAGCAATGCCAACGCCTTCGAGAAACATTTATGGATACAACGGCGCTGGCATTGGCCGCAAGTGTGGCCACGTAACAGCATGGTTTTGCGATGGCTAACCGGCGAGAAGGACTATCGAGATGACGAGATGACGAGTCAACATGAACCAGTTTTTCTGCTTGCCGCATTTTACGGTAACCTACTGCAGCATAGAAATAATATTAACAATAATCAAAACGAACACCAGGAGACCACCGAAAGTGAGGACCTGGATGATGATGATGATGATGATGAAGACCTGGACGATGAAGACCTGGTTGTAGATGTTCAAGATGATGATGACCGCTTGTTCGCGCAATTGCTAGACCAACTGCGTAACAACGATCCCAGCGGCATAATGTACGAAGCGATGCGTAGTAGTGCCACACGACCGGATGACTTTCGAGAACGCATTGTCATGGCACCGGCTGGAGCGCATCGCCCGAAGCGTCGCTGTGCGCATACAATGGCGAAAATCGGTGATACGATGGTCATAACACAGCCCGTGATGTGGCTGGCAATTGAAACTTTCAGAAGGAAACTATTGAAATACAAACGACTTAACGCCAGGAGCGAACTATCGGAGCTCATAAACACATATCGAAGTATTAAAACGAAGTCGAAATCGAACTGGAACACCCATAGCGACGCGGAGGACAAGCTAACAGATGCAGCCAATTTCTGTGCCAAGTTTCTGATGCAGCACATGTCAAATGATATATTTCGGAATGGTAATCAGCCGCGTTATGGCCCATCTTTGTGATGTCTGCCGCCGGCTACGCCTCTACCAAAAAGTTTCTTCTCAAACAAAAATTTCTGTGAATTTATCGATCGATGTGCTATATTGTCTATTTTTTTTTTTTTTGTTGTATGAACTAAATTCTGTGTTTTTGTTAAACAAGTTTTTTTTCTTCTTCTTCTTCTTAGATTTAACACATGCTGGCGAAGTTTCATCACTCACCATTATTAGTTCGCCTGGTTAGTCAAGTAGTTTTTTTTGCTAATTCATTTGATCTTAGCTGTCAAAAGCACTCGACACAGACTACATGACTCAGCAGGGTTTGTATTAACAGCTGGTAATAATGAAGTATTTGAGAGATTCTAAGAAAACCACTTGTATACCCAGTTAGCGAACACAATTTGTTAAGCGTGACTTCAGCATAATTTGCACGGATTTCGGTATACAAAAGTATGGCAACATTTCATCTGCTGAAACCATCCAGGAACTGTTGGTTCTGCTAAGAAAAGTTATCATTGGTTAATCTGCAATTCAAAGTGGAGGACACTCACTTGCAGCAAATGTACGTACAAACATTTTTAAGTTCAATCATAACATGATCTCGAAGTAGGTGAGACTTCAGCAGTAGACACTTGGCCGGTAGGAAGTACACTACTTAAGCTTCTTCATGCCAGAAGACGCGTTCAAATGTTGCTTATTTTCAAAGAAACTTGATGCATTTGTACCATGGATAACCATAGAAATTTTGCATGAAGCAAAAGTGTTGGTCCAGCAAGGAGTTTCGCACCATTAGGACTGCCAACGGTGTAACTTTCAATAAAGACGAAATGCACAGGAATCACTGAGTTTAAGAAGGAGTCATTTTTCGAACCTACTTGCAGGTGCAGAAGTGCACAATACCGCCGATAGAGAAATGATACCGGAACACCTAGTTAATGATGGCACTATTGTAGAGCCACAGGACTATAAAGAGGTTGATTCGGTTATTAAAAAGCTGAGAAATAACAAAGCGGCAGACTCTGATAGGCTACCAGCTACTTAAGACCGATGGCAAAGAGTTGCTTGGTTAGGAGTATGCAAGATATGGTCCGATGAACGCATACCCAATGACTGGAATCTCAGTGTTCGCGGTCCTATCTTTAAGAAAGGAGACCTCGAAGTTTGCGCCAACTATCGCGGAATAAGTCTTCTTTCCCTTGGATATCAAACCCACTTCATACCAAAAGAGGTTTCAGGCAGGGAGATGCGCTGTTATGCGCTTTCTTCAATCTTCTGACGGGTTCGATCTTCCAAAATGAAGTTATGCTGCTCACTTACGCCGATAACATCGATTATCATCGGCACGCAGGAACGGCAAGTCAGCAAGACGTTCTCAGAGATTGAAAAAAAAGTCTCGGCTCATGGGTCTAGCGGTGAATGAGGACAAGACGAAGTACTTGATGTCTTCTCGCACTTCGTCATAGACGGTCAGTGACGATGGACAATTTCAACTTTAGTGTTGTAGAAAACTTCGTCTATCTTGGATCCAAAATAACCAGCAACAACAAGAGATCAGGCGAAGAATCTAGCTTGCAAACAGATGCTTTTTTGGGCTGAGTAAGCAAATGAGAAGTAAAGCCCTCTCTCGAAAGACAAAAATCAAGATCTATAAGACGCGAATTCTCCTGGTCCTACTGTACAGCGCAAAAGCATGAACCGTGATTGAGTAAGACGAAACGAAGTCTGCAATTCTGGAAGTCTTTGAGCGAACGATTCTATGTTAAAATTTTTTATGTTCCGTATGAACGGATTGCCGTCTGAGCTATTCTATGCTCAGGGTTGATCACCTCATTCGAATGGATGAAAGAACTTCAGCGTGGTTCACTTGGGGGGAGGCCTAAACTTGATGGGAATGCAACGAAATAGAGCACAAACGGACACGTGTTAGATTGAGCAGGTATAGAGAGATCTCAGCGTAATTGACATTCAAAACGAAAAGCATCTGGTATGCCTTCCTAAATGCAGTCGCAAACGGCTGTTGAAGATTCAAATTTTTAATTTTAGTTTAAGTTTATTGGTGAGCTGAACCGATTACGTCTTCTTTATAATTGGAGAAAACAGACAGCTGTGACACCAAGTTCCGTTTGAGGTTTTAATAGGATATATACGATGTGCAGGTGCTTTAAAATATTTCGTTGCTCTCCAAGAAAGTCTTCAATGAGTGCATTTTTACCTTCTGCACAATGTTCGCCAGGGCTTCCGTTAACTTGGCTTTATAAATCACATTTTGCTGGCTTAATCTTCTACAAATACGGGAGAAATTTTTTTTGTAATAGCTTCGCCAAGTACTACTGGGAATATCTTCTTGGAAATACCTTCTTGGCATTTATAAACGTATGTCACCGCTGATTGAAGCAGTGCATACGTGCTTCCTGGATAATGAAGTTCCAGTTAACTGAGATAACTGAGCTTCACAGATAGTTATTGCAGGACTTCCATAAACTTCGTCGAGTTTATTGTTTCATTGCACGTTTTTTTATTATTAGAAAATCTCACAGTTTAAAAAAATAAATATTTATTGATGAAACTTTGACTCCACTTTGGTGAAGTATTTTATTGACTTATTCGCACGAAAAAAAAAAAAAAATTAATGAAAATAAATTAAAGCTCTATGCGCACTGGTGATCTTTTTTTTTTCTAACACTTAACCCGCCGCAGTTTTCAAGAGCGCTGCGCTGGCAAACTGCACGGAGAAGGTCGGCTGCTTTGGTTTCGCTATCTCATATACGTACTTGGCTACATAACCATTTTTGCCTGCCTCATACATGACCACCAGCGTGGTGCCCTGTTCCGGATAGAAATTACGCACACTGCCTATAACATGAAGTTCCGGTGGAGCGTCAGCACCTGCAGCTGCATTTGGCGGCAGCAGTGCGACCAGCTCTTCGCGTGTGCTGCCCTCGGCGCTATTTAGTCTGTAATAGAAATAAAAAAAAAATAATAAATCAAAGAAATTATTTAAAATATTTAAAAACGACTGACGTCAACGTATATTGATTTCCTTGCGGTGTCAGCTCATAGTTCTTAGTACTGATGCTTGGTACCAGCTTGCCTAATGGTGTGAATTCCGGTACAGGTTGACCGTAGGACAAAGCAAAGAGCAAGCCGAGAGTCAAAAACTAGAAAAAAATATATTTTTTTTTTAAATCTGCGCATAGAATGCTAATCTCAAGTCATTACTTACAACAGCAGCGTGAAGCTTCGACGACATCGTTCAAGACACTAATTTCAGATACACAGATACAACGCGTTTATGTTCGAACACGCATCAGAAAATTATAAATTATGCCATTCATTCAAAGCAAAACAAAGCAAAAACAAAATAAAAAAAATAAATAACTAAAATATCTTAAAATCTGTTTTTTTTTTAGTATTTACGGCCAAGAAACTTTCATCTCAACTAAATGCTGGGGTTTACCAAAGCTTCGTGTTCGATTAAAAGCGACGGCGTTGCTGCCGTAGCGAAACTAGTTTTATTCTTTTTACGCCTCAGTCTTTAAACTATATATGTTTATATCTCCATATGTATATATATTTATTAATAACTAAGATTTATATAAATATGTAAGTGAAGAACTAACACGCGAACAGCGATCTTCAATAGTGTTCCTCATCTCCATATTCGCATAGGTCATCGCATTTGAATACCAAAATTCCGCTTGTCTGAAGTGCTAACGAGTCAGCGTTCAGTGCGAGGCAGGGCTAAAATCCAATAATACTGACCTATCTCATATGCCAGAACGGCGTCCATGAATTTTGTGAAAAAAAAAAAAAATATTTCTTTGTTGCCAAAATACCCGGTATTACGCGGTTATGTTGCTAAGTTATAATCTATCAAAAAATTTGTCATGCATTAAAGCAGTTATCGAAGCTGCTTTATTCAGCTGGACGAGCTGCTTCGTACGTCTGTCCGTCGTTTGTATAAATGTTTGAGATATATGTCTAAATTCCGGAAAAATACTCCATATAGAATATTCCATATAGCTGCAGACGGAAATGTTTATAAGATGGTCACAGGTGACGAATCATGCAGTTATTTGTGCCAATTCTGGGCAAACCTCCAAGATGTGTTCCATCATCTACCATCATCTTACAAGTGCTGTAACTTTCTCCCTTCACTGGTATTTATTTTTGTGCATTTTGTGGTCCCAAGTACAGCGCATCAAACCCTATTTAAGTGGAAGTTTATATTCTCACAACCGATTTTCAGAGGTTACCAAGAGGTGCGTGATTAGGACGCGATCTCATGCGCCAACTTAATATCTTCTCTTGGATCTTTACAGTTACCTTTTAGGATCAAAGTTTTTTTTTTTTTTTTTTCGCAGAAAAAATATAGAAGAAAAATCGGATGAGAGATCTGCAAGAGATGCAGCAGATATTAAATAAGTTGAGATACTTCGTGTTATGGCAAAATCAATGAGATCTGAAATTGTCATCGAATTTGAAGGGGATGTAGGGGAACAGAGCGAGACATAGTTAAGCTTGTTGTTTGGTATTTTCAACTGCTTTTTAAAGCTGCTGAATTTGAAAGCCTTGAACCATGATGTGCATGTTTGGTATTGTAATCACCTGCTATCATCTAGAGTGTCGAAGCATTTGATAAATTGTTTTTCGGATAGCGTACATCTTGGAGGGCAATAAATTGACCACATCTCGCTCGCGGTGCTTCAAAAAACGTGTATAAGATGGTCACAGGTGACGAATCATGTATATAGACGTATGAGTCGGAAACAAAACCGTGTGGGTGTTCGAAGACTAGCTAAATCCAACGAAGCACTACAAAGCAAATGGTCGCATGTTTCTTCGACCGAATGGGTCATGTGGCCACTGTTCCGCTTGAGCAACTTTAGGACGGTCAATTCTCCATTTGTTTGACTAAAATCTTCAGAGAAACCGCCGAAAACGAATCACCTTCCACCATGACAATGCAAGCTCTCACACATCAGCTTACACAAGACAATCTTTGATATCGAATCTATGGGTCATCCACCATACGTCCCTGATTTACTACCCAATGATTTTATTTTTAGTCCCAAATATCAAAAAAATAAATTGCGTGGTGAATGTTTTTCTACGCCCGTAGAAGCTTTTGATGCGTTCACCAATGTTTGGAGGTGCAATCAGAGTGAAAAAAAGTGCCTCGAAAATTGGTTTGAGCGAATGCAGAAGTGCTTACATTTTTTTTGGATAATATTTTGAATTTGTGGGAGGGGGTTTGGGTCGTGTGTTGGTAGTTAGTTTGGATTATGTAGAGCTTGTTTGTAGATTTTGCAAAGATGACCTTTCACGCAAACAAGTGACCATGCTATGACCTTGTTTGCAAACACGTGAACATGCCATAATCTTTTTTGACATCGATTGAGCACATCTCGCTTCAGCTGAGGGTTAGCTGTGGACAAATCTGGACAAATCGGTAAACATAACCGATTCTATCGGGTACAAGATGATGACGTACACAAAAGAGTACATTAGGCGCAACGCAATGACAATTCTAGGCGTGACGCTTGAACACTGGTCCAAGTTTTACGCTGGTTAAATCGAGTGTTGTGTGGTGAAAGTGAAGTCTGCTAGGATTAGCCTCTGTGGCTAATATTTCCTCTGCGTACGCAAAGTGTTTCCCGGGTGACGCTTGGATTAGCCTTTGTAGCTAATGATTCTCCGCAATCAAATATACGCCGCGAGTGAATGCTTCTTCCACTAATACACAAATCCATCCACACTAGCCTATCCAAATCGCAGGGAGTTCAAAGGATGCTATTTATATGGGACTTAAAGGAATCAGCACCACAACAACACAATTATTCAGTAACATTTTAAATAAATTGAATGAAACTAAACTTTCTATTTTTTGGAGTTTTTGCGACATTGCCATCCGGCGAGCTATACCCCAACACCCCCCCAGCTGTATAAATTTTTAACAAACGCGCTGTGCATTTCTTTGCTCTTAGCCTCTATGCTCCAATCACTGTATTTTAGTTGCAGGCTGGTAGGTGCTGCTTAAGTAGATCTTTCGAAGGCGATGGTTTTTTTTTTAATTTTTGTAGGAGAACGCGTAGCCTTTCCCATTGAGCTTTGTTAAAGATTATTATGTGGCCGCGACTGGGTATAGCTCCCATACTATACCAATTTTTTTTCCTAGAAATCAGCAGAACTAATCAGTCAGGTTAATCTTTCTTATATATATGTATAGAAGACAGAAGTTTAAGTTTGAGCAAAGAAATCGCAAAACAAAAAAATTTAAAACTATTTTCAGCGAATCAATCATATTTAAGTACTTAATGGACAAACGCGGACTTCGCGCGCTCTCAAGTATCATAATTATTTTTAGTTAATGTTTTAATGAGTTTTATTAATTGAACGCCAATGTCATTCCCCCCACAACACAATTAATGACTCAAATTGCAATTATAGACATACTAAAAATAGGTTTTGCGGACCTTGTTAGCGTAGTTTGTTAGTCTCTTGAATTTCTGAATGGATCTTGTATAAGACTGTTCTGTATTTAAGCAAAGATATTAACAACGTTTTGTGTTTCAAAAACAAATAAAAATTAATTTTAAATAAATTTAAGAATTATTTATAAACATCGGCGACTCCATTTAATTTACAATTCACGTCAAAGTCGCTTAAGTGGAAGGTGCTAATTGGAGTTAATTGTCGCAAATGGCTTTCATGGTTTCAGCTAGAATGACGGACATGACTCGATCAAGCATTCAAATACTTTATAAAGTCTCTGGCGGCTAAATTGGTTTCATTTCCGATGGAGGAATGCATGCAGATCTGGTGAAGCTAGCATTTAAACAATTTCCTGGTGAATGACCGCAAGTAATGCTGTGCGGTGGCGTCATATCCAATGTACAATATATAAAATATCTTGGACTCACCTTAGACAGGCGACTTTCATGGCAAGAGGCAACAGTTTAATCAAAAGCTGCGTCAAATGTATTGGCTCATTGGTGCAATGTGAAAATGAAACCAGTCTGGACCTATGACATCCAACTGTAGGGAACCGTCAGCCTATTCCAAAGTGGAGGTGCTACAACGCTTCCACGCATGGTGCTGCGTGACGGGAGCACCATCTTATGTGCGCAACACTGTTTTACATAGAGACCTGGATATGCCTACAGTTCGATATACTGTAAGACAGTTTGCAGTGGCACATGACCACCCGAGCTTATGACCAGTCATAGATGCAGTGTGGGAACCATGTGGGAAGTGAAATTAGCGTGAAAACATGACCACTCATGACCAGTCAGCCACATGACCAGTCACTCTTCGAACATATATGGCGGTTGTGGTGAACCGAACGATCCCGACTATTAGTGCAGTCGATCGTGGCTTGGCAAAAAATGCAAATAAATAGAACGACTATATATAGTCTACTGACACTCGACGATCGACCGGTGGTCCACCTTTTACATCTTAAGATGTTTGCACCAGAATAGAATCATTGTCGCGTGACATCCACAATACAATTCGGTTGCTAATATCTGTTATTGGTGATGGTCAGGCGCCAGAATTTTTTGGTGAATAGTTTTCCCTTGGCATTATTTCTAGATCTTAAAATTATGCTGTGAAAGCGAAGATCCTTCAGTGTAGGGTATCAGAAGTATCAGTATTTGACTAAAATATCTGAAATTATTTCAGCCAAGAAATGCGGTTGTGTGCCGTTTCTATCGCTTGACGACGACTAAGAAGAAATGCATCGCTTTGAGCAGATTGCTGGCAAATATGTTGAACGCAGCGAATCATAGTTCAAAGTCCGAGATACGTCTGTGTTTTCCGTTGCGGTACGTTAAATCCGTAGTAATCGTAAGAATACACCTCCAACTGCTCACGAACAGAGGTCAGTACAGACGGCAGGGCAGGCATGCAGGAGTCAATGCTCAACGAAGCACGCTTATCGGAAGCTTATGCCCAGAGTATCATATTTTAATGATGATGATGAATCTCTCTGAGACTCTCGGGAGGCGATAATAACAACGTCGACGTTTTTTTTTTTTTCTTTTCGTTTCTATTTTTTTTTTTTCGTGAGATGCAACAGTTGAGCAGGCAAACCAAAGCCATACTAAATGGGGGCGGTATGTGGAAAGTGGGCGCGGTATGGCCCTCATTTAATTGTGTTGAAAGTTGTTTACTTGCGCTAAAATTGGATCTGCATTGATTGACATGCGCGGCTGTTAGGCGCCAACATCGACATCAACGTCAACATCACATCACATCGACTTCGGCACCAACTTGAATCAGATTGGTACGGTCTAGGCTCGACTAAGCTCCGATCGAGTCAGATTAACGACCTAGAAGCGGGGGACCGAGTCGAAACTGTCCGTCTGTCTGCCTCGTCGAGTTGTAGGCTTCGCTGAAGCAATGAAGCATGAAATATAAATACAAATCGAATCGATTTTGAGAAATGGTTTCGTGAGTTGTGGATGAACTTTGACTCTTTTTTTGTGCCTTTTTTATGCCAAATTGTTCTGCTGTCCAAAATGATTCATGGTAAAAAATTTTGATACAGCTTAAATGATTACAAAAACTAAAAATAATTCACCTGGATTTTGTGAATTTGCTTTGTATCCTTCGCAATAGCTTTCTAGACAAAGAGGTGTATAACGTTTCATAGAGCTGCCAAAATCAAGGAAATCTTCTTTGACTTCCATAAAATTGCCAAGTCTACAAACAGTCATTGGAACTATTGCTTGTACGTCTGTGAAGATTCAACAATAGAAACAGAAAGGATTACTTTTCCAGAAATATTTTTCAAAACAGTTTATTTTAGGTGATGGTGCACAGAAGCAGTGCAATTATTTGATGACATCTCTCCATGATCCACGCACTGAAGCCGAAAGTCTTTACAATGAGTCGCATTTAAAATGTTGTGGAGCGTTGCTTTGAAGTTTCGGAAAGTTGCTTTGCAGTTCGCTCGATGGGAATGCGTGTCAAGACTCCAGAACAAAAATGGCAATTATTGTGGCTTGTGGAGCTCTACACAATATTCCCCCAAGATTTTTGTGAGCTCTCCATTGAAATACCTAATAAATATTTCCACCGTGATACAAACGCTTTCCAATAAAAGATCTTTCTTAATACGACATTAATTTTCGGGGTATGCCCAATCTGTAGCTGTGGAATAAGGTGAACGCTTTACAAAGCAGAAACCATTCTGTCGAATTGCACGAGCGAATGACCACCAATAGACAACGCACATGACCAAGCGGTGCTCTTGGATACACCACAAATGATATGTCCGTTGCAACACAAGTTTGCAATTTCGTGACGATTTTTTATTTTAAAAAAATTAAACTTATTAAAAATAAAACAGTTTCACTCGCTATAGGTGGATCAATATAATAAAAGCCAGTAATTAATTATTATTTAGGAAAATTAAAAATCCATAAAGAACTCTTAAAATTGTTTAACAGTTAAACTTCATCCAGTTCTGCTACTCTGAAGCAACCCATAAGATGCTATGATGCCTCCTTTAAACAAATTCAGTTAATTTTGAACCAGAAATTGAGAAGCAACAATCAAAGCCGATTTTCTGAAATACAGCTGAGCTGATGAGGTATTAGGCTGGCGGCGTGTTGTTGTCGATGCCGCTGGAGCATGACAGCTTTGTCAGGGTTTCCCATTAATGGATCGAACATGTAAACAGCTCAGCTAAGAAATATTGTGTCCGAGTATAAATCAGGGAAAGAAAAATTCAAAACAGTCGCGCGACGACTTCGACTTCGATTTGCATTCATAGCCATCATCTTCATCATCATCGTCACATCATCTTCATCATCATCATCATCTCCGTAGTTGTCTAAAAATAATCAGACAACAATATTTACACATTTAAATATAAGCTTATGCGGTACGGTATATAATATATAATTATTTAATAAAAATTAATAATAACAATAATAATTAATTGTCGAGAAAAATAAAATTCTATAAAATGCGGTTAATAGTTTGTTATTATTTTTGTTGTTGTTGCTGTTGTTGTTGTTGTTGTTGTTGATGCTTTTGCCGCTCCAATAGTTTAAATTTCAATCTGCTGTGTTACGAAAATCACGCAGCTAGGAAGTGATTAACCAGCGACTGGCATCGACAGACGTTTGTTGCATTAGTTCATGAATGAAATGATTGGCGCAAGAAGTGACACATAAACCTTCAAAGCCATCTTCTATCTCAAAAAAAAAAAAAAAGGAATAAATGGAATGTTGTGCAGCAGTAAACGTTTATGCAACAGCCGCCACCAGAAGAAGCCAACGAAGGCTCTCCTTTATATAAGAAACAGCACAGCGCCAGACGCAGGAGCACTGAACAGTGCAAATAAGCCGAATTGGGTTCATTGGCCAAAAAAAAGTCTTTCTGTTGGGATTTCAAATACGGTCATTCGATGTCAAGGACATGCGACACGTATATTGAACCAAAGAGGTCAGGGTTGGATTCAGGCAGCTTTAATGCTTAAATTTGTGAATCTATTTAATAGAAACTTCATGCTTTTGCAGACTCTAATATAAGCTTAAGTCTTTATTTAAAGAACAATTAATATCGTTCGTCATATAACAGATGCAGAGAAAGAAATATGCACATGTGGGAGAGAGAAAAATAAGAGAAAAGAAAAAAACACAATTTTATATGAATTTATTTAAAAAAAAAATCATGTTTATTAAAAAGTTACAAAACATATCTTAATCCGGTTCTACGACCTTGAAAAATGTGTGCATATGAAGAACGAATAGTTATGTGTTGGGTTAAATGGAAACAGTTAACAGTTTTAACATTCGTTAACTAAAAATAGAAAGTACACACATGAACTACGACCAATGTTCAGCTTAAAAGAGAGAAGGATAAAAATAAGGCTCAAGATAAGGAAAGAGTGCGAACGAAAGAGAAAATGTGTTCTTGAGAGCGTAACGAAGTGGAAAGAAGTTAATTGTGTTCTCTTTCGGAAACTGTTCAAACTCGTGAATTATTTTTTAACTTTAAAAATGAGAAAATTTTTTAAAATGCGGATCTTGCGAACTTTCTAGAAAACCAAATAAATTCTGTTAACGAATTCCTTCAGCATATAAAAAGGTAATCCACCACTGGAATTGGCAACAGCAGCAGCAGGCAAATGTCAACGACACGATTGAAAGGACGAGTGCTATGATGCACGGAGCGACATCGCAGATGCTTTACACGCATATCCCGATGCAGAGGCATACGCACGCACACATACCAATGCTCAGAGGGCGACACAGTTCGTTGGAGGTCGTGGCCCGACGTCAAGGCCAAGGTCGTTCACTGCAAGCCATAACAGTGAAGTAAGTACCGATGCAAAGGACTCTGCTCGTGGCATGTTCCTTTTATTTTGATTGATTAGTAATAAAATGTCTGCTTTTGTTTAATTTATTAAAACGTGGAATAATATTTATTAAACTGAAAACTTCTTACAAATTGGTCATTTTTATTTTTAGTTCAATACCAACACATCTCCAATATTTGTTCCACATAAATTTAAAGTTCCGTGAATACTTTTTTCATTGAAACTTAAAACTTGGCAAAAATTCGACTAGGATACGTCGATTGGAAGCTTGCTGCTATTAATTTTGACCGGTAATAATACCAACCCACTGACTTCGAACTTCTTTATCCGAAGATTTTCATATATGAATGCCTGAAGAAGCCATTAATTAATCCTGCTCAATAATATTTGTGAATTAAAATGCAGCGAATTGAAATAAGATGTGAGAAGTTTTGCTTCTCTTTTTTAATTTGGTTGAAGTTAAATTAGAGTTGGACCATAAGAAGCTCTTTTGAAAACATTTGATTAAAAATGAATCGTAGAAAGAAGAAGAAACAATTTATCATTATCCTTTATAATCATATAAGACAAGCGAAAGTAGCAACAAGAAGAGTGCTTTGCACTTATACTTCATTGCTATGGCTTACAGTGAACGACCTTGACCTTGACATCGGGCCACGACCTCCATCAAACTGTGTCACACTCTGACTGTTTGTGTGTGTGTGTGTGTGCGTGCGTTGCCTCCACGTTTGGATATGCGTGTAAAGCAGAAAGAAATGTGTTTATTTATTTCGACTGCTCAAAAGAGGGAAAATAATTATTGAAAACTCTTTTTTTATTCACTTCGATATGTACTGCTCCTCTTTTATACGTGTTTCTTTGCTCTCACCATTGGTTTTTTACCCTTTTTCATTCACTTGTCTTATCGTAACCCAATTTTAACTCACTCAACTCGGAGTAACCGCCTTAATAGGTAGAAGTTCATTTCATAAGAACAATTCAAAAAATGGGTCAATGATTGCTTAGAACCAAGAGTCACGTCGATCTTCAGAGCTGGTATCCGAAAATTGCCAGAAAGATGAAAAAAGTTGTGGCCACCGATGGACACTACTTAGAACAATACATTTGTGACCAGTTTTGAAGAATAAGTCCGTCAATTTCTATACAAAAAAACCGTTCAATTTTAATTTAAGGTTCTTCTAAAATACGCGTATATGGCTTGTGCCATCTTTGAAGCGCACCTTCTATACCCAACATTTTTATAATGAAGTGCAAATATTTAGGAGGTTTATGTCCTCAGTCATCATCCTGGAAATGGCTACACTAAAATGGCCTCCTTTGACATCTACTGTAGCTGCCACAAGAGTAATCATAATTTGAGGTGCGATTTCTCGGTAAGTAGGGAACTACGCATCTCGTCTTCAGTTTCACACCAGCCTTGTAGGCTCAAAAGTTGTGGTGCATCTTCGCCTGCCACCCTTGCAGAGGTATTATCGGATTTAATGGTAGATAGCACATTTACCGATGAACTTTATGGATTGTCACTTTGGCCACATCCCTTTGACACATCGCTTAGATAATCGTACTTCACAATCACCCTCTATCACACACCGTAACCTAATGCAGGAGACTGATATGGCACTCTTATGAAGTATAGTAAAGCTTTATAAGATTTATCTGTATTATTACTTATAATTCTCATAAAGTTTAAAAAACTATTTCGTTCTAATTGAAAACATGACCACCCGACCACATGACCAGTCATCGACGGCGTGAAACCGTTTGGGTAGTGAAATTAGCGTGAAAGCATGACCACTTATGACCACTTATGGCCGATAGGAAGTTTAGATACACCAAATATAATGATAATAGGAAAGCAATATGTGGAGACTAGTATGTGTAGGTCCCCTATTCAAAAAGGTTTTGCTTATATATTAATTTCTAAATAATAATTAATTGAATCAAAGAATTGAAGTCCATTCTTCCTGACAAGAACTGCAACTGTTATTAAATTTTTGTATGGTTTCTAGGCCCTTTTAGTTTGAGAAGTATAAATCTGTGACTTTATTGAGACATTCATTTATTATAGTCCATTGCAAACGCTCGGTTCTACGAATTCGCTTGTTGCAATCTTCCTAGCTTGTTCATCAGCTTACATATAAAGCGAAATCCGTTGGAGTTGTTCAGATGTTTGAGATTCTTGAGATATGCGAGAATTTGTTTCTAAATTCGTAGCTCTTTAGAGATTTTAAAACAGCTTGACTGTCCGAGAAGTGATTTATGCTGATGCCAAAGTAAAGCAATGCGCACCATGGGTCAACTACTCATGCTTCCAACCCATCTCGTGTTTCGGAATGACAACTCCATATTTCATGTGCAGTTTTGGTGTAGATTTCTTTTGGTTGCTGGATTGTGACATATGTTTGGCTTGTGCCACTTTGTGATATTCTTATTTGGAAGTTATAAAGATTTTGGAAGGTGCTTCCATTTATCGTTGAATTACCAGAAATTGATGTAGTTCTCAGCAGCCAATCTAGTTTTTAGTCTTTGTTTGTTTTTTTTTTTCGTACTTGAAGAGAGAGCTACAAATTGGGTCACGATAAGACAAGTGAATAAAAAAAGGTGAAAAAAAAAAAAATGGTGAGAGCAAAGAAACACGTATAAAAGAGGAGCAGTACATATCGATGTAGAAGAGTTTTCAATAATTATTTTCCCTCTTTTGAGCAGTCGAAATAAATAAACACATTTCTTTCTGCTTTACACGCATATCCAAACGTGGAGGCAACGCACGCACACACACACACACACAAACAGTCAGAGTGTGACACAGTTTGATGGAGGTCGTGGCCCGATGTCAAGGTCAAGGTCGTTCACTGTAAGCCATAGCAATGAAGTATAAGTGCAAAGCACTCTTCTTGTTGCTACTTTCGCTTGTCTTATATGATTATAAAGGATAATGATAAATTGTTTCTTCTTCTTTCTACGATTCATTTTTAATCAAATGTTTTCAAAAGAGCTTCTTATGGTCCAACTCTAATTTAACTTCAACCAAATTAAAAAAGAGAAGCAAAACTTCTCACATCTTATTTCAATTCGCTGCATTTTAATTCACAAATATTATTGAGCAGGATTAATTAATGGCTTCTTCAGGCATTCATATATGAAAATCTTCGGATAAAGAAGTTCGAAGTCAGTGGGTTGGTATTATTACCGGTCAAAATTAATAGCAGCAAGCTTCCAATCGACGTATCCTAGTCGAATTTTTGCCAAGTTTTAAGTTTCAATGAAAAAAGTATTCACGGAACTTTAAATTTATGTGGAACAAATATTGGAGATGTGTTGGTATTGAACTAAAAATAAAAATGACCAATTTGTAAGAAGTTTTCAGTTTAATAAATATTATTCCACGTTTTAATAAATTAAACAAAAGCAGACATTTTATTACTAATCAATCAAAATAAAAGGAACATGCCACGAGCAGAGTCCTTTGCATCGGTACTTACTTCACTGTTATGGCTTGCAGTGAACGACCTTGGCCTTGACGTCGGGCCACGACCTCCAACGAACTGTGTCGCCCTCTGAGCATTGGTATGTGTGCGTGCGTATGCCTCTGCATCGGGATATGCGTGTAAAGCATCTGCGATGTCGCTCCGTGCATCATAGCACTCGTCCTTTCAATCGTGTCGTTGACATTTGCCTGCTGCTGCTGTTGCCAATTCCAGTGGTGGATTACCTTTTTATATGCTGAAGGAATTCGTTAACAGAATTTATTTGGTTTTCTAGAAAGTTCGCAAGATCCGCATTTTAAAAAATTTTCTCATTTTTAAAGTTAAAAAATAATTCACAAGTTTGAACAGTTTCCGAAAGAGAACACAATTAACTTCTTTCCCCTTCGTTACGCTCTCAAGAACACATTTTCTCTTTCGTTCGCACTCTTTCCTTATCTTGAGCCTTATTTTTATCCTTCTCTCTTTTAAGCTGAACATTGGTCGTAGTTCATGTGTGTACTTTGTATTTTTAGTTAACGAATGTTAAAACTGTTAACTGTTTCCATTTAACCCAACACATAACTATTCGTTCTTCATATGCACACATTTTTCAAGGTCGTAGAACCGGATTAAGATATGTTTTGTAACTTTTTAATAAACATGATTTTTTTTTTAAATAAATTCATATAAAATTGTGTTTTTTTCTTTTCTCTTATTTTTCTCTCTCCCACATGTGCATATTTCTTTCTCTGCATCTGTTATATGACGAACGATATTAATTGTTCTTTAAATAAAGACTTAAGCTTATATTAGAGTCTGCAAAAGCATGAAGTTTCTATTAAATAGATTCACAAATTTAAGCATTAAAGCTGCCTGAATCCAACCCTGACCTCTTTGGTTCAATATACGTGTCGCATGTCCTTGACATCGAATGACCGTATTTGAAATCCCAACAGAAAGACTTTTTTTTGGCCATTGAACCCAATTCGGCTTATTTTCACTGTTCAGTGCTCCTGCGTCTGGCGCTGTGCTGTTTCTTATATAAAGGAGAGCCTTCGTTGGCTTCTTCTGGTGGCGGCTGTTGCATAAACGTTTACTGCTGCACAACATTCCTTTTTTTTTTTTTTTTTTTTTGAGATAGAAGATGGCTTTGAAGGTTTATGTGTCACTTCTTGCGCCAATCATTTCATTCATGAACTAATGCAACAAACGTCTGTCGATGCCAGTCGCTGGTTAATCACTTCCTAGCTGCGTGATTTTCGTAACACAGCAGATTGAAATTTAAACTATTGGAGCGGCAAAAGCATCAACAACAACAACAACAGCAACAACAACAAAAATAATAACAAACTATTAACCGCATTTTATAGAATTTTATTTTTCTCGACAATTAATTATTATTGTTATTATTAATTTTTATTAAATAATTATATATTATATACCGTACCGCATAAGCTTATATTTAAATGTGTAAATATTGTTGTCTGATTATTTTTAGACAACTACGGAGATGATGATGATGATGAAGATGATGTGACGATGATGATGAAGATGATGGCTATGAATGCAAATCGAAGTCGAAGTCGTCGCGCGACTGTTTTGAATTTTTCTTTCCCTGATTTATACTCGGACACAATATTTCTTAGCTGAGCTGTTTACATGTTCGATCCATTAATGGGAAACCCTGACAAAGCTGTCATGCTCCAGCGGCATCGACAACAACACGCCGCCAGCCTAATACCTCATCAGCTCAGCTGTATTTCAGAAAATCGGCTTTGATTGTTGCTTCTCAATTTCTGGTTCAAAATTAACTGAATTTGTTTAAAGGAGGCATCATAGCATCTTATGGGTTGCTTCAGAGTAGCAGAACTGGATGAAGTTTAACTGTTAAACAATTTTAAGAGTTCTTTATGGATTTTTAATTTTCCTAAATAATAATTAATTACTGGCTTTTATTATATTGATCCACCTATAGCGAGCGAAACTGTTTTATTTTTAATAAGTTTAATTTTTTTAAAATAAAAAATCGTCACGAAATTGCAAACTTGTGTTGCAACGGACATATCATTTGTGGTGTATCCAAGAGCACCGCTTGGTCATGTGCGTTGTCTATTGGTGGTCATTCGCTCGTGCAATTCGACAGAATGGTTTCTGCTTTGTAAAGCGTTCACCTTATTCCACAGCTACAGATTGGGCATACCCCGAAAATTAATGTCGTATTAAGAAAGATCTTTTATTGGAAAGCGTTTGTATCACGGTGGAAATATTTATTAGGTATTTCAATGGAGAGCTCAGAAAAATCTTGGGGGAACATTGTGTAGAGCTCCACAAGCCACAATAATTGCCATTTTTGTTCTGGAGTCTTGACACGCATTCCCATCGAGCGAACTGCAAAGCAACTTTCCGAAACTTCAAAGCAACGCTCCACAACATTTTAAATGCGACTCATTGTAAAGTCTTTCGGCTTCAGTGCGTGGATCATGGAGAGATGTCATCAAATAATTTCACTGCTTCTGTGCACCGTCACCAAAAATAAACTGTTTTGAAAAATATTTCTGGAAAAGTAATCCTTTCTGTTTCTATTGTTGAATCTTCACAGACGTACAAGCAATAGTTCCAATGACTTTTTGTAGACTTGGCAATTTTATGGAAGTCAAAGAAGATTTCCTTGATTTTGGCAGCTCTATGAAACGTTATACACCTCTTTGTCAAGAAAGCTATTGCGAAGGATACAAAGCAAATTCACAAAATCCAGGTGAATTATTTTTAGTTTTTGTAATCATTTAAGCTGTATCAAAATTTTTTACCATGAATCATTTTGGACAGCAGAACAATTTGAGATAAAAAGGCACAAAAAAAGAGTCAAAGTTCATCCACAACTCACGAAACCATTTCTCAAAATCGATTCGATTTGTATTTATATTTCATGCTTCATTGCTTCAGCGAAGCCTACAACTCGACGAGGCAGACAGACGGACAGTTTCGACTCGGTCCCCCGCTTCTAGGTCGTTAATCTGACTCGATCGGAGCTTAGTCGAGCCTAGACCGTACCAATCTGATTCAAGTTGGTGCCGAAGTCGATGTGATGTGATGTTGACGTTGATGTCGATGTTGGCGCCTAACAGCCGCGCATGTCAATCAATGCAGATCCAATTTTAGCGCAAGTAAACAACTTTCAACACAATTAAATGAGGGCCATACCGCGCCCACTTTCCACATACCGCCCCCATTTAGTATGGCTTTGGTTTGCCTGCTCAACTGTTGCATCTCACGAAAAAAAAAAATAGAAACGAAAAGAAAAAAAAAAAAACGTCGACGTTGTTATTATCGCCTCCCGAGAGTCTCAGAGAGATTCATCATCATCATTAAAATATGATACTCTGGGCATAAGCTTCCGATAAGCGTGCTTCGTTGAGCATTGACTCCTGCATGCCTGCCCTGCCGTCTGTACTGACCTCTGTTCGTGAGCAGTTGGAGGTGTATTCTTACGATTACTACGGATTTAACGTACCGCAACGGAAAACACAGACGTATCTCGGACTTTGAACTATGATTCGCTGCGTTCAACATATTTGCCAGCAATCTGCTCAAAGCGATGCATTTCTTCTTAGTCGTCGTCAAGCGATAGAAACGACACACAACCGCATTTCTTGGCTGAAATAATTTCAGATATTTTAGTCAAATACTGATACTTCTGATACCCTACACTGAAGGATCTTCGCTTTCACAGCATAATTTTAAGATCTAGAAATAATGCCAAAGGAAAACTATTCACCAAAAAAGGCTGGCGCCTGACCATCACCAATAACAGATATCCGAATTGTATTGTGGTTGGCACAGACGACACATGATACATGGACGGTCCCAGAAGTTCACATTCTATGAACAATTCAATAAATGGGTCGATCATTGCCTAGCTCCAAGCTGTGCTATGTTCTTTAGAAAATTGTCAAATTGATGGGAAAAATTGTTGCTATCGATGTTCAAGATTCTTCTAAAATGCTTCTCTATGGATTGGGGGCTCAAAAAATTATCTATTGAAAATCTTGATTACTTTGGTGAAGGTGCTTTACCCAAAATTTTTATAATAAAGTCCAAATATCCAGGAGACTTATGTCCTCAATAAATAAAATACAAATTTTTATTCATATAAATACTAGGAAACTTACTTCATAGATCCACCATGAACATTTAGCAAAATTTCGGATGGAAATTGAACACAGATCACGATAAGTTTTAATGATTCGAGCTACTCTGGCTATTGGAGGGGTTGGCGTTACTGGATCTTCCCTTAGTGAATGTACCAGTCTAATACGATGTAGTATTATCGGATTTTATGGTAGATACCACCTGTACCGATGAATTTTCACCTGCCATAACTTGTAACGTCATAATGGAAGGTGCCATTCTTATCGGTTGTACAGCAGCTTTTGCCGTCATACTGGAAGTTGCCACACCTCTAGGCTGTACCATTCCTACACGTTCCGCAAGTGGTATGATGCGATTGGCATTTTGTGTTTGGTATATAATTCGCGATTTTTTTTTACAGTTAAAACAAAGCCTACAGCGTTTTCAGTTTACACACAGCAGCTGATTTGAGTTGGTCGAAACGAAATCAATGACAACAACAAGGCAAGCCAAGGTGACTGGCAATTCCATTTGACATTTCATATTGCCAATCACTGTACAAAGCAACAAATTGACAGCCAATCAGTTGTACGAGGGAGAAAAAAAAAAATACAAGAAAACAGCAAAAGTCGAAAAATCTAAAAATCGAACAATGGCTGATCTGGATAAATGGATTGAAATGGTTGCGAAATGCAAATATCTGCCAGAGAATGCATTGAAGCAGCTCTGTGACATGGTCTGTGATATACTAATTGAAGAGCCAAACGTACAGCCAGTGAGTTCACCAGTGACGGTCTGCGGCGATATACACGGCCAGGTGAGCCTGACGAAGAACAGCAAAAGCGATTTTTTTTTTTTTTAATTATTATTTGACTTGCAGTTCTACGATCTGGAGGAACTCTTTCGCACAGGCGGTCAAGTGCGCGATACAAACTATATTTTTATGGGTGACTTTGTCGATCGCGGCTATTTTAGTTTGGAGACATTTACGCGTCTGTTGACGCTCAAGGCACGCTATCCGGCGCGCATAACGCTGCTGCGCGGCAACCATGAATCGCGTCAGCTAACACAAGTTTATGGGTTTTACGATGAGTGCCAGAGCAAATATGGCAATTCGAATGGTTGGAAATATTGTTGCAATGTATTCGATTTGCTGACAATTTCAGCGGTAAGTGTTGTAGTCCAGTGTTGTATAACGGTTTATATATGTCCGCTTACAGCTTATTGACGAGGAAATATTCTGCGTGCACGGTGGACTTAGTCCTGAGATAATAACGCTCGATCAGATACGCACCATACCACGTAATGGTGAGATACCGTTTGCAGGTGCATTCTGTGATTTGGTTTGGTCGGATCCCGATGATTTGGAAAACTGGGGCCAAAGCCCACGCGGTGCTGGCTGGCTTTTCGGCAGTAATGTCACCAAGAATTTTATGACCATAAATAATTTGGATCTTATATGCCGCGCACACCAACTTGTCAATGAGGGCATTAAATTCATGTTCAACGGCAAGTTGGCAACCGTGTGGTCGGTGCCCAATTATTGCTATCGCTGCGGCAATGTAGCGGCTATACTGACTTTTAGTACCGCCAAGAAACGACTGATAAAGATCTTCGAAGCTGTTGCCGATTCGAAGCGTAATGTACCACAAGAAAAAATAACGCCTTACTTCTTGTAAGCCATTATCTATGGAAGATCTCCATAAAAAAAAACCCAACAAATATGAGTTATATAAAAATTTATACAAATATCAAATAATTATACAAAAATTTAACCGATTCAATAAATAATTTCAAATGTAATAAATTTCTATCCCGAGGGTAGTTTGTAGTTTTGAAAATGATGACCTTGCAGGCGAACAATTGATCAACGAATGACCACATCTCGCATCAGCTGTGGATAAGCTGTACAAATTGGTAAACCTACCCGATTCAATCGGGTATAAGCTGATGACGAACGACGAAATAATTTGGTAGTCACACTGGGACACTGATCCGCAGGTTTAATCGAGTGTTGTGAAGTGAAGTGTGCTAGGATTATCCTCTGTGGCTAATAAAGATTGGAACAAAAAGTCAAATCTTTATAAAATGGAGTACAAACATCGAATTTAGTTCAAATAAGCGCCAACGAGTTTCCAACTTTATTGTGCCCCGCTGATAGAAGCTTGTTTCCTTATTGGCAAAAAAGTGAAATAGTCTCCGTCTTTTGAGGTAAATTTCTCGCCAGCTAAATCGTTCGACATTGACAGGAAGAGATGATAATCCGATGGTGCCAAGTCCGGACTATAAGATGTATGCATAAGAACCTTCCATTCGAACTACACAGCTTCTGGCGCATCACACGAACACAATTCCTCTGCTATCGACCAAAGATGGACGCTTCTGTGCGATTGCAGCCTTCAAGCGGTCCAGTTGTTCACAGTAGTGGACCAATTTGAGCGTTTGGCCATAGGGGAACACAGCTCATAGTAGATGATACCCTGCCAATCCCATCAAACACTTAGCAAAACCTTTCTGACCGTCAATCCGTGCTTGGCAACCGTTTGAGCCGCTTTGCTACCCTTCATTCGTGACCCACTTTTCATCGCCAGTCAGCAGCGATTGGCGGATGGAAATTCGGTCCATGAGGTTTTTTGGTGTCAATTCGTGTGGCTTCTAAATATCGAGTTTTTTTGTGTAGCCAAGCTTCTTCAAATGCCTTTGAACGATATTCAGCTCCCGGGCGATGGTACGGCTGCTACTATGGCGGTCTATCTCGATCACTTTCTTAATTTTATCGGCTTCTTCGACGACAGGTCTTCCGGAGCGTGGTGCATCTTACCACTTCCTTCACACCAGAAAGGAATCGAGTGAACCACTGCTGTGCTACGCGAATTAAACAAGTATCGGCCCCATAAACATCTCAAATTGGCCGCTTGCGATGCGTTTTTGCTTTTCAGGTCGATTCCAACCTATTATTTCCTCCACGTAACCAAAGAGTTCCGCGAGTGACGATGCGGGGTTTGCAAAAAGGTTGAAAAGAAACGGTCCTAATTTGTGAAGGCCAAGTGCCGCAAGAAAAAAAGGAGCAGAAAGCTGCCATACTCTATCAGTTTGTTTCAGGATCACTTTCCGGTTTGCCGGCCTTGTGGATCATTGTTACCACCAAACACTTTTTCCAAACCGTACGAAAGTATTTCGCCTATATTAACTAAGAAGTGCATTTGTGGGCAGAGCGCTTAAGGTTGCGTTGCATATTTTATCTTGTCCAGAAGTTTGTTCTTTTCGAGACCTTATATGAAAAAAACGGGGTCAATAGGAATATTCATCTGCAGTGAAGATTCTTAAGATGCTTTAGTTAAGACTTCACTGGCTGTGGCAAGGTTAAATGGCCTGAAACGCTCAGCAAAGGTATTCTGCAAATATGTCAGCGAGACACCATCTTCGTAATGGGGCCTTGATGCAAAGGTTGACGCTTGGCACCTTCCACAATGTAGAAGTTGCATATATTCCAGCATATTGTCGAAGAAATTGGCATCTTGTAACTAAAGAGCTGCTCTTAGTTCCAAGGCAGCACTTAGCCTTTCTGTCCTATCCGTTTGTAAACCCTATTTAATTGATGCCTCCTACTTAAGGGAGGAGGAGGGACGAGATTTTGTCGCTGCTTCATAAACTTTCCTAATGAATAGGTCATCATTATTGTTGAGATACCTCTGATCTAAGCACTTATGTTTGAGCTGGAACCTACAAGCCTCATTGATGAAGGGTAACTCCTGACTGCTGCATCAATCGTGATCTTCAATATTTGGCTTCGAGTGTGGAATGCGTTTGAAAACACCAAAGTCAAAATATTCTTGCATGCTAAGGCTATTTGGTGTTAGCTCCGGCTGCCTGCATATTGGAGCAAGAGAACAGAGAACTCTTAGACTACCACACAACTTGTGCTTAGCATTGATGAAACCAGTTTTCCGCTTATTACTCCTCCGAAAGGCAATACAAACTCCTTGCTGGTCACAATGATGCTTTAATTTAATAAGCTTGATGGACTCAGCTTTAATGGACTCAGACAGCTCTCTAGGTTTGTGACCAATTTTCTCTAAAATATTTGAAGTTATATTCCTATGCAAAAAAAGTTGTTCTGGAGCACCAATTTGGTTTTAGGAAAAAGGCGAAGAACCTCTAAGTAGACACACATGGCTATACAAACTATTTTAGATGCTTTTGAGAGAGAAAAAAGAAGAGCATTATATGTTCGGTGTTTCCTGATGTGTAACAGACATTCGTTAGAGTTTGATATAAAGTTTGGCATAATATAAAAAAATCTTCACCCACCTCCTAATTTGATATAACGGAAATCTTCGAGAGCTAAGTATACTGGCGATCAAGCAGTTTGTGAGAAGTACTTTGTACTAGACTTATTATATATTATTTTGATCTAAGATTTTAATTACATTTTCTAGCAGACTAATTCCTGCAGATGTACAGATGTTTCTCTATTTTTAGTGTCGCTTTTTCGTTTCATTTAAATAAGAAATTAATTGATAAAAATAGTTCTTTTATATAAATTGGTAAAAATTTTTATTTTCCCTAAATTTCTCAGCTAATTTCAGTTAAGTAAAAATAAAATTAAGCTAAATATTTGCGCAACAGTTTTTCTGCCAAACGAAGTCGCGGGTATTTGCTGTTCGTAAATGTGCTGAATTACTATAAGTAGGTGGAGGACGCATGCAACTGGAACAAATGCCAGTGGAATTTGTGCTTGTTGAACAAGTTCATTGCGTGTAGCTTTGTGTACGGAACTTACCAAAACGAGTGCCGAGCTACCAGGGTTGCAGCAACGATTCAATATATTATTGTTGAAGCTTTTTATGTGCGTATGTAAACCCATTCTCTCTCTCTCTCTTTCTTTCTTATACTTGTACTAAAAATAGTTGAACACACATTTCTGTGAATATTAATTAATTAGTTTTTTTTTTTTATTTTTTTTTTAATAAAAAATAGATCACGCTCACATCACGTTGGTCTTGTTTACAAATTTTATTTTTATTTATTTATTTTATTATTATTTTTTTTTTTTTTTTTTTTTTTTTTTTTTTTGATACGTCTGATCTCGGTTCTAGGTGGCTTTATATGCAACAACAACAACACTCATTAATCTATATATATATATATATGTATATGTTGTTGCTGCTGATCTGAGTAATCAGGATTGTTATTGTTGTTGCTGTTGTTGTTGTTATTGTGCTTGTTATTGCAATTTTTTGTTGCTGTTGATGCGTGCGGTAGAGAGAAAAAAAGGTTATATATATGTATATAGTATTTTGATGGATCTTTTTATGTCACTGCTGACAAGTAAAAAAGAAAAGAAAAAAAAAATATTGTTTATACCAAGAATGAAAATAAGAAAACAAAAAAATCAAGCCACAACACAACGGAAGCTTTAAAACACTGCATACATATTTAAAATAGCAAAGTAAATAATTTCAAATGAGCAGTATTTATTATCCAACAACAAATACAGCGAAAGAAATAAGCATAACAAAACTGTAAGGTGCTGCTGCTATTTTTTCATTCCGTTTCACCACGTTTTTGGCATAAGAAGAGAGAGAAAAGACATAAGTTGGTATTTGCTGCATTGTCTGATGCTTGCTTTTCTATGGTTGAGCTGCAATGTTTCTCCAATTAAATGATAAAACTTCCCACAAAAGCTACCCAGTTTAACATTTTTTGTACGAAAGTTAGAACGATTTAAGCTGAAAATTATTGGCAGATGTCTAAACTCTCTGAAACCACCAAAGTCTGTTGTCACTATGTAGCATTTATTACGGCAGAAGTATTAACAGTAATTGCACGCAAACATGTATAGATTAATCGCCATATAGCAGGTGCTAATAAATATTTTCTTGCGGATATTTATGAGCAGGTAATATTGAACTCATTTTACGGCAAATTGCAAAAATTTACCTTTGAATTTTTTTTTTAACATTAATGGAATGTACAGATTTGTACATGTTAACAGTCAGATAACAGCTGTTAACGATAAACAGACCAGCCTAATATAGAGCTGCGCTACAAAAACGAACAGTTTTTTGAACAGAAGCTGCTTTGAAAGGCAAAAAAAAAGGCATGCTTTCCGGCTGGTCCCTGTTAAGGATTCCGATGATGTGCTAGCTAAATCCTAGAAAGATCAGGCTAACATCTTCGCAACGAATTTGAAGGCCAGGTTTACATCGTTTTTACTGATGGTGCAATTCCTTTAAGTTCCTCTTCAAATGGACTTTCCAATGAGAACAGTTAGTTCCGAAGAATTCATGGAAGTAATACGGCTTTTGTCTAGAAAAAATGGCTCAAATTACGACAGAATTTATTATAATACCTTAAGGTTATTGTCTAGGCGTGCGCTTCACTATTTTATGATAATATTTAATGCAATCTTTAGTATGCAGCCTTTGCCTAGCAAATGGAAACTAGCGAACATCACTATGATTCACAAGCCTAGCAAGCCAATAAGCCTTCTATCTTCCCTGTCCAAGGTTTAGGAAATTCTACCAAAGCGCCTATACCTGAGCGTGAACCTGGCACCGTTGAGCAAGCTCACAGTTTAGTGAACCACATATTATTGTTGTACTGCAATGGAGTTTTTGTGGATGTGCAGGACTTGTGAACCGAGTATGGCATGCTGGTCTTTTAGCGAATATTAAGGTTATACTTCCATCCACTTTCTATTTGATTCTTTTTTAAGTGAAAGTGTGAGAGATGTTCTTTATCCGAGAGCGTGAGTTCCACAAGTTAGTGTGTTGGGACCGTTGCTCTACTCCTTATTCACTGCCGATTTCCCTATTAGGCGAGAATTTCTCAATTCTCTAAAACACCAAATGCGTATATGATGCATTCACGTATTAAGGCCGTAGTCCTTTTAGAGAAATGTATTAAATCATTCCATTGGAACGTTAACAGCATAAATTTTCCAAATTTATTTAACAGAACTGCTTTTTAATTATTTTAATAACATTCTAAATCTTGATTTAACAGAGCTGAGTCCATTTACTTATGTTAATAACATTATTTCGTTGATCATAACAGAGCTGCGTTTATCTAATCATGTTAGTAACATTCATTGGATTTCTGTAACAATTCTGTTACCCGCAGCCAAAATAGTTATGACCGAATCGGTTAGCACTCTTTTACCCGTGTCGGCCGCTGTATTTATTGTTTGTGAGGCATTTGTGTACCAAAATTTATGTTCTTCCATCGTATCATGTCTTGCAACGTAATCAACCACTTTCTTTGCAGCAACTAGAACTTCTTTAAATCAAATTCCATTAAAAGTGTGGAGTTCTTCTTTGTCATCATCGTTCTCTTTTCAACTATTAATTCCTTCCTCCCCTCCATGTAATGCTCCGTTAATTTACTTATGGGCAAAAGAAATTATTAGGCATCTGCTTAAACACTTCTAGAGTAGGCGACAGATCAAAGAACAACCACACAAGAAGTAGTGAAAACTTGCTTGATCCTTTGTCCAGCTGACTAGGTACTACGAGCTTGCTTGAGGTTTGAAGGATTACCGCCAGGTAGAAAGTTTTCTCAAGACAGATTTCAATGCACTTCTCGTGGGGGAACAGTGCTGAAAATTTTGTTTTTCCAAATCATCATCGATTGCGATTCGTTATTGTTCGAGATGACAACCAAAATCTTCATGAGGGGACCATGCGAGCATTAGTCGCTATGTTCACATGTTGCATTTATTGAAATGTTGATTGGCAAAGCTAGGGATTTCGTCCGTCCCAGCATCTACAAAGATGTTGATCACTGGCTTCACGATGTTCCAGTCTGTCATCATAAAGGGTTGATTCGAAATCATAAGCATGGGAGATTGCTGTGGATGAAGCATGTCCCACTTTTTATGTAACCAACAACTCCAGTTCAGAATAACCTCTCATACTGGTCGGATAAAGACAACTGCTAACCATCAAAGTAGCAGAATATCAATGGCCTGCAGGAGAGCAGGTTGCGAGTCAGAGTTGCACTCAGCATGATTATGCAAAACTTCCCCTTTTGAGGACATTACAGTGTGAACTAACTAGAAACATCTTTCGACAGATTAATGACTGTTCATTTCAAAACCCGGATAGGTTCTGCCAGACATTTTTACTAAAAAAGGCCGTTTTCATCTACTGTGAAATCTTGATCTGGGGTGTACTCTCCAACATCAATAATTTGTGTAAGTGGTTGAAGGAATTTTTTCATACAAACTTAAAGCTGTTTGCTCAATAATAGATTCATCTACTGCTATACTTCTTTGGGACAATTCAATGCCCAACTATAGACAGACAGACAGACAGACAGATACGTCTGCTACTTTGATTTACACATTTTAAAACGAAATTAATCCATTTTTATGCTCAAATTGAGATTTGTTTATTGTTTTAATTCGCAAAGAAAAAAATGCTGAACTTTTTTTGCAGGAAATGAAGTTTGTCGCCAAATTTCCACAGCATTCAGCACAATTTGTATTAAAACCGATGAAATTTTTATTTACTCAAAAGCAATTTATTTCTTAAACAGAAAAAAAATCTTCAAAATATTTTTGTCTTATAAAGGCTTCGGCAGCATCATTTCAGACATTGGAGACTTTCAAGCGAAAAATCAACACAACTGAGTAAACACGAAAATTTTAGAAAATGCTTACGTTTAGCTTAATGCGCTCCCCTTCACTCAAACTCAGAAGAAGAAATGTGGAATTGGAATTGACTTAATACTTAGAAGTGCAACTGAGATTTATTAAGCTGTACAGTCAGACGGACATGGCTAGTTCGAGCTGATATGGAATATATAGGAGAATGCTATCAACTTCAGTTTCATTCCTCCTCGGGCCCCACATTTTGGAGGCTTATGGGAGGCGGCGGTAAAGGTGGCTAAAGGCCATTTGATGCGAACTCTTGGTCATGCTCGATTAACGTTCGAAGAAGAATTGTCAACCGTATTAATCGAGATAGAAGCAGTTATGAACTCACGGCCATTGACTCCACTTTCTTCAAATCCGAATGATTTGGGAGTACTTACTCCTGAACACTTCTTAGTCGGTAACTACTGTGCTCAGAAGGAGGCGAAAACTTGCTGACTATATTAAAAAAGGCTAAAAATTTTGATATTGGATTCTCCTATTTTTTTTTCAGTTCAATTGTATTCAATTAATGTGCTTACCCTTCTCTCCCTAAGCGGGGTTAATACTTACCAATGAAGCAATTTAATTGATTTTTGTTCAATTTCCTAAAAATACGAAATTTGATGTACTTCATGTTAATTCTTATAACATATTATATTTAGCTTGAGATCAATCAATTAGAAGCGGTGGCCCTTATACAAATTTGAGGTTTTGTATGAAGGTTTTTGTATGAAAAAAAAAAAAAATGTCGAATTTTGGTAAATTTTTTGTCACTTTTTTTTTTATAAAAAATAATAAAATGGATCAAAATGTATTAATGAATATTTTTTTTTAATTTTGTGTGAAAAATAAAATTAAATGCTTTACTTTAAGCATAAATGGTACAAGTTCTTCACAGAAGGTCGAGCTGTTAATGATAATGCCTGCACTGGAGGGTCAAGCATGTCAAGAAGGAAAGACAATTGTTATGAAAAATCATCATCGAATCACTGTTAGAGAACTTTCTTAGGGTATCGGCATCACATGGGATTCAACGCGAATTGCTTGCAGGTGGTAAAAGCGGAGAAGATGCATTGCAAATAAGGAAACTTTGCCACCGAATCAAACAATCAGTTCGTCGCAAGTTAAATATAAGTTAGTCTTCCACAAGAACCGCTCAGAATTGATCAATCAAAAATATGGAGAAGTCAAAACAAGTAAAAAAATTACAGTCGGGCGTACCCCACTGTAAGAGGCCCTGTACCAGTACAGGTCGCCTAACAAATACAATAAATGTTTCCCTAGCTTATGACCACTTCTCACTGCACGAATAAGTGCCTTATAAAACATTTTTTTTATGTATGAAAAGAAAAGGGAGGACGGAAGTATCATTGGTCATTAAAATTCAATTGCTTATAAAATCGTCATTTATTATCCGATTTTGATGAACTTTTTGGCTTAGAGGGATACCTCATTTTTTTAGAAATGTTTACCCTTGATGGGCATTTTATGAGAAAGGGCGAATGCAAAAAGCACGAAGTCTCTATCTATTACCGTTTCCGGGACACTTTCGTTCATGGCTATATCGACTCCTCTATCACTCCTGACCATAATGGGGGTAATTTTGGGGGGGGGGGGGGTCTCCGAGCATTATTTCTACCTGTTACATACATTTTTACAAAACCATGTATGGGTGCTACCCCAAAATTTAAGTATACATATGTATGTGAAGCGGACATCCCTAAGCGGGCATCCCTATTGAGTTTTAAGCTGATATTAATTTAAATAGAAAAATTTTTCCATACAAAATCTTGAAGGACTAAGCCAAAAATTGGGCGTCTCATATAAAACCGAATACTTTATCTACTTATTTAAGTGGCCTGCAACCGTAACTCGGTCACTGGCACCAGTTAAGAACGCTAAATATGCAGAGATCTCTGCATAACTGCTCATTCCAAAACGTGCTCGGTCGTTCTCTATTACATCATCCACCAATCAATTCGTGTTAAAGCGCTTCCGTTCATTCGTTCGACTTTAATAGACTCAAATATTCTATTTCCACGCAATTTCATCTAATTCAAACACGGTTCATGCCTCTGCGCCATACAGTAGGACCGTCTAAGACACGAGATGATACAAAGTGCTTCGTCTTGTCCTCAAAGCCATGCGTCAAGATTGTTTTACAATCTCCAAGCAGGCGGTTGACTCAATATCATCCAGAACAATGTACAAAAAGGAACAAAAGTGAATAAATTAACTTATTCTTTAAAATGAACAAGGTTTAGCCAAGCACAGACAAGCGGACAGACAGACATAGCTAGTTCGATTTGCCTCGTCGAATTGCTCAAGCATTTATACACTTTATGGGGTCTTCGATAAACCTTGTTGTCGGACTTTGATGCAGTGAACCAAAAGACTTGAATGAAGATTATTTAATTCAAAGCAAATTTTACCGATTTAAGCTTGGAGTTGATCATGCTCAAACATTTAAACGTGACACCATGCTGTGTGTTGATAATATTATTTTTAACTTATGCGACCAATTGTTTAAATCATTTCGATTAAAAATAAATATCGATTGTTTGACTTGCAGCAATCGATTGTTTGAGCGCGTCAGACCGTAGACTTGCTATCAATAATTTCTGCTAAAAGCGAAAAACAGTTTTCTCACGCAACAATCAGCAACTATGAAGCATAATAATCAGTTAAGCTTAAAACGAAACAATTCCAACAATTTATATATAAAGAAAGAATATCGTATTTACGCTCGCTCGGTAATTTTCCTTTACCCCATAGGGAACGAGAACATACAAACTACTAAATAAAATGTTTTTATTTGATTGGATTTGATTTGATTTTATTGTTATGCGATGAGTGTAATAGTGAAATAAGTTATTTTCATAACAAGCCTACGCACTGATAACGCCGTCAGATCCAGAAATAATACTAAGTACACACGCTGGGACGTTCCGATAAAAGAACGTCTATAAATAGCGCACGACAAGCCCGCATGTCTGAGCAATGTCTGAGCGAGCTGCTGCCACTGATCTGAGTTGAATGCGAAGCGAATGCAATGAATGCTATTTGATTGGTTGGGAAAGATCATATTAAATCATTGACTATATGATGAAGGCATGCATCGATCCATCCATCCATCCATCCGTCCATCGCAACTGATTTTGGGTTCAAAAGCCCCGCATCCATACTACGTATTTATAATATTTTAATACCTATAGATCACAGTTGTTATTGTTTACGAAAGCTCGAAAGAAATGTCCACAGAAAAATACATACAAATAAAAATCAACAACAACAACAACAACAACAAACAATGTCCAAAGTCAATAAACAGTGTTGGGTCCGTATCTCTCACTCACTGACTATCTGTCTGTCTGTCTGTCTGTCCGATGATCACAACGTGTTCAGTGTATAATTTGGTCCATTGAAATCTTTATCTAAATGGGTTTTATCTATAAATCTTCCAAGAATAGCAAATCTTTTCAAAATAAAACAAGCCAATTTGTTTACTTCTTAATCTTCGAGTATTTTCGATCGATCGATCGATGTCGCTTATTATTGACGACGAGTTCTGTAGAGCAGCCGGCAGACGACAGACCCGTATGACCATGTGTATTTACCCCGGCACGCGATAAGCGTTTGGGGCGCTCAAAATAGCTATACGTTTTGGTTTATTTTCACAGAAATAAAAGAAAAATGAAAAACAATTCAAGCCATTTGGATTTTTATTTTGAAAGTATTTTAAAATTAGATTCAATGTACTTGGTTGCGCGTTTAAATTTTTCAATTGCTCGTGGCAAACGAGTTTTGTGAACTTTAACATCATAAATAAAAAAAAAAAAAAAAAAATATACAATTTTTTTAAATAAATAAACTCGAAATACCGAATAGATGGTACTCTGCAGACTCTGCTCAGAACTATATTCAAGCAAAACATTTTGGAGTTAAAAACTTAAAAAATTGATTACACGCGCAATCACAATCTAAGCAATATTATAGCAGGTGTTTGTTAAAGCAGGTGTTTGTTAGCTGCAATTCTTATAGTTCCCTAACCGTTGGTGCTAACTGACTAGTTTGACGCAACTTCGGATATACCCTACCCAAATAAATACTCTTCTTATTGTGCAGCGTATTCTCATTATTATTAATAATTCCTTCAACTGAAACTGCGATCCAAAACGTGCTCTATAAATCTTGACCGAAAAACAAGAGTTCAGCGTTCTTTCAATTTAATCTGTATTTCACTTTTTCATTTATTATTGTACGAGGTTTGTTCAAAAATATTTAATTTGTTGCACGAAACATGGCCATCAGATATACAAGGCACAATCAAGACAATGGACTACTCTGCATGAAGGTGTATCAAAAATCAAGGTTAAAAACGAACACCTGCGAATTTGAAAAACAGAGTTGCTTGTGATTTGAATCTGAAACGAACATGCTCGGAGCGTAAAAAAGTGATGTTCCATTCAGATGCATAAATTGCGCAATGAACTGCTAACAGGTACTCATACAGCAAAGTCTCCAGATTTAACCAAGCTACCTATGCACTTCTGATATCGCTTATCAATGGTGACAAAGCTTCACCTTCACGCTATGGGGTCTGGCTTTGGTTTGAACGTCACAATTATATTTCGTCAACAGTTGACTTCACTGCCACACGTTTCATGCCCAAACAAACCCACTTTCTATGAGTCAGATGCAATGCTTAAGATCGTAGACATTCTACCAATTCAGGAAACTCGATGATAGACTGATAGCAGGTGCATTCACTCAACCATGGCATAAAGTTCTTATACTCCTACAGCAAAAAAAAAAAAATATTCATTAAAAAGAAATCCTTATGATCAATGGTACCAAGTAGCAGGACTTATTAATCGCAAAGATATGACAAGCTATGCGGCATACAAATTGCACTACTTCGACACTCTTATAAGATGTAAGATGGAACATGCTTCCATTGCAGCAATAAAGCAAAACTGGTCTGAACAACGATGTTTCGATAATGAACCACTGGGACCGAGACCAACAAGTCCTCACACGGACTGAGCATTTGCTGCCAACCAACATTATAATATGATAATATTCTTCTGCAGTTCCAAAAATATGATTCTGAACTTTCTACATCATCACCTGGGAAGATAAACAAACAGCGAGAGCTTGGTGAAGAAAGGTAATTATAAAAAGTATCTTTTTTAAAGGGTCTTTTGCAAGATTTTCTTACGCATCTTGACTTATAAGCTTTTAATATTCAACTTCTGCAGAAATTCAAACCGAATGACCCATGGGCTGAAGCAGAAATTCATAGTGATCTGAATTTTCCATACAAAATTTGGGTCAGCGATGAAGCTCATTTTTGGTTAAATTTCTGTTTGTTGCGTTTTATGGACCGACGGACGGCATTGGTCCATATGTCTTCAAGAACAATTATTGTGAACGGTGAACTATACAGAGCCATAATAAGAAGTTTTTTTTTACCTCAATTAGGTGGCTGACATGGACGGAGCCCAATTGATTTACTCAAAGAAACTTTAGTTTATTACTCCTAGTTGTTGCCCTCTAACGATTTCTATCCGCTGCTAGAGCTCTTAGTTCACTCCACGTTGCACTGAACCTGATTTCAGAATGGACAGACCTCTCTGACGGCTGTCTTGTAGGTTCCACTGGAAGGCCATCTTTGCAATGTTGTCGTCTTCTCTGCGCAAGGTGTGACCTATCCAATTCTACTTGCGTCTTTTTATTTCAAATGTTAATAGTTTCGGTGTTTGTTGCTTGCCAAGATAGGGGAACTTCTCAACATTTTCAATGGTGACAATGCTGCTGCCGCTAAGTTTGACCGTCAGTGGAACTGCTGAAGTGGTTTAAGACCTATTGCACGAGCTTTAGCTTCCAGACTCCGAAGCTTCGCTGCAGCACCACTTTGCGTGTGCGTCATTAAGTATTCACTGTAGGCCTTCTGGCACCTCCGCGTTTGTGCGCTTTAGGACGCCATCGAGGACTACTATGAAAAGGAATGGTGGTGACAGTACAAAACCTTATCGGAAACCTCTGTTTATAATGAAATTGTTGTTGTTGTTGCCTTTAAACCGCACGGTGAGAGCTGCGTCCACGTAAAGAACCTTTATGAGATCAGCTCAGTGACCTCCATAACGCGTCTCTTTTGATGGTGTCAAACGCCCGCTCGAAGTACACAAAAATAAGGTATAATGTGGACCTCCACTCGACCGATGCTTAGTGTATTAATGTGGTCTACACACCGATATGGCCGGAACTCATTCTTCTCTCGCCGTAATCTGGTGTTTGAAGTTGCCAAGATTTTGTCTAAGATGATGAAGGCTAGTACTCTTTGAATGGAGTTTAAAAAGTGTTATACCAAGCCAATTTCTGCACTGACTTAGATACCCGTTTTTGGGAATAGTGACGATAACCCTCTCCTTCCAGACATCTGGATTGGTCGCAAACATCCATGCCGCACGGATAATGGAATGTAGGGCGCGTGAGATGGTGTTTGCGCTGGCCCATCTGGCCTAGCAGCTTTGTTGTTTTAAAGCTTGCTCAAGTCCAGATTTATTTCGTTCCCAGTAGGCGGATCAGTAGAAATACTTCTGTTGGGGTTTCGACGCTTCTCGGTGTTAGGAATTGTCGAAGTTTCTGACTCAGTGTCATCAATAGTAAAGAACTTCTTCCAGCAAGTCAGTTGGTCTTCGACAGACGATAGACTGGACCCGTCATTAGCCTTGTATAGGTGGCTAACGTTTCCTAAGTCCTTTACCGCTATGTAGACACCGCGTAAGTTGTTGCAGTTCACTGCCTGTTCTGCTGCGGTCCACATGCATTTAGCTGTGCTTTTAATACCCTGCGCTTCTCAAACAGAGTCCAGGTGGTGTTACTTATCCACGGCTTCCGTCTGAAGTGCTGCAGCTTCAGATCACGCTGTTTGGATTTGCTTCCAAGTTGGTGTAAAATTATGACGCAAGAGGGCAGAGGATGATTCTTCTTGGTACCTTTGGAGCATAGCTGATGTTTCCACGCCATCCAGGCTGAAGATCTGTTTGCCAAGCTGTTGCCTTTTGATTCCTTCTGGATGTAGACGTAACCCTTCAACAATCAGGTTGTGATCGCTGTACATATCAGCTTCTCTATACGCACGCACGTCCATCAGACAGTTTCGTGACTAGTGCGCCCATCGGGGGACCATCCAGGTATATTTATGGATGTCCGGGTGCGGACAAATATATCGCCACTAGGGACAGAGTAGATTGTAAAGTCGCGAAGCTTCTAAAACTCGTCCTTAGAGTCATCTGTGTCTGGTTCGGTAGGTGCATAGCACTGGACAATGGTTATTTTGTGGAACTTGCTTTTAAATCGAGCTTTTATTATGCGGTCAGAGATAGGCTGTCTTTTCGTCGTCCTTGAGTGTGGTCACTATAGCGGAAAAAGTGATCTGCCTACTGCTTTCAGAGAGTTCTAGAATTTGTATCTAGTAGCGCTCTATCTCTCTGCATACTTGCGCGAGCTTAGAAGCATCAGAAGGAGAGCGCACATTCCATGCTCCTATTCGAGTAAGATGTTCAAAGCGAATTGTCGTCCGAGGCTTGTTTTCGTTTCTTGACTGAAGCTGTTTTATATCTGAGGATGGAAATATTGGCTTTTATTTAAGAGAGACTTCGCTCTCTCCGCCCGACTACAGATTAGATAGAAAGTAAAGAATAATTGACTTTCATAAAAGCCTGTTTCTAGCCACCCCCGCCCCCTCGGGGAATGTTACATGTTATTCCCCTTTGTGTAGTTGATCGGTTGACGTCTAACGCTTTTTTAATTTATTATAAACAATTGGATATAAATCAAATTAAAAACAAATTGAACGCACGCCATGCTACTTCATTTACAGATTAAACACCCTACACAAGCTGAACAACAACAACAAAAACAAATTAAAATAAATATGTATAAAACAGCTCAATTGCAATTATTAAAATCGTAAACAAGTCCATAATCAATTCAATTCAATCCAATTAGTAATTTTAAGTTTGTTACATAGTATAGAGTATAAAGTATCTACTAGACTGTGCGAGTAGTAGGGTATGCAATTGAGTTCGATTGATAGATCGATCGCTGGATAGCCTTTGAACTGTACAGCAGCGACAGACAGACAAACAGTCGTCGTCTTAGTCGTCTGGGGAAATCATTCATGCTCATATACAGCCATATATAAAAGGTTTTTTTTTTTTTTTAATATTAAGTACAAATCTATATTATTGATGATTGTACAATCTTTGGATCAGTGTAGCAAACAAGTGCACGCTAGGTGCAATAGGTCTCGAACAATCGATTCAACTATTGATAAGTAAGGAAAAATGATGCCTGATAAAGCGCGATTTGTGAGAGTTTCATATTGCATATCATTTCAGGTGTGGTGTGCTGGCGCCACTGTGTATCTGTGTCGCTGTTAAAAGTATTTCGATCCGACAGATACTTGTATTCTGTTGCTTTAGCTGTGCTCGCTGCACCATTAGACAAACCTTATATAAACAAATTTTTGTGTACGTGCTCTAAAAATTATCATAACTATTTGTGTATGTGCTATACTCGTATTCACGATATGTGTAGCGTGCCAAGACGTACTCAAATAAGTTGAAGCATTGCAAGTGGCACGAAACATCTGATATAGGTTTCAGCATTTCTATATATTGTGTACTTCACACAGCTCGACTTACGGCGGCGCCAATTCGTATTTCGTCTACTCAAGAAATTTTGTTTATTTACACGTAACATCAGCTCATCCGGTTGCTGTTTGGATTATAACGTGTGCCACCCAATCCAACCAAAGAGGCTGAGGAGCGAAATATTCTAAGCCGCAAATGTTTACAATTTTAAGCGAGTTGTCGTCTGCATCTGAAGGCAAATAAAGATTAACATGAATTTGTAGTTTAAAACTGAGATTTATTTGTTTTGTAGAACAAAAGCAACAGAAGAGAACAGTAGCAAAAGAACAAAAATATTCGAGATACAATGTTTAAAATGAAATGTTTTTACTTTAAGATTTAGCTCAGTTAGTTGCTTGAAGCAACAAGCGGAGCGATATAGCATAGGAATATGTTACGCTCTGCAGTCCTTAATTAAAAACCATCACCAAAACCAAGAAAAGGTTTAATAAATACTATGGAGACTCTGCACCATTGATGTCAATAGCTAAGAAGTGATGCATTGAGTTGAGGTCGCCCAAAAGAGTTCGTTTCGCCAGAAATCATCGTTGAAATCTGAGCAGCAACATACATGAAAATATTGACATGAAAAAGCCATCCCAGCTCACACTCGAACATAAACACACCGCGTGAACGTGCACCAACGTGCAGAAGTCCAAGGTGGGTTTGTCGGCCAACAAGCTCATGGCCACAGATTTTTGGTCTGCTAAAGAGCTAATAGAAGAGCTGATAGAAAATATTTTCAGAAATAAAACGCTTATATTTTTGGAGAGCTTCAACAGACTCTTGTGTCTATATATGCTCCCTATATAGAACCAGAACATTCCATTAATATTAACACTTAATATCATCCCTGCACCTCAAATCGATGGATAGATGCGAAGGTTGCTACATATGTTTCAAGCCTGAGCAACAAAACATGTTGCTAGATGCAAACTACGTCAGTTTTCTATGTAAAGTCTGACATTTTTTAGGCCTAATTTACTGTGAACACTTTTGGTTTCTTTGCAAGCACCAACAAAATTCATCTCGACCAGAAAATAGAATTAAACCGTTATTTATTACAATTTTCGACATGGATTTTCAAGACAAGAGTGCACCAATCAACTTAAGTCAACTTTTGTTGAGGAAGATCCATACTTGGCCACTGTGAAAAACTGGTATTTGATGGAATTTCGTGAAGGTCGTCTTTCAAGACGAGCAAAATGCAACATCGAAGCAAATAATCGCATGTTTCTTTGCGAAATCCGGAGAAAGGATGGTCAATTCTGAATGATATTGTTAGCCTAAAGTATTCGATCAACTAAGGAAAACCAACCGACGAAGAACTCTTACACTTCGGCCGTAACAAATGAGTTTTTGGACGCTCAAAACATCGAATTGTTGGTTAATCCGGCGTGCAGGCCTGACTTGACACCAGAATGACTTCTTACTGTTCCCTCATATCAACTTCCGAGGTACAACTTTTGGAGGTAACTCTCTTGAAGTGGCATAACTACTTCACAAAATGGTGCATCGTTCTTAATGGTTAAAGTTTTTTGAAAAACAATTAATCGATTTTTTCTCATAAATTATCGTTTTTCATGGTTAGGCTAGAAATATATATGTAGCAACCCTCGTATGACATAATTTGTTTATTGCTTGTATGGTGGGTAGGGCATCCTCCAGCTTCTTATTTTAAAAAAAATGTAGCCTCAACATCAGCCATCAAACAGTAAAAGTCCCGTCAAAATCGGTTCAGCCGTTTCGGAGTTAAGCCGGTACAAATATCCAGGCCGACAGACAAAAATAGATACCCTAAATAATCTCTGGAGAATATTTTTTAAGTGCTCTGGTCTTCTGATTATACATGTCTTCTTAAGTTGCAACCCTGCGCCAGTTTCTTCATCTATTAAGGAGCTCATTGCCCCCGGTTTAATATTGTAGCTTAGGGCTATATATCCCCATTGCTTCTTAGTTGTTCTTCATACAGAGTTTGTCACTAGAATATAGTTGAAGTCGGTGGGCGTCCTTCAATATATGTCTTGCTCAATGGTTAAACTAAGCATTTCTACCACAATTATGTCTACCTATCCTAGCGATGGAGGCTCAACCCGAAATCCCTAAGTGAGAACAGTAACAAAATTAAAAAGAGGGAGAGAGAGAGAGACAGTGAGCCATACCGTTTAATTTTTTTCGGTCTTTTGAGTGAGCAGACCGCGCAGAAAAATTTGATTGGTCATATTTGGCGAGCTCTGGTTTTGCTCCAGCACATCAGTATATAGCCGTGTCAGGCCAAGCTACTTTAAAACATTTTCATCATTGGGCATATTAAAAGAAATATTTCGTCGACAACGGGCGAAGGTTTATGTGAACCAATAGCCCATCCCAATCTATCTTCCGTGCAAATGTCACTGGTCAGTTGGCAATATAGGAATACACCACGAAAAGTAAGATTCGAGTAGAAAGCTCGCCTTCTGCCCCTCATCCTTCGATCTGGCTTCTTCAGATATAGGCCTGAAATGCAATGTTGTTGCAAAATTTACGATTTGCCTTTCGTATCCTTATTATATTCTGTAAGACTGTTTGTATATTCTAGCCAGTCTACAGTGAGCTTAGATTTATAAAAGAGCTTCGGGATTAGTTTCCGAAGTCTTTCTAAATCATTGTTCCACCAAGAAGTGTCTTTGGCAGACTTAACTTATTTTTAGGCACTGTACCGACGTTGTCCTTGTGGCATCTTCTAGCTCACGTAACTTTATTTTACGGTCGACCAATACCAGGCATCGAATAGAAAATGTCTCGCATGGCTGTATGGCATGTGGCACCGTCTTCTTGAAACCATATATTGGCCACATCAATTGCATCCAATTTCGCGATATCGCGCATCAGTAACAGTCACTGCTTGGTCCATGTTCCAATGATGCCTGCAGCCTAAAATCCGCACCAAACATTGACACATTCTGGATGCACTTCTTTATCGGCAGTCACATGTGGGTTCTCCGAAACTCAAACATGGCAAGTTTTCCTTCATTGCTTAGGATGGTATTCAATAATCTATCTAAAGAAGGCTTCAGTTGTCGTAATGGATCCATTTTTCATCGCCAGTCACAATGAGATGCAAAAAATCTTTTTTGAACACCATTTGAAGCCATTTGCTGACTGTCGACTCAGCCACTCTCAATGATTATGACAACTCTTGAAGCGTTTAGCATTGGTCCACATAGAGCTATGATGCCTATTTTTGGTCTTCAAACTTTTTTTTCTTCGAACTCAAAACCACCTCCGACACGATTGTTTTTAATCTTTCACTAAGTTTCGATGATCCTCCACCGCAGTTGTCTTCATATTAAAATAATGAAGAAGAACTGCCTGCAGAAACAGTAGTTCTCTGTTGGCGAAGGGCAACAGAAAGAAGGAGTAGGTTTTTATGGATACCACCATTGAGAGAGGAATTCATTATTCTAAACTTGTAGACTCTTCTATAATCTTCAAGTTCTACTTATTCAAAGCCAGTTGACAGACGAACATGTCTATACCGATGCGATTTTTTGTGAAGGACCAACATTTATGGGAATTTTTTTTAATAGGATTGACGCCAAATACATCAAAATTCAGCGTTGAAGTAAGCATTTTTTCTTTCACTCAAAACCTCTGAAGGTTGCCTCAGATTTGTATGTGGGCTAACCATTTCAGTGGTTTGATCCGAATTTTTTCTTTAGTGAAAAATCCATTTATTGTTATAAATTTTCCACCAATTCTTACTACTTGGATTGAGACATACTTCTGCGGTAGAACATTAAAAAGTATTATTTAACAAATGTTTATTTAAAACTATTATAGGGCGTTCTGGTGGGTCTTTATAGTTTAAAGACCACGAACAAGTAGCAGATGATCAAGTTTTTGGATGGTGCAGACCAACCGATATGCAATTTTTCTAATAATAAATCGACAATACTCCATAATATTTTTCCTCAACATTTTCATCGATTGTTGTCGTACTTTAAGAGCTTTCCGAACTTTTTAACAGAATGACATTCTTGAGACCAAGCGCTTGGACCGATATTGATGATTTTTACATCAATCGATTGTCACCATAATTTGAAAAAGAAAAAGTTTAAATTCGACGAAGTATGTTAAGTTGGGTATTTGGATTGGATTGGTATTCTCTTTAGGTTTCTCTTCGGCTTTTTAAAAAAAAGCCTTTTTTTATTTCGAATGATCATTTTTAATTTATGTCGATTTAAAGTTGGTTAGCTAACATTCAAACGGTCTGGTCTCTCTCTCTCTCTCTCTCATATATTTGTATGTTTATAATTCGCATTTAGTTTTTGGGTTCAACATTGTTGCAGGTGCTCAAAATCTTCACATTGAAAAATAATTTTTAACTTTTTAGTTCGCGTGATTATTTTTAATATTTTTTTTTTTACAATAAATCAACTTAAGATCGTTCATCTGTTCCGATCAGATCTGCCAGCATATAGCATCAATCAAAAGATACAGTTCAAAGTTGAGACTGTTCATTGCTGTTGATAGAGCAAAATATACAAAACAGCTACACTATCCTTCGCGTACACCCTCGCATGCGTACAGTTCAAAGACGCGATCGATCGATTGATCGGTTCTACCATATATATATATATATATACATGTGTATATATACATATATGGTTTGTTTACTTCAAACCGTATTCGAAAATGAAACTGTTCCGAATTCGAAATCAACATTTCCAGCCGAAGCTGATACACCCGCACACACACACACACAGCTACTGCTTACGACGGGCAACCGAACGTTTCGTTTGATCGTTTTTTTTTTTTTGTTACGCGCTCGGTACGGCTCGTACTTAGCAGATCACTCGTAGATGTTTCTTTTTCAATTTGGCTGTGAAACAACAAACAACCTCTCCAACTAAACCAAACCAAAGAAGTAAAAAGTTTAAAAAAATAATTTTTTTTTTTAAAAGCATAAAAAATAAATAAAATAAAAGAAAAAGAAAAGTTTTAATATAAATAAAAGTAAATTTTTTTTTTTTAAGTGAAAAACAATAAAAACTCAAATGCAAAAATGTAAACTCTTTGCCCAAGAGTTGTGCTGCACAAAAAACGGCTAAAATTGAGTAATTAATGTGTCTCTCTCTGTGTGTGTAAAAGAGCGAACGCGTGCACTTGACTCTGAAAGAGCGAACAAAACAAAACAGAACAAAAAAAACTTCTAGTTACACGAACAAATCGAGTGGAGTGGTGCGTGCCCAATCAGAAATCAATTAAAAGCCAATCAAAAACGAGCAACGAATACCATTCGTATTTGTAAGCAGTCAGTCAAATCGTAACGAATAGTGCCGAAGCGAAGGTTTGATATCTCAATCAAGAACGAGATATACTCCGTAATATCGTAAAACGTCTGCGTGCGTGCGTGCGTGCGTGAGTGAGTGAGTCAATCGATCGTTCGATCGATCAAGTGCGTGCAAAAGAGCGCAATGCATTTGGAGTATTTTCGGCAAATCAAAGCAGCGACAACGAATATTAATCATCGATATACGAAGTGTAAACGATAAACGAAAACGATAAACGACAATGATATGCTGAGCCGATATACATGTATCTAACTGCAACTTCTATGCAACTATAAAACCGACAAAAGCCAAATTCTCAACTTCATTTGTGTACGGTGTACGGCGTGGTCTGTTCTTCGCAAAATTAAGAAAAACTTCTTCAAGTGTCCTGTTTATATAAATAAATATTTATTGGTTTTTTTTTTTTTTTTTGGCACGTGACGTCTACATATAAACCAATTTTTTTTTTTTTTTTTTTTTGCTAATTTTAGGCAAAATTGTGATTTGAAACTTTGTGATGTTCTAATAAACTAAAAGTTCCTTTAACAAAAGTAATTAATAAAATATTAAAACAAGGCAAAAACACATATAAAAAAAAAAAAAGAAACAAAAATAAAATAAAATATATTCATTAAAAACAAAAAAAAAAAACAAAACACTTAACCTAAATTGTCACAAATAATTTAAGAGTTTAAAAAACAAAAAAAAATATTTCCAAAAGTGAATGAAGAATCACAAAACTTTAAAAAAAAAAAATTATAAATAAATTGCTGCCAATCGCTATTCAAATCAACGACATCTTCTACAAAAATGTAAGCATTTTGTTTAATATTAAATAAAAAAAAAAAAAATTTAATTTTTGCAATTAAGAAGTCGGATTTTCCAAACTTTTCTATTTAAACAAAGTTCAAACACTGAATCCACAAAAAAAAAAAAAAAAAAAATTATTGAACTATTTTTCAAATCCTCTAAAAACATCTTTCCTACATTTTATTTCTTTCGTGAAAACTCCAAGACAACATATTTGTACAATGATTTTTTTTATGTTTCATATTCCATATATGGAATGCTTAAGTCCTTGTAATTTGATCATTAGGGACGTCAAAATGTTTCGCATGGCTGTATGGCATGTGGCACCGTCTTCTTGAAACCACATATTGGACACATCAATTGCATCCAATTTCGCGATATCGCGCATCAGTAACAGTCACTGCTTGGTCCATGTTCCAATGATGCCTGCAGCCCAAAATCCGCACCAAACATTGACACATTCTGGATGCACTTCTTTATCGGCAGTCACATGTGGGTTCTCCGAAACTCAAACATGGCAAGTTTTCCTTCATTGCTTAGGATGGTATTCAATAATCTATCTAAAGAAGGCTTCAGTTGTCGTAATGGATCCATTTTTCATCGCCAGTCACAATGAGATGCAAAAAATCTTTTTTGAACACCATTTGAAGCCATTTGCTGACTGTCGACTCAGCCACTCTCAATGATTATGAAAACTCTTGAAGCGTTTAGCATTGGTCCACATAGAGCTATGATGCCTATTCTTGGTCTTCAAACTTTTTTTTCTTCGAACTCAAAATCACCTCCGACACGATTGTTCTTAATCTTTCACTAAGATTCGATGATCCGCAGTTGTCTTCATATTAAAATAATGAAGAAGAACTGCCTGCAGAAACAGTAGTTCTCTGTTGGCGAAGGGCAACAGAAAGAAGGAGTAGGTTTTTATGGATACCACCATTGAGAGAGGAATTCATTATTCTAAACTTGTAGACTCTTCTATAATCTTCAAGTTCTACTTATTCAAAGCCAGTTGACAGACGAACATGTCTATACCGATGCGATTTTTTGTGAAGGACCAACATTTATGGGAATTTTTTTTAATAGGATTGACGCCAAATACATCAAAATTCAGCGTTGAAGTAAGCATTTTTTCTTTCACTCAAAACCTCTGAAGGTTGCCTCAGATTTGTATGTGGGCAAACCATTTCAGTGGTTTGATCCGAATTTTTTCTTTAGTGAAAAATCCATTTATTGTTATAAATTTTCCACCAATTCTTACTACTTGGATTGAGACATACTTCTTCGGTAGAACATTAAAAAGTATTATTTAACAATTGTTTATTCAAAACTATTATAGGGTCTTCTGGTGGGTCTTTATAGTTTTAAGAACACGAAGAAGTAGCAGAGGATCAAGGCTTTGGATGGTGCAGACCAACCGATATACGAAAAGTTCTCCAAACTTTTCTTTTTTAAACAAAGTTCAAACACTGAATCCACATTAAAAAAATTTATTTTTTAATGAAACGATTTTTCAACTCCTATAAAAACATCTTTCCTACATTTTATTTCTTTCGTGAAAACTCCAAGACAACATATTTGTACAAGGATTTTTTTTTGTGTTTATTCTAAGAACGTTTCATCTTGGTCATTTGGGGCGTCAACAATAAGTCTAAGCGTTTGGAACTGTTAACATTGAAGAATTTCTATATTTGATTGGCTTAGGATAGCATGTGCACACATAGGCTTTAACTTAGTTGCGATGTTCTCCCAAGAGTTCCTTTGTTTTGCCATTAATATGACTTTTCCAAGTTGTACAAATGTGATGTGTTTCGAATTCTCAGTATTTACCCTAATTTTCCATCGATCTATTACAAATATTTTATTTTGAATAGCTTGAGATACTTCTGGTACAACAGATCAGCAGTGAATATTGTGTAAAGGACAGCACCTGCTTGTAGTACACCAATACTAATGTTCTACAGGCAGGTGCTGTCTGTATCCATACGGAAACTGTACAGTTCTCCTGTTTCTACTTACATTTGAACAAAAAAGGGTTTCGATTGTTTAGGCACGATTTCAAGGAAGAATGGAGTAAGAAGCAGAAGTTTTTTTTTTTCATTTTATATAACATGCCTGCATACAAGACTCGGCAAATATCTGTTGTATATAAAGAAATACTGCCGCAGAATACAGTTTCTTCGCAAATCCAATATACGATGACATTGCTCTGGAGTCACTTGACCACTCCTAAGCTCAAACTGATGTTCTGGTATTATCTTGTATTCATTAAAAAATGGTAACAATCTAACTTTCGTTGCACGAACTTCGTCAGAAGCTGTCATGGCCTCATGGGTCGCTGGTATACTCAAGAATTCGCTGAAGAAGAAGCGCGGCTTCTTAGAGTCAGTGGAATTACAAATCGGTCTGAAGAACTGCGATCCTCAAAAGTATGGCGAACAGCAGCATTGCAATGAGGCTAAAGCCAACAATGTTGAGTACATGTATGCTGAGGCACTCAAGAAACTCAAGAATAAAAATAAATTGGTGAAGAAATTTGCCAAGTCTTACGATGCTTGGTCTTGGCCTCTGAATCGCTTATCAAGCAAATTCCATGTCTGTTGGGTCGCATCAGCAATCGACGGACAACATTGAAGAGGTCAAGGCAACCAACAAGTTCCAGATGAAGAAAGTCTTTTGTCTGTCGTTCAAATTGGCATGAAGCAAGATGAACTCTGCCAGAATGTTGGAACTACCACAGAATAGAATTTTCATTAAATCAATGTGTGTGACTACATTTTGAGAATGTAAACTTTGTAGCATGTCACCAGCAAGCTAGAAGGATGGTATCTTCAGGCTTTTTTTGGTTTTCAAATCATTATTACCTCCGCACATTTTCATTTTGTAGGAAAGTGCTCAGGATGGAAAGATGGATAGGTGGATAGATGGATAGATGTATAAATGGGTAGATGGATAGATAGTTTGATGGATACATGGATAGAGAGCGCATCTTCGTAACTCTTCCGTCTATTTTATTATAGACTGGTGGCTTTTTAGGCCCTGTACCGAAGGTACAAGAGCCTATTGGTTTTGTGCAAATGTATGTAACAGATAGAAATAATGGTCGGGGACCCCCCAAAGTTACCCCCATTATGGTCAGGAGTGATAGAGGAGTCGATATAGCCATGTCCGTCTGTCCGTCTGTATGAACGAAAGGATCTCGGAAACGGTAATAGATAGAGACTTCGTGTTTTTTGCACTCGACTAGGACTGCTCCGGAATTTCACAAGTTTATTTTAAAATTTTCGTTTCGTTTCGTTTTGTTATCGGACAGGTTATCGATTGTGATCATCGGAATTATCGGAATGAGAACTACGTCATCTTTGCATTTTTCATTGAGTTTCAGCATTTCAACGAATCATCGAACCTTCTCTTACTAAATCCTCAAAGGTCACTATTAGCGCATATAAAAAGTGTGAAGATAAGTGATTTGTCTAATATTCTCCAAACCGTCCCCAATAGTTGACACTTATAACTGACTGGGAAATTAGGAAATGGACTTATCAGCTTGATATTGAATCAATATCCATCAGGCAAAACATCAGCGGAAAGATTTGATCACTTTAAAGTCATCATTTTGCATGCGCTGACCAATGGCATCATGTAGGTTCGTGAAGTAGTTGTTGAAGATCATGAAGAATTACTTTATTCATTGCTGTATTGATCTCTTGGATCCGTTTAAGTTGTTCCTCCATATCGCCCATAAATTTTTTTCCCATGAATATTTGACTTAGCAGGTGATTTCCATTTCAGCATTCAACCCATTAATAATACATTTAATTCCACGTCTTCCTACACTAAACTCCTGCGGACTTCGTTATCAAACTTTTGAAACTACTAACGACTACTTCTTTCAGTTTGGGTAGCTTCACCATATGCTTCTAACAGCAATCGTTGCTTCCCAACTGCAAATTTATTCAAATTGAAGAAGTGATTCACAATTTTACGGCAATCACGCTTCGCTATTCGTGTTAATGGAAGATGAACAGCCTGTAAAATTAAAAGTGTTCGTGCAGATAATCCCCCAACATATTCTAAATTAAAATAAAAATTCCATCAAAACTTAGTCTAATCTAATTCCATGCTATTTACGGATCTTCAAAATATTTAATAAATCAATAAACCAATTAAAATTGTTTTGAAACTTGTTTTTTTTTTCAGTTCCAAAGAACACGCTCTGCGGTTTATCAATTCATAATCTCAAGCCCCTGTGCTAAAAAAATCATAACAGTAAATTAAATGAATAAAAGGTGTTGAAATTCAGATTTTTTTTAATGTTTTTTTTTTAAATACTTTTTAAGCTTAAACACGAGCTTAAGAAATTTTTTTAATAATCTTTAACCTTCATCCATTTATAATGAACATCAGGAAACGAACAAAACGCTTGGAGAAATTGAAAGATATTGAAGGCAAATGGGTTAGGGAAAGGTGACAATTAGGTTATAGCAATTAGAATACTTTTCTGTTTTTATTGTTGATAATCTCTGATATGCATCTCCACTTAAAACCTAACAATAAGTTCATCTTCACAATTGCGTTTAATAATGCCGGTTATTGTGCGATCGTAAAAAATTAGGCAGCGCAGATCAAGCTACCTACATCGAGATGCCATTTTTTTCAACATTCTATTTTAATGAATTTTTGGAACAACTTGCTGCTAATTCCTGCTCCTTCAACATTATGTCATGCCTCTGTGCTGGCGAATTATTTAAGCGATTCAGTATTCTCCCCATATTAGGCATCGATCTCTGCTATAATATCTTCTCCATCTAGCGCAGAAGTATTTTCTGCTCTGTCTTTGGGTCTTCGAGTGTTTTTTATTTATAGAGTAAAGTGTACCTAAAATGGAGAACCGGACACCACTATTAATTGCGTTCATTTTTGTTCCCACTAAATCTCGCTCTAAGACTTCTTAGAGTGGAGAATCATCAGGTTTTATATTTATTAGGGTCTCTTAGCAGACTAATTAGCGGCAAGGTTCGCCTGACAGCTTGAAACAACCTCTTAAAGGTGGAAGATGATTTAAAATGGATGGAAAGCAGAATATTTTCTCTACTTCATATTCATAGTCATTCTAAAGTCAACAGAAGTTCCTTATACTCGCCATAGGACGCACATAGGAAATTTCTTGATCAGCAGCAAAATAGAGACGACATCCGTCTTCATCATATAGCTGTGCTATATTCCACAAGTAATTGAAAGATGCATAGTGGCTATTTCGTGAATTCTGTGTTCATCTGGAAGTCTTCCTTTATGGAAGGTTTCAACTGCAGAAAGTAAGCAAGATTCTCTTCCACCGCATTAAAGATCTTATAAAGTTTGAGTTAGACTTAGTCAAACCCATAGTTTATACGTCCAAGGCATTCATAATTCAGGAGGTTTAGTACCTATATACAGTCTCTGTTTGTCCACTTTCCAGTTTTGGGTTAGAATCTCCTACGCTTCTGAGAACCTCCTACGTATCTGAGAACCTCCTACGCATCTGAGAACCTCCTACGTTTCTGAGAACCTCCTACGCTTCTGAGAGCCTACTACGCTTCTGAGAACCTCCTACGCTTCTGAAAACCTTCTACGCTTCTGAGAACCTCCTACGCTTTTGAGAACCTCCACCGCTTTTGAGAACCTACTACGCTTCTGAGAACCTCCTACGCTTCTGAGAACCTACTACGCTTCTGAGAACCTCCTACGCTTCTGAGAACCACCTACGCTTCTAAGAACCTCCTACACTTCTAAGAACCTCCTACGCTTCTGAGAACCTCCTAAGCTTCTGAGAACCTCCTACGCTTCTGAGAACCTCCTACGCTTCTGAGAACCTACTACGCTTCTGAGAATCTAAACGCTGACTCTTGGACCTGAAGTTATATGCTCACCTTCCACAGCTTTCACATTTACGCCCGGGCTTACTCCATAAACTTTTCAACTGAGGCTTTGTTTAAGTTTGCCGATCTGTCGACTTCGTAGGCAACGATTTAAATATTGTCTTCTTACCAGCTTGTGTCAGAGCAAACGTGTGGAAGGAGTTCTCATAACACATCCATAGCAACTTTAACTAAAATCTTCTTAATCCATTTCCACTGTCATTTGTCCTCACTCCCAAGACTAGCGGATGGTCAAAACTGACAAGTTATACCACCATGCACAGATACTTTCGGAGGGTAGGATGTTTGTTCCAGGCCTCTCCAATATGGAAAAAGCATTGTACATAGTCGTATCGATATAAACATGTCCGTCTGTCTGGATACTATAATTTGTATATTCTTAATAATGCTTCAGACTTTTATTCAATGAACACGCTATCCCCGCCACCTCCCTAAAGAGGGGTTGTCATGCAAACCTACTCTTATGATTATATTGCTAGAAACACCAAATTTGGGTTACATTACGTTAATCTTTATCAAATCTTCCATTTAGGTACAGATCGGACCACTTAAAGTGGTATCACCCATACAAACTTTCTAAACTTTCTTTTTTTTTTTTGTTTGTTTATTTGATGTCTTGAAATTTGGTGTATTTTATATGATTCCAAAGTATATATTCCATATAGGTCAAGATCGGACCACTAGAAAGTGGTAGCCCTCATGCTAACCGCTCTTTCTTGTTAGGCCCTGTACCAAAGGTACAAGAGCCTATTGGTTTTGTGCAAATGTATGTCACAGGTAGTAAAAATGGTCGGAGATCCACTTCAAAGTTACCTCCTTTATGATCAACAGCGATAGAGGAATCGATATAGTCATGTCCGTCTGAATGAAAGGATCTCGGAAATGGTTATAGATAAAAACTTCGTTCTTTTTGCCGGAATTTCACAAGTTTCTTTTAAAATTTTGCACAGCTCGATTTATAGACCGGCATAGTAAGAAATTAAAGAAAAAAAAACCTGAAAAAAAAAAACCGAAATTCCTTGCCAGATTTCTCCGGACATGTAAATTTTGGGACTCTCATAGAATTTGAGTCTCATTGAACTCAAATTCTATGAGGATCTAACATCTTTTTAATACGTGATTATGAATACATACATAGATGGTATTAATACCGACTTAAAAATTTTTAATTGTCTGTCTCTCCGACTGTTTGTTCAGACTAAACTCTGAAACGGCTGAACCGATTTTGATGGGACATTCACTAACTGTTAGCTGATATAAAAATGAATAAATTAGGCTACTATTAATTAAAATTGTTGGAGGCAATCTCACCTCACCTCATCATATAAACGTTAAACAAAATTCTTTATATCTTTGCTGCCATTTGAGGCACAGGTATGATATTTGTTGTACATTTTGATGGAACCGGAAGAAGATAACTTTATGAGTTTTGATTAAAATTGGAAGGGATAATCCTCATACATGCTCAGCTCAGAAGTTTGTCAGGGTTTTCCGTAGAAGATTTGTTTTTTTTTTTTTACTATATTTACCAAAATTTCCCATTTAAACCTTAAGAGTTCTGGTCTTCGAAATTCTTCAAAAACAAAGTTCCGGACTGCTCAACTTCTGTTGGGAATTTTATGCAAAAGTTTGAAAAGGTTTTATAAAGGTTTTATCAGTTATTTCAAACATGTGCTTAGCAACTGTTTGCAGGGAAATCGTTCACGTTTTTTTTTTTTGTTTTTTTTTTTTTTCAAGAAATTCCCAAACCAAACCAAACCATTTATACTTCTCTTCCATATAAAAACTTTTTTACACGACTCTCGTTTCTTTTTTCGATTTACGTAACCTTCTCAAAGTCGGTTCTGTCAAATGCCAAAGCACACACAAAACTGATTTGGTCCATGATTATATTTTTTTTTACTCAGAGTAGTAAGTAAGTACAATAGTGTGTTTAAAAATAGCTCGACGACTTCGTCGAATTCATGTCCCAAATGATAAGACTGGTTTATTTTTATATATTGTGAAGTTTATGTAAATATTTCCTGAAATGCAAACGCGACAATAACAATAACAACAACAACAGCAACAACAACAACAACAACAGAGACGAAACAAAAGAATTATTATGTATTATTAAATATAATGAATACAATTTTATGCCGATAAGAGACGTCGAGGCGCGTGCACAATTTTAATACGAGACGAGAGTGTTTGTCCCCATCCGTCCGTCTGTCTGACGGTCCGTCCGTCCGTTTGAGATTTTGTTTGTCGCTTTGTATGTATGTGCACACAAAAATTTGTTTGTTTATTAATAATTTATTGTTTAAATTCCATAAAAATAAACACGCACAGCTGAGCTGAGTTAGCCTTTGGCACTTTTCTGTCGTCTGCGTTCGTTCAGCTGATCGGACATACGCTCGGACTTATATAGTAGCTTCTTTCAATTTCAATTTATAATACTGGAAATTTAATATCAGAAGTCAAAGTGCTTTAATGGTTTAGTGTCATCATTTTATATAAATGTGAAGAATGAAGTGAGAATAGTTTTTTTTTTTTCAATATTTTTGGTGAACATCCTTACGGGAGGACGCATACAAACGAAGACACTGTAAGTCAAAATTTTTAAACGTTCAAGAAAAGTTTTATTATTTGTGAATTTATTAACCGGTAAAAATTTTAAGCAAGATTTGTTTATAATAACAGGTGCTTATAAACTTGTAGGTGTTCGATAGAAGCTGTTTTTATTTGCAGAAGCAAATTTAATGTCTTTGTCTTATTTACTCATGCAATTGATTTGCAGACAGTTTTTTTTTTTTTTTTATAAAAATAAATAAAAGAAACTGTTTTACGTATTAAAACAACTGTTTACAGTGCTAAAAAAAATGTGGAAACCGCATTTCAGTAATGGCCGCTCAAAGAAAGACATACCAAGTGATGTGACACCATTTGTTTTGTATTCCAAGCACGCAGAGATCTCCACATACCTTTAAGTTCTCTATTACTTCATCCAACAATTAAATTTGAACTGATTATGACGACGATGATGTCTACTGGAGTTCAGTCCTCCCTTTGAAGTAGAATTTAGTTCGCAATAAACTAGCTTTTGCATCATACGAAACCGAAACTGCAAACCAACCAAAATCTTGCAAAAAAATTTTTCTTCCGATGACTTGCAACGCCATTTAATATGATTTATTTAGGTTTATTGCTACCCTAACATACATTAGCACCTGCAATATCGGTGGATTTTGGTGGTGCTCAATTTGGAGGTAGCCCATTTGACAGTGGTCCTTTTGGTGGTGGTTCACTCGGTTAAGACCTTTTTGAAGGCGGCACATTTCTTGTTCACTAGGAGATGGTAGGCCCTTTGATTGATTAAGAGAGAGGCTCCATTATGGAAATGAAGCATTCGTTGTTGGTCTATGTGACAGTAGTCCCTTTAATTTATTTAGAGATGCTCCATTATGGAAATGGAGCATTCGGTGTTGGTATATGTGACAATAGTTCATTTGATGGTGGTCCTTTCGATGCTGTTTCATTTAGTGGTGCTCGATTTGTTGGTGATCCACTCAGAAGAGGTAGTTCCTTTGATTTATTTAGAGAGAGGCTCCATTTGCAAATGGAGCATTCGTTGTTGGTCTATGTGACAGTAGTCCCTTTAATTTATTTAGAGATGCTCCATTATGGAAATGGAGCATTCGGTGTTGGTCTATGTGACAGTGGTCCATTCGGTGGTGTTCAATTTCCTGGTGGCCGATTTGTTGGTGGAGCGCAACGTACACTGCATGTATATCAATTGGCATGAATGATGTTCTCCAATGATAAATAAAACAAGAAAAAACGATGCAAACGAAGTTGAACCATAGAACCTTAAATTTGTATGGGAAGCATATATTCCAAATCTTGAACCGTGTGATAAATTTTATTAGTATTAATATAAGATTACCAAATTTGTCCAGAACAAAATAATTTTTTTTACAAAAAAAAAAAAACAGAAATGGAGACAGATTTGTATGGTTGCCACCCATTCTAGTGATCCGATAATGACTTATATGAAATATTTCATTTAAATTAAACCAAATTTGGTATTTTTATTCAAAAACTCAGAAAATAGAGGCTTAAGTTTTTATGGGTACTACACTTTAGAGCGGAAGGTTTGCACATTCATTAAATACAGCCTATCTGAAGAACATAGAAAAGATTAAATATCAAAGCTTGACGACTGCAACTTGTTGTTCATAGACAGATAGACAGACGGACATGCATATATTGACTTGCTTTTTTTTTTAAGGGACCACCACTTTTAGTGTTCCAATTTGGAACCTAATGGAACGTTTTATAAGAATTGATACAATATACAACAAAAAATTTTTGTTTTCAAACAAAAAACCTGCAAGTCGGGATAGATTTCTATGGTGAGCACCATTTCAAGTGAACTGATCTGAAAGTACATAGAATCTTCATATATAAAAATTAATTTTTGTTTGTTGGTTTGCTACTTCTGCAATCCTAAGCTGTTCTTCCAATTACAATAAAACTATGCTGAGTTGTTGTGCGAAGATTACCATTAAATGTTCCATCCGGTATATAGCGCAGATCGCTATCCAGAATTTTTTTTAAAAATAGAATTCTCAGAAGTTTAAAATATTTCATATTCATTTAATGCGATAGGTTTTGGTGTGTGATGGTGATGATAGCCGGTAGTCTAAGGGATGACTCACGGAAGGGTGAGCACCCTAGGAGAGATGATGACTAGGTGAGAGTGCATTTATAATTCGCGGTTATGATACAAGGAAAGGGAAAGTATGCTGGGAAGGTGCATATAATGGGGAGATAATAATGTAGATTGTCTCCAGCAAGGTGTTGGGAGAGTTATTTTGATGGGACGAAGACTGTATCTGATTGCCGGCTAAAGGTTTTGTATTTCATTTAAAACTTTCAGCGTATCTTAGGCTGCTTAGGAATTTCATTAAATTTTAAAGTATTCATAACAAGCAGTCAGCGGGCATGGTTACTCGGACATGAAGTCTATAGATTAATGGATAAAGCTCTTAGAAATATATGAAATCTTAGAAAGAGACTTTTCTATATTAAACTAAGAGGCGTTCATTAGACGAAACGTAATATAATCTCAGAAGTCTCTCAAGACTTCGAACTTTTTTTCTTACTAAAAGGTGAGAATCAGTGCACAAGTTACCCTATAAGACACCTAAATTCTAAATATTGCCAAGTTTAGTATAGGCATTTATTCTTATTTAAAAAAAAAAAATAGTTAAAGCAGGAGATGAGGTGTCTAAAATTACGATGTTTTGACCAAGGGTCTAGCCAGCCGATATTCATGGGCCAGCAGGTGAACATTATATCTGCTTCTCGACAGTAGTCAAATTTAGTTCTCTTCTTAGTTTTATTCTGTAGTATCTGTATTCCGATTTGACCTTGCAGTAATACCCGATATTTGGATAAAGTATCTCCAACGATTTGCTGGTTGATGGTTCTTTTGTTTACTTATCCCATTGAGTCTTAATTTGCTGCATTAACTTTTCAGCTTGCCAGACTTGTGGATCATGGAGAACACGGCGAACTTCTCCTTTTTAATGGTGGTGCGTAGTTTGGTAATTTTCTCAGCTGCCTCAGTGGCCAGGATCTTTATATCTATTGAGGCTCCGGAGAGTTCTAATCACTTCAGATAAGTTGAAAGAATTTATGGGAAGCTCCACTTGCAGTGGTGTTACTAAGCAGGTTTCTGTTTTACTCTATTCTTCTGGAGTAGCCTATGAAGGTGGTTCCTTGTCAGAGCGGCATCACCTACCCTTCACTTCGAGTATAGGATCGTGTCGAATCGGCTTTTAATTCTTCTTTTAACCATAATTTTGCAACAGCAGAGTCGAGTGATTTCAATGAACCTCTTTTCGACATTTAAAATTGAATCAGTCTAAATTTAGTTGTCCACTCTATATTATGGTTGATATCTTCATAAATTTCTGCTGAAATATGTATTTATAATTTTTCTTTTTTCTTTTCTGCTTCTTTTTCCAGATGGTGTTCCTAATGATGATGATGACTCCCATGAAAATAATCTTCGTGGCATCAGCAATGTACATCTTGCTTGCCGCATTCGGTTGGCCCACTACATCGTTGATGGCCGAAGCAATGCCATTGGCGCCCGATCCGAATGACATCGAATTCAAACGTTACTGCAGCAACACGCTCGCCGAGGCCATACACCTCATCTGCAATGGACGTACACGTCCGCTGCTACTGACTGAGCCCGTAGCCATTGTCGAAGATGATGATGATGGTGTCACAAAACGTGATATGGCCGGTGAAATCTTCTATCGACCCTTACAGAATGGTCCAACACATGAGTGCTGTCGTCGTCCATGCGGCTACGAGGAGCTTAAACAATACTGTGCTCCCGACTAAAGCGGTATCTCCATACACAAACACACACATGCACTCCTCTGCCATGCACTCCTCTGCCAAAAAAAAAAAAACAAAAAACTTCATCTTATTGGCACAAAAGTAGTTTATCTTTAGTAATTATTTAAGCGAATAAATCTATTAATTTGCTCCATCATTATTCTATGTTAGTAAAATATTTTGTGTATTTGTACTTGTCCTCCCGATGCTTTTCCGTTTCTTATTTACTATGTTTTAACTAACTAACCTACGATTAAATCTATTTAAATTTTATGATTAAGTCTAAATGCTATTACAAATGTTAAGATATTCCTTTTTAAGTTAAAAAAAAAAAACAAGAAAGAAATTTGCACCGCCAATGGACCTTTGAGTTCATCTATAATATTATTAACAGTGCACTTTTTTGGTGATCTATGCTTAGTCTTAGGAAGTACACAAACACACACACACTAAAAATTATTATTTTATGTTATAAAGAAGATATGTTGTAATGGAACTAGAAAGGAACTTGTGAGAATAAAGTGTGATTATGAATCTATTCAAAATGTGATGCTTTTTTATAAGAATTAAATTCGAGGTTAGATGGGTTGGATGGGTGAATGGCTGAATGGCTAAATTGATTGTGGAGCACCTTACAGTTAACTGTATCATCCTAATGATGCTGCACCTTCTGAGATTTATCTTCAAGGCTATAATAGTGATGTAATTCATAAACCTGGTAAGCCTCTGCCAGACTCAAAATTTTTGCATGGAATATTTCCAGCTCTTTTTTACACGTTGAAGCCAAGTTCTTGTAAACAATTAGAACCTAAATACTGAAGTTTCGTTGAAATGTTGCTGAAGAACTATATTTGGCGATTAATTGGATCGATAAACGATTGAATTGAAACGCTTCACACTCACGTCAACATCACACCATCACAACAGCCTTGATGCAACGCATTTTGGGAGGTAATATGATACAATAAAGTTTTAACAATAAATGCTCATGCTTTCTTAGTTAGACTCCAAACTACTCTCGTAAATTGAACCAGAAAGAAGCCAATGGAATCAAGATCTATTAAAATTGCTCCAGAAACTATGGAAGTATTGTCGTTCAAAAATATTCGAAAACTAATATATTTTTTTTTAATTTCCAAGGTACCACACATACTCGGATTGTAAATCGAGAAGAAGCTGCACTTTCCGAAGTCCTGCCATTTGTATTGATGTCAATAACGAATACTGGAACGGAAATAGTTTTAAGCACAGTAATAGGACCCTACTGAATTGCTGAAAAAAATCAGTGATGTTAAATTTGCGCCTAGCTTCGCAAGGAAGTTCCACTTTCTTAAATGGCAAAATATGGCCTTATCTCAAAATAGTTCCAACTTGGTCCTTCTCTCCTATGACAAACCTCTAAACATCCTCCTAATAAAGATTGTTAAAGCCAAATAACTAAACCATATAATTGGCTCCGCCCTTCAAAATGCTATAAGCCTGAACCAAAACCTTAAGCTCCCAACATAACCAATTCCGAGCATCGAACTTAGTTGTCCAGCCTGACCAGCCATAATCTCACTATTGGACACTTCTTCTCTACACCCACTATCAAAGTCTTCTCCACTCCACCAGAAATTTATCACCAATTAAAAGACTCCCTCAGCACATACTCTGGGCAAACATAAGCTCACTATTGGACACTTCTTCTCTAAACTGACTACCAAAATCTTCTCCAATCCACCAGAAATTTGTAACCAAAATTTTCACCAATTAAAAGACTCCCTCAGCACATACTCTGGGCAAACATAATCTCACTATTGGACACTTTTCTACACTTACTTCCAAAATCTTCTCCATTCCACCAGAAATTTATCACCAAAATTTTTACCAATCAAAAGACTCCCTCAGCACATAAAACTTTATTTATATCGATGAGTTAAAGACGGGCTACGTCAACGGACGGACTATGTCAACCTTTTCGAATAGCTCGTACAGCTCGCGGTTCATACAGGACCTAAATTCGTCGCCGACTCTAATCTTCCTCTCGAAGACTTCTAACGCTGTTTCATCTGACTCAAACACAGTCCATGCTCCTATGCCGTACAGTAGAGGAAGGAGTATCAGCGTCTTATAGATTTTGATTTTTGTCTTTCGAGAGAGGACTTCACTTCTCATTTGCTTGCTCAGCCCAAAAAAGCATCTGTTTGCAAGCGTGTTTCTTCGCCAGATCTCCAGGCTGACGTTGTTGTTGCTGGTTATCTCGGATTCAAGATTAACGAAGTTTTCTACAACACTGAAGTTGAAATTCTCCATCGTCACTGACCGTCCAAGACGCGTTGACGGAGTGCGAAAAGACACCAAGTATTTCGTCTTGTCTTTATTCACCGCTAGACCCATGAGCCGAGACTGTTTACCAATCTCTGAGAATGCATTGCTGACTCATCGGCGTAAGCGAGGAGCATTACTTCCTTTTGGAAGATGTACGGGCACTGGGGTAGGATGTATTCCATCAGAAGATTGAAAAAATCGCACAGCCTGAAACCTCTTTTGGTATCAAAGGGGTCGGAGAGCTTTTTCCACACCCTGACAACGCTTTGTGTGTTGGATAGCGTAGTCATGCAAAGACGGACAATCTTAGTGCAGACAGTGCGTCGAAGAACTTCAATAGTATCGGAGAGTCGAAAGCGGCTTTATAGTCGACATATAGGTGGTGTTTGTCTTGGTTAAACTCACGGGTCTTTTCCAAGATTTGGCGTAATGTGAATTTTTGGTCACTGGTCGACCTTTTTGATCTGAACCCACATAGATATAGTCCTATCAGTAAATCCTTATATGGCTTCAGCCTATTACACAATACGCGCGACAGAAACTTATATCCAATGGAAAGAAGACTTATTTCGCTGTAGTTGGCGCAAACAGCGGGGTATCCTTTCTTAAAAGATCCCCTTATAGCCGAAGGCCACACAGCCAAAATTGACTCAAAATTGATATTTAATGGAGGTTCATTTTGCATATTTCTACCGATTGTTACTTGTGAAACCCGCTGGATCCGACAGTACATCAGCTACATCAAATTTCACCCAAGTAATGAAATATGTATATTCTAACATCTCTTAATATCATGATTGCATAGAGAACTGCTCACAGATCTAGTATGCCATAATATGCAGCAATTGAGCTATTAAAATTAAAACCTTTAGCCGTGCTATGTGCTTCCTTCATATTAGGGTTCATTTTATTATGTAACGGCAACAAGACAGTTCCACAGAATTTTTGGAATTAATCAAAAATGTTTTCGAGCCAAACCAATATTTGTTGTGAATAACTTTGACTCGATTTCGTAGAAATAATACGGCATCTTCAATGCCATACTCCATGGCGGTGTGATTAACCTAATAACCCAATTTCGAATACACTCATAAGGCGTTTGGCCTCTTTATTTTTTGCCTGCCTGCCAGCTTAGCTGTCCAATGTTCTTTATGTGCATTTTTGGTGTTTGGCAAACTGCTCAAAATCGAGGTCACCAGCCTAGAAATGCGCGCTCGATGAACTCATGAAACAATCGCAGAAGCAAAACAAACTCTGTTGAACTGTGCTGAACTGAACTGAAGTAAACTGGCTGACTTGACTGACTGAAATCAATTCGACACGACTCACCCTGAATTACACAAACAAACAAACACACAGAACGAAGGACGCACACGTGTGATTGATAGCGGCACATAGTAGTAGAGTGACTAGAAGGATGTAAGGCTTTAAGAAACATTTTGCGTAGGCGAAACCAGCAATTAGACTCTGGAAGCCGCTTTGGAATCGAACACACATTGTGCGCCCACATTGTGGGTGTGTGACCAAATGTTGACATTGCCACTTAAATTATTTCACAGATAAATCTTAACTCTGTATTGCTAAGCGCAAACTAAGAGATACTTCGCTACTAATTAGATAGACTTAAAGAGTTCACTGCAAAGTGTTGGAAATTTAAGAGAAATTCGCCTTTAAACAGGATTTTTTTCTTTATATTCAGGACGTATCTGCATGAACTGACTTTAAACATAATTTGCGACAATTGAGAATTTGAGATATTTCACGGCGTATTTCGAGTACACTTTGCACAGAGCTGCACAGTATTTGTTGTTTCTCATTACTGATTCATGGCATTGCACAGGAAATACGATATAACATCCAAAATATAGCATGCAGCGCTCATGTTCTGTGAGTTTTTTTCAAATTTTTCTAGGCTACCGCAATTGATTGAATTAAGCTGATTGTGTCTCCGCAATTTGGGCCCATCTTCAATAACACCTCCGTGCTTGAATAGCGCCTTCATTAGTCAAGACAACAACTGAAGAATAAAACAAAAAAAAAAAATTTAAAAAAGAATAATAAAAAATCTTTTGAAACAAAAATGCTTAAAATAAACATAAATGGTTACTCACAAAAGATATAGCAATACCAACTGCATCCTACACCATAGAAACAACCATAAGCGTTCCGCTGCTAATTCATAAATCTATACAACAACAATTGATAAATTCACATTCAACCGAGTTCGACTCAATATCAGTAACTGTCTATTCTAAAATTAAATTCACCACAGTATCCTCATACATTTCACCTTTCCCATTCAAGATTCAAATCCTTTTTATCAAAATTTTTAACAGACGATTTTAACAGTTGACAGAGCAGCTGAAGATCCCAAACAAATAGTACAAGAGGCAACATTCTTTTCAAGTTCAATAAAAAGTCATTCCTTTCTATGCTTAATAATGGCACACCAACTCATTTTACCACACACCACACTCCCTTCCCTCCATCATATAGCTCTACACTCCGAATGGCACACAAATGACACACATTCGGGTAGTGATCACTTCCCAATCCATATTGTAGAATGTCCATCGATTAAACCTAAATTTAAGCTGATTAAAGCCAACTGTCCGCTTCTTCAGGAGGTTATACAAAAGTTGTCAAATGAAAGACCTTCTAGCAACAAAGAAACGGCTAACATAATTAAAATAATAGCTCAAGGAGCCAACCAAGCCATGCCACCATCAAACTAACTACAAGAAAAATATTCCATGGTGGGACCAAGCACTGCAACAACTTAAGGACAAAATGCACCGATCTTGGATGAACCTTAAGAGAAACATTAACTCCACAAACATTCTCATATACAGAAAAAAAATAATACCCAAAATCAATTCAAAACTTTATTACCCTGATAAGCCCTAACACTCTCACCTCCAAAATATGGTCAAACATAAACCGCTTAGACCGCGGTATCAGAACTCTTTATAACATAAACTCCCTAACCAATCCTAACGGTGGCCCACCAAATATACTTGAGAAAAACCAAATAGCAAATACACTCTGCACGCACTGGTCCAAATCCGCCCGTGACATTTACTTTCATCATAAATCTAACTTCAGCACCCCCACCATTCCATACAGTTTAATCCTAGGAAAAGATATTTCCATGACTGAACTACTAGCTGCTCTTAACCAACTAAAAGGTAAAACGCATGGAAGGGATAGAATAAGCGTCCTTCAAACCTACTACAAAGACTTCTTAACCTATTCAATAACATCCTAGCAACACATATTCCCCAGCAATTTAAAACCAGTAATGTAATCCCTGTACGTAAACCTAATACAGACAAAAGCGACTGCAACGCCTACCGTCCCATCTCCCTTAAGCTATGCATCTCGAAAGTGCTTAATAAAATAGTATCTAAGCAACTATGGTAGCTAGCTACTAGATAGTCGCCAAATGGCCATTAGAAAGGGTACATCTGTGTCTGATGTTCTAGCAATGTCAGATTATCAGATTACATCTTCTATCTCAGATGAACACGCAATATGGAGAACAGTACCAAAACTAACCTATTACATCTTCAACTCCCTTACGAACAGGAAAATAACAGTCCTAGCAAACAATACCTATTCTAATCCAATGCTCCTAGACAATGAAATTCCACAAGGGTCCCCTTTATCAATAACATTCAATAAACTTAACAAAACAAACAGAATATGCGGACGATTATACAATTTTTCATAAATTAAACAAAAAACAGGACTCACTAAATATAGATTCATGATTCTCTGATATAAACGAATGGTGCAAAGCGTGGATTATCTTTAAATTCTGGGCATCTCAATAAGCAAACATTATAGGTGGGTCAAAAACATTCAAAACCTCTTTAAACAACTTTCCAAAAAACTTCACGTTATCAAATTTTTATCCAGCAATAAATTTAACTGCAAACATCCAATCAATTGTATATGTTATAAAATGTCAAAAACAGACTTCGGAATATACTTTTATGGTAAAGCACCCAAATCCATTCTTAGCAAATTGTGGACAATACATCATTCAGCAATAAGACTTGCTTTCAGCGCTCTCCGTACAACTCCAAGCACAAATTTTACCCATAGAATATAGAACTATATACGCTATTCAAAAAAAAAACTATTATATTATGATGAACTCAAATATTTCCACATAGAAAATATTTACAGTAAAATAAGCAAATAATAAAGAACCCAAGGAATCCCATCATCACTACACAACACATTACACCAATGCACAAAATTACAAATCCAATTGCGTCATATATCCTGAAAAAAAAAAAAAATGTCCCTCCTTGGTTCAACAAAATCAACCTTTACATGTTCCTTCACTTCATCTATCAGCAAAAATACTTGGAAATAAAGTACGCATTGAAAAATACAAAGCTTCTGTTCACCGATGGCTCTAAGTCAGCGAACGGAGTCTACTTTAGTGTGACATCGGAAAATGAATTGATATTCCATCATCTACTACTCCATTCATTCTCACAGCCTGCCTCTATGCCAGTAGACAGAAAGGAAACTTCACCATTTGTACAAGCAAATAATAATAGTCTGAAATGTCTCAGAGGTTAGAAACCTATTGTTATGGATCCCAGGTCATTGCGGAATAACTGACAACGAATTCGCTGATAAAGCAGCAAAGAACGCCCATAATTTTCCACTAATTTCAGAAACCAATAACAGCCTTACGGACATTAAAAAGTTTCTCACACAAATATAATTCCGTGTTCATTTTTATATAATAATAATAATAACCTATAACTTACTTTGCCCGTAGTCAGCAGCCAACGTCAGATTATATATAGCGACAACTGCTTCTTTTTGTAAACAAAAATTATCTTCCAGACTTTGTATGACATGTGGCAAGATATTTGTATCGATCACTGCCTGCTGCTGTTCACTATTGCCAGCACGTATATTCCGGAACAGGATTATGGTTTGACTGTGGATTATAAATGGCGAAAGTTTGCGCAATAATCCATGCTCCAGTAATGCTTGCACCTGTGCGACGCCACCGCTGGCCAAGTTAGTGCCTTCTGCTGGACTTCCATTTTTGTAAGCAATTCTATTAATTTCGGTACAATAATACCAAAATTAAAACTCGTACTGTGTCCAGCGCTATTATGATATCATGGTGTTCCAGCAGACGGTTGAGCGCTGGTACTAACTCCGCTATTATTTGCTGCGACGGTTGTGCTATGTCAGAACGACAGATATTATGCAACGTCCATGTTATGTTCCGCCAGTAAGCAAAATGCATCTTGGGTACTATTAAAGCAATCAGTGGTTGCACTATATTCTGCTGGAGCACATAGTCGCGCGATTATATTTCCAAGTGCCCAGACTGCTGGATCGCTAATTTGAAGGTCCGATGAGCTCAATAGTTGTCGAAGTAGCGGCACTGCGCCAGCTTTAACGACCAACTTTGTCGCTTACAATATTAGTAAGGGCCCACGCTGCATTGAACTGCACTTCTTCGTTATGGTGTGCCTTTAAGGAATCGACTTATATATGCATGATGCCACTTTGGATTATATAGTTGATATGTACACCTTTCAGCTCACTAGTCAATGAAACCATAAGACGTACGGTTGTGTTAGCTTATAATTGTTGCTCAGGCATAAAAGCGTCAGCGGCGGCTGCAGAGAGCTGCATTAGATCAATGTCGCCATTGGAATAGCGTAAGCACACCAAATTGCCAGCACTGGCGCTGTTGGCAGTTGTGTTATCGGGAAATTCTAAGTCCATTGGCTCCGAAGTATCTGAAAAGATAAATTAGAGGTGGTGAGATCCAACACAATTCGTCTTTGTGTGCGCAAGTGCAATATAGAAACCGGAGCGTTTGTGAAACAATCATAGCCGGCCGGAATGTATAAAATGTATTGTAAGAAACCTGCAACCCGTACATCGTGACGTTTTGGCAATTGTTCTCCGTGCTTTTGATTACGCCACACAACTGTTCTTTATCTCCGCGTCTTTTCATCCAATCATCAACATCATTGCTTTCTGAAAATGTTTGAGACCTAAATAAATTCGTGCCATAAATGTTGTCATGAAGGTGTACGCCTATTCGGTATAGGATACCGGAGCTTCGATATTTTAAATGTAGAAAAACTAAACTTGCTAGGACTATTTTTTTATGTATGTTCAAAAAGTATCTCGTTGGATGTAATGTACAAGATCTCAACTCTCATTGTATTGGTGGAAAATTATAGACCAACAGACGGACATAAATAGATCTTGGAAACATATGATAGCTAAGGCACAGCAATACATTTATAAACTTGAACTGCGTATATATCAGCGGTGCTAGAATATCCGTTTTTGGTTTCTCCAGAGCTTATATGACCTCTGAAATCAATTGTTTTTTCCTTACCAGACAGAAGTATATGTCCATTTATTTTGTGACTGTATGTTGGACATACATTTTATAGGACAAACGGAACACACCAAATTCAGAACATGGCAGCGAATGCCTCGGTAATGATGCTGCTCGTTGGAGCCACAATTTGGCTGGTTGTGTTCATAGAGTATAATTTGTTACCGTTGTCACCAGTGTGTACAGGTTCAGCGATGTAACTGCTCCATGATCTATTTGTTGGTTATATCCATAAACGCGTTATAGGACACACCGCGGAAGGCAGCATAAAGAATTATAATAAAACTTTTTTGTCGTTCATGAGGAGCCAAGCCAAGCACAACGATGAAGCTAGGCGCGCTTTCAGAACCGTACACGAATTTGTTTTGGTAGGTTCTGGATGAGATGAGCTAGCGTTGTGTTCCGCCTAAATAAACGAATTATTACAGTTTTCATTGGAAAACATTGTTCATTTTTAAATTATGAATATATGCAATATTGAATAACAACAACAAAAAAGCGCGGCGCTGACTGCTATGCTGCTTCTTAGCTCAACTAAATAGAAGTGTTGTAAGTGCTTTTATGCAAATGCATTTAAGTACGAATTTTGCGGTCTGTACAACTTTACTAATGCTGACAAAAATGCATGTCAGATTTTTCCAACACTAATCGTTGAATACAATGAAGAAGAGTTTGTTTTGATTTTTTTAAGCCATTGATCTACACAAAATGCAAATAGCATTTGCGTCTAAATTATTAAGAATACGCCTAAAGCCGTCTTGGCACGTTATACTAGTTATACGTCGCTGCATAAAAAGGGAGCATTTACAAGCAATTCGCAGTTAATCGCTACCGTTGTCTTCTGGCCGGCATTGTGCGGTGCATGCTAGTTGATGTTAATATCTACCGCTGGCAGCTTATGCCATCTCCGCAGGATCATGCTGCTGACACGCAACAATCTATGTACTAATAATAAGAGGTGCAACAGCTTGTGCTAGACTATGTGCAGACTATTCTAATAGATCGCCTAATCTAATAGGTCTCGGAAACAGCTTAGAATCGCCTTCTCCTATAGAAACACACTTTTGAAGTGAAACTGCTTAACAAAATTGTACGAATCAAGTTTTAAAATGTTTTTGTTTTATTGTAGGGTTCCGCTGGCCTAGGCTGTTCCACATCAGCAGCGTACTCTGCCTGGCACCTCACTCATTCAATGGTTTGTGTATGGAATCATGCAAAAAGGAATGAAATTTGCGGTTTCGAAAAATTACGTACGTACGTACGTATCGGCTTGTCGAAAGCGGCTTCATAATCGTAAAATGTTTTATTTATTTATTTACACTTCCAACTTAAGTTGCTAGAACTGTGGACTAGATTTATATGTCCAAGTTCTCGTCTTATGAACTTTATTGCGTCAGTTCCAGATATGTGGCTAATGGGTGTTCTGATTTGGTTTATATTTTTATAATGTTGTGATGTGTTGTTGTTGTATTTTATATCTTCATATTTTGGTGTATTTTGTTTGAGAAACTTTTTAATGTTCGTTAGGCTGTTATTGGTTTCTGAAATTAGTGGAAAATTATGGGCGTTCTTTGCTGCTTTATCAGCGAATTCGTTGTCAGTTATTCCGCAATGACCTGGGATCCATAACAATAGGTTTCTAACCTCTGAGACATTTCAGACTATTATTATTTGCTTGTACAAATGGTGAAGTTTCCTTTCTGTCTACTGGCATAGAGGCAGGCTGTGAGAATGAATGGAGTAGTAGATGATGGAATATCAATTCATTTTCCGATGTCACACTAAAGTAGACTCCGTTCGCTGACTTAGAGCCATCGGTGAACAGAAGCTTTGTATTTTTCAATGCGTACTTTATTTCCAAGTATTTTTGCTGATAGATGAAGTGAAGGAACATGTAAAGGTTGATTTTGTTGAACCAAGGAGGGACATTTTTTTTTTTTTTCAGGATATATGACGCAATTGGATTTGTAATTTTGTGCATTGTTGTAATGTGTTGTGTAGTGATGAGGGGATTCCTTGGGTTCTTTTTTATTTGCTTATTTTACTGTAAATATTTTCTATGTGGAAATATTTGAGTTCATCATAATATAATAGTTTTTTTTTTGAATAGCGTATATAGTTCTATATTCTATGGGTAAAATTTCTGCTTGGAGTTGTACGGAGAGCGCTGAAAGCAAGTCTTATTGCTAAATGATGTATTGTCCACAATTTGCTAAGAATGGATTTGGGTGCTTTACCATAAAAGTATATTCCGAAGTCTGTTTTTGACATTTTATAACATATACAATTGATTGGATGTTTGCAGTTAAATTTATTGCTGGATAAAAATTTGATAACGTGAAGTTTTTTGGAAAGTTGTTTAAAGAGGTTTTGAATGTTTTTGACCCACCTATAATGTTTGCTTATTGAGATGCCCAGAATTTAAAGATAATCCACGCTTTGCACCATTCGTTTATATCAGAGAATCATGAATCTATATTTAGTGAGTCCTGTTTTTTGTTTAATTTATGAAAAATTGTATAATCGTCCGCATATTCTGTTTGTTTTGTTAAGTTTATTGAATGTTATTGATAAAGGGGACCCTTGTGGAATTTCATTGTCTAGGAGCATTGGATTAGAATAGGTATTTTTGCTAGGACTGTTATTTTCCTGTTCGTAAGGGAGTTGAAGATGTAATAGGTTAGTTTTGGTACTGTTCTCCATATGGCGTGTTCATCTGAGATAGAAGATGTAATCTGATAATCTGACATTGCTAGAACATCAGACACAGATGTACCCTTTCTAATGGCCATTTGGCGACTATCTAATAGCTAGCTACCATAGTCGCTTAGATACTATTTTATTAAGCACTTTCGAGATGCATAGCTTAAGGGAGATGGGACGGTAGGCGTTGCAGTCGCTTTTGTCTGTATTAGGTTTACGTACAGGGATTACATTACTGGTTTTAAATTGCTGGGGAATATGTGTTGCTAGGATGTTATTGAATAGGTTAAGGAGTCTTTGTAGTAGGTTTGAAGGACGCTTATTCTATCCCTTCCATGCGTTTTACCTTTTAGTTGGTTAAGAGCAGCTAGTAGTTCAGTCATGGAAATATCTTTTCCTAGGATTAAACTGTATGGAATGGTGGGGGTGGTGAAGTTAGATTTATGATGAAAGTAAATGTCACGGGCGGATTTGGACCAGTGCGTGCAGAGTGTATTTGCTATTTGGTTTTTCTGAAGTATGTTTGGTGGGTCACCGTTAGGATTGGTTAGGGAGTTTATGTTATAAAGAGTTCTGATACCGCGGTCTAAGCGGTTCATGTTTGACCATATTTTGGAGGTGAGAGTGTTAGGGCTTATCAGGGTAATAAAGTTTTGAATTGATTTTTGTTTTTTGATTTTAATTTCTCGTTTTAGTTGGGTATTATTTTTTTTCTGTATATGAGAATGTTTGTGGAGTTAATGTTTCTCTTAAGGTTCATCCAAGATCGGTGCATTTTGTCCTTAAGTTGTTGCAGTGCTTGGTCCCACCATGGAATATTTTTCTTGTAGTTAGTTTGATGGTGGCATGGCTTGGTTGGCTCCTTGAGCTATTATTTTAATTATGTTAGCCGTTTCTTTGTTGCTAGAAGGTCTTTCATTTGACAACTTTTGTATAACCTCCTGAAGAAGCGGACAGTTGGCTTTAATCAGCTTAAATTTAGGTTTAATGGATGGACATTCTACAATATGGATTGGGAAGTGATCACTACCCGAATGTGTGTCATTTGTGTGCCATTCGGAGTGTAGAGCTATATGATGGAGGGAAGGGAGTGTGGTGTGTGGTAAAATGAGTTGGTGTGCCATTATTAAGCATAGAAAGGAATGACTTTTTATTGAACTTGAAAAGAATGTTGCCTCTTGTACTATTTGTTTGGGATCTTCAGCTGCTCTGTCAACTGTTAAAATCGTCTGTTGAAAATTTTGATAAAAAGGATTTGAATCTTGAATGGGAAAGGTGAAATGTATGAGGATACTGTGGTGAATTTAATTTTAGAATAGACAGTTACTGATATTGAGTCGAACTCGGTTGAATGTGAATTTATCAATTGTTGTTGTATAGATTTATGAATTAGCAGCGGAACGCTTATGGTGGTTTCTATGGTGTAGGATGTAGTTTATTGGTATTGGGCTATTATTTTAGGAGTGTTTTTTAAGACTTGCTAACAAATTAGGATTATTTTGAAATAGTTAGTACCACGAAACCATAACAAAACTCATGCTCACTCTCATGGTTCATTTCAGATATGATCAAGTTATATGAAACTACAAAACTGGCGTCCTTGCATAAACAGAAGAAGCCAATATTACTGAAATCCATACAGTGTGTCTGGAACATTTCTTTAAACTGTTTAATTTTAAGAATACGCACGCAATTTTAAGCTTAAAGTATAGCTCTCGCAGGGACAGGCTTTGGGAACTGGGAGACTCGTATAGATTATTTAGTATTTAATTGTTTAGGTTTTTATTAATTTTATTAAACGATAAAGCAAAAAAAAAAAAAAAAGGATTCATACTTTTTTTGTTTAACAACTAATATCACAATTACATCGATTAAATCTCTGCAACCAACTCAATCCTCAGCCTGTTCCAGCAACTCAAAATCACAAATCAATGAAAAGTGATCCGACGGATATTGCATGCTGGGCGTACGATTCTGACCTATTTTTTCACCGCAAGGAAAGTCCAGACAATCGATGACCTAAACATGCAAAAATAAAAAGTTTGTATAAATATTTTTTTTTTCTTTTTTCCATAAATTATGGAACAATTATTTATGTACCTTCAAACGATTACGTGTATAGAACATATAATCAATGGTGTGACACTCCTCACCACTCTCGCGTATCTTCCACGTTGTATAGGGCGGTTCATGTTGCATCGAGTGCTGCACTAGATCCGACGGTTCGGTATGCTGCTCCTCCTGTTTGGCATTGATGTCAGCATAGGCACTGGACAGCTGTAGTGTATCACAATTGAGTATTGTACTATAGATCGGTTCGATTGGTTCGGCATTGAAATCGCCGCACAGCAAGACCGGTTGTGCGCCGGCAAAGGAGCGTACAAAGCGCACCAGATCACGACCCTGTTCGTTGCGTAGCTTGGCCAACAATGAGCCGTGACGTGCTTTCAAATGTGTTGTAAAGACACAAAATTCACGACCCGTAGACTTGAGCTGCAAGCGTGTAGCAATGGCGACCTGATTGCTCTGCACGCGCCAAACTTCAAGCACGCGTGTATCGAATTGCTTCAACTCGAATTTGTCGCGTTTATAGAAAATGGCGCAACCATCCGGTCCATTATTCTCCTCAATGTACAGACACGGCGAATCGGGTTTGGGAAAGAAGATACCCTCGTAGTTCTGTGAACCGAGCATAGTTTGCAGAAATTTGAAGTGATCGACCTCCTGTAGACAGATGATATCCGGCTGATTTTGCAATAGTTCCTGTACAATGAGAAACTTGCGATGTTCCCAAGTTAGGGCTGCATCTGGACAGCAGACAAAGCCATCATTGTGCTGGCTAAGTGCTGAGTGAGGGCGAAAGAGAGTTATATTAAATTAAAAAAAAAACAAAAAAAAACCTAAAAAAAAAAAAAAATATGCAGCTTACACTGTGACAGTATATTCCATTGCAGCACGCGTATCTGATTCAAGGTTGTATCTTTGGATTTGCTGTTCGGTGCGCTACAAACTGTAGAAATATGAGGTAGACAAAAAATATATACATATACACTACGCCAGCAATCCAAACTCACCTCTCGACAGCGCATTCAATTTGATGCCATTCGGCATTGCTGTCTCTTTGAGGAAACTGCGTTCCAGCAGCGGCGGCTGATGATTGCCGTGCAATTGCTTGACATGACGCAGCAATTCGTACGTATTCAGACCCTTCGGCAACTCCAGACCATCATCCTGAGAGTCGATGTTGTTGATTTTCGGTGCAGTATTAAATGAACCCATTCTGTCATGGAATATAGTAAAAAAAAAAAAAATAGATCAGCAAAAGCCTACGTCAATAAAAAAAATTTTAACCAAAAAAGTAAAAAAAATAGATTAACTTCAGGCAAACGTAGTGCAGTCTTAAACAAAATTTTTAGTAGTATTTTTAAAACAACAAAAAAAAAAAACTCAAACAATATAAATTACCCTGTTGTTCGGTCAGTGGACTAACGATTCGCCAAGCACTGTTCGTTAGTCTAAACGATTTAGTACTAACTACCGGTGTTGCGTGAAATCGTTAACTCCGCACCGTTGCAACCGAACAACTGGGTTACTGACTGTCTGTACTCACAGTGCTTTGGGTTGTTTGTAAAGAATTTTTCGTAGTATTATGCTTAATATAAACAAACTGTGGCTGTATCGTCGGACACTGCCGCCTAGTCTAGTCGGGCTTAATGCAAAATTACTGAAAATACGAACAGAATACAAAGGAACGACTTCAATTAATGTTTGCCGAAGTATTTCCAAATAAATAAAAACCTATTAACACAATTTTTAGAAATAAATATTTTTATTAAATGCCCGAAATATATAATACCCTACACTGCATCAGCACCGCTGGCACTTTCTCAGGCAATTTTTTTTTTGAGTTAGGGACTGCGTCAGAAATTTCCTAAACTTTTAGTATAATTTTTTTTCTTAGATTAGATCGATATTTCGGTTGACATACTTCAAAATGTCTATCGGTAAATGTTTCCAAAAATCTGTGTCTAATTGGAACACCCTTCATTTCCGAAATTTTGATGTGTCTTCTGTGAATTTTCAATATATTGAAATTCTCCAAGTTCCGTTTTAACTGCTTAGTTTCCATCATCATCATCATCATCATCATCTATGACAGACAAATACTGTTGGTTGCACTGCATGTGACACGCTAATTGAAATGTCTTAAAATAAAATAAATATTTTAGCTTACCTTGGTATCGGCACAGCAACACGTCTGGCAAATGTCTTCGAAATTATAATCAAACGCGATGATTTCATTAGAAACTCCATATTGTTGCCTGGTTTTTCACAAATTTCTGATTTATAGGTTTCAAGCAATTTGCAATATATATTCTGATCTGATCAGTAATCCGTATTATTATTAATTCTATATATTTTCTTTATAGAATTTTTCGTTTCGAAAAGTTGTTTTCTAGTTTTGCAAACTCTCTCTTTTCAATAGCAGGATTTAACAGCGAAGCGTTATATAGACGCGGTACAAAAATAAAGTTCTAGGAGAGCTTATATTGTTCTATAGAACGAGTCAATATCATAATATCGAAGATGCGCGGTTTTAACATATGTTCCTGCAAAGAAAAAAAAAACAAATTTTGTTTGGAAATTTTAGTATGGAGCAGAATATATTGGAGTATATTAAGACTTATAGAATAACACTTATATATAGAAACATATTACATACGTACGGACTCAACGACTATCATCTATTATGTTCCCTACAGCATTTGCTTTTTTGGAGCGACTCACAAAATACTGTGAGAATTTTTTTCTTCTTATAAAAATAAATTATATTCATTTAACCGCGAGTTCCATATGTTCATCCGTCCGACAGTAAAAACGTTCTTAACGATCTTAGAGTCTATTAGAGATAGAGGCTTCAAGTTTGAATATTTAGCCTCTGCCATACCGATTTCTTTAGGTGGAGTGTATTAAATTAATTCCCAAGCTCTACGAGACACGTTTAAATGCTGGCAATAACATTTTGTCGAAATCCCACAACATTTGCTGATGCTGGTAAAATTTATTCTGCATACTTAGAAGAACAACAAAAAATCCCTCCTATGATCCCTAAGATAAATGAGAATATTATGAAAATTTCTGGTTTTCATTATGTGAAACTCTATTCGAATCGGCAAAAAAGTGGAAAATACATAAATTTGTTGACACCTGAGCTCGCTTTTCATAGACTATTTATTTTTTGGTGACTGCCAACTTATTCCACTCAAATCGATATATTTCAGACCGTCCGAAAAAATTCAAAAAGCTGGTCAATTTACAAAATTTGATTGATATAACATAACAGTGGATTTCTCAGACAGGGGAATCATCGAACAGAGGAAACTTCCCAGACGGTGGAATCCGCAGACGGAGGACACCCAGAAAGGGAATTCCCCAGACGAAGCAATCTGCAGACAGAGGATTCCACAATCAAGAAATCGAATCAACTCAACCCGGCTATATCAACTTTAAAAATTTCCGAGGAGAGCGTTTACGATCGAAGTTTCGGTGGAATCAACTCGGTTATATCAACTTTTGAGAATCGCTGAGGAGAGTGTTTAAAAACAAAAAAATTTTCCGGCCGAGGTTATCGAACTTCGGCCATTGTCGCCAGTCTAAATTATTTCCTTTGACGAAGATTATCAACCTCCTCAAACGGAGCACTTAAGCCCTGGTGTTTAATGGACTTGACCCTTAGGGGGTTTAATGGCCTTGACTACTTGGGAGTCAATGGACTTGATCCCTTATTATTAGCCGCTTTGAACAAGGCTATCCACCTCTGGCTAAAAACATCAACTTGAAGTCCATTTACTCTTTGGATGGTCAATGCACTTGACTCCTTGGAGGGTTAATGAACTTGACCCTTTGAAGAGTCAATGGACTGGACCTCTTGGGAGTTAATGGACTAGACCTCTTAAGAGGTAAATGGACTTGACCTTGATCCCTTGGGAGGCCAATGGACTGAACCATTTGTATTGTCAATGGACTTGATCCCTTATTATTATCTCCTTTCATCAAGGCTATCGACTTCTGGCTAAAATCATCGACCTCTGGCCAAGATTATTGACCTCTCTAAACGGGGAACTCTTCAAACGGAGGACTTGGACCCCTGGGGCCTAATGGATTTGGTCCGGTGGGGTTCAATTGACTTGGCACCTTGGGAGGTAAATGGACTTGGCCCCTTGTGGGTCAATGTACTTAATCCCTTTTTTTTTATCTCTTTTGAGCAAGGTTATCGAGCTCTGGCTAAAATTATGGACCTTTGGCCAAGGTTATTGACCTCTCTAAATGTGAAACTTCCCAGACGCAGGACTTTATCCCTTACAGGATTAACAGACTTGACTTGGAGCGTCAATGGACTGGCCCCCTTTGGAGTTAATGGATTTGACCACTTGGAGGGTCAATGGACTTAACCCCTTGGAGGGTCAATTGATTAGACCCATTGAGAGGTAAATGGGCTTGACCTCTTTCCTTTGGGGGATCAATGGATTTGGCCCCTTGGGTGGTCAATGAACTTGAACCCTGGAGTGTCAATGAACTTGACTGCTGGAGTGTAAATGGACTTGACCCTTGGAGTGTCAATGGACTTGACCCCTGGAGGTTCAATGGACTTAGCCCTTTGGGAGATGGGTCAACGGACTTGATTTTTTTAGGTTTCAATGGACTTGATCCCTTATTATTCTCTGCTTTGACATCTGGCTAAAATCATCGAGTAGTCAAAAAATGTACCTCTCGTGAAGTCAATGGATTTGAACCCTTGTGGAATTATATTCTGTCTGGTTATGTCACTCAACTTCTCCCAAACGACGGGACTGATTTTGATGAAAGTTTTGTGTGTCACTGAAAGTTCTAGATTCATAATTGCAATCGGTAGGTGACTTTGCGATAGGGTGCTAGAATATTTTTAGGAGTGTCCGACTTAAATAGATCATTTCTAAGTCATAACTTATCACAAGCTGCTACAACAACGCTTGACAAACTGAAGTTAGTTAATCTCTTTTTTTTTTATTTAGAGCGCATAAAACAAAGAAAATCAAAACAAAGCTGAACAATAAATTAATTTCAACATTAATTATTTCAGTATGATTCAAGATGATAAGAAATTATTTTACACACGCGGAAGTATAATTCAAACTAAGTAGAAAGTGTGATTACTGAGATGTAGAGCACCTGCAACAATGGAATATATACAACTAGAATACAACATTGTTAGTAGGGTTCACTGATGTGCAGATTAGACGACGACGACGACGACGACAATCCACGTGCTTATCAGGTTGTCTGTGCTTGACAGCTAATTGCGCCGGCTAACAATCAATTAATTGTGTAGGAAAATTACTAACTTATATGATTTGATTAAAGGTATTCACAATAAGTCGATTGAGCAATTCATAAAGTGAGCGGCACAGCTTATTATTTTTAATGAAAATTTGTTCCTAATAAATACCAAACCTGTTTCGATTTGTAAGTACTTGAAAAACTTCCAAGTACTTTTTTCTTTGCGAGTGGCATTTGTAAGCATCTTTGCACATTTCTGGTTTATACTGGAATAAATTGTACTTTTGAACTTGAAATATATTGCATGGTAGACAAAATTACGAAACGAAGTTCATAAAAAAAAAAAAAAAACCGCAGTGCTAAACAGAATATAATCTAATATGCCAATTGCCTATGCTCTATAGTATATATAAGTATATAGTTTTTTTTTTTTTGTCACTCTTAAATATAAACAATTTGTATTTTCTTGGCAAAGCTCTACGGAAGAGCAGTGAGCATTTCTTGTATACTTGAGTCTATTTACAAAACAGAAAAAAAAAAACGACGTCAAGGCTAGAGAGTGAAAATGTGTACGTTCTTGAACTTGACCGTCCGTCTGTGAGGTAGAATTTTATGTATATTTTGATAAACAAAAAAAATATATATATTTATAGGCCTTGATAGTTAGATAAGGTTGAAACAAACTACTTGTCTGCTATATCAAATAGCCTTCAGACTGTTATTTGAGTAGTTAAGTAAGCTATTACACAAAAAAATTATAAAAAAATAAAACAATAGAACAATATATAATAGATCGTAATACCCTGCTTTATTTATTTTATAAGTGAACTAGAAATTTAAAGGCTAGTCGATCTATTAGAGCTGGGAAAACATCGATTTTAAGACCGATGCATCGTTGTTTTCATATGAAAAATATCGATGCATCGGTCTTAAAATCGATGTTTTTCCAAACGCTACGATATAAATTTTTTTTTTTTTTTTTTCATATACTATTATGTCTTTGTTTATTATTAATAGATCATCTAAAGCTCTTTAGTTCAACTAGTAACGAGTAACCACCTACAGACTAGTGTATTCACTGATCACTAGTGGTTAGACACTTTCGTTAGTCAACTTATGCAAGCCTGCCACAACAAATACCACTTGCTTACATAGCTTTCAAACACACCACATATGACTGACTGACTGCCCTTTGTCAGTAGTAGAGCACACTGATAGGCTAGACTCATTCTATTTACTTATAAATTAGTTGAGTTAGTAGTGGATGCCAAGTACTGATAAATTACTTTGACCTTCTCGTACACCCACTTCAATTCAATCCAAAACGAATTGATTTAAACTGGTTTAGATTGGAAACGTTACAAGTGTAATCTATAGGAAACAATAAAATAGTTTGTGGCTAATAAAAAAAAAAAATATAAATTTGAAGTGTAAACCAATTTTTACTCGAAAAAATTATTTTTCTAATAGGTTTACCAGCAAGTTCTATGCTTTGGACTTGATAAAAATTTATCCAAATTACTCTAGCCACACAAAAAAATCGTTTTTCCGACTCATAGGTTAGACCACGTCTATTAAATGTTTTCAGGGTCTTCGAATCTGTACAGAATTTATCACTTGTTCATCACCAAATTATCACTGATTAAAGAGCAGGAAATATTGTTGCATAAGCGACCCTGCCAAACGTTTTAGAAGGCATCGTGACAAAGAAAAGGCAAATAGAAGGTAGGAGAAAAATTTGTTTCGTTACTGTTTTCTTTTCTGCTTGTTTAACACTGCTTGCTGCTGAGTCGCCTATTTCTCCTTACCATGTGAGGAAAATATTTTATATTTCGTCACATAATAAATAAGTCAAACTATTTTTACTCAACAAGATTTTTAGGGTATTTTCAGGACATTTCCTTCAAAATTTCATGACATTTTGAAAAGTGGAAGTGGAGTTATAGCCTCTAAATGAGTGTTGAACACAGAACCTTGGTAAAACTTTTACCGAAACTCACGAATTGATGAAACAAGTTTAAGGCAATTATTGTTCATCTCGTACCACCATGACTTACGATTGGTTTAGGTGTTTCAAATATGCTCAGGAAGACTTAAATGACGACGAACGTTCGGGCCGGTCCGCCGAAATCTTCAGTGAACGAAGAAAACATAAAAAATTGTCTGTGAATGCATCAAAAATGAGCCGAAATCTTCATTGCGGTTCATGAAATCGGATTCGGGATGGTTCAAAGACTCAATCCATTGCATTTTGGTCGATCATTTGGGCTTCAGGAAGACGAGGAAAAGGCGCTTCCGATTCAACATGCAAAAGACATCATAAAAAATGCCAAAAAGGTTCTAAAATTCCTATTCAACATTGTTACTGGTAACGAGACATTGTGTTTTTTCAATACGACCCTGAAACCAAGCGTCAAAGTGCCGATGCGAAAAAATCGCGTTTGGAAAAGTCAAAAGTGAAGACAATGTTTGACACGCCGAAACGATCGAAGTCTACACTAGGTATCCCGGCAAAGATTGTCCGTCTTTGCATGACGACGCTATCTAACACACAAAGCATTGTCAGGTTAGGGAAAACCCTTTGATATCAAGAGAGGTTTCAGGCAAGGCGAGGATCTGTTGTGCGATTTTTTCAATCTTCTGTTGGAATACATCCTACGCCAGTGCCCGAACATACAGAGTATGTCGGGCTCTATATTTCAAAAGGAAGTAATGCTGCTCGCTAACGCCGATGACATCGATCATCATCGGACCATCTCAGAGATTGGGAAACAGTCTCAGCTTATGGGTCTAGCGGTGAATGAGGACAAGACGAAGTGCTTGGTGTCTTCTCGCACTCCGTCAACGCGTCTTGGATGGTCAGTGACGTTGGAGAATTTCAACTTCAGTGTTGTAGAAAACTTCGTCTAACTTGGATCCGAGATAACCAGCAACAACAACATCAGCCTGACGATCAGACGAAGAATCACGCTTGCAAACAGATGCTTTTTTGGGCTGAGCAAGCAAATGAGAAGTAAAGCCCTCTCTCGAAAGACAAAAATCAAGATCTATAAGACGCTGATACTCCCGGTCCTATTGTATGGCGCAGAGGCATGGACCGTGATTGAGTCAGATGAAACAGTGTTGGAAGTTTTTGAGAGGAAGAATCTCCCGTATGAACCGCGAGCTGTACGACCTATTCGATGAGGTTGACATAGTTCAGCGCATAAAATTCCAGCGGCTGCACTGCGCTGGGCAACTAATTCGAATGGATGATAGAGCTCCAGCACGCATGGTTTATATGGAGGGCCCAAACTTGTTAGGTGGACGACGAAATAGAGGACGACCGGGCACGCGTTGGAATGACCAGGTGTGGAGAGATCTCTCCGTATTTGGCATTCAAAACGACTATGGAGACTGGCGCGCCTTTCCAGATATGGCCATGACCGGTAGAAGACAATATAGATTTTTTTCTACGATTTGAGGGCCAATATACACCAAGAGTTCGTTCCAACGTTCCAAACAATTAATGGGTCATTTTATCTCGGTGTTATGAGGCTTTTGATCCATCGTATCGTTTGTTCGATCGACACTTGTGACCGATTTTTTTAAATTAAAAATCGTATTTTCACCATCAAACACTCGCCTTGTGACTTTTTTCTGTTCGGCAAGCTGCAACACTGGTGACCAATCAGTTATGAATCATACATGTATCTGCAAACAATGTAAATTTTTCTAGACTAGCCTCGGCTAGACCACGTGTACCAGTCAATATTCAAGTACGTACAATCCAATGAGTGTATTTTCATGAAATTTCTGGCTTTCGCTCATCTGTATTATACTCGTTCGTACATGAGTATGGACTCATTGCTTGATAACACTATCGACGAAGCCTTTCCAAAGTTCAAAGTAAGCCTTATGTGTGATGCTCTTATGTTGATGCTTTTGATGGTGATGATTGCTATTTTCTTTGTTTTTTGTTCAGTTAGCAAAGCAAATGTAAAGGGTGTTTCAAAAGTTACATATATGTGTAACATGGAGACATCATAAAGTATATAAGATATGTTTCTACAAATTTTAATTCGCTCCACATTCAATTGGAGACATTCTTTTGAGCATTTGTTTCCAAAATGAACCCAATTTCATGCATCTGCAGCTGTCTTTCTAATATTAAAAAATGGTCCAAATTAATGACATCTTGTAATAAAGCAAAGGCAAACGGTAGGTAGGAGCAAAACTTGTTTCGTTAGCGGTTTTTTTTTTCTTCTCTGTTTGTTTGATTTTCTTTCTCCCACTTAAACTTTTTTCCTTTCTTACCATCAATTGTAAAGCATGGAAAATATTTCAGATTTCGAGAAAGTAAATCGAATCAGCTGATTCTTGATATAACCGGTTCTGATTGCATAAAAGCTGTTAATACCGAAACCGTTTAGCATTTCTAGATCTTTCTTTTCTTCTACATATTAATAAAGCATAATCAAGCAGTAATCAAATCGCCCATACTCACCATTTTTATGCCTTCACTTCGCCACAGCACATTATCCTTTAAGGCGAAAAATCAGTGAAATATTTTTTTTTTTTTTTTTTTATGATTATTTTAATTTAATAATGTCTCCTGTTAAGCACTTCACGAACACAAAGTCTTCTTTCAATTTCTGATTTAATAAAACTTTTTGGTGTATTCTCTGCACACTAAAAAAAAATTGGATTCCCAGCAACACTTTTTATGTTTACGCAAACAAAAAAAAAAATTCAATAAAAAAAATAATTTAAGAAAAAAAAAATTTTTTTAATATGCTACAAGCTCGCCGACAGACTGAAATGTACTAAACGCGACTGTATTCCGATTGTGTCATATATAGAAAAAGCCGCAACAGTTGTAGCTACACTGTGAGAAATTAATGTGTTGAGTGATAAGAAAATTTTCTAGAACCTACGTGCATTTGCTTTTAGTTTTAAATGTATTTATAAGTCGGCTCAGTTGGCTACTAGAACTTATAATTCGCATTTAGTTTATACTCTTATATATATGCGATATATGTTTATTGTTAACAGTTATAACACTTTTTCATAACAAAATAAAGAAAATAAAAAAAAAGGAACTTAGAACTGTGTAGAAGCTACCTAAGCTATGGAATTCTCGAAAAGAGGGTCCAATTGTGTATCTAAACCTTCCAGGGACTACTGAAATACACATATAAAATTTCATTAGAATCGGGTCACCTATTTAAGAGAATTTCCTATTTCAGTTTCCTATTTATTTGCTATTTATATATAATGTTCCCTTAAAACAAATCCAAAAAGAAACTGTCCGGTGAGTTGGAAACAAAGTACAGCCCCAAGAATTGTGAAGTAAAGTGAAAGAGCCATCAGACTATACAGAATCCTCTTTTTGACTCAGTGATTATTATCAAATTTAAGTACAAAGTGTTAAGGGTGCAAAGAAAACATTTTATGAGAACATAAAAATTTTAAGTTCACAATATTTGAAGAAAACGTCATACTTAAGGGTTTTTGGGATCACCATATTGAAGACTCCATTTTGAAGTTTTGAACGACCCCGAAATATGAACACACCTCCTGCTCTAAGGGTGCACCCTTATAAAGGGTACGGTTGAACCTTTAATTTCTGATATCAGCAAAGTTTGTAACACATCAGAATTTAGTTGTACAATATATATTTCAAAGATGCCAAAAACGGGTATTTTAACACCTATTTTCTCGAAAACGTGACATTATGGATATTTTTGAGCCTGGATTCGTGTTCAGCACGAAAAATCCATGCGGGACAGTGCTTTCGAAGAGATACGGAAGCAGTTTTCCATACAGTAAGCTCTGGAATTGTTGCGGGAAGTTAATTTAATTGAAAGATTTTTAGCGATCGCTTAGTCTTAGACTTCACACTTTAAGCTGATTTTGTTGCAGCGTTGCCACACTGTAAGTTTTTTGTTCTGAAAATCTTTCCGTCTAAACGAGAACTTGGAGACTATAAGCGTTAAAGTCTTCAAGTTTAGATATTAAGATTATTCTATGGCTTTTTGATGGTGTCGACTTTAGCACCTACCATAAACACCTATTCTAATTTAGATAGAAATTAAGTCAAATTAAGTTTATCTAGGTGTTAGACCCCATTTAAATTTGACACAAATTTCTGGGTATTATTAATTCAGCTAGAAATGCCAAATATGTTCTATTTTACATCAAAACTAATAAAATATTTCTTAAAGTTGTAAATCGGAACATATAGAACGTCGATTCAATATAGAGTTGTCCTTCTGTTTGGCGTTCATATGGACATCAAAACATTGAAGACGATAAAAGATAACGCAAGAAAGATAATGAACGTGTCAACACCTCTCTAAAGGGTAGTTAGTGCTCATAAAAACCTGTTCCTCTATTCCGCTAAAATGGATGTGAAATCCTTTGTTTTCAGATTTTCGTTAATTTGAGATGCTTCTGGAGTTAGAAATCTGAAGTTCATAGAATGGATTGCTATAAAACATTAGATGACAAAATATTGATATAAAATGGAGAACAGCATTTTCGCGTTTTTCTTGGGTTTTTCAGATAAAGTTCGAGTTAAAAAGGACCAAAAGAGTTGCACAAAAAAGTGTTTTAACAAATCTCTATACATCTATACATCTATTACCAAACAATTGAGTATATGAGAAATGTTTTTCGCCAAAATGTAAATTAAATATTCATTAGATTCTCCTATCAACTATTATTTCTTCTCCAGACCTATTAATATTGTTAACTGTGCTAGGAATCCCAAATAAAATATTCCTTATAAAATATTTAATTTCGGCCCAGATCAAACCTGTCCCACCATTCTAGACTTTTAATGAACTTTTGTTGTTGTTAATTCAGATAGAAACACCGAATTTCGTTCAGATTCAAATCGGCCCACTTTAATAGGTGATTTTTAACAAAAAGTCAAGTTCTCTATCTGTCATAAAATTGACTCTTCTTACTGAGTTTTTGAATAAAAAAGTGTTTCTTTTTTAGATTATTTTAGTTAAAATTGTCAAATTTGATAAGAAACATTCCATAAAGTTCCATAACGGACCTATTTGGACCTAGATTTCGCGCCCATCTTCAAATTCTAACAAACAAATCTACTAAAATCCACAGACTCTTCTATGCAGCTTCTGTCCTCATTTAGACTCCATAGTACGGCTTGGAAACTGTTTAGATTAGCAATTTCTGACAACTGTCTCCAATAACGTGGAAATGAACAACAGAGATCTTCTAAATGAGAAATTGATGGTGTTCTCTGTTAGTCTGCACAATGAATTGCTTGTGAAGAAGTATCTAACAGGTGCATATCATTGCAATAATAGCACCCTCCACTCGCAGTACATCGAAGTAGCCTGCAACTTGGCAACTAGAATAATTTCTTATCGTGTTATAAGCTTTTATGACAAAATTTAGTTCAATGGTCCACATATACACTACACCATGATGTACCTACTATAAATTCTTTTTTTTTTCAGTGTACGCAGATAAAGCAAAACTAAATAGTGACGATCAACGATCGCACTCTTTCGCACTCGCCCACTCGACTTGTGTTGTGATATTATTTATTTTACTCAGAGATTTGTTTGGTGGCTCTTGTTAGATGCACAGCACGCCGTGGCAGAACGCTTTTTCTTTTTTGACATTCTGTGCGAGCGTGTGTGATAACATAATATGTACCACCAAAAAGATACTTTTCCGAGATTAAGCGAGCGAATGGCGTATACTCTTCGCTGATTCATGTATGGCAATTGCCCAAGAGAGTGAGTGATATCAATATATATTAATGTATTCTTTGCTTGGAGGGCCCACGGATCAGCCGAGTCCGGTACATTATTATACCAACATGTGCGCCGGCCATTGGCTTATCTTCATGGCTACCAGGCGTCTGGAATGGGCGATGACGACCAACGCTTATCAGTCAGACAACCAGTTTGCCAAAGCGTTCGGCGGTAATTTACCTAACTGTATACATATATGTATGTACATATATTTGTAAGCGTATGTACATAGATAGTAGGTACATATATGTACATATATGTTTACTGCCTGCAGTAAATTGTGTTATCAAGAAACTAGCGCACTATGTAGTCTTCATGGACGACGCTGTGTACTGTATTCTAGATTGTGTACGCGGCCGACAGAACCGAATCTCTGCAGAAAGAATTGGTTTTAATTAGATTTAAGCGGCTGCATTTGCGCAGTAGTGAAATAAAACTGGGCGCAACAAACAAACCGAAATACTTGAATGTGTTCCAATGAATACCGGAGTAAATATTTACTATATAGAATGACACTCCGATGCCGATTGCTGCGACGTGATAGTTATCTACATTGTCTGCATTTGATTAACGAGCCATAAATGCTGCAATTTAGTAGCAAATTTATATTTGTTTTGCAGAGAACGTTTATTATTGAAGGTCTTGAAAAGGTGACATAATAGATAAATATCCATTCATTTCGTTAAGAAGGAACATCAATTGAACAAAGTGAATCGCTTGAAATGCAGCTTGAAGAATACACACCTGCCATGATAACTAAATAGCACCTGTTATACGTTATGACATCATCATATGGCGTTCCACACAGAAAAACTGTGTAAATAGTAAATAAAAAATAATAAATTTATAAATAATAACTTCTGTGGGTACCAACTTTTAAGTCCTGCTCACCATGGTGAAACTATCTTAAGCTCCTGCTTTTTGGTTTCAATGCTACTCCACATCGGATATCGAAACATATATCCTACACGTAGTTGGGTATTAAACCACAACCTCAACCAACAAGTCAATATGAAGCGCAGTTTACATAGCTTCTTGATTTCTGGTGTTATGAGCCATCAGTATTTTGGTCCAAATACAACGCAAAGTAAGCACAAATAACTCCAGGTCTAGTTAGTGTTATGAGGTTGCCAGTCGTGAGATGCAGTTCATCCATCGTGAATTATCGAAATGAATCATCGTTACAACTGCTCAAGATTACAATCCAAATCAAAACTGCAAACTCCCTTACCCTGCCAGAACTTCAGGAACGACTTTGTGAACATCGCTTAATCACCCAAAATATTACTTCATGTAACCATCTTGTTGAAACACCATTAGACATTAGAGATTAATTCCTCAAAAAAAAATTGACAGACTGAGTAGTTAGTTTGATCCAGGCTGCACTGCACACTCTGCAGTTTTATTAAAGAGAGAATGTGACACATTCTTGAACCAAATCGTACTCTAAAAATTTTGGAATAATATTTCACGAGAGACTGGGATTTCTCCCACTTTTTGTAACATTACAGAATTTTCGAATGTTTGAAACCATTTCTCTTATTAAATCGGTTCATTTTCCTATGTCGCAACTGTTGAATGTCTTTCAGTGTCAGAATCAGAAGAATGAGCAGGTTTTACTGAACACACCTGATCTGACTGATGGCGATGGTACAGACTCTTTATCTCAATCGGAATAGAACCTATTTTTCGTGCCCGAGTTCTCTGTTGCTGTTTTCACTTTTAAAAAAGCTTCTATTTTGCTAGTCTTCTGAAGTGCTTGTTCTTGTTCATCTTTTAAGGCCCTATATCGAAGGTACAAGAGCCTATTGGTGTTGTGCAAATGTATGTAACAGGAAGAAATAATGGTTGAAGACACCCCAAAATGACCCCATTACCCCCATTATGGTCAGGAGTTATAGAGGAGTCGATATAGTCATGTCCGTCCGTCTGTATGAACGAAAGGGTCTCGGAAATAGATAGAGACTTCGTGCTTTTTGCATTCGACTAGGACTTCACCGGAATTTTACAAGTTTATTTCAAAAATTTGACCCTTCCCCATAAAATCAACCTCAAGTGTAAACATTTTTTTTTTCGTTACAAAAAAAGTAAGTATTCCCGTATAGAGTTAATGTCTCTCTAAACCGAAATCCAAAAAGTTCATCAAAATCGCATAATAAATGACGATTTTATAAGCAATTGAATTTGAACGACCTATGATGCTTCCGTCCTCCCTTTTCTTATTCGTACAGTGAGAAGTGAGAGGAGCAAAATACTATTCGTCAGTACCATTTTTCCTATTTTTTTTCCTAAATTTTTTTTTTGCACTGCTTGGTCAAAAGCTAGTGAAACATTCAATAGGTCTACTGGGGTTTTACTGGGGCACCGTTATTCCGCTTTGTACTCTTGCTGCACCATAGACTAATAATCTTGGAGTACCGTTTCATCTTCATCTAAACTTCACAATGAACAACTGTGTTCCACAGCTATACTGTGACAACAATCTCATTTTTTGATGAAACGCTTTCATCGGGTGAACTTTAGCCCCAGTATTCACTGACACAGACACAGAAGCACTCTGCTAGACTACCATTCGCCAGATCAGCACCTCGATGAGTTTGTAGCCATCGATTCTAGTTAGGTATATGCTATCGATTAGTGGGGATTCTGATCTTTGCTTACCTTATATCTGATCTCGATTTTTTGTAGAGGGGTCACCTCGTTTAGTGGTCCAATTTAAATCCTAATGGCATATTTTATTAAGATTGACACAAAGTATACCAAATCAGGTACTTCATAAACTCTGAAAGATTTAACAAATTTGTATGGGGACCACCTCTTCCAGTGTACCATTTGGTATTTCTAGTAATTTTTTTTTTTTTTCATACAAAAACTCAGAACGAGTTGTAGGATTGTTCAAATACCTTTTTTGGATTATGTGATCTGAAGTATGAAGTGGAGAATCTAAATATCCAAACTTGAAGGCTCTATCGATTATAGTTTGAATCGGACAGAAAGAGGCACAACTTTACAACGACTCGCCTTTTGATGGTGCTCAAGCCTCCCTCTGACTGCTACTTAATATAGCCTTTTTTCTCTATTGGAACCGTATATAAAAACTTATAAGTGTGCGTTGAGTTTTTATGGAGGCTATGCCAAAATGACGAGGGAAATCCCTATTAAAATATGCATGCGAAGAGGGTGTCTTGTCGACTTGATTTCAACTTAAATAAAGAAGTTTCTCATGCATACATAAGTGGACTGGGGGTCTACTATATATAAATTAGACAATCGCATAAACAAATGTTGTTGTTTAAACTTGTTTGTCATTGAAATATTCCTTGGAATTAAAATTAAATCTAGAAAAAATTCCACCTAACTGGGGTATCTGTGATTTGTCTATATCAAGAAACTAACCCACTTTGGATCTTTTTGATACGACTCACAAACTAGCAACGAGCGCATACTCGAATATGAACTTCGGACTCGAACTGCGAAATGTTTGACAAGGCTGACCATAGATAAGCTCCACGCAGTCATTGTTATCAAAATTTCAAATTTAAACGCTTTAAAACTATGTGAAACTATGGGCTAAGAAGGTCAATATACTCAGTGGAGGCAATATAAAATATTAATATTATCTGAGTTCGAATTTAGTAGATCGAAAGATCGAAATGATCGAAAGAGATCAAAAACAGATTACAGTGCAGTATGACGCTTGACATATTTTCTACGGGGTCTGTTAAGTATTGCTCGGTTAACAAAGTCCTTCCAGCAAGGTAAACGCTTTTGATTTAGACTGGTTGATCTGTACCTACAAACCCTATACCAATACGATCGAAGTTTTTCGACGCCCTGTCTGCAATAGATATCCCGGCAAAGATTGTCCGTCTTTGCATGACAACGATATCTCGCACACATAGCTTTGTCACGGTGAGGAAAAAACTCTCCGAACTCTTTGATACCAAGAGATGTTGCAGGCAGTGTCATACGCTATCGAGCGGTTTTTTAATCTGCTGATGGAATACATCTTACGCCGTGCCCGTACATACAGTGTATGTCGGGCTCGATCTTCCAAAAGGAAGTGATGCTGCTCGCTTACGCCGATGACATCGATATCAAGGCAGCAGGGCGTTCTCAGAGATTGAAAAACAGTCTAGGCTCATGGTTCTAGCGGTGAATGAGGACAAGCTGAAGTACTTGGTGTCTTCTCGAACTCCGGCATCGCGTCTTGGACAGTCCGTGACGATGGAGTATTTCAACTTCAGTGTTGTAGGAAACTTCGTCTATCTTGGATTCCAGATATACAGCTTCAACAACGTCAGCCTGGAGATCAGGCGAAGCATCACGCTTGCAAACAGAAGCTTCTTTGGGCTAAGCAATCAAATGAGAAGTAAAGCCCTCTCTCAAAAGAAAAAAAAAAAAAAAAGATCTATAATATACTTCCGGTTCTATTGTAAGGCGCAGAGGCATGGACTTGATTGGAGGACGTCGAAATAGAGGACGACCGGGCACGCGTTGGAATGACTATGGTATTCGCGTACAGGATTATGGAGGCTGGCGAGCCTTCCTAAATGCGGCCATGACCGGAAGACGGTTGACGGCCAGTTAAGTAGATCCATCAGTGTAGATGAAGGTGTGACTTTTGAATTGTGATTTTATTCGGTGGAAGTGTTGTGTGTAGATATCGGAGATGTTTTTGTCGGGTTTGAGTCCGCAAAACCATCTTATATTGGCCCGAAATTTCCCATTCGATTTAAGGGGCCAGTTGAGATGTGCAGAGAGATAGGTCCATGTGAGTAAAGGTATTTGTGTGTTGTATAGTGAGTTAGGGAATTATGCTACGATCCTAGTGAAAAGTTTTTTCTTCTTAAAATAAGAAATTATTTCCACTCCTGCAACATCAAATGGTGAAATATAAAGAAGCAATTGACATGTTGAATATTCGAAAATGTGCGAGGATTTTTAAATCAAACTTGGCGCAGGATGGCAGTCATCGTCTGCAGTGTCTAGTGTAGGAAAATTGCTTTGCCTTGTTAGACGAAGTAAGTCGATATCTGCTGCAACCCAACCCAACCCAACGCAACTCAACGCAACTCAACCGCTTTTGAACTAAAAAGGAAGCAGAATTGTTTCAAGTTTCCTGTTTGACGTCTGTTGCTCGCAATTCTATTTCCGCTGCTGTTGCTGCTGCTGCTGCATGAAGTTAAAAGCAAAGAAAATTCTTTGACATTTTTCGGTAAAGCGGTGCTCCCTCCCCCCACATTGACATTCAAACGCAATTGGAGAAGTTATTTGCAATATTCTTCTCCTTTTTTTCAGCCTCACATCTAATACAATTAAGCCACAGCAGCCAGCGATTTCAATTACAGCCAACTAGTAAAAAGATATGAGCCTGCTATTTCGCTCAAGGATAAGATACAATATGGCAGGAAACTACAAGCAATGTGCATCCTTCTTCTAAACGCTGTCCTCGCCATCGACTTGTCCTTTGCCCCATACTTGCCTGGCTGGCACAGCCGGCGGCTGACGGGCGGCACTTAAAAAGTCATTACAGCCAGCCTGAATACGTTGGCGCCAACGCCCGCTGTTGGTTGCACAGTTGACCGGGATATACATACAATGCGCAGTTGGCATGTCTAAGGACTCACTTCGTCGTTACTTGTTGGGCCGCATAAATTGATTGAGACTTTTGTCAATTAATAGCCAATTTTCTTGTGTGGGTCGGTTGGTGGGTGTTTGGGGGTTTGAATGTTTGGGTTTTGCCTAGGCGTAACTTAGTTGCTCAAAGCTTTAATTAAATCCCATTGCTTCCTGTTGGTTTTTTTTTTGTTTTCTTCAAATTTGAAAACTTTTTTCTTAACAGAATTTGTGTAGGAAATTGGAGAGACTTCTCGTACACAAAACAATTGCATCAGGAAGATGTTGGCGCTGTAGCAGTAGAAGGACACAAATTGCTTCCTATAAAATGCACTCCTTATGTACTCTGAACGGCAATTGTGTCTACAAAATTTCTGATCAGGCTGCATCCCCTGAGGATTTCAAGTACCGCTTTCAGCCATTAAACTACAACTCAGAGAGCTGAAACCGTATTATCCAGGCGACGCCTTCCAGTCATTCCATTACTGTCCAAGAAATTATAAAAGATCCGAAGACCAATTAGGCTCCAGGAGAGATTGCGCTTGAAGGCTTTGCCGGCCAAAGCTGTGCACTTCTGGTCCTCATCTTTAACGCGGTGTTGAGGCTAGAACACATCCCACCACGATCTGAATGACTGAAAAGGGTAGAAAAAGCCCATACTCTCGAGAGGTGCCTCCTAACAAGAATACTCCAGGAAGTAAAAAGAAAGATAACACCCTTTGCAGTTTGGATTCCGTAAGTCCCATGGAATGCCAGAACAGCTGAATATAGTAGCAAAATTTTTATTATAGACGGATGCGAAGCCAAAGAGTACGTGGTGGCTATTAATCTTGATATAAGACAGGCCTTTGCTAGACCTAACCTAAAATTATTTGACAGACAAAACTTTCTCTGTTGTTCAGGTTAGTACGGAGTCATCAGTCAGTGCAAGCAAGGCTAGAGTACCACAAGGAAGTACACTGGGGCCAACGTTTTACTCACAGTTCACCAACAGATTATTCGATTCGTTTAGATGAAACATACCGCCATCTTAGTCAGATATAGATGTACTCCAACTATATCTACGTAAATTTGGGCAATAAACAAAACACTGGAAGATCAGTACTAGCCAGGACAAGCGTCAGCGTGACGCATTCAGTACGCAGAAATTGCTGCCCGGAAGTCTAACTACAGGAGCAGCTACTGGACCACCTGCATGGATACGAATAGTTGGAAGTCTATCTGAATAGACGGCTTACTTTCAAGATGCATATCAGCAGATTAGTAAACTTCCTCAACAAAAGGATACGCAAACTGGGTTGGCGCTTGAACAGCAAAAAGAAGCTATTTTTGGGAGACTGCCAAACTGACTGCAACTGCCTGGCGGTACGGCAAGTCTATGACATATCTGCTAAGTCGCATCTTGCTAAGATCAAAGTCCTCTACGCAAAGGTTCTCCGAAATTTTTTGGGCGTACAGCGAACCTTGGGAGAGACTTGAATGTTTCCAAATTTCGAGATGTATTTAGCAACCATGCGGCGGCGCATTTAGAGCGCATAAGCCATCTTCCAAATGAACTAACCAGTCGTCTACTTAAGAGGCGTAGGGATCTTGCTAAGATCAAAGTCCTCTACGCAAACGTTCTCCGAAATTTTTTTGACGTTCAGCGCACCTTGGGAGACATTTAAATGTTTCCAAATTTGGAGATGTACTTAGCAACCATGCGGCGGCCACTCAGAACGTCTACTTAAGAGGTGCAGGCAGGCAGTAGTCACTATGACGAGATGACTCTGGAGAGATTTTATATCTTTGTTGTTGGGTTGTGAGTGGAGACTTAGTTCCCTTGAGTACTCTATGGGATTCTAGAGATTAGCGTTTTAATTTAGCGAATTTCTTAAGAGGAACTTCAAGCAGTAAATCTTTGGAGAGAATGATAGACTTAATTAAAAAACTTAGTAGTAGACATTTGCTTTCTAGTTTCAAGTAGTCTGGCACTGGAACCAATTTTCCAAGCTTGAGCCACATCCAATATTAGCTATAGAGCATCTTGCAGTCGCGCATACTTGCCCCTAAAATTTTTTCTTCTTTCCAGTTTGAAATATCAAAGATTTTTGTACTCATTAAAAATAAAATATGGTTAAAATGCATAACACGTTTCTTGGTGAATTAATGTGATTGTGGGCGAACTCTTCGACACTCCTAACAAGTGTTGACATTGCTCTCCTCCATGAGGCCTGCTGGCTGTTATGAATTGCTTGCTGTCAGTTGACTTATTAAACATTCGCGAGTTATTGAAGAAAGTAACAGCAATTCACTTACTTAAATATTACAAGCTATCGACGAAATATATTCTGGTCTAAGTCAAATATTGTTACCCATCATCCTCATCATCATCCGTGGCAAACTTAACTTTGACAGCTCATTAAATGTGCGTAGATCTTAAGTGCAAAGAGCACACAGCAGACAGCAGACAAACGGCAAAAGCCAAAGCAAAAAGCGCAACCTGGACAGACGTCCAGGACTATCATCATCATCAACGTCAACTTCAGCCTCAGCCTCAGCAGCCGCCATTCATAATTGAGTCTGCAAAAGAAATTATGCGGAATTTTTAAGAGTGCTGCGTATTTCACGCTTTTCCGTAATGAAATCGCGACAGCTCGTCTGCCATTTAGCTTCCATTTTGCGGCTCAAGTGTTCATGGAGGTTTAAGGTTTTTATTATGCTTCGTCTCTTCTGTGCCACCAATTTGCTGTAAAATATATTTATTATACTCCGAATGCTGCTTGCTCGGTTGGTTGGTTGTTTGTTGTAAGGTGAAGTTTGCCCGAAGTTTAACCAAAGATTTTTCCCAAAGTAATAGCTAAACAAAGTTTTTTTCTTGTAAGTCAAATCATCAACGTGGAGGTGCAGGTTTGACGAGTTGCTCGTTAGGTAAAGCTTTTCAAAAAGTTTTTGTGGCTTAAAAATGCTGTGTTCAATTGAAAATAAACATTCTGGAAGGAAGGAAGGAAGGAAGGAAGTTTACCTTTGCAAATGAACTGCGTAGATTTATATATGCATTGAGTCCAATAGTAACTTTAAACGCATCAAATTCATATATATATGGGGTAGTATAAGGCAATAAAGTTGGAAATATTTAACTCAGAAAATTTAATTTGAATTTTTTTATTTTATTGGCCAACATGAAGTTCAACTCGACATCTCCAACTTAGTATCTTCTTCTGTCTCTGTGGGTAGTAATATGCTCAAAAGCAAGCGTGATTCTTCGCCTGATCTCCAGGCTGATGTTGTTGTTGCTGGTTATTTCTGTTCCAAGATAGACGAAGTTTTCTACAACACTGAAGTTGAAATTCTCCATCGTCACCGACCCTCCAAGACGCGTTGACGAAGTGCGAGAAGACACCAAATACTTCGTCTTGTCCTCATTCACCGCTAGACACATGAGACTGTTTGTCAATCTCTGAGAACACCTTGCTGACTCGATGTTCCTCCGTGCCAATGATATCGATGTCATCGGCATAAGCGAGCAGCGTCCTTCCCTTTGAAAGATCGAGCCCGACATATTCTATATGTACGGGCACTGGCGTAGGATGTATTCTATCAGAAGATTAAAAAAATTGCACGACAGCGCATCACGCTACCTGAAACCTCTCTTGGTATCAAAGGGGTCGGAGAGGTTTTTCCCCAACCTGACAATGCTTTGTTGTTAAATAGCAAAGACGCACAATCTTTGCCGGTATACCTAGTGCATACAGGGCGTCGAAAAACTTCGATCGTATCGGCGTGTCAAAGCGAACCATGTCTTCACTTTTGACTTTTCCAAACGTGATTTCTTGGGCTTCCAATCGGCACTTTGACGCTTGGTTTCAGGGTCGTATTGAAAAAACACCATGTCTAGTCACCAGTTACAATGTTGAAAAGGAATTTTAGAACCTTTTTGGCATCTTTAATGATGTCTTTCGAATGTTGAATCCAAAGCGCCTTTGCCTCCTCTTTCAATTGCTTCGTGCTCACACTTTCCTGAAGCCCAAATGATCGACCAAAATGCGATGGGTTGAGTCTTTGAACAATCCCGATTCCGATTTCATGAACCGCAATGAAGATTTCGGCTCATTTTGGATGAATTCACGGACAATTTTGATGTTTTGTTCGTTCACTAAAGATTTCGGTCGACCGGCCCGAACGTTCGTCGTCATTCAAGTCTTCCTGAGCGTCTTTGAAACGTGTTAACCAGTCGTAAATGGTACGTGGTACGCGACGGACAGTTATTGCCATAAACTTTGTTTCATCAATTCGTCAGTTTCGGTAAAAGTTTTACCAAGTTTTGAACAAAACTTAATATTGACTCTGTCACATTAGACGCTATAATTCCACTTCCTTGTAGGGACACTTTGGACAATCCATCACTAGCCCGAAGAGAGCCAGAGAGTATTACTGAGCCTGGGTGCAGGTTTTGTTATATTAGCGTATCATAGCATATGCTCTAGGTGCCTGCAAGGAATCAGCTGTGGGTCAGCTGTAGATCAGCTGACAAATCTAAATTGGTTAGGTTACCCGTTTCAATCGGGTACAAGATGATGATGAACGAAAAAAAAATAATACATTAGGCGCGAGGCAATGACAATTCAGTGGGTTAAATCGAGTGTTAGGAAGTGTTATTTGGACTAGCTAGGACTAGCCTCTGTGGTCAAAAAGTCATCTCCAGCTACGCCTTGCGCCATTCCGAAGTCTGAGGATGCACGGTAATTTCTGTGGCGCTGTAATGACTTCATCCTCTTTTTCTGTCGCATTATGTTCTTCTGCAGGAATACGAATTGTTTCATCCGTGGAAACAATAGATGTTATTTGCATGAAGGAATCTGTATCACTAATATTAGAAAATATAGGTGTTACACTCGTACTCCAACGAAAATTTCTAACTCCAAGATGATGCAAATCATCAAGCGACTCACCATTGCCAAAATGAAAAGTAAAACGAGTTTGTGCTATAAAAAAAACTTACTAGATGCATCATTTGTCAAATTTCCGCAGAAATTAATAAACTACGCATTTATTTGGACCATCTAAAAGCATCTTTAGAAGTCGTAAACACACACAAAATCAAATCAAATTTGTCTTTAACATGGAATGAGTATTGTCTCTTCAAAGAATGCGGCTTGAGTAGTTGGTGGAAAAGTTTGTAAATGTTGTCACACATTTTGAGTTGCTATTGTTCACTGACAGCGCGGCATCGCGACGCGTCGCATCGTCCTGTTTGAGATGATGATGAGATGAAGTTGTTGCCGTCTGCCGTTTGACTTTCATTGTGTGTTATAGTCGGGCTGTCTGTCTGTCCGTCCGTCCGTCCGTCTATGGGGCGTTTAAAATGGTTTACTGAAAGAGAAGAGAAGCTGTTCGTCGCATTGCGTCGCAGTAGCAAAAGTTGACAACTTCAACGTCACGACATAACATAGAAAATGTATCTCAAAGTGACATGACTCTGTCATTATAATTATGCTGATGACTTCTAACGGCTTTTGTATGGCGCGTCACTGACGCATTCTAGATTTAACACACAAAATGATATGGCGGTCTAGGCAAAGAGTATGTGGATGTGGATGTGGCTGGGTGACTGGGATGGCTGAGTTCAAAATCAGTTACAATATGTGGTGGAATGATAGTGTTTGGTCGTCGTGTTAAAAGGTTCCATTGAAGCATTTAAACGGAAATTAAATTCTTAAACGCATCAAAGCAGTTAGCAGCGCTCAGGGAAGCTATTTGGAGATGAACTTTTTTTAAATGTGCAACTTTTAATTATAAGGAAGTTTCACATCCAAAGAAAATAAAAAAATTTGCTTTGAAGGCTTATAAATGGTCTTTGCTTTCCAGCAGTTTAGATTTTAACTGCCTTTGGTGAAGTTTATATAGAAGCTGTTTTGCGGTTCCTTTTAGCTTTGGACAACATGCTTAAGCGACAGTGTGCATGTATGACGTCTTACGGAACAAGCTCGGAATAAGGTTAGCTCTTAAATAGCCGTTAGCGAATAAAGAGCTTCAAACTTTATGACAAGACGCTTGAGTTGTCGTCTTTCCTTAAAAGTTATGAGCTCCTCATTCCACTTAAGCTCTTCATATTCACTACTTATATCTAGCACCTTCCACATATAAGTTTTTCCAACAAACACTGGAATTGGGAAGTTGGTGTACACTCCTTACCACCCATTCACCGATAGTCTTGAGTAGTCCAGCTATTTAATAACTGAGTCAATTTCCTTATATTGAGCTAACAACTGGTGGTCCTTCATTGTCTACGTAGGTTGAAGAAGTCACTTCTCCATAATCTCAATAAACAGACTTCCGCTTTCATTGTTGCAGAACTACGAGTTTAAATTTATCCGCCTTGCCTCTCAATATCTTACTTTTTCTTGGAAGGTGTTTTTCGTTTCTCCGTTTTTCTTGATTGCTCTCTGAGTGCAGAGTTTTTTTTTTATAGACAACAAGCTTCTCTGTTGAAGCATTGCAATATTTGCAATAGTCCTATCGTCCTCCTTGGCAGCAATATCTACGTATATACATATGTCGTTATTGCTCTTCAGCTCCTGCAACAATCGAGAGAGTCTGGCTGAGAAGCCTGTGGCGGTATGTTGTTGTTAGCAATGTTTCGACGTCTAGCTTGCGTTGAATGTACTCGGTGTGTTCCTTCCATCATATACTTCGTTCGGAGCTAAGCCATACATGTTAAGATATAGCAAGCTAATGCTACTGGCAACTTTCCATTGCTGGAGGTAATGTCTCGAAAGCTTAGTTTTGCCTGCGTATTTCTCTTTCCTATTAAAAGTTCGTATATTGCAGGTGCCTGGTCTTTTGCGGGGTTCGTCATTAATGGAGATTAGTATTCGAGGCTTTCGTCACTATATCTTCACTGGTGCTAATTGACGCTGATTGTGGGAAGGAACTTGCAGCCTTCTCAAAATTGGCTCACGCTTTAATTGCAGTTACTCAGGAGATACGTATGCGAGCTGCTTGATTCGTTTACTGCTTAAGTCGCAGTCTTCTGTAAACGATTCCATTCTTCATGGCTTATCATGCAGAATTTGTTTTCTCACACGCACTCACAAGCGCTTAGATAAGCTAAGACTTGATGAAATCATGACTTCGGGCTGATTTGTAAAGCTAAGATCAGACGTGCAGATCATTTGGCGGAAATCTTTGTATATATTCAAATTCGGGTACTCGATTTACAAAAAATGTTTATTATTTTTTAACAAACAAAACCTTAAAGAGACAGACTAGCTGCTATTCGAGTGTAAAATACCCCTTAAGACGATCCTCGAAGAGAGTCGAAATATTTTGGAATTAAAATATTGAACACCGTGTTTTATTTCAAGCGCACCTCGAACCTGCTAGCTACATTATTTCTTACAACTCATATACAACGAACTAAACGCACTAAAGCATGCCTGTTCTTATGCAAAGCAAGCAACGCATCAAATATATACAGAATACCTTTCAAAGCAAAGTTGCATTGCGCTTAGCAGCGACTAAATCATAATTTGTACAGACGACAATTTTCAATAACAAAGCTGTTGCATGCATTTACTTTGCGCTTTTTTAGGCATTTCTTGCACGCCTGATCGTCGCTTCAGTGCAAAAGAGACAAATAGAAATGCAAGTTGACACTAAATAAGCCCAAAGTGTTTTAGCACCTGCTACTAATTAGCGAAGCACTGTTCAGTCAACCGCTACATCGCTTGGACTCGCTGTTTTTCATGTGAAAAAAGTTATTTGAGCATTGACGAGAATTCTTTTGAACAATCTGCAAATCCAAGCAGAATTATGTCGAATGTGAAGCATTTACCTGCATTTGAGAATGCATTTGCCGGCATTTGTAACACAAAGCCATACAGAACTGATGGTAATTTGCCGCGTTCGACCAGCGTTGGCGACCAGGGCAGCGATTTAAAGAGTCCAGATCCTTTGAAGGTACTATGCTATAAGAGCATTATGCAGTTCAACAAAACGCATCTGAATAATGAGACTGTGAAGCAATGCATTGAGATATTGCGTAAGCCGGTAAGTAGAGACACACACACTCACACACAAATAGACATAATGACTATGTGTGTGTGTGTGTGTGTGTGTGAAACGAAAAAAAAAATTCATGCGGAAAGTAGTTGATGAACATTCTGGAAATTATTTTAAATTATTCGTAGTCTAGCTTGGCCCAGTGTTGCCGAGCTGGTTTGTTTTTTTGGGATCTATATAATCCTGCGGTATTCTTTGTACATTACTTTCCGCTACAAAAATTTTAGTTTGCAATGAAATATATTTTTATTTTATATACCACACAGCAAGACAACAAGGACAAATTTGAGGCCAAGATAATCACTACTCCAGAAGGCCTATTCGAGCGCAAACTCATCGCTTCATATGAAGACAAAACTTTTCGAAAGCCATTCAAAAAGCCTAAGAAAGCATACAAGAAGCAATGATGGAATAAGGATTTTTAATTAAAATATAATTTATTCGAATTTAATAAACGATTTAGTCGGAACAAACGGAATACGTTTTCTCTCTTCGCACTTTTAATGAATAAAAACATCTTAAAATAGACTTCCCTTGAATGATATTATGGGAATGTTAGGAATCGTGGTATGCACATATATATTCCGTAGAAACAATTCAAATCCGTATAAGCTTAAGTTGTAAGCGAGCGTTTGAAGTGAATAGCTTTGGATTGTGCTCCGGCTATGATTTGAACTAACACCGGAATATGATCCGCGATAAGTTCATCGACTCAACTGATAATTAGGCGTGATATTGTGATGTCTGCACAAAGGATAATGTTTGAACATAATCTGCATGTTAAAATTTGACACAACATTGTATACAGTGTTAGCTCAAGGACACGCACGAGTAGCTGTCTGTGCGACTATGTCATGCTTAGTATTGCAGGTTCTTGTAAACAGCAGAATTACACATTATTGGAGATGTAATCCTTTGGGATAGTTCTATTTTATACTTGCTGCTGAGAAACTCGCTAAACGGTTGGATCTGAAAAATTTGTACTCGTACACCTAATTGCCGGAGTTCGTTCGAATTTTTTATATTGTCCATAAAAATTGGGGGCGCTTTAGACACTTCCGGCGACATGCATTTCTGCCAACTGATAAAACTTGTACGGGACTATCTACTGCGTTCATATCGAACTCTTCAAATACACATATCTTTCAGCGAATAGCGAAGGCTGTAGAGCCGAAGGCATAGAGTAGACAGAGTGAGTGTCCGTGCGACATATCTCCGCCGAACTAAGAACGAGAAATATCCGCGCGTAACTCCATCAGAAAAAAGCGACATAATTCCGCTCGAAAATATGTCGCTATGCCTTCAGCACCTTCTATGCAATATATGAGTATATACTCATCAGACCATACATATATGTATTGTATAGAAGGTGCTGCAGGCATAGCGAAATCTCAGCCAATATGCTAGTAGCATGTCACGCTAGTAGCATCCCGGGAGAGTCGATTGTCAATCAAGATCGGACCGATTAATCGGGTTTGTTCTACTGAACGATCAATTTGATTATTTTAGAGAAACGTTGAAATAGATGGGTCGTTAGAAAAGAACGATTTTTTCTTTTTAATAGAAGGGGTTGATGCTTACTCCATCATATAAGCCATATATTGAGGTTCACATGTTAAAGGGATCATATGAAATATATGCAGTTAAGTTTGCTCAACATCGTAGGGTGCTCTACGAGCGGCACTATTTAACGAGATATATCCGCGCGTAACTCCATCAGAAAAAAGCGACATAATTCCGCTCGAAAATATGTCGCTATGCCTTCAGCACCTTCTATGCAATATATGAGTATATACTCATCAGACCATACATATATGTATTGTATAGAAGGTGCTGCAGGCATAGCGAAATCTCAGCCAATATGCTAGTAGCATGTCACGCTAGTAGCATCCCGGGAGAGTCGATTGTCAATCAAGATCGGACCGATTAATCGGGTTTGTTCTACTGAACGATCAATTTGATTATTTTAGAGAAACGTTGAAATAGATGGGTCGTTAGAAAAGAACGATTTTTTCTTTTTAATAGAAGGGGTTGATGCTTACTCCATCATATAAGCCATATATTGAGGTTCACATGTTAAAGGGATCATATGAAATATATGCAGTTAAGTTTGCTCAACATCGTAGGGTGCTCTACGAGCGGCACTATTTAACGAGATATATCCGCGCGTAACTCCATCAGAAAAAAGCGACATAATTCCGCTCGAAAATATGTCGCTATGCCTTCAGCACCTTCTATGCAATATATGAGTATATACTCATCAGACCATACATATATGTATTGTATAGAAGGTGCTGCAGGCATAGCGAAATCTCAGCCAATATGCTAGTAGCATGTCACGCTAGTAGCATCCCGGGAGAGTCGATTGTCAATCAAGATCGGACCGATTAATCGGGTTTGTTCTACTGAACTATCAATTTGATTATTTTAGAGAAACGTTGAAATAGATGGGACGTTAGAAAAGAATGTTTTTTTTTTATTAATAGAAGAGGTTGATGCTTACTCCACCATATAAGCCATATAATGAGGTTCACATGTTAAAGGGATCATATGAAATATATGCAGTTAAGTTTGCTCAACATCGTAGGGTGCTCTACGAGCGGCACTATTTATATTTCGGAAATAGCAAATAATAACAAAATTTTTTTTAATGAAAATGGCTTCATTGTCTTTTTTTTTTTTTTTTTTTTAATTTTCTTCATGAAAATTTATTCATCTTCAGCTACGGACCTTCTCTATTGAATACTATTTCCGTTGGATATAGTATTTGCTTCTGGTTGCTTGCTTCTACAGCTCCATGTTTGATACTTATTTGGACCAAAATATGCTTACCATCTATTTCGTACATTGAATTGCAAAAGCTTTCTAGCACCACTTAGCTGTTCCATGCTGCTGCTCAAAATATGTAGTTTAGTGAGTATTATTTAGAAGTTTGGTCTTTCGAAAACTAATTTTTGGTTCTCCTAAATTGTTCTCGCCATCACATATCGACACGTCCTTGCCTGCCCATTTTCTTTTGATGTTCTTACCACGAAGCAAAGAACTATTTAGGATTTAGTTGGTTTTCTTGATCTCTACTTACCATTCAAACTATTTCTTGGCAACTTTTTGGTCTTAAAGAAGAGCCTTGTTGAACTTTAAACGGGAACTTTTAACAGGAAAATGATACTCGATATTGACTACGATGTAATAGAAGACCCAAATATATGCTCCACGAAAATTTATGCATTCGCTCAAAGCAATTTTCGAAGCACCTTTTTCACTCCGATTGAGGCAAGTCCAAAAAACATGGCTTGTGAATGCATCAACAGCTGCTTCGGGTGTAGAAAAACTTTCACCACGCAGTTTATTTTTGACCGATTATTATTGACCCATTAATTCAATATTTTAAGTGCTAAAAAAAAAAACCCATGATGGAGGGTGCTTCATCGCTATACAAAAAACCGAGCTCAACGAAAACTTTTCGTTGAAATTTTAATTTTTTTGGCCAAATTGATTTCTTCAACTCACTTCAAACAACACAAATAGCGCTTCTACATAGAAACGTTGTGAGTACGTTCAGGCTAAAAAATGTCAAACTTTATTTTAGTATTGCCAGATTTTAACTATTGACATTAGTGTTGCCACTATCCGAAATATAAATAGTGAACGGTGTAATTGGAAAATATTCTACTTTCATCTCGCAATCAAGTTTTAAAGAAGTTGGAGGTGTACTGTTAGGCTTAATAATTTTTCATGCAAAAAGTCACGGACTTAACAAACCAACCTCGCAAATAAATACACCCATGCCTTATAATTATGCAACTTATTAATTAACAACTGTTTAAAAACTTTGTATACGCTTGAATTATTTACAAAACAAAAATGTTTACCCAATAAAATAAAAGAATCCTTTGGTTATAATTCATGATGCCATATGAACGACACACAAAGTTAAATCCAATTACAACAACAACCGCAGCGAAAATGATCCACCCAAAAGGTGTATACAAATGCGCTAATTACAAGCGAAAACTGTGGATCTCGATGGGATTAAGTTGGTTGGTTACAAGTGCGTGACATATGCCAGCAAAACCGTCAGATGAGGTGAGGTGAGGGAGTGAGTGAGTGACGGAATGAGTTTATAAAATAAAAACGAAATTAAACCAAACAGCGTTACCAGAGTTACCAGATTTGAATTTAAACTGAATTGGAAACATTTATGCAACTCACTCAAAGCCATCCTCCCTCCCACACATTGCTGTGCTGTGCTGTGCTGTGCTCTGTATTCTGTGACCTTTGAATGTTGGCCGAAGATTTGGCACATGGTACATACATCCATATTGAACTATGTACTGCGTTGGCGTTGCTTTGTTTTCGCAGCATTTCAGCATTCTGTGTCTGAGGCAATAAAATCTAATGACAAATCCAACTCCGGATGCGGATGTGCGTTTCCTGTGTTGGTTCATGTTCATTTTTGGGTTGGTTGTGGGTGTTTGTGTGCGCAGAATTTACAGTGGGCGTTGGCTCTTGGCTCCGAAGTAAAAGTGGGCTGTTGCACAGTTGAGTGTCGAGTGTCGACAGCGTCAAGACTAGAACAAACGAACGAACGAACGAACATGACGACAGCATCGAGACACACAGTTGGCCAAATCAAAACGCAATGAGTGTGTCAGCGCAGATAATCGCAGGATTGTGTCACATGTGTGTGTCGCCTGTGTACCTTCGAATTTCCTTTATTCCTTCCGCTTTGATATTAACATAAATGCTGGAAAGCTGTTGTTGCTGTTTAAAGTCAAGTGAAATCAAATTAAATTTCGGTTATAAATGGTGAAGATGCTTTATCTTTTGGGTGATATGGAAATGGAAATATGAAAGAAGTTCTTGTTTGAGCTAACTGGCAAGAGTACTACAGTTCTCATCCATTTGTTTCGGTGCTAGCCTTAGTAACACCGTGGAGTCTTCTTGGACCACTGAGAACGATGTGCTTTAGAAATTCCAGTTACAAAAATTATAAAACAAATTCGTAAAATTCCGGCGAAGTCCTAATCGAATGCAAAAAGTACGAAGTCTCTATCTCTTACCGTTTCCGAGATCCTTTCGCTCATACGGACGGACATGGCTATATAGATCTCTAACGATCAAAATTATACAACTTGAAGACTTAGAGAACGCGTATGCACTTTTGCTCAATAAAGTGCGCTCGGCTGCCCTCATTGACACTCAAGGTCTCAGTTTTCCAGACCACAAGCGAGCATTCACACAGCCACTGAAGTACTTCTTCTTCTAATTAAGATGCAACTCAGAAGAGTATATGTTCGCACGCGCAACACAGTTGTCGATAGAGTGTACCGGAGAGGATTCAAAAGAGTCAAAAACCTGTTCTTAGATAAAGTCACTCCGAACGCGATTGCAATATAAGACACAAAAACCAACAAAGTTCCCTACTCGCAAAACAGATGAGAGCTGGGTTAGATCTCTACAGGAGCGTGCGGAAATTTTTGCCGATGGCTTAGAGGGGCCAGATGCTCCTGTAGAGAAACTTTGCCGAAGGCTTAGAGGTTATGTTCCGCCTCTTAACCCTACATCCGCTTGTCGCAGCAGACAAGTACAAAGTGTCAATTCCATCATTCTCGAGGAGATCCAATTCCTCATCAAAGTGCTGGAGAATATAAGTGCGAAGATGGTCTCGATAAAAGGGCATCATCCAGACTCATTAAGACTTGTGAACTTCTCAAAATTTTAGAAAAGGCGCAAATCGTTATGATTCATAACTCCGGGAAGAGCAGACTCATCAGTTTGCTGTAGTCTAGGCGAAGTCTGCGCGAAGAAATATAGAGTAGCAGTCTATCTGAACATCTGTCAGGCTTGCAAATTAAAAGGGGTATCATCCAATACTTACTTACTTATATGGCCGTCAATCGTATACCGGTCATGGCCGCGTCTAGGAAGGCGCGCCAGCCTCCATAATCTTGTGCGTTTTGAATGCCAAGTACGGAAAGATCTCTCCATACCTGATCATTCCATTGAATGCCCGGTCGTCCTCTAAGTCGGCGTTCACCAATCAAGTTTGTGCCCCCCATGTAAACCATGCGTGCTGGAGCTCTTTCATCCATTCGAATGAGGTGCCCAGCCCAGTGCAGCCGCTGGAATTTTATGCTCGTACAGCTCGCGGGTTAAACGGCAGCTAAACTCCTCGCCGACTCTAATAGGACCGAAAATACTGCGAAGAATCTTACTCTCGAAGACTTCCAATGCTGTCTCATCCGACTCAATCACGGTTCATGCCTCTGCGCCATACAATAGGACCGGCAGTCTTATAGATCTTTATTTTCGTCTGTCGAGAGAGGGCTTTACATCTCATTTGCTTGCTCAGCCCAAAAAAGCATCTGTTTGCAGGTTCGGCTATCTGCAGGTTATCTCTGTTCCAAGATAGACGAAGTTTTCTACAACAACTAAACTTGAAATTCTCCATCGTCACTGACCGTCCAAGACGCGATGACGGAGTGCGAGAAGACACCAAGTACTTCGTCTTGTGCTCATTCACCTCTTTTATATTAGCTCTTGGGCAGTTTTCTGACCAACGCAATACGCGCAGGTGCTACTCAGGGCATGGTATGTATATCTATAATCTTTTAACATGCGATCCGATGCATGATTCTCAAGACTTCTTTTCTCTGTCACTGTACCTGTATCACTTAGAAACTACAAACTAAAACTTCTCCAAACATACCGCAGCGTATAATCGATTCGTTAAGACTGTAATTAAGCCATTTTTAAGATTTTAAATGTTTCACGCATGCACTCATCAGGCATTAGCAACAATTAATTTGTGTATAAATAATTGAAGGACTTCTTGCTGCTGCTGCTGAGCACTTAATCCACCATAAAACAGCTGATCAAATTTTTCAAGATAGCTTACTTCCCTTAAACTTTCCGCAACACAAATGCGTATAAAAATTCATTTAAAATATTACCTTGCCGACGACAATACGACCGACGGCCGTGTAACCTTTTTGCCAAGGCAAGCGTATAACAGCGACAACCCCCTCGATTGACCGAGCACCGCATCCTGCGCGAATTTATGTACATAGTAGTTGCGTGTGTGTGTGTGTGTGTGCTGGCAATTGCTAAGCGTAAACGTTGTTCATAAAAGTGTCGACTTCCATTAGTCGAGTATAATTTTCCGTACTTTTTTTCCGACTCGTGCCAGTTTGTGGCACGTGTAAACGGTTATTTTTTTGTAGAAGGGAACCCGACTACTTTGCAATAGACTTTCATTAACCCTTCGCATAAGGCCATCGTTGTTGTTGTTGTTGTCCTGCATGTAAATACTTCAACTTTAGCAAGCAACCAACCACCCACTCAAACGTACGCCTTGTCTGCCTGCCCTCAAAAAGGATGCATGATGTTTTTTTAGATTTTGCATATTTCTTGGGATTTCTTGTGTTTTGTATTCGTTTTTTTTTTTTTTTGTGAATTTTCGTGAAAATGTTCTTTTTTTTTTACTCAGTAGTGTTTCATCAGCCATTTACATTTGTTCGTATGGAGTGGCTAGTGGAACATACTCGTACATCTTTCGTGCTAAACGTTACTAAATTCTAAAACGAACGAAACGGAAATAAAACGTTTTACCAATAAAACTCATAAATTTATTGCATATTGCCCCCGACCGAATCTTCCCAAAGCAATATTCGAGTCGTGGAAATGAACAAAATTAACATTAAAATTCAGCACCAAGTTTTATATATTCGAGTGCATGGAAATGCTCTTTTTTTTAACTGGAAATACCACTGTTCTACCACAATTTGAGCAGCATTAAATTCGTAAGAATTTGCAGAATTTCCAATGAACACTATTTCGGGGTACTAAGCAAACAATGTTGCTAATTATTTTTACCTCATTGAATGCTGAAAATCGAAATAAAGTCGTAATTAATATCAATCAACCTTGACACTCATCGTAAACATTCTCCCAGCCTAGATAATAGCATTAAAAATGGCGAAAAGCTATTAAAAAAGGATACAGGAACAGCAAACACGACTTCAAAATCAAATGTCTGAGCTGCACAATATATTGAAATGAATCCAGTTCATCCATTCAGTTTCCGTTGAACGAAATCAGATTTTAAAGCCTGCTTCGTTAGTTAAGACCAAAAGTTTCTAATTGCAGGTGTCTAGCATGCATGGCATCAGCTCACAGTTGCAGGCGTGGGAAAGAGCAGTCTGAGTTTCTAGCAACGAGCAGCGTCACAGCCATATACCACAGCTCGGATATTTGATTGTGACATAAACTTTGTTGAAATATTCAGATATATGTCGACTCTGAACCATGTTAGACTCTGAATCTGCTATAGATGATGCCTTATAATCACGTTGTCACAATGGCGGCATATACAGACTCGTACCAGTGTTCCGCAATTTATTAAGAGACAAGCGCAGCAACTCTCCGGTCACTTTGGCTGTGAATCTTCGAACAAAACGAATACCAACAGTCATGACTAAACATTACCTTCATGAATCCTTCAAATCATCAATTGCTACAACTTATAACCTCAGTTGACTCCAAAACGGGATATTCGATAGCATTTAGCACAATTATTAACAATCTCTCCAAACATTACCTTCTCCCTTACTACCCTTACTTCCATGTTTGCTGCAGAAATAAACGCCAAACCGTAACAGCTGTATAGGCAATAATTTACCAACTATGAAATATGAAATACTGAATCAAGGTGGTCCTGGGTGCTCATTGCGGTGATTAGGGCAAGGGTAAAATTGTAGACATGCTGGCGTCCGAAGTGGACATTGTTTGCAGGTGTCAGGGCGATTTTTATTTGCATCTCTTGCCCAGTGGTATCATCAATGTGAAATGAAACTCGGTCATCGGCAATAGTGCCGTCATTCATCTGCCCTCGCTATTCGAGAAACTACTCAAGAACGAAGAAAAAGGTTTGTAACGCGACCAGTCATCTCCCGCGGAGGAACAGCAGCTTGGAGTAGCAGCAGTCTGGAGGAACAGCTACGGACATAGCAGTAGAGGTGACACTAGAGGTAGATGGAGACATCCGGAGTATGGTAATTGCTTTGTTTTGTTTCAGCCGTAGTTGAAATTGTAGAGTAAATAGAACTAACGTAGTTAGTGTCCACGGGAATCGGGACAGCCGTAATTAGTGTCCACGGGTATCGGAATAGCTGTAGTTAGTGTCCACGGGTATCGGAATAGCCGTAATTAGTGTCCACGGGTATCGGAATAGCCGTAATTAGTGTCCACGGGTATCGGAATAGCCGTAATTAGTGTCGACGGGTATCGGAATAGCCGTAGTTAGTGTCCACGGGAAGCGGGACAGCCGTAGTTAGTGTCCACGGGAAGGGGGACAGCCGTAGTTAGTGTCCACGGTTATCGGGACAGCCGTAATTAGTATCCACGGGAATCGGGACAGCCGTAATTAGTGTCCACGGGAATCGGGACAGCCGTAGTTAGTATCCACGGGAATCGGGACAGCCGTAGTAAGTGTCTACGGGAAGGGGGACAGCCGTAGATTGTGTCCACAGGCATCGGGACAATCAGAGCATAGGAATCAATGTAGTTGATGATAGTTGCCTCCGGGATCAGGGCAATTATAAAATAACCCGCTCTTCTTTCAGATATTTTCCGTAAGCTGAAGTCACTTAATAATTTGAATAAATCTGTTTATCAAATCTTAGTAATTTGAGTTTTATTTGGCTATCCATTAAGGCCTAGGTCACGTCTTCCTTATAAATTTCTATCGTGACGGACTCTGGACACACACTGAGGATACCCCAACTAGAGACGTCGTCACAGGTTTGCAAAACGTTAAGAATCGTTTGATCATCTCGATTCATGCCCATTTGTCGATGGCTGAAAAGGGCGGCAAATCGCTCGGTACAAGCAAGAAGGTCATCGGTCTCGGCTTACTCCAGCAAAGTTCAGATCAATTGTCGCAACACGATCCGATTTTATGACATATATGTAAGATGCTTGACGGCTCTATATTAGACATTTAACCAAAAAAAATGTTCGACAAAAATTTTATATTTAAGCTTCTTCTTACTTCCATTAGCAGCAGCTGTTTTTGGTAACTTTTGTAACCGTTACGGTACCGCCAGACTGTTTCAATTTTCGCGCTTTGTAGGGCAGACTAGAAAATATGTCCAAATATCTTTAAGCAGTGGTAATTTAGGAGTTAACTTTAGCTTAGCGGTAATATACTACAATATCCTTCATCCTGGCAATCGTCCTTACTAACTACAGATGAGAGTTTGTTTTGTCATCAACTCGGTCTTGACGTTTTATTGCAATAAGCGGTTAAGCAGATCCATCAGTCAATAAAATACAGTTGGCAGCTACAGCTTATGTCACGAAAATTACATCTTAGAGCAAGATCTCGCTCACTAAAATTTTGGTTGTTGGTTTATTTATTTCAAACATCGCGTTCAACTGGAGCATAGAAATATAGCAGTTCCTCTAAATGGCTCCATCAATACTTTTCGGCAAAACCGATTCGCGTTAAATACATATTCTTACGGCTGTACAGAAAAATGCTTGTGTGGTGAATTGGCGCTCGTCAACAGATCAGCTGATCCAATGCATACAAGTAAAAGTGCGAAAGGCAATCAATTTGTTTAAACGTTTTACAATATTTAAAACTTTTAACAAAATGTTAAAATGGCTGATTAAGACATGTCGGCCACAAATCCAATGGAACCAGTGAGTGGAACCAGTAATTGTATGAAATATAATGGCTTACTTACAGCAAAACTTAATCCGTAGAAACAGCCTAAAGCGTGTGCCTGAGAAAGATAGCAGCGCTAAAGATTGGCGGACAACTGCTGGCGAGGAAAGTGCTAGTTTTTGCATTAACCACAGGACAGTGCCAGCACGGCGTCACCTGGAAGCGAATAACTAACTGTGCCATCCAATGGAGCTATGGCAATCATGCGAAAAAATCGCACGAGAGCTCAAGCTGAAACCTCTCTTGGTATCAAAGCGTTCGGAGAGGTTCTTTGCTACCCTGGCATAGCTTTGTTTGTGTGATAGCTTCATCATGCAAAGACGAACCAGCTTTGCCGGAATACTCAGTTCAGACCGAACGTCGAAAAACTTCGTTCGTATCGGATTGTCGAAAGCGGTGATGTGTCTTTTAAAGCCCAGCACACCAACTCCTTACGCCTTCTCACGTTAGCTCACCTCTGAACAGTTGTTCAGAACTCGTACATACCTATGCATTGCCGAAATGGTTTGAATTTTAAAAATATTTTGGATAAATATCTCGAATAAAGGGTGATTTCCGCACAAGGACAACAAAGAGCTAAATGTGCAAATGAAAAAACAAAGCTGAGACAGCAAGGACGACGATTTAGACAGACAGACAGACAGATAGACAGAGTGACAGGCAAAGCGACGACGCATTTTAAAGGACACAAAGCATAAGGCATAAATATGCTCTGCCAGAAAGTCAATAGAAAGCTCGAAAAATTACTTTCCTAAAGTGCGACGGTGGCGGCGGCGGCGGCGGACTGACGAGCACAGACGGCGGAGTAGTCACAATTGGAGCAACAAGGACACATCACTGAATGCTTGCGATTGTGTGTGTGTGTGTGTGTGTGTAAAATCAATATGTGAAAATGCCAAGCGACATGCGCTCCCACCAAATATATATGCTACATACATATTATTTTACGTTCCCTGCGCTCATCACTTCCGATCGGAGGATGTTGATGTTGAACAGGACTTGGTTGGCAAACGAACTTAAGAAACTTGAGCTAAATTGTGCCGCGCCACACATTGCTTGTAACCATTTATTTGTAAATTTCCTTTAACGTATGCCGGCGACGTTGACGACGCGCTTCAAGATAGTAGCGTGCGCCTTTTTCACATACACAGATACAGACACATACACATACAATCTCGCATATGTATATCCTTTGTAGCATTTTATTCATATTCCCATTTATTCATGCCAATTCACTACTCTAACGGCTCAACCAACCAACCAACCAACGAGCGTCCGTCTGTACGTCCGCCCCTTTTATTTCACTTTATTCATACATTTCAGTGCGAAAGCTCCTTTATATTATGTTCCACACCGCAAGCCCGCTCGCCCGCTAGTATATCGTGTAATAAAATTATATATATTTATCGAGAACAAGCATTGAGCATCAAGTATGAGTACTTTGAGTAGCAGTGTTGCTACTTTTGCTTTGCTTGCCGCATCCTTGTTGTTGCTGCAGCAGGACTTTTGCTGCGAAAATCCTTACGTGTGGAAAATCGTCTGGCTTTCGGTTAGCTTCTATCGAAGCGATTTCAATGAATGCTTCAACCACGCATTGCCCTGTCGGTATTTCTCTCCGTGCCTTGCTGTCTGGCACTATTTATATCCTTGTACGGAGGCAACTTATCATTCCTTTATGCCTTTCTATTAGATACTTACTGTGTTGTTTGACTCGCAATGAATATGCTATTTAATTGTGCCGTTTTATATTTTGTGTGTACAAGTAAACACCTTCCACATTGAATACGGTGCATAGGTTCCTTCGGGGATGCTCTATCTAACAAGTATGTTTAAATGTCAATTGACTGTGTTTTATTTATAGGTTTTATACTAAACGTGTGCAGCATTAAGTCTGTGTAACTATTCGAAACATGAAAGACACAATTTGGTATATATTTGAGATTAAGTTTTGGTTCTAAGTGAAACTTCTTTAGAAGCTTATATAGTTCTGTTATATATTTTTGAACACACTAAATAACTGCTTGCCTTTTTTAGCTGAGATTTTTTAATGTCTGCCGGTTCCTTGCTAGAAAGGATGCACCGTTATTGATGTTTAAAGAGCATCAAGTGTTTTTCTACTCGTCAGGAAATATCTGTAAAGTATAAACAAGCAACTATCAACTTCTCCAACCGGAAACTTTATACGAGAGAAAATTTTTATTTTTTAAGCAGTCTTCGGGAAAATAAATTATTTAGTTTATCTTCAAATGTTGCAATCTAGAACTTCTGTAGATCCTATTCTCATGCAACGCATCACGTTCCATAAATTTTACGGCTTTTATAGTAACTCTGTGTCTCCAAAAAGTATGCTAAACTGAAATACATTCTTAAGTATTTTGCTGTAGCATACTTTGTGGAGTTTTTTTTAAAAAATCATTTTAATATTTTGTGTACTTCACAGCACATTATTTGTACTTTGTCCCCGAGGTTCCAGCTTGTTCTTGAATAGAAGAACTCTCCAGTTTGGGTACAGCCAAAAGTGTTTTTTTTTTCCAATTTTTTTTTGTTTTTGGTAGTATAATGTTTTTTATATTGGATCTTCTAAGCCCCCCGGTTGAAGACTTATGTAGTTACAGCGGCCCTAAGAGCACATCACAGGGCTGGGAGGTCATTTCTCCTGAGTCGTGTTTGTATATGGAGTAGGGTTAGAGATCTTGCGAGTGAGTGATTACGGTGAGAGTTGAGTTTGCATTCATAGTTCTGCTTGAATCGATCTATTACGGTTTTCACAGTTGGGATCACAGTTAAGATCATTGTGAATGTAAGTATTGTGAATATACCAAGGTGCACCGGTGTGAGTTCTAAGTATTTTTGATTCAGCTCTTTGTATTATATCCACGTTATTGGAACTCGCATTGTCCCATAATTGTGAGCCGTACGTCCAAATAGGATTGGGGATCACAATGTTGTTTAAAGTCAGCGATGGGCAAGTACCTCTGTTTAGAGTGACGTGTGTGACGTGTTTGCTTTTTTGCTCTTTAACTATTATACGCCACTCCTCGAGAAGAATGAGATGGTCTACTAGTAGTCTAGTTGCTCTTATTGGGCATCGAGATCTACTAATTGTAAGTCTGTGATCCGTTGCTATGTCTGGTGTGTATAGAACTTATAACAAAGGACCGAGCATACTGCCTTGGGGTACACCAGCTTTAATTTCAGAAACCTGTGTTATATAGTCATTCTGAGGTACTGTGAATGCTCTAAGGCTGAGATATGATTCAAGAATTTTGTGAGCCAAACGCGATCAAATGCTTGAGCTACATCGAGAAAGATTGCGGAACAGTATTCGCGGAGTTCGAACGCTGTTCTAATCTCTGAGGTTAATCGGTTTAACTGTTCGATAGTGCCATGATTTACACGAAACCAAAATTGTTTCTGCATGTGTGAGTTGAATTTTAAAAGAACCAACTTTTCGAACAGTTTGGATAGGCAGGATAGTTGGTTTATGGGTCTATATGACGCTGCCTGTGTTTTATCTTTTCTGGGTTTCGGTATCATGACAATTAACGATTTCTTCCACTGAGTTGGATGCTGGGAAGCTCCATGATCATTTTTGGGGATATTAAATCTTGAACTGCAGCCTTCTTGGGATTGAGCTGTGCTTTTATCATTTTATGAACTTCGTGGGTGTGAACTCTGAGGGGTTCAGAGTAGTTCGTGTTCGAAGGAGAGGGAAGAACAAAAGGGTTGCAAAAACTTACGCTTTTCTATGTCCGTGCGTGCCCACTTTTCAGTGTGGTCTCTTATAGGTGTAGAGACTATAGCCGGTGGTTTAATGTCTGCACGCGCTTTCCATAGGGGAAACTTAGAGCTTAGAGTTGGAAAAAGACGTTCGATGTATCGTCTCTGAGTGAGGTTTTCCTCTAGCTTTCCTCTGCACAGGGCACAGGGAGAACAGCTGTGAAGAGCGAGTATAGTAGCGGGCCCAACACGCTTCCTTGGGGGACAACAGATTTTATAACATGAATGCTGGACAGCTTATTTCTGACTTTCACGTGGAAATGGCCTTCTTTCAGATATGACTGGAGCATAAGGAAGAAGTGTGCCAGGAGAAGCGCCTTGATTTTTGCCAAGAGTCCGGCATGCCACAGTCTATCGAACGCTTTCTGTACATCAACAAATACCGCATTGCAATATTCCTTGTCGTCGAAAGCCTGTGGATTTGTTCAATTGTGCCTTGACCAGTTCTAAATCCGAATTGGTGGTCAGGCATAGCTGAAAACGGTAATAGATAGAGACTTCGTGTTTTTTGCATTCGACTAGGACTGCAAGGGCTAAGTTGGCAAGGTGTATCGAGAGAGAAGCAAACGATTCAGTCTTTTCTTTATTGCTGAACACCACTCTCAACCTATGTTCTTAACAAGGAATAATACGCCTAGCAGGTCGTTTCAAATATTTTGTAGCATGGCACAGACCGTTTGGTTTCACATTTTTAAGAAAATCTACAACGGCTAAGTTAAGATGATTATTCGTCTGTTCATGGTTTGATTTAACCTCACTTTTCTGTGTTCCAACAACAAGCCTGGTATAGAATAAACAATAGCTTTTTTTCTCAGGATAACATGTCAATTGAAAATGTCCAGAAAAATCAGTGTAAAACCGTGCAAATATTTACTATCTATCTCACTCGCTCGCACTCTTTGTCTGTACGTCTGACAGCTGAAATCGTGTGTAAACCGTGTGAAAGTTCAATCTTCTATAAAAGAAAAAAATAAAAAATAATAAACCTGATAATGTAAATCAATTAAATTTATTATCAAAGCATTTATTTATTAACCACTGAACAAGCACACACACACACATACACACACACACAATGATATTAATTCGGGTTGGCATGTGTTGCTCTTAATGTTGTTGTTGTTGTTGTTGTTGTTCTGTCAAAGTGATTTCAACGCCATCGTCCTCGTCGTGCGCGTCCTCGTCCTTGTCGTCATCATCATCATCAACATCAAATCACTTTCGGGCTAAAAAAGTGGTGTAATTTACTGTTATGTGACCCAATACACACACACCCACATGCGGGTAGAAATTTCGCCACGAGGACTTTTGGGTTAAAGCGTATTTTATGTAGCAAACAAGTTCGACAAGTCGAAACAGAATTTAAGCACTTTCACGGACAGCAAGGACAACAACAGGACGACGACAATGAGCCGTGTGAGAGGAATGTGAACAGATTTAGTAAGAAGAATGAGTGAGAGTAGGCTACAGTAGTGTGCTGGCGATTCTGTGTGGCTGTGTCTGTGTGTGAGTTGTTTGGTGAGGGGGGGGCGTTCGTTTATTTATGCAATTGAAGTCGTGCACGGCGCGGCGTTGTCCTTTCAAACATATTTCAAAAATAAATTGAAATACTTAAAACGCTTTAAGCAGCTGTGCGTGCAAGCGAACGAACGAACGAACGAGCGAAACAAAAATAAAAGCCGGTAAACACAACAAAGAGCGAAAAAGATAGCTGGATAAAAAAAAAAAGAGTACGAAAAATGTATACAAAGTTTTTACGATGAGCTATTCGACTTTCGAATACCCTGTAGCGGAAGAGAGAGAGAGAGGAAAGGCGAGTGAGATAAAAAAAATGTTGTCCATCTTTCTGTCAGTTTGTGTATTCCATTCCAAAAAGAACTGCTACAGCTTGGCGGTCAAGAACCCTGTTCTGCAGTAAAGCGTTGTTCCGGCATTTTGCATTGATCTGAACAAGTAGTAAAGAGAAGGCCATCATGGTTGGTGATGTAGAACTTCCCAATTACTGTTTTTCAAATAATTTTTAACCGGTTCTGCAACATGTGATGTATTCCGTTCAAGATTTCATAATACAACGCAAACCCCTGTGATCCCATCAAATATAGAGCATTATCTATTATGTTACAGAGGGTGAACTCACTAAGGCTTTGGGTTAAGAGCTTGCCAACTGATTTCAGAAGAAAGCAAAGTGTGACTGGTTAAATTTGACCAAACTAGATGATATATGATAGATGATATATGATAGATGATAGATGATAGATGATAGATGCTAGATGATAGATGATAGATGATAGATGATAGATGATAGATGATAGATGATAGATGATAGATGATAGATGATAGATGATAGATGATAGATGATAGATGATAGATGATAGATGATAGATGATAGATGATAGATGATAGATGATAGATGATAGATGATAGATGATAGATGATAGATGATAGATGATAGATGATAGATGATAGATGATAGATGATAGATGATAGATGATAGATGATAGATGATAGATGATAGATGATAGATGATAGATGATAGATGATAGATGATAGATGATAGATGATAGATGATAGATGATAGATGATAGATGATAGATGATAGATGATAGATGATAGATGATAGATGATATATGATATATGATATATGATATATGATATATGATATATGATATATGATAGATGATAGATGATAGATGATAAGCTTACTTCTACCGAGGCTCTTAACTTGTATACCACATTTCATCCATGAAAGTCAATTGGATGCACAGATATGACGAATTTTTATTTGAATGAATGATGCCTATATTTCTAACCTCTAATTCTCAGAGAGACAATCTATATTGACTTCATTTTTAATGCTGATCAAGAATATATATATTTATGTATAAACATTCTATTTCGCCTCTTTACTGCCTGTTACATACGTTTGCACAAAACTTAGTATACCGCTTTACCCTACAGCAACGGTGTATAAAAAGCATAACAGTAAAATACATCATGGTAGTAGCATAACAGCTCTACGCACATATTTGAGGCAACAATAGTCACTGACGAATGTTAACAAACTGCAACATGCATACAAACTAACTGTAAGGTGCTCACAAAACTACGACGGTTTCTGTACAGCTGGTAGCTGACATTGCAGCTAATGTTGTGACTACCTTATGTCATAAAATATGCCAATGTCCTTTTGCTGCTTTAGCAACTATGACGACAACAGGACATTGTTTTTTTTTTTTTTTTATTTATTTTCTCTGTTTAACACTCTTCAACTGTTATGGTTTTTCTCTTCTGCTGTTAAATACTTACGCTGTTGTATTAAGTACTCTTTAGCTGTTAATGCTCTCAGCTTGGCTGTAAAAGTTAACAGCATAATTTTGCATGTCCTGCATGCTCCTTGTTGTGGTATGGTCTTTCTGTCTGGCTGTCGTTTGTTGAGCGTATTATTGTTGAGTATTTTTTTTTTTCTTTTCTTTTCCAGGACTTGCATATGAATTTAACCGCTAACAGTACTTTCTCAGTAACGAAAGTGTTTTCACTTCAATAGAATGGCGACTATTTGTAAGCCATACAAGCAGAAACCACCTACCTCCTCCCCATGCACACACCCACTTGCTTAAGTTGTTATGCTTAAATTTTGTATTGGTTTACCCTTGAAATACGAAAATTAACTGATTTTCCTTCACACCATACGCCCCGCCGCAGCAGCAAACCATAAGCAATTTTAATAGTTTATCGCTTTTATACCCCGTTAGTTAGTTAGTTAGTTTATGCAGCGCAGATTGTCTCTATTAACTGACCCCAGCCGCATAACATTCTGCAGCTTACATTTCGTATATGCCGTCCCGCTCACCCGCATAACAATTTCATACAACTTCGGGGTTCGGTTCAATTCGGTTCAGTTCAGTTCGGTTCAACTCTAAGCGTTTATCAGTTCATTTGCCTTTGCTTGCTATCACTTTGTCTACTCAATCGTTGCGTGTGTGTGTGTGCGTGTGTGTGTACCCAGTAGCGCATATTTTTTTTTTATTTAATGCGCTTAAAATACTTGGAAGTATTATGAATGGCACAAATTACTCGAATAGCTTGAAATCTTAAAATCTAAATTTCGGTTTGGCTGCCAACAAGTTCTACTGGGCATGCACACATGCTTACACATATACGTAAATGTTTAAATATGCTTTGGTCCTTTAGCTGTAACATCATCCATCCATTCATTCATTCATTCATTCGTTCGTTTACTCGTTCAACGCTTTACTTTGTTTGCCTTCGAGTATGTACATACGCTATATGTAAACTAATAGTTTTTTTGTTTTTTTTTTTTATTTTATATTCAAGCCTCAACGAGTTTTCATATGCCAATCGCCTCATTTTATCTCTGTATGTGCTGTGTGCTGCTCATATGTATGTATATGTATGCGTGTTTGTGTCCCTCCCTTGTGCATATCCTTGGACTCCTTTACGCCTGCCAGCATGTACAACGCCTTCACTTTAAATTATCCCCTATTTATTTGCACTGTACTCGGTTAGTTTTAAACAGGTTTCAGTTTCGATTTTAAGCGTTTACACATTTACACACACACACACACACACACACACACACGCACACTCTGTGTAAAAGGAATAGGTCAATAAGTCCTCGGAGAATTTTAGGAATTCGAACAAAAAAATTAAGTATGTAAACTTTTTTTTACGGTCTATCAAAATAATGGAAAGTCTATTTACTTAGTTCCAATCGAGAGTAACTTCTTTCAAGTTAGTAGCAAGGACTAAGCAACGGTTTACGTGCGTTGGACATAGCAGAAAGAGAAAGCAAAATTTCAAGTTGCTATATAACCAAATGAAATCCTTTTTTTTTTTTTTTTTTTTTTTGAGTATTTCTTCAATAAACTCCTACCATCTCATAGTCCTCAATGCATGCAACTCAAAAGCTGTTGATAAAATATTGCAATGAATTGTAATTCCCTCGAAAGTCGGGTTTCAGGAGAGGCCAATTGGTTTTGATGCCTGAGTTATGCTAGATTATACGATTTCCTCAGCTCTATTAAGAAAAAATCATATTTTGCTCCGCCTACTTCACACTGCACGTATAAGTGCCTTATAACACATTTTTTTATGTATGAAAAGAAAAGGGCGGACGGAAGTATGTATCATAGCTCATAGACTTCAACAAATTAAGCCAAACAATGTCGTCATTCCAATTCACTTCATACGTCGACAACTAAGTCAATCAACAAATAGAACCTCCACGCTTAATATAAGTGCTTTATTTTTCGACCTACACCATTGATACATCCCTCTCATTAACTCCTTTCAAAAAAAAAAAAAATTTAAAACAATAAAGAACTCACAGCACACAACCGTAGAAAACATTCACAAACTTCCTGCTAGCCTAGAAAACAACAATAGACCAATGCACTAAACTTCAGCTACATATTTTATCCTTCAACATCAAAAGATGCCATTATGTCAACCTTCTGCACACATCTCTGAAGACTAACTAAATTTCTATACCCCAAAGTTTGTAAGTCAGTTTCTGGCATTTATTATATCAGATCAAGTACATAGTCTCAAAAAGTATGCTTCCCCATTTTGCCTCCATTGCCTCTAAGACCACAAAAACATAAAACTGTAACAAAATAATCCCTCAAACTCTTTCAAAGTATGACAGTGCAGAAATAATGTTCCTTTAAGCCAAAATCCAAAATCGTTTAATAAAAAATGACGATTTGGAACGACCTATGTTGCTTTCGTCCAATCTTTTCTTTTCATACATAAAAATATGTGTTATAAGGCACTTATTCGTACAGTGACAAGTGGGAGGAGCAAAATACTTTTCGTCAGTACTTTATTTCTATTTAATTTTCTACATTTTTGTTTTTGACTGCTTGGAGTCGACTTGGACTTCGCCGGAATTTTATGGGTTTATTTTAAAATTTTGCTACGTAGAATTTTTAAGGCTTTACAGAAAGCTGGGAATGGTTTCTGCTATGTGTTGCGCCTTATGCTCCAGCATTGGCAAAAATTGCAATAACCTATCAATCGGTTCTCCTTATCAAACCATTTCCAGTGCCCGTAGTATTAAAAAACCCGGGGAATAAAGGAGACACTTTCTTTCTACACTTTCATTGTTTATAATTTTTCAAGTGCATACATTTTTAGACAAAGTCCTCGTCTTACAGCTTTTATACGAAAATTTTGTGGAAGTTTCTGAGAAGTCGCCAATTTTGTTTTCGAAAAACTCGGGTTCTCTACGCATCCTAATATCGTTATTGTGGTGTTCATGAGTAAGTTGCTGCAGTATGAAGAAGATGATCCATGCTCGAATATGCTCGCGTCACAACTGTTTCTCGTTTCTAAACTAATATATTCAGAGTTAAACTTAGTTGATTTGGACAAAGTATCAAAGAATGAGTTTAGTTTTGACAGTTTTTTCGGCGATTCTATTTGGAAAGCATCTTAATTTATTCTTAAAAGATAAACACTAGACGCGGGTTTTGTCTTTGATTGGAAGATTTCGCTTCGTAGGTCGCTTTACTTTGTAGCTCGCCATAAATCAGGTATCTTATAAGAATCTGTCGGTCAGTATGTTGGATTTTCGGAAGATAAGACAGCTAGATTCTTTGCTTTAAAGTTCTCTTCCTTCTCTTTTAGGTTCACAAACCCCGAACCGTACTAGGTGCGCATGGCATTATAATCACCTGCAACAATAAATTGAGCTTCCAATATCGAGGCGCATAAACTAATGTCATGGCGAGTAACTATATATATTTGATCAACTCGACGAGACTGTATATTTGTTCGAAACAGCGCCTATTTGTATACCCAGTTCCCATAGGGAATCAGCAACCGAAGTCGATATAGCCATAAAGTTTCTTTCCATCTATCTGGCTGTTCGTATGAAAATCATGAACTGGGAAACTATAAACTATATAGCCATCAATTTTGTATATTTAGATTCACTTAGTCATTCTTCAGACAACTTGTATTCATTGAAAGGGGACGGGGGCGGGTTGCCACTTACCATGCAAACCTACTCCGCATGCTGAATTTTTTTTTTTTTCGTTACGTTAATCCTTACCAAATCTTCAGATCTGTCTAAAAGGGATAGTCCCTAATACAAATCTGTGCAATCTTTCCAGTGGCGTAACAATAGGGTGGCAGGGCTGGCCCCGACCCAAGAGGGCCCCGTACCTGATTATTATTTAATTTTATGTGAAAAGTATATTTTTATGAGTTCTGCTTAAAATCCAAAGTGACAGACAGCTAAAGACCAACCGAAACAAAAAGATGTTGATTAATTTTTAGAGATGTACACGTTACCCGTGACGAGTAATTTTACGTCAAAAAACCGTCAATCAAAATTCCGGTAATTCCACATTTCTATTCATTTTAGAAACTTGAACGTACATGGCTAACCTATTATTTAATACTTCAGAAGGCGTATTGTGAACCGTGTTGGTTATTCGCAAATCGGGCATCTAAGAAAATACTATGACGACTGGAAACATATTGTAGATGCCATACAAAGACACGAGACATCAAAAATTCATCTGGATTTTTGTCTTACGTATCAACAGTGGCGGCTACATGGAACACTCGATGAAGAGCAAGAGTCTATAATCAAACAAGTAAGAAAAGTACAGTCGAGCGTAACCGACTGTAAGAGGCCCTGTACCAGTGCAAGTCGCCTAACAAACACATTAAATGTTTCCCGAGCTTATGACCAAACACATGACCACTTCTCACTGCGCGAATATGAATGAAAAGAAAATAAAAGGGGGTCGTTCAAATTCAATTGCTTAAAAAATCGTCATTTATTATTCGATTTTGATGAACTTTCAACTTTCAACTTTTTTTGTGCCAAAGAAATTTTTTGCCTTGGCGGTGATTTTATGAGGAAGGGGGGAGGGGCAAAATTTTAAAATAAACTTGTAAAATTCCGGAGCAGTTCTAGTCGAATGCAAAAACCACGAAGTCTCTATCTATTACCGTTTCCGAGATCCTTTCGTTCATACAGACGGAGCAGACGGACATGGCTATATCGACTCCTCTATCACTCCTGACCATAATGGGGGTAACTTTGGGGTGTCTCCGACCATTATTTCTACCTTTTACATACATTTGCACAAAACCAATAGGCTCTTGTACCTTCGGTACAGGGCCTAAAAAGAAACATTTTTTTGGCGCCAAGTACTTTCTAGGCTCCTTGATGTTACTCTGACACTTTCAGAGGCCTTTCGTGGCCACAGAGAAAACGCAGATAGCAGTGATCCAAGCTGCAAAGGAAGCTTTTTGAGTATTGTTGAGTTATAAGGAAAATATGACCCGAGTTTACAAGAATTGTTAAGTAAACCAAAGGACCAGATAAAATTCTTGAGTCCCAGAATACAAAATTAGCTAATTTCTGCCGCACCATTCTACTCTATCATATTCGATACAACTCAAGATATTTCAAAAATTGATCAAATGTGTGAACTTTACCGTTATTGTATGATCGAAAAAGATGGTAATGGGATCCCAAAGGCACTTATCAAAAACTCATGAAAGATGTCGAGCCAAATTCCTTAAAACGTTCGAAAATTGTTCCAGAAGAATTGGAAAGGCGACATGAATTTGAAAATTGAAAAATGGAAGCAAATAGTGTAGCAGAAAGATGGTCCATTACCACTGAATTTCTAAAACTCGTCAGCGGAAGGTAAAACGACATTTTGATGAGCGTCTCCAAGATCCGTAAAGTTTGTTCAAAGTGACATATTTTATCGAGTATTGGACAACATTATAAACCAACTGAAATCGCGTTACCTTCCAAGGAATGAAATTGTTTCAAATTTCAGTGTTTTGCAGCCTGATATATTATCTGAATCATTTGCCAGAGAAATTCTCAGTTTACGATTCACTTTCAGAGACGAAATAGAAAAAACTTCGTGCATCTAGCGAATAGATGATGAATGCATTGAGATATTATGTTCTATGGATAAATATGAAGTCTCCAATAGGCATTGGGCTAGCGTAGAGACTACAGACCAATCCCTCTCGTCTAAGAAAGGAAGCCTATGGCCATTAGTGAAACATATACAACGTGTAATTGAGTACACGCTGAAAATATTGAAGTTTATTAAAATTAAACTGAGTACAACATGACGGGCCTCATCAAAAGCATTTGGCACGGGCCCCAGATGGTATAGTTACGCCACTGAATCTTTCAGAGTTTTTGTATGAAAATTCTTTTATTGTTGTTCTTTATTTAGCTAGAAACGCCCAATTTGATGTATGTTGCATGATTCATAACAACATTTTCCACATATTATCTCGTATATAAAATATCCCTTTCGAGTCAAACCATTCATCAAACCATTTTCGAACATCTTCGTAAGAATCGCTCAGTGAGCGCATATATACCAACGACCGACCTACCAGCACCTACCAGTTGAGTGTCGTCTTCAAGTAGTTTTTTCATGCAGGAAAATCTGTTTAATATGTCTTTGTTGATTGTGCAGTGTCAGGTGCAGGTTTCAAAAGCTCGTAGTAGACAATACCCTGCTGCTCGCAACACTAACACAGCGTTGAAGTTTCGCCGGAATAAAACCATGATTTCGTGTGTTTAGAAGTCTCCAAATATATACATATTCCAGCGCCAATCGGTGCAACAAGGATACGCAAGTGTTTTGGTGTCGCTCCAACCATCTATCATGCAGTTCATGAGCTATTCATTAAATAGCTAATTGCACCTGCAATTGATGTTCTATTTCAATCGTCCTGCTTCGATTTTCACGCATTTTGTTGCACTTTGAAACGACAAAACGAAACTCTGCAACTCATCAAACTAATAACGATTATATGTCTATATATATATATATATATATTTCCAGATAATGATGTTGCAACCCATACACACAATAAATTTAAAGCTACACAGAGGTGAGCCAAATTATTCCCATGCGAATATACTACTCGAAAAATAATTGCAATTAAAATCACATAAAATATAATTTCAGGGATTAGAATTTTCATTTCGAAGTCGTCTGGTTGCTGCTGTGTAAATGCAGAAACTTGAATCGTCGCCGCCGATGCCGCCGCCGCCGCGTTGGTATGCATTGCACCCTCCTGAATTTGTGCTGCTATGTACATTCGCGTTCGACGACAGGGATAACCAGCAGTTACGGCGGTTGATGAATGTGTCAACAACGTGTAATTACCATTCGAAATCATGTTTGAATTTTACGTTTCGATGTCACACACAAATTTAGCGCGCAACAACCAAGAAGAATTGTCCGCAGGAATGTGTTTATGGCAACAATAGAACGCGAGTGAGTTACAAATCAGATGCGTGGCTACAAGTTGTATAAAGCGAGACATTTTGCTGATATACATAGCTACAACACGGGCAGCTTTTCTGTTTAGCTAAAATTTGTATTTAAAAATGTTGGAAATATGCAGTCCTATACGGATTTCGATTTGAACCACTGACACATTTTTAATGGCTTCGATACATTGCCGTTTTTTTTTTCACGTAAATTCAAAAAAAAATTCTGCTCGATGTGAACGTATTAAAAGAAAATGTGCGGCCGAGCTTTCTGAGCAGGAAAACCACAACACATCCTTACTTCTCTATGCTGCTTCAGTATCAGCAAAGGAAACAGCAAAAGCCAATAGAAGTATGTTACAAAAAAAAAAGAAGAAGTTTCTAGCTCAGGATCGTATGCCGTTGACACCTAATGAAGCTTTGGCAAAATTTCAAAATAAACTTGTGAAATTCCGGAGCAGTCCTAGACGAATGCAAAAAACACGAAGTCTGTATCTATTACCGTTTCCGAGATCCTTTTGTTCATACAGACGGACAGACGGACATGGCTATATCGACTCCTCTATCACTCCTGACCATAATGGGGGTAACTTTGACCATTATTTCTACCTGTTACATACATTTGCACAAACCCAATAGGCTCTTGTACCTTCGGTACAGGGCCTAAAAAGAAACATCTTTCGGCTGATGTTCTAGCGCTCTTGGAAATGCCAACTTCTACACCCAGTAAAGGCGAGCTCTTTAAATGCCAGAAGCGATACTGAATTAGATGACTCTCTGCCTTGGACGAATGTGATTTTGACAACGAATACGCAGTTGTTATAGAATCTGAATTTTTTGGATGAGCAATAAAAATCATGAAAAACCAAATCAAAAAGCTATGAATTCAAAAAAATTTGCATATTTTAAATATGAGGAAAAGGGCAGTGCCACGCCTATTTTACACAGTCAAAAATTCAATTGAATGCAAAAAACCAGACTAAAAAATATTGTGTAATTCTTGAGTTATTAATTTTTATATAAAATAAGGGCTTTGGGACCATATTGCATTACTAACTTTTGTTATGGCATCAATCATGCGCAAATATTTCTGTTGATTAGGGCAGCAAGCCTTAATAGCTGCACATTTTCGTAAGCTTTATACGTTACAACATGCTATTACGACATTATTTCATTGACTTATTGATGAATGCACGGTAGAGCTCATCATTCATTTAATAATTAATAAAAATAGTGATTTGCAGGTGTCATAGTGTGAAATTATGCTCATATAGCAAAACACCTGCAACACCTGTCATACAAATGTTGAGTTATCTTGCGACCTTCATGCAATTAGCATCTATAACAAACAGGACTTCTTTAACAACAACACTAATAGGCGAAACAATAACGGTTTATTGTAATTATTATAATTTTTTTTTTTTTTTATTATAATTTTTAATAAACTCTTCACCATTTCTACGCAGCTACTTAAAGCAGAACCAAATCAAAATGATTTTGTAATCAAGATATGTGAGTGGTTATGTTATTGTTATGACCTCGGAGATATGTGGCATGCTACCATCCACCAACTCATGTGCAGGACGAACTAAATGAAAACAACCACCCAGCGTCATATAAAAAAAAAAAAAACAAAAAAATTGAAATCAAATCGGCAAACGGGCAAACTTACAACATCCGCCCAAAACGAAGGAAGCTCCCTTTCTTTTTTTTTGTTTTTTTTTTTTGATAAATACGCGTCATCTTTTGTTGTCCGACGTGCAACCCCCTGCATTTTTTTTTTTTTTCTTTTCATGAAAGTATGTCATTTAACTATTGTCTGCCGCACAAACCGATTCAAGCCCTCAAAAAAAAATAAAGCAGGGCGGCAAACTAACTCAACTCGACTCGAATCGACTCGACACAACCTGACATGCTTTGTATGCGCTGCTGTCCGTCCGTCCGTCCGTTCGTTCGTTCGCATTTGGTCCATGTGTTTCCTTTTCAACGCTTCATATTTACAAACGATATCTACCGCTTGCGCTCTATGCTATACTGCTCAGCTGACATCCTTTTTGCGGATTCTATTCTTCTCGTACATAAAATATATCGTCACATAAAGTTTGAGCCAGCCAGCCAGCCAGCCAGACACACGCTAACCATCACCACTATCAGCCACAGGAGCTGCCTGCATGTTATGCTTCGTATCAGCTACAGACTTCAACGCGGCATCGATTTCATTTCGTTTCATTTTAGTTTAGTTTAGTTTAGTTCAACTCAGTCAGTCAGTCAGTCAGTCGCCCCCGCCTAAACACATAGCCCCAGCGGGTAGCCAAGCAACCACCGCCTTTCCTGCTATGTTCTGCTTCTGCTTGGTCCTGCGTATGTTTGTAAATTACTCAGCTTAGCTCATCATTCAATTTGACAAAACAAATGTCAGATTCTGATGTGTTTTCTTTCAAAGATTTTCTTCCCTAGTTCGGTTTTGTTTTGTTTCCTTTTTATTGTAGACTTCATATACGCACATATGCAGCATCTTCACACTTCTGTGTGCTGTGTGCTGTCCTCTCCTTCCCTTGATTTGGTGTTGATGCTTCTGGTGTGAGAGCATATCAATAGTTCGAAGCAGCTAATATAATTTCCTTTTCCTTTTTTTGAAAAATATATTATATCATATTCAGTTTTACGGTTTGTCAAAGTCACTCATCCGGAAAAATTTCATCCGTATTTAACATTTTGGTAGATAATCGAAATTTAGTTAACTGGCAGTTATGAATGTATTTATTAGTGCCTGTTAAAGGAGAGTACAGAAAAAGGGGTTTTATTTTTCTCGTAAAATATTTATTTATTCATCAAGTAGCTGTACTCATCCGTAAAAACTTTTGTCAATATAATTGTTAGACAGAAAATAGAAAATTTTAAGATTGATCGAACCACGCCCACTCTTACTTACTTGCTTAAATGGCAGTCAACCGTCTACCGGTCATGGCCGCATACAGGAAGGCGCGCCAGCGTCTATGGTCTAGCGCGCGCTGGAGCCAGTCGTTTTGAATGCCAAGTACGGAGAAATCACTCTATACCTGGTCATTCCGTCCTCTATTTCGGCGTTCTCCAAACAAATTTGGGCCCCCATGTAAACCTCCATTAAAATGAGGTGCCCAGCCAATGGAGCCGCTGGAACTTTATGCGCTGGACTATGTCAACCTCATCGAATAGCTCGTACAGCTCGCAGTTCATACGGAACTTAAACTCGTCGCCGACTCTAATAAGACCGAAAATCCTGCGAAGAATCTTTCACTCAAAGACTTCCAACGCTGTCTCATCCAACTCAATCACGGTACATGTCTCTGCGCCATACAGTAGAACCGAGAGTATCAGCGTCTTATAGATCTTGATTTTTGTCTTTCGAGAGAAGGCTTTACTTCTCATTTGCTTGCTCAGCCCAAAAAAGCATCTGTTTGCAAGCGTGATTCTACGCCTGATCGCCAGGCTAACGTTGTTGTTGCTGTTTATCTCGGATCCAAGTTAGACGAAGGTTTTTACAACACTGAAGTTAAAATTCTTCATCGTCACAGACCATCCAAGACGTGATGACGGCGTGCTAGAATACACCAAGTACTTTATCTTGTCCTCATACACCGCTAGACCCATGAGCCGAGACTGTTTTTCAATCTCTGAGAACGCCTTGCTGACTCGCCGTTCCTGCAAGCCAATGATATCGATGTCATCGGCGTAAGCGAGCAACATCACTTCCTTTTGGAAGATCGAGCGCGACATACTCTGTACGTACGGGCATTGCCGTAGGATGTATCACATCAGAAAATTGAAAAAATCGCACGATAGCGCATGACACTGCCTGCAACATTTCTTGGTATCAAAGGGGTCGGAGAGGTTTTTCCCCACCCTGACAACGCTTTGTGTGTTAAATAGCGTCGCCATGCAAAGACGGACAATCTTTGCCGGAATACCTAGTGCAGACAGGGCGTCGAAGAACTTCGATCATATCGGTGTATCGGAAGCGGCTTTATAGTCGACAAATAGGTGGTGTTTTTCTATCGTAAATTCACGGATCTTTTTCAAGATTTGGCGTAATGTGAATGTTTGGTCACTGGTCGACCTTTTTGGTCTGAAGCCATACGGATATTGTTCTATCAGTGAATCCGTATACGGCTTCTGCCTATTCCACAATACGCGCGCCAGAGTCTTATATCCAATGGAAAGGAGACTTATTCCGCGGTAGTTGGCGCAAACAGCGGGGTCTCCTTTCTTAAATATGGGACAGAGAACACTGAGATTCCAGTCATTGGATATGCGTTCATCGGACCATATTTTGCATAAAAGTGGGTGCATACTCCTAACCAACCAACAGTTCGCCGCCGATCTTAAATAACTCAGCTGGCAGCCCATCAGAGCCTGCCTATTGGTTTTGTGGAAGTGTATGTAACAGGTAGAAATAATGGTCAGTGACCCCTCCAAATTTAGCCCCATTATGGTCAGGAGTCGATATAGCCATGTCCGTCTGTCCGTCCGTATAAAAGGATCTCGGAAACGGTTATAAATATAGACTTCATGCTTTTTGCATTCGACTAGGACTTCGGAATTTTACAAGTTTATTTTGATAGAATCTTTGAGCTTCATTTGTGTCACATAACATCTCAACATCATCTAACTCCCACCTTTCTTGCTCCCACCTTCTCTCTACGTTTCTCACGATCTCGCTCTCTAACAGCTCGCGTTGCTCCCGACTGCATAGTTCGCTGTTAGGAAGCATTCTTCTCTGCAGTAGCATTGCGACACTCCTCGTCGTGCCAAGAATTCTTCACAGGTTTTGTATAACCAATAACCTGCTTGGACCCTATACATGGAGCGGGTGTTTTGCTCACATATATCTCGAGTAGACGGAGAGATTTCCCGGCGCAGTCGGAAGAGTGTGTTTGAAAAGGCTGCGGTAGTCTTTTCTGATTGCAGCTTGCCGACGTCTGGCTTTCGTTGCTGAGCCTTTTTCATAGCTTCACAATTTATCAAAGCCTTGTTTCCTTTTGGTAAAGGAATTCTTCAGTAAAACTGCAAAAGCTTCATCTTCGAAAATTGGAACAGGCTTTGACTACCATGGCTGCATAAAAATTTTTGAAAATTCTATTTCTATCCCTTTGTCTATATTCTATCATAATACTAATATCTCTCTCTCTCTCTCTCTCTTTCATTGAGATGATTAGGCTTTGACATCTTTTTTTTTGACATCTTTTTGACATCTTCTTACCATAGAAACCTATTCCGTAAACTAAGTTATTCTATGAAACAATTTTTTTTGGATGTTGTTAGTTTAGCTAAAAACACCAAAAATTGGTCTACTCCATATAGCTGCAGTTCGGATCACTGAAAGAGCTAGTTCCCATACAATTTTTTTTTAGTTTTTTATTTGATTTGTTATCAACTAGAAACGCCGATTTTGGTATATTTTTTTTTCTTCCATCAATTCTAAAAAAATATTCCTTTAAGGTTCAAAGAGAACTACTAATAGAGGTCCGTCTATCTGGCTATGCATTTGAAGACTATAAAAGTTAAAGATTTCTAGTTTGATTATTTAATGTCTTCTATGCACTCTTTAGATAAAAAGTGCTAACTTCTGAATTGCATCCATAAAAACCTGGTCCTCCTTTCTAAGTTTTTGAACGAAAAAAAAAATTTATTTTTTATTTTTAAGCTAAAACCACCAAATTTTTTTTGTATTTTACTTAAATTCTAATAAAATATTTCCATATCGCACCACTAGAAGTGATAGCTCCTAATTTTATTCGGGTTTAATTGCTTGTGGTGACTTTTATTTCATCAAGTTAGGAATATATGCGCCATTATTACAAATCGAATAATTTTTTTTATTAACCAACCTCGTTTGTACACGCATAAACGAGCTACAGACTGAGCGAATTTGCAGATTTCATGGTTAAAATTTTTATAAAATTTTAAATGTTTACCAATTATTTAATCCACACAGATCTACTTGGCTGCTGATGACAAAGGCTAACGGTAATGTTACTGCCGACGCGGCAATCATCTCTTGACTATTCGTTGCGTATAATTCGCAGATTTCTATTCAAATTGTCTGGAATGGCACTTGCGAAAATATACATTTTTCACGCATCTTATGAAGCAATGCCTGTGGAAGATTTGAACCCATGATATGGCGGATAGCATTTGATGTTGTATTTATGTGTTTGTTATTTTTGTTGTTTTTTTAGATACGAATTTTTTAATCATTTCACATTTAATTGTTGCAGAAATCGGTCCAAAATCAAAATTGAATCGAAGCCTCCTGATGCTTTTATAAAAAATTATTTAAAATTCGCGGAACAATTCGACGAAATACTGCTCTAGAAATGTATGAATGGACTTCAAGTAAGTGTCATACTGTAAATTAAATAATTTTTATGCTAGGTAATACTGGTTCCATGGATTACTATCATCTGTCAATAGCATCATTTTTTCTGTGTTATTGAAGCGATGCAGTATGCTTCAAACATCGATCTCTGCTATAATCTATTGACTTTGTGGCGCAGAAGTATTTTCTGAACTGTTGGATTTTTCTAAAATGGAGAACTGAACACCACATTTTAGATGTACTATTAATTCTCTTAATTTTTTGTTACCATAAAGTTTCGCTCTAAGACTTCTTAAAGCAAAGAGTCACCAGGTATTTATTAGGGTCCAGCCTCTAAAAAGTGTCAGAGGATTTGAAAAGCGTGGAAAAGCTTAAGAATATTATTTTGTAGACCTCATATTATGTCATTCTAAACAAAAGAAGTACCTTCAGATAGCTGTATACTCGGCTTAAATTTATATACTATTCCCGACTCTGCTGTTGGAAAATCATTTTGTCACACAACGAAGATTCTTTCGCTGAGATAGGACTCAAGAACCTTGTTAGTTTTTTATGGGATCAACACATTAATTTTGTACTTCAGCCCCTCGAGCCAAACTCGATCAAACGCTTGGGCAATATCGAGAAAGATTGCGGAGCAGTATTCACGGTGCTCAAATGCAGTTCGAATCTCTGAGGTAATACGATTGACTTGTTCAATGGTGACATGCTTTTCGCGAAAACCAAATTGATGGGTAGAACTTATTTTGGTGGTAAAAATCTTTTCGAAGAGCTTGGACAGACATGATAGAGGACTTATGGGTCTATATGACGCCGCCCGAGCTTCGGGATCATGACAATGATTGATTCTTTCCACTGGGTTGAGGAAATAATCACTTTTTAGAATGGCATTGAAAAGTTTGGAAATATAATTAATAGCTGGAAAGGGCAGTTCCACGATCATTTTTGGAGAAATAAGATCATGACCTGCAGCCTTTTTTGGGTTTAGTTGATTTTTTATGATGTTTTTTACTTCGGAGAGGTGCTGAATAGTTTCTAACCGGTTATGGAGGAAGAGCGAAACCGTTTGTCGACGGGTTTGGTTGAAAGGCATTTCGAAGATGTGCTGCAAAAATGTTAGCCTTTTCTTCATTACTGCGAGCCCATTTGCCAGTATTATCTCTAATGGGTTTAGATACCTCAGCGGGTGACTGAGTTGTAGGTCGAGCTTTCCATAACAGAAATTTAAAGTTTTTTGGTGAGAGACATTCGATGTATTTTCTCTGGGCGAGTCTATCTTCAATTTTGAGGGCCGTGGTCAGTTCACAAGTAGCTATTTTCAGCCTTAATTTTGCAGCTGGAGATCTCAAGTTATTCCATTCTCTGTTTAAGCGTTGTTTTTTTGCAACCAGATGTTTCAGATGTTTTGTCGTTGGGTGTGAGTTAAGTTGTGCTGTAGAGTAAGGGCACTGACAGAGTTGTCAATATTCATTTCGCAGTTGATTCCAGGGTTGAGTTCAATGTGGCTGCTTATATATTTTTTTTTATTTAAGCCAATTCGTATTGTATTGTGACTATTCCAGTAGATTAAAAATTATGGGAGAGTGATCCGATGACAGATCTGCGAGTGATTCTGCAGAAATACATATGGCTGAGATTTTTTTGTTTAATTTCAAAGTCTATGAGATCCGGTATTTTCATTAGATCTGTTGGTCAGTATGTGGGACTGCATGGTGCGACATAGTCAAGCTTGTTTTGAGTGTTTGTCAGTGTTTTGTACAGCTATTTCCTCAATGGGTTTGTTTCGCATTATAAACTCCTGCAGCTAAGAAGCGATCACCCAATGTGTTAAAAAAGTCTATGAACTGTTTTTCGGTTACAGTAAAACGAGGGGGGGGGGTGCGAACAATAAATTGCCGATAATGTGAGATTGCAAAATTTTGATTGCACATTTATTGAAGTGGCTTGGAGGTAATTGGTTGAGAATCCCTGCTTTGATTAAGTTTTCCACTGTTGTCAGAGTTCATTTGTTCTGACTTGAAAGATCCTGAGTCCTAAAATCTTATGGTCTTTCATCACTTCCGTCAAGGACTTACTCTGGGAATTACCAACAGTCTTAATAAATTAATTTAATTTCGAAATCTGCTTTCTAGCACAAGCGATATCTTCCAGTTTCACCTAGAAGCTGTGCTTCGGCACATAGTCTTCCAGAATAAGAGCTGTAGCCTGGCCTCTCAGTATTCTAACGGTGTAACCAAGTGAAGCGTGAAGGTAGAGGACATTTCTTCCTGTTACAATTGCAGCATGGAGCAGGGTGTTTTCAGACCATCCAGATTGAAAACCTGTTTACGTTGCTGTTGTCTTCTCGTTTCTTCTGGACGTAGAAGTAACCGTCGTACGTGCTTCTCTTTGAGTGTGGCAGGATCAGAAGGAAAGAGCAGTATTCATGTTCCTGCCAAATCCATTCAATTCTGGTCAAAAATACTCTTCCAACATGGCCAAAATAGCGACATCCATTTGTCATAATATGGAGTTAGTTTTCAACGACGAAAAATTGTGGATGCCAAGTATTTTCTTGAAGCACATATGGGTCTGTTGGTATTAAGTCCATCATTGCTGAAAATGTTTTCGAATAAACTGAGAATCTTATGAATTCACGACTCGAAATAGATGATAAGAATATACTGGTTGGGGGGGGTAGCAGTTGGTAGCACAATTTAAAGATTTCTTTTTTTTTTCATCTTCACCAAATGGGTTTCTTTTTGTTTCGAATTAATATGGAAACTATCCAAAAGCGCTGAATAATATTCGCAGGTGCTTGGTTTCATATATTCAAGATAATAGCTAAGCATGATATAGAGTGCAACCCAACCTTGACCTCCTTTGCTGCATGTTCGCCTTAAGAAGTCCACTGTTTAGTGTGGACAAACTTAGTCACCCTTTTCCCTAAGGGCAAGCAAGGTAGAACTATTTCATTGTAAATGTTTTTGTAGCTGAAATGAAGTTTAGAGGTTACTGTTAAACCATAGCATAAAATTGTCTCTGCTAAAACTATAAGCGTTACCCTCAATAAAGCATGCAAATGCTCATCGAAAGTGAAATACATTCTGTAAAAAAATCAGCAAGGAATATTGCCATAAAAAATTTAGTGAACTAAACGGCGGTGTGGGTGTCAAGAAGAAGGGTCAGACAGTTGGCGGTCAAAACTCTGTACTTCTTTTTTTTTTTTTTTTCAATAGGCTGTAAAAAGTATGGCAATCCAATTTGCTGATGAGATGAGATGAGATGATGTGATGCCAGCACATTTTCTCCAACTGCCGTTTACCTAGTCGTAAAGTAGGCAATGCGCCATTCACTGTTCGGTCGGTCGGTCGGTCCTTCTGTCCGTGTGTCTGTCTGTAACCTTCTATTCACGCCTCCAACCAAGCGCAGCCAACTGCTTTTTGGCAACCGAACGGTTGAACGGAAGAAGAAAGCACAGCAAGCAATAATGATTACGTATTTTCAAATGAAATTGAATCCTTTGTAAAACATGCTATCCTTCTTTGCGTTTTACTCCCTTTGCTCTTCTTTTTTTTTTTCTTTTGCCTTTTGGCTGCCTAAGTGTAACACTCGAAGCAGCTAGAATCAAGAACTAGGATCAAAGCAGTGAAAATGAATGTTTGTAGAGTGGGAGTGACATGGGAGTGTACTCCGGTGCTATGATGGCTGTTTTTCAAAAGTAACTGACCCACTTAGAACTAATTTAATGAGCAAACCCGACACTCGGAAGCGCAACTCGTTGGTTGCAATAGGGCATATACATTTGATGACAGTGCGGATGGCGAATGGCGGATGGCGGATGGCGTATGGTGTGGTAGGAGAAGTATATCGCTGTATGTGGTTCATATTTTTTAATTTAAGCACTTCGAAGTTTTTAGTTTGAAATCGATATAAAACGAGAACATCTATAAAATATAGCAGAAAAAAACAAATGCAAGCAGCGCATATAATGTAAATATTAATGAGGCATACCAGTTGGAATACCTCGCAATGGACAACCCGGTCAACCACTTTTTGAGCATTCACACAAAAATTTAACAACTCCACTCACCTTTTGACACTATATACCACATATATAAATCTAATTAAATACTATCTTTATAAACATACTTTGAGTTCTTATTATTTTGAAGTGCTCCCATTCGCATGATTCGCCTTTGTATCCTTTTGAAGGACTAACGTCATCGATACTTAATTTATTTCGTTGCTTAATTTGCGCTTGAATGAGTTACACAAAAGCTTTTAATTGTCATAATTAGGTTAAGCTGTTCTGGTTTCGGTCTTTGATGGTCTCGTCTCGGTTTTGGTTGGTTGTTTGAATGAAGGCAGGCATGCAGGCAGGCAGGGAGTATAGAGATTTCATGCATATCACTGGCTTTATATTAGTAGTTGTAAATAATTGCACGAGTGTGCATGTCAAGGATTTGAGTTTGAAGTGTACAACATATAAAAGGATAAAAGTATTAGACGTCGTGGGTAGTTGTACTGCTTTGACTTTCCTTTCTGCTTCATTTCACGCACAAAATATGCTGAAAAATTAATAAAGCAATTTAAAGAAGAAACAAAGTTTTTATGTGTTTATTTTCACTCCAGCCAACTAATTAATTACTAACAGAACAGTTAAAGCATTAAGTTCTGCGGTTAAAATACTTTGGATAATTATAACATTATGTCGTGTAGGTTGGGACGGGTAGCGGCTTTTCGTTTAAAACTTGTGAAATATTTAAAGGGTGTGGCTACAAAGTATGTAGCTGAAGAAAGTTTTTTTTTTTGGGAAATTGAAAAAAAACTGTTTGCTGAATTAAAACAGCTTTTAGAAGCCATTTTCCTTTTGCTTGATACAATTCTGAAGTCTCCATATTTGGTCATATTAAGTAGTTCAACGATGTGTGTGCAGTGCGAATTGCTTCGAGCAAATTGCGCATAACTTGCAGGTGTTATACTTTATTGACCGTTCTACCCTGTAGCAAGAACTTACAATGCACCAAGCACCTGCAATCGAAGAAAACTTTAAGCAAAACATTTATATTCGATCAACTTATCGTGCGGCAGCTTCCTTTGGTACGATTGGGCCATAATTCATCAGCAGTTATGGTCCTCTGAAACAAATTAGGATCCTCGCGGACAGCTCTTTAGCAATGTTAATGCGATGCTATTTTTGGTCGAATTTCGCGGCAAACACATCTCATGCCCAAATCATTGTTTAGAATTAAATGGCAGGTGCCAATCGATATGTTTAGCTCCTCAGTAACTTCTCTTACGGTGATTCGACAATTGCCGAAACCACATCCAAATTCGTGCTTACTCGCATGGCAGCTGTAGTAGATGTCACAGGATGCTTTTTTAGAGCAACCCACCCTGTCCTATCCATCGGATTTCTTGGATTGCGGTGATGTCAGCCTTACATCTTTCGAGGACATCAATCAGCTGAATATTTGCACCATCCCAATTAAGGATAAGGACTTTCCAGGTGCATATACTTAATTCGTGATCCTTATATCGTTTGTGGGGGTCGTCATCATAGGGTTCCTTCCGAGACTTCTTAGTCGTTTGTTTGGAGGTTTGTTTTTTAAAGTGGCGGGTTCCAAGTACAGCGTACCAACCCCTTATTAAAGGAGAGGGAGGCTCCTTCGCCTTCTCACGTTAGCTCACATCTGAGCTGGTGTTCAGAAGCTAACCAGGAGATACGTATTCTAGCGGACGTGTAACAAGAATCATTGTTGGCCCATACCCAAGTGATTGGCATTCAACCACTTTTTCTCACAATGTGAACTTGTCCAAACGTGCCCCAATCTCCCAATTAATTGTCACAAGGTCACGCTAATATACACAATTAAATCCATTATTAGGTCCACAATCTGTATTTAGCAGATTAAAGAATAAAAAATACATCATTCTCCAATAAGACTGATGCCTTCCGCCGCACCCAAATTAATAACTTGCTACCGACATATGCAGCTGCATCAACTAATCCATTTATGTTTTGAACTGAAGTTGACAGACGTTAAATGGATTTCATTTGGTTTTAATGAGAAATCACTTGCTCGAGGTGAAGTGATCAATTATAATAAAGACAAAAGATGCCATTTGTAAGTGGAGATGCGCAAAAAAAGATCCACTCGAATTGATGGAAATAGTTCTACCTACTTCGTTAAAAATTATTAATCAAAAAAATATTATTAAACTTATTAGAAAATATGCGTAACGGTAAATAGCAAGCGTTTAGTAGTTGGTTTATACTATTCTTCTTCTTCTTCTTCTTCTTCTTCTTCTTAGTAAGTCCCTGCATACAGGATTCAACTTACTAAAGCAAGGCACTTGGCTGTTCGGAAATTTACTTCTGCTTGTTGTTGCCAATATCTGAGGAGCATAATTTGCTACAGAATCGTCGTCGGCGTTGGCGGGCGTCAACAGTAAAGCCAAAACACTTCAACTTTGACGCTGCTGTATCCTTATATCGCCATCGCCTCCTTGCACACATTTGTGTGAATGTATATATGTGTATGTAAGCACAGCAAACCATGCACAACGAAGACAAGTACTGTGAAATGTGTATAGCAGCAGCAGCGGCAGCAGCAGCGGCAGGAGCTTACAAGGACTATAAGTATGTATGTATGTATGCATGTGTACGTACGACTTCTTAGCATTGTAGTACCTTCTCCTTGTCACCCCAAAAATTCAAATAAACACAAAAAGCAGCGTGTTGCCGCCGCATGTTAGCCGCTTGCTCCTCGCATCATCTATTCAGCTATGTATTTCAATCCGTTTGCCACGCGTACTCATGCCATCCTTCGTACGTCCTGTATATGTACAAGCTACGTTCGTACGTACGTTCTTCCTGTCTATTTCTTTAGCGACAAAATGTTTACCCTGGTTTTATTATTATTACCACCACCAACACCAGAACAACGAGAACGACGAGGACTAGTACGACGACAACGGCTGTCTCAGTCAGTCATACATACTCATACAGTTTGTCCGTCCGTCTGTCCGTCTGTCAGTCAGTCAGTCAGTCAGTCAGGCTGTGCTATACTGTTCTAAAATTCACTTCTGGTCCTGGCTGCTGTTGCTTCTACTACTAGACCTCATTTTATATACATAGACACACATATATATCCCAGTTGTAGTCGTCATCTTCCTGTCGACTAAATATTTGCCAAGCAGCTACGGCAGAGAAAGACGTCCGTCGTGCACAGGAACAGAAAGGAGCAACAGCAGCAGCAGCAGCAGCAGCAACAGCAACAGCAACAAATCTATTCACATTTTACTCTGCTATGTTGTTCTATTCAGTTTTTGTTGCCTCTACTCCTCTACTACTTGCTCCTTGTTGCTTTGCATTTTGTCTCGCGCTTCGCGACTTCCGTCTTCCGTATTTATAGAAAATTCTCATATTTTGCTCGAAGCAATAAATTGTGGGGGAGCAGACGACGCCCGCGATATCCTGCCTTTTATGCGCTTGGTCGTCCTCCCTCTCTCTCTCTCTCTCTCTCTCTACCTCGCTCGTGTCCTTTTGCTTTGTGAAAACGCTTGGAGCCGCCGGGAGCATGTTGACGGCTGTCTGCCTTCTTAGCTCTGCTGCTTCGATCCGATTTATGCTTTACTCCATACTTCTGTTGTCACTTGCAATTTTACCCATTCTTTAACTAATATCCTTTTGTTCTCTGCTAACAGTGCCGTGCCGTGCCGTGCCGTACTCTGCTCCGTCTGATGTGTTGGCGTCATTCTGTCCCAGAATTGCTGTGTTGGCGAAGGCGTTTTGCTGGCGCAGGATTTATCGTATGTGCAACGAGGAGTTTTGTCACGTGCACTTCTGCATGCGCTTCTTAGTTGGACTGCCGAGTCCAATCTGACTGTCAAAACACCAACATCCTTGCTTATAGCAACAACAATGGCAACAACATCATCAGCAGCAGCAGCAGCAGCGTCATGGCCGTCAGTTTGCTTTTGGCTTGTCATTTTGTGGTTGCAAAATACGCAACAAGGAGATGAACAACAACAACAGCAACAACTTCGGTTAATGAGTTGCAAATTTTGTGGGCGGCATGACGCAGAATATTCTCCCGCAGGACTTGTGTATGAGAGCTGCCAATCTACAACAAATATAGTCATTGCGTTGTTAAAATTTATAATAATTTTTATAATAAAGTAAGCTTAAATACTCTTCACACTTGTTTTTGACTTTAGGAGAGTTCAACGTCAGCCTATGCGCCCTGCTAACATAGTTGATGTTAATCGTAAATGATGCCTTTGAGTGCATCATTGCGGGAGATGGAACTGCCTATTATTCCAAAAAAACAGCGAAACCATTCAAACTTTACGAATGGATATTACAACTACTGATTCCAATAACATCTATTCCAAATTTCACCACTCTGCCTCAAATGTATGCAAAGCTATGATGAATTTTTTTTATTACTTATATGGTGGGCGGGACATTGCCTCCTCCGATATGAAATAAATATAGCCTAAGTTACTCTTTATAATATCAGCTATCAGATAGTGAAAGTTCCATCAAAATCGGTTCAGCTGTGCCGGAGTTACCGAGTGTCATACGAAAAAGCTGGCGCAAAAACTACTGAAAGGGAGAAATAATCACGGAATAAGAGCGAGAAGGAGGCTCCAGAGAGTTCATCCAACCGACAAACTCAAAAAACATATAAATGAAGAACGTTATAATATTGGAGCTCGTTTGGACAGGTTCACATTGTGAGAAAAGTTGTTGAATGCCATTCACTTGGGTATGGGCCAACAATGATTCTTGTTACAAACGGTCCAAGCAGGGTACCTTCTGAACACCAGCTCAGATGTGAGCTAACGTGAGAAGGCGAAGGGGCCCCCTTCTCCTTTAATAAGGGGTTGCTGCGCTGGACTTGGAACTCGCCACTTTAAAAAACAAACCTCCAACGAACACGACTAAGAAGCCTCGAAAGGAACCCTATGATGATGACGCCCGCAAACTATATAAAGATCTCGAATTAAGGATATGCACCTGGAATGTCCGCATCCTTAATTGGGATGGTGCAAATATTCAGCTGGTTGATGTGCTCGAAAGATGTAAGGCTGACATCACCGCAAGAAATCCGATGGATAGAACACGGTTGCTCTAAAAAAGCATCATGTGACATCTACTACAATATGTGGCCTCATCTCCAGGTTCACGCCTGTGGACGAACGCCTAGCCGCGATATGCATCAAGGCTAAATATTTTTATATTAGCCTGATTTGTGCGCACGCCCCGACGGAAGAGAAAGACGATGATGCTAAAGATGAGTTCTATGAGCGCTTGGAACGATTTCAACGCCAAGATTGGGAAGGAAGGAATCTTTGGCCCAACCGTTGGTAAAATCAGCCTTCACGACACTACCTCCAATAATGGAGAGAGGCTAATCGATTTCGCCGGAGGTCGGAATATGGTAGTTAGTAGTACCAGATTTCAATATCTTTACAGCCTCTAGGCTATATGGATGAGTCCAGCTCAAATTACACGCAACCAAATTGATCAATATTTTGATTGACGGAAGGCACGCATCGAGCGTGTTGGACGTGCGAACGTTACGTGTTCCCAACATTAACTCATACCATTCGCTTAGCCTCCCTCTATTATTGGAGAATATTTGTTTTGTGCAAATGTATGTAACAGCTAGAAATAATGGTCGGAGACCGCCCAAAGTTACCCCCACTCAGGTCAAGTGTGATAAAGAAGTTGATATAGCCATATCCGTCTGTCCCTCTGTATGAACAAAATGATCTCGGAAACGGTAATAAATAGAGACTTCGTGCTTTTTGCCTTCGAATAGGACTTCGTCGGAATTTTACAAGTTTATTTTAAAATTTTGACCCTCACCCCTACAAATTTCTTCGGCACAACGTCTCTCTCTCTCTAAGCGAAAATCCCAAAACTTCATCAAAATCGGATAATAAATGACAATGATTCTGATACTTCCGTCCTCCCTTTTCTTTGCATACATAAAAAAATGTTTTAAAAAGCACTTATACGTGCAGTGAGAAGTGGGAGGAGCAAAATACTTTTCGTTAGTACCATATTTTCTTATTTATTTTCAACCTTTCTGTTTTGCACTGCTTGGTCATAAGCTCGGGTAACATTTGGCGCCCTCTACTGGTATATTAAGAAATATGTGCAAACTTTTTATTAATTTTTTTTTTCCTTTTATTACATGGTTGTCAATAAAAGCCATTTTAGGGTATTACAAATTGGTTTTAGTTACAAAATATAATTTTTTTTATTTAAAATTACCCCAAAAATGTTGCGTGGTATCTCCATACACAATTATATACCCTTTATATAACAAAATGATTCAAGCCAATCTATTGTAACGGCCTTCACTAATCGTGTTTTTCAAGAAAAAGGTTACGGGTGCACCTTCACGAATGTTCAATCAAATCTCTGAGAAGCTTTTTTCATTATATGTGAATTGTATAGAAGAAAAAAAATTAAAGATTTTAAATATCTTCTTACCTCTTCGATCCAATAATTTTGGATTTCTGTACAAGTTCATTTATGGATCTTCTCCATTTTCGCTTCATTTTTGTTAGACTGCTGGGCATATTATTTGCTTTTAGTTGCTTGCTTCTATAGCTCTTTCTTTAATACCTATTTGGAACAAAATTTTCTCAGCACCTGTTGCCTATATTGAATTGCAAAAGCTTCCTTCGGATTGGTGCTCCATGCTGCTGTTCAAAATCTGTAGTTTGGTGAGTATTATTTATTATTCTATATTGAACTGCTGCGGTAATTAAAGATTCCAACTTCTTCGATTAACTGAAGTTTCGTCTTTCGAACTTTAATTTTAGGTCCTCCTAAATTCATCACGACAGATATATATCACGACAGGTGCTAGAGTAGGCAAGTATTACGCGTAAACGATGTTGCTGAGTTGCGTAGATATGTGTCAAAAGGGTGATATATGTTCTCACCATCACACATCGACACATCCTTGCCTTCTTGCAATAGAACTTGTGTATGGTGCACATATCTTCTTCCCCTCTTGTATGGTTGTTAAGTTTTTTAATTGCTCTGGTGTAAGAAAGCGTTTTCAGAATTAACTTCAGCTGTGGATAAAGTGAAAAACCTCCGCTAGCGGTCGAATTTTTTACGATCAGCTTATGGCATAATTTTTTTGATGTTATTCGTACGAAGCAACAAATATGCCCAGAATATATCATATGTACGGATTAATTAGAAGTCTGTTGCAGATGCTTTTCTTGATCTCTGCTTACCATCCTATTTTAAACAATTGGGTATAAACTGTTTTGAGGCAACTTTTTGTTGCTCTTGAAGAAGTGCATTGTTCAATTTTTTTTTTTGTCAACATCCAACTCGAAGATGTTGCTTGCTATTTATCAAATTTGTTTCAGAATTGCTTCATTTGTTCTCCAAAATGGTGTCGACTTCAGCAAATGCATGAAGTGTTACAAAGCGTCTTTCTTGCTGCACTAAAAAATCTTCATCTCTTTTACGATTTTGTGTTTCATGTTATGGTTACCTTCTAATCTTCTTCGTATTTTTTTCTGTGGTTGATTTCGATTTTGGCATTTTTCAAAACATTTTTTTTTTTTTCATAAATGTTTTTCTTTTTCATTTTACGAAACATTATTGAAATAAGAACTTCTTCACCTCTTTTGTTTTTAAACATGTTCTTTGGATTTTGTTTTTTTTTTTTTTTTTTTTGATAATCACAAATTTTAATAGGTTGTTGCATCATCGTTCATGGCGTACAGTGCATTCTGTACATCAAAATTTGTTTCGACAAATTTTCCTGACTCAGTCCTGTCATTTGTATGCCACAAACCACTAACATCCGCTTTAACCATTTCTTCTTTAATCGGTGGAAAGATCATGAGCTCTGCAGCAAATTTACCAGGCTCAGTCGGGTCTGTAAGACTCAAGTTTTCCATATTTGTAAAGATATCGCTCCACGAATCCGGCTTGAGTGTTGTTGTTACTGACGGCTCGACTTCGGAGTCCATTTTAAATCCTGCAAATTCGTTTTCCGCTATTTGATATAGATCAATTTTAATAACGGTTTCTATTTTTATGACGTTTGAGTCCGTTTGTACATTTCCCGTTTGTATGTTTAGCGAGCCAATGTTTATGGTTACCGTACGGAAGTCCTGACGTTGCTTTGCGTTGTCAATATCCGAAGCTTTTAATGGCTTATGCTTCTTCTTAGCATTCTTGACCGCTTTTGCTTTTGACTCACCTCTTTTTTTTACAGTTAATGGTTTTTTAATGGCTGTTGGGCTTTGGAGCTTCAAAATATCGTTATCGGTCTGCTTGATTTGGTCTGCTTCTGGTCTAGGATATGCCAATGTTGCGTATTGACAATAGGCGCACTGGGGCGCATCACATTCTCCGCACGTGAAGTGTATGTTTTTACAAATTAGCACAATTTGATTTGTTTGCAACAATAGGGGTAGTACCCCCTTGCCGCACGAAACGCAATTCATTGCCGAATTTCTATAAAAAAAATATGACGCTTATAGGTGAATGGATATTCGCTGACTTTTTTGTATATTTGTGTCTAGAAAAAATATATTTTGTGACCGACTGAAACGATCTCCGAAGTTAATCTGATGATGTGTAGAATATAATATTTTTTATGGAACTTTTTTATATATAGTTTGAGGTGTGCTACAGTGCCTCCTTTTGCTTTTCTATATGATGTATACATCATATTTTTTTAAGTACTCTTTATATATGTGACACAGCTCATCATCAATAACGAGAATATATTTTTTTATACCCTGTTCCAATGGGCCCTCTAGTTTAGGGTATGTAACAGCAGGAAGGAGCATGTCCGACCGTCTGTCTGGCAATCCGTATGCATATCGAGAACTTGGCAACTATAGTAGATAAAGCCTTCCAATTTGTATATTTACATTCTCCAATTGATGCTTCAGTTCACTTGTACTCAATAAAAATGCTTACCAAATCTCCCTAAGATGAAGTTGGAAGTTACCATGCAAACCTACTTCTCATGCTGAGTTTTTTTTATGACAATGAAGTAGTCCTCTACAGAGCCAAACTATCCTGACTTTTTCAATGGATCTTACTTCTCCAGATTCTTTGTATTCAAAATATCATCACTGTACCTCAAAGGGATGCAAAGATATGAAGCCTTTTTTTATCGCTTATAAGGTGGGCGAAACATCGCCTCCTCCGATTTCGAAAAAACTCATAAAATATAATCTTTTACCGACCCCTTAACATGTAGATTTAGATTCGGGACGGACTGCTTTCATTGGAAAGTCCATTGGAAGAGGAACTGCAAGAAACTGCACCACTCTGTCCACATCATTCTCGTCTCGGCCTCCAAATTATTTGCGAAGATATTAGCCTGATCTTCCTCGGATTTAGCTAACACATTATCGGGATCCTCAACAAGGAACAGCCGGAGAGCATGGCTTTTGTTTGCCTTTGTTGCCTTCCAAAGCGAGTACTTGGCGTCAGCAGCAGAAAACGTGGTTCATATTTTAGGTGAGTTGAGAAGTAACTTCCTTGGAAATGAAAATTTTTTTTTTTTTTTTTTTATTCAAATTTATTTTTATAGATCGATACACGAGCGATTTTCCAACTTTTTGATTCCGCCCGAAAAGTAATTTTCCGGAAGGTCTGCAGATGAGCCATCTTTTGTTAGTAGGTTTGGGTAGAGATTATAGTCCGAGTGAGCCAAAGCGGGCGAACAAAATGAATGGGGAAGCAATTGAAGTTCTAAATCGTTGATTTTAACCATGCTATTGCAAAATTTTTTTATCAGGATTCACGTGAGGCCGTTTCGGCCTTCAATCGCTCCAATAAGGCGCAGTAAATATTCACATTACGCCAAAACTTGGATAAGACCTCCCACCTATTTGTCGGCTATAAAGCCGCTTTCTAAACACCGAAACGATCGAAGTTTTTTGAGGCTGCACTAGGTATCCCGGCAAAGATTATCCGTCTTTGTATGGCGACGCTATCTGACACACAAAGCGTTGTTAGGCTGGAAAAAAACCTCTCCAGCCCCTTAATACCAAAAGAGGTCTCAGGTAGGGCGATGCTCTGTCGTGCGATTTTTTTCAATCTTCTGGTGGAATAAATCCTACGCCAGTGCCCGTACATACAGAGTATGTCTTCCAAAAGGAAGTGATGCTGCTCGCTTACGCCGATAACATCGATCATCATCAGCAGGCATTCTCAGAGATTGAAAATCGGTCTCGGCTCATGAGTCTAGCGGTGAATGAGGACAAGACGAAGTACTTGGTGTCGTCTCGCACTCCGTCAACGCGTCTTGGACGGTCAGTGACGATGGAGAATTTCAACTTCGGTGTTGTAGAAAACTTCGTCTATCTTGGAACAGATATAACCAGCAACAACAACGTCAGCCTGGAGATCAGGCGAAGAATCACGCTTGCAAACAGATGCTTTTTTGGGCTAAGCATGCAAATGAGAAGTAAAGTCATCTCTCGACAGACTAAAATAAAGATCTATAAGACGCTGATACTCCCGGTCCTATTGTATGGCGCAGAGGCATGGATCGTGATTGAGCTGGATGAGCCAGCGTTGGAAGTCTTCGAGAGGAAGATTCTTTGCAGTATTTTCGATCCTATTAGAGTCGGCGACGAGTTTAGGTCCCGTATGAACCGCGAGCTGTACGAGCTATTCGATGAGTTTGGAATAGTCCAGCGCATAAAATTCCAGCGGCTGCACAGAGCTGGACACCTCATTCGAATGGATGAGAGAGCTCCAGCATGCATGACCAAAATAGAGGAGAGATCTCTCCGAACTTGGTATTCAAAACGACTGGCGTCAGCGCGCACTAGACTATGGAGGCTGGCTCGCCTTCCTAGTTGCGGCCATGACCCGAAGACGGTTGACGGCCATTTAAGTCAGTAAGTAAGATTCCTAGAGAAAAAATGTAGGATTCAAAGCAAAGGTTGCTGGAAGATATGATCTTGAAAGCACTGATTTGGGATTCTGGTGCTTTTTCATAGAGGCGATGTGTTGGGACTAATTTCAACTGTAAATGCTAGCTGGCCGGCTTGAATCCTAGGATGTTTTCATTGCGTTTGGTAGAGAAGTAAATGGGGCATTGGAAAAGAACATTGGTTTGCGTTTTATTAAAATCGGGGAGAATGACCATCATACATAAAAGTGATAAACAAACTTTGTCATATCTTTGCAACCATTTGAGGTACAGCAATGAAATTTTTTATACATGTTAATAGCATCGGGAGAAGTGATGGTGTGAGTCAGCGGAAGTGAGGGGGGAGGGGGAGTGTTGGTCAATGCTATATAAATGTATCAAATCTTTGCATCCATAAGTAATAGTGAGTTCTATTGGACAATTGTGAACAGTCTGTGGGGTTCAGCTAGTCTATAATATAGCCAACTAATATTTTTTAAGCGCTCCTATTTTTTTTTTAATCAAAATACCAACTGCCTGAGGAACCATATCCGGTAAAAATGCCGACATAGTTGATCTTATACAAATTAGGTGTTTGATGATGTAAAAAAGGTGTTTCATCACCGCCATAACCCACGCTTAAGCTATGATTATTCCAACGTATCCAGAAGTTCTGATACTCGCAATCAAGCACCAGGCCATGTTTCTGCGTATTCACGATTTCTTGATGATCTTGACGTATGGCCGAACGTGAATTTTGCCAGCCACCCAATACCACTTCGTACATTAATTTCGAGACAACGGGATATTGGGTCAGTGCGATGTGTACATCGTGTTGCGCGCGCACTCGGAATCTAAACTCGGTGCCATTGGTGGCATAGAAACGATAGACTGGATTGTTGGAGGTGCACAGTTCTGCAAATTATGAGAAATAATAAGTTTTCAAAGGAATATTTTTGTGAAGAAATGTTGACGTGCCTCTGTGCTGCAAAGCCGTAACTGAAATGCTGTAAAGAGTGCGTGAGGTTAGGAGAGAATTTCCTTACACATTTAATTATTATACATACTGCTCAGTTGTAGCTGCATTCCAATTTTTTTGCTTTTGTTGCTCCTCGTTGAAGTATTTCTGCAAACCTTCAAGTAAAAATGTTTTCAAAGCCTCGAAGTTAAGCGCTTCATAGTTGTTTGGATTTTGAGTTAGAAATGACTTTAATATATGAAAATTTTCCTTAATGCTGTGCAATGTTCCATAGCCATAGGGATCCTATTTAAGAAATTTTTATATAATTGATTTTATGGGTTTTAATCTTAAATTGCTTACATTTTCAGTATCGCCAACAAGTTCGGTGACTATATAGAAATCGTATAAAACCAAAAAAAAAAAATACAATAAATCGGTTTAAAATTTTTATATATTCAAGACTTACTGTGCGTAAAATTGATGCCTTCTTCACGTAGAATTCTTTTAAAAATAATGGTTTGTTAGTTTTAATTTTCAAAATAGTGGAACCGAAAGCATTCAGACAGACGGTTGGACGGATGGATGGATGCATTTGAATATCAAACCTCTTAAACAAACTTTTTTGAGTATTTTCTTACTTCTTGAATCCAATAATTTTCGCTTTCTGTGCATCATGTTTCTGGTCCAGTTCGCTCAGTTGACTCTCAATATTTTGCCATAAAATTTCGCTCAAAGGCTTCGCGGCCTTCTAAGCATGAAAAAGCAATTAAAATTTAGTTTCGACTTGAGATCCCTAAATTTTGCTTACATTTCCCTGACTTGAAGTCGTGGTTAATAATAAAATTAACGCCAGGAAGTATTTATTAAAATAATTTTTCATATTTTTTTCGGTTTTCCGTTCTTGTTTCGAGTGCACAATTAAATGTAAACTGATTAAATTAAAAATTGTTTCGTTTTAAATATGAAATTTGCGTTAAAAAAAAATATATATGGAATGCATGGGGTCAGATTATATAAAAGATTAGAAAGAGTTCAAATCGGGTTTTTTTTTTTAATCTTTATCAGCATTTGAACGACTGCATTTATTACAATCAGCGACAAAATTCGCAAAAAGTGTGAAATTTCATTCTAAAATATTTATACATACTTACTAGCTTTTACCCGCGACTTCGTCCGCGTAACTTACGCTAAAAAGTAGCATAACTAATTACTTTTCTTATTTTGCCTCATTTGTGAAACTATACGGGTGGTGGGGGGAGTATCGCCCCTCTAATTTTGACCAAACTGAACAGATTCACTTCTCTTTGATCCTCTTAATATGTATACCAAGTTTCAACTCTACACCTTTAATAGATGCAAAGACATGGTCAGAGCCATATCCTCTGCAGAGGGTCTGTGAATATTGAATATTGAACAGTGTTGCCTCCCTTCTTTTTAGAGACAACCTCTTTTGGGAATCAGTATCAATTATCAAATTTGGCAATCGATATGTTCCACCTTTTATTTCCCACAATTTTCTGGCTTTGGTTTCTTGTGCGCGGGTTTTCATACACGACTGGTCCCCACGGAAAGCATCAAAATTAATATAGAAAAAAACACGCTTGAATTCCTTCAAAGTTTTCATAAATTGTTTGGATACCAGGCTAGAAACATCTTTTTGGCATAACGCCTCAATTTCACAATATTTCGCCTGACGCTCTGTGGCAAAGCTACCCAGAAAGTTCCTGAAGAAGTTATTGAAGAACGTATACGATTTAATTTCGAGGTCTCACATATCTCTAAAATAATTTTGTTTTTTTTTTTGCATAGTATTATTCTTATTATTATTAGGTAGTAGGCACTGCGACCTTTACAGGTCTATTGTGCCCTAACAGTTGTTGACTTACAGCAACTCATCCAGCCCTACTGCCTTGAAAAAGGCCACTAGGCTTTTAGGGATTGAGTGCATGCACCGTCCTTCCTGTCACTTGGTGATTGCCAAGATATATGTGCCTGGTTTGGGTCAGAGGTGGGCAGTCGCCCAAGATATGCTCCGGAGTTTCGTCATCCTCCAGACAGAATCTACAAGTGCTATCACATTCGATTCTAATTTTACACAAGTGTCTCCTAAGTCTACAGTGTCCAGTCAGGAAGCCCGAAATAATTCTTAAATCGTTTCTTTTAAGACCGTTGCATATTTCCAATCTCCTCTCGTTGAAAGGGCCTAACAGCTTTTTGCTCTGTTTTAATCCTTCACATTTTTCCCAAAAAAAGTCTCTTGCTTTCTTTTCTTTCTCTTTTACCAGGATTCTCATTGTTCCTGGTCCGAGCCCGCAGAATGGCTCTGGACCTATGAAAGTGGACGCTACCCCTCTCCTTGCCAAGTCATCTGCTTGCTCGTTTCCTGGTATACCTGCATGTTCGGGTACCCAGTACAGAGTAATCTTATTGTATTTTCCTAGGTTGTTTAGTTTACCTATTTATTCCATGACCAGTTTGGATTTGATCACAGTCGAACTTACTGCTCTAATAGCCGCCTGGCTATCGGAGAAGATGGCGATGTTTTGGTTCTTGTGACCCCTATTTAAATTGAATTGAGCACATCTTTCTTTTGCATATATTTCTGCCTGAAAGATTTGAATTTCCCTAGTGATTCGAAGTATTTAGCGCGAGGTCCGAAGACTCCTACGCCACTTCCTTTATCTGTTAGGGAGCCATCTGTGTACCAGCTAATTGCTCCTGGTTTGATGTTGTAGTTCGGCGTTATGTTTCCCCATTCTTCTTTATTGCTGAGTCCTACTTTAAATCTTCCAGTGAAGTTGTTCATTATGCCTAGGTTGTCGCTAGGGTGTTGCAGGAGTAGGTGGACGTCTTTCATATTAACACTTGTTTGATTCCCGATACAGCTCTTCCTACTAATGTTTATTCTTCCTACCCTAGCAATGGCTCTGTCAGCCTGTTGTTGGATATGATGATGCAGCGGCATTAGATTTAGTAGCACGTCTAATGTCACACTAGGATAGGTTCGTATTGCTCCTGTTATAGGTATACAAGCTAACCTCTGTACCTGTACTTCAGTTCAGTTGCTTCCAAGCTGTTGTCAATTATGGGTCTGACCATTGTGAGGTACCTCCATTTCATTATTTTGGGGGTACACTCCCAATTCTTACCGGCAATGACTCTGCAAGTCATGCATGTTCTAAGTGAGTCTTCCATGTGGTACGCTTGTCAAATATTACTCCTAGGTATTTTACCTCCTTGGAGAATTCTATCAGCGTGCCATTCACCCATATTGGCTTGAGTAACTTCATCTTATACTTCCTAGATAGAGGAAAGATAGTAGTTTTAGATGGGTTAATACTCAGTCCTACCTTAGAGCACCAAGATCTTGTGTTGTTAATGCTTCCCTATGCAGATTATAACTATGTCGTCCGCATAGCCTTGGCATATGATGCCATTATCTGCAAGAAGCTCTAATAGTTCATCCACCACGTGACACCACAGGAGAGGTGATAAAACGCCTCCCTGTGTGCATCCTTTCGTGGTTTTGACTATAATTTTTTTTATCAGGTAGCCTAGTCTCGACTGTTCTTGAGTCCAGTAATTGTACTAACCATCTGATAATGCAAGGATCTATACTCCACTCGTTAAGTGCCTTTGCAACTTCCGTGTGTGATGTGTTGTCAAAGGCACCTTCGATGTTCGATGAAAGCACAAATGGCTGTTCCTTTGTCCTTTACGGCATTTCGAATTAGGGTGTCCAGCTGGTATAGAGCAGTTTCAATGGATCTGCCAGACCTATATGCATGTTGATTTCTGTGAAGTGTTTTCTTAATCAGTTAAGTGGTCCTGATGTGTTTATCCACTAGTTTTTCTAAAGTCTTCAGCATAAATGAGGTAAGGCTTATTGATCTGAAGGGACTTAGGTGAGAGGGGGTCTTTCATGCCCGCCTTCTTTGCTTTTCTCCAGCACATTGGTATATAACCAAGTGCCAGGCTACTTCTAAACATTTTCAGCATTGGGCCTATTAGAAGGTCTAGTCCCCTCTGTAGTAGTGCTGGAAATATTTCGTCGACCCCAGGGGATTTGAAAGCCTATCTTCCGTACAAATATCACCTGCTAGTTTCCAGTTCGCTCTTCTGGTGTTACCCTGCTACAAATATTCTGGTGTATTTTCTTGCAGTGTGGGGATGCATTCCGGAAAGTGAGTTACGTGTAAAAAGCGTGCTTTCTCCTACTCATATTTCGTTAATGTACCATCTGGCTTCTTTAGACAGATTCCTTAAACTGTTTTAGCTTTAGAGAGAGAGCTCTAAATATTCTAGTTGCAGGCCAAAATTTTCGAAAGTTATCTCTCTTTGCTTTCCGTATATTTTTGTTATACTCAGTAAGACTGGTCTCTAGCCAGTCCTCAGTGCGCTTAGATTTATTAAATAGGCTCCGTACTATTTTCCTAAGTTTCTCAAAATCCTTGTTTTGCCTAGTATAGTCGCAATGATTCTCTTAATCTATACCCGATTGTCGGACATGGAATGGCGCACGAGCTGCTGTCATGCTGTCTTCCATATATAACCCCTCTTAGAGTCAACAATCAATTAAAATTTTATTTAAATATTCAAGCTTCACTTCGCTGTATTCCAAAAATATTAGATAGAGACCAAAGTGGTCCTTTAACCCATGATTAGTTATTAGTCAGTTTCAACCTTGCAGCAAGCTTAAGTTTAAGCGCCCCATGTAAACTATGTTCACTGAAGATCTGTCGCTCATCCGCATGACTATGATCTCAACCTCTTACGGGACCGAAACTGATCCAAAAATCTTACGAATAATTTTTCTCTCAAACACTCCATGCTTTCTAACTCTCGAAGTGCATACAGCAGGACAGTGCTTCTCAGAGTCTTCAAGAACTTAATTCATTCGTGACAGGGTTCATGTTGTTGTTTTTTTCTGCAAACGCTGTGCCAACTTGTCACGATGATGTTTGAATTTTTTGTCCCAAAAAATAAAATAACTTCAAAAAATATCCACGCGTCATTACGAATGGTTTACACTTCCAAACCGAGCCCTCCTTTCTGAGTTTATGTATGGAAAAATATTTTTTTGTCGGACTATCTTATGTTAATTCTAATAAAATATTCCTTTTAAGTTCATATCGGATCACTAAAAATGTAAGTCAATATTTTCACCGGACTTAACTTCCTTATCCAAATGTATTGAGTTTTAGGAGCTTCTCTGGAATTCTTCTGTGGAATTCCCGCTTCGCGAAGTAAACTTAAAAAGGAAATAGGTATAATTTTTTTTTTCCACTTTCATATTTGCTAAACCTCTTTTTTTTTAGAGTCATCTAGATGAAGTACTGTCGATATTTGACGATCACAAATCGAATTTATTTGTTTAATGATGACTACATACAAATATTTTTTTTCGTTCATTTATAATTCGCTGTCAGTTTATGGCAGAGCATATTCTGTTCCTACTCCACTTCAAGCACTTCGCCGTCTTTGAACTCTCCACGGAAGATTGTACTGGCAATCAAATTTCCTGCAATCTTCTTATTGCATAGTTTCGGTGGATTAAAGTTTCGAATAAGCATCAATGGAGATTCCTATTTAAGCTTCAAAATGTGTGATGGCATGCCAGTTGGATCCAATTGGATAATTGACTGCTTCTGTATCAATTGATGCAAATATTTGCTATTTCCATGTGTTCCATGTTAACTCACCAACTTTGTAAATATAAACCATATACACACACACCCCCACCCCTAATTCAAAGTGTGTACCAATTATTATTTTTTTTTTTTTTTTATATTTCCACACAGTTTCTTCGATTCAAAATATTGGGATCAAGTACGCAAAATGTTTTGCACTCTGCTTGTTATTAAGAAGAAAAAACAGGCCACAGAATCTCATGTCGGGCGTGAAAAACAAAAATACAAACTTAGAAATGCATTAAGCGATACATACATATGTGCACAGTCAGTGCCCCTGGTGGCAGCGACGAGTTTTTCTGTCGTCGACATAGCCACTTGAAGCTCAACTGCCGGCATTACACAAGCTCTCCACCGCCACTGCTGCATGCATGCGCCTACACAGTGGTACAGTGGCACAGATGGAGATGTGTGACTAGTTGAAGAAGGTAGCACTGACAGACGAGGGCGTTCGGGCTTTGTTCATTACAAGTGGCAACAAGTTGCCCAGAGGAGTAATTACCTCGACCACTGACTGACTGGGTAACTGACTGACTACCTGCGCACATCTCGACGGACTGCCTTTTCAGAGAAAGAAGCGCTAATCTTGCTAAAGAAACTTCTTCTATTTTTCTTTTCTTTTTTTTTTCGTACAAATAAAATAAGCGAAAAGTTGCATGAAGTAGTTGAGTGTAGACGACTTGAAGTTGCGCTGCAATAGTAGGATGACATGCATAAATGATGTATCTGTAGCTGCCAACAGTACACTCCGTTACAAACTTAACGATGCAATGATAATACCCCCAAAAAAAGGAATTATCGTGTACCAAAATATATATATAGATCACCGATCGAAGTGAAGTGGCACAGTAGCAAGCCAAACTAAGTGAGTCGAACCTTACCTTTTGAAGTACAAATACTATTCAGGTTGCATCGATTCGAAATTGAGGTCACCCTTCGTTTTGTTGTTGGTTTTCTGCTGTGCTCAACTTGGTTCTGTGCAGTTCTACTTTGTAGTATTCTGCATATTTCTTGTATTTTGTAACCATTTTTTTTTTTATTTTTTTTATTTATTTTTATTTTTTTTTTAAATATTTTTTTTTCTTCCTCTTAAAGGTTATGCATTCAGTTCAATCTGTTGTCTACTTGTATCCATTGTTCTTCTGCTGTGGAAGGTGCTGATGTTGGCGTTTATGGCGCGCTTTCTGTGCTCGTTTTACGAAGCGTCATCATCGAGGCATCAAAATTAGCTGCAGACGTATAAAAAATTAGTATATATGGGTTTTCTTTTTATCTAGAAAAAAATAATTTTAAGAAGTTTTTAATTTCAGACTTTCAGAAGATGTACAGAACTAACATGACTACACTGAGCGATTTAATTTCCGTTCCTAGGTAGATAAGATCCGTAATATAAGGCCGATGTGCGAGTGGATGCGAAGTCTTAGTCTCTATCTATTACTCTTTCGTTTATAAGTTCTTTATCACTCCTGACCATAATGGGGTAACTCTGGGGGGAGCTCCGACCATTATTTCTATCTGCTACATAGATTTGCACAAACCTATAGGTTCTTCGGTACAGCGCCTAAAAATACACTTCAGACCATGTTTAATACACGTTTTTTGGATCGCGAAATTCGTATCCGCGGTCCATTTAACCCTCAGATTTTTGGGATAACCTTGAAAAACCTCAAAATTAGACGCCAAACTTTTGAAATAAACAAAATTTCTAATCTATAAGTCTTACCATGAGTACTTTTTATTTTTGAGGTTCATTTGAACCCATTATCTAAGAATCTTCATAGCTGAAGACTCTTCAAAACTCAACTATAGCCCCATAACACCGTAACGCCATAACCGAGCGAATAAATCATAAGCAAACTGTATTACGGGACTGTAGTCCGTTCATTGCTTAAACTCTTCTTGCATGGTCCTGCATGCAGGGCACCTTCTCGCGGTAACGGCTCGTTATTCGGCTGAGTTCCTGAATTAAGGCTTTTAAGACTCTTCGATGCAAATAAAAAATAGGACTTGTTCCAAATTAGTTCTTTCAAAAATAATTCTACTAAGTGTTAGAATTTGGAACCAGTTCCATTTTCATTCGCAAAGTAAGCGTCAAACTGCCATATAGAAGAGTCTTTTAAGCGATTGGGAAATAATAAAAGCCCTAAGTATAGAAAAAATTGTTGTGCCAAGATGGTAAAAAATTTAAAAAAAGCTTGGATGTTTAATGAACTTAAAGAAAGCTAGTGTGCCCATTTAGATAAATTTCCAGACAATCTTGGAGATCCTAGCAAAAGTAAGGTTTGATACCCTGTTCTGAAGTGAAGCATATTCCGCTGAGGGCATTTTGCATTGTCTATGCTCTAAGGCTGGTGTGGTAGAACTTCCCACCAACTGTTTTTTCAAAAATAGTTCTTAACAGGTCCTGCAACATGTGGCCGAGCGTTGTCATGATGGAAAATTATGGACTCGTGTCTGGTCGCATATTCTGATACTTTTTTCGAACGAATCAATTGTGTGTGTTCGTCAGAGGTCCCCTTTGATCGTCTGACCCGATTTCAAGAGCTCATAATACAACACACCCTTAAGAACCCACCAAATATAGAGCATTACCTAGGTGCCATGAATATTCGGCTTTGCTGTGGATGTTAATGCTTGGCCGGGCTTCATAAACGATTTCTTGCGCTTGAGATTAGCGTAATGCATCCATTTTTCATCACCAGTGACAATCCATTGCAAAAATTACTTCTTTTTGTGGCTTTCAAGCAACATTTCTGACATGCAGAATCGGCGTTCGACGGACGTGTCTAGGTTTCAATTCATACGGCACCCAATTTTCAAGTTTTTGGATGAATCCTAAGCTTTTGCAGGTGCTTTTTGCATTTGACGTGCATCTCCATCCAGCAATACCTGCAAATCTTCATCTTCAAACCTTTTTGGCTGTCTTCTAAGTCGAAATTGCCAGTTTTAAACCGTGCAAACCACTTCTGGCATATTCCTTTAGCTAGAGCATGGTCACCATAAACTTCTTCCACTAAAATTCTATGACTTTTGGTAGCACTTTTCTTCATGTTACAGAATTCATGGCACAAAGTTCGACATTTTGAAATGAATAGAAAAAATGGTTGTTAACGCTTCAACAAAGGTATTCTAGCTGCATCTGTTGGCTAATATGTGGATGCACCTACTATAAAACGTCCATTGAGTCCACATAAATAGCAAACAAATTGCAAATCCGTCCAAGTGCAGTGCGAGCAGGACAATAAATTCAGTATTCTTGGTTTTCGTAAGCAATTTATTCGTGGCAGATTGATTGGCTGCTGAAACTTATTTTAAATCAATAAATTTTTGTTTTTTTTTGTGCGCGCATCACACCTAAACCGCTTAACTAATTTGTATAAATTTTGGTATAGAAATAGTTGGAACGTTGGTTAAGAATTTAGGCTACTTTTTGTTAGAATCTGAGGGGGGATGCCCCACATCCCATAGAAGCGATATAGAAAATTTGTCATATCTTTGTATACATTTGAGGCATAGCGTTGATCGTGAGAAGTATTTCTATTAAGTATGGTCAAAGTTGTAGAGGGCGAAGTCACGCCTCCCATATAAGCCATAAACAATATTTGTCATATCTTTGCATCCAATTTGAGAATGAAATTTGGTATATTGGGCAAAGAGGTAGTTTTTAATAAAAATTACAGCACCTTTTTTTTCATGATTGTCGGAAGTAACTCCGGGCTGCATCTTTCGATATATTTTGTTCACCCGTGCTCCTTACTATAACTCACCAATAGCTCGCGATGTTCTTGACTGCAGTGTACCTCGATAGTCGATACTATTCTCTGCAGTAGCAAACCAATAACCAACACTTCTTGGCTTATATTTTCAGATGTCGCAGATGTTTTTCGAAGCAGTCGGGTTAGAGTAGCTGAACCTGCTACCAGTTAGAGTTCCGTGGCTATGTTGGAAACTCGTAAACACGCTTAAAGCGTGGCTTCCGTGTAACACAGTAGAATCAATTTTACGTCGATGCCTTGCGTCTGTTAAGTTGTTGTAAGCTGGTGAGGCTTTTTAACATGTTCCACCCGTTGGCATATCTCCATTCCTTGCCACTCTTTTTGACATCGCAACGCTAGTAGGCTACGGCGTTTTAGTGTTCCGTCGTTGGGTTTTTGATCAATTAAGTCTTCTAATTACCGCATTCTTTTATAGATCAACCCCATTCTATTCAACGTATTTCCTTTCTTCCTTTCTTATAGAAAATGCGGCCAATCAAGTCAAAATATAAGAAATAAACTTTTCTGAATCTCCGTCTGCAAGCTTAATCGTCTGACCAACGCTTCATATATCGGCCAGATACAATGAATCAAGTGCGAAATAAAATATTTATGTGTTTCTTGTCTGTGAGCAACGACGAAGGCATAGTTTTTTTTTTTTTTTGCTTTTCTCATTTAATAACCCTCGGGTATAACAAAACTGCAAGAGACACAGAACGCCCTTTTCCGAAAAATCCGTCTATCCGTCTATCCGACTGTCTGTTGGACCGCGAAGCTGTCGTCTGTATATCATGCTGAATGTATCTACGTCTTCTGTTCACCTTACTTCCGTCGTCGCTATTTAGCGTGCCTTTTGCAATTGTTGTAGCCAAGTGTATGCGCGCGTCTAACTCGCTCGCTCGACATACGAGTATCTTTTTTGTAGCCTGCTTTCAATCCTACGCTTTGTATCTATGTATCTGTTACGCTACGCACATCTTTACATACGAGCGAGCGTATGTCTGTCTGTCCGTTTAAACAATTGTTCGCTCATCTGTCGCCGCATGTAAAGCATAGCTAAACCAAGACAATCCCAAGCAAGTCAAGCCAAGCCAAGCCAAGGCGGCCTAAGAATCATCAGGCATTATGAATGGGCATTAAAATTATTATGTGCATGACTTGCCTTGACTGTGCGACCGTACATCCATAGGTTCACGCGTTTGTCCGTCTGTCTGTCTATCCGTCTGTCTGTCTGTCTATCTGTCCGTCTGTCTATCTGTCTATCCATGAGTATGTTTATATGTACATTCGTTAGCCAAACTGTTGCCGCTTGCTTGCTTTGTGTATCGAAGTATCTCATCGTTGTATCTCACACTCTGTATCTCACTTCTTTGCGTGTATATTACTGCGGCCGCTCCGGCTGCTGCTGCTGTTGCTTGGTGCATTGCTCCTTGTTCAGTTCTTATTTCTGTTTGATTTTGTTTAGTTTTCACGACATTGTTTGATTTTGTTTTTATTTCAATTATGCTCTTCTACTCAGAATCTTTACATTTTATTCGTTGACCCTTCGCAGTAGCTATGTATCTGTGTATCTTTGTATCTAAAGTATATTGTAGAATGGCATCTTGAGTAGCGCTTGAACAACAATTGGAAAATTTTTTACATTTTTTTTTTTTGCTGTTTATAAAACGGTTTAATTTAGTTCCTTTTTTTTATATCGTTGAAATAAAAATCGAACAAAATAGTTTAATTTAAATTGAACATCCTTCATAGAGCAATCCTTTTGAAACTTGAAGACTACCCAATGCTCATCCATTGGCATCAATTCTAAATGATATAAAAACTGGCATTTAAGTAGCTGCAAAAAAATTCTTTGTTCGCTGTGAAGTATGAATAGAAGCATCATCCTATTGAAAGCTCCATATAGACCCACAAAATATTTTCTCAGAATTTTATGTAAGCATTTTTTTTTTTTTTTCCAAAATTAAGACTTTATGGTGAAAAATCCATCGGAAATCCATCGGTCCATCGGAAGCAACGACGTTTGCCCATTTTGCTGGCAGTTTGTGTATTTCAGCCCAAAAAAAACTTCTTCTGCCAATTTTTGATACACTTTTCTGAAGTGAAGCATATTCCGCTGAGTGCATTTTGCATTGATCTGAAGAAGTAGTAAACAGAAGGGGTCATGTCTATGCTTTAAGGTTGGTAAGATAGAACTTCCCATCCACTGTTTTCCAAACAGTTTTGAACCGGTCCTACTTGATAGAAAATTATGGATTCGTGTCTGTTCGCATATTCTGGACGTTTTTTCGCGTTTGCTTGCTTCAAACGAATCCATTGTGTTCGGTAGAGGTGCCCTTTGATCGATCGTCTGACCCGATTTCATGAGCTCATAATAAAACACACACTTAAGAACCCACCAAATATAGAGCATTACCTTGGCGCCATGGCTATTCAGCTTTGCCGTGGATGTTAATTCTTGGCCGGGCTTCATAAACGATTTCTTGCGCTTGAGATTAGCGTAATGCATCCATTTTTCATCACCAGTGATAATCCGTTGCAAAAATTACTTCTTTTTGTGCCGTTCAAGCAACAGTTCCGACATGCAGAACCAGGTTTCAATTCATACGGCACCCAATTTCGAAGTTTTTGGATGAATCCTAAGCTTTTGCAGGTGCTTTTTGCATTTAACGTGCATCTCCATCCAGTAATGCCTCCAAATTTTCAACTTCGAAACTTTTCGGCTGTCCGGGTCGTTCATCGTCTTCTAAGTCGAAATTTCAACTTTTAAACACGTTCGTTCAGCTAGAGCATGGTCACCATAAACTTCTTCCACTAAAATGCGTTGACTCTCGGCAGCACTTTTCTTCATGTTACAGTGGCACAAAGTTCGACATTTTGAAATGAGCAGAAAAAATGTTTTTTTTTTTACGCTTCAACCAAAATATACTAAAAAATACCCGCAATCGCAATAGCTTCCAAATGAATATAGTCACGGTTGAACACGACACAAAGTAATATTAGTAACGCCCTCTCTTAGAAAACTGTACGAATTCATGTATACAGCCAAGCTTTCATTTTATGAAGTTGGAAACTTAGCCTTCAAGCCGAGGAGCCACCGTGAAAGTTTAACGGTACATAGAACTGCTTATGATTTCGAATACGCCAATATCTAAAGCAGTGCTCGGAATTGCGTTTACGCTCGAGAAGTCTTTTTTTTCGACGGACCTTTTCTTGGTTTACATTGTTGCCAAAATTTTCACGTTTTTTGTATTTGTTAAAATTTTTTTTAATTTTTTTTATGTACCGAAGCCGAACCTTTTCCTACGCACAAAAGATTGACCGGTGCCGAGCACTGATCTAAATTGAACATTTTCTTATTGCTTTATATCTTCAGTACGAACACTTTTATGTCTAGGGAGTAATTTCTCAGAGGTTGAAAGAATTTGTTGTACATACTTGGCGGACCAGAACGCGGTATTTTTTCATGGTGTTCCGGGTCTTTAAGAAAGCTTTTTCAAGAGTGCTTTCCCCTGCGTTCAGTAAAGCCAAACAGTTAACACTTGTCCAATGGGTCTGAAATATTCCGATTCCATTACCATGTATGCCAAATTTCATCACTGTACCATTTGATTGCAAAGAATTGACGAATTTTATCATTGCTTATATATGTAGGCGGGGTATGGACCCCTTCAATTTTAACCAAAAGTAGCCTATGTTCTTTTTCAACGTCCCATTTATCATTCTGTACCAAAATTCATATAAATGTGTTTAGCGGTTTGGGTGTGATGCGCGCACAAACAAACAAAAATAAGTATTGTATAGGGACCTTGTATTATTAATAGGTGTTTTTTTTTTTTTTTTTCATTTACGAATTTATGTTAAAAAAATGTTTGCAAATATTTAATTGAAAGTAGAGTCCATCGCTAGACACGCCTTTTTGCCCCAACTTTCTGGTAATTTTTGTATACTAGCTCGTTGGAACGACTCGTCTTTTGAGGTTATCATATTATGGACTCATGTCACATCATATCTTCGACCGGAACTAGTAGTCGAAGGAAACAATGTCTGTGGGACTCACTATGCTATGCTATAAACCTATACATTTTTGGCATCCTAAAATCTGTTCACAAGTGAAAAATTCGCCTTTCGACGTCACGCGGCTTCTACTAGTTTGGCACCCAATTTCCTTGCTTTTAATTTAAGCCTCAACAGCTCCCATTGATTCTGACCACTTCTGCAGCGTCTGGTCTACATAGAGCAGTCATTGCAATGCTACGTCTTCATACTTTTTGAGTAAACTTCCTTGTCTTCGCGTTAGAAATCACCTCCGACACGATTGTTCAGTTATAGCATGCACGCCTCAAGTTTGCACTAAGATTATGTAAACTTCGGCCTTACTTTTCTTCATATTAAAGAACTTCATAAACACTTCATCTGTTACGAAATTCGATATGTTCCAGTTCGGAATATAGGTCATATGAAACTAAGCTTCCCAGCAATGTGTCAATGTAAACAATTGGGTTGGATTAAGAAGTTCCAATTCAGCGTTGTTGGTTTTAAATTGTTTTCCAATAATTGATGTATTGGAACATACAACATATTCGTGTGTTTAATCGCCAAAAAAAAAGCTAAAACTGATGACAAGAAGACATACTAAAATATATTTCACAGCAACAACAATGATGAAGCAGTGCAACACCGAGAAGTTGTTGAGTTCAAAACGCAGAGCTAAACCAATAAGCGATACTTGACTTCTAATGGCAGCCTAAGAGACTAAGAGTCAAGCCAAAGAGATTCAAGAGAATTATCGAACGAATATATGCAGAAACACACGCACAAGGATATGGGACAAATTTTAGTAGAAGCTGCCAACGAATCCGAAAGCAAATAACAACAAAAATGCTACACATACCTTCCTACCTTCCTCCTCTCCTACCTATGTACATAAATTCTAGTAAAAAGCATAAAATTTTTGTCTTGACTGTTGGCTACCTTTTTTGTTGTTGTTGTTGTTGGCTGTTGGTTGTTGGTTGCCTGAGATGCCATCATCATTTGTGCTTAGAGAGAGATTCACTTGGACTTCGGTTCGAATTCGGTTCACTTGAGTTCAAAGTCAAGGAAGCCAAATGTAGACAGACTAAGCAAATCGAAGAAGAAGAAGAAGCAGAAGTAGAAAAAAAAAAAAAAGAACAGACATACACAGTTGGTTTTTTCCATCCATCCGTCCTTTGCGTATTCATTATTCTTTCGCACATCCTTACGTATTGGCTATCTTTAGACTTTAGCCTGGGTTATTCGAGTTCACATGAAACGAAACATCTGTAGCTACAGTCTGGTCCTGTTCGGTTGGGTTTTTACTGTCAGTTTTAGTTGCTATTTGTTCTTAAAAAAAAAAAATAATAAAAAAAAAAATACAAAAGGTGTTTTTTGAAACGCATAGAATTGCAAAAAAAAAAAAAATAGAATGTTGACTGAAGAAATCAGAGCAAAAAAGACAGTGAGGCACCGAAAGAACAAGAACCTGCAAATGTATTGTAGCAGCTAGAAATAATGTTCGAAAACCGCCTAAAGTTAACCCCATTAGGGTCAGAAGTAATAGAGCAGTCGATATAGCCATGTCCGTCTGTCGGTCCGTATGAACGAAAGCATCTGGGAAACGGTAATAGCTAGAGACTTCGTGTTTTTTGCATTGGAATAGGACTTTGTCTGAATTTTACGAGTTTATTTTGAAATATTGCTTTTCCAGTTGGTTAAAGGTTATAGAATATAGGTATACTGGAGGCGGTATAGACTTGTCCAACTGTCTGTCAGTGTGGAAATCAAGAACTTCTTCAAATTTGAATATTTAGTTGCTCCTGTTTAGATGCTTCAGTTAACTTTTATTAACTAATTCCGCCAACAATTCATTTTAGTGAAGTAAATATTTGCATCACGTGGCAAATCATCAGAAAATGCGCATCATTTCTATGCCATTAAGAGAAACATTTTCGTATGACGTATTTTTATCCGTAAGTAGCTGTAGATGGTACCTCCACTTGATTGTGTTATTTTTAAATGCGTTTGCATCTCCCGTCAGCACGCTTCGATGCGTGCTGACGGGAGATGATTTGCGTTGTTTTATTCAATTTCGCTGAATTCGCTGTCACTCGCACACCTCCAGCTTTGAAAATAAAAATGTTTCTGCATTTTGTTCCGATTAAGTGCTTTCATAGAAGTTATTCGAAAATAAAGGAAACAAATAAAAGCAATTATTCTTGGAAGATGTTTGAATTCTTATAACTTAAAGTATTACTCCTACTTGGTGCAAAGAGTGAGAACAAATGCTCTCCAATGACTTCTATTCACTGCTTTGGCTCTTAGTTCACTCCACGTTCCCCTGAACCCGATTTCAGTATGGACAGTGCGAAACCATGTTTGCCTTGGATGACCTCTCTGACGGCTGCCTTGTGGGTTCCATCTTTACAATGTTGTCGTCTTCTCTGCGCAAGGTGTGACCTAGCCAATTCTACTTGCATCTTTCTATTTCAAATTTTAATAGCTTCGGTGTTTGTTGCTTACCAAGATAGAGGAACTTCTCAACATTTTCAATGGTGACAATGCTGCTGTCGCTGAGTTCGATCGTCAGAGACGCTGCTGAAGTGGTTTAAGACCTATTGCACGAGCTTTAGCTTCCAGACTCCGAAGCTTCGCTGCAGCACCACTTTGCGTGTGCGTCATTAAGTCTTCACTGTAGGCCTTCTGGCACCTCCGCGTTTGTGCGCTTTAGGACGCCATCGAGGACTACTATGAAAAGGAATGGTGGTGACAGTACAAAACCTTATCGGAAACCTCTGTTTATAATGAAATTGTTGTTGTTGTTGCCTTTAAACCGCACGGTGAGAGCTGCGTCCACGTAAAGAACCTTTATGAGATCAGCTCAGTGACCTCCATAACGCATCTCTATTGATAGTGTCAAACGCCAGCTCGAAGTCCAAAAAAAAGAAGGTATAATGTGGACCTCCACTCGACCGATGCTTAGTATATTAATGTGGTCTACACAAGACCGATTTAGTCGGAACTCATTCTTCTCTGGCTAAGATGATGAAGGCTAGTACTCTTTGGATGGAGTTTGAAAGTGTTATACCAAGCCAATTTCTGCACTGCCTTAGATACCCCTTTTTGGGAATAGTGACGATAACCCTCTCCTTCCAGACATCTGGATTGGTCGCAAATATCCATGCCGCACGGATAATGGAATGTAGGGCGCGTGAGATGGTGTTTGCGCTGGCCCATCTGGCCTAGCAGCTTTGTTGTTTTATAGCTGGCTCAAGGCCAGATTTATTTCGTACCCAATAGGCGGATCAGTAGAAATACTTCTGTTGGGGTTTCGACGCTGCTCGGTGTTAGGAATTGCCAGAGTTTCTGACTCAGTATCATCGATTGTAAAGAAGTCTTCGACTGACGACATACTGGACCCGTCACTAGCCTTGATAGGTGGATAGGTGGCTAACGTTTCCTAATTCCTTTACCGCTATGTAGACACCGTGTAAGTTGTTGCAGTTCACTGCCTGTTCTGCCTTACTGGCTATGCTTTCCACATAAGCCCTCTTATCCGAACGGACTGATTTTTTTTCTATGCCTTTGTACTTCGTTATATGATCCACGAAAGTTGCTGCGGTCCACATACATTTAGCTGTGCTTTTAATACCCTGCGCTTCTCAAACAGAGTCCAGGTGATGTTACTTATCCGCGGCTTCCGTCTGAAGTGCTGCACCTTGAGATCACGCTGTTTGGATTTGCTTCCAAGTTGGTGTAAACTTATACTGCGAGAGGGCAGAGTATGGTTGCTCTTGCTACCGTTGGAGCATAGATGATGTTTCAAGATCATCCAGATTGAAGATCTGTTTGCGTTGCTGTTGCCTTTTGATTCCTTTTCGACGTGGACGTAACCCTTCAACAATCAGTTTGTGATCGCTGTTCATAACAGCTTCAGTTTCGTGACTAGTGCGCCCATCGGGGAATGTTCGGGTGCGGACAAATATATCGCCACTAGGGACAGAGTTGATTGTAAAGTCGCGAAGCTTATAAAACTCGTCCTTAGAGTCATCTATGTCTGGTTCGGTAGGTACATAGCACTGGACAATGGTTATTTTGCGGAACTTGCTTTTAAATCGAGCTTTTATTATGCGGTCAGAGATAGGCTTACACCATTTACTCGTCCTTGAGTGTGGTCACTGCAGATGAAAAAGTGACCTTGTGACCAGGTTGTAAGATTCGCCTTGCCCGAGCAAACTGGTTTCAGAGAGTCCGAATCTAATAGCGCTCCATCTCACTGCATCGAGCTTAGAAGCCATTTTTTAATCTTGTAAAGGATGCCTGAGTGCCAGACCCTGTCACATCCAGATATACAGCTGAGCAGTATTTGTTATTTTCAAAAGCATCTGTGATGACATTGTTCATGTGTTCCATGCCATCTTCCAAAACCGAACTGATGTTCTGGTATGATGGTAAGTTCCTCCAAACGGGCAACATCATTCTCAATAGTATTGGACCGTATGACATGCTTTGGAATCACAATAACTTCGGCATTGAAAATATATGTCAATAGCGGGCTACAATTAGCTGGAAGACCTTTAATCGTAACCCTATCTATCAGCTTGTACTTCCGTGAGAGAGGTTTGACAAATGGTAAGACTCATGCAGAGCTTAAAAAAGCATCAACAACATCATTTTCCGTAACAGTGTCGCAAATATTGTTTGGCTGGAACTCATTACTCAAGGGATTTGCAAATGCTTCAACTTAATCCCTACCCGATCTGCAACAGACTCCATTGTTGTCTTGATTGGATGCTTTAGATGTTTGGTCATCCTCCATAGACTATATTGATAATAAGTTCAAAAGGGCTTCAGATTTCGTAGGTACTGTGCGGTTGACTCATTTCGTAGATCAAACAGTCTTTTTCTTAGTTCGTTGACAGCTTTGTTAAAACTTCATGGGTGATGTTGAGATATAAATAAACAATATAATCCATTATATCAGAAATTTTTCGCGAATCCGTAGGCCAGTATGTGGGCTTGCCTGTAGATAGTGTATAGTTCCTTGCCTTTGGGATTAGCTAGTCTCGAGCCAGCTTCTTTAACTGCAAATCTTGGAGGAAAATACACTTATACCACCCTTAGCGAGGAGTGTGATAGCATATTCAAAGAATACAAGCAAACTGAAGAATGAATAAGCAAATCTAAATATGTGTATTTAAGGACTCTATCTCCTACAGTATTCATGATCTCGATTTTCATACGGACAGCCAAACGAATTCAACTTTTGATGCTGATTTATGCATCCCGAATCAATCATACTAAATCATGAATATAAGAAAAATACAATTTTCAAAATTTGGTTTCTGTCTGGAATTTTTGTTCCGGCTTATCTTCGAAACGGCTGAACCGATTTTGATGCGACTTTCACTGCTTGATAGCTTATATTCTAAGAAGTAACATAGGCTACATAGGCTTATTTAAAATCGGATTGTACGACTCTTAATTCACAACATGAGTTTGATCAAAATCGGTGAGGCTCTAGACTACGGTGTGTGGTCAATGCTGACTCATTAAATAGCAAAATAATAAAATATATATGGAACAAGATTTCAAATTACACAAAATTAATGTCAATACAAAGTGATTTAATATTGGAAATTAATCCTGCGACGAAGTCCCAAACCATAGACATTTTAAAGGCGACAAATATTGAAATTGAACAAAAGCTAATCTACCCTCCTCCTCCTCGACACGATAGAAACCGCAAGAGTATATGTAATTATATCGGTCACAGATACAGTTACAGAACACACACACACACATGTCTACTTGTAGATACATATATATGCAAACATTCCACACGATTATGCGTTGGTTGACATGAGGGAGGGATGTCGAATTCATTTGTACGACATTTAAGTGATTCAATATTTAAAACTCTCGAAACGAATCACTTCTTCTTCATCAACATTTTTCCTTTTTTTTTTTTTTTGTTTGATGCCACTTGCTTTCCCATTGACACCAAACATTGACACCAAAAGCGGCCTTTCGGCTTCGTGTATAAAATCAATAACGACATACACACACATAGAAACACACACACAGACAGACACACACTTAGTATGGCAGCCGGTGACATGGGAACGAGAGAAAATTTGTACAACAAAGCAACACAGACGGACACACAGACACAGAGGAAGTTGAAGTATAGCGCAAGGATTGTGCAAGCAGGCAATGTTCCTTCCTTCATCATAAAAAGGGCGTCGAATTTTATTTTGTATAGAAAGAAGACTAGGGGAAGTTTGAGTTGAAGTCAAACTGAAAAAAAATAAAGCGAAAAAAATTTTCAGCTCAGCTTTTGATATACATATGTCATATTAGTTCGTTTAAAGATGTTTTTCATCCACAGAAGCAATTACTAATGGTTAAAAAAAAAAAAAAAAAGGGGGGGGGGGGAACAAAATTAATTAATTGATTTCTAACTTGTGCATAATTTCTTTACTCTTCATTAATTTTTATGATTTTGAGTTTCGGAAAGCTGAGGATATTGAAGACTCTGGATCCAGAATCCAGGATCTACATCTTTAACTAGACTTCCAGTGATTGATTGAGAGTAGGTTGAGACGTCCATACATTTATACTCGTAGCTCTATAGTCGACAAACTATATCGTAGGGTGTCTATTAGAATCAAAAAGCTGTTGGTGAAGCATATACATCTGGAAACTAACTTTTTTTTTTTACAAAAATTCTCTGCTCGCTGGCGAATCGCTATAAAGGACAAGGCTGACCATACCTGAGTCACATCTCCGCAAAAATGTGCTGAAAATTTCGAGCCATAATTTCAGTCCGTCGACACGACTTCTGCAGAAACAAAAAACAAGAGGTTAAGATCAACTTGTCCTCCCAGTTGCTTCCATTACAACAGAGGAAGTCCAGTCGCATATAAAGAGTATCCAGACCAAGAAGACATCAGACGAAGATGCCGTACTTTTCCTGGTTATAATATTTAATGCGGTGTTGAGATTAGAACACATACCAAGGCAGTGGACAAAGGCTCATATCTGTATGATCCATAAATCTGGAAAGAGCACGTCGGCAGTGGATTCATACAGACCAAACAGTTTACTTTCTGCGGTGGCCAAACTGTTCGAAAAGTTTTCAATGACGAGTATGAAACTGTAAAAGAACGTATACCACTTTTCCAGTTTAGATTCGGAAAAGTCCATGGAACTTCAGAGCAGAACTTCTTGAAGGCTTTGAAGCGAAGGAGTACGTGTTGGTGGTACTACTTAGATATATTGAAGACCTTTGACAGAGTGTGGCACTATGGCCTTCTTTATAAACTCAAAAGATTGCGGAGCAATAATAGCCTATGGATGACCCACACGATCAAATATTATTCGATGCATCTCAGTCTAAAGATTAGTTTAGACTTAATTGGGTCAGAATATGTTGAGAAATAATTTTAATTTTGTATTTTTGTGTATTTAAAGAAACTAAGAAATAAAAATTTTGCTTCGGAACCAGCCACAGAATTTTAATAGATACATAAATGAGAAGAAAGGCGAAAATAGTAGGATCCACTCCATATACAGACTAAGTATAAAGGCTATAAAAAGTCATACGCACACACAACGAATAATATTCCAATCAGGACGGACAACATTTAACACAAAAGGCCAGACACATTTACTCTATGGTCTGCGTAACTTGATGGGTTAACTGGAGACACTGTCTACCGTATATGTAGATGACCGAACGGATAGACGGACGACAATCGCTGCTTAAGAGCAAAAGCGGCAAAGAGTATGGATTTTAAATTGCCAGTAAACGAAGGAACGAAGAGATAAAACTTAACTTAACCCTGATGCATTTCGACGGAGCAGCATTGGCAGCAAATGCGTACAGAACACCCGTAGAAATATTAACAAATTCATGTTTACATAAGTGACTGAGCCATATTTTATCCTCGAAACAATTAAGCACAATTTCGAATGAACGCGGAGGAACACACTGTCAAAGCAACAGGAACCAAAAAAAAAAAAAAAAAAAAAAAAAAAACACGACCACGACCACGACAGAACACTGTAGTATGTACTGTGGGCAAAATCGACTAAGCAAAGCTTAAAAAAAAAAAAATAGCTCGTACTTGAGTCGCTTACTCTAATAGGAACAAAAATGCTGCGAAGCATCTTACACTCGAACACTTCTAACGCCGTTTCAACTCAATCACGGAGCACATCCTTTGGAAGATGGAGAGAAGACAGTTGGCGCAAACAGCGGAATCTCTATGCTTAAAGATAGAACAATGAGTCCTTCAACCAGATTTCCATTTTCGTCCTTTGGAAGATGTAGAGAAGACTTAGGCCAAAACAGTTGGCGCAAACAGCGGGATCTCTATGCTTAAAGATGGAACAATGAGTCCTTCAACCAGATTTCCATTTTCGTCTTAACAGCAAGTTATTCCGGGCTTAAACCTTCACTCAGACGCGCTTGAACCTTTAATAAAATTTTTAAATTTCATTTCTGTCACATAATCTCAAACTAGGTCTTCAAACGTACGTCTTTCTTGCTCCATTTTCTTTAAAGGCGTTTCTTCTCTCGCAGTTTCACTCGATTTCGTTGTGCAACATCTCACGTTGTGTCCACGTCCTACCAAGAATTATTCACAGCTTTCGTATAACCAATAACCTCCTTGGCAGTCTTATACATGAAGCCTATATCAACAATGCTCACATATATCTTGAGAGGACAGAGAGGTTGCCTGAAGCCGTTTGGAAAAGTGTGTCTAAGAAGATTTCGTAGGTCTGTTGTGAGTTACAAAAAACTATCAAAATCTTCACAATTTAATGCTATTTTTCGCCGAATTAAAGTTGAGTCAATATAGACTTGTACGGCTGTCGGTATGAGGTGTTAAATACTTTCAATCTCCTTTTCATCGTTACGTTAGAAGCCCTGTTAGAGGACTTGCATCCTTACGGGCACATACGGTCAATGGTACAGTCCCCTATAAGAATTAGTGGTTTCAGATTGAAAAACATCTGAATCCAGATATGTCGGGCTATCTTTTGATATCTTCTGGAAGTTGTATAGGTCAGATTTGCTAATTCCATATTTCACTAAAGCAAACATTTTCCATTTAATTTCCTAAGTTTAGCTCCACCAGAAGAGTTTTTATTCTTAAATTAAAACAAGCTTTTTGTTGTTCCCCGTGGACCACCACTTCGGTCTTCTGAAGTTCATCAGCTGCTTCATATGTTAGGCAGCCTTCAACGTTTGCTTATTTTCCCGGTTTATGTTCCGTCATATATGATACCCACAAAAAGGTGTCTGGGAAAACATCCAAAGTTGTAGTTGAAGTGATGCAAACATTAGTCAACCCACAAACCCACCCACCAGTTTGCTGAATCCTATGACAATTCCAGTTCACTCTTCTAGAAGTTGTAACTCGCATAAAAATATGTCTCTCCATTTCTGGGTTTTCGTGTGAAATAAATAAATGACTCACTAAGAGGTGTTAGTACTCATAAAAACTTGCTTGAAGCAATGAAATGTTTGTTATATGTCGGAATCGGAACACTAGAAGGTTAGCCCCTAAAGACTTTTTTTTTCAAACCAAAAAAAAATTTCTCAAAGGTCTCTGTATAAAGTCAAAAATAGAGTCGATCTCTTGAAGATGTGCTACATGAATAAATTCTGTATGGGACTTGGCATATCGGAATATGTCTGACCTAACGGGTGGGGTAGGGAACTTTGGCGGCAAACCCGAAGCCAGGTCATGTCTATAGTACAGTTCCACTCGATATTCCAAGCTAGTTCCCACATGTACAGTAATTCTCATCAGCTGTGATTGTTAGTGAATATGATTCGAACATTGCCGAAAGCAATTCTTTCTCTGAGGCAACTGTATAATGGTGCAACGTGAACGGAGTAAGAGTGGGTGATGTACGAATGTGTTGGTAGCTCTTCCACACTTCGATTTTGCTCCATTACAAAGCCGTCCCCGTTTTCGTCTCGTTGCTCATTTTTATTTTTATGAGGCCTAACGAAATTTTATTATTTTTAAATATATATATTTTTTTTTAACACACCCTGTATATTACAAAATATTTTCCCTCATTTATTATGCAACTGGACCACAGTATTCTGAGACATACAACAGACAAATGCAGAGTCTTTATAATCGTATAGACAAAACGTTCATTTGAACGACAAGGCGGGGGAGGCGGACACATAAAATGGTTAATGGGGTCCGACGGACTGACTGACTGCATGACTGACTGGAGAGCGTACGTGATGTCGAGTCAGTAATCAACGCATTGTGAAAATGCCAGGAAACAATAGTAGACGAGTACGAGAACACTGGAAGAAGTAGAAGAAGCAGAAGCAGAAGCAGAAGAAGAACTGTGTAAAATGAGTGACTCAGATGACGGTGATGGTGACGGCGTTGACAAAGTTTACGACGAGCAAAGAACAAAACACATCGAAGGGTGGCAATGTTTAGTGTTTAGTTGTACGGGATAGATGGATGGATGGATGGCTTTGCCACTTCCGTTCGGTGGTTGGCTTGGCTGGTTGTGAAAAAAAAAAAAAAAAACATTCAAAGGAGTCCAAAGGAAAAACATCAAGAGTTAGCATCAGGCATTTAGCTGGAAACGAAACGAGTTATGCATATTCATTTTTGTATTTATTTATTTATTTATTTATTTATTTACACACTTTGGCCGGAATGGTCTGGTCGCACGCTTACTTCAAATAAACATAGACGAAGTAGGGTGTTCGTTCAAGTAGTATTCATGACTGCCTGACTGGGGCAGTGGTGCGCTGCTGTAACCCTCTGCAACTTAGTCAAAATCCGTGTGACAAGCCCATACCCCATATACGTACATACTCGTACAGCGTAGGTCAATGTTTGCATTGGTTTGAGTTGTTCTGCTGCGACAATTGGATTTTGTGGGGCTTCTACTGCTATATAAACTGAATGCGTGCAAGGATACAACGCACACACATTGAGCTGTTTTGTACAACTTCAACCAAAAATCAATTAAGATGTGCGTTTGTTAAATGACAACTTCTGGAAAAGTAATTTCAAACGAATCAGTCTGAAGCAATTGAATTCTGATTTACGTAAATCATAAACATAGATGAGTGCACAATTTTAATTGAAATTTTATGTGCTTAGACTTGCATATTTGTGTGTATAAACTGTCTTTCAAAGTATAAACTGTTCATTAATTTAGTATTTAATTGAAAAATGTTTATTGAAACAAATGTCTCAAAGCATGCTTAATTGTGTTATTCTCTCAAAAACCACTCCATTAAGCATTAATTTTCTCAATGAAAATCCTTAGAGCAGCTAATTTTGCACAAAAATCCTTAAACAAAACATTTCAACATTTCCTTTAAACATATTTTCACCAAATGCATGCAGCACCTACTAGTAAGAGGCATATAAAAGAAATAGCGTATAAACGTAGCAAATAGTTTCATAACTGGCGAAAAACCTAAACAGAATATGGCGATTGCATACCGAAACAATTGTCTCGTTTACTTTTCAATAACTTTTCAATTTCAGAGAACTCAACGCGTGAATTGATTGAAACTACTAAGGCGAATCAGTTCCAACAATAAGAATTTTGTGAAGAAAAAAACAACAGAGAGCCTATGCTCTGCTTAATAAAAGGGTCGGAGGATCAATTAATTTTAATCTGTCATAACAAGTTGGAAGATTTTCATGAGTATCCCAATTAAGACAGAAAAAGAACAAACTTCTTGTGAAACGCCTCAATACGATCTGAACTCTGAATACCACAGTAAGGATGCCATACTACTTACTTAGATGGCTGTAGTCTGGCTAGCGTCAATTGTTTGAAATGCCAAGTGCGCAGAGATCTCTTCATAACTGGTCGTTCTCCAAACATTTTTGGGCACCCTATGTAAGCCATAACTGCTGGAGCTCTTTTAACCAATCGAATGAAGTCCCAGCCGCTGTAATTTTAGACGCTGGACTATGTCAACCTCAACGAATAGCTCAAAAAGCGGGCGGTTTATAAGGGACCTAAACTCGCCTAAGGTCGCCAACTGTAATAGGATTAAAAATCCAGCGGAGCATCTTTCTCTCAAAGATTTCCAACATCGTTTCGTCTGACTCAATCACGGTCCATGTGAATATCAGCGTCTTATAGAACTTGACATTCTTCTTGCGAAAGATGGCTTTACTTCTAATTTGCTTGCTTAGCTCGAAATAGCATCTTTTGCAGGTGCGATTCTTCTCCAGTCTGACGTTGTTGTTACTGGTTATCTCGGATCCAAGTTAGACAAAGTTTTCTACAACACTGAAGTTTAAATGCTCCATCGTCACAGACCGACCAAAACGTGATGACGGCGTGCTAGAAGACACCAAGTACTTCGTCTTGTCCTCATTCAGCGCTAGAACCATGAGACGAGACTGTTTTTAAATCTCCGAGTATGCCTTGATGACTCGCAGCTCTTGTGTACCGATGATGAGCAGCATTACTTCCTTTTGGACGATCGAACTCGATATATTCTGTATGTACGAGCACTGGCGTAGGATATTTTCCATCAGAATATTGAAAACACCGCACGACAGCGCATCACCCTGTTTGAAACCTCTTTTGATAACTAAAGGTTCGAAGATCTTCTTTCCTACCCTGACAAAACTTTGCGTGTGTGATAGGAACATCATGCAAAGATGAACGATCTTTGCCGGAATACGTAGAGCTACTAAGAGCTACTAATCGACAAATAGTTGGAGTGTGTCTCTGTTAAGCTCACGGATCTTCTCCAGGACTTGTTGTTATGAGAATGTTTGGTCACTGATCGATCTTTTTGGTCTTCTGATCAGTGAATTCTTATTTAACTTCAACGTATTACACTATACCCGCGGCAGAACCTTACCTCATGGACCCCATGGATAGAAGACTTATTCCGCGGTAGTTGGAGCAAACAACGAGGTCTCTTTTATTAAAGATAGGAGATAAGATTGAAGCCATTGCGTAAGCGTTCATCGGACCATATCTTGCATAAAAGATGGTGCATACTCCTAACCAAATCTTCGCCGCCGGTTTTGCATCACTCTGCGGTAGCCCATCAGAGCCGAATACAACAGTTTCCCCATTAACTAATGGTTCCGAAGTCATTTCTAGTGGGAAAGAAAAATGACTTCTCCATAATCTCAGTGATTCCTGTTCATCCGTAAACAGTTTTCCATTGTCATTCATACAGAAAGTTACTCCACGTTTAAAACCTTCAGTCAGACACTTCATCCTTTGCTACAACTTTCGAACGTCATTTCTGCATACAACCTCTCAACATCCCAAACTTCCAAGGTTGTTTGGTGATTATCTTCAGGAGTTGTTAAAGGAGAGTTTCAATTTACAAATGTGTCACAACCAGCATCAACAAAAATAAGTTCAAGAAGTCTTCCAGTGCAGTCATTGCAGCAATGAAGAAAATTCTTATGGAGAATTGTCAAATCACTATTAGAGAAATTCGGGAGGATGTTGGCATATCGGTTTACTCATGGGCATGGAATTTTTACCAAAAAAATGGCTTGGTACAACGTGAGTTCTTGCCAGAAGGTCGTAAGGAATATTTTTGCATGCTTTTTGCAACACGAAAATTCACCTTGCTTACACAAAATTGCATCCGTATTCAAAGAACTTTGATTACTTCAACTTTTTTTTGTCTTGTCAAAACTGAAAAGACCCATGAAAACATAGACCCATGAGTATACAAAGACCGCATAAATAAAAGAAACGCCTAACAGAAGTGCTTCGATATTTGAAAAATGCGCTGGCACAAGGTTATTATTGAAGTACATAGATAATATTTAAATCGCAGAACAATTTTTCTTTGTTTGTGCACGCATCACACCTAAACCGCTTAAACAATTTGTATAAATTTTGGTATACAAATAGTTGAAACGTTGGAAAAGAATATAGGCTAGTTTTTGGTAAAAAAAATCTGAGGGGAGGATGCCCCATATACCCCATATAAACAATGTTTGTCATATCTTTGCAAGCACTTCAGGTAGAGAGATGAACTTTGATATACATATTAATGGCATCGCAGGAAATATTCCTACTAAGTTTCATCCAAATTGGAGAGGGTGAAGTCCAGTCCACCAATTAAGTGTAAATGATTTTAGAAGATTAAGTTTTTTCTTATATTTATTTTTCTTTCTAATTTATTTAGTGTTCTTCATTTTTTCAACTCCATTGTTTTTTTATGGAAGTTTTGAGTGTTCCTGTTGAAGGTTTAAATCAAAAGAATTAAATTAAAACATTTAGAAGACACAACACATATAACAAATTTTGGATTATTTCCATTAAAAAAAATTGCATCATGTTAGGAACTCAAAACATCCTTGGTTGCATTTTGTTTTTTTTTTTTTTTGTTGTCGCTTGGTCTTCATCGTCATCGAAGCAATAATTCGCAACTAGCCAACTTATATGTTGGGCACTTTCAATGGCACGACAAAGTCCACAGACCATTGGGTTAGTTCCTTGAAAAATTCTAGCAATAACTGTGTTTTATGCACGGACTTAAGCGCGGCAAGTTGCTTCGCTATTTTGACAAAGTAACCCAATTCAATAGCATGTGGTCTAAAGCAATAGCAGGTGCCAAGCAAGAACGTTATAGGTTAGAATGAAATACAGGACATTGCAGTAAAATATAAATTACCGCTGCAAAACACTGCTCAGCTCAAGTTGCAGTCTCTCGATCTGCTCATCGCTTGCTATTAATTCTTTTTGTACAAACAAAAACCAATCACGCAGCTGCTTGCTAGTGTAAGGTTGGCCCAGCTATTAGGTAAACAGTTAGCCGAATTATTTCGTTTAGATTTTTATATAAACGACTTCAACGTACCACCTGCAAGTGTGCAGCCTTCTCATCGGCAGCACGCTGCTTAAGAATTTTGGAACATTCATATTCTGACATCAACTTGGTGCTCTCTTCCAGCACAGCGGAAAACTTTGCGTCTTGTTGGTCTTTCAGATATGACTGTGCACTGGCAAGTCCAACTATTTCATCACATTCGAACTGTTGTATGTCCTTCGTTAAGCGTAGTACGTGCATCTCTGCATGTAGCGCCTTTTCACGTTCCAGCATGTCATTAATTCTGCGCTGACATGCTTCGGTATTGCGCTTTAGTTCAACGCATGCTCGCTCATCGGCGTCAATGCATTTTACAACATTTTGCAGTTTCTCCTTCAGTTGCTGCTTCTTTAAGTGGTGATATATGTTGTTGGAGAAGTAAATTAATATAGTTCTTCTTCTTCTTATTATTATTATTTTTAGTTACTAAATACTTACCTCATGAACAATAAGCTTTAGCTCATCTCGTAAACGTGCAACCTGCACCAAGTTCTGTTGGCAGAAATCGGACATGGTGGCACCTGCTATTCCGACTGTTTGCAATTTTTTGAGCGGAAAAATTACACAAATTTGCTCTTTGTTGTTCAAATCGGTAGAACCACCAACGGCTTCATATAGCGCTGTAGCGCTTTCAACCGGTATTAGACGCTCTACTGTTAAAAACTGTTCACTTTGATCCTCGTACTGCAATTGCAGGTGCTGCATTGTGGTATCGGCATCGCACTTAGATGTCATTGCAGCGTGCATCATGAAGTATCTCTTGCGAATTATATTTAAGCTTCAATTTTTAAAACTAGCCAAAAATTTTGCACTAAAGAATTTTATGGAAAAAATTTATAAACAATTTTCGATTTATGGAGATAAATAAAAATCAGTTAATATGAAACCACTTTTAAGTTAGTCTCTCAGCTTGCTTTCTGAAAAGTTAATTCTACAGAGACTTCGGCATATGAAAGTTAATTCAAATTGGAGATTGAGGACTGGAGATTGTTTATAGACTACTCTAAAGTGCGTCTATAGACAGTTATGTTACATAATATTGAACTGTCCTTAAAGAAAACTTTCTTCAGTAATTTTGTATAAAATATTTTTCTAATTAAAAACGAAAAATGAAAGCCGTCCCAACCTGCACGACAGTACTTAATACTTTAACAGTTAGTAATTAATTATTTTGCTGAAATGAAAATAATAAACACACATCATATCACATAAGAACTTTATTTCGTCTTCTTCAAACTGTTTTATTCATTTCTTTTTAACATAATTTATTCGTAGAATAAAGCATAAACGAACGAAAGTCAAAGCATTACACCTACCCCAACCCCCCTTCCCCCCTCCTCCACACATCGTCTAATACTTTTATCCCTTTATATGTTATACACTCCAAACAGCTCAAATCTTTGACACGCACACTCGTGCAATTATTTAGTATATGATATGTGCATGAAACTTCCACCCTACCTTCCACCCTTCCTTCTTTCAACCAACACCCAAACAACCGAGATGAGACCATCAAAGACCGAAACCAGAACAGCTTAACCTAATTATGACAATTAAAAGCTTTTGTGTAACTCATTCAAGCGCAAATTAAGCAACGAAATAAATTAAGTATCGATGACGTTAGTCCTTCAAAAGGATACAAAGGCGAATGATGAGAATGGGAGCACATTAAAAAAAGTAGTATTTAGTTGTACGATATATATCGTGGCAAAAGGTGTGTGTGTGTGTGTGTGTGTGTGAGTGGAGATGGTATGGAAATTGTGCAAACAATTTAGAATATAAAAAATAGAGCAATTTTTCTGTGAACTCCATACAGATAGACAGACAGACAGACAGACGGAGGGACAGACGAAGGGACGAAGTATAAACGCACGCCAATAGCAAACACTTGTAGATATAATTTGTAACTAGTTCGTGACATGAACGTAGTTAAAATAAGGTTGTTTTTTTTTTTTTGAAAAGGGATCAACAATTTAGTACTTTAACCGACAGATATAATTTGTATACCCTATAATGGTTCAGGGGTATACTAAGCAGATATGCCAAACCCCAGAAATAGTATAAAAATTTAAGTGGTTTCCCTATTTTGCTGTAGAAATGGCTACTCCTCGCTGTTCATTGTTGAACTTTCAAAGCGGAATTCAAGAGTTCCTTTCGACCATAAAATACCGAAGTTTTTTTTCGCAAAACATTCTAAAAATTATCAAAAAAAAAATTGTTAAAAAAAATATAAAAAATATTTTTATTCAGAGCAAACTTGTAACGTGTGGCCACAGGTAGGTACAGCTCACATTTACAAACAAAAAAATTAAATCTTTTTAATTTATTTTTATTGTATTATAAATCAATTAACTCAGGAAATTGTTTTTAATCAATAATTCTTATAAGATTGGTCCACTAAACAGCAGAAAAGACATAAAAAACTTATTTGTATTGGGTCCAAGTAACACAGCTCGTCTATGGTCAAATATGTCTTCAACATAAATGCACAGAACTTTCTCACTTCTTACTTTTGGTTTTAGTTTTTTTTTTTTAACCGATTCACATGAGAGTGTCTCTTGGCTGATGTTTTGACTTGAATCTAAACAGAAATGTGAGATAAATTTTTCTTCTTCTTTTGAAAACCGTTGAGAAATCTAAAATTTGTACAGCAGTGAACAATTGGACATGGACTGCCTTCAACATGCAGTTGCAGATGCTATCGTGTCTCTTGTTTATGGCTGCAACATACTCAAGGTCAATGGTTTGCTGATAGAAAGCGTCTCGTAGCATCTGCCTATTCGTGTGCGTTTGGCGAGAGCATTTTTAATGGGTGCAATGGGTCGAATGGGATGTTCTCCAGCATCAACTGTTGCTGGTTTAACTTCTACTGGAGGCGGTTGGCTGTGTAGTGTGGAGAAGATTGCGCAGCTCAAGGTGCAGCATAAATTGTTTAGCGTAGCACCTAGCAGTGGGTTGAACTGATGATCTGGGTTCCAATGGAGGCTCTGTTGTTCTACGCAAAGCAGATTTCTAGTCCATTGTCTCCGAATACAAGGCCAAGTCTCATTGCCTAAGGATAACCTATTGAGTTGCTTGAGTGAGTTATCATCTGGAATCATCTGGGTTACTGTTCTCTGCATCTATCTCAGCGTTTGTGCTTCTTTTAGCATGGTTACACTTTGGGGCTACTTATAGCTGTAGTAGTTGTAGTTTTTTTTTTCGTAGTAAATCCATAGTTTTTCGTAGTACAGTACTTGTATTGCAGGTGCTCTTATGGAATGCTATCTTGTATCTTATAATATTATGAGATCGAACTATCTCTATTCGATGCAAGTCCTACGCTAAAATAACCCCTACGCAAATTTTTAATTGATGTTGCGCCTCTGCTTTCATAATAGTACGAAAAAAGGCGAATTAAATAAACAACAACACAAGTCGTAAAGTCGTACAAAGCACTTTCGCCAATTTTTCGCCAGCATTCGTTACTCTATACTTTTCGACTTTTTCTGGCACGGCGGAATGGGGTGGAACGGCGTAGAATGTTACTAACAACCCTTAAAAGCCTCAAAATGACTTGGTTATGTGTGTATAATGTGAACATCTCGCGCCCCTTGCCGACTGGGACATAGCGAATGAGCGGCTGTGAACAGTGTAAAGGAACTACACGGAACTAGGAAATGAAGCGAGGTTTGCGAAGTTTTTGTGCCTAATAAATGGACGGACGGACGGACAAACGAACGAACGAATTTTTCTTCTTTAGTTATGTATAGGCACATGGAGGCACATTCAAGAAATTTAGATGACCACGTATGAAACGAAATGAAATAAAAGGCAAAATAAATATTTGATAGAGGTACAACAACATCAATGAAGAGTTTAGTTTCATGGCTATGCTTTGTTGCACTGTGGATCATAAAGCGTTTTGAATAGATGACAGTACTGGTACTGGTTTTGGAGAACAGCTAAAGTCTGAATTGATAAAAAAAATTTGATATATTTGCATGCTTAAAAGTTGGTACAGCCATCAAACACCTTCTCACTGCTAAACTGTTGAGTTGAGCAGTTGTTGAACCTGAGCCTCATTCATGTTAAAAACTTTAGAGAAAATGGTGAACTTTATAGATTAACATGTGTATAGGTCTGACAGATTCACTGAAACTGCCTTAGGGACAGCCATTTTTGCTTTTATGAACGTAGAAGGTGCTTTTGACAACACATCTCCCCCGGATGTTGCAAGTTCACTTAACAAGAGAAGTATAAATCCTTCTCCTAGAAGATGTAAACGAAACACCCTAGGAAGATTCAACAAGATTACTCTTAACTGAGTACCCGGTCATGCGGGCATACCAGAAAACGAGCTAGCAGATGACTTGGCAAGAAGAGTTGCAGCATCTTTCTTTACAGATCCAGAGCCATTCTGCGGACCCGGACCAGGTACAATGAGAATTGCAATAAAAAAAAAAAAAGGAGAATACATGAAGAGACATTTTCTGGAAGGAATTTGAAGGCTTAAGACAAAGTAAAAAACTAGTAGAGTTCTTAAATCTGCAAAGGACTTAAAAGGAATGATCTAAAAATGGTTTTAGGCTTCCTAACTAGACACTGAAGGCTCTAGAAGGCGATTCTGTCTGGCGGAACTGTCCAGCTTTGATCCTAACCAGGCACACGAATTTTGACAATTACCAAGTGACAGGTAGGGCGCTGCATACATTTAACCCGAAAAAAGGAAGGTTTAAAAGAAGTCTTGTATGAAGTAAAACTATGGTCAGGGCACAATAGAATTGCAAAGGTCGCTATGATGTAACAAGTTGTAGGCGTATGTTCAACATCAAACGTGGGTGGTTTGATAAGTCAGTGAGTTCTTAAATAAAATATATTTTTTTTTTCGATAAATAAGCATTTTATTTCACAGCATTTTATTTCCTTTTAAGCCGAGTTATTTATTCTAGAATTTTTCCAATTTTTTTTTTTTTTTATTCTTTCTCAAATAATAGGTTTTCTCAGGGCACCCAAATCTCTTACCCATCCATTTTTTCAGATATTCACACTTCGCTTAAACTGAAGAAATAAAAAGGCCAAGTTCCGAATGCCATGTTGATGCATACGGACCGTGGTCTCTTTTGATACATGTTCACTTGGTGAAACCCTCTGTGAAGATTGTTGCTTCTTCTCTGCTGTGGTGTGATGAAGGCATGTGCGCAAAAACTCTTTCGGATTGCGGCTGAATATGGACAAACACCCGAGTACTCGTCTACAAATATTCATGATATACACGCTCGGTTGAGATGCCTGCAACATCAGTCACTGACTTATCAAACCTCTCTCGTTATTTCATCCGTCAAATGTCATTTTTTCTTATGCATTATAAACTTTAAACACTTTGCAACTCAGAAGATATACTCCTCTGCTTCACTGTGTGTGCATTGTCCGAATTGAGTTCCGTGTTCCGCGTTCCGTTGTCGCCTTTTGTCATTTCGCCATGCCATGCGGCATGCCGCCTATAAAATTTCTAAACTATTTACTACTCGGAAACACTGTTTGTTGCTCATTTCGTAGCTCTCAGTCCGTAGTGCTGACGCTGCACAGTTGTTAAAAAAGGGTTCGGTTCGGGTTCATATGCCCGACACCCTACACACTGTGTAAAGACGCAGCGACGCATTTCATTAGGACGGTCGGTCGGTCGGTCGGTCGGTCGGTCGGTCAGCCTTGCGTTGGAATGGCATGGAATGGCAGAGGCAGAGGCAGCAGCAGATGAGCTGCCTCAAAACAACGCCGAGTGAGCGAGAAATTCAACTAAATTTTATTAATAATGTGCTTTGCGTGTTTACACATAAGCAATCAACTCAATAAACGTTTTGATGCCGCTTCGTTGAGTATGACTGCCGTCGCGACAGCCTCATCGGTCGGTTGGACAGTCCGTCTGTCCAGACATTCGACAGCAATGCACTCAGAAAAAAATATTTATTATGTAAAAATTTGCATAAATAAAATATTTGGTAAAAATTTTTAATATCAAAGAAAAAAATTCGACGACTAAAATTTGTGGAAACCAGTTTTCATCCAATAAATGCGGTGTTGCCATATTAATCAGGATTGTTGATTTTTTTTCCAAATTAACGGATTTATAATGCAAAAATATTCCTGGTAATATCTAATCTTCGACCCATTTTTTGCATTTTTCATATAAGATGAAGTAGTAATCGGATGAAGCGATGTCTGGAGAGTTCAGCGGTTGGGATATGACGTCCCATTTTAGCAGTTCAAAGTAGGGTCTTACACCATGTGACTATACATTGTCATACATTTCTTCGTATACGTCTCAAACGAAGTTCGATAGCATTCCCCAGGTTTGAAGTAGTAGCTCACGTCACGCTGGTTCCAACAGCTTTTACAGGTCATAAGCTAGACTTTACGAAGTATATTGATGGCTAGCCCTGCAAAACCCATGACTTTTTGCACTTAAAGTTGTAGCAATAGACTCACTTTTCATCGCCAGACACAATGTCATGCAAAAAACCGTTATATTTATATTTCGAGGGGCTATCTCGTGGCTTCAACTCGTTTGGCACCCATTTTTCATGGCTTTTAGGCTGATTGGCGACTCATTCATGCCCAATGCTTCTGTCAACTCCTGAAGCGTTATTCAAATTCTTGGTCGTCAAACTTTTAAGGTTTTTCGAGCTTAAAAACACCACTGCTCACGAAGTACGAAGAGATCTCTTTATACATGTTATTCCAACGTGTTGTTCTCTATTAAGTCGTCTACCAATCATGTTTGGACCCCCACATGTAAACCATGGGTGCTGGAGCTCTTTCATCCATTCGAATGAGGTGACTAGCACAGCGCAGCGCTGGACTATGTCAACCTCATCGAACTCTAATTGGATCGAAAATCCTGTGAAGAATCATCCTCTCGAAGACTTCCAACGCTGTCTCGTCCGACTCAATCAAGGTCCATGCCTCTGCGCCTAACAATAGGACTGGGAGTATCAGCGTCTTATAGATCTTGATTTTTATCTTTCGAGAGAGTGCTTTCCTTCTCATTTGCTTGTTCAGCCCAAAAAAGCATCTGTTTGCAAGCGTGATTCTTCGTCTGATCTCCAGGCTGACGTTGTTGTTGCTGGTTATCTCGGATCCAAGTTAGACGAAGTTGTCTACAACACTGAAGTTGAAAGTCTCCATCGACACTGACTTCGTCTTGTCCTCATTCTCCGAGAACGTCTTGCTGACTCGCTGTTCCTGCGTGCCGATGATATCGATGTCATCGGCATAAGCGAGCAGCATCACTTCCTTTTGGAAGATCGAGCCCGACATACTCTGTATGTACGGACACTGGCGTTGGATGTATACCATCAGAAGATTGAACAAAATTCACGACAGAGCATCGCCCTACCTGAAACCGCTCTTGATATCAAAGGGTTCGGAGAGGTTTTTCCACACCCTGACAACGCTTTGTGTTCGAGATAGCGTCATCATGCAAAGACGGACAATCTTTGCCGGAATACCTAGTGCAGACAGGGCGACAAATAGGTGGTGTGTGTCTTCGTTTAACTCTCAGGTATTTTCCAAGATTTAGCGTAATTTGAATATTTGGTCACTGCTTGACCTTTTGGTCTGAAGCCACACTGATATCGTCCTATCAGTGAATCTTATATCCAAAGATCCAAGAAGACTTATTCCACGGTAGTTTACGCAAAAAACGGGGTCTTCTTTCTTAAAGATTGGACAGAGAACACTGAGATTCCAGTCATTGCGTCATATGCGTACATCGGACATCTTACATAAAAGTTGGTGCATACTCCTAACCAACCAACTCTTCGCCGACGGTCTTCAATAACTCAGCTGACAGCACTTCAGAGCCTGCCGATTTATAATTTGTCAGCTTTTTACCGAATTACCGAATCGACCTCGTTATAGTCCGTTGGATCTACAAGAGTAGCATCCTGAACTGTTGGTTCCAGTGTAATTTCTCTATCGATGGAATTGTGCACTTCATTGCCTCCAAGTATGTTAAAAAAATGGTTTCTCCATGAACTCAAAGATTCATGTACATCTTTCTAACCAGATTTTGGTCCGAGTAGATGTTAGAACCACTTAATTTGATAGGAACTTAGCCAGGTAGCCTTGTGGTTGCCAAGGTACCATGTTTCGAATTGTATCGCCAAAGTTATCCCCATTATGTTTAGAAGTGATAGAGGAGTCCATATAGCTATGTCCGTCTGTCCGTCTGTATGAACGAAAGGATCTCAGAAACGGTAATAGATAAAAACTTCGCGCTTTTGCATTGGACTACAACTTCTTCGGAATTTTACAAGTTTATTTTAAAATGTTGCCCCTACCCCCCTTCCCTATAAAATCACCCTGTATAGAGTTAAAGTATCTCTAAGCCAAAATCCCAAAACTTCATCAAAATCGGTTAATATTGAAGAGAAATTATAATCCAGCATACTTCCCTCAACACGCTTTTCCCTCAAAAGCTCTGTTCGATTGGTACATGTTCCTTCGCTCGTATCATAAGCACGAATTAGAAGAATTATAAAAAAATACCCCATCACTCTCACTTACCCTCCCTCTTAGATATGCTATGATACTCATATAAAAAATATATAAAAACTATTTGCGAATTATAACTGAATAACTACTCAGAATTAATCGAAATATAGATTTTTTTCAAAAAAAAATTGTGTAAACTCAAATAATTTCTCCAAGTGTACTAAACTAATCGCCCTCAATACTGTCATAAGCCCTTTGCACTACAAAAAAAAAAAAAAATAATAAAAAAATAAACACCATGGTCCACTCTACGTCGCGGTTTTGTTGCTTGCTATCTCTTTCGCACAGTTTGACATTCCAGCTCTTTCTTTCTAGTCAGCATCGCTTTGCAAGTGTACGTGTGTACGTGTGTGCATGTATTTATGTTGTTTGATATTAATTTCTCTTGCTCTCTCTCTCTCTCGCACGCCGCTTATTGTCGTTGTTTGTGTATAGTCTATCGCCCTCGGCCACTTAGCATTGAAACTAACAGGACGACACAGTGTGCGGTGCGGGTCTATTCTGCGGTTCTTGCTAATAGTGAAGCAGTGGAAGTGGAAGTTGCGGTATCGGTGGCAGTCACTGGTGGTGGCCTGGCGGTGGGCAGTGGGCAGTGGTTGGATGGTGTAAAAATTGCTCTTAAATTGAATTGAAATGAAATTATGGCAATAAAACCAACAGCAACATGGAAAGTACAATACCACACGATATGGAGAGAGAGAGAGAGAGAGAGAGGGAGAAAAAATAAAGCCAAAGCGAAGTAGCCGAAGCAGCCGTTGAAGTCAATTGAATTGGTTTTCATAAAGAAAAGAAAGAAAATAAAAAAAAAGAGTGGTGTAACAAGTCGATGATGTTCTTCTTTGACCCCGTTCCATTTATTTGACGATGGATGACAGGGCAAATGTGTATAGGCATCAGCAGATGAAAAGCCGCTATTTGTTTGTCCATAATTTGATTGGTAATCTGGAGAAAATAAATGGAATTATTTTCAAAATTAATTTACAAATACTCGCACATTTATTTCGAGTTGCATATGTTGTGACTAATAAGAATGGACTAACCTAACGATACCTTGGAGCGTATAATATATGTAAAGCCTTCAACTTTGGATATTTATTTGGACTTGTATTCAATGTAGCCCTCATACAAGGTGTATGGCCCCTCTAATTTTGTTCACACTTAACCCTTTTACTTCTCCTAATCCTCTTAACATGTATACCAAGTTTCAACTCTGTACCTCAAATGGATGCAAAGATATGACAAATTTTATTGATTGCATATATGGGTGGTGGGTCATTACCTCCTCCGATTTTGACCATACTTAACCCTTTTACTTCTCCTAATCCTCTTAACATGTTTACCAAGTTTTAACTCTGTACCTCAAATGGATGCAAAGATATGACAAATTTTATTGATTGCATATATGGGTGGTGGGTCATTACCTCCTCCGATTTTGACCATACTTAACCCTTTTACTTCTCCTAATCCTCTTAACATGTATACCAAGTTTCAACTCTGTACCTCAAATGGATGCAAAGATATGACAAATTTTATTGATTGCATATATGGGTGGTGGGTCATTACCTCCTCCAATTTTGACCAAACTTAACAGCTTGACTTCTCTTGATCCTCTTAACATGTATACCAAGTTTCAACTCTGTACCTCAAATGGATGCAAATTTTTAACAAACAGACCCCAGTGCATTCATCTGAGTACGTGTGTCACTGTTGCACATTGACTAAGGTTTATACCAATATTCCACCTTTAAGTCCATTTGCCAAATTTATAAAGGAACATCTGGTCCATGTCAGTACGTGTAGCACTCGTCTCTCGAGAAAGTTCTGGAGATTCTTCATCAGTGGGCATGCCCTAAATGAAGAGAGTATACAAGGTGGAACTTAATATCCTTCCCTACTGGGAAGGATTAAGTCCTGTTGCAAAAAAAGCTAAGAAGACCAGTAGACCTTCATGTCATACCCTATCAAATGCCTGACTGACAACCAGGAAAACAGCAACTGTATATTCCTTCACCTGGAAAACACATCTAGGATAAAATTTACCAACCTATTCAGTTGCTCAGGGTTTGCCTTTCTGAGGCGGAACTGAAATAATGGTTTCCTTTGGTTAACCTCATCGGTCAGCAGTATTCTCGTTAACAGGCATCTCTCAAATAGCTTTGCAATGGACAATAGCAGACTGATGGAATGGGTCGGTATGAGTTAATAACTGACGGGCTCTTCTAGAACTACTGAATCATAATTATTTGGGCCCTTTTCCAAAGTTTTGGAAAAGGTCCAAGTCTCAATACAACGTTAAAAAGAAGTATCAAAAAGAGTACCGCTTTGACCTGAGGCTTTTCTATTTTACAGCACATTGATGTAGCACTGGATCTTCTCGTTAGTGATGGAATTAGCTGGGAGAGCTAGTTGGCCAGCAGTGCTAACCAGTACCCTTTGAACTTGTTTCCTACGACTAGCGGATATGAAGTCAAAATATTGGAAGAAAACCTCTATGTTTTTTTCAAAAGTTATCGCACGTTTTTGGGGGAGGGGGGAGGTGGGGGGTTAGGTGTGTGTGGTGCTGGTCGATCTGGCTCCCATCAGTTTTACGAATAGGGAACTTTGGAACTTCGTTAGAGACAACAGAGAATTTTCCATACTCGTGATTTGTGTAACCCCCTCTAGGAAGGCTATTTTTGTCTGCTGTTCGATACACTTTGGTACATTTTATCCATTCTGTATCTTCTCTTAGATGCATTTTGAATGGCTGAATGGTGAATACTCGTTTGTGATCTGTATCCAGATGGCAAGTTTTCTTGAGATACATTGCAATGCAGCCGTGTGAACTTGATTGCGTAAAAGTGCATAAGTCTTCAGATCGTATAATTTCTAGTTCCTTGCGGATTCTGGCTATAAATAATCATCTTTTTGACACTCATGAGCGAGGGAGCGGGAGATGATCAGATGAGAGTCTATCCTGATGCTCAGTTCATCGGCTCGTAAGACGTTATAGATAACAAGTAAGGAAATTTCAGTCGGGCATAACCGACTGTAAGAGGCCCTGTACCAGTTCAGGGGGCCTAACAAACATATTAAATGTTTCCCGAGCTTATGACCAAACACATGACCACTACTCACTGCGTGAATATGAATGAAAACAAAAGGGGGGTCGTTCAAATTCAATTGCTTATAAAATCGTCAATTATTATCCGATTTTGATGAACTTTTTGGATTTTTGCTTAGAGGGACGACATCTTTATACTGGTGTACTACTAATTTTTTTGTGACGAAGAAATTTTTAGCCTTGGGGGTGATTTTATGGGGTAGGAGGGAGAGGGGCAAAAATTTTAAAATAAACATGTAAAATTCCGGAGCAGTCCTAGACGAATGCAAAAAACACGAAGTCTCTATCTATTACCGTTTCCGAGATCCTTTCGTTCATACGGACGGACAGACAGACGGTCATATCTATATCGACTCCTCTAGCACTCTTGACAATAATGGTGGTATTTTTGGGTGGTCTCCGACCATTATTTCTATCTGTTACATACATTTGCACAAAACCAATAGGCTCTTGTACCTTCGGTACAGGGCCTAAAAAGGTCTATGACGCTTGGGTAGCTTGGCCATTGCCTAAGCGGAGTAGGCAGCTTAAACTTCCTGCAATCTCGCACCTCTTCAAAACCGATGTTTGGTGTTAAGGTCTCCACCGATTCAAAACATTACTTCAAGGCCTCCACTGTAGGCCAGTGGTGGTGCGCAGGAAGATAAACCTTTGCTAGTGAGTAAAAGCTGTGCTGGTCTAATTTGTGCCAATTGGAATTAGCTGACCTCTTGTCTTATCAGGACAGCAGCTCCTCCGCTTTGTCTGTTACTTGGGTGTTCTGCCTCTTGTATAGCAAATCCTGGGGCATCAATTACTAATTCTAGGCTTGAAGCGCTGCTAGATGGCTCGTGACGTTTTCCCATTGGATGTGTGCTTCCGTCTGGGCTTGCCTACTGTCGGTCATGTCTAGTGCTCTTGGATGATTCACAATCTATAAACCAGTTCGGACTGCGACTTTTTCAAGGAGGTAATAGTACCACAAACGTAAGGTCTGAGGCAATAGGTTATAGTATGCCCTAAGCTGTTAGAAAGGCCAAATTCATCTTCAGTTTCTTCTCAGTTAAGATGTTTTCTTGTTTTACGTTATGATGGGGTTATTTCAAAGATCATTAAGTTCAGATAATTAAATGGTTTATACGATTTATTTAGTAAGTCTTAATCCACATCTTCATGAAATAGCTCAACGGAATGCATTTTAGTTACACTTCATGACACGAATCTACTCAAAAACGAAAATCGTAACTAAATCTAAATTGTTTTCCGGAAATTACGATGCCTTTCAATAGACTTTTCACTTAGCATACTCCATAGCATATAATAATATTATCATCCAAAAAAAAAGGTGTGTAATAAAATCCAAATATTTTTATGGTTGCATTACTCATTTACGACTTTGAAGATAAAGTAGCTTGACAGAGCGACAGAACGACAGAACGAATGGCAACGATAAACCACTTAAATCTTGAACGCGCTCATTGCACACAGATACTCGACAGATACAACCAACAACAGCAACAACGGCAACAACAACTAAGATATATTCAAGGGAATGACCATTAAATAACACAAAACCAAACCGAGACGATTCGAGATGATTTAAGTTGCGTCAAAGCAATGCGAAGCAAGTCATTAACTTATCGGACGGAGTGCAGAGACTGCATGGACGGATAGATAGACAGACAGACGGACAGACATACATAGATACATATATGTACGAGTACTACTACTCACTTTATAGCATTTTCAATATGAAGCGCAAATATGTATGTCGTTGCATGCAACGAATCAGTTGCACATATGCATCTAGATACATACAAACAATTGGAATGTCAGTTACAAGATACAAGTCGTAGTTGAACAGACAGACAGACGGTTAGAGGCTAAGACAGACAGACAGAGAGAGAGTGAGTGAGTGAGTGAGTGAGAGCAACGAAGTAGATGTTATCGTACAAACCGAAAATTCTTGGTATTTAGAAAATAATTTCGAATCATTAACAATTACAAAACAGTAACAAAAAGGCCGCACGGTAAAAACTGCAACAAAAAAAAAAAAGGAAAAAAAAAATAGAAAATAACATAAAAAAACAAACAAGTAAAAAAATTACAGGCGGGCATAACCGACTCTAAGAGGCGCTGTAACAGTACCAGGTCACAAATGTATGCCAAGCAATGCAAAACAAAAAGTTAGAAAATTAATAAAAAAAAAAAATTGTATTAACAAAAAGTATTTTGCTTCTCCCATTTCTCTTACTTACTTACTTCAATGGCCGTCTACCGGTCATGGCAGGATCTAGGAAGGCGAGACAGCCTCCAAGTACGGAGAAATCTCTCCATAGCTGGTCATTCCAACGGCGTCCACCAATCAAGTTTGAGCCCTCCCATGTAAACCATGCGTGCTGGAGCTCTTTCAGCCATTCGAATGAGGACTATGCGCTGGACTATGTCAACCTCATCGAATAGCTCATACAGCTCGCAGTTTAAACGGCAGCTAAACTCGTCACCGACTCTAATATAACAAAAAATCATGCGAAGAAACTTCCTCTCGAAACACGGTCCAATGCGACATACAATAGGACCTGGAATATCAGCGTCTTATAGATCTTGATTTTTGTCTTTCGAGAGAAAGCTTCACTTATCATTTGCTTGCTCAGCCCCAAAAAAGCATCTGTTTGCAAGCGTGATTCTACGCCTGATCGCCAGGCTAACGTTGTTGTTGCTGATTATCTCGGATCCAAGTTAGAAGAAGCTTTCTACAACACTGAAGTTGAAAGTCTCCATCGTCACAGACCATTCAAGACGTGTTGACGGCGTGCTAGAATACACCAAGTACTTCATCTTGTCCTCATACACCGCTAGACCCATGAGTCGAGACTGCTTGTCAATCTCCGAGAACGCCTTGCTGACTGGCCGTTCCTGCGTGCCGATGATATCGATGTCATAGCCTTAAGCAAGCAGCATCACTTCCTCTTGGAAGATCGAGCCCGACATACTCTGTATGTACGGGCATTGGCGTAGGATGTATACCATCAGAAGATTGAAAAAATCGCACGATAGCGCATGACACTGCCTGCAACATTTCTTGGTATCAAAGGGTTCGGAGAGGTTTTTCCTCACCCTGACAACGCTTTGTGTATTAGATAGCGTCGTCATGCAAGGACGAACGATCTTTGCCGGGATACCTAGTGAAGACAGGGCGTCGAAGAACTTAGATTGTATCAGTGTATCGAAAGCAACTTTATAGTCAACAAATAGGTGGTGTTTTTCTATCGTAAACTCATGGGTCTTTACCAAGGTTTGGCGTAATGTTAATATTTGGTCACTGGTCGACCTTTTTGGTCTGAAGCCACACTGAATCTTCCCACCATTGAATACGTATATGGCTTCAGCCTATTACACAATACGTGCGACAGAATCTTATATCCGATGGGAAGAATACTTATTCCGCGGTAGTTTGCGCAAACAGCGTGGTCTCCTTTCTTAAAGATAGAACAGAGAACACTGAGATAAAAGTTGGTGCATACTCCCAACCAAATCTTCGCAGCCGGTCTTAAATAACTCAGCTTGCAGCCCATCAGAGTCTGCCACTTTTTTATTTCTCAGCTTTTTAATAACCGAATCGACCTCCCTATAGTCCTTTGGCTCTACAATAATGCCATCATTAACTGGTGGTTCCGGTGTCATTTCTCTATGGGCGGAATTGTGCGCTTCATTGCCTCCGAGTAGGTTGGAGAAATGACTTCTCCATAATCTCAGTGATTCCTATTCATCTGTTAGCAGATTTCCATTGTCATCCTTACAGAAAGTTACTCCAGGTTTAAAACCTTCAGTCAGACGCTTGACCTTTTGGTAGAATTTTCGAGCTTCATTTCTGTCACGTAACATCTTAACATTCTCCCAGAAAAGGGAGGACGGAAGTATCATAGCTCGTTGAAATTCAATCCGTTTTATCTGTTTTTGATGAAGTTTTGACTTAATTTTTCAATATTTTAAAATAAAAATTCCGGCATGTTGGGTCTAGCAAACCAAAATTTATACGAATTGCATATGAAATGAAGTTTCCAAATTCAGGTTCTGAGTTATCGCTGGTACATTTATAAGGAAGTTACACCAAAATGTCGAAGATTCCTATTAGATCATAGTTTAATCTTCGCCTCATACATGGCGAAGTATCAAAGAAACTATTCATAACCGTTTTTCAAATTATTTCCTTCGAAATAGAAGATAAGAAAAGTTTAAGAAGGAGAAATAAAGGAAAGAACGTGTTGGAAGAACAAAACTGAATGAAGATGCGAGTTTAGAAACAATATTGGATCGAGAAGTACTCGCTTTTACATTAAGACCGACTCAATGGAATGATTCAAAGACAAGAAAATTATGTTCCATATGCACTGACGCTGACGTTCTTCATTTTACATTTCGCTTGCCAGGCATAAACGGAAGAGTTTTTGCATCTTTTAGTTACTGATTATTCAAAAAAAGGAATACTTGGACCACCATGCTTCAGCCTCTACAGCTAATTCAAACAGTCATAAATTTTTTTTTTTCCGAAGAAATTTTTAGCCTTGAGGGTGATTTTATGGGGAAGGGACAAAATTTAAAAATAAACTTGTAAAATTCAGGCAAAGTCCAAGTCGAATGCAAAAAGAACGAAGTCTCTGTCTATTACCGTTTCCGAGATCCGACATGGCTATATCGACATCTCTATCACTCCTCACCATAATGGGGGTAACTTTGGGAGGTCTCCGACCAATATTTCTACTTGTTACATTACATACATTTGAACAAAACCAATATTCTCTTGTTTCTTCGGTACAGGGGGCCTTAAAACTCGTCTTGTGTATTTGATGGGAACAACCGTCTATTATTCGCTATTATATTTAATCAGAACTTCACCATTAAACGGCGATTAAAATATCATACAAATACTTCTTTTCCACTACAATCCATTAAAATGTTCTTACATCAAGAGTATAAAGAATGTGATTATAAATGGAACATGATATCTCCCAAATGACTAACTCGACGTTTCTTACTGATGTTTATCCAATGCAGAGAATTTTCCATAACATTTTCGAAGAACTGCTGCTGTTGTAAATCGCGAATAGAAATTGTAATATTGTCTTTGAGCATCACTCAGACTCACCTGACTCCGAAAATATACGATCCCCTGGTTGCGCTAGTTTAAAAGCCACACCAAACTGTTATACGTGTCTAAAAAAAGCTTAATTCTTCGATATTTGAAGTAGGGTGAATCGAATTTTAAATTTACGAACTTTTTACAAAAAAGAAATAAAATTAGTAAACCAGTGAATTAGTAAGAACTGTGAAGGTCACTTCCCTGAAAGATCTTCTCATAATGCTGAATCCTAGCATTCTTTCATGGATAAAATTCATAAGTCTTTCTCATTCTTACTTAGGCGGTCTTCATCCGTTGTTCGGTCATGGCCAGTTATTTGAATGCCAAGTACGCTAAGATCTCTCCACATCTGATCATTCCAACGCGTGCTTGGTGGTCCTCTATTTCGTTGTTCACTTATCAAGTCATCGCTAGACCTATCAGCCGAGTCTGTTCTTGTGTACCGATTATATGAATACCATCATTGTAGCACTTACTTTAGGAAGATCGAGCCCGGTAAAAGCGTTAAATGTACTCCATCAGAAGATTAATGAATCCTCCATTGGTATCAGAGAGTTTGGAGAGGTTCTTTCCTACTCTGACAACGCTTTGTCATTTTGATAGTAACATCATGCTAAGACGAACGATTTTTACCGTAGTACCTAGTGCAGACAAGGCGTCGAAAAACTTCCTTCATTTCCAAGTTTCTTGTTCTGTGACATCTTCTGAATTATGTCCTTCCACAATCTATGGACCAAAAATATTCTTTCGAATCTCAACTTTCTTTGCAATCATGCAGAAGTTAAACAGAGAGCATATAGATTTAAAGTGTCTAGCGTGTACCTCAGCTTTTTCTTCAAACAGTTTTCTTCGAGACTTTTTATGGGGAACCTAATTTCAAGAATACTTTTTTATGAAACTTTATATTTTGGAACATATTTGAAAAGCTTTAATGGTGTCGTGGTACTAAATTCAAAGCAAGTTATGTATAAAGTTAGATGGGACGTTAGAAAATAACATAGGCTACTTTTGGTCAAAATTGGAAGGTGCATTGCCCCACCTGCTATATAAATGATAAACAAATTAGCCATATCTTTGCCTTGATTTGAGGTACAAAGATGAAATTTTAAAGAAAATTTTAATGGAATAGGAAGAAGTAATACTGATAAGTTTGGTTCAAATTAGAGGGGTCGATACCACGACCCCTCCCCCCCCCCCTAGCTACAGCAATGATATTTGATGTACATTTTAATGGAAAATGAATAATTCTAATAAGTTTGGTCCAAATCTCAGATGTTGATACACCTTCTACCAACCACACCACACCCAAACCCCACCCCCCCCCCTCCCCCCTTAATATAAGTGACAAACAAAATTTTGTCAATAGTTTGACTTCTCGGTGTGCGGGCAAAGGGGCAGGTTAAGCTAGTTGAATATATAATATATATAAATGGAATTGCGTGCAGTTTGAATAGCATATACTAGCAAACAGTTTGAATAGCGTAGGAAATTAAATTTTTATTTTAAGTTTACAATATCTTTTGACTGTGCAGTTCGATTTTAATGAAATAAACGCTAAATGTTATACACAATAAAGCTGCTTAGCTTGCAGTAATACGATTTTGAATACAATATGCGGATTTTCCATGATGCATGCACAAACATTATATATATAGATTTTTGGCATCTGCGTTGCTTACTATGCTTTATATCTACATACAAGAAGCTGAAAAAGTCTACAGTCGTTACAAACCGATTGAAATATTCATTATACCCTACACACACTATACATGCGAAGTGTGTATAAAATTAATATAAAAACGAAACTAAAATCGAACAGTAGGATCCGATACGACGGACAAACAAAACAACAAACTCTGACAGATTGCTGACAAAGAAGCAGAGGGAGCGAGTGTGTGTGTGAGTGGTGAGCTATGAGTTGGGAAGTGAATGAGATGAACGAGTGCCCAATTTCGATTGAATGGCGACTCGCCAGCCATGAGCAGCAGCAGCTCGAGCTACAAGCATTTTCTTAATTGAGTGTGACCAAAAGAGGGTCGTTCGGTCGGTCGGATGGTCGGTGGTTTGTGTTGTAGACAGACAGACAGACAGACAGACAGACAAATCGAGGGACTGACGGCACAGATTGCCACACAAAACAAACATATAAACGCATTTATAAAGCCAATTGTTCTATTAAACGGACGGACGCCGCACAAGAATTGACGTCGAGTTCAGATTCTGTCGAACTACTCTGCTATATACTCGCCATACTTGTATGTCGGGGTATAAATTTTGTGGGTATTCATTTCGATAAAGTGTCATAAACAATTGAATGGTGCTCAAGTGAGCGTTGAGAGCACACACACATGCACACATAATAATAATAATAATGGGTCTTCTTCTAGTTTAGCATATGTGTGTATGTGTGTGTGTGTGTGTGTGTGTGTTGGTGAAGTACACTTGTACTTTAACCTCTTATAGCGTGTCGAGTTAATTATTTTGATCCAATTATGTAATACTCTTTCGTAATTTTTTTTTAATATTGGAGAAAGGGCGAAATTAAAATTTGAAGTTTTCGGTTTATGGTGTTTTCGGAATTTTTATTACAGAAATAATACAACAACAAAAAAAAAACACTTAAAATTTTCAACTTATAAACAAATTTCGATTTATTCAATAAAAAACTTCTCCAATGAAACTTTTCTTAAAGAATTAGTTTAGACAAATTTTCTCAAAAGTTTTAAAAAACTTCTTTTTAACATTTGCAGATTTGCAGAAGTCTATCCATCATATTATCGAGTATATAAACCAACTTAATAAGGTTCCAGACATTCCACATTTGCAGTTTAAGCGAAACTTCACAGAGGACCAACATCTAATTAAGTGCAGAAGTTGCAGTCTTCTCAATATTTGCTGCAGATATTATCAGGGAATAGAATGTCGCTTGATATTAAAACATTTTTAGTCCTTCTGAACTTCATGGCAAGCAATAACTTTCCTCACTAATATATGATCCTCTGCAAACAATACTTTTTGCCAGATTTCTCAGCTATGAGCTTGTCTGCATTTGATGCTTTTTATACACTAAGTAAGGATAGTAATCATAAGAATCTGTTTTTTTCTTTTTCTTGTTCTTCAATTCGAATAAAATTTTCCATTCTCCATATATCATACGCCTTCCTAGGTCTTCTGTTATACAGGATATTAGTTTAAGTTGTCATACCCTGCATTAATTTAAAAGGTCAAGCTCGATTGCGCATGAGCAGCATTGACAACAAATTCAAAAATGAAGCAGAAAGCGAATAGCAATGAATAGGAATGTTGCACTCTCTCTCTCTCTCTCTCTCTATCTCTTGCACTCATTTGCTCTCGAGTCTATCGATCATGTATTTTCTCTTTCGTAGCAGCTGTTTGATAACAGAAAGAGCATGATTGAACAACTTAACATGACGCTGTTAAGTGTACAACGGTACATAGCTATGGTAAGTGTGTGCTCTTGTTCTATTTAACAGTGAACAAAATGCTTATAAAAATTTATACTCGTTCTCGCTCCGTGTGATACTTGTTAATTATCATTAGTAATATGTATATGTGAACGCCGCTGTAGAGTGAAAGCGACAGAGAGAGATATTAAATGTAAATCCGAGCTTACCAACCATAGCGCGATTGTGTTGCAAGGTCACTCTTTGTGGCAAGTTTCAATAATTAATCTTACCAGAGAGAGCATATAACAATACAGTCTTAAGGGTCTTTATTTGAACCAACATTCATTTTCTGTAATTTCTTTAGTGAACAAAAATTTCGAAATGAAATTCGGATGACTACAATTAGCTGTTGGCTCTCCCTCTCTCTCTCTCTCTCTTCAAATATATTTTTTTTTATATATTTTTGAACTAGTTAATATTGCCTAAAATTTTATTCCGTAGATCAATACACCAAAATATAGTGCGGGTGTGTTGGAAAATGTTAAAAAAAAAAAAAAATTATGTAAATTTGATATTTTAATTTGGGTTGAAAGAAAATACAAAAAGAATATAATTAATTTTTTTTTAATTTTATTCAAAATTTTTAACCCTCTGTTCGCATTCCCAATTGCTAGAGCTAAAGAGAACATGATGAACAAAAATGTGCATCAATATTAGTAGCTCTCTTTCACACACAATTTCGTGAGAAAAAACTTTGAAATCCTTTTAATAAAATAAATCTACTCATTAGTATTCTGAATTGCATAACCAAAAAAAAACCCCGATGGATCACTTTTTATTTTATGTACATATATCACCTTCCACACAGGTGAAAAACCAATTGGTCATGTCTCTCGGCTCGGATTGTTTCCAATGCTTTCAAATGTTAGGCCCCACAGTTGTTCGATCAACTCCCAATTAATTTGCAACTTCGTGTTGTGAGATGAATCTTCATTGAATATTGTCTTTAAAAACTCATCCAATGCTTCAGTTGGTATCGATTACAAATAGATGTCACGATTATCGTCTCTAAAAAATAATTTCATTATTTTTTTAAAGGGCTTCCCATTAACTTCAGTTGACCCAAACTCTTGTATATATATATGAAGCCAGCATATCGACTTTATAAAGAAGATTTTGAAAATCAATTATTATTGACCTAAATAAAGAAGTTTTTTATACCCCATAAACTAACATAATTTGACCAAAAGATGGTCCAAAAGATGCTCTAAACGTTTGGTGCAAATAAATGTTTAACAAAGATTAGAACAGCTGACGAATTATGCGCCTGAAAAAAAAAACAGTAATCAATTGTCTGCAACGTCGAAGTTTAGCCAATAAAAATGTGACTCTCACGAAGTACTACTAAATGGACACCTTTTTCTTACCAAAAGCTACCATTAGAGCAACGTATTACGTAGAACAATCAGAGGTGGAGAATTGAGTTAAACCAAACATCGAAGACGGATCATTCTCCAACACAACAATGCAAGTTCTTACACATCAGCTCGAACAAGTATGCGACCTACCATATGGATTTAGTGCCCAATCGACTCAACAACGTTTTGAAGAGTTCTCAAGCAAAAGTGAAGATTTGTTATGACAAGTGACTGGCTTGGAATTCCTCGATTGATGAAAAAGTGAATATCTTATCCAGTATTATGCGGAGATACTTTGCCTGTTCGGGTTGGTCCAGTGTGACTCCTTCCATTTGTATAGCTGGGTTATGATCGACCAGTGTTTTTAGGGTGAAGGAAAGATTCAAGGAATGGACCTTTTAATTCCATTTTTTGCACCAATGAGCAGCCAATGAGTTTATATACTCATGAAGTCCATTTGTATCCTCATTATGGCATGTGGGGCTGCTCGTTAGGACAAGGTAGATCTGCTATATATATATATATATATATGGAAAGAACCGTGGGCCAAGCACACTGCCTTGCGGTATTCCAGTATGCTTGAAAAATGCGCAACGCCAGTCTATCGATTTGTTCCATGGTTCGGTTCCATGTCCTTTTCTGAAGCCAAACTGATGATTCGGTCGGCAATATATTGTCTTAAAGTAGGACTTCTTTGAACTTTGGATGAAGACGGCAGTAGACTTATTTGCCTATTAGACTCGCAAACAGTTTCTGATTTGCCTGGCTTGTGGATCATCTGAATTGCTGTCATCTTCCACCGTCTTGGAAAGGCTTAAATATTAATGCTATGTAAAGAAGCACCCAAGTTGGTAAGACTTTTAGTGTGACATGGCAAACCCTGTGAATTCTTAATTACCTCCGCTATGTCCTCAATCCTGATTTGCTTAATGGGGAGCACATCTTTTTGGCTGAGCTATTCCGTTGTGGCAAAGTCATGGCTAAAACGAGCTACCAAATGGTATGCAAAAGCTTTAGCCTGTTCCATTGAGCCCCTGTACAGGAACCTGTCTAAAGCGCTGTCTTTTGAGCGATTTGGTACACTTCTAAAGGAAATAGTTGGCATCAATAGTGCAGTCCATAGCGTCTGGTCAAAAAAAGTTGCTTCGAAGTTTTCTTAAGACATTTCTAATCTGTTTTGCTGTGCGATTCCAAAGGAAATCGGTCTCAAGGATCTTGAGATCGAAGTGCAAGCAGCTTTCTTGCCTCCCTTGTTAATCTGATGCCATAGTCTATGGCACCTGGCAGGAAACATAAGCATTTTTACCAAAAATTATCTTTATACCTCAAATAGTTGCAAAAATATGACGGTGGTTGGTAACCACCCCTTTCGATTTCCGTAACAAATATAGCCTATGTTACTTAGGCATAATGTAGCATTCTAATGGTGAAAGAATTTTCAAAATCGGTTCAGTAGTTTTTGAGTTAATTCGTTACAAACAAACAAAAATAGAAATCTTTGTTCAGAGACTTTAAAAATGCTATAGAATAGTTCAGAGCGTCTTCTTGTTCCAATACTCTATTAATAGAGCGATATGCAGTGCTTTCCCACGGCTTAGGCGTGCATGGTCTGCTCGTTGCGTAATGACAAAATTGCTCTTTCGCACAACCATGACTTTTTTTTGTGATTTGTCCATGATGTTGGGTCACGAAACACAATGGACTTGAACCGTATTACATAGACTTTCAGCTAAGTTAAAATGGTTTCTTCTTGTGATTATGCTCCTTCACCATTTTTTTAGTAAAAAGTTCGAGAACTCTTGTGCATTTTGGGTTACCTCCCGTGTGTGCCCGCATATTAAGCGTGAAATGTTTCGCCATAGATACGAGTTCTTCAGACATACATTACTGATACTATCTGACGTTAAACATGGGACGATCGTTTTGTCTAATTTCTCGCATAATTCTGTCCACAGCTTCAACTGCTTAATGGTTCTCCATTGTGCCCTCATTCCATATTTCAAAGCAGCAATCATGTAAAACCTTGGATATATTGCTGTTCCTAGAAGTTCTGCAAACTTGGTTTTATATATTATCCAAATTATTTGGCATATTAAACCTTGTATGGTCGGATTTGTAAGATTGAGTAAGAGAGATATAGATTATTGAGTAATGTTTTCCCGTATCTCCGGGAGCATCCAAAAACAGCATCTAGTTCCGATGCTTTATAATTTGTTTCCGTTCGGCATTTAAACTTGGAATGCTCACTCCAAAGCGTTGTACTGTGACAGACGTAGCTATATCTAGGGTATCCAGCAACCATGGATTGATGTTACTCTCACTTCAACCATCGAAAAGTCTTCCGACAGATGTAATTGGTTTATCTCAGTGTTGATCTCCATCAAGCAAATGACGTATACAATCCACATTCCGCAATTCAGCAAAAGAAGTAAATAAAAGCACTTCCAGTTGTTTGTACTCTTTCGACGACATGTCCTTTGAAATGATAGGCTCACCATACACAGCTGTCCCACATTGTCTAGGGTTGAACGAACCATTTTACTTGTTAAAGGTGTAATATGACGATACTAAGTCCAATAACAGCGTTCTAGCGATCTGATCTATCTGATCCAGCAAAGTTGTTTGTCTCGGGTTTTCTAACCATTCTGACACGCTTTAGTCGCCTTCAAGATAGACGGATGTTTCTCGTTAATAGAAAACACTTAAGAGGTGCCAAATCGCTTCAGAGGAACTTGTGTATCGGTCAGTTTGAAATCTTCGTCAAATTTACTTCTCAAGACAAAAGTTTCCATAAACGGATATTGTTTAAAAGCTTTAAATGGTCTTCAACTCCTCCATTTGAGCAACATAAACCATCTATTTTCTCCATTTGAGTGCGCCACAGAGATTACGAAGAATCTGTACCGCCGCTAGTTTTTGTTTAAAATAAATCGCTTTTAAGTTCTCTTAAGACATTTCGAAGCTGTTTTGCTGTTTGGTTCTACAGAATTCGGTCCCAAGGGTCTTGATATCGAATTGCTCGTCTTCTAATTTGCCTTTTATCTTGCCTTCCTTGTTAATCTGATGCCATAATCTATGAGACCTGTCGGGGGATTGAGAGTTGTTGGAGCAGCTGCAGTACTATTTTGTCGAAATTATCCTCTTGGAGAGACGAGGGACCTAAAGTTCTGCCATTTGCTGTCTAGTTTAGTAATACTTGTAAGTAATGAGAACAGGGCTCACTGTGCTCACTCGCGATTATCTGAAGGCTCACTCCACGACTGGAAAAATACAAACAATTAGTTCCACCATTGGCAAGCATTGGCGACGCCTGCGTTGTTTCATTAAGCTATGTGAATTGTTACCCAAGGCAGCAAAGCCATTTTTCCATTTAGTGTGTGGTACTCATTTCTGCTGCGACTAGAGTTTACCTACCTGCATATACCCACGAATGTCCTTTCATTAAAATTTGACTTTGTTCCTTTCATTGCTGGTCGACTATTTAAATTACATTGTCTGCCCATTAGTCACGTACCGACGTAGCGAATGTGCCACAAATTCGGGACAGGCACTCACGGACTGTTAACAATGATATTGATTGTGGCCTGCATGTCATAGGAAGCCACCAAGAAGCCTTTACGTAATCATTTTTGCTTAGCACAGATAGCACAGATGAGCTGAATTTGTGGCATTTTTTGGTTAGATATGTATTCGAATTAATGTTTTCTTATAATTCGCGAATGGTTTTTCCTATCATTTGTAATTTTTTTAATTTTTTTTTTTTTACAGGAACGTATGGTGAAGTCACTTCTTCAACGAAAGCGTTGAAGGACACCAGAAACACCTATTAATGATGGTTTTATTGTAGAGCCCGAAGAGTTTATTTATTAAAAAGCTGCAAAATAAAAATATGACAGATTACCATTCAAGTCTAGCGGCGAAGTGTTGCTTAGAAATATGTCTGCTTTTATCAACTAATCTCCGAAACAGCTGGAAAATAATATTCGGAACCACAATCGTCAAAGTTCTTCAATAACACTGAAATAGAATCCAAAATGTTGTCAAGCTCTTCGTTGGAAACATTTTACAATAATACATCAGGTTTGTTCACCCTGATTTGGCGAGAAAGGACATATTTTTAAAATTAATATTACCTCCGCGCACTTCCACTGGTTAGGGAAGTGACCAAGCCTGAAACAAACGTCAGAAAGTGCTTTGATTGTTGTCGATTCCGGAAGTCTTATTCCATTTGTAAGCTGTTCCAAACTGGCTGGAGTTATTGAAACAAATTGTGACTGTAAGGTGCTTTGACCGCTCTGTCTAACACAGCTTCGTATGTGATGATGTAAAACGGAAAAGGTGTAGCTAATTCTTGAGGAGCTGGAGGAACCTCCAAAACATGGGTTGTGGCGGTTCGGGCATAGAAAAACGTTCACCATGCAGTTTATTTTTGATGTTCGGGAATAAAAAGAAATAAATCAGGGCTGTACCCATAAGGATGACCCATAAGTCCGATATTTCGAGTGCTCAAAAATTGTCTTATGTGAGCCAATGAGTGAGAGCTTCACTCATTGGCGCTTGTGATGACAGCCCTCTATCTTTCGAGGACATCAACCAGCTGGATATTTGCACAATGTGCGGAGATTCCAGGTGCGTATCTATAAATCGTGAAGCTTCGCTCCATTTACTAATTTAATCATTTCAAGTTAATAAAGTCCACATAAATGGGCGAAGGTTTTGTATGGTTCTGGTGTTACTTAAAGCCTTCCAAGAAGCCTCACAGTTCAAGCTAAAATTAACAAGAATAAATATTTTTATTTTTTCTTTTTTTTTCGCGGGTGGTTGAGTTCTTCATATGCTTGCTTCATTTGATTGAGACAAAAATAAGCTTTTCCGTCAAATACGTTTTCCAGAAAATGCTACAAAAATAAATGCGCAACAAGATGCAAACAGACAGAAGGACTTGACATGTCTGGCTCGGCTGAATAACAAAATATTAATAAACTGTATGTGGGGGGGGCTACGTAGCTTCGTTTAATGCGTTGCAAAATGTTTCAACAAACTGAAACGTAATAAAATTTTACGCTAATATGTGAATGGGGGAGAGTTATGGTTGACCTTCAAATATGCGCCGTGCGTGGGTAGAGCCGCGGATTGACATTTTTAGCTTTTCATACGTGGGCAGAGCAAAAATGTGTGTGCTTGACATCAGCAGCCATCGGTAAAATATGTTGGATGTGCAGTTCACGGGAAAAGGCGGGCATTAGACATTTGCAAAATGTCAGCATAGAATTGAAGCAGATTCAATAGTAGGCGGCAAACAATAACAAATAAACTTCATAGTTGCACGTGGCACGAAGTCGAGATTTTTTCTCTGAACGTACTGTCGCCTGTTTTGGAATTAGGACACTCATAGACAAGTCAAAGCTTAAAGGAATAAACAAAGCAATCGAGTGATATGCAAATAGTTGACAACGTCAAACAGAGAAATAAAGTCGAGAAGGAGCAGATACAAATATTTTGTCCTGCATACACACACAATTGAACAAATAAAATAAAGTCATATAAAAAAAAATAAACGGTAAAATGTCGCGTACCGTTAGCCTCCGATCAATTCGAGAAGACATTGCTCCAAAAAAATGCATAAAAGTCTATCCAAAGCCGCTACCACCGTTGATCCTGCAGAGTAAGCCCGATAGAATGGGTTTCTTCCCAACTGAGAGAGCCGCATTAAGAGGAGCATGGCGGCTTATCGGCTCCAAGCGACGCCGTCTTGCTAGGGAAATACATACCAGGTAAGAAATATGCAGATTGCTTATAAACTGTGGCCAATATCCAACTGGCGGGGGTGGGTTTTAAAATTCTAGCAAATACACATATACTCAGCTTCAAAGTCGATCTTGCTATGTCCTTCTGCCTGTGTGTTGTTCTACTAATTTTGGAGTTACATGTCAGGGAATTTTGGGTCAGTCTAAAAGGCGATCAATAGACGTCTCCCATAAAATTTTTGTGTAGCGAAACCCAACCCAAAGAATGCACGTCGAGCTGCACGCCTGTCAGTAGCATCATTTAATAATCTTTCATATTTTCATCATACAACATTTTCTTCTTTACTTCTCCAGTTTTTTCACCACAAATGAAACGCAATTAGAGATGTTTCGCCGCGACTACAAGCTCATTGATGTACACAAACTTCACGCTCACGGACGGAATGTCTTTGAATTACTCGGACTATTAATTGATAACATAGAAGACCCGGTGCAATGCCAAAAGGAGTTGGAACGCTTAATGCCGAAACACTTGGAACACAACGTTCAAGTCGAGCAGTTGAAAGTAAGTGAAGTGAAATAAATTTTTTATTTTAAATATGATATAACGGTTGTTTAATACTTTTATTAGAAGTACATCGGACGTATCGAAGATCACATATTGAATTGTCCGGAATTGAAGAATAGAAAATCGACTACATTGGTTCGTGCTTTTGAGAAGCTGCTTAATATGATACTAAGCGGCATAGGGCTGGAGGAGAAACGTAGAGAAAAGCTTGCAAGTCGTGGTGCATCTTTCATGTCGTTTGATCGCGGTACCCTCCTGTAATAATTTATATTTTTATAACACGCTCTCTATTTGTCCGTCTGTCTGGTTGCCGTCTATGCGGTTGTCCGCCTGTCCGGTAGTCTATTGTCCGTCTGTCTGTTTTTCTGTATTATAAATTAAACACTAAGACGCAATCATCATGGAGCTAGAAGATTTCAATATTTAAGTAGTCAATTAAAGCACCATCACAACGTTTTAATAAGACCTTCGTAAGCTGCTGCACAAGAACCACCCGTGGGAAATTCGAACAACTAAACACTGCACATCGTGAAGTACCCACCAATCTGCGATGAGTGTCAGCAGCTATGTCGTCCTCTGCTGATAGAAGCAGCAACAGCAGACTAAACGCAAGAACTATTGAAACTTCTATTCCCAGTCTACATTCATGAAAAGCCAATAAAAATACGAAATAAAAAACCTGAACTACAATGCAAAAGTTGTTTTTTTTTCTTAGTATTTAAATTCGGAAAGTTATGGAACTGGAATCGCCTGCTGATTCTTCCAATAACTATCGACTTATTATTATCGACGTTTCCTTTAATTGGATGCATTTTCTAGAAAAACTTTTAAACGTAAAAAAAAGATTTTACTTGGAAAAGCGTCTAAAGATCATCAAACTAGGGATGTTACAACATTACGTCACGCACATGCAGGGCCGTAATGAACTTGATTAACTGGAAAAATATTGCACTGTCCTGCTCGCACAACAAATAACAGTACAAACTGTACAGATGTAGCCTATGATAGGTCGGACTACACGAATATTGACGCCGAAAATCTACAACCGTATTGTGTAAGTGAGATAGCACAATAGTCAATCACCAAAGACGTATCAACGTATCGACGACTTAAGTCAATGAGTTACAAAATCGCACAAAAATTCACTAAAAGCAAAAATGGCTCACAACATTCTCCGCAAGGAGCTACAAACTTTTATAGCGAACAGTGATTCCAATCTTATCCGTGAGATAAGAGCTGAGAACATATTCATTTGGACGGCACTACTCCTGCCAGCTAAACCGCCGTACAATAAGGGCGCTTTTCGCATTGAGCTGCATTTTCCGGACGGCTATCCATTCGAGGCACCAAAATTCATTTTTAAAACTAAAATTTATCATCCAAATGTGAATGAGATGGGTGAGGTGTACCTAGTACAGTTATGCAAGCAAAACTGGTTGGCTTCATGGTCGCCCGAACGTATTTTTCAAGAGCTCGTGGAATTAATCAACTTTCCGAATACCGAGTTGCCATGGCAACCTGCTATAGCTGAGGAATTACTGTATAATCGCAGCGAATTTTTACTGCATGCTGAAGCGCATACGCTCAGGTACAGCGAGAAGCGTCCCAAGGATTAGGACAACAACTACGAATTCTACTTAAGACATGTAAATGCGTTGATTTGTATAACTTTTTATTATAAATGAGAAGCTTAAATAGCAGCAATACTAATTTTTATTTATTCGAGATACGTTTAAAATATTTAATGGTTAGTTTCTCTGGAATGGCGCTCCATCTTGGTCACTGATGCGTAAAGAAATTAGAGTTTAGAAGCCAAATCTGTTAGCCTCCGTTTGTAGATGCGCAGTGAGTTCATGCGGAAACGGTGCTGCACGCAGAAGGTGTCTCCAAATCGTTTGCAAATCTTTTAGCGAAGATCTAAGACAACAAACTGTTTTATGCCGACTTGTGATGCAAATCGACATAAACTAATTGCGGCGTAAAGTTGATATTGTAGAGGAGGACTACGGTGTACTCATCTACGCAGATTTGATTTTATGCTTTTTATATTTACTAAGCGTAGAGCACGCCGGGCTGTCATTTATGGTAAAGCTACATCCGCCAGGTCTACAATAGTTGATATCTTCTCAGATATTCTGCTCTGCCGCTACATTACAGCTAATACTGAGGATCTATTCCAATAACTGCTTTGTATCAAAGCGCTTGTGTTATAGAGGCAACTCTTCTCGATCTTCAACTAGCAACACGACACTAAATTGCAGAAAGCCGTTTCCGTACTATTTAAAAAGCTGAACTTACGAACAGGCACAGTTGTATCAATTCTTTTCACAATTTACTTACAATTAGTTGTTACGCCCAGTGCAACACTTCATTACGGAGCCGTATACTGCCGGCGTACATACATACATATTGAGGCACAACAACGGAAGGCACTACTTTAAGCACATCTAAATATATGCAAAATATTCTAATTTTAAATATTTACATATCAACCAAACCAAACAAGTTCAAATAGACAAGCTATCATGGTCGACTGCTGTGACATCCTCGTCATAATTCTGCTGCCAGCTAATGCGCAAGCGTTTATGTTCGATACATATCTTGCTCAGCACACTCCGGTAGCTGTCTATGTCAGCAGTTAACAAGCTCACGAATGTACGTACGTACATCTCGGCAAAGTCTTTGCATTTGTTGTCGTAGTCATTCATTGCATTGCATATCCTCTTACTTGGCTTTTGTGGTTGGTTACACGGCAGCGACGAGCACGGTTTTTTGGGTTTCTGTTTTCAAATTGGAAATAATAAATAAGAATAGTTAGAAACTTTAATACATTTGGTTGCTACTTTACATGGCGTTTTATGTTTATATATTCCGAATACGTTTCAGCTTCCAGTGGCAGCAGCAGCAGCAACGCGCGATTTTAAGTCCTGCGTAAAATATTTATTTATTGGCAATAAATCCTACCAATAATCGGTAATATTGTGAAATGTTTGTAAATTGTGTTTGTAAGTGATAACGGGATAACGTCTTTAACAGCTGAAATAGCGACGGCACAGTGTTGTATTCTTAGAGATGTGCTTTTTTGCAAATAAGCAAAAGATGTCTTCCATGCATAAACAACAGCAACAACAACAACAGCAAGCAAGTGCCCTAGAGCTACAAGTCTACCGACTAATTTAATATCGATAAAGTTAATCGTTTTTGTATCCCAAAAAATTAAATTTCTGTGGCATTATTGTGCAGAAAATATATTTAAAAGGTTTAGGAAGCGTTTGTAATTCATGAATGGCGAAAATACAATTCGAAGTGCAACAAAAGCAATTAAGTGAAGCAGCTATGCGACATTATAGTTTGTTATATGTTTAACCAGAAACAGTGCGCTGGTTAGTGCTTAACAAACGTTAGTCGTTATTTAAAAAAGTGTTTTAAAATACAACTTTTTTGCATATGAATAAGAAATTTATTGTTGTTTAAAAATAAGTTACTGAATTTTATAATAAAATGTGACTCAAATAGACCTTCAGCAGTTGTATGCATATGTAAAAAGTGAATAAGCGTGTAACATTATGGTGATGAAAGGACAATATATGAAATGAAAATAAGTGTAAGGCGCAAAAAATATTTTCTGCACATTTTTAAAAACCATTTTTAGTCTTAGGCTTTGTTGTTACTGCATAAACTGTATTTCGATGCTCTAATACTACTTTAGCAAATAACATTTAACATTTTGGAGAAAAATCATGGCAGCATACGCTATTGGTTATTGGTTATAGTAAGCACAACATGGTTGACTGAAGTTTTTTTTCTGGCTCATTGCTTGTCATATGTAACTCTCTGTTAATAATATTTGTTTTGCACTAATTCATTTATTTATTTAATTATAATTATTTAAATCACTGTAGTGTAGGAACCACGTAAATCAACGCACGATATAATACTTTTTATATTAAAAAATATTTAAAAAATAGGAAACAATTTTTCTAATAGCTGTTCAATGGATATTTCAGCATTTATAGATTCAAGTTAAAATAAACATTATATGATCTACCACAGCATTCATTTAAACGAACTTAGTATACCTTGTGGCTTAAAGTTAGTGTATATCTCTGTTTTATCTTCATTAATCAAACTAATAAATATTATACAAATTAATATAGAAACTATATAAAATTTAATAATATTTTTTTTTTTTATTAGAAAATTATAATATTTAATAAAAAGCGTTGTATACGCGTTTGAGAAAACTAACAATAATCGTTATCGACAACGAAATATCTGTAGTGCGATCGATAGACTTTCAGCTCTAAAGCGCGCGTGTGCGTGTGTGTGTTTGTGTGTTAGTTTTACTTTCGCTTTTACAAATGGTTTCTTCTTAAGAAAATTTATAATTGTTTCTATTTTTTATTGTATTAGCAAATAAATTGTGGCAACAAGCAAGACGATACGCGTGAAAAGCATATTTTGCGTCATTAAATCTGCGCACATACAAACAAACAAACACAATTGCTAACGAAGAAGAAGAAAAAGCATAAATAAAAGCAAAAGTCCAGGAACCCGGCGCGGTTGATGACGTCGTTGCTGCTGCTGCTGCTGCTGCGCTGCTGCTGTGCTGTGCTGCTGCTATTAACAAATACGTCAAAATTTATTTTTAAAACATTGTGCAAATAAATTTTTTCACGGAATAATAGAAACAAAAACACGCCCACCGCAAACATTGCCGGCAGCGCCATATAAATAAACAACAACAACAACTAAGCCACCCACTGCAATTTGTATTGCAATAGCAAAAAACAACAACAACAGCAGCAGAGCAGTCACAAGCGACTGTGCGATGCGTTGCGTTGCGTGCGTGTGTGAGAGTGCGAGAGTGATAGATAAAAAAACTGGCGAAATTAGCTTAGCGTAAAGAGTAGAATGAAACGAAGAGTACCCCACCAAGCAGCAGCTAGTTAGGCAGAAACAAAAACAAAAGCGAAAAAAAAAAAAGAGAAATATTTGTTTGCTTATTTATGAAATGTTAAAAATTTATTAAAAAAAAAAAAATCTTCCATAGAGAGATGCAACGTTTGTTACGCATAAGGTAGGGCACTCATGCAGTTCATATGGTATTTTTATTTTATCTTCACACAAATTTAGTTTGAAAGGGTTTTATCAGTTGGTCTTTAATGTTATTTCAGATGCGGCAGAACGCCAAAAGGAAGTTTTTGACTAGATTTTTCGAATGTTTTTTGACCTCTGTGCTAGGCTTAGAATATATGAAATTTAGTTTAAAATAGCATTTAATTAAATTATATATCTATTGTAGACAAAACAACCTCAAGCAATATATCTTAAATAATATTTTTACAAAACTATGTACATATCCATATAACAAATCTAAGAACTCCTTGAGCGCATCAGTAATATGTGCGGCGTATTATAGAGGTCCACTTGGATATCTTTTGAGTCTATGAAACTCTTAGCTATTGATTAGCAGAAATATTTGACGCTAAAGTTTCTTATTTCATCTTTAATTGTTTGGTTTAGCCGTAAGGGAAGGAACATACATCCATACATCTTTACAAACTTTCGCATTTATAATACTAGCTATTACCCGCGGCTTCGTCCGCGGATCTTCCGATAAAAAGTAGCATATCTCTTACTTTTCCTATTTTGACTCATTTCTAATTTTGACCAAACTTAACCCTTTTACTTCTTATGTATACCAAATTTCAACGCTGTACCTTAAATGTATGCAAAGATATGACAAATTTTGTTTATGGCATATATGGGCGGTGGGGCATTGCCTCCTCCGATTTTGACCTAACTTAACAGTTTGACTTCTCTTGATACTCCTTACATGTATACCAAATTTCAACTCATATTGGTAATTTTTTTCCGCTTATATGGGGGGAGGAGCTCCTTCCAATTTTATCAAAATGTAGCCTATGTGCTGTTCCATCGTCTCATCTATCTCTAAACCAAAAATCATACCAATTTGGTTTAGCGGTTTAGCCATATGAGAGGAACATACAACCATACATCTTTACAAACTTTCGCATTTATAATATTAGAACCAAGGAGCAATAAATATCAGTCTAAAAATTTTTAATACAATTGAGTTACTTGCAGTTCCCCATAACTGTATATTCTATAAAGTAGTACTTTTTTCAAGCTTAATTTGGACTTTGGGTTGATCAGCCAGTACAAAATTTTTTTCGGTTTATATGTCAACATTCAGTCTAGCTTCATTCCAAGTTTGAATAATTGTGACTCAAGGCGAATCATGTCTTCTATTCGCGTGCGTTCACCTAAAGACTTCATTTGTTCAACCAAACTTCCAATAAATTCAGTTGATCTTGGAGAATTTTAGAAGCATCAACAGTATTGTTTGCCACAGTAACATTGTCATTTAGGGTGCATACCTGCAATTGGTCCTAGTACACTTCCCTGTGGCATAGTTGCATATATAACTGAAAGTGAATCTTTAAAAATTCCTTTGGCTAAGATAAGATTTCAATAGCAAATAAACTGGAGTTAGGAGTGCTTTTTAAATTTATATAACAAACCCCGTTGAATATCCAAAAACTCAGCTGAACAATACGGCTTCCTTTCTAAAGCTTGTGTAACTACTTCAACAACTGATAAATGATTGAGACGTAACATCGAGTTGTAAATCTGAGTCAAATATACCTATTTAATGAGAGCGACACTCTGATGTTCTCATACCCAGGGAATATCGCTTGACAAAGGCTATACAAAGTTTGCAAAATATTTCATGTTTTGCAGTAAAGTTGAATGGTTCAAATGTTGTCTACAAATGGTGTCCAAAATAGAGCTTGAAAAAACATCGATTTTTCGACCGATGTATCGATGTTTTACATATAAAAACATCGTTGCATCGGTCGAAAAATCGATGTTTTCCCAGCTCTAGTCCAAAAGCTCTAGCCGTGCTTTCATCACTTATGCACCACACGTTGTTGTTGTCTATAAAAGGAACATTTCTCCTTACAGGTTGTTTAATATATATCGTGTTGGTTTCCACATTTTTCAGGTCCTAGACTTTCCAGATACCTACCAATTGCTGCATTTTACATATCATAGCTCTTATGATGTTGATAGTCAAATCTATTTTTAATAAATTTATGAATTAAAAGGTTTGCATTCAAGATGTGATGAAGCCAATGTATGAATAGTCAATTTGTTGGCAATTATTATTTTGCAGATCGGAAGCGTGAAGTCACTTGAGTCTTCGAATCGAGCCAATTTTTGATACCCTATGCTGAAGTGAAGTTATTCTAGTATTACTCTCCATTTCTATGCAGTTCTCTGCCATAATGGTGAAAAGTTTTTAACGTTAAAATTGCTTCAAGGATGCAGCTAGCATTGAAAAAGATAGGGCACGACCGTTTGGATCACTTAGTTAGCTAATGAATCTGTGGAAATATTATTGAAAACAATAACAAATCAAGTTTCTTGTTATTTTGAAGATTTTTCAATTATTGCTTTGCGGAAAGACTCTAATATAATGAATAGTTCCGTAGGAAACTCATCTACGGCAGTGTTTCCATTGTTGACAAACGAAGGAGACATTCGAATGTGGCTGTTGAGCTTGCGCGTGCCTGTGTAAGCAGTTTAGGCGATTCCTGAATAAGTTTGCGCTTTTAACTCTTACCAAGAAACACTGGCCGTAACAACGAGTTGCCAAGCGCTTTTTCCCTTACACACAAGGCAGAAGATTGTGTTGCTTGCCACATTGGAGCAAATACTCTTAATCCGATGCAATCGTTGGTTGATGCGATTCCGACACGTAAACGGTTTGCCGTAACTAGTTTGATGGTAGAGCTGCTACTATCCACGCATCCAAACATGCGGTGTGCAACAGTGCTTAAGTGCCAATGGTTACCTAGTTGACCGGGATGCTTTTGCGGATCTTCCAACGCTAATCTACCTATTTATAATGCGCTCACTACTATACGGGTGTTCTGACGGACCTTTGGGTTAAGGGTTGATTGCAAATTTTTATAAAACTTTTAGCATTGTGTAAAGTTTTAGGCATGCATATATGTATATATTGCACTGCATTGTCTGTAAGTTCCTTAATTCCTGGAGACTTTTTGTTGGAAGTTTTTCCGTTGTTTATTTTTTATAGGTTCTACCATCCACCCATTACTATTTGCAACCCTTTTTTTTTATAAACTTTATGTAACCTTTTAGAGGTTATGTATGATTTAATAAAAAAAAAAATGTCAAAGCGAAATAGTTATCATATTTGAATGCTACTATCATGCCATCCTTCTTACACTTACAGGCAACTTATCTGAACAATTGTATTATTTTTTTAGAAATCAAACAGACTTGCTGCCGCCGTATTATTGGAACTGAGTCACTGCAAACGAGCATAGAGAAAAAATAATTTTTTTTTTTTGATTGTTTAGCTAAAAAAATTTATATAAAAACTATGGAAGATTCGAAGAAAATAGCGCAATTCTGTGTTAAATTGTCCAATATTCCGCTGGCCGCGCGTGTGAAGGATGTCAAGTGGGAGTTACGCAAACGTGGTTGCTTGCCGTTCAAGGCTAAACGAGGTATGATGCCATACAATAAAAAAAAAATTTATATACAATTTATGTCCAGGTTACTCGGGCGACTGCTACCTGTATTATGGCTTACCCAACGGTATACCAAGATATCAAGCTGACGTTGAAATGGTGATGACCTCATTGCATAATCTATCGGTGCCTATTCCCACCACTGTTGGCAACAAGGCTACCACTGCCGACGATGGTGGCAACACTGCTGCCGGCAGCGATTCCAGTGGCGCTACAGACGTGCTATATGTAAAGATTAAAGCTGAGCTAGTCTTTAACCATTGCGGGCAAGGATATCTTGACGACGATGGCATCAGTGCCTTGGAACGCTATTTGTTCACTCTTGACTAATACAAATTCTTTATTAAAACGGCTGTACTTTTGCTCGACCCATGTGCAAACACACGCCGCAACCCGAATAGACTTTAGACTAATTTATTACTAAAAAAAAAAAATAGATCAGCGAAAAACCTTAACTAAACACGCTACACAATAACGAAGAATTAATTCACGCCTAAAGGATACTAAACTACAATATTACAAATTGGTGAGTGAAGCACCTCTTGAAGAGGTTTTGTTTTTTTTAAAGCATTAATTCTTCTTTTTTTTTATTTTTATTTGTAGATCTAAAATATTATATTCAAATAATTAGAAAACATCCTCCAAAAATTTAATAAAAACATAAAACAAAATCACAGGAAAATGACCAACGAAACGAGTACTTTTTAGGGATAACAAATCGGTGAGTGAACTACATTTCTTCCTTTTGGAATAGGCTTAATTTAATAATAACTTATTGTATACCCAGTAGCTATAGTAAAAAAGATTATTTTAACGTTTGTGAAGTCGAGGCAGATTGCATAAAGTATATATGTACATATATATACTTGATCAGCATCAGATTTATCTAAATATGTATGCCTCGGTTCGATTGATTCTACTACAGTCATGTGCGCGCCTGTGAAAGTTGTTTTGAATGTCAAGTAAGCTGACATCTTGTCATACCTGGTGATTCCAGCGCGTGGTCGGTCTTCGTCTATTTAATCGTTTATCAAACCTTGCGTGATAGAGCTCTTTCATACATTAGAATGAGATGACGCGCTTAGTACAGTCGCAGGAATTTTTTGCAATGTGATATATCAACCCCATCGAATAGCTCATACAGCTTAGGGTTCATACCGGACTGACTATAATAGGACAAAAAAATTCTACATGGATTCATGCTTCAACAACATATAGTTAGGACCGGGAGTATCAGCTTTTGTATATCTAGCTTTTTTATCTTTTGAGGGCGTGCTAAATATAACATCTATTTGCAAGCGTGATACTTCGCCTGTTCTCCAAGCTGACGTTGTTGTTGCTGGTTATTTCGAATCCTAGGTAGACGAAGTTTTCTACAATATTTTCCATCGTCACTGACCGTCCAAGACGAGATAACGGCGTGCGAGAGATTCCAAGTATTTTGTCTTACCTCATACATCGCTAGATCCATGAGTCAACAACGAGTTTAATCTCTGAGAACGCGTTGCTGACCACGAATAATATCACTTCCTATCGGTAGATTGAGACCGACATATTCTATATGTACAGGCTCCGACGTAATATAGTATTTCCTGCCTAATACTTCGCTTGGTATCAAAGAGTTCGTAGTGGTGCTTTCTTACCCTGATCACGCTTTGTATGCAAAGACGAACGTTCTTTGGCGGGATACATAGTAAAGACAGGTCATCGAAAATCCTCATTCGTATGGGCGTGTCGAAAGCGGCTTTAAAGTCGAACTATATATGGCGTGTATCTTTGATAAACTTACTGGTCTATTCCAGGATTTGAAGTAATGTAAATAATTGTTCATTGCTCGACCTAATGGTTATTTTTCTATCAGTGAATCCGTAAGTAACTTTCTATAAGGATGACAATAGAAATCTGATAACGGATTGACAGAAATCACTGAGATTATGGAGGAGTCCTTTTTTCAAACTACTCGGAGGCGATGAAGCGCACAATTCCGCCGATAGAGAAATGACACCGGAACCACCAGTTAATGATGGCACTATTGTAGAGCCACCGGACTATAACGAGGTCAATTCAGTTATAAAAAAGCAGAAAAATAACAAAGCAGCAGGCTCTGATGGGCTGCCAGCTGAGTTATTTCAGATCGGCAGCGAAGAGTTGGTAAGGAGTATGCACCAACTTTTATGCAAGATATGTTCCGATGAACCCAATGACTAGAATGTCAGTGTTCTCTTTCCCATTTTTAAGAAAGGAGACCCCCGCGTGTTGTGTAATAGGCAGAAGCCGTATACGGATTCACTGATAGGACTATATCTGTGTGGCTTCAGACCAAAAAGGTCAAGCAGCGACCAAATGTTCACATTACGCCAAATCTTGGAAAAGACCCGTGAGTTTACGATAGAAAAACACCACATATTTGTCGACTATAAAGTCGCTTTCGATACACCGATACGATCGAAGTTCTTCGACGACCTGTCTGCACTAGGTATCACGGCAAAGATTGTTCGTCTTTACATGGCGATGCTATAAAACACAAAGCGTTGTTAGGGTGGGGAAAAACCTCTCCGACCGCTTTGATACCAAGAGAGGTTTCAGGCAGGGCGTTGCTCTGTCGTGCGATTTTTTCAATTTTCTGATGGAGTACATCCTACGCCAGTGCACGTACATACAGAGTATGTCGGGCTGGATCTTCCAAGAGGAAGTGATGCTGCTCGCTTACGCCGATGACATCGATATCATCGGCACGCAGGAACGGCGAGTCAGCAAGGCGTTCTCGGAGATTGACAAACAGTCTCGACTCATGGGTCTAGCGGTGAATGAGGACAAGACAAGAAGTACTTGGTGTCTTTTCGGACTCCGTCATCGCGTCTTGGACGGTCAGTGACGATGGAGAATTTCAACTTCAGTGTTGTAGAAAACTTCGTCCATCTTGGAATAGAAATAACCAGTAACAACGCCAGGAGTTTAGGCGCAGAATCACGCTTGCAAACAGATGCGAAGTAAAGCCCTCTCTCGAAAGACGAAAATAAAGATCTATAAGACGCTAATACTCCCGGTCCTATTGTATGGCACAAAGGCATGGACTGTGATTGAGTCGGATGAGACAGCGTTGGAATTCTTCGAGAGTAAGATTCTTCGCAGTATTTTCGGTCCTATTAGAGTCGGCGAGGAGTTTAGCTGCCGTTTAACCCGCGAGCTGTACGAGCTATTCAATGAGGTTGACATAGTCCAGCGCATAAAATTCCAGCGGTTCCACTGGGCTGTGCACCTCATACGAATAGATGAAAGAGCTCTTGCACGCATGGTTTATATGGTTTCATTGGTGGACGCCGAAATAGAAGACGACCGGGCACTCCATGAAATGACCAACTATGGAGAGATCTCTCCGTACTTAGCATTCAAAACGACTGGCGTCAGCACGCACAAGACTATGGAGGCTGGTGCGCCTTCCTAGACGCGGCCATGACCGGTAGACGGTTGACGGCCACTTAAGTAAGCAAGTACGATATCGACGCGTTGCTCCCGATTGCATAGTCAGCTGATACCAAGAGTTGCTCATTGATTTTGTATAACCAATGATCTGCTTGGCAGATCACCCATACCCATAGTGCGGTTGATATATTCCCGTTGCTCACATATATCTTGAGCAGACGAAGAGGTTTTCCGCAGTCGGAATAGTGTATTTGAGAAGGCTTTGGGGGTCTGTTGTCATTGCAGCTTGTCAACGTCTAGTTTTCGTTGCATGTTGGAACGTGCGGCGTGCATCACGCTGAGCTTACTGCGTACCTCGCCTTCGACAAGGTAGTAGTCCGAGTCTTTATTGGCTCGATGCGTGCCTTTCGTCAATCACAACTCGTTAAAATTGATTGCGTGTTGGTTGTTTGGGACTTAGCCACGTAGCCTTATAAACGCTGAGGTGTTGAAAGCTGGTGCTACTAACTACCATATTCTTATCTGTGGCGAAATAGATTACCCTCTCTCCATTATTGGTGGTAGTTTCGTGAAAGCAAAATTTTCCTACTGTTGGGCTAAAGATTGCTTCCTTCCTACTGCGTGTATCGTATCGCCATAGTCTTTCATATGTCCTGCGATGTTTACCATTGCAAGTTTAACTTCGTATGTTGCTACTTCAGCTTTGAAGTTCATATGGAGAGTTTTTGATTTCAGCTTTTTTGTTCCATCCGATGTTTAATTTTGACTATAATGGTTTGGTGACCGGTTTGGTTCTTTTGATCCGGAAGGCGATCATAATTGTTAAATATGTAAAGGACGAAATAAAAATGGAATTGAAATAAAATTAGGTGGGCAGAGGGGTGTAGCTATATAGTAACCATGCAACTGTCCATTTTTTATCTTTGTTGCGGTACGTTCCAGTTGTTTAATTTATATTCAAAATGCGTTAAACAAGAAGAAAGCTACTGCCGCCGCCGCCGCCGCCACCAAATGACAGTGTGAGTGCTTGGCTCTTTTATGTTTTTTTTCATGTACATCGCTCCGTCCGTCTGTCTATACATCTATTTGTCGACCCCCGCAATGTTGCGTTCTTGCATCTGTGTATCTTGTGTAGCTCACATTTGTTAGTTCTATAGGTCTATTGCTGAGAACGTGCACGCACTCACGTACAGATGTATCTACAAAGCATAAATGCAAACGAAAGAACATTTTATATAAATAATGAGTATCTTTGCTTTGAGTATTGTTGTGCTTGCCGCATTTCCGCTAACATTTTTGATACAATTCTTTTCTTTATATATATATATATATATATTGTATATACCCTACAAACGTTTATGTATGATGTATGTAGTATGTTAAGGGTAGCATTAATTCCGCGTAGCGTTTGTTACATTTTGTATTTAAACACTTGAGCTATTATATATATATATATATATATATATATATATATATATATATATATATATATACTATATATTTCTCAACTGCAGCGTATTAAAATTTCGGCACACATTTTTGTTAATATCTCTTTTTATTTTCTTTTTAGCTGTCGTCTTCTTGACTGTCGCCGCATCACACCGCATTTACTTGGAGTTCATTCCAACGCTACCAGCGTCGATAAATAAATCCAACATGAAACCGTTGGTAATTACACGTTGTTGACACATTCATCAACTGCCACAGCGCCTGCCCTGTCGTGTCGTCGATGACACAACGCTGGGCTGGGCTAGGCTGGGCAAGAGTGTCTGCGCTATAAATCGAGCGTGTATCGCCGCATCCATTGCGACATCTCATTCACGAGCATCGAGGGAGTAATAGTGTAGTGTGGTGTTGTTGTTGTTGTTTTTTTTTTTTTTTGTATAAGCGATTAGTTTTTCTGTGTGTATCGAGTCAACAACAAATGTTCAAATTGATGAATCTTATTTATAGATGCTGCTTAATTTGTTAAAATATAAATTTTTCGATGTGCAAAAATCAAAAATTATTTGTAAAATTAAGCTCGGATTATTAGAAGCATTTAGTACACCAGGGCACGTACAGTGTTCCTGATTCCTTAAACACATTTTTAGAATTATAAGTTTTCTAGCTACTAGAGTTATTATAGCCGCTGTTAAATAATTAACTTTCTGTAAGGATGACAATGGAAATCTGCTAACAGATGAATAGGAATCACTGAGATTATGGAGGAGTCATTTTTCCAAACTACTCGGAGGCGATGAAGCGCACAATTCCGTCGATAGAGAAATGACCATTGTAGAGCCACCGGACTATAACGAGGTCAATTCAGTTATTAAAAGGCTGGAAAATAACAAAGCAGCAGGCTCTGATGGGCTGCCAGCTGAGTTATTTAAGACTGGAGGCGAACTGTTGATTGGTTAGGAGTATGCACCAACTTTTATGCAAAATATGGTCCAATGAACGCATACCCAATAACTAGAATCTCAGTGTTCTCTGTCCAATCTTTAAGAAAGGAGACCCCGCAGTTTGCGCCAAATACCGCGGAATAAGTCTTCTTTCAATTGAATATAAGATTCTGTCACGCGTATTGTGTAATAGGCAGAAACCATATACCGACGCACTGATAGGACTATATCAGTGTGGCTTCAGACCAAAAAGGTCGACCAGTGACCAAATATTCAGATTACGCCAAACCTTGGTTAAGACCCGTGAATTTACGATAGAAAAACACCACCTATTTGTCGATTAAAAAGCCGCTTTCGATACACCTATACGATCGCAGTTTTTCGACGCCCTGTCTGCACTAGGTGTGCCGGCAAAGATTGTTCGTCTTTGCATGGCGACGCTATATAACACACAAAGCGTTGTGAGGGTGAGGAAAAACCTCTCCGACCGCTTTGATACCAAGAGCGGTTTCAGGCAGGGCGATGCTCTTTTTCAATCTTCTGATGGTATACATCCTACGCCAGTGCATGTACATACGAGTATGTCGGGCTCGATCTTCCAAAAGGAAGTGATGCTGCTCGTTTACGCCGATGACATCGATATCATCGGCAAACAGAAACGGCAAGTCAGCAAGGCGTTCTCAGATTGACAAACAGTCTCGGATCATGGGTCTAACGGCATCCATAAAAGTTGTCTGCATTCTTTTTCTCGGAAAAAGAGAAAATGGTGGGATGCTACCACTATTAGCATTCATGGCGGCTGTCATGGTGACCATACTGCCACGCTCAAAGGATGGTATTTGACCCCCCCTTTGTTGTACCATCATTTAGTGTTAAATCAGGGTTGTACGGCGGATGACCCATCAATTCGATAACATGGTGGCGGTTTATTCGTCTTCGGCGTTTGGTTTTCCGAATTTCTCCGAAGTCTTCAGGCAAATAAATGCACGTGTACCATTCAGAATTGACCATACTACGTTGCTCAAGCGGAACAGGGGTCACATGACCCATTCGGGTCAACATTTCTTTCGCAGTGTTTCGTGCGCGAATAACTTTTGTTCGATATGGCTCGTCTTGGTACGGCCGTGTTGATGGCTGTCTTGTTTCCGGCTCATACGCATATATCTATGATTCGTCCCCAATGACGATCTTCTTAAGGTCTTTTGAAGCACCGCGATCATGCTTTTTTAGCAATCCACAGTAGGCTTTTTTCGAGCGATGGTGTGTTACTAATGTTTAGGGTGGACTCACTCTCACAACATGTCACATGACGATCTCGCATTATTAGTTCACGCAAAATAACCGATTTTGGGCGACCTTCACTGAATTCGATTAATGGTGATGGTTTTTGATGGTGCTTCATTGCCATACAAAAAAGTAAACTCATCGACACACTCTTGTTGAGATAATCTACGTTGAAAGTTGTGAAATATAAAAACGTTGTGAGTACATTCAACCTAAAAAATGTCAAACTTTATTTTTATATATTGCCAAATTTTAGGTAGTGTCCATCCCTCATATGATGCCTGATGATATCTTCCACACTTATTTACATTAAAAAAAAAATAAAAATTCAGATACGCAATGTATGTCTTAGCGTGAATCTTCATAATCTTCATAAATGTTGTCATACAAGTAGCTGCTTAGCAATGCTAATTTCAATGCCTCCCCCGTTTATTTGTTTTTCGATTTCAACAATTTGCATATTTGACGACCTTCAGTTAATGAACTTCTGTAGAATCGTGCGAGAGTTCAAGAGTCAAACTATATATTGCAGTTGTGTACATATATAAAAACCTTCAAATTGTACTGAACGAGCGATCAATTAGTCAAAAGTCAACAAAACCAAAATTCAAATCGATTCACTTTGCGCTGAGTCGGGCCCACACACTGATGCCGAATTGTTTCTACCTGTTTGTATTTTTTTTTTTTTTTATTAAACTGTTAAACTAGTAAATACATATATATATATATATACAGATCAGAAATATATATATACGATAAAATTTTTTGCTCTTTCATTTCGGTTTGACTTTGATACGCTCAGTTTTTATTATTATTTTGAGTTTATTTCGTAAAGGTTTTTGCACTTTGATGGTCAAAAAATTGTTGTTGTTTTATTTTTTATTTAAAGTGCATTAAAAAAAAAAATATTTAAGTAAAAAAAAAAAAATTAATAAAATTTTAAATTTTTTGTATACGAATTACTAAGTTCAGGGACTTTTGGCCAGTGTAGCCTCTCTTAGAGAGTGAAAGAGCGCAAGATAACGCGCTGCTAGCAGGTGCTTAGTCGCTGTATCTATTGCTGCATGTAGTTGTGTGTGTTTTTTTTTTTTTTTTTTGGAAATGTATTCCGTGCCGTTGTGCTGCGTACAACTTGTACTGTGGCCCATTAGCTCAGTTGGTTAGAGCGTCGTGCTAATAACGCGAAGGTCGCGGGTTCGATCCCCTCATGGGCCAATGTCATATTTTTTTCTTTTAAATTTTGTTTTTTTTTTATTAATTTTTGCAACGCATTTATGCTTTGAGTCATGTTTATTATTTGGTTTGGGGTAACTATTCACTTGTTTTGTTTGCCTCAGGGTCACCTCACCAAAAGTGATCTAACAATCTAAACAGTAAAATGAAGTAAACAAACGCTTTGGTAAGAATAGTTCCAACCCGTATATACTAAAAAGAAGTACATATATTCAAAATCTTGTTTTGTATAAAAAGCTCGATTTAAAAGCAAGTTCCGCAAAATAACCATTGTCCAGTGCTATGCACCTACCGAACCAGACACAGATGATTCTAAGGAGGAGTTTAATAAACTTCTCAACTTTACAATCAACACTGTCCCTAGTGGCGATATATTTGTCCGCACCTGGACATCCATAAATATACCTGGATGGTCCCCCGATGCGCGCACTAGTCACGAAACTGTCTAATGGACGTGCGTGCGTATAGAGAAGCTGTTATGTACAGCGATCACAATCTGTTTGTTGGACGTTTAAGTCTACGTCCAGAAGGAATCAGAAGGCAACAGCAACGCAAACAGATCTTCAACCTGGATGACCTGGAAACATCATCTATGCTCCAACTGTACCAAGAAGAACCATTCTCTGCCCACTTGCGTCATAATTTTATACAAAAAATTCCAGACAGAGACAAAAATTTTTAAATTTTGTACCGCATGTACAAGAGTCTATTGGTTTTGTGCATATGTATGTAACAGGCAGAAATAATGGTCGGAGACCTCCCAAAGTTACCCCCATTATGGTTCGTCCGTATGAACAAAAGAATCCCGGAAACGGTAATAGACAGAGACTTTGTTCTGCATTCGACTAGGAATTTAACGAATTTATTTTAAAATTTTGACCCTCCCGCTTGAGTCCCCATCAAGGGTAAACATTTCTTCGGCGTAAAAAATAAGAACGATATATATCCGCGCGGTGTTATGTCATTCTTAGTTTGATGTCGTGCGACATCATTCCGCTCGAAAAGTTTTATGGGCGGAGATATGTCGCTATGCCGTATAGAACAAGTCTAGATGGTTCTTCAAAATTCGCCTAGCCAGGTTCGCTATATTATATAACCGACCAATTATCATCCTGTTACAAATATTTAAAATTTTGTTTATTTAAAATAATTTTGTCACAAAAACATTTCGGTAAAAAATAAAATCATTGGAAAATAAAATCAAATAAAAATATTTTAAAAAGATTTGCCACAATCAACTGCAACTGTTGCAGACCGACCTACTGTGGTCATGTTGAGGCGAAGTCACACCCGTACCCGAGTCAATGTATTTGTCTTCACCAGCAGCAATGAGCGCAAGTTGAAATATAAGCCCATATTGGATCGCCTGGCAGCCGTGGAGGCTCAATTTTTGAGCACCGGTGATGGAGCAAATCTAAGCGATGATGAGAATTCAGCATTGTCACTGGAACAGCGTACCAGTCTGCAGTATATTGATGAACGACAGAAACGTTCCTGAAATGATATGTACGAATCGAGTGAATGATTACAAAGTAAATTTTTTAAATGTCCAGAAACCGGCCGGAAGTGCACCTCTTTCGGTATACAAAATTTGAGAAATCAATAAAAATAAAATCTACTGCTTTAGGTTCGAAACTACGTAATAATTGAGAGAACAATTTAAAAGTTAAAAGTTAACACAAAATAATTTATTGAAAAAATTTAAAATATGTCTGGCATATCGTTTCGAATCTGTACTATATATAAAAGTTCGATGAAGTCTTCTGTTTAGTTCAACGAATCCGAAAATATTTTTTCGTTTAAAAAGTTTCTGTTTAATCAATATCACTTCTGGATACAATGTTAGTCTAGCAATATTTCTTGATAAACGCCCGCACATTGCAATCATGTTGCTCACGATTATCTTTATATTCCGTTGCAATATCTAATTCCATTGGATCATCCGGATTTGGATTAGTTAACAAAGACAGTATTGATATCAGTAAAGTGGAAATAGTAAAGGCTGGCGACCATTCATCGTTTAAAATATTTAAGCAAATAAATCCAGCCGTAGAGATGTTACAGTGATATATCGGCGTTACAAATGTCACATTCGGTGCTGTTATTGGATATGTGAACGGTATTAATATGCGTAACTCGAAGACACCATTCTCGTAGGGAGTGTTCTCCGGTCCAAATAATACGGCCTTCCACTTATATATATCTGATTCGTCTTCTAAACCAACACTGAAGTTTTCAAGTGGTTGCTCTGTAATTTCCATTAACTCGTTCCTAAGGCGTATTGCACATGGTCCACTTATTATTGGTAATATTTCTGAAGATGTTAATGAAAATAAAGAAGAAGAAAAACATATATGATTAGTTGTTGTTATTTAAATGGAACTACATACATATGTAAGAAGCTCGAAAATTTGAACAAGAAATGTTTTAAAAAACCCGGCGTAACTTTCTGTAAAGACTCTGCAAAGAGGTAGTCATATTTCACAGCGTACAATGTCGGTGAAAGAGTAATGAAACCAATTAATGATGTCACTATTGTAGAGCCACCGAACTATAAAGAGGTCGATTCGGTTATTAAAAAGCTTAAAAATAACAAAGCAGCAGGTTCTCATGAGCTGGCAAAGCATTGCTAAGCAGCATGCAATAACTTTAATGGAAGATATGGTCCGATGAACGCATAGCCGATGTTTAAAATCTCGTGTTCTTTGTCCTATCTATAAGAAAGGAGACCCCGCAGTTAGCACCAACTACCGCGGAGTTAGTCTTCTTTCAATTGAATATAAGATTCTGTCGCGCGTATTGTGTAATAGACTGAAGCCATATACGGATTCACTGATAGGACTTTATCAGTGTGGCTTCAGACCAAAAAGGTCAAGCAGCGACCAAATATTCACATTACGCCAAATCTTGGAAAAGACCCGTGAGTTTACGATAGAAAAATACCACCTATTTGTCGCATATAAAACCGCTTACGACACGCCGATACGATCAAAGTTCTTCGACGCCCTGTCTGCATTAGGTGTGCCGGCAAAGATTGTCCGTCTTTGCAAGACGACGCTATCTAACACACAAAGCGTCGTCAGTGTGGGGAAAAACCTCTCCGACCCCTTTGATATCAAGAGAGGTTTCAGGCGGGGCGTTGCTCTGTCGTGCGATTTTTTCAATCTTCTGATGGTATACATCCTACGCCAGTGCACGTACATACAGAGTATGTCGGGCTCGATCTACCAAAAAGAAGTGATGCTGCTCCCGAACGGCGAGTCAGCAAGACGTTCTCAGAGATTGAAAAACAGTCTCGGCTCAAGGGTGAATGAGCGGTGAATGAGGACAAGACGAAATACTTGATGTCTTCTCGCACTCCGATTGAAAATTTCCACTTCAGTGTTGTAGAAAGCTTCGTCTTTCTTGGATCCGAGACAACCAGCAACAACAACGTCTGCCTGTAAATCAGGTAAAGAGTCACGCTTGCAAACAGATGCTTTTTTGGGCTGAGCAAGCAAATGAGAAGAAACCCCTCTCTAGAAAGGCGAAAATAAAGATCTATAAGACGCTGATATTCCCGGTCCTATTGTATGGCTCGGATGATACAGCTTTGAAAGTTTTCGAGAAGAAGATTCTTCGCAGGATTTTCGATCATATTAGAGTCGGCGACTTGTTAAACCGAGAGTTGTATGAGCTGACATAGTCCAGCGAATAAAATTCCAGCGGTTGCACTCATTCAAATGGTTGAAACAGCTCCAGCACGCTTATTATACATGGGAGACTCAAACTTGTATCGTAGACGACGAAATAGAGAACAGCCGGGCACGCATTGAAATAACCAGATGTGAAGAGATCTCAGCGTACTTGGCATTCATAACAACTGCTAAACTACAGCAGCTTATGCGCCATCCTCCATGCGTTCATGACCGAACGAAGATGGATGGCCACCTCCTAAGTAGGTAAATAAGTTTTAATAAAAAAAAAAAAATGAGCAGTGCTAAATAAAGAAGTCTTTCGTTATAAATATTCTACGTGCCGCATTGAAATTCAGCCAGATATATTGAAAATTGTTACAAAAACTCAGAGAGAACGATATGTGGTCTATATTCTGAATCCGTGTAGCGTTTCTAGCTGAACTGACAAGCATTTTCTTACAAGTTTTTTATAGAGGGCTTTTGATACAATCATTTAGGATATGCTATTGGGAAGTGGAAGAGTAGAATCTAAACATCTAAATCTACTTAGAAACACAGTCAGTCCTGGCATTATTTTATGTGTGGTTTAACTTTCGACAGTGCCGGTGATGCTTTTACTCGATCTTGACAACTGCTTGAATAACATATGCAAAAAGTGACTGTATTCTCGGTGTGTGCCGGGTTAGCGTCATTAGTACGCGCGACGTATCTCCGCCGAACTAAAGAAAACATATTTACGCGCGAAGTTATGTCATTTAAAATGCGATATAGCTCCGCGACATAATTTCACCTAAAAAAAATCGACCTAATTCAGTTTGGAAATTGTACCGGGGCGGAGTTATATCGGCGGAGTTGTCGCTATGCCACTGTGCCGTAGTTTGGCTGTATTCACGCCGGACATTATTATATTCTGTAACTACTGCAGCTACTGTGAAATGTTACCAAAGAACACACCTATTGCCATAAGCTGTATTCGATTTTTAGCATTCTAACCTATAAGTCTATGCACAAGAGTATACGGCACTGCTTAGCCAACAATGCGCTCAATGGAGGACGATATGTCATCCAGTAATATAATATTTTCTATAAATATATTTGTATAAATTGAAAGAAAACGTTATGCCGGCAAGTGTTGTTTTTTTTTGTATGCAATACATACCGGAATTTCCACTTGTACTCTCGACATTTTGGCCGAGCTCCTCTGCATCTACGGAGACTTCGCCCTCACTTCCATTCTCGACAATTAGGCTGATATCCTCTGCGTCTACGAAGCTTTCGCTCTCACTATCGCTCGACATTATCGAATTATTTCTTTAAAAACTATAGAAATATTAGATTTAATAAAAGAAATATGGTGAGACAAGCAAGCAGAAATAAAGTGTGACCGACCGCTGCTCGAATGCTAAATACCAGATTTTGGAGCAAACCCCAGCAAATTTGGATGCGAAATAAATTCAGCGGAGTGGGTGGTAATTTTTGGTGCATTTATTAAGAACACTTGAAGTCATTTAAAAATCTATGATGAAGTCATAATAAAACTATAAATATATAAAAAAAAAAATATAGTATACGGATTTAGAAAATATCACGGCATATCATTGCTGCTGGACTTACAGCACACATTTAGGTCGATCTTAAGCCGTTTGTCCTTTCATCTATTGTATGAACTTACAAACAAATGTGTACAAAGAAGAACAACAACAACTACAAATACTTTAACTCATTAACAACAGCAACAACACAACAAAAGAACAATAACAACAACAATGAACAGGTCGTCGTTGTTGTTGTTGTTGCTGCCACAAACCGGCTTCTGCCAGCGCGACGCCACAAACACACACAGCATAGAGCAGCCAGCCAGCCAACAATAACAACGAACAATGATGTCGGTGCCGAACCGTGCCTTAGGCTAAGTCCGGTCCAGTCCGTCCAGCAGAACAAAACAAGGGGCAGTATAGCCTGTGCTTGCCTGCCTGCCTGCCTGTGAAGGGTAGCCATTGCCGAACCCGAAGTAATTCAAGTGTGAAAAATCAACACATACTTAAAATCACACTAATTACAACGCTTTGCGGCAATGATAAACAAAAAGAAAAAAAAACAACAAAATATATATATATATATATAGCATTATAATCTGATGTCCTCGTGCGTTTAAATTGTATGGATCGAGGTATGATCTGATTGATTGACTGATGAAATGAACAGCAATTTACACGCTCTTCTTGGAAATGCATCGATAGATATAGCTTTTTTGATCGATTAGATTTCCCAATTATTTAGAATAATTTATATTGTAATCGTTTTCCGGTAAAGCCATTAATTTCTGATATTCTTTCCACATTTAAATACTATTTAAACAAATGAAACATTCTAAAGCATCCGTAATACGCGCAGTGAATAGAAAGATGTCTGATGAGTAGTCATACATATATGCGTGATCGTGACCATTGCTAGCCTCAAGACTTAGAATAACGTATTAATTCAGCTTTTTTATAGACACAGAAGAGCATTGAGGTGACACCTTCTTGCTTCAGTCAATAAGATCAGTTTAATCAGATTCATCTGTATCGAGTTGAAGCCGTAATGAACTTGATTAACTGGAAAAATATTGCACTGTCTTGCTCGCACAACAAATAACAGTACAAACTGTACAGATGTAGCCTATGATAGGTCGGACTACACGAATATTGACGCCGAAAATCTACAACCGTATTGTGTAAGTGAGATAGCACAATAGTCAATCACCAAAGACGTATCAACGTATCGACGACTCAAGTCAATGAGTTACAAAATCGTACGAAAATTCACTAAAACCAAAAATGGCTCACAACATTCTCCGCAAGGAGCTACAAACTTTTATAGCGAACAGTGATTCCAATCTTATCCGTGAGATAAGAGCTGAGAACATATTCATTTGGACGGCACTACTCCTGCCAGCTAAACCGCCGTACAATAAGGGCGCTTTTCGCATTGAGCTGCATTTTCCGGACGGCTATCCATTCGAGGCACCAAAATTCATTTTTAAAACTAAAATTTATCATCCAAATGTGAATGAGATGGGTGAGGTGTACCTAGTACAGTTATGCAAGCAAAACTGGTTGGCTTCATGGTCGCCCGAACGTATTTTTCAAGAGCTCGTGGAATTAATCAACTTTCCGAATACCGAGTTGCCATGGCAACCTGCTATAGCTGAGGAATTACTGTATAATCGCAGCGAATTTTTACTGCATGCTGAAGCGCATACGCTCAGGTACAGCGAGAAGCGTCCCAAGGATTAGGACAACAACTACGAATTCTACTTAAGACATGTAAATGCGTTGATTTGTATAACTTTTTATTATAAATGAGAACCTTAAATAGCAGCAATACTAATTTTTATTTATTCGAGATACGTTTAAAATATTTAATGGTTAGTTTCTCTGGAATGGCGCTCCATCTTGGTCACTGATGCGTAAAGAAATTAGAGTTTAGAAGCCAAATCTGTTAGCCTCCGTTTGTAGATGCGCAGTGAGTTCATGCGGAAACGGTGCTGCACGCAGAAGGTGTCTCCAAATCGTTTGCAAATCTTTTAGCGAAGATCTAAGACAACAAACTGTTTTATGCCGACTTGTGATGCAAATCGACATAAACTAATTGCGGCGTAAAGTTGATATTGTAGAGGAGGACTACGGTGTACTCATCTACGCAGATTTGATTTTATGCTTTTTATATTTACTAAGCGTAGAGCACGCCGGGCTGTCATTTATGGTAAAGCTACATCCGCCAGGTCTACAATAGTTGATATCTTCTCAGATATTCTGCTCTGCCGCTACATTACAGCTAATACTGAGGATCTATTCCAATAACTGCTTTGTATCAAAGCGCTTGTGTTATAGAGGCAACTCTTCTCGATCTTCAACTAGCAACACGACACTAAATTGCAGAAAGCCGTTTCCGTACTATTTAAAAAGCTGAACTTACGAACAGGCACAGTTGTATCAATTCTTTTCACAATTTACTTACAATTAGTTGTTACGCCCAGTGCAACACTTCATTACGGAGCCGTATACTGCCGGCGTACATACATACATATTGAGGCACAACAACGGAAGGCACTACTTTAAGCACATCTAAATATATGCAAAATATTCTAATTTTAAATATTTACATATCAACCAAACCAAACAAGTTCAAATAGACAAGCTATCATGGTCGACTGCTGTGACATCCTCGTCATAATTCTGCTGCCAGCTAATGCGCAAGCGTTTATGTTAGATACATATCTTGCTCAGCACACTCCGGTAGCTGTCTATGTCAGCAGTTAACAAGCTCACGAATGTACGTACGTACATCTCGGCAAAGTCTTTGCATTTGTTGTCGTAGTCATTCATTGCATTGCATATCCTCTTACTTGGCTTTTGTGGTTGGTTACACGGCAGCGACGAGCACGGTTTTTTGGGTTTCTGTTTTCAAATTGGAAATAATACATAAATAAGAATAGTTAGAAACTTTAGTACATTTGGTTGCTACTTTACATGGTCTTCAGCTTCTAGCGGCCGCTTTTGTAGATTGACATCGTACAGCATTATTACGGCGTATGTATTTGAATCGAACAGCCGTACAGTCTTTATCTATAAGCCATACACAATACTAATTGCCAGGATTATCGTGAAATAATTGCGTATTGTGCGGCGCGCAGTTTTACTGCAAATGTTTACCTGCGGGGCCAAGCGCATCAGCTGTTAATAAGACTGCGCAGCGTTGCATTTTTATGTTTTGCATTCTTCAACAAACATATGTTCTTACAACAACAACTCCAATCTTAAAGAAATAAACAAAGCAATCGAGTGATATGCAAATAGTTGACAACGTCAAACAGAGAAATAAAGTCGAGAAGGAGCAGATACAAATATTTTGTCCTGCATACACACACAATTGAACAAATAAAATAAAGTCATATAAAAAAAAAATAAACGGTAAAATGTCGCGTACCGTTAGCCTCCGATCAATTCGAGAAGACACTGCTCCAAAAAAATGCATAAAAGTCTATCCAAAGCCGCTACCACCGTTGATCCTGCAGAGTAAGCCCGATAGAATGGGTTTCTTCCCAACAGAGAGAGCCGCATTAAGAGGAGCATGGCGGCTTATCGGCTCCAAGCGACGCCGTCTTGCTAGGGAAATACATACCAGGTAAGAAATATGCAGATTGCTTATAAACTGTGGCCGATATCCAACTGGCGGGGGTGGGTTTTAAGATTCTACTCAGCTTCAAAGTTGATCTTGCTATGTCCTTCTGCCTGTGGGTTGTTCTACTAATTTTGGAGTTACATGTCCGGGAATTTTGGGTCAGTCTAAAAGGCGATCAATAGACGTCTCCCATAAAATTTTTGTGTAGCGAAACCCAACCCAAAGAATGCACGTCGAGCTGCACGCCTGTCATTAGCATCATTTAATAATCTTTCATATTTTCATCATACAACATTTTCTTCTTTACTGCTCCAGTTTTTTCACCACAAATGAAACGCAATTAGAGATGTTTCGCCGCGATTACAAGCTCATTGATGTTCACAAACTTCACGCTCACGGACGGAATGTCTTTGAATTACTCGGACTAATAATTGATAACATAGAAGACCCGGTGCAATGCCAAAAGGAGTTGGAGCGCTTAATGCCGAAACACTTGGAACACAACGTTCAAGTCGAGCAGTTGAAAGTAAGTGAAGTGAAATAAATTTTTTTTTGTTTTAAATATGATATAACGGTTGTTTAATACTTTTATTAGAAGTACATCGGACGTATCGAAGATCACATATTGAATTGTCCGGAATTGAAGAATAGAAAGTCGACTACATTGGTTCGAGCTTTTGAGAAGCTGCTTAATATGATACTAAGCGGCATAGGGCTGGAGGAGAAACGTAGAGAAAAGCTTGCAAGTCGTGGTGCATCTTTCATGTCGTTTGATCGCGGTACCCTCCTGTAATAATTTATATTTTTATAACACGCTCTCTATTTGTCCGTCTGTCTGGTTGCCGTCTATGCGGTTGTCCGCCTGTCCGGTAGTCTATTGTCCGTCTGTCTGTTTGTCTGTATTATAAATTAAACACTAAGACGCAATCATCATGGAGCTAGAAGATTTCAATACTTAAGTAGTCAATTAAAGGACCATCACAACGTTTTAACAAGATCTTCGTAAGCTGCTGCACAAGAACCACCTGTGGGAAATTCGAACAACTAAACACTGCGCATCGTGAAGTATCCACCAATCTGCGTTGAGTGTTAGCAGCAATGTCGTCCTCTGCTGATAGAAGCAGCTTCATTCCGAACAGCAGACTAAACGCTAGAAATATTGAAACTTCTATTCCCAGTCTACATTAATGAAAAGCCAATAAAAATATGCAATATACAAGCCGAACACCATCATGAAAATTTTTGGTTTTTCATTTTTAAAGATTAGATTTTTAAATATAAAAGATAGAACCAATGTTGATTAGCTGTTAGAGAGCGATATGAAGAGAAACGGAGAGAGGAGAAACGCCTTTTCAGATGCAAGAAAAAGGAGCAAGAAAGGCGGGAGGTTGAGAATTTTGAAATGTTACGTGACAGAAATGAAGCTCGAAAATTCTATCAAAAAGTCAAGCGTCTGACTGAAGGCTTTAAGCCCGGAGTAACTTTCTGTAAGGATGACAATGAAAATCTGGTAACGAATGAACAGGAATCACTGAGATTATGGAGAAGTCATTTCTCCAACCTACTCGGAGGCGATGAAGCGCACAATTCCGCCGATAGAGAAATGACACCGGAACCACCAGTTAATGATGGAACCATTGTAGAGCCACCGGACTATAAGGAGGTCAATTCAGTTATTAAAAAGCTGAAAAATAAAGCGAAGGCTCTAAACCGGTTTCAAATATGGCTAAGCCGATATTTACATAAAATGGCTAAACCGATATTTGACGGTTAGCTGATGACTGATAGCTGATGCTATAAGAAGTAATAAAGACTTCCTTACCCACCACCCAACTTCTTCTCTTACTATTATACAAGCAATATATGGCGTATATATTAAATGGCGCCCAACGTGGGATTTACATGAAATGTTGAATGGTTTAGTTCTGCATATAAGCTTATCTTCAATGTAAAATATTTTAGCTATTTCAAATATTTCAGATATGTGTAATTCAAGCAGCACATGCCGCCGAACATTTTCGAAATGAATTGAAATTGAATCCGAGTCGTGTTCAGTTCAATTGAGAGTCAAGTCAACCCTCCCGCAGCGTTGCAGGCGTTTAGACCAAATTATTATTGTTTATTATTACAAATTTCCCGCTCTTTTTAGACGATAACTACAACAGCAACAACAACAACAACAACGCTTGTTGAATAAATAAGCAGCAGCAGCGAAGCAGCGAAATCGTGACCGAAGCAGAAAGCAACACGCACAGATACATTCGCATACACTGACAGACAGACGGACAGACGGACGGACAAATATAGCGAGATATGTACACAAGCAGAGAGATAACAACTGAAAGCGAGGCGCACAGCAGTCAAGCGACTGTTAGATACAAACAGACAGACGGACGGACGGACAGACAGACAGACATAAGCTGATACAAATATACACACAGGTAGGTAGTAGAGGTCGACACAGGTTTCGATGCATGGTTTCTGTGGTAGATTTCAAGTAAAGTCGTTGAAGAAGAGTAACACGGAATGAACAAAAAACGAACAAACGAGTCAAAAATACAACAAAAACAATAAAAAAAAAAAAAGAAAAAGATATGCGCTTGTTTGAGCGAAAGGTGAGAAACGATGAAATGCTTTTGATAAAAGCCTAACCAAGCGTAATACTTGAATAAACACACACACACACATACAGACGCACAAAAACACAGATGGGCGCGCGCGCACGCAAAGTGCCGTTAGTAACGATTATGTCAACGCTTTTGTACACGCACAGTTGCAGAGCAGCAAAGATACGCAGATACTTAGCTACAAAAAAAAAGAGTATCTGTGTGTGTGGCTGACTGCCTGCCTGCAATGGTAATTCTGTGCTGCGGTGGGCGTGTGCAGCCAACATCCAAGATTACAAAATGCGCGAAAAAAAAAGTTTATTGACAAAACGAAACAACAACAACAGCAGCGGCAACAAAATTAAGAAAAGCAAGTCAAGTTGACTCAAGCTGTTTCGAGTGCAGATACTCAACTCAACTCAACTCGACTCGACTCAATTCACTCAACTCACGTCAACGCCTCACTCCACAATTTATTCTTCTGTACGAAGCGAAGCAATAAAAGCAATAAAAACAGATTTACGACAAATATTAGCATAGACAGACGCCGCTGCCGCCTGTATCTAGATACATTTTGTAGTACATAATTTAATAAAATTTTAGCCAAATGAACGTCTTACAAAATTATTCAAAATTCGACATTGACTTTGAGTATCAAATTTAAATTAGTTTAGACTTCAGTTTTTCATTAAGTAATATTCGAAACAATGCGATTAAATACACACACACACACACACGAACACACACACGTACACATATGACTAAGTTGTTCATTAATTAGTTTATAGATTTTATTGTCTTTGTATTGGTTATTAAAAAAAATTTTGGCTGGAACTAATTCGCACAAGGACAGGCTTTGAATATTATATTTTTTTTTAATCAAACGAAAAGTGTAGAAAAATCTGAAAAAAAAAGTATTAAAAATTAATTAAAAATTAAGTTTAATGTTGAAATAAAAAAAATACCCTTTACCCATAGCATAAAAGCTTTTATTAAGTTTTTGCAATTTTATGTCACAAGCAGAACAAGGTGAGGCAGCTACTCTAAATAGAAATATTCTTGATTCGTCGACATACAGACATGTCCGTCTGTCTGGCTGTTCGTATGCAATAGTCTCGAAGATTTCGATTTTAATATGGACAGCCGACCAATACTAACATACTTAGATGGCCTTCTACCGTCTACCGGTCATGGCCGCGTCTAGGAAGGCGAGACAGCCTCCAGAGTCTAGTGCTAAGTACGAAGAGTTCGCTCCATAGCTGATCATTCCAACGCGTACACGGTCGTCCTCTATTTCAGCGTCCACCAATCAAGTTTGGACCCCCGATGGAAACCATGCGTGCTGGAGCTCTTTCAGCCATTCGAATGAGGACTATGCGCTGGACTATGTCAACCTCATCGAATAGCTCGTACAGCTCGCGGTTCATACGGGACCTAAACTCGTCGCCGACTCTAATTGGACCGAAAATCCTGCGAAGAATCTTCCGCTCGAAGACTTCCAACGCTGTCTCATCCGAATCAATCACGGTCCATGCCTCTACGCCATACAATAGGACCGGGAGTATCTGCGTCTTATAAATCTTGATTTTTGTCTTTCGAAAGAGGGCTTTACCTTCGGACCACTAGCAGGGGTAGCCTCCCTACAAATCTGTGCAACCTTTTTCAGTTTTCTATGGAAATTTGTTTATGCTACTTTTTTATTAGCCAGAAAAGCCTAATTTGCTGCATCTTGCATGATGCCTAAGCAAATATTCCATATAGACCAAGTTCGGACCACTAGCAGGGGTAGCCTCCCTACAAATCTGTGCAACCTTTCTCAGTTTTCTATGGAAATTTGTTTATGCTACTTTTTTATTAGCCAGAAAAGCCTAATTTGCTGCATCTTGCATGATGCCTAAGCAAATATTCCATATAGACCAAGTTCGGACCACTAGCAGGTTTAGCCTCCCTACAAATCTGTGCAACCTTTCTCAGTTTTCTATGGAAATTTGTTTATGCTACTTTTTTATTAGCCAGAAAAGCCTAATTTGCTGCATCTTGCATGATGCCTAAGCAAATATTCCATATAGACCAAGTTCGGACCACTAGCAGGGGTAGCCTCCCTACAAATATGTGCAACCTTTTTCAGTTTTCTATGGAAATTTGTTTATGCTACTTTTTTATTAGCCAGAAAAGCCTAATTTGCTGCATCTTGCATGATGCCTAAGCAAATATTCCATATAGACCAAGTTCGGACCACTAGCAGGGGTAGCCTCCCTACAAATCTGTGCAACCTTTTTCAGTTTTCTATGGAAATTTTTTATGCTTCTTTTTTATTAGCCAGAAAAGCCTAATTTGCTGCATCTTGCATGATGCCTAAGCAAATATTCCATATAGACCAAGTTCGGACCACTAGCAGGGGTAGCCTCCCTACAAATATGTGCAACCTTTTTCAGTTTTCTATGGAAATTTGTTTATGCTACTTTTTTATTAGCCAGAAAAGCCTAATTTGCTGCATCTTGCATGATGCCTAAGCAAATATTCCATATAGACCAAGTTCGGACCACTAGCAGGGGTAGCCTCCCTACAAATATGTGCAACCTTTTTCAGTTTTCTATGGAAATTTTTTATGCTTCTTTTTTATTAGCCAGAAAAGCCTAATTTGCTGCATCTTGCATGATGCCTAAGCAAATATTCCATATAGACCAAGTTCGGACCACTAGCAGGGGTAGCCTCCCTACAAATATGTGCAACCTTTTTCAGTTTTCTATGGAAATTTGTTTATGCTACTTTTTTATTAGCCAGAAAAGCCTAATTTGCTGCATCTTGCATGATGCCTAAGCAAATATTCCATATAGACCAAGTTCGGACCACTAGCAGGGGTAGCCTCCCTACAAATCTGTGCAACCTTTTTCAGTTTTCTATGGAAATTTTTTATGCTTCTTTTTTATTAGCCAGAAAAGCCTAATTTGCTGCATCTTGCATGATGCCTAAGCAAATATTCCATATAGACCAAGTTCGGACCACTAGCAGGGGTAGCCTCCCTACAAATATGTGCAACCTTTTTCAGTTTTCTATGGAAATTTGTTTATGCTACTTTTTTATTAGCCAGAAAAGCCTAATTTGCTGCATCTTGCATGATGCCTAAGCAAATATTCCATATAGACCAAGTTCGGACCACTAGCAGGGGTAGCCTCCCTACAAATATGTGCAACCTTTTTCAGTTTTCTATGGAAATTTGTTTATGCTACTTTTTTATTAGCCAGAAAAGCCTAATTTGCTGCATCTTGCATGATGCCTAAGCAAATATTCCATATAGACCAAGTTCGGACCACTAGCAGGGGTAGCCTCCCTACAAATCTGTGCAACCTTTCTCAGTTTTCTATGGAAATTTGTTTATGCTTCTTTTTTATTAGCTAGAAAAGCTTGATTTGGTGTATCTTGCATGATGCCTAAGAAAATATTCCATATAGACCAAGATCGGACCACTAGCAGGTGTAGCCTCCCTTCAAATCTGTGTAACCTTTCTCAGTTTTCTATAGAAATATATATAATATGACAGTCAAAATTTTGAGAAGTTCATATTTCACGACTCAATGCAAAAACTTCAATTTTTCATGAGGACTACCAAAGCAAGTACAAACGAATAAAGAACTCGCATTCACTTCCAATTAGCAATTGTATTCATTTGAGTAGTCAGAATGTGCTGCCATTTGATTGAATTCGATGTGGCTTTGTTGACGTCATTGCAAGTTGTAACCAATTTTCGAATATACCGGAGTGTACGAGTGTCTCGCTTTGCGCTATCTCACTCTTGCAGTCTGTCCGTCCGTCCGTCTATCTATCTATCTGAATGCGTCGATTGCTTCAATCTGTCAGATACGCTCCTCCGCTCGCACAACTTGTAAAGTAGTAAAACTTTGTCGATTGTCGTCGGATTTTGTTGCTAGGCCGACTCATTGCTGACATCAACAGAGGCAGAGAGGGAGAGCAGCTGGTGGCATTGTTTGTCTGCATTTTACTCATTTTATCTGTGCTTCATTACTTCATTTGTCTTTTACGATTTCTACTTTTTTTTCTTTTTCTTCTTTTTCTTTCGAGATACATTTTCTGTTCGCTGTTGCCCATAAATACAAATTTCGTTCGCTGCTTCGCGGCGGCGTCGTCGTCCCCGTCCCCGTCTCCGTCGTCGTCTATCTTCAAATGCATTATTCATTTGCGATTCCGATTCGGTTCGAGTCGTTTTCGAATTCAAATTTCGCAAATGAATTTAATGCGCTTTTGATTTCGTTTGGTCGGTCGGGTTGGGGGGTTTTTTTTCCCCTCTTGTACACTCTTCATTTATGGTGTGAAAATTTTTGTTGTCGTGCGTTGGGGAAAGTTTGTTGTGCTGGAAAAGTGACATCAAGAACGTCCACACTTTAAAACGGAATAAAAAAGAAAAATATTTAATCGAAAATCAAGCGGAAACAATTATATGACGGATAATTTTATGGCGTTTATGCAATATGTGGAGTTGGGCCGGGCCGGGAATTGCTTGGTGTCGAATTTACAGAAATTAAAACCATAAAATTTTGTTCTCCCTAATAGGTGGTCCCTATAATCTTTGGCAACCTTTTGCCCTTCTTTCTTCGATGGTCTTCAACCGTTCTCCTTCGGTCAGTTGTTATGATTACTAAATACGCAGAGATCTCTCCCGGTTGTCCTCTATTACGTCCTCCAACAATCGAAGTAAGCCATGCGTGCTCTTACAGTTCGTGGTTCACACTCTAATAGGAACCAAATCCTTTGAGGAATCTTTCTCTCAAAGACTTTCAACGCCATTTCGTCTGGTTCAATTACGGTCCATGGTAGTACCAGCATCATATATATCTTAATTTTAGTCTTTCGAGAGAGGACTTTTCTTCTAACTTGTTTGTTCAAAGCATTATTCTTTGCCTAATCTCCAAGTTCTCCATTGTCACTGACCATCCAAGACGCTATGATGGCGTGCGAGAAGATACCAAGTACTTCGTCTGGTCCTCATTCCCCATGACCCATGAGGCAAGTCTGTTTTTCAATCTCTGAGAACGCCGTGCTTACTCGCCTTCAGTCAGCGAACGTATGATGAAATAAATTTACTGTAAAGCAAGCTGCATGTGTTTTTTTCTTTTTAAATAATGGTGGTCCCATCGATTTTACCGAAATCGGCGAAGAAATAATCCTACATCAAAGCACCATTACAAACTTCGTTCAGAGAACCATGTTCCAATGAGTTCACCATACCGTAATTCACAACAAACTATGAGCCATTGTGGATGCTATGGTGTTTCGTGAATTTTACCCATTTTAATAACGGAAATATTGCTTCTTTACGAAGTTATTTAGTCAGAAATGCATCTCAACGGAGAAGATGATTTTTCGAAAATTTCTGAGAAAGTTTTCATTTGTTCCAGCACTCAATGAGTCAACTTCCTATACAAACATTGACATTGGCCATACCTATACAAAGTTAACACATTCTTATGGATTTTTGTATGAAAAACTTCTTTATTTAAGTCAACATCAGCTAAAAAGTTGATATGGAGCTACATATATAGCAGAAGTCTAACATACATATACCTTAAGCCATATCTACACACATTTTGTGGTAATAACTATACAAAGTTAACACATTCTTATGGATTTTTGTATGAAAAACTTCTTTATATAAGTCAACATCAGCTAAAAAGTTGATATGTGGCTTTATATAGTGCAGAAGTCTAATATACATAAACCTTTAGGCATATCTCCACACATTTTGTGGTAGTCTTTATATAAACTAAACACCTTCTTAAGGGTTTTTGTATGAAAAACTTCTTTATATAAGTCAACATCAGCTAAAAAGTTGATATGTGGCTTTATATAGTGCAGAAGTCTAATATACATAAACCTTTAGGCATATCTCCACACATTTTGTGGTAGTCTTTATATAAACAAAACACCTTCTTAAGGATTTTTGTATGAAAAACTTCTTTATATAAGTCAACATCAGCTAAAAAGTTGATATGTGGCTTCATATTTTGCAGCAGTCTAACATACATATACCTTAAGGCATATCTACACACATTTTGTGGTAATACCTATACAAAGTTAACACATTCTTATGGATTTTTGTATGAAAAACTTCTTTATTTAAGTGAATATCAGCTAAAAAGTTGATATGTGGCTTTATATAGTGCAGAAGTCTAATATACATAAACCTTTAGGCATATCTCCACACATTTTGTGGTAGTCTTTATATAAACAAAACACCTTCTTAAGGGTTTTTGTATGAAAAACTTCTTTATTTAAGTGAATATCAGCTAAAAAGTTGATATGTGGCTTTATATAGTGCAGAAGTCTAATATACATAAACCTTTAGGCATATCTCCACACATTTTGTGGTAGTCTTTATATAAACTAAACACCTTCTTAAGGGTTTTTGTATGAAAAACTTCTTTATATAAGTCATTGATAGTTCCAATAAAATAGCACACATAATTCCAGCGAGGAATACATACCCTTTACATATTTAAGTTTCAATTTGGGTACAGTATAACTCGAAGTGGAGCATAATTAACTGCAGCCTTCTTATTTACCAAATATCCTTCGTGCTTAGTTTATTAAAAAAAGTTTACCATTATCGCCCAGCCTTCGCCCAATTTATGCATTTCTAAATTAAAATATCCTATTTATGTTCACTACAAGGACACTCAAGAAGTACACATAAATCTCCAATGAAGATTTGCAGGATTTTCAAGTTTCTTAAACTTTTTGAAAGCAAAAACAATTCAACAAAACTGCAAAGCAAGTGCTTAGATGACAGCTCAACCGTGCGCATCGCACCCACCCACCCAATGAGTGAGTATGTTCCATTGAAGGATATACGCAGGAAGGATATACAAAATACTAAATACACAGTCGCTTTGAATAAAACTCGATATATTTTGAATGATTATTGCGGCTTTTTGCTCCCGAAGGAGTTAAGCCTAGCAGGTGCTGTGTTGCTGTTATATTTTAACTTACTATCTTAACTGTTTGTCTGTCTCACTCTATTTCAAATTTAAGCAGCAGCAAGGATAACGCAATGCACAGCCTTATATGCACATAATATCTTGTAGTCAAAATGCGGGCGGGCGGGCGCTGTGTACGGCGGACATTTTCAAAGCGTGTGCTAAATATTTTACAAAGGCAGCAACAAACTGCCGCACAGATACGATACACACAGATACTAAAATCTTTCAGTTACACACATACAAACAGACATAAATGTACGAGTTTAACGCTCTCTGCTAGCTACAACAGCACAGCAAGCAGGAATATAATGATGATGATGACGATGAGGAGCATAATGCTGAAAGCGAGTAGGCAAGACACAGAAAAAAAAAAATGAGGAAAAAAAAAAGGGTCGAAAGAGCCCAGTCGAGCAACGCAAAGGCGTAGATACTTACCTACTTATACATGTATGTAGTATCTCTATATCGGTTTGTCGTTCTCATATCAGTTCGTGTGAATGTTACGGCTGTCCGTCCGTCTGTCTGTCCGTCTGTCTGTCTTTATTTGGCCTAAAATTCAAAAAAAAAATAAATATATATATATATATATAAGAAACCATGAAGATTTTGCCAATAAATGTACTTCATAGAACGCATATCTGTAGTTCGGCGTGTGTCTGTGTGTGTGTGTGCATGTGACATATGCGCTTAATTTTGCGTTGCGCGCAGAGTTGCACACATCTCTTCTCTCTACATACAAAGAAAGAACAAAAGCCAACACAACCTTCGCACAGTGAACACTTGTATCTTGCTTCAACTTCATTGCTTTATAAATACATTTCATGCCCGGAGTACAACCCGCACAGCAAAATGGAGGCATAGTAGACTGTGAAAGGTGTATATGTATGCGAGTACATCCAGCCGAGTGACAAAGCATTTTCTCTTCAATTCAGTGAAAGTTCAAAGCTCACTTTAAGGACTAGCACCCATACCCCTTTCAGTTTATTAAACCTACTCACCTACTTAGCTGGCCTCCAACCAGTTGCTATGACTGCTAAGTATGCAGAGAAGTCTCCTAACCTGGTCATTCCAACTATTAGGTCGTCTACCAATCAAGTTAGGACCACCAATGTCAACTATGTGTGCTGGAGCTCTTTAATGAGGTGAGCAGTCCCGATCAGTCATACGTATTGAATCAAAAATCGTGCAAAGAAGCTTTCTGTCAAACACTTCCAATGACGTTTCATCTGGCTTTATTTCAAGATCTATGCCTCTGCATCATACAGTAAGACCGGCTGTAACAGCGTCTTATTATTTTAATTTAAGTCCATCAAGTTAGGACCACCAATGTCTAATTTGCTTGCTCAGCCCAAAATAGCATCTATTTGCAAACGTGATTCTGCGTCTGATCTCCAAGCTGACGTTGTTGTTGCTGGTAGACGAAGTTTTCTACAGCATTGAAGTTCAAATTCTCCATGACGCGATGACGGCGTGCGAGAAGACACCAAGTACTTCGTCCTCATTTACCGCTGGATCCATGAGCCGAGGCTGCTTTTCAATCACTGAGATGTATCGATGTCATCGGCGTAAGCGAGCTGCATTACTTCCTTTTGGAAGATCGAGCCCGACATACTCTGTATTTACGGGCACTGGTGTACGATGTATTCCATCAGAAGATTGAAAAAATTGCACGACAGAGCAACGCCCTGCCTGAAACCTCTCTTGGTATCAAAAAGGTCGAAGAGAATTTTCCCCACCCTGGCAACGCTTTCTATGTGAGATAGCGTCATCATGAAACAGACGGATAATCTTTGCCGGGATACCTAGTGCAGCGTCGAAAAACTTCGTTCGTATCGGCGTGTCGAAAGCCGCTTTATAATCGACAAATAGGTGCGTGTGTGTCTGTGTCAAACTCTCGGGTCTTTTACAAGATTTGGTGTAACGTGAATATTTGGTCACTGGTCGACCTTTTTGGTCTGAAGCTACACGGATATTGTTCTATCAGTGAATCCGTATATGGCTTCAGCCTATTACACGATCCACGCGACAGAGTCTTATATCCAAAGGGAAGAAGACTTATTCCGCGGTAGTTGGCGCAAACAGCGGGGTCTCCTTTCTTAAAGATTTGACAAAGAACACTGACATTCCATTCATTGGGTATGCGTTCATCGGACCATATCTTGCATAAAAGTTGGTGCACCAACCAACAGTTCCCCGCCGGTGTTGAATAACTCAGCTGGCACCTCATGAGAACCTGCTTCTTTGTTATTTTACAGCTTTTTAATAACCGAATCCACCTAATTATAGTCCGGTGGCTCTATAACAGTGCCATCATTAATTGGTGGTTCCGGTGTTATTTCTCCATGGGCGAAATTGTGCGCTTCATCGTCTCCGAGTAGGTTGGAGAAATGACTTCTCCATAATCTCAATGATTGCTGTTCATCCGTTACCAGATTTCCATTATCATTCTTACAGAAAGTTACTCCGGGCTTAAAACCTTCAGTCAGACGCTTGACCTTTTGATAGAATTTTCGAGCTTCATTTCTGTCATGTAACATCTCAACATTCTCAAACTTCCGCCTTTATTGCTCCTTTTTCTTGCGTCTGAAAAGGCGTTTCTCCTCTCTCCGTTTCTCTGGACATCGCTCTCTAACAGCTTGCGTTGCTCCCGACTGCAGAGTTCGCTGATAGAAAGCGTTCTTCTCTGCAGTAGCATTGCGACACTCCTCGTCGTACCAAGTATTATTCACAGGTTTTGTATAACCAATGACATAATTTGGCAGCCCTAACCATGGAGCGGGTGATATGTTTCCACTGTTCACATATATCTCGAGAAGATGGTGAGGTTTCCCGGAGCAGTCGGGAGAGTGTGTTTGAAAACGTTCGCACGTCCAACACGCTCGATGCGTGCGTTCCGTCAATCAGAACATGATCAATCTGGACTCAGCCATGTAGCCTTGTGGATGTTGAGGTGTTGAAATCTGGTACTACTAACTACCATGTTCCGACTTGCTGCGAAATCGATTGGCCTTGGGCCAAAGATTCAGCCGAGACTTCGTAGTTTCCTACTTAACACGAAATCGCATCCAAATTCGTACTTTCTCTCATGTCAGCGGCTACCCAGGAGGTACTATTACTAGCAGACGTTTGTGAACTGCTTGGACAAAAGAATTAGTGTGAATGGCAGTTATGGACCGATTTTGCAGGTTTTATGGATATATTCTTGACGGGCTTTCATTGCATTATTATTAATGACTTCTTCCAAAAAGTCCGAAAAGTCGAGTCTACCATAACTGAAGAAATTCGTTAAATTTTCCAAACGAGTTGGGAGCGCTGACAAAGCTGTAGGCTATTGGAGATGCTCCACTAAACTAAAGAATATAGAAGACTGTTCAAATTCTGCCGATTTAAGACTAGCTGAGCTAAGTCTGGAATTAACTTTGGATCTCTACTGTTAGAGTGCTTCCTTTTGGAATTAGACTGCTGTGACTTCCAATGAGTATGTTGTGTGGAAAAATGAACAGCAACGAGGGAGAGTATAAACTTCCTATAATGAAAATTTTTGGTCGAGTTTGGATTGTACACAGAGTTTGACTTCTTAAAATAGTAGCAGTTCCACCATGGGGCTTATTGTAAGTGCTTATAAGAAGTTTTCACCATTGGTATTCCTGAGTTCAAAAACTAAAAAGTGCTTATTTAGCTTTATGTGTGTTTTAGGTCGTAAGACTTGTTCACCCTTGTTTAAATATTTACACAAAAATATGTTCCCAAGAAATTAAAAAAAAAATTTTTTTTTACCTTCTTCTTCTTCTTTTTTAACTGTAACATGTCGCACAATGTCGAACAATAATAATTATTGTTCCATGTAATTCACAACGCTTCGAATTCAGGTTTTCATTTTCATTTTCTTTCTTTTCAATTCTTGATGTTTTGTAAATAAAATAAAAGAAAATCAATTTAATGCTTTTCAGAAATATGCATTTTCCGAAAAAGAAAAAAAAAACAACAAAAAAATGGAAAAATGGAAAAATAAAAAGAAACGAATGAAGTACACAATTTTTTTTTTTGTTCTTGTTGTTGTTTGTTCCCTCATTTTATCAATGAAAAAATGAAAAGAAGAAACAGGGAAAACCAATGAAGAAAAATCAACAAGAAAACTCAAACGCACAAGAAGTGGAAAATTTAAGATGATAATGATGATGATGATGGTCTGGATAAGATGAAGGAGTGGCTGGCTGGGAAAAGCGGGAAAAATTAAATAAACATGCCAACAAAGTGAACTTAAGCAAAGCAAAGCAAAGACGACGGCAAAAGGCGCAAGGCGAACCATGAACAAAAAAAAAAAAAAAATAAAGAAAATATTGGATTTTCTCAGCATTAAGGGTGACATAATTACATCAATCTTTTCCCTATTCAAATGAAACGAAACGAGGCGCAACGTTACGTGACATGAAGAGACGAGGCGCAACGAATGTATGAGCGAATAAAAAATATACAAAGAAAAAAAAAAACAAGGAAAAACTTAAAATTGCGTGGAAATTTTAATACGCTGCACACGATTTGTGCCATATATAAAGGGCACTCGGAGAAATAACACTTAATGGAGAACTTAACGGTGCTATGTTCGCTTTAAAAGGGAAAAAGCCAATTTGTTATATTTTAGCAACTGTTTGATGTAGAAAATAATAGCCATATATAAAGGGCACTCGGAGAAATAACACTTAATGGAGAACTTAACGGTGTTATGTTGGCTTTAAAAGGGAAAAAGCCAATTTGTTATATTTTAGCAACTGTTTGATATAGAAAATAATAGCCATATATAAAGGGCACTCGGAGAAATAACACTTAATGGAGAACTTAACGGTGCTATGTTGGCTTTAAAAGGGAAAAAGCCAATTTGTTATATTTTAGCAACTGTTTGATATAGAAAATAATAGCCATATATAAAGGGCACTCGGAGAAATGACACTTAATGGAGAACTTAACGGTGCTATGTTGGCTTTAAAAGGGAAAAAGCCAATTTGTTATATTTTAGCAACTGTTTGATATAGAAAATAATAGCCATATATAAAGGGCACTCGGAGAAACAACACTTAATGGAGAACTTAACGGTGCTATGTTGGCTTTAAAAGGGAAAAAGCCAATTTGTTATACTTTAGCAACTGTTTGATATAGAAAATAATAGCCATATATAAAGGGCACTCGGAGAAATAACACTTAATGGAGAACTGAACGGTGCTATGTTGGCTTTAAAAGGGAAAAAGCCAATTTGTTATATTTTAGCAACTGTTTGATATAGAAAATAATAGCCATATATAAAGGGCACTCGGAGACATAACACTTAATGGAGAACTGAACGGTGCTATGTTGGCTTTAAAAGGGAAAAAGCCAATTTGTTATATTTTAGCAACTGTTTGATATAGAAAATAATAGCCATATATAAAGGGCACTCGGAGAAATAACACTTAATGGAGAACTGAACGGTGCTATGTTGGCTTTAAAAGGGAAAAAGCCAATTTGTTATATTTTAGCAACTGTTTGATATAGAAAATAATAGCCATATATAAAGGGCACTCGGAGAAATAACACTTAATGGAGAACTTAACGGTGCTATGTTCGCTATATAAAATAAATCACAAAGTCTTTATATTTTGGTTACTATTTGACGTAAACAAATCTAAGTTCTAGCGTTGCAGAACCAAGCTTCAGTTCCAACGAAGTTTCATACAAATCTGCTACCATAGTGCAATGCGATGAGAAATGACTCATCCATAATCTCAGTGATTCCTGTTCATCCGTTACCAGATTTCCATTGTCATCCTTACAGAAAGTTACTCCGAGTTTAAAACCTTCAGTCAGACGCTTGACCTTTTGATAGAATTTTCGAGCTTTATTTCTGTCACGTAACATCTCAACATTCTCCGCATTTCTTGCTCCATTTTCTTGCGTCTGAAAAGGCGCGTCTCCTCTCTCCGTTTCTCTGGACATCGCTCTCGAACAGCTAGCGTTGCTCCCGACTGAAGAGTTCGCTGATAGCGAAGCGTTCTTCTCTGCAGTAGCATTGCGACACTCCTCGTCGTACCAAGAATTCTTCACAGGTTTTGTATAACCAATGACATACTTGGCAGCCCTATCCATGTAGCAGGTGATATGTTTCCACTGTGCACATATATCTCGAGAAGACGGCGAGGTTTCCCGGAGTAGTTGGCAGAGTGTGTTTGAAAAGGCTACGGTGGTGTGTTCTGATTGCAGCTTGCCGACATCTAGCTTTCGTTGCATATTGGAACGTGCGGCGTGCACTACGCTAAGCCTAGTGCGTACCTTCGCTGCGACAAGATAGTGGTCCGTGTCAATATTGGGACCACGTAACGTTCGCACGTCCAACACGCTCGATGCGTGCCTTCCGTCAATCAAAATATGATCAATTTGGTTGCGGATTATTTGAACTGGACTCAGCCATGTAGCCTTGTGGATGTTAAGGTGTTGAAATCTGGTACCTGTTCCGACCTACGGCGAAATCGATTGGCCTCTCTCCATTATGGGAGGTAGTGTCGTGAAGGTTAAATTTTCCGACGGTTGGGTTAAACATTCCTTCCTTCCCAATCTTGGCGTTGAAGTCGTCAAGCACGATTTTGACATCGTTTTTGGGACAGCATTTGTACAGACGTTCCAAGCGCTCATAGAACTCATCTTTAGCATCGTTGTCTTTCTCTTCCGTCGGGGCGTGCGCACAAATCAGGCTAATATAAAAATATTTAGCCTTGATGTGTATCGCGGCTAGGCGCTCGTCAACAGGCGTGAACCTAGAGACGAGGCCACGTAGTTTCCTACTCACCACGAAACCACATCCAAATTCGTGCTTACTCGCATGGCAGCTGTAGTAGTTGTCACAGGATGCTTTTTTAGAGCAACCCTGTCCTATCCATCGGCTTTCTTGGATTGCAGTGATGTCAGCCTTGCACCTTTCGAGACTATGTACTACTAAACAACAAAATCGTTTCCAAATTCTTGTTTACTCTCCTCATGCAGCTATATTTGATGTCACTTTATGGACTGCTCAGCAATATTTCTAAAAGTGTGACAATGATGGTGGGATGATGGAAACTGAGAAAGTTACTTTCTGAATTTGTTTTTGGTAGTAAATGATCTTCAAGATCACATCTCCCAAACAACACCAATTTTTATTTTCAACTGACAAATTTTATATATTTTTTTTTTTAAGACAAATTGAGCATAAGTCAAGCATTTTTATTGACCGAGTTCATTAGCCTCTCTCTCTATCGCTCTCCCCCTCCCTATTAGGCGCATGTTTCACGGGTCTTTATCTGTTGTTGTACCTTTTTGTATTTAGTTTGAATCATACGCAACAGCTGTAATTGTTCCGGTTGTCATCCCCAACCGTCCCACATACATTACACCCCCCCCCATCTTTCTTCGTTAACATTGTTTATCATAAAATCAACTTCTATCTCCCACTTGAGAAGACTTCGTCATGCAAAAGTTGTCTACGCGTGCTCTACGCTTTCATTCGTTACATATGTGTAATGTTTTTTTGGAACGTCGTCCGTCACATCCGGAATATGTTCTTGAGTTTTGCTGTCGTCTTTTTTTTTTTTTTGGCCCCCCTCAGTCGTTTGGGAAGCGTGTTGACTTTTGACATCTCGAGCATCATCAGCGTTTGCAGCTGCTGTTTAGTCTTTCGAATCGAATCGAAACATTTTGTCGCATCAGGTCAATTGAGGTATCTGATCTGATCTGTTGTGATATGATCTTTTTTTTTTTGTTGTTGTTGTTGTTGTTGCTGTCGCGTTGACTGTTTAGACAGTTTTATCGGTTCGGTGTCAATGTTCGACAATTTCTTATACCTTTTGAATTGCTAAAGATTTGTCCGTCCGTTCGTCCCTCTGTTCGTCACGCGTATGTTTGAGCATTTAGTAATCAGAAACTAGTAGAGCTAAAGTTTTTATATTTTGTATTTAGTTTCTACTAAACGTTACGCAAATTAAGTATTAATTATTTTGTATTGAATATATCCGTTAGTTGTGCTTAGATACTTATTCGGTTTTTGCTTTTTTGGAGATATAGTGCAGCGTATATATACACTTTATATAAATAGTTTTAAAACACAAAACTTTGCTAATAGCAACTAATCGTTTTTTTTTTGTTTCTTTACAAGCTTCCCAGGCATTCACACACTCCACTGTTATATAAAATGTATCTATAAGATACAATATTTGTATCTCAACGCTATGTGCTATGTGTGTGGTTTTTTTTTTTTTTCTTTCGTTTCTTTAAGTTTATTTCTTTAAAATTTGACAAATTAGTATTTTTGAGCTATTATTCTCAGCAATATTACATTTGATTGAATTGAAAAGAGTTTCTTATTCAAAAAAAAAAAAAGAACAAAATTTAGCTATTAATGACTTCGGTTTCTTTGAATTTTTTTTTTCTTTTTGTATGATTTGTAATAAATATAATTTTCTGTGAAACATCGCATATAACTTGTTCCATATTAATCACTTGATTTCGTATTGGTTTTCATTTTTTCTCTTACTTGCTTGCTTTTGTTCATTGAAGAGACCGAATAAGCGTAACGTTCTCAAAGTGGTTAAGAACAGCAGCAGAAGCAGCGGCGGCAGCGATTCATTGTGTAGCATTCCAAAGAAAATTCCAAGAATATCTTTTGTCTGAGCATAGTTCGGTAGAATGCTGTGTATTTTAGGTAGCTTCTTCTTTTTTTTTTTAGAGCAAATACATTCAATATGAATGCTTGTTGAAGCTACATATCTCCCAAACAAATGTTGTACGTTTTTAAGAAAAATTTTTAATAAAAAATAGAAAACAATTTATTCTTTTTTAGGTTTTTTTTTTAAATAATGTCATTCTGCTCAATAATTGTCTCCACGCAGAGATCCCTGTGAAGCGTGCTGTTCCGAACAAACCATGAACAATCGCTGATCATACGCTTGACTTTATTTTGCATCAACTGTATGCGATTTCGATGTGTTTTGGCATTCCGTACCTCCAGATGGAAGCAACGGCAATTGTGTAGGCAGCTCTCTTGCCTCCTCATTCTAAGACGACAACGTGTGACCAAGTTTTGAGTCAACCAAGCTATCTGATCTCATTTGTCTGCGTGAGAACGGTATTGTACAGCCAGACATTGGGAGGACTCCTTCTGCGTAGTATGTGAAGCACACGTTAATGCACTTGGCCGGATTTAGTTTGATGTTCCACTTCCGGGCCCAGTGCTTAAAGTTACAGAATCGCAGCAGCACTTTTTCAGATGTCTACGCAAGGCTCAGAAGTACAGAAGCGGACCCAGCACGCTTGCTTGCGGCACACCAAATTTTGCGCTCATCTCGCACTTTCACCTGGAAGCGGCATTTCTTCAGATATGTATAAACGGACCATCAGAAAAAAGAGTGCTGGGGGTAGCGTCTAGATTTTAGCTGGGAGTCCTCCGGTAGGCTTCCTGCACATTGACAAATATTCCATGGCAGTTCCATAACACTCCTTGTCGTTGAACGCCTTCAAGATATGGTTCACCACTCTGTGGACTTACTCTATGGTGACATGACCAGAACTAAAGCCGTATTAGTGGACCAGCTTGGTAACTCGCTACACAAAAATTCGTTCGCATAACTTCAAAAAGGTCATCCTCATGCTGGCTATATTTCATGTGGTGGGGAAAATATTGCATTCTCAGCCTAGCATCGAGGAGCACCCTCAATGGTGTGTCGTGTCGTGGAGTCTTGTTTGTGGACAGCTTGCTGATTGCATCAGCTACTACCACAGCCTTAATTCCAAGTCGCTCTCATCTGCTAAAGAAAAGGCTGTGAGAACCCATCTTTCAAATGCGTTGCGAAGATCATGGAAACCTTGACTGGAACCTGACGGAAAACGAGTAGTTGGCATCAGCTGTGTAGTTCCACTGCTCCAGTTTTTCCTCGAAGAACTGAGCACTTTTGCGTCGCAGAGTTTCTTTCAGAACAGAAGCAGCTCTTTGATAGACCGTTTTTTCCAGGGGTACAGCGGCGAAGTTTTCGCTTAGTCTGGAGCAGTTATCTTGGTAAGGAAAGCATTTTTTTGTAATCGGTTTTATGAAGCTACTTCTTCAAGTCGGCCGAGCTAGACCTCTTCGCAATATTTTACTTGGATCGTAGTAAGGTATACCAAATTTCCAAAAAAAAAAATCCGAAAAGGAAAGGAAGTAGGTGTGCTTAAATGTCTAAAATAGAAGTCTCCAACTCTTATAGTCTCCATACGCGACGCCTATGTCTTCTTTCAGCTGTTCCAGATCTTTTTACAAATTTAATAAACCCTTTTACCCTATGGTTAGGCTGTCTAAGCTATACTTTGGGGCAAGCTATACAAAAACTGTATAAAAATTACGAACAGAAATCATTGAGCAGAAAAACTTCTCCAACCTACTTGAAGGCGTTCCAATCACACCTTCAGCATAAAATCTACCAAGTCATTGATGCAAAAATTAGCTGCATCGCTGGATAAAAAATTTTTCAGAGTATAAAGAAGTAAATTTTAACTTGTATCCGAATTCACCATAAATTTTGGGACATTTCCAATTTCTGAATAATTGATTTCTTTTTTTAAGTTTCGGAAAAAGTTTCATTTCCCGCGGAGACTCATGAAAAGTTTTCTACTTGATTTGAACATTTTGTACTTGTCAAATCTTTTAAAGGCTAATTACTTGCCAAACCACCCTCGTGTATAGATGATGTGCGTACATATGCATTGAAATACACGCGCAATGCCATTGGATGTCGCTGTTGACGTTTGCTGCTGCAGCTGCATCTGCTGTCGCTGTCACTTAGCGTGAGTTGACAACAACAACAACAACCAAAGTAATGCACCAAGGTGGAAAACTTACGTCGTCGACAGACTTACACGACAGACAGACACACTCACCACTGGGGACGAACAGACAAATAGACGGACGGACGGACAGACAGCGTCAATTACTTCCGGCATTTTTGTATCTCTTTATTGTTTAATGCGAACATCAAAACCAACAACAACAACAGACTCGAGAAAGAAAGACAAAGAGAAAAAAAACAACAACAACAACACTGCGTATTATTTGAATTTCGTCAAAACCTGATTCGACTTTCAATGCGCTTCACACACAAAGAAAATAAATAAAAATAAATAAAATAAAAAGAATAAAAAAAAATAATAAAATTATGCCATAAAAAAAAATTGTTTTTCTTTGCCGGAACGGAACATTCGAACTAAATAATTCCTGAATCTGGCTTAGGATTATATTTTATATAAATCTAGACGTGAAACCGTTTACGGAAAACGCAAAAATATGACGGAACACTCATAAATATAAAAGAGTGGGTGGAAGGTGCTTAGCCTTAAATTCTATTAAAAAGACCACCAAGATAAGACTTCTTGAGAAATTCGAAACACTTTTAGTAGCTCATAAATAAGTAAAAGAAAAAAAACATCTCATGGTTTGCTTGGTATACATATATAATAGAAATATGTCTGTTTCCTATGTACAACATTCTCACGTTTCCAATGAATCTTTCTTCTACAGATGTCCTGAATCTTCTGTATTCTAAATGGATGCAAATGGAATTGCCTATTAAATATCATCACCGTAACTCAAATTAAAACAAGAATACGACGAATTTTGCTTATCACGCCCCTCCGATTTCAAATATATATAGCCTATATTACTCAGAAATAATGCAGCATTCTAATGGTGAAAGAATTTCTGAAATCGTTTCAATAGTTCTTCAGTTTATTCGTTACAAACACACAAATCTTTTTTCTTTCTCCGAGAGACACTATTTAGAGGTATTAAGAGGCAACCAAACAGCTAAACGACTCCATTATAATAGAAGATGTCAAACTAAAGAAGAAGAATAAACAAACACATCATTCTGATGTCCAATTAATAGCGCTCTGAACATCCTTTCACCTTATCTGAAGTTAGAAGTTCAATCTAAAAACCTAAAGAGAAAAAAGGGTTCCAACCGAGCAGGCAATACTTTTTATTATAGTCTTCTTCATCTTTAACGAATTTGGTATATCTGGACAAAAAAAAAAAAAACTCCTTTAGGATCCAAATCGGACTACTAAATGTGGTGGTCCCCTACAGAATTTCAAGTCGATATAGACATATCTCAAGGCAAGGAAATTTCGTTAAATTGTTTTTGAACAACTTTGGACGTGGATTATCTCAAGAAGTGTATATCGTTGAACTCAGTTCTTTGTATGAATGTGGGGGATTGTCATATCGACATATTGTGAGATTGAGGCAGCCCTAAACATTAGTTCCATCAGCGTTACATGTTACAGTCTCTCCAAATAGTTCTCTAAATATTGAATCACTTCTACTTTTCAAACGGTGTTTGTTGGAGTTTCGTTACATCATCTACATTCCAAACTGACCTCCCCCTCTAAATAAGTAGTAGTCGATGAATTTGCTTTGTGTGTCCCGTAAATTGATACAGGTTCTGCTAAGATAGAGTTGTGCTTCTCTAAATATTATTTGCGATGGAAACGATTCTCTATTTTCTCATTTATCAGAGTCCATCAAAGTTTCTATCCGTGCTTTAAATAAAGTTCTGTGGATCAATAATTAGAGCTAAATTACTGGAATAAATCAATCCAAGGTCAACCAAAACCGCAGAACAGACTTTAGCAACTGTTGGCAATGTATTTCGATTGGTCGGTAAATTCGATGGTGTCTCAGCCGAGGGCATATTTGTTGAGGAAGACAGTTTCTAAGGAAGAATCTTCACACAGCGGATCTTCATCACAATTTGCTGGGACAGAATCGGTTTATAGTCATTTTTCTTTGATTCAATAAAAAATTGTTCCGTATTTAAAACCTAAGAAGTTTCCAGATGACTCTTTGGAATATCTTTTCAAATGAAGTTACTTGCCGAAATAAGTTTCCAGTAATTGAATAACTTTTTCACTGGTTACAATTGAAATCGATGCATGCACCTCCCTTCCTGTCACTTGGTGATTGCCAAGATATATGTGCCTGGTTTGGGTCAGAGCTGGGCAGTCTCCCAAGATATGCTCCGGAGTTTCATCATCCTCCAGACAGAATCTACAAGTGCTATCACTTTCGATTCCAATTTTACACAAGTGTCTCCTAAGTCTACAGTGTCCAGTCAGGAAGCTCGAAATAATTCTTAGATCGTGTCTTTTAAGACCGTTGCATATTTCCGATCTCCTCTCGTTGTAAGGGCCCAACAGCTTTTTGCTCTGTTTTAATTCTTCACACTTTTCCCAAAAAAAGTCTCTTGCTTTCTTTTCTTTCTCTTTTACCAGGATTCTCATTGTTCCTGGTCCGAGCCCGCAGAATGGCTCTGGACCTATGAAAGTGGACGCTACCCCTCTCCTTGTCAAGTCATCTGCTTGCTCGTTTCCTGGTATGCCCGCATGTCCGGCTACCCAATACAGAGTAATCTTATTGAATTTTCCTAGGTTGTCTATTTTACCTATTTATTCCATGACCAGTTTCGATTTGATCACAGGCGAACTTACTGCTCTAATAGCCCCGCCTGGCTATCGGAGAAGATGGCGATGTTTTGGTTCTTGTTCCCCCTATTTAAATTGAATTGAACACATCTTTCTATTGCATATATTTCTGCGTGGAAGATACTTGTGAATTTCCGTAGTGATTCGAAGTATTTAGTGCGAGGTCCGAAGACTCCTACACCACTTCCTTCGTCTGTTAGGGAGCCAACTGTATGCCAGCTAATTGCTCCAGGTTTGATGTTGTAGTTCGGCGTTATGTTTCCCCATTCTTCTTTATTGCTGAGTTCTAATTTAAATCTTCTAGGCCTAGGTTGTCGCTAGGGCACTGCAGGAGTGGATGGGTGTCTTTCATATAAACACTTGTTTGATTCCCGATACAGGTCTTCCTACTAGTGTTAATTCTTCCTACCCTAGCAACGGCTCTGTCAGCCTGTTGTTGGATATGAAGATGCAGAGGCATTCGATTTAGTAGCACGTCTAATGCCACACTAGGACAGGTTCGCATTGCTCCTGTTATAGATATACAAGCTAACCTCTGTACTTCAGTTCAGTTGCTTACTAGCTGTTGTCAATTATGGGTCTGACCATTGTGAGGTACATCCATTTCATTATTTTAAGGGGTACTCCACCAATTCTTACCAGCAATGACTCTGCAAGTCATCATAGCCATAGTAGCTTGCCTCACTGCATGTTCTAAGTGAGTCTTCCATGTGGTACGCTTGTCAAATATTACTCCTAGGTATTTTACCTCCTTGGAGAATTCTATCAGCGTGCCATTCACCCATATTGGCTTGAGTAACTTCATCTTATACTTCCTAGATAGAGGAAAGATAGTAGTTTTAGATGGGTTAATACTCAGTCCTACCTTAGAGCACCAAGATCTTGTGTTGTTAATGCTTCCCTATGCAGATTATAACTATGTCGTCCGCATAGCCTTGGCATATGATGCCATTATCTGCAAGAAGCTCTAATAGTTCATCCACCACGTGACACCACAGGAGAGGTGATAAAACGCCTCCCTGTGTGCATCCTTTCGTGGTTTTGACTATAATTTTTTTTATCAGGTAGCCTAGTCTCGACTGTTCTTGAGTCCAGTAATTGTACTAACCATCTGATAATGCAAGGATCTATACTCCACTCGTTAAGTGCCTTTGCAACTTCCGTGTGTGATGTGTTGTCAAAGGCACCTTCGATGTTCGATGAAAGCACAAATGGCTGTTCCTTTGTCCTTTACGGCATTTCGAATTAGGGTGTCCAGCTGGTATAGAGCACTTTCAATGGATCTGCCAGACCTATATGCATGTTGATTTCTGTGAAGTGTTTCCTTAATCAGTGAAGGTCCTGATGTGGTTATCCACTAGTTTTTCTAAAGTCTTCAGCATAAATGAGGTAAGGCTTATTGATCTGAAGGGACTTAGGTGAGAGGGGGTCTTTCATGCCCGTCTTCTTTGCTTTTGTCCAGCACATTGGTATATAACCAAGTGCCAGGCTACTTCTAAACATTTTCAGCATTGGGCCTATTAGAAGGTCTAGTCCCCTCTGTAGTAGTGCTGGAAATATTTCGTCGACCCCAGGGGATTTGAAAGCCTATCTTCCGTACAAATATCACCTGCTAGTTTCCAGTTCGCTCTTCTCGTGTTACCCTGCTGCAAATATTCTGGTGTATTTTCTTGCAGTATGGGGATGCATTCTGGAAAGTGAGTTACGTGTAAAAAAGCGTGCTTTCTCCTTCTTATTTTATTTGCTATTGTCGAAATATTAATAGTGCCCCTCGTATTTAGTTCGACATGTCCAAAATAATAAAAAAATATTCCATATGGGCTAAGATCGTTTCTCATATAAATCTCGTATTTCAACCCACTCACTCGACTCTCTTTTGTTCATCAACTGTCTCTTTCACTCACGCTTGTGCATATTTATGCAATTATTATTTAAGCATTTTATGTTAAGTTCGCACACACACACACACACACACACATACGCATGTATGTCTCCCCATGCAAAATTCTTTTCTTATTATTCTTTTTTTTTTTGTTGTTGTTGCTTTTCTGTTTTAATTTTCATTACTGCATTTTTTTTTTTTTTTTTTAATGAAATTATCGTCGCTCGCATCGCATCTTTATTATCAACAACTGCTGCATACACACATACAAATTTGTGCATCTCACTTGCACGCATTTGTATATATGTATGTACATTCATGCATGCTCACGGCACAGCCTTCTCACTTTCTTTGCAATTTTTTGTTGTTGTTTTTGCTTGTTTATATTATTTGATTTTGATTTGTTTATTTTTTTCCGCTATAAATCAATTAGAAAACATATTGTTTTTGTTTTGTTTTATTTGCTTTTCTTCTTCTTCTTCTATCTTCTACTTTCATTTAATTAATTTAGAAAAGTTGAAAAATTATTAATTTCTAATAAAAGTCATGCACTCACTCTCGCAACACACTCGGCTCGCATTTGTGCTCTTTTGCTCGCACACACACACACACACACACACAAGACATCAATGTATATGCATGTTCGTAAGCGCTTTGTAAGTGTTTTAACCCTTAAGTGGCGACATTTAGTGCTGTTTAAGCATTTGTTTTTGTTGTTGTTTTATTTTTTTTTTAATTGTTTTCGTTGTAGTTCAATGAACTAGTTTGAGAATATTTTTTTTTTTTATATTATTTGCCAAATGAAAAAAAAAAAAAAAGAGAAGAAATATATGAAATATTTATTAATATTTGTGTGTGTGTCTGCGTGTGTGTGTATGTCTAAAGTTCGCCTGACTGACTAAAATATTTCTTCACTTCTATTGGGAACAAGTCTCGGAGTTATTTTCTATAAACTTTTTACACTTGAAGGTTTGAGCGTTACCTCTTAGCAGAGCATCCGCAGTAGAAAGACCTTCACTTGCAACTGTTTAATGGCTGAAAAGTATTTTTTATATCAAATTTAATAATATTAGAAAATATATCTTCGAAAATTAAGGGTTTATTGGTTACACATTCATTGTTCATCGGAAGCTACGACGTTTGCCTATCTTTCTGGCAGTTTGTTGGACTTCTCCGGCTTGGCTTTTCTGAAGCTTATGCCCAGCAGCCCAAGCAATCCAAAACAAAAAAGAAAGGAAATTAATAAGAAATATTGTACTGACGAAAAGTATTTTTCTCCTCGCACTTCTCACTGTACGAATAATAATATGAAAAGAAAAGGGAGGACGAAAGCATCATAGGTCGTTCAAGTTCAATTGCTTATAAAATCGTCATTTATTAACCGATTTTGATTAACCTTTTGGATTTTGGCTTAGAGGGATGTTATCTCTATACTGTGCCGAAGAAATTTTTAGCCTTGGGGGTGATTTTTTGAGGAAGAGGGGAGGGGCAAAATTTTTAAATAAACTTTTAAAATTCCGGAGAAGTCCAAGTCTAATGCAAAAAGAACGAAGTCTTTATCTATAACCGTCTCTGAGATCCTTTCGTTCATACAGACGGACGGACATGGCTACATCGACTCCTCTAGCACTACTGTCCTGTCCTCTAGCACTTTTGGGGGGTCTCCGACCAATATTTCTACCTGTTACATAAATTTGCACAAAACCAATAGGCACTTGTACCTGCGGTACGGGGCCTAACAAGACCCCATGTATATTCGGCTTTGTCGTGGATGTTGATGGTTGGCCGTGCGTCACATACGATTTCTTGCGCTTGGGATTATCGTAGTGTACCATTTTTCATCACCAGTGATGCAATCCGATGCAAAAATTACTTCTTTTTTTGGCTTTCAAGCAACATTTCCGACATCTCTAAGTTTCAATTCGTACGGCACCCACTTTCCAAGTTTTTGGATGCATCCCAATGCTTTTAAATGTCTGAAAATGGTTGCTTGATCAACTCCAGGTGCTTTTTCCGCTTGGCGTGCATCTTCATCGAGCAATGCCTCCAATTCAGCTTCATCTTCAAACCTTTTTGACTGTCCGGGTTGTTCTTCGCCTTCTAAGTCGAACTGTGCAAACCACTTCTGGCACGTTCGTTCAGCTAAAGCATGTTCACCATAAGCTTCTGCCATTAAAATACAATGACTTCAGGTAGCACTTTTCTTCTTAACCCAATTTTTTGAAAACTTCCTTCACCAACACCAAGCGAAAGAACAGAAGAAGTATTTTGACTCAAAACCAACCAATTAGAGCTATTATTGGAACTGCTTGGCATCAAAATTCTTGAGTTATGAGCTCAGAGTAAGCAGGTATGGTAGCTTCCACACTTATACCATAGCGCTTACTCTTCATAACAAAGATACAAAGAAAGTCAAATGGAGCAAATATAGAACATTCTGAGCAGGTCGGTCGCTTACATAAAATTGACTAAGTCGCAAGCAAGTTGGATTAGCTATAATTTGAAACCCTACAAGGTTCCAGAAGTGCATTGCATAGCTTAAGTAGCTGAGTTACTTCTTAAGTTGAACATAGCCTCTAGGTCTTCGATTTGGTCCAGCTTCCATCTTTTTTGTGAATATGAATTTATGGTGGTTTTTGCCTCTTATAACGCTTCGTAAGACACCAGAGGGAATAGTCGTCTGTACTCGCGGCGTTTCCTGCAGTTTTTTGCTTTTTCAAACAGTTGAATACTTCTCCCTACTCTCTGTTCACAACAGGGTTGCACGTGGCAGCATACTCTCAGTATATTCGGTGAATTCTCGCTTGTGGTCTGGTATACTGTTGGAAGTTTTCGCAAGGTTGAAGTTCAGCGTGATTTATAGTTCTTTGCGGCAAGCAAACGTCTTTTTGCCTCCTTTGGCTGCTAGTTCAACCACGAGGAAAAGTTGATCAGATAACAGTTGGTACTTTTTGTTCTGATGCTCACCACTTCATCGATTCGTTGTCTATTGTGGACCAAATTGTCTATGGCGCTTGGTAGCTGCTTGGCTGGTGGCTAGAATTTGGATAGAGTCCCCAAAATGAATGTTCGGCATTGAAGTCTGTTCCAATTTCAAACTTTCCTTCAAGTCCACTGTAGAATAGGGTTGTTGTGGCGTTAGGTAGTGCGAGAAGATAAGTAGAGGCCCTTTTGCTGGTGGTGGGTATTTGAATTTTAAGCATTTTTAGCTGGGCTTGTCTCACTGGTGTTTCTTAGGTTTGCAGAAAATCTCCTTCGCTTGGTCTGTTACTTGGGTGGTCCTCCTTATATATAAATACTGACAGTTAGAAGCTTCGAGTAGGAGCCTGTTCTCTGTGCTTAGCATTTTTTTCCTGCAGTTCCTCAAAACATTTCGCAACCTACTGCTTATTCTGAAGAAATTTGATATATTTTGCATCAATTCAAATCCAAATCGAACCACTAAAAGAGCTGGACTTCTTACAAAATATCAAGAACTTGGAGACTATAGAAGAAAATGTACTTAAATTCTGAAATGAAGTATTTCACTTGTAGGGGTAGCTCCTATACTAATCTGTCCTTAAATACAAGCGAACATGAGAGGAGGTTTAGTGTATAAACCGAATTGTATGTCTCTTGCAATATTAACAAAAAATTTTACTTACAAAAACTCAAAATTTTAAGTAGTTTTGCATGGCAATAAGCCCCAATTCCCCACTATTTCCTTAGAGTGGAAGGCACATTTGTTGAATAGGAGACTCTAAATATGAAGGAGCTAACTTTTACAGTCTCCATGAACTTGATTTAAGGACTAAAACTTCTCCGGAATTTTACAAGTTTATTTTAAAATTTTTAAGAATTGAAACATAAATCATCTGCCTTCCGCAAAAATCGATGTGTTTCAAAAAGAAGAGGCTGATGATTCCTGACGATCCAAACATAAAGTTTTAAAAAAGGGAACACCGTAAGAAATATAAAACAAAAATACACACACATGTGTATGTGCACACATATAAGCATGGCCTTCCAAAGAGAAGCCGCCGCCGCATATAATATGCAAATACGGTAAAATACGTTCTCCTCCTCTTCACAACAGCAAATACTAACAAAAAAAAAAAAAAAAAGACTGTTTGGCAACTGCAAACGAAATAAAAAAAACAACAACAACAAAAAGTAACTGACTACAAAATTTTTATTTCAACCAAAACAAAAAGCGCACAGCATAACAAAAAAAAAAAAAAAAAAAAAAATTAAATGAAATTTTAGTACCGTTTTGGTTGCTTTTGCTTGCTACTGCTTCACAAATATAAAACAAGAAAAACAACAACAGCCGCAATGATGCCAATGCTTGAATAACCAACAACAAAAGCAATAACAGACACTTGATGATAGGCCAAGCTAAAAAGACAAACGCAACAGCAACAACATCAAAAGAAAAAAATATTAAAAAGCAACAACAATAGCAAAAAACAAATCCACTTAAAACCTGCACTGAGCGCAAAGCATAATAATAAAGCAAGGCAACAACAACAACAAGAGCGTGTGCAAAAGCAAGAGAGTATGAGTGCATCTGTGTCAAAGTAAATGAGCGCAAGAGCATGGCGCTGTCTGTCTATCTGTCTTGCAGTTGGACTATCGTGTTTGGCATAGCCACTGGCTTTTTCACTTTGAGCCGCATCAAATAGATTGTATGCACGTGTTTGTATATGTGTGTGTGTGTGTGTGTGTGTGTGTCTGTGTGTATGCAAATATGCATGTTAATTTGTAAAGGTTTTGAGTTTTTTTAAATTATTTCTTTTAATTTTCTCAGCAACGGTTTATTTGCTTTGCAAAAAAAAAAAAAAATATCAATTAGACTTTTTTTTTTTAAATTAATCTCATCAAAAAAATAGTACAAAAAGAATAAATCTTACAAATAAATCAAATAAAATAACGGAAAAGCCGCCATTTACATATGAAAATTTTGCATACACGCAATTCTTGCCAATAAAATCTTTAATTATCTAATTTAAAATTAAAGAAAAATATAACAAAAACAATTAAAATCAACGAAAAAAAATTAATAAAGAGGCAGACTATTTGAAAGACTTAGACGCAGTGCAGCATAAACTGTTTGTGAATTATAAAAGCAAAAAAATCATTTCTGCTCATAACCGTAATAGAAGCCATTTAAATTGCTGTAAACGCGTGTTTTCGACTTCGATATACCCTGCACAGCTATGAAACTTCAATTTAAATGCCTGAAACTGTGAGAAATATTTTATTAAGATTAAAATAAAACAAAATTTAATAAAATAAACTAAAATAAATTATATTAAAATAAAATAATATTAAAAAAAGAGTGTATCGATGCACACAGTTCTTTGTATGGCGATGAAGCACCATTAAAAACCACTGTAGTCGTCGTGACGGTCGTCGCCCAAAATCGGTTGTTGTTGTTGTTGTGCCACAAAACATAGATCGTCATGTGACATAACTTGAAATTAAGGCAGCCCTAAACATTAGTTCCATCAGCGTTACATGTTACAGTCTCTCCAAATAGTTCTCTAAATATTGAATCACTTCTACTTTTCAAACGGTGTTTGTTGAAGTTCCGTTACATCATCCAAATTCCAAACTGACCTCCCCCTCTAATAAAGTAGTAGTCGATGAATTTGCTTTGTGTGTCTCGTAAATTGATACAGGTTCTGCTAAGATAGAGTTGTGCTTCTCTAAATATTATTTGCGTTGGTAACGATCCTCTATTTCCTCATTTATCAGAGTCCATCAAAGTTTCTATCCGTGTTTTAAATAAAGTTCTGTGGATCAATAATTAGAGTTAAATTACTGAAGTAAATCAATTCGAGGTCAACCAAAAGCGCAGAACAGACTTTAGCAACTGTTGGCAATGTATTTCGATTGGTCGGTAAATTCGATGGTGTCTCAGCCGAGGGCATATTTGTTGAAGAAGACAGTTTCTAAGGAAGAATCTTCATATAGCGGATCTTCATCACAATTTGCTGGAACAGAATCGGTTTATAGCCATTTTTTTTTTTTTTGATTCAATAAAAAATTCTTTCGTGTTTAAAACCTTAGAAAGTTCCAGATGACTCTTTGGAATATCTTTTCAAATGAAGTTACTTGCCGAAATAAGTTTCCAGTAATTTAATAACTCCTTCACTGGTTACAATTGGAATCGAAGCTTTGGTTCAAATATTTTTTAGATATTTTCAAAGGCAATCGCATATATGCATAACAGAATTTGATGGATCCTTTTTTATACATATTTAGTTCAGGAGTCGAAATTAATTAATTGTTAAAAGTGATCAAAATATTGCTTGAAACAACTGAAGTCAGTTATTTCCTTAAAAGATCATTTTTAGAATGAAGCCTCTTGAGACGCCTTCTACTTGAATTGACAGACACAGAGCTGAAGTAAACGGGTTTATGTGAGTACGAACTATGACGGTTGATCATCCATCCATAATGGTGGATAGGTCCAAGTCACAATGGATGTTCGAGTACGTATAAACCAAGGAGCATTACAGATGAATCATAGCGATTTATTCTAATGTTCCACCGCCCATTGATGAAAGAGATGCAAATATTCTTGAAGAAATTCAGACTTCGCCATAAAAACAGTATCGTCCGCGTACATAGCAAGCAGCGAGTGTTCGCCAATTGGTTTTGGTATATCCGCAATGTACAAGGAAAAGAGGTTTGGTCGTATCAAAGACCAGTTTGGTCGTACTGCTACCAGGAAACTTCGTTCGAATAAAAATGATTTTAAGAGAATATAATAAGTCGTTGATAGATTTGATTTTTAGCATCAGTTCCTCCATCCAAACTCGATCAAAAGCCTGTTGAACATCTAAGAGAACAGCAGAGCTGTATGGCTTCCCTACGGAAGCATCAAGGATGTGATGAATAAATCTTTGAACTTGCTCTGGAGTGCCGTGCGAATGTCTTTAACCAAACTAACAATCGGGCATGAATGTTCCTTATATTCAAAATTGGCAATAATCTGTGCAGAAATATTATGACCTGTTCTTCGGGCTTTCCTGGTTTCAGTATAATCGCACATTTACGGTTTTAGAGCACTGATTTGCTTTTTAACTTCTTCCAACGTAACAGGTCTGGAGAGCATGGTAGTGAAAGTTGATCCAAAGTGTTAGTAACATCTGCTGGCGAATAGTTTTTCAAGAAGGTCGGCAAAAGTTTCAGCTCTCTCCTCGACAGAGCGACACCACCTATTATTTTGCATTTGTATAGATGTGTTACGCTTGTTGGTTGTCTCTTGATTTTTTCGAATAAACCTCCAAAAGTTATATCCGTGGGATTTGTCTGGAAGAAGTCACTTTTTGCTGCGATCAGCAGCAACCCATTTCCACGCTCTGTTTTCCAGTTCGTTGTGAGTTCACATGAAGCGTCGCCTAAGACAACGCTTGAGCCTTAGTTGATCCAGAACTTTAGGTGCCATAAGCGAAACAATCAAACAATGTGTTGCCCCTTTCGACATACACGGCTAGCTTCCCAAAGGCGACGTTGTTGGTCATTCCAATCACCAGAAATCCGAAAATTGGGACCAAGTTCGTCAAATATTTCCTGAAAATCGGTCGAGTTCCAATCAAAGTTAGGTGGGCAATTACTGATTTCTTGCCAGCTAAAAAATCGTTCGATATTGACAGGAAGAGATGGTGCATGCATAAGCAACTCCCATCCGAACTACCGGAGCTTTTGGTGTGTCGCAATCTATTGGCCAAAGATGGCCGCTTCTTGGCGATTGCTGTCTTCAAGCGTTCCAGTTGTTCACAGTAGAGGAGTGAATTGAGCGTTTAGCCATAGGGTAGTACCTTATTGTAGATGATTTCCTGCCAATCACACCAAACACACTTCCTGAACGTCGTTCTGGGCTTGACAACCGTTTGAGCCACTTCGCCTTCCTTCATGCACTTACCATTCACTGCAAAAACGGGTCGATTTTCGCAGTTGGAGGTTTTTTGGTGTCAATTCGTGTGGCACCCAAATATTGAGTTTTTTTTTTGTGTAGCCAAGCTTCTTCAAATGCCTATGAACGGTCTTATGACTAATATACAGTTGCCGGGCGATGGTATGGCTGCTACTATGGCAGTCTAACTCGATCACTTCCTTGATTTTATCGACCAGAGCTTGGTGCATCTACCATTGCCTCCACAACAGTAAGAAATCGAGTGAAACACTGTTGTACTACGCGAATTGATGTAAAAAAATGTAAAATATGGCGAATCCTTCAAGACCTCCATGTTCGAAGCGCTGTAGCTCACAACTGAACTGTCCAAGCTTAGTACTAGATACTCACATCTTTCAAACACCGTAAATTATGCCCCCATACGGCAAATACTTAAAGTGATATAGAGACCCGCGAAATACGAAAAGGCTTTTGTTCCAAACCTATTATATCTTGAGAAGACGAAGAGAAGTGTATATGTACAGACAGACAGAACAACGTTTTGGTACAAATTATAGAAAAGATTGGAAAAAAAAACTGTAGTCTTTTGATTTTTTAAAAAATCTCCAATATTTTTAGAGATTTCAAGCTTTAAAGTGCTTCTTTTTCTTCTTCTTCAAACAACAATTTGTATTGAAGTCACAGAATTTTAAAAAATCACCAAAAAAAAATATGAAAATGTTTTTGCTCCCTTAAACTTTTTTATGATAAATTTTCTTCAAATAGTCACTTCACAATGGATGTACTTCTGGAACATTTTCAACATATCAAATAGATGTCTTCGAACACTTCGATAATCTAAAGCAAGTCCCTGTTACACTAGAAAAAGAAGTATAAACAGATGACTTAGAGTCTAAACATTTGCAGAAATATTTTAACCAATGAGTTTGAGATGCAGAAATGGAGCCTACATCTTTGGTAGCTAAATTTTATAAGGAGCAAGGCACTGTAGCTTACTTCTGAAATTATTTATAGCCTGTTGAAGTGATTTCTTAGACGGTTATTATATCGATTGAACTCCTCACCGACTGAAAGGACTCGCAGTTGCCGGGAAATAACATCATTGGTACGCACATAGGGGAGAGTCTACAGCTATTGGCTTTCTTAAATCCAAACATAATTTCGCAGAGCTCGGAATTTGGTTATAATTTTGAAAGATGAACTTCAAAAAAATCTCGAAAATGGATCTTCCAAAAAGTTGCCTACCAAGCTGCAAGTTCTACAGTTCTTCTGTGTGAGTTAGACAATGTTCTCAGAAGCAGGGGATTACCATATGTAAAAGACGACATCATACTCATGTAGTGGGCTATCTCCAGCAGAAGAATGACCGAGTTATCCAGCGCTGTTGACGTCTATATATATCAGCAGTCTGCCCAATTGGTGAAGCCATACAGAAAGCATCTTGAGTAAGCTCAGTTGTTTCAGTTGACACTGGAGCAGCTGGCAAAGCCAATGGTACACCAACTCAGCCCGAACCTCAAACAAACCTAAGCAGGAAGCACTGAGCAGCTCGAAGAGGAGACTTCAGCTCGAAGAGCAAACCTTCATCCACACAGTTGGCAGAACTGTATTATTAATACGAAAAGACATATGCATCTTGAGAAGACGAAGAGGCTTCCCGGAGCAGTCGTGTGTTTGAAAGGGCTTCGGCGGTCTGTTCTTTAGCGTTTATTTCATGCACCACGCTGAGCCTAGTGCGTACCTTGGCTGCGAGAAGATAGTGGTCTCAGTCGAAATTGGCCCCAACAAAAATAGTCTCTCTCTCCCTCTGAACATTTCAAAATTCATTCTTAGTCCTACCTATGTATGTTTGTATATGGAAATAGGCGCTTTCGGGATACAGAATTACTGCTTGGTCCAACCTAAGCAAAATTTGAGTCGTGTTATGCTCCATGGTATACTTCGAAAGGGACCTATGTAGTGTTTCCTAAAGTTGGCGACGTCATCTATGCACAAGTGACATGTTATGACTGAATGTAGTGCTGTCATCTATACTAATATTATAAAGAGGACAGATTTGTATATTTGTGTGAGTGTTTGTAATGCGTAAATTTAAAAACTACTGGGTCGATTTGAAAAATTCTTTCACCATTGGAAAGCTACATTCATACTGAGTAACATAGGATTTAGTGGAGGGGGAAGGGGGCTATACTCCACCCCCCATACAAGCGATAAACAAAATTCAGCACATCTTTGCATCCATTTGAGATACGGGCACGAAATTTATTACACATGTTAATGGATTCGGGAAAAGTAGTCGTGTTAAGTTTCATCAAAATCATGGGGGGCGGGCTATACCCCACCCCCCATACGAACAATACAAAATATTGAACATATATTTGTATCCATTTGAAGTACATATGTATGTACATGGATGAAGTAATCAAGTTGGGAAAAGAGAATAAAGTTTTCGGTTAATCGGTTTGGAATATTGCTTGAAGATGTAGAGCAGTGCTTGGAGTCGAGTAGGAGCAGAATATATTATGTAATGAAAATACATAATTTTTACTGGGCGCAGCAAAGCGTGCCGGGTCCAGCTCAGCTAGTATCAAAAAAAAACTTCGGCTGTTGCTTCGTCAAAGCAAAACAAATGTAAATCAGTTCGAACACACACAAGTGTGCACGCGCAATGAGTATAAAAAATAAATTTAGACTATTTTGTGGTTTCTTTAATGGAATTTCAAACAGAATGCATACACACACACATACATACATACATACATACATACAATGCAATGCATGTGTGTGAGCACGTAGGCATTTACATTATCATCTTCCTTTTTGCCGCTTGTTACATATGCATACACACATACACACACACATACATACAAACATATTAAGTATGCGTATCAATGTTTTCGTTGTTGTTTTTGTTGTTGTTTGTCATACACAGCACGTGCTTAAATAGTAGCAAGAGCAACAGAGAGCGAGAGAGAGAGAGAGAGTGCGCGCGCGAGTATATGCAGCTGTAAAGAAAAACTACACAAAAACAAAAAAAAAATTACACAGCTCAAATGAACGACTCAAGTTGCTTTATAAAAGCCATAAAAGCAAAGCTACCAACTGTTACAGCAACAACAACAACAGCAACAACAACAACACAAACAACCAACAACAACAATGACAGCAATCAGGCAATTGCTTTGTGTGTAGGACAGACAGTTCGCCAATAAGACGAAGAAGAAGCAGAGCAGCGCAGCGCAGCAAGTCTGCAGTTGAGGAAGTAGTCTAAACAAAAATCGTCTGAGCGAGATAGAGCATGCGAATTTATACAAAAACAACAACAACAACTAAACAGTTTGTTGACTACTACTGAGTGAGCTGAGCGAGCGGTGTGCAATGTAAAATAAAAATAAAAATTAAAAAAAAAAAAACCATGAAGCAAGTGTGTGCGGCGGAGAAGGAGGTTAAGGTTATGCATGTTTCGCTTGTACTTATTTTGCTCTCACAGTCACACTCACTCACTCACTCTTTGTCCATCGCCCTTATTCGTGTTGTTGTTGTTGTTGTTGTTGTATTGTAATTACGATGCTTTGCTATGCTATATGCTTGCTACTCGTCGACGACGACGACGACGTCGTTTTCGTGGTTTTTCCCATTCCGTTGTTGTTGTTGTTGTTGTTGCTTGGTGTTACCACTCTTTTAGCCCATTTCAAACATAATCATCATTCGTGTGTGTGCGTGTGCGTGTGTGTGTGTGTGCGTGTTTTATCATTTAGTGCACTTAATTTAATAATTAAGACAATCGAGCAGGCAAACCAACAACAACAACAAGAACAACAACAACAACAATGTGTGGATAATATGTGCCTAAAAAGCTTAGTTAGTTGAACAGCAACAACTGTTGGCAATAAAATAAAAAAATTGTTTTTATATTTGAATTTTTTTTTAATATTTGGGTTAGAATGTAGGACTGGAAAATATGTTGCAGGGAGTTGTGACGCGAGGGCGAAGCCCTAGTCTAATGCAAAAAGAACAAAGTCTCTATCTATTACCGTTATTAGCGTTGGGTGTGATTTTATGGGGAAGGGGGGAGGGGCAAAATTTTAAAATAAACTTCTTAAATTCCGGAGAAGTCCTAGTCGAATGCAAAAAACACAAAGTCTCTATCTCTTACCGTTTTTAGCCTTGGGGGTGATCTTATGGGGAAGGGGGGAAGGGCAAAATTTTAAAATAAACTTCGTAAATTCCGGAGAAATCCAAGTCTAATGCAAAAAGAACAAAGTCTCTATTTATTATAGTTTTCGAGATCCTTTCGTACATACGAAAGGACAGACGGACATGTGCGGGGAGTAACTCTGGGGATTATTGACTTTGTACAAGGGCCAAAAAAATTTTCTCAAATTTCGACTCGACTCAATAATTCGATTTTAAGTCCAATAAATGGCTTCTAAGTGAAGAAAATTTCGTATATGAAGTCTCTTTTTTTTCCACTCCAATGGAGGCACCTCCAGTGAACATGACTTGTGAACGCATCAACAGCTGCTACGGGCGTAGAAAAAGGTTCCTCACGCAGTTTATTTTTGATGTTTGGGTGTTAAACACTCTACCGCTGAACAGACTCTTCCGGTGAATAGACTCAGCCGATGAAGAGACTCTTCTGGTGAAGAAAATCTTCAGGTGAATAGACTCAGCCGATGAAGAGACTCTTCTGGTGAAGAAAATCTTCAGGTGAATAGACTCAGCCGATGAAGAGACTCTTCTGGTGAAGAAAATCTTCCGGTGAAGAGACTCTTCTGATGAAGACACACTTCCGGTGAAGACATTCTTTCGGAAGAAAGAGACTCTTCCAGTGGAGAAACTTTTCCGATGAAGAGACTCTTCCGGCAGAGAGACTCTACCGGCGGAGAGACTCTCCCCAGAAGAGTAACCAACCGCCGGCCACGATAGTAGTCATCGCTTATAACAACTTGGGTATATTAACTTTTGAGAATCGCCGAGGAGGGCGTTTTAAAATATTTTCCCGCCAAATTCGTCAATCTCCGGCGAAGGTTGTATAAACTGGACTTTATCACCTTTTTTAGAACAGCTTGAGGTAAACGGTTAAAATATTTCATCAATCTCCGGCCAAGGTCGAATCAATTCGGTTATATGAACTATTGAACCGAGGAGAGCGGTCTCAAAATAGGTTGTCTACCGATTTTTGCTGAAGATTATTCACCGCTGGCAAAAATAATCGACCTCAGAGAAGATGTGTTTTAAAGTTTGGTGAAAGATGCAACCAACCAAGGAGATAAAGAAGACTTTTTAAAATTATATTTCTTCATATTTGTAAACACTTTACCGAACACGTTTTATGGCGAAAAACCAACAACAGCAAAGAAAAAGAACAGAAAGACATGTGTCATAGAACACAGTCGAAAGGTCTTAAAGGACAATGAACAAGCGGCAGGACAAACGCTGCTGCTATTGCTTTTCTCGAATTTTTCGCATTTTCCCAAATCAGTACACCATGGTCCATCTGTCCCGTTCGTCCGTCATACATGTATGAGAAGAAGACTTCTGGCAAACAACGAAAAAAAAAATAATTTTGCTTATATTCCATTAGTTGTGATTAGTAGGTAGCCTGCGATGTGTTAGCCTGCTGAGAGTTCTTCTTTCGCTCAAATTGAGGTTCGTTACTTCTTCATTGCTTCGTCGGTTGCTTCGTCATCATTGTGAACGACAGCTGTTATGCGGTCGATTGGTTGCCCCTTCGCTGCGACAAAAATTGATGAAATTGTTTATGTTCTCCATTCGGCCGCATTGAAGGAAGCACTTTTGTCACAGAAAGATGATTTACTTGAAGAAAGGTTTTAACCTTTTTTTTTTTTTTTTTGTGATACGCAGTCGTGAGTCGCAAACAACAATAATAAGGTCTCACCACAATTTTATGACGACAACGACTCAGCGCAATTGTGAAGAACTCTTCATGTATCAGCAGCAGCTAATGAAGATTTGCGTTGTATGATTCACTGGCGCTTTCAGAATAAACTATGAAGAAATTTTAATCTGACTAATCAGAAGTGTTCTGGTATTGGAAAATAAGTAAATGTTTCCGCAAACATTTTGTTGGGGGACCACCTCTTTTAGTGGTCCGATTTGAAGTATTAAAATAAAAATCAATGTTTTTTCTGGGTTTTGTTTCAGTTTTTATAACTGTTTTATATCAAAGAGATAAAGCCTGTGATTCATAGCTATATCACGGTTCCACAATGGGTTAATAATTTTATATGCTGACGCTTCGTCGTATCGTAAGTTGTTGGGTATTTCGGAATGCATGAATGAATGAATCTTCTGAAAATAACCTGCGTACATCAACATTTCTTGTGGTCTGAAGATGAAACCATTTTCTCAAAAATAGAGCATTACTAATTATGATTCGTAATATTAATAATCAGAATTATGGAATATGTTCGAAGGTATAAATAATGGGTATAACTAAGCCAGATCCAAAACATCAAAATTTAGAAAATTGTTCTTCTTCATGGAACTGTAAAAAAAATTAAAATGCGACACGAAATGAATTCGCGGTATTACAAATTTCACAAAACCACACAAAAGATGCTCATAAACTTCCTTCCTTGCTGTCCTCTACTACAATTGACCTCAAAAGAACACAAAGCATAAATAGAAGTGACAGCGCGACCTGTGTCCTCTGCGTGTTTTACAATCAAGTCAACAAATGAGCTGTAAATCCTATTGTCCTCTGTTTATTATCTTTTCAAACATGATTTTCAAGGATAAGCTTCAGGTAGCAAAAGGATTGGCGGGATTAACATATTGTGTATAGGTGCGGACAGGCAGACAGACAGACAGACAGAACAATGATTGGAAAAAAAAAAACTGTGAATCAACATTTTTAGATTTTTTTAAAACTCTCCAATATTTTTAGAGATTTCAAGCTTCTTTTTCTTCTTCTCCAAACGACAATTTGTGTTGAAGTCACAGAATTTTTAAAAATCACCAAAAAAAAAAAATATGAAAATGTTTCGCTCCCTTAAAATTTTTTTGAATGTGATAAATTTTCTTCAAATGGAAATACTTCTGGAACATTTTCAACATATCAAATTGGTGTCTTCGAACACTTCGATAATCTAAAGCATGTCCTTGTTATACTAGAAAAAAGAAGTATAAACAGATGACTTAGAGTCTAAACATTTGCAGAAATTTTTTAACCAATGAGTTTGAGATGCAGAAATGGAGCCTAAATCTTTGGTAGCCGTGTAGCTAAATTTTATAAGGAGCAAGGCACTGTAGCTTACTTCTGAAATTATTTATAGCCTGTTGAAGTGATTTCTTAGACGGTTATCGATTGAACTCCTCACCGACTGAAAGGACTCGCAGTTGCCGGGAAATAACATCATTGGTACGCACGTAGGGAAGAGTGTTCAGCTATTGGCTTTCTTAAATCCAAACATAATTTCGCAGAGCTCGGAATTTGGTTATAATTTTGAAAGATGAACTTCAAAAAAATCTCGAAAATGGATCTTCCAAAAAGTTGCCTACCAAGCTGCAAGTTCTACAGTTCTTCTGTGTGAGTTAGACAATGTTCTCAGAAGCAGGGGATTACCATATGTAAAAGACGACATCATACTCATGTAGTGGGCTATCTCCAGCAGAAGAATGACCAAGTTATCCAGCGCTGTTGACGTCTATATATATCTGCAGTCTGCCCAATTGGTGAAGCCATACAGAAAGCATCTTGAGTAAGCTCAGTTGTTTCAGTTGACACTGGAGCAGCTGGCAAAGCCAATGGTACACCAACTCATTCCGAACATCAATCAAACCTAAGCAGAAAGTACTGAGCAACTCGAAGAGAAGACTTCAACCTTCATCTACACAGCTAGCAGGTGCTGTATTATTTAATTTCAACGGCTTCAAATCCTTGGCTTCAGTTCAAAATGAGCCAAATCTGTCGAATCCAACTTTACTTCTGCACTTTTGGACATCTTTCGATCATCATCCAAAATTTTATGTACTGTGGAAGTAAGTTTCTTCTCAGCAGATACAATTTGCACCAACAGTTCGGCAGTTTTTGAGGCAAATAAACCAAATTTTGCTTTATTCAGAAATGAGTTTTCTATCATCGAATATTTTTATTATTTATTCACTATTGACTCCAGTAATTCGAGTTGTTATCTCCATTAATCTCAAAAAATGCCCGGTACGTATTTCTAGCCTTTTTATATATCCGTCTCCATGCTTTGGAGAATCTTCTTTTTGTCGCAGCTTTTTAAATAAATTCATTTTGTATAACTTTTTTTCTTGTATGGAGTGTCTTCTTCAAAAGTTTCTTCATAAAAACTAACGAAGATCGAGAAATTTTCCAATGTCTCTCAGAGAGTTCACTTTTTAGTCGTAAGGGAACAAGAGTTGCCATAAACATATTCGTATCTGAAACACTCTCTCCGCAACATCCAACACATTCTCATTTGCTGATAAATTTAAGATCTTTAGGAAGTAAAAACATCTACTATACTTTTCTACTAAACTTTTCTATAGCATTTTTAAAGTCTCTGAGCAAGGATTTCTATTTTTATTTGTTTGTAACGAATTAACTCAAAAACCACTGAACCGATTTTGAAAATTCGTTCACCATTAGAATGCTACATTACGCCTGAGTAACATAGGCTATATTTGTTTCGGAAATCGAAAGGGGTGGTTACCAACCACCGTCATATTTTTGCAACTATTTGAGGTATAAAGATAATTTTTGATACAAATGCTTATGTTCTCTGCCAGGTGCCATAGACTATGGCATCAGATTAACAAGGGAGGCAAGAAAGCTGCTTGCACTTCGATCTGAAGATTTTTGAGACCGATTTCATTGGAATCGCACAGCAAAACAGCTTAGAAATGTCTTAAGAGAACTTCGAAGCAACTTTTTTCGACCAAAAACTATGATCTGCGAACTATTCCCTTTGGAAGTGTACCAAATCGCTCAATAGACAGCCCTTCAGGCATGTTCCTGTAGTGCTCTGAAGGTGGCCAATGCTTTTGCACCCCACTTGGAAGCTCGTTTCAACCATCATGACTTTGCCATACAGGAACAGGTCAGCCAGGAACACCGCTGCAGATATGTATGTCTTCCCATTAAGCCAACCATGATAGAGGAGATAGCGGAGGTAATTAAGACACTGCCAATAAATAAGGCTACTGGAATTATCCGGGTTTGCCATGTCACACTAAAAGTCTTACCAACTAGGGTGCTTCTTTACATAGCATTAATATTTAAGCCTTTCCAAGACAGTGGAAGATGACAGCAATTCAGATGATTCACAAGCCAGGCAAATCAGAAACTGTTTGCGAGTCTTACAGGCAAATTAGTCTCCTGCCGTCTTTATCAAAAGTTCAAGGAAGTCCTACTTTAAGACAATATATTGCCGACACCAAGAGCTGTATGTGTACCTTGCTATAGCTATACGGTGTACAAATATGGGGAATTGCTGCAAAATCTAACTGTTAACGCATTCAGGTTCTGCAGAATTGTACCCTAAGAAGCATTACGGCTTCATCCTTCATCGTGATATCAACCTGCATACAGTAGAAGAACAAATAGGAAGGCGCACCAGCAGATACAATAATAAGAAACCGCAGTATGTTCGGGAGAAGCCTACTTCCCAACAGACCTCTAAGACGCTGAAGGAGAATTGGAGATACAGTGATGATATTTGGATTAAATCTTAATGTGAGCAGAAGAAGAAGGTCAGAATGGTTTGGCTGTCTATAGGAATTGTATATAAGTTTTCTAATAGTAGGGTACAGCTAGTGCAAAATAAATTCATGTGTAGGGTATTAAAATATTTAATAAATTTATTTTTTTATAATAAAAATAAAAACTGAAACCGACAAAGAAAAATTTATTATGCTTTTTTTTTTTATTTATTTATTGTAACACGTTTCATTAGCCCAGCCGCCACCCTGTATAAAGTGGGAAAAAGTGGTCGATTTACAATAAAATTTGAGTTCTTTGCCAACGTCTACACACACACACACACACATACACACATGCATGCACATACACCGACGCAGACAAAACGACAACAGTTGAAATAATTTATCCGAGACGAGATTCAGATACTTTGAAATATTTTACGAAATGAATCAACAAAGCAAAATATGCGCTACTTGGAATTTTCGGGTGGTTTTGCTGCTCGAACGAGAAAGAAAATGAAGTGCATAGTGGAAATGAAGCCTTATAAGAAAGACAAACAAACACACAGAGTAAAAGTGGATAAATGGGACAAATAATTCAATCAACACAAAACCAAAAACAACAAAAAAAAAAAAAAAAAACTAAAACATTTTCACATAAAAAAGGCAAAAGTAAACAAAAAAAAAAAGAACAAACGCAGCCAAAACTAAATTCTAAAATTTTTTATTTTTTTTTTATCAATTTAACAGCGCTGCCGACGTCGCCGCCGACGCTGCTTGCGCTAAGCAAATTACAAAAGCATTTAATTAATATAAAAAAAAAAAAAAAATAAAAAAATTTCAAAGGCGTCGTCGAGCGCTAAAAATTAGGAAGTGTTTAGCAGCGAAACAGAGAGCGAGAGCGAGCGCAAAAAGCATAAACAATTTATTTATTTTGAATTAATATTTTTCTTTGAAAAAAAAAAAAAACACCAAGTAGCAGTAAATACAACAGCAACAACAATAAAATAAATAGCAAACATTATTAATTAAACTGTCGAACTGTCTGCTACATATGTATGCGCTCTTTTTTTTTTTTTTTTGTTGCTCTTAAGCGCTCACTCACTCTCACGCACATTGTTTTGACTCTGTGCAAACAATTTTAGTTAACAGTTGCAGCGCATATGTTCCTTGTATTTACTTGAAAGAAGAAAAAAAAAACAAAATGTTTTAAAAATTAATTAATTTATATTAAATACTTTTAAGCAAAAACTCGCTTAATTACGTATTTCATTTAGTTTATTATTATTAAACAGTCTGCTTAACATTTATGTAATTCAAATAAAGCAGCAGCATAATGCTGAGCTGAGAGCATGCGAGACGAGACGAGAGCTTAACATAGTAAGTGAATGAACCGTGTGCCAATGCCATGCTAATGTGTAATCATATTGCGCTGTCCGTCTGTCTGTCTGTCTGTCTGTCATTTAACATTAAATGTTAATGCAGCACAGCTGTTAGCTACATACATAGAGTCTGTTAAATAGAAAAACTTATGTTAAACATAATTACAAACGATTATCTTCATTGTTGTTGTTGTTGTTGTTGTTGCTTTTCGTTTGTTCGCGTTTTATATTTTTTGCGATTGTTTTTTTTTCTTCTTTTGCTTTGATGTACATTTGTGTAGGCACATATGTGTGTGTGTGTGTGTGTGTGTGTGTGGCGGTTGCTTGGCTTGTTTGCGTGTTCATTATCATTTTTTTTTCTTCATTTTGTTTTTGTTTTTGGAGTTTTTTTTATAAAAAAAAGAAACTGAAAAGAAAAAGAAACTATTAAACAAATGCATGCAGATATGAAAGAAAATATTGCCTAAAAGGGAGAAGAAAAAAAACTGCATAATATCTCCAAAGTATTGTACATAATTTTATTTTTGAAAACTTCTTTCACCAACAACAACAACTTTTGCGAAGTAAACATTAAAAACAATAAACATGTAACGGGATTCGGGAGGATACCAACGCTCTCCCTCTCTCTCTCTCTTAAATATTGTCCATGGGAAGCCACCATGTTTGCCCAGCTTTCTGGCATTTTAAAATAAATTTGTAAAATTCCGGAGAAGTCCTAGTCGAATGCAAAAGACACGAACTCTCTATCTATTACCGCTTTTAGCCTTGGTGGTGCTCTTATGGGGAAGGGGGGAGAGGCAAAATTTTGAAATAAACTTGTAAAATTCCGGAGAAGTCCTAGTCGAATGCAAAAGACACGAAGTCTCTAACTATTACCGTTTCCGAGATCCTTTCGTTCATATGGACGGACGAACAGACGGACATGGCTATGTCGACTCTTCTATCACTCCTGACCATAATGGGGGTAACTTTGGGGAGGTCTCCGACCATTATTTCTAACCTTTACATATATTTGCACAAAACCAATAGGCACTTGTACCTGCGGTACGGGGCCTAACAATACCCCATGGATTCGGCTTTCCCGTGGATGTTTATGGTTGGCCGTGCTTCACATACGATTTCTTGCATTTGGGCTTATCGTAATGCATCCATTTTTCACCACCACTGACAATCCGATGCAAAAATGACTTCTTTTTGTGGCTTTCAAGCAACATTTCCAACATCTCTAAGTTTCAATTCGTACGGCACCTACTTTCCAAGTTTTTGGATGCATCCCAATGCTTTTAAATGTCTGAAAATGGTTGCTTGATCAACTCCAGGTGCTTTTTCCGCTTGGCGTGCATCTTCATAGAGCAATGCCTCCAATTCAGCTTCATCTTCAAACCTTTTTGACTGTCCGGGTTGTTCTTCGCCTTCTAAGTCGAACCGTGCAAACCACTTCTGGCACATTCATTCAGCTAGAGCATGTTCACCATAAGCTTCTGCCATTAAAATACAATGACTTCAGGTAGCACTTTTCTTCTTAACCCAATTTTTTGAAAACTTCCTTCACCAACACCAAGCGAAAGAACAGAAGAAGTATTTTGACTCAAAACCAACCAATTAGAGCTATTTTTGGAACTGCTCGGCATCAAAATTCTTGAGTTATGAGCTCAGAGTAAGCAGGTATGGTAGCTTCCACACTTATACCATAGCGCTTACTCTTCATAACAAAGATATAAAGAAAGTCAAATGGAGCAAATATAGAACATTCTGAGCAGGTCGGTCGCTTACATAAAATTGACTAAGTCGCAAGCAAGTTGGATTAGCTCTAATTTGAAACCCTACAAGGTTCCAGAAGTGCATTGCATAGCTGAAGTAGCTGAGTTACTTCTTAAGTTGAACATAGCCTCTAGGTCTTCGATTTGGTCCAGCTTCCATCTTTTTTGTGAATATGAATTTTTGGTGGTTTTTGCCTCTTATAACGCTTCGTAAGACACCAGAGGGAATAGTCGTCTGTACTCGCGGCGTTTCCTGCAGTTTTTTGCTTTTTCAAACAGTTGAATACTTCTCCCTACTCTCTGTTCACAACAGGGTTGCACGTGGCAACATACTCTCAGTATGTTCGGTGAATTCTCGCTTGTGGTCTGGTTAATACTGTTGGAAGTTTTCTCAAGGTTGAAGTTGAGCGTGATTTATAGTTCTTTGCGGCAAGCAAACGTCTTTTTGCCTCCTTTGGCTGCTAGTTCAACCACGAGGAAGAGTTGATCGGTTAACAGTTGGTACTTTTTGTTCTGATGCTCACCACTTCATCGATTCGTAGTCTATTGTGGACCAAATTTTCTATGGCGCTTGGTAGCTGCTTGGCTGGTGGCTAGAATTTGGATAGAGTCCCCAAAATGAATGTTCGGCATTGAAGTCTGCTCCAATTTCAAACTTTCCTTCAAGTCCACTGTAGAATAGGGTTGTTGTGGCGTTAGGTACTGCGAGAAGATAAGTAGAGGCCCTTTTGCTGGTGGTGGGTATTTGAATTTTAAGCATTTTTAGCTGGGCTTGTCTCACTGGTGTTTCTTAGGTTTGCAGAAAATCTCCTTCGCTTGGTCTGTTACTTGGGTGGTCCTCCTTATATATAAATACTGACAGTTAGAAGCTTCGAGTAAGAGCCTGATCTCTGTGCTTAGCATTTTTTTCCTGCAGTTCCTCAAAACATTTCGCAACCTACTGCTTATTCTGAAGAAATTTGATATATTTTGCATCAATTCAAATCCAAATCGAACCACTAAAAGAGCTGGACTTCTTACAAAATATCAAGAACTTGGAGACTATAAAAGAAAATGTACTTAAATTCTCAGACGAAGTATTTCACTTGAAGGGGTAGCTCCTATACTAATCTGTCCTTAAATACAAGCGAACATGAGAGGAGGTTTAGTGGATCAACCGAACTGTATGTCTCTTGCAATATTAACAACAAATTTTACTTACAAAAACTCAAAATTTGAAATAGTTTTGCATGGCAATAAGTCCCAATTCTCCACTATTCCCTTAGAGTGAGGAGACTCTAAATATGAAGCAGCTAACTTTTAAAGTCTCCATGAACTTGTTTTAAGTACAGCCAGACAGACTTAACTGTCTATATTGACGCGCCTTCTGTTGCTGATCAAGAATATATATACTTTCTGGGTTCTGTCACGCCTCCTATTACCCTTTTTCCATATGAGAACAATTTATAAAAATTATGGAATAAGTTAAAAAAAATTTAAGCATTTTAATAAATTAATTTTATTTAATGACACACCCGCTATAAACTAAAGATTTTATTTCAAATGCAAATAAAATTAAAATTAAAAACAAAGAAAAATCTTCACTGTTTGTGAGTGATTGCAATTAAATTGCGTTTGATTGACTTTGTGTGTGTGTTTCTATGCTGTGTTTCTGCTTTTGCACTTGGCGCAGCATTTTTTATTACAATTATGTTCTTTCTCTTTTATGCACATGACATTAAAATGCGACGTCAACATTGATGGCAACAACAGCAACAACTACAACGTATGCCACAACAGCTGTGTGTGTCTGTGCATTTGTGTGTTTTATGCCTTTGTGATAAATTGCTGACGTCGCTGCTGGCTGTTTTTCTGTTGTTGTTGTTGTTGTTGGCTCTGTCGTTGTTACTGCCGGCGAGGCGGCGACGTCATCGTTATTACGAACGACTATTGTTGTTGTTGCGGCGCGCTTTGCTTTAAATCAGACTTGCTATTGCTATTGTTGTTGTTGTTATTTCATTGAATCTGTTGTTTGTACCAAAGAGCATCATACTCTCACCTCACTCACACTCTCTTTCATCTCATCTCAGTCACTGTAAGTTTCCACTCTTGTTATATTTGTTTTTTTTGTTTTTTATCTTGCGCGCTCTTTCTAACTTGCACTTTATTTCAATAATGCTCGCACTTTTACACTCAATCGCACCCAAGGCAAAATTTCATTCGCATTTATTTTGCTGTTGTTGTTGTTGCTGTTGCTTTGCTAACTGATTTTGAGAGTTTCTATTTCATATTTTCGCTTTGCTTTGGGGTTTCTTTTTCTTTTACTTCTCGTTTGTTTTTTTTTTTGGCTTTTTCGTTTAATCTCGTTTGGCGCGCGTTTCTTTTGATTACTGTCGGCATGTTGAGCCGACATTGCTGTTGTTGTTCTTGCTTTTGTATAGTGTAGCCTACTGTTGTTGTTGTTGTTGTTTTTTAGTATGAAACTCTTTGTGCGGTGCGGTGTGTCTTTTTTTTATCGTTTTTTTTTTCATAGAATATTAATTTATGAATTTGTAATTTTTCAATGATAAAAAAACAACAACAAAACGCAATATTTTTTTGTTGTATTTTATTTATTTTATTTTTTTTATAGCTTTTGTACACACACAAAGGAACAATAAGTTAATTTGTATAAAAGTGGGCGTAACAGAGCAAATGATGTACATGTGTATATGTACATACATACATATATATATATATATATATATATATATATATATATATATATATATATAAGCTGTATACAGCGGTCAAAAAAGTCTTCTTTAACTTCAAAACAATGCAACATATGGAGTGGTTTTTTTTATATTCAGTTTAGATAATTTATAAGCTACGAGGGGCACTATTTATATTTTGGGTATAGCAAATTTTTAAATAAAAATGGCTTTAATCAATTTTCACAGCACTTTAGCACTTAAAGATTGAGACAGCTCCAAAAAACATGGCTTTTGAAAGCATCTTCGAGCGTAGAAACGAAGTTCTCCACGCAGTATTTGGTGATAAATCAGTGCTGTACGGCGTATAAGCCAACAATTCGATATTTTGAGACCGGATTGTCATGTTGAAGCATAATTCAACTTCAGCGAATTTCTCCGAAGACTTCCGGCAAACAAATGGTCGTCTACCATGCAGAATTGACCATCCTACGTTGCTCAAGTGGAACAGCCGAAGAAATAGACGACCATTTGCTTCACAATGCTTCGTTTGCTTCCGGCTCATACACATATATATGTATGTATGATTCGTCACCAGTGATGATCCCTCCTTCGATTTCGACCAAAACGCATCATTTCAACTTCTACCGACTGCATTAACATGTATACCAAGTATCATGCCTATATCTAATATGTATGCAAAGATATATCGATATATCACGAAGAGAGGCAAAAGTGGGCAGCTGAAATTAAAAATTTCGTCTTCTAAAACGAACAACTAAGTTTAAAACACGAGTTGCATAACGCAGAACTGTGTGGAACACAACTTTAAACGAGTTTTTACTGCAAAGTTAACCAATTTCTTATATACTCTCCCCTTTTAATGCTATTCATAACTCGTGCCATTTTATCTTAGCTTAGATTTAGAGATCTACTCGCAAATTTCAGTAAACATCTTCAAGTGGGAATGTAGAACATCTTTGTGACATGTCAATGCGCAAGCAGAGTTTTCAGGAATTATTTTCTCGTTCAGTTGTTCTCTTCCACTTTCAAATCGGCTAATCTCAAGCTATTCGGCTGAAAGAGGTGCTGAAGTAAGGGTTTATTCTGTCTCCACAATGCATCTGCGAAACTCTGTAGCTGGTTTGCCCATCGAGCTAATCTGCAGAAGACAAAATCTTATGACAAGACTCTTCACCTTCAATGTATGCACGAAATTTTTTTATTTACAGTTTTCTATTAATTTTGGATAAAGTCTGAAGTTTATGCATCCCTCGTTTGGTCTTCAAACGCGTTGTATATACGTTTTTAGTTCCACATTGGTGTGTGATCTACTTTGTTTGTCACGATTCCAAATATAAAGTTTTTTTTACGTACAATTTCTGTTTCTTTAACTAAAGAAAATTCTGTTGACAATTCCTAAATGAAGAGTTACACAAAAGTCACCATAAAACTTCTCTGGAAATGGTTCGAATTTGCAAGAAGATGGTGTTTGCATTGTCTATTGAAAGTTCCCCCACTAATTCTAACGCTGTAGTCAGTTCGATCATGAATTAATAAACATCAAACAGTGCATGGTCACCTTAATTATGAGAAAATTACACTCTATGTCTAGGGATGAACTTTCTATTTTTGAGTTCACAGATTATGTTGCCGGTGTCCGTATGATGTCAGCATCAAGGTCACCGGATTCAGTAAGAGTGGAAAATTTTACGCTGTTACCCTATTTCATGAACCGACCTTTCAAGGACAGTTGGAGGTTTAATTGGAATTGCTTATAAGATTTGGGTATAATCCCGAAGGGATTTCCCTTTGTGTTTATTCGGTGTATCTCTTTTTAAAGACCAGACCAGCAATAGTCTGACATCTTAATATCTTCTCGCAATTCTTTTAAATCTTGATGAAATCTTTCACCATGTCACAGATTTTCAGGCAAGTAAACAATGTGAGAAGGGGGGAAATGAATCTTGGTCGATTTTTAACAGTCTGTCTGGGTCTTTGTTATTTCCCAGAAATTTCTTTCAAAACTACACCAAGCTGCTTCTTCATATTTCATTAGTTCCCTTATTTGAGGGCCATGGAAAACTCCGTCATTTATTTTCGCTTCAGAAATTTTGGGAAATTTCTCAAAAAAAAAAATACATGAAAGCAACGCGCGCCGATACCCTCATTGCTCATTGATAAACTGTTTACATAAGCCGAGTTTGATGTGTAAGGGTGGACGGATGACTTTTGTGTAGGAAACCATGTTGGTATGAACACCTTTACACTGGAACTTCGCTTAAAACCCATTTCTAGCTAACGTTCCGACTGAGAGTTTAAAAAAGAGATGAGCTCCAACTGACCTTGAAAGGTTGCATTTTTTTTTAAGATTTTCCGCTTTCTGAAGCAGTGTTCGAAAAAGTTAAATACTTCGACCTCCGATTTACTTTGAACATTAGGAAACCTCCATGAAGTTTTCCAGATTTCCATAGACTTACCTGGTATTTTCAAATATTCCAAATTTTTCCGAGCTTTTCTATATCCAGCTTTCTATACTCCTTTATTATGCTTCATCTTTTCAGAGCTAATTAACTAAAAATGTCCTCAGAAAACCTTTTTAGATCTTTCTCATAATCTACAAACATTTACTTCATAACTTTTGTTCTTTTGGATCACTTTTCGATGATTTGCTTCCATACGCTCTCAATTATTCTGAACTTCTTTAAACTTTGTTTTAAAACTAAACAGTAGCAGGTAAGCGCAAAACGTAATTATATGCAAAGACAGTTGCATTATTGAGCTATCTCCAAAAAAAAAGCTTCTTCCACTCCACTCTTAAGCATTCCTTAAACACTTTTATGAATTACAGTTATGTAACATGTTCTTCTTCTTCTTCTTCTTCTGCTTTTTTTCAAATACATGTTAAGCCTTAATAAATAAAACAATGAGAAAGTCATAAGATTATTCGATAAGTTTTTACCCCTAATAAGCATCACAAAATCCCACCCGTCAGGCAGGCAGGCATGCAGGCCAGGCCAGGCAATCAGCATGTCAGGGTGGAACTTACTTGTGAATGAACACCTTTCGCTGCCAAAACAAATCAGGTAAAATTTCTCTACGCCTCTCTTCCCTACGTTGAGGCAACACAGCACACCATGGTTGTTTGTGCATGGAAGTGTGTTGCGAAGAAAGCGAACATTTAAAAGGATGCAAATTTTTTTTGTTTAGTTCTGTTAATTTCTGTAGGAAGCTAACTGTTCCGTTCTGTTGTGTGTGTTGGTAGCATGCTGAGAGGTGGTGATGTGTACAGAGGTGACAGACAGTGAGCCTTTGTTAAACTTTGTAACGGCGAAATGATTTTTTTTTTTTTTGATAGTCTCCATTGCTATACAATTAAATTTTTACCATGTGGTAGTAAGTTTCTTCTCTGCAAATATTTGCATCAATAGTCGACAGTCGACAGTTTTTGAGGCACATAAACCAAATTTTCTCTCATTTAGAAATGAGTTTTTGATCATCCAATCATTTTATAATTTCATTATTGACTCCAGTAATTCTCACCAATCTGAAAAAAAAAAAAATTCCTCGGACGTATTTCCTTCGTTGCTATATACGTCGTCATACTTTGGACAGCCTTCTCTTGGTCGCCGCTTCTTAAATAAATTCAATTTTTAAAATTTTTTTTTTGAAATTTTGTTTTTCCCCTTGAATGGAGTGTCTTCGTCAAAAGTTTCTCCATAAAAAAAATAAACTGACGAAGATCGAGCATGATTCCAATGTTCTCAGAGTTCACTTTTTAGTTGTAAGGGAACAAGCGTTGCTCTAAACATATACGAAGTATCTGAAGTACTCTGTTCGTATGATCCAAGACATCTCTATTTGCTGGTCAATGTTAGATCATCTTCTCTTCATGAGTCGTCTTGCAGTGTGATTCAACATGAAGGTTTTATTCAAGCCATACCTCAGCAACTCCATTTTATTTTGTATCCAGAAAGAACATTCATGGTAAAAGTAAAGATGTGCAAAAGTATCAAACTAGAGATGATAAAATACTAAAATATTTTAGGTGCAGTTCTTAAGAAATCTTTATAGTCTGACTACTCAGAAAAAGGACAACCGTAAAGTGCTTTCTAAGCATCCGAAAATATGCTGAATGATTTGTTGGACTTTTTTTTTTTAAGTATCTTGGTTTTGCCTGAAGACAAACTGATGGTCCGTAAGACCGAAAAAAAAAAAAAAACATATGCGGCTTATCACCTTTCAGAACACAGCACCACAGAGACAACACACTTCCATTAGAAGGGATAGTGTTCAATTCTGAAACCTGAACATTCTCAGCATCGTAGGCAGGTGGCATTGGAGGTTTTGAGATTTTTGATTTGAAGCCATGACTGCAGCTCAGATAGTTCAGCTGGGACATTAGTTGAGTCCAAAATACTTGAACTGGATATGAAGCAAGTTAAAAAATTTCAAAAGATCGTTCTCTATGCATCCATATGTTGGATTAGAATGAAGGAAAGTAAGTATTTAGCAACTTCAATATTAAGAAAGCTTCAGATTAGGCCAAGAATCAAACTTTTCCGATTGAAAAGTGATGTCAAGCCCACCATATCTTCATATTTTCTGTCATATCTGTCCGGAGGTACAGAAATGCTATTTGGTGTCGATGTTATTGGGAAGAAGAGAAGATATTATTATGAGATTGTGTCGAAATCTGATATACCGAAAGATACAGCGTTGATATTTGGCAAATATGTTAATGGCATCAGAAGAAGTAAGTTCCATTTGGAAAAGTTGGCATGGTTTGACTGACTTAGGGAAATATATAAATTTTTTTGAGCATTTATTTTGACTAGTTATAGGTTAAAGGTGTCGAATATTTGGTATCATCTGAACACATCCGTTTGCAGATATACATATCTCTATTGTAAAACTATCTCCAAACAGCTACAGTCTTTGTGCCATCAAAATAGCTCTTCTAGCAGTCTCCTCGGGACTATATTACTCTCTCCTCTCAGACATACATACACCTTCCAGGCACACTTTTCCTTTATTCGCAACAGAATTACGAGTTGATATAAAGAAAATATTCGACATATCACTCTTAGCTATTCATGACACTCTTTCTTACCCTTCTAAGACCATCACCCTCCATCACACACCTCAATTTACTGTTATGATACTCAAATGAAATATTTTAAAACTATTTGCGAATTATATTGCTTTAAAAATTTAATAACGGAACATATTTGGATAAAAAACAACAACAATTTAGCCAAGTTTCATTGTAATTGAATGTGGGCGTTACACTTAAAAGTAGGCGTGGTACATCAATATTATAAATGGGTCCAAATAAGTAAATGACTCAAATAAGCAGCAACTATTGGACAGACGAACGGACGGACGGACATTTGTTTCGTTGCAATGTGCTGATTAGGCATATGTATGCACCTATACATACACACACACACATACATACATACACACATACACACACATACACACACACACACACACACATACACATGTCTGCATGCAAATAAAAGCCACTCAAAGCAGCTCAAATTTTTGCCAAAAATAAATAAAAAAAAGAATTTTTTCTTTTCAAATAAAATAGAAATTATTTAAAAAAGCAAACAAATTTTAATTACATTTATACCCTACACATGTCCGCTTTTTGCAAAAACAAACAACAAGAAAACAAAAACAAAAACAAAAAGAAGAAGAAGCAATATAAAATCTATTTGCTCATTGATAACATCGAAAAATTGTTTCTCTTTTTTTTTCTTTGCTTTGCTTTGCTTTGCTGCTGTAATAATAAAAATTTGCACCTTGTATTAAAAAAAAAAAGAGAAAAAAAATATAAAACAGACAACAAAAGCAAAGCGTAACAGAATTTAGCACGCAAGAAAGATAAGCGTGCGTCTGAAAAGGAAAACCAGAAGAAAAAAAAAACAGTAAAGAAATCGAAATAAATAGATGAAGGCAAAGACTTTTATGTATTAGTGTACTCTTTTTTTTTTGTTTTTGTTGTTTTTGTTTGATACACAGAAAATGAAGAGCGCACATAGTATTGCGCTCTTCGCTACTTGCTTGCTTATTTCCGTTAAAAACACACACACACACACACACACACATACACGTACATGTACACATGACGCCACGTGTATGCGCCAACTTGCTTAAAGCAAAAAAAAAAAAAAATTAAAAGAGAATAAAATTGTAAGAGGAAGCGCACGCGTTGCTGCAATTTTTACAGTTTCCAACGAAAGAGCGCGAGAGCGCAAGTTATCGATTAACAGCAAACAACAAATTTGTGTGTTAACAGTATGAAACAGCATTAGTGGAGAAGAGTGCAGAGCATGCATGTATGCCGGCTATTAAGGGTCTTCAGTCAATGCTTTGCTTGGAAATTCAAATAAAAAAAAAAAAAAAAAAGAATCAAAATAAAAGGAGAGAGACGAAGTGTAGCGTAGTAAAAAGAAACAAATTTAATGCAAAGTTTTGTAGTTTAGTTGATATTTGTGGAAATTTAGTCAATCAGAAAAATAGGTGAATTAGTTTTAAACGTTTTTTTTGCGCTTAAAATCTTAAAAAATGTGCAAAGAATTATGAGCCGAAAAAATTTCAGAAAAATCTGTTGAATACAAGCTGCACAGTGAAGCCGTTCGACTTTTTTGTTTGAAAAATATTTTCAAAATTTAAAAAAAAAATTTAAATTTAATTCTTTCATATTTAAGAAAAGTGGTCAAGTACAGGGTGCTTCAAACACTTCGATAATCTAAAGCATGTCCTTGTTATACTAGAAAAAAGAAGTATAAACAGATGACTTAGAGTCTAAACATTTGCAGAAATTTTTTAACCAATGAGTTTGAGATGCAGAAATGGAGCCTAAATCTTGGGTAGCCGTGTAGCTAAATTTTATAAGGAGCAAGGCACTGTAGCTTACTTCTGAAATTATTTATAGTCTGTTGAAGTGATTTCTTAGACGGTTATTATATCCTCACTGACGTAAAGGACTCGCAGTTGCCGGGAAATAACATCATTGGTACGCACGTAGGGGAGAGTCTACAGCTATTGGCTTTCTTAAATCCAAACATAATTTCGCAGAGCTCGGAATTTGGTTATAATTTTGAAAGATGAACTTCAAAAAAATGGATCTTCCAAAAAGTTGCCTACCAAGCTGCAAGTTCTACAGTTCTTCTGTGTGAGTTAGACAATGTTCTCAGAAGCAGGGGATTACCATATGTAAAAGACGACATCATACTCATGTAGTGGGCTATCTCCAGCAGAAGAATGACCAAGTTATCCAGCGCTGTTGACGTCTATATATATCAGCAGTCTGCCCAATTGGTGAAGCCATACAGAAAGCATCTTGAGTAAGCTCAGTTGTTTCAGTTGACACTGGAGCAGCTGGCAAAGCCAATGGTACACCAACTCATTCCGAACATCAATCAAACCTAAGCAGAAAGTACTGAGCAACTCGAAGTGGAGATTTCAGCTAGCAGGTGCTGTATTATTTATTTTCAACGGCTTCAAGACCATGACTTCAGTTCAAAATGAGCCAAATCTGTCGAATCCAACTTTACTTCTGCACTTTTGGACATCTTTCGATCATCATCCAAAATTTTATGTACTGTGGAAGTAAGTTTCTTCTCAGCAGATACAATTTGCACCAACAGTTCGGCAGTTTTTGAGGCAAATAAAACAAATTTTGCTTTATTCAGAAATGAGTTTTCTATCATCGAATATTTTTATTATTTATTCACTATTGACTCCAGTAATTCGAGTTGTTATCTCCATTAATCTCAAAAAATGCCCGGTACGTATTTCTAGCCTTTTTATATATCCGTATCCATGCTTTGGTCAGTCTTCTTTTAGTTGCAGCTTCTTAAATAAACTCATTTTTTTAAATTTTTTTTTATCAAATTTTGTTTTTCTCCTTGAATGGAGTGTCTTCTTTAAAAGTTTCTCCATTAAAATCGTACGAGGAAAATAAACTGACGAAGATTGAGAATTTTTTCAATACTTTAAGAGTTCCCTTTTTTTAGTCCGGAAGCAGTAGTTCTCTTAACGTTTAAGAAAGGTCTTAGACGCTAGTGCATTAGAACCAATGATCCAGCGATCGATAGACTGTTTGGCAGAATCTCTAACAGGGTGAGAAAGTCATATTAAAAAGAGAAGCCACAGACGCCTTCCCATGAATGCTCAAAGTTTGCGCTCTGAAAGCTTAGGAGAAAAGGTACAAGAGGCAAGTTGCACCGAAGTTTCCAGTTCGAAACGCCTATGGTTCTTGAGCAAGTTTCCCCCAGGAAGCGTTTGTGAAAAATCTGTAGGAGAAATTTCAGCTGTTCGATACAGCATCGCCAAGAAGAGTACAGCTAGTGGCTGAACCTCTAGTAGCTCCTTCCTGTATTCCCTATCACGCTTACTGAAGTGAAAAAGAATATCAAAGCCTTTTGCAATAACAAGACTCCAGGCGAGCACCAGTTTGATAATCGCTCCATCAAGCTGCTTCCCCACAGAGCTTTGCTATTCCTCGTGCTGATTTTCAACTCTGCTCTTCGATTCGGCGGCTAAGTGGACTCGCAACATCCGTTAAGCCTTCTGTCAGTATTTGTCAAAAAATTGGAGTGCTGCATTCTGAGAAGGTTGCTTGAGATCAGGGCGATCAGTTGAGTTTCAGTTTGGGTTCAGGCTCAGACACAGCACGCCCAAGGAACTTTGATGTATTTCACAGAAAGGAGTATATTGTTGAAGCTTTTTTTTTGGATATACAGCAGGCAGCAGTACTCCTGCATAAGCTTAAAGGATTGCTTAACTCACAGCTCTACCTAATTGTCAAACGATTTCTATACGAGCGCTCCTTCAAAGTTGTTCAGTGGGGCCTCTCCTCGCAAGCAAAGAGAGTCAGATGTGGTGTACAGCCTGTACTGGCCAAATCTTCTTCAGATGTATTTGAAAAGATTTGAGAACTGCGCCTGTAGATGTAATCTTGTTATAAACCCTATAAACCTCTCTTGGGAGGTTGCTCACAAGTAACTGGGCATCATCACTCTGGACAAACTGAGTTAACTGAAATACGTTATCGCTCACCAACAAGAACAAACAACTATAAAGTTCTTCTGGCAGCCATCTGGAGACATGGTATTCAAGTCGAATCATATTTTATGAAGTAGAAGAATTGAAAAAGAACTTCAGTTACTGAGGGTCGCCAAGCTGCTGCATTTGAACCAGCTGGCACGAAGGCTGCTCACGGCTCCAGAGAACTTGCCAAATAGAACCATATTTCTTATTCATTCAATCTATCAGCTAGAATTCCGCTGAGTTGTTTGTATTTTGACTAAGCACTGACTCTTGCAGGTGCTTCGTTGCTTGCTTAAGCTTCTTTTTGTCTGTAAGCTGCGAACTTCATGCCATATGCTTGGCATTAAAATCGCCTGCAACTATTAATCTGTGGATTTATAGTAATATATAGACATGATATACATATATCTTGCATATTTGTCCAAAAAAAAAAAAAGAAACAACTTCGCACTTTCAAATCGTCTAAATTGATGAAACCGAGTATCTACAGACACAGACAAAGCAAAGGCTGACCTTCAATTTGAATGGTAAACTGCGAAGTTTTTAAAGAATCAAATATAATTTGGAGCTACAAACGTTAATTATTTTATTTGAATTTATGTTTCATACAAAAAAAAAAAAAAATCTAATAATTAATTGTGCAGGCTAGCAGCATGCATATAGACTCGCTTAAAGTTCTTAAAATGTTTCTAATAAAACACGTTTTATTTATTATTTATTTATTTCGTTTTATTGTACGACGCCTGTTTTTGTTGTTTTGTTTTTTTTGTTTTTTTTTTGTATGGTTGCAGGGTAACAAAGCCAGAAATATATATAAACTGAGATACAAAGATACTTTGTTATGTTAAAGCTTAACAGCAGCAGTCACTCTCTCTCTCTCTCTCTCTCTCTATCTCTTGTACTGTTAAATGTTCAAATGTTGAAATGCTGTACTGTTAAAACGTATACATTTGAGTGACTGACTGCAAGTGCGAGTGAGCAAGTGAGCATTGGCCGTCATCAGTCGCTTAGCAGGCGCCGCAGTCGATAAAACGTTCGTCGACTGTGTTTCAGTTCAATTTGAACGCGACTAACGTGTGGACGTGTTTTGTTGGCTCGTCTCGTCTCAACTCGACTCGGTTTTTGTTTGACATCACATCAACAATTAATCACACACGGCATAAATAAATATTATCAAATAATGTAAAAAAAAATTAATAAAGTCTGAAAAATAATTCAGCAAAAAAATAAAACTTTAAGACAGCAAAAAAAAAAAAAATTTAATTAAATAAACAATTTTACAAAAAGTGTTAAGCAAAACAACAACAACAACAAAAGCAAATTAAATTGTTTGTTTTTTTTTTTTTTTTGGAGCATAAACTGTGTTTTTTTTTGTATGTGTGTTTGTTGTTATTAATTTTTTTTTTTTACTAAACTGCATTTGTGATTTTTTATGTGCAAAAGTTTTTTTTTTTGTATTAAAAACTCTAAATTTTGTGCAATTATTTAAAAAATAAATTTGAAAAAAAAAAAAATTCAAAAGTCCAGGATTATTTTGAATTTTTGTAAATTAATTAATTAATTAATTAAAAAAAAAAACAAATAAAAGTGCAAATAAATTTTTGAAACAAAGACAGCGCAGCTGATTTTGCATAGAAAAGAAAAAAAAGAAAAAACAAAAAAGAAATCAACCAAAAAGCAACAAAAATAAAGCAATTACAAAAAAAAAAAAAAAACATTTACAAAAAGCAAAACAAACAAAAAGCAAAGCAAAAGTAACGGCAGCCAAACTAAAAAAAAACTTAAGCCAAACAGCAACAACAAAAGAGCATAAAAAGCAAAGTGAAATCTCACGCAAAGCTAAACAAAATCAAAAGCAAAAAACTTTTTACAAAAAAAAATGTGCAAATTTAATGAAAATTTTTTTAATTTTTTTAACAAACTGTGATTTAAAGAAAATTTAATAAAAAATTTTTTATTTAATAAAAAAAAAAACAAAAGCAAAATCAATTCTGGTTTACCTTGTACAAAGCAAAAGCAAAAACAAAAACATTTGCCAGCAAGAAACAGCAATATTTCAAAACGCATTTTTTTTTGTGTCTTGTGCAAAGTCAACGACTCAAACGAAAGTAAGCAAATAAATAAAAAAAAAAAAAAAATCAAACAAACAAAGAGATATTGAAAAGCAAAAAAAAAAAAACAATATTATAAGCTATCTCACTTCTACACACAACAAAATATTAATTGTACAATCTCGGCGTACAACTCGCTCGCACAACAACAACAACAACAACTATTCACTGAAGCGCTCAAGCAAGCCAGCCAGCCAGCCAGCCAGCCAGCCAGCCAGCAGCTAGCAAGAAGAGCGAAGAGAAGAGATGACCTTGCCGCATACAACAAATACAACAAACGGCTGCGACGACGATTCGGATATGTTTGGGCCACCTCGCTCATCGCCGCATCATCATCGTTCACGCGTTCCAATGATCTCACCTAAATTGCGCCAACGCGAAGAGCGCAAACGTATCTTGCAACTGTGCGCTCACAAACTGGAACGGATCAAGGACTCTGAGGCGAATCTACGACGCAGCGTTTGCATAAATAATACATATTGCCGTCTCACCGATGAGCTGAGACGCGAGAAACAGATACGTTATCTGCAGAATTTGCCAAAGTGAGTAGAATTATTAAATTTTTTAATATTTAGTTTTAATTATTTTAAGTGTTTTTTTGTTTTTATTTTTTAATTTTTTAATTTAACAACTGTTAAATGCAGTTTTCTCTTTGTATTACGTATGATTTTTTTTTACTAGAGCTGAGAAATTATCGATTTTTAAGACCGATGTTTTTTTCCAAGCTCTATTGTGGAGCATTCACACCATTGAATAAAGGGGGAGGAGAAAAAAAAAAAAAAACAAGTACACAGCAGTCTCTTAACAGCTTTCCCAACATTCAGATTTGGTATGAAATTCTTTCAAATGAAAATTTTTTATGATGTCATATTAATGGGAGGAGCAAAAAAAAAAAACAAAAATCATTGCTTTTTAACACTCTTTCAGTAGCAATATACTTGGACATGAAAGTCTTAAAAGATGTTTTTAAAAACGGAGAAGATGCTTAAATTCTAATTCAAATGCATTTTTGAACACCATTAAAAAAAAAAAATCAATGCAAAACACCCTTTTTATGGATGTTACCAATACATTTGTGGACACCAGTAAAAAAAAAATGCAAAACACCCATCATTTTCTGTCATTCAAAAACCCTTTTTTATGGATTTTCCGAATGCGTCTAAGAACACCCTTAAAAAATGCAAGCATCCATCATATTCTGTCATTCGAACACCATTTTTTAAGGATGTTCCCAATGCATTTGTAGACACCAGTAAAATAAAATGCAAAACACCCATCATTTTCTGTCATTCAAAAACCCTTTTTTATGGATTTTCCGAATGCGTTTAAGAACACCAGTAAAAAATGCAAAACACCCATCATTTTCTGTCATTCCAACAACTTTTATTTTTATAGATGTTATGGATGCATTTTTTGATACCAGTAACACCTCTTTTTTATGGATGTTCCGAATGCATTTGTGGATACCAGTAAAAAAAATGCAAAACACCCCTCATTTTCTGACATTCAAACAACCTTTTTTTTTTATAGATGTTATGGATGCATTTTTTGATACCAGTAAACCTCTTTTTTATGAATGTTCTGAAAGCATTTTTTGACACTAGTAACACCAGTAAAAAAAAAATGCAAAACACCCATCATTTTCTGTTATTCAAAGCAGCGTTCGGCTTCTTTTCTTGTTTCTGAAACACTCTCCCGACTCCTAATAAAAAATTCATTTTTAACCTACTATGAAACTCTCCAACAGCTTGTTCCACAAAAGTTATCGAGGTACCGTTTGCATTTGACAAAGGCCCTTATTAAGTTATATAAAAAAAAAAAAAATAATTCTAGTCTAAAACTGTGATTTTTTAAATTCATAAAAAAAAAAAGCTTTTAAAGCAATTCTAATATTAAGTTCTACTATTTTTCTAGTCTGAAACTGTGATAGTTTTTCTCAAAGCTTTAAAAGCAAAGAAAATTGCAAAAACACTACCGCGAGTCAAACGCTTTGAAAATTGTTAACACTTGGCGCTCGTCGTGTGCATATACTAACCGAAAATGCTTGAAAATTTACATAATTACGAAGTTGTTTATGAATATTAAGTTCGCCTAGTAGAGCTGGAAAAACATCGATGTTTTCCCCATCTCTATCGCCTAGCGCTACAACTTCATAAGTGTTTTTTTTTAATCAAGCAATTTCGGACAGTCTGTGCACACGGCGAGTGGAACTATATGACTCAGAAGCACACCTAAAAAAAAAAAAAATTCAAATTGGCAGTTTTTGCAATTAAATAATTTGACTCAGAGTTGTGTACGTTTCTTGAAAGATACATTTTTTTTCTTTTTTTTTTTTTAAGTAAAGATAAAATGAAAAATTTCTGACACGTACGAAAAAAAAAAAAAAACAAAAGAGAGCACGCAAAACGGCTGATCATCAAGGTTGTATTTAATGTGTGTGTGTATGTGTGTGTGTGTAGAGAAAAAAAGCAAAACACGTTTTTTTTTTTTTTTTGTATTAGCAAAGAAAAATCAACTCTGCTTTTTGGTAGACCACGACAGCTGAACGGCACTTTGTCACGTAAACATATGGCATATATGTCGATCAAGGTATAACAGCAGCTTAGTAAAAACTATTCTCAAGAGGGTGGTTTGAGTTGAGTCAATGAACTAATATTAAATAAAAAATTATTAATAAAAAAAAAACCTTGGACAATGAGATGTATTAAAAGAGAAAGAAAAGCATATAAACCAGCTGAACATAGCACCTTCTACATTTAAGACATACATTTAAAAAGCAGCGGAACATAGCACCTTCTACATTTAAGGCATACATTTAATAAGCAGCTCTGCAAACAATTGTTTCGAATGAAAATTTGCAGAAAAAAAATTATAACAGTTAAAAAAAATTACCGTTAAATTACGCACATAGTTCGACAAAAAAAAAAAAACAAAAACAAAAAAGAAACAACTTTCAATTTTTATTTTGCGTATTTCGAAATAAAACGACGTAAAAAATAAAAAAAAAAAATCAGGAAAAAAAATTTGAGCAGCAACAATTTACATGTTTATTAATTTTTATTTTTTTTTTATTTAAAACAAAAAAAAAAAATTTTTTTTTCATCACATATTAATGATGATAATGATGTTGTTTGTTGTTGTTAATTATTAACATCAAACAACTACTATTTTGTTGTTGTTGCAACAGTTAAAAAGCAACAACAACAACAATTAAAGTTTAACAGCAAAAGCGCAAAGCTTATTAAAAAAAATACAAAATGAAGGCAAAAAATAGAAAAAATAATAATAAAATAAATTCAGGCCAAGCTCATGCCAAAGCAAAAAACAACAACAACAACAACAATAATAATAACTAATACAAATGCTTATAGGAAATGAAAAAAAGCACAAAATCAACTCAAAGAAAAATCAAGCTTTGACTTGTTGTGTAGCAGAAACAGCAACAACAGCAACAACAACAAAATAAGAGCATATAAACGCATTAACAGACATCTCAACAGCAACAACAACAGCAACAACAAAGACAATGTTGATGAGCGCCAGTGCGCGGCGCTTTAAATCGTGACACTTGTAATAAAAAAAAAGAAGAAGAAGAAGAAGCACAACAACAACAACAAGAGAAAACGTTAGAATACTCTTTTTTTTTTTTTTTTGATTTGTGACTAGTAAACACTTGTTGTGTAAAAACATTTTGAATATTTTTTTTTTAATAATTAAATATTAAAGTAGAAAATACCAATTAATAGCACCTGCACCTACCCAGCGTTTCTTATGTTTTATTCTAAAACGCAAATTTTATAAGAAACTATCGATTTTTAGACCGATATGAAAAATATCGATGTATCGGTCTAAAAATCGATGTTTTTTCCAAGCTCTACTTGCACTGCTTTGAAGAGCAGATCGATCAATGAAAGATGTGCCTTATTAAAACTATTTAAGAATTAGCTGCCAATTATAATTCGCATAAAGTTTTAAAAAAAATAATTTTTTCTATTTCTGCTTCTTCCATTAAAGTGGCTTATTATAACTGTAACCAAATGTTCTTCTTATTTCCTCACATTAAAAATAAGCTTAAGAAAAAAAAAGACGAAATAAAAGGCGCAGCAAATGCTTCTTCATTTATTTTTTTCTACTTCTTCTTTCTTTCTACTTATATTCGCGTATATTATTCAACAATGAGCACAAAATTATTGACAAAAAAAAAAAAAAGAGAAGAAAAAAATAGTAGGAAAAAAAAATATTAACATAAAAGTTGCAAAACTGAAAAAAAAAGAAAAAAATTCTTGAATGCAAAATAAGTAGCAGCAGGCAGGAGGAAGAAAAAAAACCGAAACAAGTGTCGAAGAAGCAGTGAGGAACGGAACGTACATAAGCAATAATGAAGAAAAGAAGGCCGGCCAGCAGGGTGTTGCGTTGCTGTGTTGCGGAAAAGAAAAGTGTACAAAAAAAAAAAAAAAAAAAAATGTGCTATAAAAGAAAGTGTGACACTTGCAAAAAGAAAAAAAAAATTATATATATATATATATGTGCATATATAACGGAGCATATGCGTAATATGATTTATTTTACAAACATTTCTCAACATTTGATTTACTGCATAACACATTCATTACATACACATGCATGCCGTACACTATACAAAGTAATGAGGAAAAGAAAATGCAGCAGCAAATGACATGACCTAAAAATGGCTTAAAAGTGTTTGGTGAGGGGGAGAGGAGAGGGGGTTAAAGTGTGTTAAAAAACAGTTACGAAACTGATAAAAAAAAAAAACCACACACATACAAAAGCTGAGCATACACAAATGCTTACAAAATATGATTTGGGGAGAAGAAATTGTAAATAAAAAAATTATTAAATAAAAAAAATAATAAAATTTTAAAATAAAAGAAAAAAAAAAAAAATAAAGAAAAAAAATCATAAAATCGAAGAAAAAATTAAATAAAATAAATTATAAAATTTGAAAATTATATAAAAAAATTATAAAATTTAAAAATTAAAGAAAGAAATTAAATAAATTAATAAAATAAATTAATAAAATAAATAAAATAAATTATAAAATTTGAATATTAAAGAAAAAAATAATATTAAATAAATTTTCAAATTTGAAAATTAAAGAAAAAAAAAACTAATTAAATAAAAATAATTATAAAACTTGAAAATAATAGAAAAAAATTTAATAAAATAAATTATAAAATTTAAAAATTAAATAAATAAATAAAATAAATTAAATAAATAAATAAAATAAAATAAAATAAAATAAAATAAAATAAAATAAATTAAATAAATAAATAAAATAAATTCAATAAAATAAATTATAAAATTTGAAAATTAAAGAAAAAAATAAAATAAAATAAATTTTCAAATTTGAAAATTAAAGAAAAAAAAATAAATTAAATAAAAATAATTATAAAACTTGAAAATAATAGAAAAAAAATTAATAAAATAAATTATAAAATTTAAAAATTAAATAAATAAATAAAATAAATTAAATAAATAAAATAAATTAAATAAATAAAATAAATTCAATAAAATAAATAATAAAATTTGAAAATTATAGAAAAAAAACATTAAATAAAAAAAATTATAAAAATTGGAAAATTATATAAAAAAATTTTAAAATAATAGAAAAAAAATTAAATAAAATAAATTATACAATTAAAGAAAAAAGTTAAATAACAAAAAAATTATAAAATTTAAAAATTATAGAAAAAAAAAAAAATAAATGAAATAAAAAATAAATAATATAAAATTTGAAAATTAAATAAATTAATAAAATAAAATAAAATAAATTATAAAATTTGAAAATTAAAGAAAAAAAAATTAAATAAATTAAATAAAATAAATTATAAAATTTGAAAATAAAAGAAAAAAAATTAAATAAAATAAATTATAAAATTTGAAAATAAAAGAAAAAAAATTAAATAAAATAAATTATAAAATTTGAAAATAAAAGAAAAAAAATTAAATAAAATAAATTATAAAATTTGAAAATTAAAGAAAGAAAAAAATTAAATAATATAAATTATAAAATTTAAAAATTGAAAAAAAAAATAATGAAATAAATTATAAAATTTTAAAATTAAAGAAAAATAATTAAATAAATTATTAAATTTGAAAATTAAAGAAAAATAATTAAATAAAATAAATTATAAAAATTGAAAATTTAATAAAAAAATTTAACAATTAAAGAAAAAAAAAAATAAATAAATAAAATAAATTACAAAATTTGAAAATCAAAGAAAAAAAAAAATTATAAAATTTGAAAATTAAAGAAAAATTTGAAAATTTGATAAAAAAAATATAAAATTTAAGCAATTCATGTTCAGCATACCAAGTAGAGTATGCTAAGGTGAAGCAAACGTGAAATAGAGTCAACAACATAAGCGTTGCAATGCAAATGTTAAAATTTTCGTGACGGTTTTTTTTTTTTAATACACAACACGCTAAAGAAATACACTTAAAAAAATGTTGTAGTACAACAACATATTCGTTGCAACAGCAATGTGACAAATTTGTGATGGTTTGTTTGGTTTTTACTTAAAAACTATTAAAAGAAAATAAAATTGGCGCCCGAGCAGGAATGAACACTGTCTATTATTAAAGCATTTATTTAGTTGTAGTTTAAATCAATTACGTAAGCAAAATGTAGCAACAAAATATTTTGTCTATTTTTTACTGCAAAAAGTATTGAAAAAAAAAAAAAAAATTGGCGCCCGAGCAGGAATGAACACTGCCTATTATTAAATAAAAAAATAAAATTTTAAAATTATAGAAAGAAAAAAAAATTTTCCAAAATTACACTAAATACTAGGCTGCATGCAAAAACAACTGTAAAACAGGAACAAACATAAAGAACAAAAAAAAAAAAAAAAATCAAAGCAAAAAAAAAACCAAACAATTCAAATAACAACCTTCGCATATATAGCAAACTGACGGACGGACATATTACAACAAAAACAATAAATAAAATAGTTGAACAAAAAAAAAAAAAGAATCCACTGTCAGAGCGATATGAAAAAGCAAAAGAAGCAAAGCAGTAGTAGAAGAAGAAGAAGAAGAAGCTGTCAAAGCAACAGCGCAGCAAACAACAAAAACAAAAGTAAAGCACACAAACACACACACATACACACTCGACAAAAAAAAAAAAAAGAAAAAAAGAAAAACCCGAAATAAATAAAAACATTCGTTGAAATAATCACGTTCCACTTGCAGCAAGCAGCAGCGGCAACTACAGCAACTACAACAACAACTACAACAACTAGTACAACAACTAACTAAAGTATCGCTCAAAACGTGTGCATGTCTGTCTGTCTGTCTGTCTATCCATTCCGTCTGTCTGTCTGTCTGTCTGTCTGTCTGTCTGTTAACAATTCAACGTCTATACAAACCAATCCAATCCATCAGCAAATAGCGCCCTAAAACTGCAATGCCACCCCTCGATGACGACGACTACGACGACGACTCCACAGACAGCTATACTTCAAACATTGCCCACACCTCCCCCCTATTACCTTCTTCGCACTTTTGTGCTTCCCCACAGTCAGTCAGTCAGTCATATTGTCGTTGCCATCGTTCGTCGCTCTTCTAGTTGCTTTGAATTGCGCTCTCGTGTGCTTTACTTTGTACGTCCGTCCGTCTGTCTGTCTGTCTGTCTATCTGTTTGTCCGTACATTAGTCCAACTGTCTGTACGTACCAATGAATGTTAGTTCATTTATAGGGTGTTTCAAGTACTTGATTGTATATAAATAATTATTAAAAAAAAAAATTAGTTTTTAAACTTTTAATAACAAGTGTTAACATATGTGTGTGCTACTCGTGCTCATGTGTATGTATGTGTGTATATTTTGTTAAAATATAAAAAAAAAAAGCGTTTGAAAGTATTAAATCAAAGCTTGCATACTTATCCGGCTCGAGGAGCCAATATTTTTATGCTAAAAGGCATTTATTTATATAAGTTTTAAAATTTTAATAAATTTTATGGCAGCACTATCTGCTTGAAGTATATATATCGAAGCATCTATATAAACTATATGCATAGCTTCATAACCGGCTCGAAGGACCAATATGTTTTGCTCAAAAATGCTTTTTTATTATTTTTTTTTACTATTTAATACATTTTATCGTAGCAGACAACAACGTATTTTATTGGAGAATATACATATAAATCTCTATAGACTATATACATACATAGCAACATAACCGGCTCGACGGACCAATATTTATTTTATGCTAAAATGTATTTGTTTATAAAGTTTTTTTCTCATTTATATATTTTAAAGTATATATCTAGGAATCTGTATATAGACTATATACATAGCAACATAACCGGCTCGAAGGACCAATATTTATTTTATGCTAAAATGCCTTTGTTTATATAATTTTTTGTTTATTCATCTCATCCTATAGTTGAGATTTATTAAAGTATATCTATGTATCTATGAATCTCTATAGACTATATAGACTATAGACTTCATAACCGGCTCGAAGGACCAATATGTTTATGCTGAAATACCGTTTTGTTGCATTCACTAATAAATTTACTTACTGTTCAGGCAAACATATACTCGTAGTAGTGTTACCGTTATGTATTGCCTTTGTCGCTACATTTGCTTCATAGTTACCGTTGCATTGCGCACTATGACGACACACTCTCTGAACGTACGAACGTACGAGAAGAGATCGATTAGAAAAAAGTATCCCAAGTAGAGTATGCTAAGGAAAAGAGAACGTGAAAAAGAGTTCACAACATAAGCGTTGCAATGCAAATGTTACAAATTTTCGTGATTTAAAAAAAAAAAAAAAAAATTGGTGCCCGAGCAGGAATGAACACTGTCTATTAAAGCATTTATTTAGTTGTAGTTTAAATCAATTACGTAAGCAAAATGTAGCAACAAAATATTTTGTCTATTTTTTTACTACAAAAAGTATTAAAAAAAAAAAAAAAATTGGCGCCCGAGCAGGAATGAACACTGCCTATTAGAGCATTTATTTAGTTGTGGTTTAGATCAATTATGTAAGCAAAGTGTAGCAACAAAATATTTTGTCTAGAACTAAAAAAAAATTGGCGCACGAGTAGGGATGAACACTGCCTTTTAAAGTATTTATTTAGTTGTAGTTTAAATCAATTATGTAAGCAAAATGTAGCAACGAAATATTTTGTCTATTGTTTTACTCCATAAAGTATTAACAAAAAAAAATTGGCGCCCGAGCAGCGATGAACACAGCCTAATATTAAAGCGTTAGAATTATTTACTAAATTATTTTATTTAAATACAAAATATTTTGTTTTATATTTTACTACAAAAAGTATTAAACAAAAAAATTATTGGCGCCCGAGCAGGGATGCACACTGCGTACTAAAGCATAAATGGCGTTCTATAATAGTTGTTGTTTAAAACAATTATATAAGCATATATGTGTGCTCTTCTTCTTCTTAAAAAAAAAAAAAAAACATAAAAACCAAACACCCTGTATATACATATATACATTGTATGCAGCATAAAGAAACGCGCAGGCACAAACATAAACGAACCTTCAGAGTTTAAGCGCACTTTGCAAACTCACAAAACACACACAGACGGACAGAGAGACAGACAGACAAACAGACGGACAGACGGACACCCATATAGCCGATGCAAACAAAGCAACATAGATACACTCACTTATATCTATATATAATATATATATATATATATATATATATATATATGTATGTGCTACAAAGAGAAGCGACAGTTGGACGGATGAGCAGTGCAGAGCAGAGCAGGCTGTATGAGTCGATAGTCAAAAAAAAAAAATGTATGAAAAAAAAAACTAAACGTCGAGTCAAAGCGACCGACAGACAGACATGCAAACAGACAAAGCAACAGCCAACAGCCCCGCCTCCTCCTCCTCCTGCCCAAAGTCAACACAACGTCATGTCTTTTTGTATGTCTGTCCGTCTGTTCGAACTTTTATCATTTTTTTTTCTTTGTTCTTCTTCTGCTGCTTTATGTTCCTTTACAGTTAAGTTGTGCAAATTACTTTAACAACTCTCTTTGAGATGTGTGGCTTTTTGTTGTTGTTGTTGTTGTTGTTTGCTTCCTCCGCGCTTGATCAAAGCAGTAAATCATATTTGTGTGCACTTTTTTCTTCCTACCAATCAGCTGCTTGCTACATTACTCACTTTGCTCACTTTGCTCATTAACGAGCGCGCTACTAAAACGCTAATTTGTTACGGAAGAAGAAAAAAAAAAAATAAATGACAGAAAGAAATACTAAGCCAAACACTCGAAACATATGTGTTTGCTGAGCTTAGAAATTTCGAACAGTTGGGTAGGAAAAAAGGCGAAAATAGTTAAAATATTTAAATTAATTTCCAAGCATTTCTTTTTGCGCATTTTTGGTAGGAAAAAAAAAATAATTAACCGCTTCGACTTGTTGTTAAATTTTTTTTTTATTATTTAATTTAATTAACTGTTTTTTATTTATTTTTTTCACAACACAAATTAATTCGATTTAGTTTTAAACTACTTTGAAGTGTGTTTGAGTTGGCAGTGGGAAAGTAGGAGGAAAAAAAAAGAAGAAATAAAATAACACGCAATGCAAAAACTTTTCTTAAAGTTTTTATTTATGTGATTGGGTTATTTATTTTTTTATTTTTTTTTGAAAGCTTTATTTTTTATTTTTTTTATTTTCTGCTTTTGCTTCTGTGTCGCAAGTTGTTGTTCGTCTTCTCTCTTTACTGCTTCAAACTTAATAACGAAACACCAGCAGCAGCAACAACATAAGCAAGAAGCACCGTTACAAACGTTAAAAGTTGGCAACACTAAACAACACACACACACACACATACAGTTACAAACATGCGTATATATGTCTGTCCGTCTGTCTGTCTGTCTGTATATATTGAAGAAATCGAGACTTGGCGACTACTTTTGCGTCTGCTGCTGCTGCTGCTGCTGCATGCAACTACTACTAAAAGTCGACTCGTGTCTCGTCGAGTCGGTCGCCTGTCGACTAAAAAGTTAATTCATTGCAGTTTTTTTTTTTCTTTCGTTTTCCTTCTCCTTTTGTCTCTTCTCAACATACTGACTGACTGGCTGGCTGGCTCTGCCGCTTTTTGGCTTTTGTTCATTTGATATTCCTTGCTTCGTGTTGTTGTTTTGTTGGGTTCGTTCCTTTTCAGTGCCTTTTGTCGATGTTGTTGTTGTTGTTGGATGTGCTTAGTACTATAACAACAACAACAACAACAAGAAAAACGCCATCAATTGAAGTTGTTGCAAGTTTTTCTTGTCTTGGCAATCTATTTCTTTTTTTTTCTTTTTTTTTGTTTAATCTTTATTTCTCTTTTTTCGTTGCACTTTGTATGGAGCAGCAACGACGGCGGCGGTAACAATAAGACCAGCAATTACAAACAGCAAAGAAAAATAGAAAAAAAAATTAAGAAGAAGAAGAAAAATAATACCCCAAGTCAGCAATATTATCAGTCAGAGAGTCTGAACAATAAACACGATATAGCTTAACTGTATATCTATGTATGTATGAAAATATGTCTAAAATGTTGAATATTAGTGGAAGTATGTATGTATGTATGTAAAAAATGTAGAATACTCAAAAAAAAAAAAAAAAAGTATGTAAAAAATGCGTTAAAAATTTAGAGTGTGTAAAAAAAATGTAGAATAGTAGTAAAAGCATGTAAAAAATTTAGAATAATCAAAAAAAAAAATATGTAAAAAATGTAGAGTATGTCAAAAATGTAAAATACTTAAAAAAAAGTATGTAAAAAAAGGCATATGATACCAAAAATAGCAAAAAAGTGTTTCCTTTTCAATGTAAACTAATATGTTTCATGTTTAAAATTAGCACCTTTTAGCTTTTTGTCACTAAATTACGCATTGCTGCACTTGCAGGTGCTTTTCTATCGTAAAAGTGTTTCCTTTTCAATGTTAACTAATATGTTTCATGTTAAAATTTAGCACCTTTTAGCTTTTTCCCACTTAATTACGCATTGCTACACTAGCAGGTGCTATTCTTTCGTAAAAGTTTTTCCTTTTCAATGTAAACTAATATATTTCATGTTCAAAATAAGCAACTTTTAGCTTTTTCCCACTAAACTACTCATTGCTGCACTTGCAGGTGCTTCTTTCCGTACCTAAAACTTATCAATATTTTATTAGCTTTAAAAATAGTTTTTATAAAAAAAAAAATGCAAATCAAATATTTATTAAATATTTTACAGTTATATGTTTTTCTTTATAATTTGTTGTTATTAATTCTTACAGCACCTACTATTTACTACTACTCTTTTTGCTTACATTCTTCGAAAACAATTGATAAAACAATTTAAAACTTAGAAAACTTTTTAAATTTATCTTTTTTTCTTCTCTTCTCTTTTCTTTCTTATTATTTTTTTTCTTCTACAATCTGGCCACATTTTTGCATTTTTTTCATTATAATATTTTACGTTTCGGTTGCCAAATTATGTAATCAAAAAAAAAAAAAAAAAAAGCAACGAAATAGATAATAAACTGTGCGCGAGAGACAAAATGAGTGGAGAAGTGAAAGGCGCATAGCATGTAAAAGCAAATGAAGATGATATTAGTTGTTGTTGTTGTTATTGTTATTGTTGGGTGCAAGCGTTTGTGTCGACATATAAAAAAAAAAAAAAAAAACGGTTGCAAGAGAAAATTTTAAAGAAAACTGCAGATTTTTTAATTAAACTTTTCGTTGGAAATGCATTATTAAAAAAAAAATAATTTCTGAAAAGTCTATAATTTTGGTTGGAAGGGTGAAGACCTAATAAACAGCTAAGACATTGTTTTGGAATTCGTTGAAACATTTTTCAGCATAACAGCATCATAGGTAGGGCAGGTTATAGATTATTAATGCATTAAAAGACACAAACACACATGCAGTGAAAAATAAAGAGAGAAAGCCTGCTTTTGTTTTTTTTTGTAAATTTTTTTTTTTGATAACGATTTGCGCTGTTTACTTTTATATTTTTCAAATTAATATTAAATATTGCTATTAAAAGCTTAGCACGAATTTAGCTAGCACCTGCTAAACCGTGTGTAAACGTAGCTTAAATGTAAAGAAGCTGCTTAAGAGGCGGAAGCAAATTCTCACTATCTCTCTCGCTCACACAAGTGAAAGCGAAAATATTTTCTACTTAAAAAAAATTTTATAAATTTATTTTTTAGTATTATTTTATATACAAAAAAAAAAAAAAATTCAATTGCACAAAAATTTCTGACTTTGAATTTTTTTTTAATTTTCTTTTTTGTCATTTTTTATGTTTTAAAAATTTTTTATACGTTTGTCTTTTAAAGTGCTTGGAAGCACGTAGCATTTTATAGATACGAAAAAAAAAAAAAACAAACACGCTTACACAGATACACACAAACACACAAGAGTTGGTCGGTCACACATTGTTGCCGACTCTAATTTCAACTTAGGCTGCTTATCAAGCTTTCAGGTTCTTGTACCGTTATAGAAGAAAAAAAAAAGAAGCTTGTTACAATTGACAGTGTTTGGACAAAAGAGACGAAGTAGTAAGCTAAAACAGTGAATAGACTGCTTTAGCATTATTTATTTCTTCTTTTTCGCTTCTACAATTTTTTTTTTACCTCTTACTCTTTGCACACACACACACACACACACAGAGCAGTGAGTTCAAAGCAGTTTTATGCAGAAAGCAAGTCAGAAAAACTAGGTTAGGTCTATGACGACCGACGACTATCTGTGAAAAAAAAAAAAAACAGAAAACAGAAAACACGCATAAAGAAATTATGAAGCAACAGCAAGCACTCTCATAATTGATTAAAGTAGCTGCTTGTGTACAACAATAAAACTTCACCAATTGGTGAAATGCAAACTTAAACGTATGACGGCTGAACTCCAATTTAATGCATGCATCGAACAAGTTTTGCAGCTCTATTTGTGAACTAGAAAGAAATAATTTGCTTGTTATTAGTTTTTCCAACACAATCGAGTTGATTTACCCTTGTATTAAAATTAGGTAATGGAAAAGGGGCAGGGAAAATGGCAGAAAATAATACACATACGCTAGCTTGGTATTTTTTATTACATTTTTGAAACAATTAAAACAGGAATCCTAATGCTTTTAAACATCTGCAAATGGTTGCTTGATCAACTCACAAAGCTCTTGCAGGTGCATCTGCATCGAGTAATTCATATGGCATCCAATTTCCAAGTTTTTGTATGAATCCTAATGCTTTTAAACATCTGCAAATGGTTGCTTGATCAACTCACAAAGCTCTTGCAGGTGCATCTGCATCGAGTAATTCATATGGCATCCAATTTCCAAGTTTTTGTATGAATCCTAATGCTTTTAAACATCTGCAAATGGTTTCTTGATCAACTCACAAAGCTCTTGCAGGTGCTCTTCATCGAGCAATTCATACGGCACCGAATTTCCAAGTTTTTGTATGAATCCTAATGCTTTTAAACATCTGCAAATGGTTGCTTAATCAACTCACAAATCTCTTGCAGGTGCTCTTCATCGAGCAATTCATACGGCACCGAATTTCCAAGTTTTTGAATGAATCCTACTGCTTTTAAACGTCTGCAAATGGTTACTTGATCAACTCACAAAGCTCTTGCAGGTGCATCTTCATCGAGTAATTCACACGGCACCGAATTTCCAAGTTTTTGAATGAATCCTACTGCTTTTAAACATCTGCAAATGGTTGCTTAAGCAACTCCCAAAGCTCTTGCAGGTGCTTTTAGCGTTTGCCTGCAATTCATTGTCATCTTTAAACCTTTTTGACCATAAACTTCTTCCACTAAAATACAATGACTGAATGAATGAAGAAGAATTTCCCACACTTTTGTTGTTGTTGTTTACGCTTCAACCAAATGACATATACTAAAAAATACCCGTAATAACCAGTAGCTTCCAAATGACTATAGTCAAGAATGAACATGCACATGAATTAAATAATTAAGAATTCAACTAAGATATTAGTTATTGATTTAAATTAATTTACTATCATATAAACCAAGAAACGTTGATAAAATCTATATATCTATCTATCTATCTATCTGTATATATATATATATACATATATATATATATATATACACGCAAGAAGTATCTCGATTGCGTGTTAACAGCGCTTAACATCGAATAGCAACAACAACAACAACGATGAACAAAAGATACTACTTGTACATTAAATAAATGATTTGTTGGAGAAGCCATTTAAATATTATAGGGGAGAGCGCATTTGTAGCTATAGGAAGTGCTGTGTATTATGTGAAGATCTTTTGGAGCAAATGTGTATGGGTATTTTTTTTTTTTCTTTATTTTTAATTGAGTACTTTGCACATTTATTTTTTTCTTCTTCTTCTTTATTTATATATATCTATATATATAAGCTTGACTGAATTTTCATTTGCATTAAATGCACTCAGGCAGAAAAATCGTTTGTTGTTATTGTTTTTCAATGTACTCTCTTCCTACCGTTGTAGCAAAAAAAAAAAAAATGTATAATAAATAAATTAAAAATAAAATTTAAAAACTAAAAAATAAAAATTATATACATTTATAAAAAGATGCAAACAATAAATAAACTTATAAAAAAAACAACAACAAAATAAACAAACAAATGCCAAAGTAAAAAGTTAGTTGTGAATCGTATTGCGTATCGAAGCGTAAGCGAAAAAAATTTAGCATAATAGCATGGGAAATTGAAGCGTGTATGGCTAAAAACCATAGATGTCGCTGTCTTATACCATATTTTCTAAACATGCAGATTTAATTTTTTTCTGTTTTTTTTTTTTACAAAATTTTTCTGAAAAAATGCTGTACACATTAAAATAATAAAAAATATATATATTATTCCACTTGACAGTATTGTTGTCTGTCATTTAGGTCGTCTTCATGGTTTAAATAATTCAACGAATTTCAAACAAAAAAAAAAAAAAAAAAAATACACAAGACAGACAGACGGACTAGTGTGCGGTACACTACAGTCATGTACATACAGCCTGATGATCGTTCAGTGGAAAGTGAAATTTTATTTTATCTTCTTACTTTTAGTTAGAATTGAAGAATTTTAATTTAAATGCGAAATTTTATTTTATACACTTTATAGTTTAGGTAGAATTTAAAGGTTTTTATTACATTTTTCCTTTAGGTTGAATAAAAAACATTTTATTGGGAGTATGTATTAAAATTTTATTCTAAAATAACTGCGAAATTTTATATTTGTACTTTTTTAATAAGAATTTAGCGGTAAAAGTGAAATTTTATTTTTCTTTTAGGTTGAATAAAAAATATATCATTGGGAGTATGTAGTACAATTTTATTGTAAAATATTAGCGAAATTTTTTTGTTTGAGCTTTTTTAATAAGAATTTAGCGGTAAATGTGAAACTTGATTTTTTTTTTGTAGGTTGAATAAAAAACAATTATATTGGGAGTATGTTTTAAAATTTTATTGTCGAATACCTTCAATTTTTTTTTTTAAATTAGAATTTACTTTAGCTAGAATTTAAGTTGTTTAATGTGAAATTTTATTGAAGGTTGAATATAAAAATATTTGATTGGGAGTATGTATTAAAATTTTATTGTAAAATAACTGCGAAATTTTATATATGAACATTTTTAATTAGAATTTAGCGGTAAATGTGAAATTTGATTTTTTCTTAAGGTTGAATAAAAAACATTTTATTGGGAGTATGTATTAAATTTTATTTTTCAACCTTTTTTTTAGGGTTTAGAATTGAGAAATTTTAATTTTACTTATTTTTCCCCTTTTCCAACAATTTAAATTTAACTGTTGGAAGGTGTTGTACTTAATGTTGTGTTTCTCTTTTCATGTACACAATTGTGTTTACACAGCGGCAAGTTACATATGTTCATTTGCCATTGCCACACCCACTTTACTGTAGTATGTGTGTGTGTGCACAAAAACATGTTGAAATATTTATTAAAAATGGTTTTTTTTTCCTTTTTTGTTGTTGTTGTTGTTTTTGGAATTGTCCTTTAGCCTTTTTTCGGCCATTATATGCATGCATATTCATATTAAGCTTATTTTTGTTTTAAAATTGATTTTCTTTTTAAAGTACTTAAATATGCTTTAAGCGTTCTTCTTTAATCTTTACTTGTCTGTCTCTCTGTCTGTCTGTCTGTCTGTCTGTCTCTCTGTCTGTCTGTCTATGTGTATCAAAATTCAAAAATGAAAATTCTTTAATTACATTTAAAAACAAAATAAATTTTCTTTTTCGAACAAATTCTTTAAGCTTTAAATTCAATAAGAAACAAATACAAAAATACATAACATGCTTGAATAGAGAAGTTATAGAATATATATAGCTTATATATATATCGGTTGGTCTCAAGTGTAGCAGCATGTTGTTACGTAAAGATATATGCATATGATACGTTAATAGATATATGACATGGTCTTACGTTGTGTCTGACACCATTCATGCATTACGTATAGAATATAACGCATGACTGCTTACGTTAATACTTGTACAAGAATTTTTGCTATAAATAATATAATATTAGGTGTATGCAATAATTCGTGCGATTTTCTTGGAAGCTACTGTCATTGCGGGTATTTTTTAGTACATATATGAATTTAAGTGAAAGGTGCTTTAGCTGAACATGCCAGAAGTGTTTTGCAAATGAAGAATTGTAGACATTGGCTGGCAACACCTGCAAGAAGTGCTAACTTAACTAAATGTGCTACTTTTTCGTTCTAAATTATAAAACCTTAAGAACTTCACTCGTTTAACAAACACAACACTGTTAATTGTTTACAGTTCAATCGCTGCGCGCTGTTAATACACTCTTTTGCTGTTAAATGGTACAAAATTCATTTAAAAAGCCATAAAAATGCGCATAAATGAATTATTAAAGCAGTCATTAATTTCTTCGCTGCCTTTGCCGCCGTGCCGCAGCAAAAACTCATAAAAAAAAAAAAAAAAACAACAACAACAGAAACATATTAGAGAAGGGAAGCAGAGCAGCTGTGCAGCGTGATAGGCCGATTACACATAGTAGTGTATGTACATAGCATAGCAAGCGGCTTGTCTATTTTACAACATTGTCTGTCTGTCCGTCCGTCTGTCCGTCTGTCTGTTTATATATCTCAGAGAATATATATATATATTTCTAGCCACCAACAATTTTGTGCATTCTTTATCATTTGCTCATCGCATGTCGACCGCTGTTGTCGACGCGTTCATTCAAAATGGGTAGAAAAAAAAAAGAAAAAAAACGAATTAGAGAAGAGAAAAAAACTATTTTGGAAAGAAAAAAAAAAAACCAAATTCGTTGCGGCATTTGCTGTGCAGCAGCAGCATTCAAGTTGTATGAAATGTTTTAACTGGGTATATTAAATTTAAGCAAGTGTTTGTCACATATTTAAGTAGGCGTGGCAGTTTGTTATATATGCTGTGTGTATGCTATAAGCTATGTCTGCTTCAAATGTGTGCAAAATATATGTTAAAGGCATTAGTAGGCGTGGCAGTATATTATATATAGTATATATATATATATATATATATATATATGTATGTGCTTTAAGGCTACATGGGTTCTTAGAGAAAGTAAGTTGCTATAAGCTATATGTCCGTCTGTCTGTACATCATATATGTATATGTATGCTAAGTGAGAAGCTCTCTGTGCAACTTTTTCATTTTCAAACTTAAATTCTAACTTGATGGTCTATGGAAAGTATACCCGTTCTCCAACTGTATTTCATGAAAATTTTAATTAGAATCGTTTAAAAATAAAGTTCAAGGTGATCCGATGAAAATTTTTGTTTTTATTAAGATTTAAAGTTGATTAGTTTTCAGATTAATAAATAATAATAAATCAGTGCCGCCCTGCATTACTGCGCAGTTGTAGTGTATTCGACAGTCGTCTATGTTATGTTACACTTGTGTGTGTGTGTGTATTTTTTTTTATTTTATCATTTTCCGTCTGTGCTTATTTTGCTGTGGTTAAATGCATTTTCATTTCGTGGCGTTTTTTCAACACTTTGTATTTTTGTTTGTTTTTGTACAACTTTTACTATTTTTCTTCCCCCCTTTTTTTTTTTTTTTTTTCGTATTATCTAGTACGTAGTGGTTTTTTTTTGTTTTTCGTGTTTGCTCTCATTTTGCAAAAGTTTTGCCATCGTTGTCGCCACTCAATAGAGTAGCGCAATATCAGTGAACACTTTTCCTCCCCCCGCCCTTTTGGCCTGCCGCTTTATAAAAATTGTATATCTCTGTGTGTGTGTGTGTGTGTGTGTGTGTGCGAGCGCGTTTTTGTTGCCATATTTTATTCAAATCAATTTTAGCTTAGCATATTTTCATGCATATCTCGCGCTATCAATGTATCTGCGTATCTACAAGATACATATATATATATATATCTATATCTGCATTTCCATGTCTATGTGTACTTGTATCACGACTATTGCAGCTATTCTATGCTTGATTTTTATTCAAATGTTATTCATAGTTGACGTTTAAGTTGTATGCAAAAAAAAAAAAAGAAAAAAAGATAGAAAAAAAAGATACATTTTTATTGTAGAGATGGTTTGTGTTTGAGGGTAAAGTGAAAGCATGTCGTTGTAATAAAGTGCGTTTGTTTATATATATATATTTTTTTTTTTAAATTGTATAAAAGTCGAGAAAAAAATATAATATAATATAAAAGCTGATGACAACATGTTGTTGTTAGTTTGAAAGATAGACTGATGACATGAGGAGTTATGAGGAGATGTTTACATTTTCATCATTGACAAGTGTAAATGAAAGGCAGAAAATCGGTAGTAATCGACGCTCAAATTAGCTCCCGATTATGTAAACTAATATTCATGGAATGCAGGGAACAGCACGAGTAGGAGGCCATTGCTGTGACAATGGGAGTTCCACAAAGAAACCTTCAAGCTGAACTGAGACTATTTAAAAAAAAAAGAATTTTTAAATTAATAACAAAAAAATGTTACTGACGAAAAGTATTTTGCTCCTCCCACTTCTTACTAATAGTATAGATTTTTTTTTATGTATGTTAAGAAAAAATGAAGGACAGCAGATCATCGTTCAAATTTAATTGCCTAAAAAAATCTTCATTTATTATACAATTTTGATAAGGGTTAGAGTGGTGCGGGAAGGGAAGGGGGGAGGTGTAAAATTTTAAAACATGCCTTTATCGACTACTCTACCGATTCTGATCATAATGGTGTTAACTTTTGTGCGGATATCTGATCATTATTTTTAGGTTTAGGCTGACTTATTGTCAAATACTTAACCGGATTACGTTTAACCAACACTTAACATTCTAACTGTGAAGCTGTAACACAATTGCATTTATGTCCGTCTGTCTGGTGCTAGAAAAATACCTTTGGTGACTTTTTTTTTGCCAATTGGGAGAGAGTTTACGCTCTTTTTTCACACATAAGCCTATAGAAAAATACCTTTGGTGTCTTTTTTGCTATTTGGGAGAAGGTTTACGGTTTTTTTTCACACATAAGCCTCTAGAAAAATACCTTTGGTGACTTTTTTTTTGCCAATTGGGAGAGAGTTTACGCTCTTTTTTCACACATAAGCCTATAGAAAAATACCTTTGGTGTCTTTTTTGCTATTTGGGAGAAGGTTTACGGTTTTTTTTCACACATAAGCCTCTAGAAAAATACCTTTGGTGATTGAGAGAGAGTTTACGGTATTTTTTCACACGTAAACCTGTAGAAAAATACCTTCTGTGTTTTTTTTACCCATTGGAAGAATGTTTACGCTCTTTTTTCACACATAAGCCTATAGAAAAATACCTTTGGTGTCTTTTTTGCTATTTGGGAGAAGGTTTACGGTTTTTTTTCACACATAAGCCTCTAGAAAAATACCTTTGGTGATTGAGAGAGAGTTTACGGTATTTTTTCACACGTAAACCTGTAGAAAAATACCTTCTGTGTTTTTTTTACCCATTGGAAGAATGTTTACGCTCTTTTTTCACACATAAGCCTATAGAAAAATACCTTTGGTGTCTTTTTTGCTATTTGGGAGAAGGTTTACGGTTTTTTTTCACACATAAGCCTCTAGAAAAATACCTTTGGTGACTTTTTTTTTGCCAATTGGGAGAGAGTTTACGCTCTTTTTTCACACATAAGCCTATAGAAAAATACCTTTGGTGTCTTTTTTGCTATTTGGGAGAAGGTTTACGGTTTTTTTTCACACATAAGCCTCTAGAAAAATACCTTTGGTGATTGAGAGAGAGTTTACGGTATTTTTTCACACGTAAACCTGTAGAAAAATACCTTCTGTGTTTTTTTTACCCATTGGAAGAATGTTTACGCTCTTTTTTCACACATAAGCCTATAGAAAAATACCTTTGGTGTCTTTTTTGCTATTTGGGAGAAGGTTTACGGTTTTTTTTCACACATAAGCCTCTAGAAAAATACCTTTGGTGACTTTTTTTTTGCCAATTGGGAGAGAGTTTACGCTCTTTTTTCACACATAAGCCTATAGAAAAATACCTTTGGTGTCTTTTTTGCTATTTGGGAGAAGGTTTACGGTTTTTTTTCACACATAAGCCTCTAGAAAAATACCTTTGGTGATTGAGAGAGAGTTTACGGTATTTTTTCACACGTAAACCTGTAGAAAAATACCTTCTGTGTTTTTTTTACCCATTGGAAGAATGTTTACGCTCTTTTTTCACACATAAGCCTATAGAAAAATACCTTTGGTGTCTTTTTTGCTATTTGGGAGAAGGTTTACGGTTTTTTTTCACACATAAGCCTCTAGAAAAATACCTTTGGTGATTGAGAGAGAGTTTACGGTATTTTTTCACACGTAAACTTGTAGAAAAATATCTTCAGTGGTTTTTTTTACCCATTGGGAGATAGTTTACGCTCTTTTTTCACACGTGAGCCTCTAGAAAAATACCCTTGGTGATTGAGAGAGAGTTTACGGGTCCTTTTTCACACGTAAACCTGTAGAAAAATATCTTCAGTGGTTTTTTTTACCCATTGGGAGAATGTTTACGCTCTGTTTTCACACGTGAGCCTATCTTTGGCCCCTTTTTGCCAATTGGGAGATAGTTTACGCTCATTTTTCACACGTTTTCCAACTGTTTTGCGCTTCTTAATTAATTTCAGCTAAATCTTCGTGAAACAAGCTCGAAACTGATCGATACTTTCTATGATGCTTCTGCATAATAGTGTCTAAAAATCAAAATTGAAAGACTTGCCAACAGAAGTCTAGACGGAGTCGTCCGTCGTTATACGATACATCATATATAGCTTGCTTCCTATTATACTTATTATCGAATTTTTCTTCTCTCGTAAATGCGTGCTGCATATTGCAATAATGAATACTTATGTAAGAAGAAAGGGTAGGGGAAAACAATAACAATAACAACGACGACGTTTGAAACATTTATATGGAAATACAAAACAAGCAGCAGATACTTTGGTATTCAGATAGATAATCAGATATATACAAAGCTAAATAGATAAAGCAATACACAGCGAGCGAGCGAGTGAGCGACCGACCGACCGACAACAACGACTACTGTACAGTGTACACCAGCCAATGTAATGGATGGATGATTAGGTAACAGAATCAAGCGATTCAATTGAACAGCGTCGTCGTCACTAAGCGACAACTTGTTGTTGTTGTTGTTGTTGTTGTAATTGTTATTGTAGGCGTGCGGGGGGTTCGGTGGTCTGTAACAAGCTTTAGAAGGCGAAGGTGAATTAGAACATTTGTAATAATTTTTATTTGTTTTGAATAATATTTTGCTATGGAAAAGTTTTAAGAAAAATAGGATTTTTTAGGGTTTTTTTTTTTTTTTTTGATAAATATTTGGGAGGAGCAAAGAATTGCATTGTTTGCATTGTTTAAAGGTTGTCGGCTTTTTATTATATTTTATAAAATTTCTTTTAAAGACTTGCAGTTAGCAGGTGCTATAGTATATACATATATTATGTATCTTTCCTACTTTTGACAAAGAATTTTTTCTTGTTTATTATTTCTTTTTAAATGCAATTAAAAACATTTAAACAAAGCACAATTAAATTGAGTTATATGACACTGTGTCTTTCAATGCATACAAACACTAATTATTTACTACTACTAAGCCTTTGTACTTGTTACACGTGCTCTTCTTAAATTTTGACAAAAGTCAATGTAAAATTTGTTTATATTATTCAAATGTACTGAAATAAATAAAAAAATAAATAAATAAATGACGTTCATGAACAGCCAACAAGCAGTTACACGCGCACGCTAGCCTAGCATAAGATAGTTGCTTGTAGGCTTGTTTGTATGTAGAAGGGGGGGGGTAGTAAATTAGCAGCTCTTTATAGATCGGCAACAACACACACACACACACACAAAATACGTACGTCGTACAATAAAATAAAATAAAATAAAGCATCACAATACAACAACAATACACAATACTGAAACTTAGTCATCATCAGCAACAACAACATTGGTGACGGCGGCAGCTCACGACAGGCGGCGGTGTCATGCGCACGCGATTCATTTATTTTGCGCATTGTATTTTAAGTACATACAAGTAGTATGTGCTGTGCTGTGCGAGGGGGGTTACTTAATAAATTTTCTTCTTTGCCTTTTATTTCAACTAAATAAACGCAGTATACATACAGAGAAAGAAATATGCGCAACAAGTGTATAGCAGGTGCTAACGTTTTTTAATATATTTTATTCAATGACTTTCTTCTTTCTTTTTTTTTTCATTCCAACTAATTCACTTAAACAGTCTATAGCCTCGCTTTAATTTAAATTTATTTACAGTTATTAAATTAATTAAAATAGCTTTGCTTTTTATTAGTATAAACTTGTTGAGTATTATAACTGCCCTCGATTTTCAAAGTTGTCGTCGTCGTCGTCGACGTCGAGGCTCTTCCTTCAATGTCATTGCGCGCGTTCGTTTATTCCGTACATTGACAGACAGGTTAGCAGCATCAATAAAACAACAACAACAACAACAACAAACGCGAAAACGAGCAGCAGCAGAGAATAGCGGAAAGAAATAAAAAACGCATTGAACTCTCTAAAAAAAAAAAAGAAAAAAAAACAAAAAACAGGAGAAGAAAAAAAAGCAAAACGTGCAAAAAACACAAATTTAATTATTTTCGGTCATTAATATTAGTTGTTGTTGTTGTTGTTGTTGCTAATTTCATGGCCATACAAAGTACAGCATTGAATAAGAATAAAAGCAAAACAATGAGAACAGAATTTCTGCTCTGCTCATTAAAAGAAAAGAAAATAAAGCAAATAAACTGATATTTTAAGAAAATGACAAATAACAGCTGATTGATTTGTAACCGTTAAGCCAGCTGATAAACCAAGCTGAACTCTCACTCCTTCTCCTTCTCTCTGCTACTTTTTATTTTTTTTTTTTTTTAATTTTTTTTTCTTATGGCATTGTACGAAATTGAGGTCAAGGCTTTTGTTGTTGTGTTTTACTGGACCGTGTTTGTAGACAACAAATGAGTGCTTTTTCTTTATCAACATCGATTAACTTTGACCTATTTCTTAACTGTTTAGCTTACTGTATATGCATATGCAAATATGCATTGAAAGACACACATACAGTTGATAAGAGAAAAAAATTTAAATATCACTTGCACTTTCTTACGCTCTTAACTCTCTTATTTTTGGAAAGTCATATTGAGTCTCATAAAAAATTTGGAATATTACGAAAACCTGTTCAAATAAGATGCTTGGCAATAAAAATGGGTCAATTGGCATAATATAAAATTTTTTTTTTTTTTGATTAAAATAGCACAAAAGAGAAAGAGAGAGAGAGAGAGATACACGCAAAAGCAGTAAACAAGTGGCCGTAAAAAAAGCATAAGATAAGGAAAGAAAAAACAAAAAACAAAAAAAGCCAAACGCGTGCCCAAAAAAAAAAAAAACCTAAACCGAACCTTGACTAACATATCTTTTTATGATTTTTTCTCTTCTTTTTTTTTTTGTTTGGCACGCTTGTAGCTATTTGCTTATATTTTATGCTTTACATTTTATTTATTATTTAATTTTGCTTATCTTTGTGATAACGGTAAAAAATGCGTGTGATTTTACTATTATATACACTTTTGCGCTTACCTTTTATTTAACATGTATGTTAGTTTACATAACCGTTATGTTTTACATAATTTTTCCTAATATTTTATTGATTCCTTTAAACATTTGCTAAAAGGAAAAATTAGGACAGTCAGTCAATGTCGTACGTCGTCTTGTTTGTTTTTCACTCTCTTTGCTATCTCGTTTTTTTTTTTTTTTTTGTATGCTCTATCTTGCCTTCTAATTTGTTTGCTTTGAGTTCAAGGTTCTTTTGTTTTTTATTATATTTTATGTACATATATTGTTCTCGCCTTCTTTTCTTGCCTTGAACGCGTTTGCTTTATGGGCCTCTTCCGCTTTTACTTTACTATGCATGTTTGTGGGTGTGTTTTCTCCGCCAACGCTTTATGCAAAACGGTTAACAGTAATTATATGGTTCACTCTGTTAATTTAACAGCTCATTTGACATAATATATATATATATATATGTATATATACTTTATTGCCTATATTAATATTTGTTTGCGGAATTTACACCTCATCAAGCAAGTACAAAAGCAAGCAAGCCATATTGAAGAAGTTGTTAAGAAGTGAGAGTGAGAGAGAGAAAGGTCTTTTGAGTGGTTTTTGCATTTCGTAATATGTTTCTTTTTTTTTTATTTTAAGATTTTAAAGACATATTTAGTCAGAGTGTTCGGGAAATTTTCTTTATTTCTAAATTTTTATATTTTTTTATTGTTTTTACACCCAATTTTGTTTAATTTTTCGTAATATGTTTCACTATTTTTCGTTTCACTTTCATATTCTTTCAAAAAATATTTCTGCTCTTCATTTCTTGCTCTCGTTTTGTTCATTTTCTCAGATTTATTATTTTTTTTTATTTGTTTTATCTATTTTTTTTTTACTTAATTTTTATTTATTTTTTATTTTATCTATTTTGTTTTTTATTAATTTTTTTCATTTTAATTTATATATAATTTTTTTTCTATTATTTTTTATTTATATAATTTTTTTCTTTTTTTATTTATACATTTTATATTTATTTTTATTTAATTTTTTTTTTATATTTGTTTTTTATTTATATAATTTTTTTTCATTTTTTATTTATACATTTTATATTTATTTTTATTTAATTTTTTTTATATATTTTTTATTTATATTCATTTTTTCTAAATTTTTTTTTATTAAGTTTTTCTTTTTATTTATTTTTTCATTTATTTATATTTTATATTTGTTTATACATTTTATATTTAATTTTTTTTCTATATTTTTCTTTTATCTATTTTTTTTTATTAATTTTTTATATTAATTTTTATATATTTATATTATATTATTATAATTATATTTTTTTTTACATATATATTTTATATTTATTTTTATTTAATTTTCTTATTTTACTTTTTTTCTATTTAATTTTTTTATTTTATCTATTTTTTTTATTTATACATTTTATATTTATTTTTATTTAAATTTTTTATATTCTCTTTTTATCTATTTCTTTTTTTATTTTTATAAATATTTTATTTATATATTTATTTTTATTTATATATCTTATATTTATGTAATATTTTTATATTTCTTTTTTTTTATTTTTATGTTTTTCATTTTGTAATTTTTATTTATACATTTTATATTTATTTTTATATAATTTTTTCCCTTTTTTATATATTCCTTTTTGTTTTATACATTTTTTTTTTTTATTTATTTATTTTTTTTATTTTTTTTTTTTTTCATTGTTTTATTTATATTTATATATATATTTTTTTTATTTATATATATATATATTTTTTATTTATATTTATATATATATATTTTTTTTATTTATATTTATATATATATTTTTTTTTTATTCATATATTTTATATTAATTTTTATTTCGCTTTTTTTATTTATATGTATTTATTTTTTTTTTCATTTATATATTTTTTTTTTTACTTTTCTATTTTTTTTTATATCTATTTTTTATTTTTATAATTTTTTTATTTAAACATTTTATATTTATTTTTATTTAATTTTATTCTTTTATCTATTGTTTGTTTTATTTTATACATTTTTATTATTTTTTTTATTGTTTTTTTTGTATTTATTTATTTTTTTATTTATATTTATACATGTTTTTATATATTTGTTTTTATTGTTTTTATTTATTTTTTTTTTATTGTTTTATTTATTTTTTTTTTTGTTTTACTTTTATTTATTTTTATTTATATATTTTATTATTTTATACTAATTTTTATTAAACTTTTTTTTATTTTTATTTATTTTTCTTTGTTTCTATTTTTATTTTTTTTCATTTTGTTATTTTTTTCTGAATTCTTCTCATTTTTTCTTTTAATTTTTAATGTTCCCTTTTCTTCTTCCTCTTTTTCTCTTCATCTTTCTCTATTTGTTATTGATTCTTTAATGTTATTTTTTTATTTAATTTTAACTTTGTTTTTATTATTTATTCTTTAATGTTATTTTTTATATTTATATATTTGTATATATATTTTATATTTATTTAATTTTTCTATTTTTCTTTTTATCTTATTTTTCTTTTTCTTTTTATCTATTTTCTATTTTATTTTTATAACTTTTTTCATTTATTTTATTTATACTTTTTTTGCAATTTTTTCCCCAGTTTATTAATTTTCGTTTATTAATTTTTTTATTTTTATTTATATTGTTTTTTATTTTTTATTTATATATTTTATATTTATTTTTGTTTAACTTTTTTATTGTTATTTTTCTTTTTTTTCTATATTTTTCTTCTCCTTTTTTCTTGTAATATTTTTTAATTTTTCCCTTTACTTTTTCCTGTTTTTCTCTTCATCTTTCGCTATTTTTTATTTATTCTTTAATGTTATTTTTTTTTATTTAATTTTAACTTTATTTTTATTATTTATTCTTTAATGTTTTTTTTTTATTTATATATTTGAATATATATTTTATATATATTTAATTTTTTTATTTTTCTTTTATTTTTTTTTTTATTTCTATAATTTTTTTCATTTATTTTATTTTTATTTATACATTTTATATTTAATTAATTTTTTCTTATTTGAATTTTTTTAATTTTATCTATTTTTTATTTTTATTTATATGTTTTGTATTTAATATTATTTAACTTTTTTTTTTTTGTGTCTCATTTTCTCTGAATTCTTCTTTTTTCCTCTTTTATTTTACTTTCTTCCTCCATATTTTTTTTTTATATGTTTCTATATTTTATTTTCGTGCTTCATCTCTACTAAACTTCCTCATTTTTTTCGTTCCTTTTTTTTTGCTTCTTTTTTCCCCTCCATTTACTATTTATTCTTGATCTTACTTTCATATTCTTCCCCAAAACATGTAATTTCTCTTTATTGCTTCTTCTTCTTATTTTGTCGAATTGCTTGGAATTAGTTTCCATTTATTTTTCCTCTTTTATTTTACTTTTATCCTTCATTTTCCATTTATTTTTCCTCTTTTATTTTAATTTTATCCTTCATATTTGTTTTTGTTTTATATTTTTATTCTTCTCTCTCAACTCTCTCACGCTTTCTTTGTGACTTTCTTTCTTTCTCGAACTTGTTTCTTTTTCCTTTCTCCCATTTGATTATTTAATCTTTTTCTTTCTTTCCTCAAAACATATTCAATTTAGTTCATTTTTACTGAATTCTATTTCCCCTTTTTTTTTTTGTTGACATTTATTCTTCAACTTTCTTATTAGTTCTATGCTGCGTATTTGGTTTTTTTTTTGCTGTATATTCTTTTCTCTAAAAATCTCTTTCTTCCTCATAAATTTCTTTTTAAACTTCCTTTATTCATTGCTTCCAAGCTTTCTTCGTTCCTTTATTTTTTCCTACTCAAACATACTTTCTTCGCACCAAACACTTACTATTCTTTATTGTACTTCCTATTATTATCATTTCTTCCTTTTTTTTTTTCCTTTTTTTCTAACACTTTTCTCTATTTCTTTACCTCAATATTTTCTCTCCCCTCCCCCCGAATAGAAAGTTTCGAACAGTTTTTCAAAGCCTCCCTTTAATTGGTTTATTTTATCTTGCCGCTCGCTCCACTACTATTCTTTGTTCGATCTCTAACTCTCTTTCTTATTATTACCGCTTCTGACCTAGTTTAATTGCTCGCTCAACGTTAAGTGTGTGTAGCAACAACAACAACGACAACAACATATGCATGTAACGGCATTTGCTGTAATTTCATTATTAACGGTACCTATTACCTATGTACATGTGAAATTTTTTTTTATGGGTTTTATTTCTTTTTTTTTTTTTTTTTGTTCTTTTAACTTGTTGCATTTTCCTTTACCCTAGCGCTTTTGTACTTTACCGTTATAGCTTGTTGATCATTATTACATGTTTGTTCTCTCTCTCTCTCTTTTTTACACTCTCTTTGCATTAAAATTTTGAGCAATATATCAGCTGTGTGAAACAATTGCATTTGCTGTGTTGTTGCCAAATTTGGGAGGAAAAAAAAATAAAATAAATTAAAATAAAATAAAAGAGAGGCACGCGCAAAAGCAGTTTTTTTTTCTTCTTTTTCTTAAAAACATTTTTTTTTTTTTTCATTTTTGATTTTTCTACTTTCGTTTTTTTTGTGCGCTTTATTATTTGTTGCTGTTGATTGCTTTTACGCGCTTCGTTTCTTTTCGCTGTTGTTGTTGTCTCTTCTTCTTTTTTAATGTTGCTGCTACCATAATTGCCAGTTGTTGCTGTTGTTGTTGTGCGTTAATCGACAGCATTGACATGCTTAACTGAGCGAGCGAGAGCACTCTTGTGTGTGTGTGTGTGTGTGTGTGTGTGTAGTGCGTGTGTAACGTTGAGCCATGACGCTTTATTTGGCTTATTGTCTTTTGTTTTGGTATTTTTTAGTTTGTTTTTTTTTGTTTGGTAGGAAAAAAAATTAATTCTAATAGTGAAAGAGAAATTAGCACAGCGAAAGTTTTTTTTTCTGCTGTATGACATTTGCTCAAAATTTTTTTTTTCTTTTCTTTTTTTTTATTATTTTCTCAGCTTGTCTAATGATCCATAAAGTGTGTGAACTACAGCATTTTTTTATTGTGTGGGAAAGTTTGTTGCATTTGCTTTTTTTTCTTTTTTTTTTTCTGCAACTGCAAAATAACTTTTTTAATCGAAATGTTATGCTGTTATCGGTCTTATTTTTTAATTTTATATTTTAAATACTCAACATTTTCATTGTTTACTGATTTCACTGTACATATTTCATTGTTGTTGTTGGTCTTTACATATTTTGTGTACAAGGTTCCGCATTTTATACGCAATGCTATGTAACTGGGAGGAGGAAAAAAAAGAAAAACTTAAGTGCTTTTTGGATATATGTATGTACACACAAATATCTTTGCTGCAGTTAGTTATTTCAGTTTGTTTAAATGAAAAAAAAAAAAAAAACAAACAAAAACACAAAAAACAATTTTTCCTGTTTGGAATTGTAGTTTTTTTCCGCTACTAGTTTTTCCGCTTAAAGCTTTGCAATTTCCTTATAGAGTTTTGTTTCAAGCGAAAGGGAAATGCATAAAATATATACAAAAAAGCCTATAAAAAATAAAAGAAATAAAGAAAAGTTTAAAATATTCGGTCAGCTCAGCAGTGATTCAACAGAAATTCTGCATTAAATTGACTCAAGCAGCTATAAAGCTATTGCAGGTGCTGCATTGAAAGTCCGATTATATAAACCAATTGCCAACAGGGTGACACCCTGTGTTCAGTCTATTGTCTACAGTTTTTTTAAGTAAATTTTTCTTAACATAGTATGAACGGAAGTGCAAATGTAGTGCTGCCAACTTGTTTGCAGTTGTTTATTAATATAAATTATTTAAAAAAAATTTAATGTAACTATTTTATATATAGAAAAATTTAAAAAAAAATTATGAAATTAATTAAAAAATAATTATTTTATATATATACATAAAAAAAAAATATTAAATAAAATTTACTAATTTATATATTTTAAATTTTTTATTTATTCTAGAACTGAAAATAATCCTGAATCAGCGCGTGAGAATATTTTTAATCACAATTTGGATGATATGAAACCAAACAACAACAACAACAACAACATGAACAACAACAATAATAATAATAATAATACAAACAACAGGAACAACAACAACAATAATAATGGACGTTCCATTTGTTCTATAGAGAATCAACCGCATGGATTTGAACTGCATCATCATCATTCAAATCATCATCACAATAATAATAATAATAATAATACCAAATTAAACAACAACAACAACAACAATTCCACACCTGCCAACAACCACCACCAACACCACAACAACAATGTCACATCCGCCGCCAATAACAATAACAACAACAACTACAGCAACACCTCCGTCAACAACAATCCCGCCATCGTCATTGCTGCTGCTGCTGCTGCACGCAAACGACACACATCGAATCACAATCTTGTCAATGATCTCGAAATACTCGATCGCGAATTAAGCGCCATTAATGCGCCGATGCCGCTTATCGATCCCGAGATTACGCAAGGTGCTGAACAGCTAGAAAAAGCCATCTCGAATGCATCACGTAAACGTTTACGTAGCGCTGCCGAAGATGAAAGTGATCGTTTGGTACGTGAAGCGCTCTCACAATTTTATATACCGCCACAGCGACATATATCCGCCATTGAAGATTGTCCAGTTTTGGATGTTGTCGGTTTGGGTGTTGTTAATAGCAGCAGCAGCAGCAGTACGGATTGTCTTGGCAGTCCAAATAAGCGTGCCAGATCATCGTCAACGTCCTCATCATCGTCAGCCAGTGAACGCGAGCTGGATCTTTGCGATTTCGATATGAATCAAAATCAAAAAGATTTTGAAGTTATTATGGATGCATTACGTTTGGGAACACCAAGTCCACCAACGCCTTCGCCATCAGATTCATGCGGTCAGGCAGCAATGATGAGCGAATCGGCAAGCGTGTTTCATAATTTGGTTGTTACATCATTGGAGACATGAAAGTATCAGTAAGCAAAAAAACAAAAAAAAAAAAACAAAGAAATATCCTTTTTTTATTTTTGAAAAATCGGCTCACTTTTTGTCTCGTTTTTTAATTGAATTTTAAATTCCTTGAAGGGAAATCTCAAACGTCAAGGCAATTTGTGTTGTTGTAAAGAAAAGAAAATATTTTTAAATATAAATTTTTTTTTTATTTAGTTTTAAGTGTATTAAAAAAAAAAAAGAAGTGTTTTTTAAGTATTTAGCGAAATTTTTAAATACCTATTTTTTTTTGTGTAATATAATGAATGGCATATAAAAAAAAAATGGACAAAAATTATTTATTGTATATTTGCGCAAGGCTTCAAAATTATTAAAAAAAAAAAAAAAAATATTAAAGTTAAAAAAAAAAACAAATACTTTAAATAAATATTTAGTTTAATTTAAAGTAAGTAACATTGAAGAAACAGTGAAAAAAAATGCTAAAAACTAAAAAAAAAAAAATATTTATATATATATTTAGTATATATAAAAAATAAAAAAAAAACAAAGGAATTTATAGTCAAATGCATAATAAATTTAATGCAAAGACCAGACAAAAAAAAAAATAGATAAAAATAAAAACAAGCTTGTTATTTATTTAAATTAAATTAAAAATGTATACACAGGCATGTTCCGGATTTTTGAATTCACTTGTAATTTGTGAAATTCATAGGAAAATAAGCAACAAGCCGGTTTGGTAATCTTTCAACTGTCAAGCGTTAACTAAATTGTTAGAATTCCGTGCAAAATAAATTATAAAATCCAGAGATCCAGAGACTGCTTAAAAAAAAAACCATTGAACTTTAATTTCTTAAATCAAACCAAAGAGATTTCATCAGAAGAATACTCAATTAATTAATTAATAAATTTTCCACAAATTTTGAGCAAGACAGACGAACAGACAGTTAGCAGTTGAAAAAATAATAATTTTGAATTTTTTTTTAATTAACGCACAACAATTGAAAGATTTCTATATTAAATATTTTTTTAAGCAAGCTAAAACTAAAAGTAAAAAAAAAAATTTATTCAAAAAGCTTAGCAAAAAGTTGGAAAAAGTGTAAAAGCTAAGAAGAAGTGCATTAAATTAATTTATATTCAATTAATTTAAAAGAAAAAAATATTTTTTAAATATTTTATTAACCATTGAAAGTTTTCTTTAAACCAATTTAACAAGCGTTAAAATTTAACAAACTTTATTTAAAGTTTCTGGCATACATGAACGAGCAACGATAGAAAAACTAGGCGTCTTAAACTTATTGGTTTCGAAATTTTTTAAACGGTTTATTAGTGCAGTTATTTGAAGTACAGTGCTCGGCACATTATACAAACGTACGCTTACTATGTGTGCGAGTTAACAGACATGAATTTGTTTTTCCACACGTTCATAGAAAGTTTTCTTGAGTGAAAGTACTGTTAAAAAATAATTCTCTTAAATTATCGTACAGTGCTCGGCACATTATACAAACGTACGCGTGCTATTGAATTTGTTTTTTCACATCGCTGACATTTTTTTTCTTATTTTTAATATATTTTTTTTTTATAATTTTGTTTTTTTTTATATATTTTGTTTTTATTTTATATTTTAATAATCTTTTTTTTTTATATATTTTTTTTTTTTTTATAAATTTTTAATTTATTTTTTTTATATATATTTTTTTTTTATATTTTATATTGTTTTTTTTTTTAAATTTAAAAATTTTTTTTTAAATGTTTTTAGACATGAATTTGTTTTTTTTTTCTTTGGACGTTTTCTTGCTTTACACTGAAATTTTTCTTCTTATTTTTTAATATAGTTTTTTATATTTTTGTTTTTTATAATTTTTTTTTTATATTTTTATAATTTTTTTATATTTTTAAATATTTTTTTTTTTCATATTTTTATAATTTTTTTTCATATTTTTATAATTTTTTTTTTTAAATTTTTAAATTTTTTTTTTAAAAAGCTTGCAAGACCCTCTTTTGCATGTAGTCAGAAAAAAAAAACATATTTTTTTTTTTTATTATTAAAAACAATTTTGTTTATAAAAAATTTTTAATTTTGAAGCTTTTACATTTTTTTCGCTATTAAATAAAAAAAACTAAAACATTTACAAAAACCTTGCAGCAAAAGTTTCCTGAGTTCGTCGTTTGTTTGCTTAAGAGCTATAACTAAATATTTTTATTTATTTATAAACAGTAAAGAAATAACTGTAAATTATAAAAATATAAAAAAAAAAATAAAATATAAATGAATCTTAAGTTCGCTATATATATATATATATATATAAATATATACAAACCAACCAACAACCAATCAGCCAAGCAAATAACAAATAAAAAGAAAGAAATTATGGCAGCTTCCTAGTCATATATAAAAAAAAAAAAAAAATTAAAAATAAAATATTAAAAAAAAAATATTGGTTTTCACAACAAGTTGTTTAAAAAAATTTATTAAAGTGAAAATGAGAGCTTGGAACAACATCGATCATCGGTTCGAAAAATCGTTCTTTTCCCAGCTCTAAAAATACCAATTCCATTGTTCCGCATTAATAAATACCAAACTTGCTGTGCTGCTGTACTGCCAACTTGTTGGTTTTTAAAATCTATACGTTGTGACTACCAAAAAAAAAAAAAAAAAAAGTTCGGCTAAACCGAATATTTTATATACACTACACAGCTAGCTGCAATAATCAAAAAAAAAATCTTTAATATGCTTTTTAACTCATTTGTGAAGTGCATTAAATAATAATAAATATTATTATTATTATTAAAAAATAAATGGTTTCAATTTTTATTTTTTGCACAAAGCTGAAAAAGACAAAAAAAAAAAAAAAATAATAATAAAAACAATTCAGAACAAACAATTTGTTAAACAGTATTTAACAAAATTTATTTGCAACAATTTAATTGATACAAAAAAAAAAAATATTAATAAATAAAAATTAAAAATAATTCCGTTTTTTAATAGAAAAAGTGCAATTAGCGTTTTTGAACAATTTTTTTTGATAACAAAAGAAGCCTGAACCAAAATAAATAAATAAAAACAAGCAAAAACTGAAACAGCATTATTAAAAAAATTAAAAATTAAAAAAAAAAATTAAACAAAAAAAATTAAGTTGTTTTTTTTTTTTTTTGCGCAGTACTAGTAAAATATAATTAAATAAGACAAAGAACAATTGTGTATTAAGCTTAAAAAAAAACTTATAAAAATAATTAATTAATTAATTAATTAAAAACAAAGCAAAAACAGATAATTGAAACATGAATTTGATTATTTCAAAATGTGGCTGTGATAATTGAAAATATATATATACATACATATATATATATATATATTAAATAAATAACTAAATGTATAAGTCGAAAAAAAAAAAAATTAAATAATTATAAAAATTTATAAACAAAAATATATATACCTAACATATATACTTATTATGCATACTATTTATATAATATATATACATACAGACATACATACATAGTATGCAGTTTTAGTATATTAAGTTTTAAATTTAAGATTTTATATATATACAACAACAACAAACATACATATATATACCACAAAGAAAATATAAATTAAGCTTAGAAAAAAAAAATAAATAAAATAAATAAACTAAAAAAAAAAAATTACAACTATATACAGTAAAATAATTAAAGTAATTATATATAAATATAATTAAAAATTGTTTCTATATAAAATATAAATATTTCTGTTTAAATATGATTTTACCAAAAATAAATAATTTTTTTTTTTTTTAAATTGATTGCAAAATAAAAATTTTAAATATTAAAAAGAACTTTGCATTTGTTATTTGAGTTTATTAAAAAAAAAAAAAAAAGTGTCGCTTTTTCGTTTCAATGCTGCTAAAGAAGTTTACAGTACCAAAAAAAAAAAAAAATTTTTTTTTAAAAAAATACACATATCTACCATAATATGCCAACTGCTTACATATATATATATATATAATATATATATATAAATATTTTTTTTTTTTTTAACTAAAACCGCCAAAAAACGAGCTTCTTTATGCAAACTGCTTAAATTCTCTGTACTCAGTCAATTTTAAATAATATCAAATGCAAAGTAAACAATAGTTAATTAAATTACATCAATCAATCAATGAATCAATCAAACAAACAAGCAAGCAAAATGAAAAAAAAAAAAAAATAAAAAACAATTTCAAACAAGCAATCAACGAAACAATTGAGAAAGCAAAAACAAAAACAAAAAAGCATAGCAACAAGCAATCAATTAACACATCAATCAAGACATCAATCATGCATAAAAAAGAAAAATTAAAAATAAATAAATAAACTTTATTTTTTTTTTTGTTAATATAAGTTTAAAAAAAAAATTTATATATTAAATGCCTATTTTTTATATATATTAAATGTTAATAGTTTAAATTGTTTTTATTTTAGCTATTTCTATATTTTTTATTTAATTTAAATTTTTGACAATGCAGCAAACTGATTGATTGTTTATGTTTATTTTAATTTTAAATATATAAAATATTTGTTTTTTTTTTTTTTTGTAATATAGTTAAATAATTTTTTTATATAACTATATGCATTACAATTACTATTAAATATATACCTTATATACATTTAAATAAATAATAAATATATATATATATAAAAAATTTAAAAATTAAAAAAAAAAAACGAAAAAACTACACAAATAAAAACATTGAATAGTTTTCAAAACCAAAATGATTTTCTTTTATTTTTATTTTATTTAATTTTATTGTTTTAAAATTTTTTTTTTATTTTATTTTTCTTAAATACAAAAAAAAAAAAAAAAATAATAACATTATTGAAGAGCTTTCGAGAGTTGTAATAAACACAGCATTCATCAAACACTTTAAGCTTTTAATAAGCTTTGAAAAAAAAATATATTTCTTTCTCTGCATAGTTTGTCTCATTTTCATAGCTGCACAGTGCTCAATTGCTGTGGATGGCAGGGAGAGTAGAAGACTTCACACACACACACACTCAGCACACCAGCAATCATTGCTGACATTCAGTAAGACTCGAGCATATTGCTTCATTCGGAACTTCTGGAAGAATTTTTGTTACAATATTTGCTTGGTTCTGCAATTCACAATTCCTCACAAACGATTTTAAAGAGAATCTTTGCAATTTGAACTTAAGTTGCGATTGGTGATATACTCATTGAGTGCTAATGAGATATTGGTCCTCATGAGATATCATCAGACGGTTGCTGTACAATTCAAAATTTCATATTAGATGTTTTTTTTTTGCATTAATTCGAATAAAATACATTTCCATGAATGAATGGTTTCATTTGAATGCTTTCGAATAATTTGTACTCATTCTAAATTATACGAAGTCATTGTATGAGTGAAAGTGATACACACGAATATTCTGAATGCCTCGATTAAAGCTGTGTATAAAGATGCCAAAACGGAAATGAATGAGTGAATTAATGAATGACTCACTGAGTTTGAGTGTATGGAATGGCAGAAACTTATAAAGATAAAATTCCAAAGAAGCGACATGAATGTAAATGTGTGAGCATACGAATACAGTTTGAGTTAATATGAATTATTCGAATACAATAGACAGCGACATGAATGTGTGAATGACTGAGCATACGAATACAGTTTGAGTTAATATGAATTATTCGAATACAATAGACAGCGACATGAATGTGTGAATGACTGAGCATACGAATACAGTTTGAGTTAATATGAATTATTCGAATACAATAGACAGCGACATGAATGTGTGAATGACTGAGCATACGAATACAGTTTGAGTTAATATGAATTATTCGAATACAATAGACAGCGACATGAATGCAAATGAGTGTAAAATGACAAACACAAACGCTGCGACTAACACACACACACAAACACAGTCTCGTCGACTGTCGACTCTCTTTTATCGGTACTCATGTACCATGGAATGGCACAACATTTGGCACATTCGAATCATTCGAGTGAACGAGTGAATTCGTTAATAGTGTCGAACTCAAATTCATATAAACTCATTTCAAAATAACTCTTATGGTATGCTATAGCACTCAATTTTTTTTTTCCGTGTATTCATGCAGAGCTATAGTGTCGATCTCTCTCTCTCTCTATATATATAGATTGAATGATTTTGAATCTATAAGCGTCAAAGTTGTGTATGTGCTATGAAATGAGTGAATGTGATATATTCATTTTAGTGGTTCCCATGAATCCATTCTTTGATCTGTTCAGAACTTACTGCTCGCAACTGACTTCATTGTCCAGCAAATCTTTTTGATGCTGATTTATTGAATTCCTTGAAAACTTCGAAACATTCGAATTAATGAATGTTTCGAATTATTCAAAGTCAGAAGACAAAATTAGGCCATAGCGCAACTCTAGAACTGCAAGCCAAAGTGTGAATGTATGTGTATGCTAATGGGACATAATTTTTGCCAATTTACTTCGTTAAGCGTTCGTGCTTTTGCATATGAAAATACTGTTATTACCAAAAAACAACAATAAAAAAAAAAATCAGCTTTCATGTCTATTTTTTATTTATTTTTTAATTATATAAATTAATTCGTTGAAATTAATTTCTTAAATATTAAAATGTTTTTAACAAATAACTAATTAAATTTGAATTAAATTTTTAATTAAAATTTTTTTTTTTTATAATCCCTTAAAAAGTATTAACTGAACTATACCTCCTAATCTATGGACCACTTTTGTAAGTTTGTACAACAGACTACATTATATATTTTTTTTTTTGGTAAGAATTTAATAAACTTAAAAAAAAAAAATAATAAATAAAAAACGCCACACTAATCTAGTTTAAAAAAAAAAAAACTCAAAATAAGTGCTTTTTCTATTAGAAAATATTAAAAAAAAAAAAAAAAAAACTATTCAAATTTTATTATGATTTGCTTTAGTGTGATACAAATGGAAAGTTAATTCAATAAAACAAATTAGTTATTAAGTTAATTATTTAAGCATAAAATATACTTAAAAAAAATTAAATTTAAAAGAAAATATTTATACATATATGTATATAAAATAAGTATTTCTAGATATACGAACATGCTACAGAATTTTTCTGAACTGATAAAAGAAAATCGTTTTTTTTTTTTGGTTTTTTTTTAATTAAAAAAATAAAAAATTTACTTTCGGGCATTAGTAAGTTTTTTATTAATTTATAATTTGTGTAAATAATACAAAAAAAATTGTAATTAATTTAGGACCAAACAAAAGTTCGAGGTTTAACTTTTAAAATAAATAAAAAAAAACCATTAAAATAATTAAATGTTTTTTTTTTTTTTGTCGTATTTCTGGAATCGTAGCTGAATAGAAGAAATTTTATATTTATATATGAACATACAAAATATATATATATATATATGTGTATTTAAAATTAAATAAAAAAATTAAGAGAGACCAGCATTATAAATAAAATTAAGTATAAAATGCTTAAACAATTAATTAAAAAAAAGTAATATATTATTATTAACAATTATTACTATTAATAATAATATAATATTAATATTAATAATTATTAATATTATTAATTGAAACTAAGTAGTAAAAGAATTAGTAAAAAAAAAAATAATTAGTAATTAATAATAATATTAAAAATAATTAACAAGAACAAGGACAAAATTAATTAACAAAGTGGCTTCTCGTTGTAAATTTTTTGCGCATAAAAAAGAAAAATTAGAAACAAAAAAAAAAAAAAAAATAAAAAACATTTTGTGTATTTGTAGTTTTGTAAAATATATCATGAAACATATATAAAAAAGAGGGAAATATTATAAAAAATAAATTAAAAAAAAATTAGCATATAAAACAAATGTAAACCGGACTTAATTTATTTATTTAAAATAAAAGCACGGTTTATATTTGAGGAAAAAAAGTGTCTCAATGTATTGTAAAATATTTATTAATTAATTAATTAATAAATTGCTTAACAAGAAACAAGAAACTTAATAATAAGTCTAAAAATTAAGCAAAAAAAAAAAATTATAAAGTAAATAAAATAGTAAAATAAATGTTAAAACTATTAAAAATATTTTTTTTTTTTTTTAGAAAATAATTTAAATATTATACTTATATATATATATATAATTATATATATATATATTTATATACATTGTATATAGATACCTACATAATACATATATAAAAACGAAAAAAAAAATAAAATAAAATATTTAATTAAAATTAAAAATAATTAAATTATCTTTTTATTATGATAGTTCGGCACTGTACCGAATGAGAAAGAAAGAATCCCCAAAGTTATACCCATTATGGTCAGAAGTGATAGAGGAGTCTATATAGCCATGTCCTCTGTCCGTCCGTAAGAACGAAAGGATCTCGGAATTTTTCTAGTTTATTTTAAAATTTTTTCTGTACTGGTACAGGGCCTCTCACAGTCGGTTACACCCGACTGTAATTTTCTTACTTGTTTAGTAAAGGTTTTATGGTGGAACTTATACTGCATTCAGGAAGGCGCAAAGGCTGCTGTAGTCTTCTGACAAGTACGAAGAGATCTCAGCATATCTGATCATTCCAACGCGTGTCCCGCCGTCCTCTATTTCAGCGTCCTCCAATCAACCATGCGTGCTGGATCTCTTTCATACATTCGAATTTTATGTCAAACTCATCGAATAGCTCAGACAGCTCGTGGTTCATAAGGGACCAATACTCGTCGTCGACTCTTATAGAATCAAAAATTCTACAAAGCATCTTTCTCTCCAAGACTTCAAACGCCATTTTGTCTGACTCAATCTTGGTCCATGCTTCTGTGTCATATAGTAGAAACTGAAAAATATCAGCGTTTTGTAGATCTTTTCAAGAAGGGCTTTACTTCTAATTTTCTTCCTCAGCCTCTAAATTGCATCTCCAGGCTGACGTTGTTGTTGCTGGTTATCTCGATTCCAAGATAGACGAAGTTTTCTGCAACACTGAAGTTGAAATTCTCCATCGCCAATGACCGTCCAAGACGCGACGCCGGAGTTCGAGAAGACACTGGACCCATGAGCCAAGACTGTTTTTCAATCTCTGAGAACGCATTGCTGACTTGCCGTTCCTGAGTGCCGATGATGTCGATGTCATCGGCGTGAGGGAGCAGCATCACTTCCTTTTGGAACATCGAGCCCGACATATTCTATATGTACGTACACTGGCGTAGGATGTATACCATCAGAAGATTGAAAAAATCGCACGACAGAGCATCGCCTGCCTGAAACCTCTTTTGGTATCAAAGGGGTAGTAGAGGTTTTTCCCCATCCTGACAACGCTTTGTGTGTTAGATAGCATCGCCATGCAAAGACAGACAATCGTTGCCGGGATACCTAGTGCAGACAGGGCGTCGTTAAACTTCATTCGTATCGACGTGTCCAAAGCGGCTTCATAGTCGAAAAATTTATGATGTGTGTCTATGCTTAAATAACGGGTCTTTTCCAAGATGGCGTTTCTCCTCTCTCCGTTTCTCTCGATATTGCTCTCTAACAGCTCGCGTTGCTCCTGACTGCTGAGCATTCTTCTCTGCAGTAGCATTGCGACATTTCTCGTCGTACCAAGAATTCTTTACAGGTTTTGTTTAACCAATGACATCCTTGGCAGCCCTCTATCCATGAAGCGGGTGATGTGTCTCCAATGCTCACATACATCTTAAGAAGACGGAGTGGTTTTATGGTGCAGTCGGGAGAGTGTGTCTGAGAAGGCTTCGGAGGTTTTTTGTGATTGTGTCTAGCTTTCGTTTCGGATTGAGTCGAACGCTGAACCTTGTGCGTTCCTTGGCTGACCATGAACTTTCGCACATCCGCCAACAAGCTCGATGTGTGCCTTCCATCTCAACCTATATGGGCTTCTTTGGAGCCTTAAGAAGCGACCTTTTAAGTACGATCAAAATAGAGCAAAGTAGGGCTAGAATATTTTTTGAGTTTGACGAGATACCAGACTCGTTTAAAGGCAGACTCCACAATTCTGTGAAGCTCTTCAATTGTGCTGTAGACAAAGAGGCATAAGATTCCTGGACCTAGCGATGCTTACAATTCTAGCGGCAATCAATGTTTCTTTTTTCTTCGATATCAAGGCAGGAGACTGATCGGCCTGTAGGATTCTAAATTGTGCTCGAGCTTACTGGCCGGCCTTCTTGGGTTTCTGATGTTTTATTATGGCGGCAGAAACTTCTCCATAGTAAACGGTGAATGTTTTAAACGTTGTGAACAGAGAAGAGTTTGCGAAATCTTGGTCAGAAAATTTACTGGAATATGATGTATGAAAGGGTGCTGAATTTCGCAAATTGGAGTAAAACACTTGTTTAGTAAGTCTGAGGGAAATACTTGTAATTTGTGGGAAAGGTGCGACAAGAAGATGTGCCGACAATAATACAAAAAATGATGCAAATTATTGGTACAAAACCCATATGAATCTACTCGTAGCAAAAGTTTCTTAAATTTTTGTTTGTTCCAATGTTTATTCCGGCTAAACTCTGAAGTCGGCTGAACCGATTTTGACGAGACTCTCACTGCCAGATAGTTGATATATTTAGGAATATCTCGAAGAAGTATTGGAGGGTACGATGCTCCACCGGCTATATATATATATATATATATTTGCATCCATTTGAGGTACAGCAATGATATTTGGTATACATGCTAATGTAATCAGGAGAAGTAAGATCCATTAGAAAATTGGGTATAGTTTGACTGTTTATAGGGAACATACAGAGACACAACACATTAATTTTGATAACTGTTTTAAGCTATATGTGACTGGTCATGTGCTCATAAGTGGTCATGATGTCATGCGTATTTCACGACCCACACATATTCATTAAGTCCATGACCGGTCATGTGTTCGGGTGACTACGTTTCACGCTAATTTTACGTTTCACACGGTTGCACGAAGTCGATGACTGGGCAATGTGTTAGGGTGGTCATAGATGGTCATGAACCGGGCATGTTTTAAATTTTTACAATAATTTTTAAGAGGTTTCAATACAAAAAAAAAAAAAATTCTCAAATTTTTTTTTCTAATTTATCAATTCTCCAACTCTTGGGACATTAAGCACATCTCTAAATGTTGTGTCTCCTTGTTGGCGCATGTTTGGTTTGAGTTCAACCAGGCGGTTCTGGTTCTGGTTGTTGAAAAACTTCGAACAGGTCATAACTGCATTAGACCAAAGAGTAAAATATTTATGCCTCCGAAACAAGAGAACGTTCGGGATTTTCAGTTGACGCAAACGGGAGTCCATTTCTATGTTTGGTAATAGTTCTTCACCAGCTTCAGGTTTTATAGCCTTTGACTGTTCATAAATTTCAAATGCATTTTCAAGCTGTTGGTTCCTTCTACTTATTTCCTTCAAACGATTCTCTCGAGCTAAGAAAGCCTCTTTTGAATTGTCGAAATCTTCAAGTAATTCAGTAGTACTAGGGTCAACTTCAGGCCTCAGCTATCAGCTATCAACAAAGCTGTACGTTGATCTAATCAATTGAGATTGTTTGAACTAAATATTACAAAATAGTTTGGAGCTCCTAAACATCTGATTTGAGCTAAAAGTGATGTGAAACCATTTGTCGAATGTGGATTGAAATTTCGCATCAATAGGTAACCATCAGCTTCAATAGGATAAGCTGCCAAATTTCGCTCTGTTTGGAACCTTATATTGCTGTAGATTTGTTCACCTGCTATCATTTTAAGATTAAGGATAAATATTTGTAGATCGATGGTGTGGTGAAAGATTTCAGGCTCTTAGGAAGTTTTTCCAGTTGCATAGCATTGTACGCCTGCAAATCCTGATGTGAATATGTCATCGTTGCCTTGATGCCATGAAGGAAGTATAATTCTGCAGAAATCTTTGATTTCCATGTAAGCACTAGCATCATCCGTAGGTTCTTCACACCTCTCTACAGTAATCTCTGCTGGTGTTTCTTCTACTCTTCAAAGTATTGCATACTTTTAGGCATATAGTGAAAGTCACTTTAGCACCTCATTCGAATGGCTGAAATAGCTCCAGCACGCATGGTTTACATGGGGGGCGCAAACTTGATTGGGCGCCGACATAGAGGACGACCGGGCATGCGTTGGAATGACAAGGTATGGAGAGATCTCTCCAGACTATGGAGGCTGTCGCGCTTTCTTAGATGCGACCATGATCTTTAGACGGTTGACGGCCATTTAAGTTCAACTGATCGAAAGCTATTGCATGCAATTTTTTACGAAGTTTCCGTTGAACTGGCAGACGTACGATGATTCTTTTATCTGGATTACGACAAATAGTTTCACAAAATATATCTTTGCAGCTGCGTTGCTCAGATGTAAGTTTGTCAGCAGGCTTACAAAACATCTTCAAATCTCCAAAGACTTTCCAAGTTATGGTTGATTGTGTTCTCGAACGAATTGAATGTTGGTAGCTTCCAGAAACAATCCATCCGAGCAAAGTTTTTTGAAGGATTGGCATTTTAGATCCATGTTTGATCTGGCCAACTGCCAAGATGCTGAAGAATGCTTCGACAACAGTGATAGAACCTTTCATCCGCAAGAGACTCCTCTTGTTCTGAGCTAAATTAAAAATCATCGCCTGAGCAATCTGTTTGTCACTACCCAGTGATTGCAGTCAGCTATAGATTGCAGATGCATTATCGACCAAAGAAGCACTTCGATTCAATTTTGGTTCAATACTTCCTGTTTGGTTCCATTTAAACGCTTCGATTCTTCAGATATCTCCCAGAAACTTGCTCAAAAGTCAAAATTACATATACGACCTGTTGTTGATTTTTGCTTTCTTACTTTAAAATATATTAAAACCCATTAAATACTAAGCATGAATCACCATAAATAATATATAATTCCGATGCCATGTCATGTCTACGCAAAGCTCAGGAAGATCGGCTGTAAACAACGAGTACAGCAGTGGACCCAGCACGCTTGCTTGGACGACACCAGATTTTACAATCTGCATGTTGTACAGCTTATCTCGTATTTACGCCTGGAAGCGGTGTTCCTTCAGCTAAGATCGGAGCATTTGAAAAAAAAGATGGTTCATCTTAGCCAAGAGTACGGCGTGCAACACTCAATCGAAGGCTCTCTGCACATCGACAAATATTCCATTGTCGTCGAAAGTCTTCAAGACACAGTTACTAAGACTGGAATATTATTCAAGCTTATAGCAACCCTCGCTCATGACAATGATCCCTTAGCCCGAGAAATTGCATACAGAAGTTTAGAGTGCGTCCCCGACCTGTGTTAGTTGTTGGAAAATATTATATTTAACCGAATTTGAAACTAAAAACCGTTACTCAGAGAATTCCAAAGTCATGGTAACTCAGAAAAATAGCGTGGCTGCTGGGCCCCAACAAATCGATTCTGAGTCCTATAAGGATGTATGCGCTTCAGATATACGCAATTGTCGCCAAATGCAACGCGAAACCAAATCACCCAAGTCACCCAAGGCCAAATACTAAAATGTTTCATGGACATCGAAAGAGGACTTGAAGTCCCTAAAGTAAGCAAAGTTATTCAGGCACAAGCGTGTAGGTATACGGAACGCCTTAGGAGGAGGGAGGAGGCCTTCCAGCCAGACCAGTATATCAAGAAAAACAGCGGAGGTATTCCATTTATTCTCAAACCCCTTTAAAGAGCTTTTGCAAAAAATCTGTAGGAGAGATTTCAGCTGTTCGATACAGCGTCGCCAAGAAGAGTACAGCAAGTGGCCGAATCTCAAGAAGCCCCACTGCAGATGGCCCTTTCTGTAGCTCTTATCACCCTTACTGAAGTGGAAAAGAATATCAAAGCCTTTCGCAATAACAAAGTTCAAGACGAGGATCATTTTGCTAATCGCTTCAACAAGCTGCTCCCTCACAAAGCTCTGCTATTCCTCGTGCTGATTTTCAACTCTGCACTTCGGCCACTTCCCAGGCGCATGGAAGAAGGCCAACATCATCATGCTACACAAAAGTGCTAAGTGGACTCGTATCATCCGTTAAGCCTTCTGTCAGTATTTGGCTAAATATTGGAGAGGTGCATTCTGAGAAGGTTTCTTGAGATCAGGGCGTTTAAAAAGGCATTTCCAAAGTTTCAGTTTGGGTTCACGTTAAGTTACACGCCCAATGAACTTTGATAGATTTCACGGAAAGAAGTGTATCGTTGAAGCTTTTTTGAATATCCAGCAGGCATTTGACAGTGGCAAATGGCATGCAGTACTCCTGCATAAGCTTAAAGGATTGCTCAACCCACAGTTCTACCTAATTGTCAAACGATTTCTATACGAGCGCTCCTTCAAAGTTGTTCAGGAGCAAAGAGAGTCAGATGTGGTGTATAGCCTGTACTGGCCAAATCTCCTTCAGATGTATTTGAAAAGATTTAAGAACAGCGCCTGTAGATGGAATCTTGCTATAAATCCTTTAAACCTCTCTTGGGGCATACTTATATGGAAAGCTCATAGCCCAGAAGAATGCTCACAAGTAACTGGGCATCATCACTCTGGACAAACTGAGTTAACTGCAGTAAGTTATCGCTCACCAACAAGAACAAACATCTATAAAGTTCTTCTGGCAGCCATCTGGAGATATGGTATTCAAGTCTAACCTCAATTCAAGTAGTGCAGTCACAAATTTTGCTAAGAATAGAGATATTGAAAAAGAACACCAGTTACTGAGGGTCGGAGATGTTATCAACCGCCAATTATTGAATCCCTTTCCATATTTCAACTCAGTACAGATTCCAATTTCAGTGGAACTAAAGATGCGGCGTAATCTCTTCTCAAATTCCCACTCGAATCGCATCACAGCTTCATATTATCAGACAAACTGTTTTTGCTTGCACTCTTCTCTTCTCTTCTCATTTCATTGTTTTTGTTTTTTGTTTATAGTTCCTGTCGCACTCCCACATACTCTTCTCTTCTCTTCTCATTTCATTGTTTTTTGTTTATAGTTCCTGTCGCACTCCCACATACATTCCATTCCACTTAAGTTCAATGAGTGCAGTTTTTGTTTTTGTTTCTACAAGAGATGACAACAGGTGTCAAAAGAATTCAAAGACAATGAGAGGAGTTAGTTGCGCGCCGGTTTTTGATAAAGTAGAATCGTGGCGCGTGTGAATTCGTGTGTAAAAGTGAAGAAATTTTATAATTTATTTAATTAAAATTAATTAATAAATGGCTAAGTAATTAATAATGGCTATGCAAGTTGAGGTTAAAGTGTTAATCGTTTAAAATAAGTTTTTTGCAATTAAATTTGTTTTGTTTTATTTTTGTGTTTGTTCGAAAGCAAAGCAAATGAAACTGCTCTCTTTTTATTGCAATTCAAAGCCAAAAAAAAAGCATAATAAAATGGAAAATGTGTTTTTTTTTAAATGTGTGTGTGTGTGTGTGTGAAAGTCTTGTTTAAAATAAAAGTAATCGATTAAATAAGTTTTTACAATTAATTTTGGTTTGTATTTTTTTTTTTTTTTTTTCTGAATGCGAAATTGTGTTTGTTTTATTGTCTGCGAGCAAAGCAAATGAAGCTGTTCTCTGTTGTTAAACAAAGCAAAGAAACAGCTGCTGCTCTCTTCCAAACGCCAGAGCAAAATCTATTTCAAGTTATATGTAATAAAATAATAATAATAAATAATAATAATAATCGCTAAAATACGTAATTCGAACTCGTTAATAAATATAGAAGCTGCTTCATTGCAAAAATTGGCTAAGGTAAGTCACTGCAAAATGTACAAAAGTCTCTTCTAGCATTTAATATTGACGAAAAAAAATTGAATTCTTCAAATTTGTACGAACTGAGAACTGTTATGAAATTTTAGAGAATAAAGTTTTCTTCGGTATTGGCATATGCAAACTTATTTACTTACTGAAAGGACCTTCAAACGTTGTTCGGTCGTGGCCGCATTCAGATAGGAGAGATCTCTCCCTCATTCCAAAGCGTGCCCGGTCGTGCTCTACCGCGTCGAATGAGGTGAACAGCTGGACTATGTTAAACTCATCCAATAGCTCGAACAGCTCGCGGATCATACGGCAACTATACGGCTTCGTCGCCGACTCTAAAAGTATCAAATATGCTGCATCGAATCTTTCTCTCAAAGACTTTCAACGCCTTTTCATCCGACTCAATTACGGTTCATGCCTCTGCGCCATACAATAGGACCGGGAGTTGCAGCGTCTTATAGTTCCTTAAAATCGTCCTTCAGAAGTGTACTTACATAACTTCTAAGTTGCTTGCTCAGCCCAAAATAGCATCTATTTGTAAGCGTATTTCTTCACCTGACTTCCAGGCTGGTTATTGTGGATCCAAGATAGATGAAGGAGAAATTCTCCATCGTCGCTGACCGTCCAAGATGCGATGACGGCGTGCGAGAAGACATCAAGTAATTCGTCTTGTTCTCATTCACCGCTAACCCAGTGAGCCCAGAACCGTTCCTGCGTGCAGATGATATCAATGCCATCCGCGTACGCGATCAGCATCACATCCTTTTGGAAGATGAAGCCCGAAATATTGTGTATGTATGGACACTGGCGTAGGATGTATTCCATCAGCAGATTGAAAAAATCGCACGACAGCGCTTTAGCCTATCTGAAACCTCTTTCCGATGGAAAGCGCGGTCTCCATTCTTAAAGATAGAACAGAGATTCCAATAATTGGGTATGCGTTCATCGGACCATATTTCGCATAAAAGTTGGTGCATACTCTTAACCAAGTCTTCGCCGCCGGTCTTAAATAACACAGCTGGCGCCCATCAGAACATGCCGCTTTGTTATTTTTCAGCTTTTTAACAACTGAATCGACCTCGTTATAGCCCGGTGGCTCTACAATAGTGACATCATTAACTGGTGGTTCCGGTGTCATTTCTCTATGGGCGGAATTGTGCGCTTCATGACTCCTCCATAATCTCAGTGATTCCTGTTCATCCGAAAACAGATTTCCATTTTCATCCTTACAGAAAGATACTCCGGGTTTAAAACCTTCAGTCAGACGCTTGATCTGTTGATAAAATTTTCGAACTTCATTTCCGTCACCTAACATCCTCAAAGCCTTGCTTCTTTTGAGAACATCAATCAGCTGTATATTTGCACCATCCCAATTAAGTGCGCGGACATTCCAGTTGCATATCCGTAAATCGTGATCCTTATATCGTTTGCGGGGGTCATCATCTTAGGATTCCTTCCGAAGCTTTCTTTTTTGTTTTCATTGGAGATTTATTTTTACAGTGGCGGGTCCCAGCGAATACATAAAAAATGGTTGGCCCAAACATAAGAAAACGGTTCAAATAGAAGTGTCACCGTACAACGGTATTAAAGATGCACCACAGAATTGTAGTCCCCAAAGAGCTCAGGTCACAAATGTATTCATATATTCATGGAGGTCACATGGGTATTCAAAGATGTTAAAATTTAGCTAGAACAACAGCTTCTTGGCCTAACAACGCAATTTTATGTGTTTGAGGATATTCCTGATCTTAAAGTTAGTCTGGAAGGTAAGTGTGGCTGTGTGAATGCTGGCTTTACTTCTTTATCATCTTACGCACTGCTGCAGTGGCCACGAACCCAGATTAATTTGGTTTTGAATAGGCCAACATGTCTAACGGTAAATTTTTCTTTTATTTATGTAAAAAAAGTGGAAAACACTGAATGCGAAGAATCTTTTACTTGATTAAATATTTCCGTCAGATTGTTAAAACGATTTTTGTGTCTTGTAAAATATAGTTCGTGCCTCTCATCCATATCGCACGGGAATTCCTGAAGCCGAAATAGTTTCATAGACCGTGAACCAATGTTCTATAAACAGTTAGAAACATTGGATACATAAGAATATTTTTCCACATATATAAATGATATTCAGATGAAATGAGGGAATAATATTTCTACGTCGGTTTGCTATGAACGATCGACCTGAATTTTTATTTCTTTACTGCTTTGCCATTCTTTAATACTAATTCGATATGAAATCTGAAGAACAAACTCAGCAAATCGTATCCGTTGTCGTACATGAATATGTTCCGATATAAAATTGGCCAGTAATACTTCTTCTAACTAAACTTAGAGATCTGTACCTTAAAAGTTTATCTGAGAGTGCTGACGTCATTGTTTTTACTGAAACATGGCTTCAACCGCATATTTTAAATTCTGAAATATTCTGTGACAACTTTGTTTCATTTCTGAAAGATTGTCCTAATCGAAATGGGCTCATATATACCTCCTTTATAGGATATGAGGTTACGGGAAAAAGATCATATTATAGTTCTGGGAGATATTAATTTTACCCAATATAAAATGGTCTATGACTGATGATTCTTCCATTTTAATACCAACTGTTTACAATGTTTTTCTAGATAGTCTTCTTCATTTGTCTTTGCAATATTTCAGCTCGGTTTCTGGATCTGGTATTTGTTGACATTGGTTTTAATATATCCGTTGACAGAATACCTCCGGGAATATTACCGGAAGAGAATTATCATCCTACTTTGCAGCTTTCTTTTCAGCTCGATAAAGATCCTCCTCGTCTGTGAACTGTTAAATCACTTCAACGTATTAGACTACTCCTAGTCAAATTAGCTGTTATTAAATAATGATTGGAAAGGTATCGAGGCTTGCACTGACGTCGATGCCGCTTTCATATACTTTGACAGATGTATTCCTCACACAACTGTGTCTAATTCAGCCAATAGACAGGCTACCTTGGTTCTCTCGTAGTCTCAGTTGTTTAAAAAATTTTAAATCTCTCCGGTTCCACTGTCGATAACAGTACATTTTCTATTGCTCAATAATCCTAAAAGCTTTTTAACTTTGTCAATCTTAAGCGTACAAATTCAGCTTATCCTGCTTACTTTATTCTTGATCGTAGTGAAGCATCCTCTGATACTCAGAAATCGCATTTGTTTGCTTCTTTCTTTCCATCTACCAACACTTATTCTTCTCCTAACTGTACAACATCTTATCCCATCCTACAATTTTATATCTCTTTAATCTATTAAGTTTTCATGCCTGCCTAGTTCTGATAATATTCCTAGTTGTTTAATAAAACAATGTGCCAGCTCCACTTGTGTTCCTTTATCTTTTCTTTGAAACAAAGCAAATTCCCAACTCTTTGGAAACAATCTTTTATTACCCCTCTACACAAGAAGGGCAGGAAATCTGATGTCTCGAATTATATTATTTGCACAAATTATCACTGACCGATCGGTTGCAACGATCGGTTATGTCATTGGTTAGTCCACTGCAGCATGGATTTGTTAAAGGCAGAGATCCATTTGTACCAATCTTTTAGAATTGACTTCTATCGTAAATAAAGGTTTTCATCTCAAACATTTTCGCCAGTGCAGGGAGAAGACTGATAGGCCTATAGGCATCAGCATCAGTCAGCTGTTTTTCCCGCTTGGGGATAATCGTGATCAGCGCAGACTTCTAGATTTTTGGAAAGTTCTCCAATTTAAAGCTGCTATTAAAGATCAAACCTATAAACAGCATGGCTTTTAGTGGCAACAGCTTAATAGTTCGGTTGTCCAAACAGTCATCACCCGGCGACTTTTTAGCTTTCTTGCAGCGTGACCGATTGCGAGGGCAGTGCCATTTGATAAGGTGCATCAGCTGTGCTCTGAACTTAACTCAGCATATGGTCCGAAGTCAAGCTTAATGGCTGAATTTTGTCCTGCGATGATCTCCGCTTTCTGCTGACTTTTGGATTCTTTAATGGCCTTTTCGCAGAAGCTTGTCTCTTGAAGTAAAGCAAATAATTGGAGTCTGCATTAGTGCTCGCGTTGTCCAGCATAGCATCTACTTGGTGTTGTCTGGAGTCGATTTGTCAGCCTTTTGTATATTCGCCACACGCGAATGTCTCCTGACCTGGCGTACTCATTTCTTACCCTTCTTTTCAGGCAAAGGAGAGCGGCAGCAATGTGAGGCAACTGTACTCCGTGGTGTTGGTTTGACATTAATGGGGTTCTCGAGGCAGCTTTTGCCTCGGGACGATGTATTTCCGTATTTCAGTTAACTCTGCTGTCAAGTTCCGCTCTGAAGATATTAACACAAGAGCCAGATGGAAGCAGCCGTTCTCTGAGGAGCTTGTATTGGGGCAACTGGTGCAGTGTGTCTATTATTGGTAAATGATCAGATCTAAGATCAAAAAGTCTATTTGAATCAATACCGTTGAATAAAGAGAAAGCTATGCTGTCGGCGTGAGCTGAGTGCTGTACGAATATAGCTTTGGGTCTCCGGTGGCTAAAACATGACAAGTTCTACTGACTAGTGCTTCTTGCAGTCGCTTACCTCGCGTGGACCATGGATGTTTGACGTTGAAGTCGCCATCCGATATTTCAATACCCCGACTTCAATTGGTCTAAGACTGGGTCACCCAAACCTCACACATGTTCATCTCTCCACTCAAATGAACAATGCTCCAACATTCTGCCCACATTTCCAAATCTATAGAATCCTAGTACACATAAAAGAACAAATGCCCAATTCAAGCGACATCTCAAATTAGCTAAACGGTCTTCAATCCAAAACTTCACCTCTGAAATAAATCCTACAACTAATACTAATAAGATTTGGTCAAACATTAGAACTTTCTGCGGCACAAAACAACAAACAAATCGCATGTTGCGGAAGAATTTTGTCAATATTGGTCGCAAGATTCTGAAGATTCAAATTATTCTACACTCTAAAGACTCTCCTATAGCCACCCCAGTATTCAACGTTTTAAAAGCAAAAAAAAGAAAATTAATAATATTTTTTAATCGACTGAGACTTCGAGAGAACCAAGGTACCCTCAATTGGCTGAATTTGAGCCAGTTGTGTGAGGAATACATCAGCCAACGTCAGTGCAAGCCTCGATAACTTTCCAATCATTATTTAATAACAGCTAATTTGACTAGGAGTAGTCTAATACGTTGAAGTGATTTAACAGTTCACAGACGAGGAGGATCTTTATCGAGCTGAAAAGAAAGCTGCAAAGTAGGATGATAATTCTCTTCCGGTAATATTCCCGGAGGTATTCTGTCAACGGATATATTAAAACCAATGTCAACAAATACCAGATCCAGAAACCGAGCTGAAATATTGCAAAGACAAATGAAGAAGACTATCTAGAAAAACATTGTAAACAGTTGGTATTAAAATGGAAGAATCATCAGTCATAGACCATTTTATATTGGGTAAAATTAATATCTCCCAGAACTATAATATGATCTTTTTCCCGTAACCTCATATCCTATAAAGGAGGTATATATGAGCCCATTTCGATTAGGACAATCTTTCAGAAATGAAACAAAGTTGTCACAGAATATTTCAGAATTTAAAATATGCGGTTGAAGCCATGTTTCAGTAAAAACAATGACGTCAGCACTCTCAGATAAACTTTTAAGGTACAGATCTCTAAGTTTAGTTAGAAGAAGTATTACTGGCCAATTTTATATCGGAACATATTCATGTACGACAACGGATACGATTTGCTGAGTTTGTTCTTCAGATTTCATATCGAATTAGTATTAAAGAATGGCAAAGCAGTAAAGAAATAAAAATTCAGGTCGATCGTTCATAGCAAACCGACGTAGAAATATTATTCCCTCATTTCATCTGAATATCATTTATATATGTGGAAAAATATTCTTATGTATCCAATGTTTCTAACTGTTTATAGAACATTGGTTCACGGTCTATGAAACTATTTCGGCTTCAGGAATTCCCGTGCGATAAGGATGAGAGGCACGAACTATATTTTACAAGACACAAAAATCGTTTTAACAATCTGACGGAAATATTTAATCAAGTAAAAGATTCTTCGCATTCAGTGTTTTCCACTTTTTTTACATAAATAAAAGAAAAATTTACCGTTAGACATGTTGGCCTATTCAAAACCAAATTAATCTGGGTTCGTGGCCACTGCAGCAGTGCGTAAGATGATAAAGAAGTAAAGCCAGCATTCACACAGCCACACTTACCTTCCAGACTAACTTTAAGATCAGGAATATCCTCAAACACATAAAATTGCGTTGTTAGGCCAAGAAGCTGTTGTTCTAGCTAAATTTTAACATCTTTGAATACCCATGTGACCTCCATGAATATATGAATACATTTGTGACCTGAGCTCTTTGGGGACTACAATTCTGTGGTGCATCTTTAATACCGTTGTACGGTGACACTTCTATTTGAACCGTTTTCTTATGTTTGGGCCAACCATTTTTTATGTATTCGCTGGGACCCGCCACTGTAAAAATAAATCTCCAATGAAAACAAAAAAGAAAGCTTCGGAAGGAATCCTAAGATGATGACCCCCGCAAACGATATAAGGATCACGATTTACGGATATGCAACTGGAATGTCCGCGCACTTAATTGGGATGGTGCAAATATACAGCTGATTGATGTTCTCAAAAGAAGCAAGGCTTTGAGGATGTTAGGTGACGGAAATGAAGTTCGAAAATTTTATCAACAGATCAAGCGTCTGACTGAAGGTTTTAAACCCGGAGTATCTTTCTGTAAGGATGAAAATGGAAATCTGTTTTCGGATGAACAGGAATCACTGAGATTATGGAGGAGTCATGAAGCGCACAATACCGCCCATAGAGAATGTTTTTTTTGGAATCCTATCTGAGCAACAGAGCTTAACGAGTTGTGGCTAGAGATGAAGCATCTGAAGTTGGAGTTCCACAGGGTAGTGTGTTATTAGGTCCTATTCTGTACACTCTGTAGACTTCAGACATACGGACTCCCATATACATTAGATCTTAAGTAAACCTTTAAGAGCTGAAGACCATAGCAGTGCACCAGTTCATCAATAAAAATTAAAACGGTGACAGAAGATTTTATCATCTCAGCTATCTAGCTTCTTCCACGCTATAGACTGCCGAAGGCAGATTTTCACAAACTATTTCGACAAACTTGCTTAAAAGTTTATAGCTGGAGCAGACTTTAATGCCAAACAACTTTGATGGTGCACACGGATTATCAATCCAAAAGATCGAAAACTCTATACATGCATTACTGGGTATCATCTCAAATACCTTATCAACAGGTACTCCACTGATCTACAGAAAATTCAAGATTCCGGATTCCTTCAAATTTTTGTAAGGCGAGCCCTGAGCCCATCCCATCCCATCCGCCATTAGTTTAATGTGGTTAGCTTCTAGGTCTTTTTTATAATTTTTAAGACACTTTTTATAATTTCAGGGCATGAGCTTTTCCGGACATCTTTCGCACTGATTCGGTTGTAAAGCTGCAAAATTTTTTCTGCAGTTTCCTTCTGATATCTATCAGCAGCTCAGAGATTTATGGCTGCTCAGAATATGCTTCGCTTAAGTGGACTGTATGTTCGTTTCGTGTGTGGAAACATGATGTTTCTAATTATATCTCAATATTTCTCATCACTTGTCTATTCGAGAATTTATGTTCAAGCATGAACAGTCCGATTTGCACCAATATTGAAACAAATACAACTGATGAAAATATTTATGATATTAATGAAGAGATGCATTAATGCATCCCTTTTCTTAGAACAGCGAACAGAAATTGTGCAAGAAGATAAAAATGAAGACGAGGAAATAATTGTCGAAGTAGAATTAGAAGAAAGCAACCTATTCCACTTTCTTCATTCGCTTTATTACCATTCTTTCAATCAATAGGATACGATCTGATCAAACTTTCTTTATAACAATAGATCGTGGAGTATACCTACTGGGGAAACCACGTTAAAAAAATGCATTACCTGATAGGTGGTACGGAAATGTGTGCAAATTATGTAAGATATGAATTTTCTAATTATTAATTTTTGTAGAGAATTGTATGATCTACAACTTTTTTTGATCTATTTTCACGATAAGACTTACTGTTTTTGAGAGAAATGGGAAAAACCTTAGTTTTGTACGTTTGACCTTGAATAAATTTTTTTCCAGAAGTACAATCGTAGGGAACTTTTGACATTTTTTTTTTATTATGTTGTATTTAACGTCTCTGCTAAAGTTATGACTGGACTATAAAGAAGTGCACTCGATCAACTCCTACTCAAGAATAGTGAAACAAAATGTGAACAAAGAACGTGAGCTACGCAAAACAAAACTTTTAATGGAAGAAAATAATTACTCTGTAAAGAAATAGAACCCAACCTTATTACAATGAATAAGATGATTAATAAAGTCCTAAACGACTGGTCGAGGAACAGTATTTTAAATCCAGAAATTAGAGATGTGCTACAAGGACTAAGAAATAATGTAAATTTGGTTTAGAATAAAATCGACACTGAAAATATTAGAGAAAATTTTACCTCTCTGACCTCACCTATACCTCACAACGATTATCTTACAATACAATATATCGGGTCCGCTAAATAATTTTTTTTTTATAAAAATGCTATAAAATGAAAATTACAAGAGACTGCTTTTTTTATTTGAAAGCTCAATCCTTCCGGTTAACAGTGGAATAAGATTTCATTCATATGGCTGCCACGGTCGGTCCAATTTTTGAGTACATACATTTTCGACTATGGTATCGCGAATGTTGTTCTTCAAAGCTTCAATTGTCTGTGGTTTGTTGGCGTAACACTTATTTTTGACGGCTCCCCACAAATAATAGTCCAACGGTGTCAAACCGTAGCTCCTTGGTGGCCAAACGATATCAGAATTTCGACTGATAATTCGTTCTTCAAAAACTGTGGTTGAAACCAAATGTCACCAAGGACCGTCCTCATCTTCAATTGTTGTGAACAAAAATTCACTTATCATGTAACCGTCTCACCTTCTTCATTTTTAAAGAAAAATGTTCTAATGATGCCTTTCGATCAAAAATTCACACCAAACAGTCACTCGTAATGGATGCATCGGCAATTGTTCAATTACGTGTGGGTTCTCCATGGCTCCTTGCTTGCACCAAGATGAAAATAAGCTTCATTTGAAAAGATATTTTCACAAAATCAGCATCGATTTCAAGTCGATCAAGAGAATCACGATACTACTTTGTTCGAATGCAAGTGGCTCCAAACTCCAAATTTAGCCCCTTGTGATAGGAAAGCCCAAACATATGAGCTCAAGAATGCGGGATGACTGCAACAATTTTCAAAACTTAGTTTTTCAGCAAATTTGTGCCACAGGTGAGTACCCAATAGTGTTTCCTTAGAATCTTAGATTATAATTATAATAGGTTGAATCATTTCTTGATAGCGTAGACTTTCAAAGAAATGCTCTTCTTATATTAGACAACGCGCCTTGTCATCCATCAGCCAAAGATGTGGTTAAAAAGACCCGAGACGATAAAATTTGGACAGTGTTCATGTCACCTAACGTACAAAAGTCTCCTTTTTTTCAAGAACACTGACCCTACTGCTCTGCTGTCTTCCTAGATGTCAAACAAGCTTCTGATAGAGTCTGGCATAAAGGACTTCTTTATAAGATAAAAGAAAATACCAACCTGCAAAATACTTTTTGTTCTTGAAATCGTATCTGAGCAAGAGAGCTTACCGAGTTGTGGTTAGAGATGAAGCATCTGACATCAATTTTAGAGGCAAAAAAATCAATCTAACTCATCTGCGCAGTGTAAAATTCTCCACCATTCTCTACATACTAAGATGTTAATTAATATCCAATAGAGACTATAATACCAAACATACTAGTAGGGGTTGTACGGAGCTATACAAATGTTTAAGGAATAGAAGATTATCAACATTCTTTACAAGAAAACCTACATATTACGCTTCAGATCGACATAAACTCGCTGATCTTTCGGTTTTCATAGTTTATTCTGAAATACCACAACACATCTTGATATTGCAGACAACTATGACTTGAGCTCTGATCGTTCACCGATCAAGCATGATACTTTATTCTTCCAGAATTGGGTAGATGAAAAATGAGTTTGAATACATCTCTCAAAAAAGCCTTAAAAATGGACACAAAACGTTAACTCCGAAAAATTTGGCCAAGATATATCATACATCATCATCATCATCAACAAATAATTGCTCTCTTTTTCGATTTCTCTTCTTCCTCTCCTACTTGTCTTCCGACTTAAAGTAAAGAATAATTGCTATGACTATACAGCAAGAAAACTTTGACCGACAGATCCACCTTGGCCTTCTTTAATGTACACACTCACCTGGAGAAAGTGTTCGTTGAGCTCTGGTGTAGTGTAATGGATTCATGTTTCATCTACGATAATGAATATTTATTCGGTTGGCGGCAAAATATTGTCATTGACACTTCTTTGAAATCCTTTATTATTAACGCCTTCGCTAACATTGGTTCTCTCATACATTGCATCCTCAGAGACTTATTTTGATCTTATTCTGCGGAGCTGTGCCGAATGGAAAAAAATAAAAATAAAATAAGCCTTGTGGAACAGCACTTCATCACAGGTTGCAGTAGTCTGATAAATGAGCATTGCATGGATGAACAGGGACCAGCAGCGACATCAGGCAGTCAGACCACCAGCCTCCAAATAGAGAGGACAGTGTCTGAGATATGTAATGTCGAATGCTTTTTGGTCTCTACTTAAGGACACGCAGTGGAGATAATAGTAAGTCGCTCTTGCGACAAGTGTAACAAGATGATGCAGGACATTAAGTGGAGGATGCCAAATGATATCAGAGGTCTCGATCATTGTAAAAAGTGCGATAGAACTCATCATTCAGAAAAAAAAAACATTGAAGAAATGGAATTGAATTAACAAAAGACTTCTATGGCTACAGTAATCATTTGAAAATATAGCACCTGCAAGGATAAGCCATAGACCAGATGATCCAACTGGCAACCAGCTACAGCAGCTTCGGAAAATCCACAAATTTTGCAGTATTTTCTGCGAAATATTCACAGTTAATGCTTGCAACAGATGAAGAGAGCGAAGGACTCCGTTCTATGTGGCATTGACACATAAAATTTTTAACACATTTCTAACTAACTATGGGACGAAGTGCTTATTTATTATTTTTAGGCCCTGTACCGAAGGTACAAGAGCCTATTGGTTTTGTGCAAATGTATGTAACAGGTAGAAATAATGGTCGGAGACCATCCAAAGTTATACCCATTATGGTTAGGAGTGATAGAGGAGTCGATATAGCCATGTCCGTCTGTCCGTCCGTCCGTCTGTATGAACGAAATGATCTCGGAAACGGTAATAGATAGAGACTTCGTGTTTTTTGCATTTGACTAGGACTGCTCCGGAATTTTACAAGTTTATTTTAAAATTTTGCCCCTCCCCTCCCTTCCCCATAAAATCACCCCCATAACGAAATATTTCTTCGGCTTAAAAAAAACTGAGTATGCCAGTATAGAGACAACGTTCCTCTTAGCCAAAATCCAAAAAGTTCATCAAAATCGGACAATAAATGACGATTTTATAAGCAATTGAATTTGAACGACCCCCCTTTTCTCATCATACTTAAAAAAAATGTTTTATAAGGCACTTATTCGTGCAGTAGGAAGTGGTCATAAGTTTGGTCATAAGCTCGGGAAACATTTAATGTGTTTGTTAGGAGACCTGAACTGGTGGTAGATGGCCTCTTACAGTCGGTTACGCCTGACTGTATTTTCTTACTTGTTTTCCATGAGTTTCTAAGCTACTCGCTTCACTGTAACTAGTTACTATTCATGCGATACACTTGCGCCCTCTATGCAAAATATTGAAACGTGTCACGTGCCAAAGTCAAGAATATGTTTAAAATAAAACTAAAAACTTGCAGAAACTTTTAAAGCAAACCATGCATAAGGAAAAAAAAAAACATTACTTCTGCTGCAATGAGTTTGTTTAAGCCTTTATTGTTTGCTTATTCTATATATTTATTAAACCACAAGGACACACGCAAAATGCGAATTGACGACAATTAAATTGTGAAATAAAATATAAGAAAAAGAAAAAAAACTAACAACAACAACAACGACAAACCAAATAACAAACAAAATCAATAAAGAAAATATTTGAATTAATTCAAGCGAAAGCGGCAGACAGTAAGCAGCGAGTAAGTGTGTAGTGTAGGGACTGCAAACGAAGCGCGACAGAGGGAATGAGCCAGTGAGTAAGCCAGCCAGCCAGCGAGCGAGTGAGTTAGCAAGAGCAAAGCGTAGCGCGCAAGAATGCAAAGGAAAAAAATAAAAAAAAAAAAGAAATAACATTGAAAAACGGGCCTAGAAGTATGTATGTACATACACAAATGTATGAAGTAGCGATTGTACGACGACGACGAAACAATAAACCAAAAAAGAGTATGCAATGTGACAAACGCTGGCGAAGCAGTAGAACAAAACATAAAGAAAATATTTTGTATGTACCTTAAAAGCAGTCAGCGAGCGAGCGAGCGCCTCCACGACGACAACGAATTCGTATGCGAAAAGTTTCAAGCCATAACACAAAAACAACAACAGCAACAACCACAACAGCAACAGCAACAAAAAGAAACCAGCAAATTGCTTGTTGCTTTTGTTCTAAAACAAAAATTCACAACGAAAAACATGACACAGCAGCAGCAACAACGATTAAAGTTCGGCGCCGCTGCCAACACTTCGGCTACGATCGTCGATGTCGAAGTGTAATTGCCAATAAACAGGCATGATAAAGCATAATGTAAAAGCACACACAAAACTGTCTGAACTTCCGGCAGCTAGAAAGAAGTAAAGGCAAAATGAATAACAGATAGAATAAGCAAAAGAGTAAGCAAAATGCGTCACAGAGAGAGCATTAGTGAGAGAGTGTAACCAAAATGAAGAGTATAGCGCGCAGTTTTGATCGGATCGTGTTTTGCCAGTCAGAGTACAACAAAAGAAAATGGCAGAAACAAATTTTCCACGAATTGTTTTTAATTACAAACAAAAACCAAAAAAAAAAAAAAAAAGAAGAAAAAAAGTCAGCAATATTTTGTGCTTGTTTTGCGGTCAACTTTAAGAGCAGCAGCAGCAGCCACAGCCACAACAACAACAAAAAATAGTTAAAATACATTTATCGAACAGCAGAGCAGTAGCAGCAGCAGCATCAATCGACGTCATGCAGCAGCAGCAGCAATAACAACAACAACAACAACTGCGACGACACGCTGACGACCTTTTGTCTTGTTATACTGTTCGCTTGCCGTTGTTTCTTTCTACTTTATGCATTAATTCGTGCTCGTTTTTTTGTTTTGTATTATTTTCTTTAGTGTACGACGCTCATATATATATGTATGTATGTAGTACGCCGCCGCCGCCATATTGGATTTGATTCACTGTGCAATGCCAACCAAGACACATTTGCTGTCGTCGCGTCGCCAGCTTCGACGCTGTCATTCTCGCCGCCGCCGCAGCGTTTTCACAGCGTATTTTCTACTTAATTTGCATATTGTATAGCTTATTGAATTTTATTTGTGCAGACAGACAGACAGACATATTGAATATTGCAAATGTCTAATTATACAGCAACAGAGATTTCTTAGCGCTTAAATGCGGCCTTATTACGTTTGTTTTTTTGCAAAAGTAAGGAACTGCTTGCCACGCCACACTAAATATTCATTTATTAATTTGTAGTTTTGGCTTTTGGTAGACGTCATCAACGTTTGCTGCTGTTGTTTTTAATCTTTTACGCGTGTACTCTACTCTCTCTCTTTCTCGCTTGCTCAAATTCTGGCTATCAGCTTTATTTTTTATTTATTTATTTTTTATTCATTGTTTGTACATACTTACGTATGTTTGTAAAGGGTGTCTCAATTAAAAAACGGATATAAATAATTTTACAAATATTTTATTACATTCGAAAGGCCATAATAGCCTTTTTTGTTAGCGGAAAAAGGCTATACATACTAAGTTTGTACGAATGCATGTACTCTTCTTCTTGATTATTAAAAGTCGATTCGAATAATAAATGTCCGTCTGTCTGTCCGCTGTTCATATGACTATAAAAGATGGAGCCTTCAAATATGCAAACATATTTAGCTACACTTATTCATGCTTTTATTCTTTTTGTTAAAAAATTTAAATCCTTAATCCTTGTCATATATACCATGGAGGTCCAGCTCTGACCAATAAAAGTGTTGCCTTTCATACATATCTGTTCAATCTTTCTGCATATTTATATGAAAAATATGTTAATTGTTGTTTTTTCTTTAGCTAGAAACGCGCCAAACTGAAAAACAAAAATTCCATATAAACCAAGATCGGACCACTAGTAACCTTACTTACTTATATAGCGGTCAACCGTCTGCCGGTCATGGCCGCGTCTAGAAAGGCGTGCCAGCCTCCATAATCTTGTGCGCGCTAACGCTAGTCGTTTCATCGACTGCCCGGTTGTCCTCTATGTCGGCGTCCACCAATCAAGTTTGGGTCCCCCATGTAAACCATGCGTGTTGGAGCTCTTTCATCTATTCGAATGAGGGGCCCAGCCCAGTGCAGCCTCTGGAATTAATATGCGCTGAACTATGTAAACCTCATTGAATAGCTCGTACAGCTCGCGGTTCATACGGCATCTAAACTCGTCGCCGACTCTAATAGAACCAAAGATCCTGCAAAGAATCTTCCTCTCGAAGACTTCCAACGCTTTCTCGTCCGACTCAATCACGGTCCATGCCTCTGCGCCATACAATAGGACCGGAAGTATCAGCGTCTTATAGATCTTTATTTTCGTCTGTCGAGAGAAGGCTTTACTTCTCATTTGCTTGCTCAGCTCAAAAAAGCATCTGTTTGCAAGCGTGATTCTTCGCCTGATCTCCAGGCTGACCTTGTTGTTACTGGTTATCTCTGTTCCAAGATAGACGAAGTTTTCTACAACACTGAAGTTGAAATTCTCCATCGTCACTTTCCGTCCATGACGCGATGATGGAGTGCGAAAAGACACCAAGAACTTGGTAACAAAGGGGTTGTGAATGTGAATATTTGGTCACTGGTCGACCTTCTTGGTCTGAAGCCACAATGATATAGTCCTATCAGTGAATCCGTATATGGCCTGTTACACAATACGAGCTACAGAATCTTATATCCAATGGAAAGAAGACTTCTTCCGCGAAAGTTGGCGTAAACAGCGGGGTCTCCTTTCTTAAAAATAGGACAGAGAACACTGAGATTCCAGTCATTTGCTATGCGTTCATCGGTACATATCTTGCATAAAAGTTGGTGCATACTCCTAACCAACCAACTCTTCGCCGCCGGTCTTAAATACCTCAGCTGGCAGCCCATCAGAGCCTGCCGCTTTGTTATTTTTCAGCTTTTTAATAACCGAATCGACCTCCCTATAGTCCTTTGGCTCTACAATTGTGCCATCATTAACTGGTGGTTCCGGTATCATTTCTCTATCGGCGGAATTGTGCGCTTCATCGCCTCGGAGTAGGTTGGAGAAATGACTCCTCCATAATCTCAGTGATTCCTGTTCATCCGTTACCAGATTTCCATTGTCATCCTTGCAGAAAGTTAATTTGTATAGCATTGAAGATCGCAATTATTTCTGCTGAAAAAATTGTACTGTAATAGGGAAGAACGAATTGGTGAGTATTGCTTTCAGTGACAATACTGCATGACGAAGCGGATGTGTTCGCATTTGGGTATGGAGATTTTCGCTCCAGAGTAATCACACCATTCTCAAAACATCACTAAGCAGTGGATAAAATGAAACGGAATTGAGTTTATAGAATTCGAAGTTCCTGTGGATGTGTAAAACACGGTTAAGCTTGTTGTAGGCTATTAGGAATATAATTCCATGGAATTCCATTGTGTAGTGGTTGAACTGATGAGAGATGACAACCGTTAACATTTACTACTATTTTTCGGTTCATCATAAAGCAGAAAATGTAGTTTATGGTTTTTGATACCTGCTGACTCTAGGGCAATAGAAGGGCTGCCGAGTGTGAGGTCAATGTGGGTAAATGTATGATGAGTGCTGAAGTGTTTGGGAGAGCCATTATTTAAAGTTACGAGGGGGACTGATAAATAAATTTACATCAATACAAGGCGGTTATTAGTAGGAGAGCCCCACGAGTTATGCCAACTGTTGAAATCGTCTGTAATAATAGATTTCGAACATGTGAGTCCATGGAGAACGGTATTATTCGCAGAAGTCCATATTAGTGGAGAAACTTATTCAATTAAAAATGGCCAACAACAATTTAACAGCTAAGATTTCATGGGATACGGTTTCTGGAAGAGCAGATCGCCCACGAAAAGATAGCATAGTCACTTTTTTGTCATAATTTTTTTTCAAACCGATTTTTGCTTCTGGCCGATTGTGTTCATGGATAGAGTAGGACATATAGCTGCCAGTTTCATGTTCAGTTTCAAACTATAAGCACTCGCCCCGACGAAGAAAAAAATGATAAACAAAACCATGCTTGGGCTCTTCCCAGGTCAAATTTAGAGAGAAAGGAATCTTCGCTATTAAGCTACCAATGGCAACTCCATCTTAGCAGAAGCCTCTTACTAAAGGAAAAAAGGTAGACTACAAAAATTTCAGCATATTCCTGTGTTCCTTGGCCTGGGATTCAGTTCAGCCATTACGAAGACAATATCGAGACGATATTAATTAATGTATAGACTCCAATACGGTAGAGCATTCTAAAAATGTTGAAGACATGTCGAGCATCTTCAATGATGTATGATCCGTAAAAAAAAATTATTCGATTTTCCCCAAAATCTGTATCGATATAACTCCGTAAGGTGTAGGCGGCACCTTATCGACCATTCCTTGAAGAAGCGATGACAGACTTTCAGCATAAATTCTGCACCATTGCACTCGCCAGAAGAATGGAGGTTCAAGTTGAATCTTTTAGTCTAAATCATAATCTGTGAAATTTATTATTGTATCAAAAGATTTCCTTCCAATAAGCTTGTAAGTAAAAAAGACTTCTGCTATCCTTGAAGTCCACAATTTGTACCTAAAGAATAAAAAAAAACTTACCTCCATTATAAACAAAGTCCTGCCACATGAACCACAGCCAAATGGACCTCCGCCAATTGGACCACCGGCAAATGAATTGATTTATAGATTGTAGTAATCAAACGGAAGTACGCCAAATGGAACACCGCCGAAGGGACCATCGCTAAATGGATCACCGCCAAATGGACCACCGCCAAATGGAACACCGCTGAAGGAACCATCGCTAAATGGTTCACCGCTAAATGGTTCACCGCCAAATGGACCACCGCCAAATGGACTAACGCTAAATGGATCACCGCCGAATGGACTAACGCTAAATGGATCACCGCCGAATGGACTAACGCTAAATGGATCACCGCCGAATGGACTAACGCTAAATGAACCACCGCCGAATGGACTAACGCTAAATCGACCACCGCCGAATGGACTAACGCTAAAAGGATCACCGCCAAATGGACTATCGCTAAATGAAGCACCGACAAATGGAACACCGCCATATGGTCTATCGCTAAAATGGCAACCAACAAATGGGCTTCTGACTAGTGGCCCAGAGTAAAATGGATTATTACAAAATGGCAAATGGAACTTCACTGAGTGACCCATTGCCAAATCGTACATCACCAAAAGAATAAGCGCCAAATAGATTACCACCAAATAAAGCAAGAATAAATGAACCTTTACAAAATAGATCATTGCCAATTGGCTTTGCTACACTGACTACCGATTGAAATGGGCCACTACAAAATGCATAATATTGAAGATCTACATAGTCGGACATATACAGAAATTAACACTACTAGACTGTTGAAGACCATCTACCATCTAAGTAAGTTATATGTCGTACTATTAACATCGAAATCCATTGTCTTAATTATCTATCATAGCATCATCACATCATCTCCAGCATGTTGGATCTTCAACTTTTAAACAGTCTTGCGCATGTCTTCCTCAATGCCCTCAACAACGAGAGACAATTTGAGTGTTCTCCAAAATGGTTCATCCCTCAAAAAGACTTCACTATAGAACATCTTGTGTTCGATACCCTAAAAGTAGAGAAACCGAATGGCAGTGTCTAAAGTCTCCAATCTCTAAGCTCAATCTAAAGATTGCTGCACGTGAGCTAAGCAAAGCTCTTAAACTCCAGGAAAAAACTCACTCAGAGACGATACATCGAACGTCTTTTCAATCATTAAACCACCGGCTATGGTCTCTACATCTATAAGAGACCACATTGGAAAGTGGGCAGAAGTTTTTGGAACCCATTTAATAACTGTTTTTCAGCCAAATCCGTCAACAACAGCTTCTACGAACAACTTTGAGCCGTTGAGTGAAGCCCAGCTCAATCCCAAGAAGACTGCAGGTCATGATTTAATTTCCTCAAAAATGATCATGGAGCTTCCCAGCCCAGCTGTTATATATATCACAATATTGCTTAAATATCATCCGAGATGCAGTTTGAAGGACTTTTCTGGCTGCGGTTGAGTGGAGTTTTATGCTTATTGATGTAAGCTAAAGGAAATTTGGCGTTTTTAGCGAAGATTGTGCGATCCAGAATTAATTTTAAAATTCTCAGAAGTTTAAGAAGTTTGGGTGATTGTGATACACGTTAGTCTAAGGGTTAAGTGACGGGAGGTTCTAGATGAGCGAGAGAGAGAGTATAATAAGTAGATGGTTATGATGCGTGGAAAAGAAAAGTGTGCTGGAAAGCTGAATGTAATGGAGTGAAAGTAAAGTCTGAGGGCGAAAGTCACGCAGAGAACGCTGGGATGGGGCGAATACAGCAGCTGAAATTGGATTTCAAAATGTTTAGTTACTTCCTGAAAGTGTTTACTAATTTGTAGTCCAAAGAAGAACATAAATTTTCTTAAATCAAATAATCGATCTTCAGATACAAACCTGACCAAAAAGCATCCAATATACAAACTCTAACCTAAAATAGAGCACAGCTTAATAACTTTTATTTATCAAAAGCGAATTCGCATTGGAACCTAAAATATGTTCCATGAAATGTGTGAACTGAAACAAGTTTTACTGGAAATTTAACGAGCAAAAAATTCAGAAACTGTTGCACGCTATTCTATTAACATGGTTTCGGGCAGCGCTCTTCTTCAATGCTAAACTGGACAACCAAAATAATAATTTAGAACGAGAAAGAATAGCCAAAATTTCATATATAATCGTACAAACCATGATTCCACTCATACTGAAATGGTCCTCAGACTGTTAAAAAGAAAATCTGCGATGAAATCTGAAAGAAAAGAAGGATCGGATCTAGTTTAGAAAAATAATTCCTTTAAAATATTTTCTTCAAAATAAAAAGTTATCCATCGAAAATTTTGGATACTTTATATGAATTCCATAAAATAGTTTAACAGTGTTTCGGGGAAAGGGTTTGACTTAAAACTTTTGAATAAAGCCAAGTTTCGGATAGATATCTATCTTCGAAATAGTTTCAAATGAGAGTAAATTCGAAGAAGTTGGTGGTAGAGGCAAAATTTTAAAATAAACTTGTTAAATTCTGGAGAAGTCCTAGTCGTATGCAAAAAACACGAAGTCTCTATCTATTACTGTTTCCGAGATCCTTTCGTTCATACGGACGGCCAGACGGACATGGCTATGTCGATTCCACTATCACTCCTGACAATAATGGAGGTAAATTTGGGGGGTCTACGACCAAACCAATTGCGTCTTGTACCTTCGGTACAGGGCCTAAAAAGGACGAAAACATAATAAAGAACACTAAACCTGAAATTTGTATGGAATATATCTGTCTAACTAGATTTCGAACTAAACTAAACGTCAGCAGCAAGGGAGACAGATTTGTATGGGGTAGGTACTGGCTAGCTACACCTTCTAGTGGTTCCCCTCTTTAGAATATAAGTAAGATACACCAAATTTGGAGAAGTTTTGAAAAAATTTTGGTTATTATCTCCTCAATCTCACTCCAACTATTATAATTCTTGGAAAAGGACAAAATCTCCGAAAGCAAGTACCCTACTAGGAATGCATCATACGGTGTTGTTTGCAGGTGCTGTTTCTAACGATTTGTGTCAGAGCTAGCTAAATAAAAGACAACAACAAAATTTTTCGTACAAAAAAAAAACAGAATAAGGAGTATGTTTGCATGGATGCAGTGCTAATCCCCCTTAGGGAGGGGGATTAGCACCCTTAGGGAGGGGGATTAGCACTTACCATTAAATACCAGTTATCTGAAGAAGGAATACGAGAATCTAAATATCAAAATTTGAAGGCTCTATCTCTTATAATCTTTAAGTTCTTTTTGGCCTAATAGACAGAGAGACGCACATTTCTTGATCGATTGGAATCTTGAAGCTGATATAGAATATGCTGGACCTGCCTTGCCTAACTTCTGCATTTCCAAAAACTTAAAGGATGTAATACAAAACGGTTCAATTATTCTTTGCTATTTATTAAGTTCCTTTCAAATTAAAATCCATTCCAAACTTCAAAAATCTCTTTGTCTGATTTTGAAGCTGAATGAAATTTTTGACTGCTGGTGTAAAATGTTCCAAGAAGATCTTAAAAGCATTAAAGTAGAAGAACCACAACCGAGACGGCGATCAGATCCTGAAGAACAGCAACTGATGAGCAATATGTCAAGATACAGATACAAGGTTCAATTAGAGTGAATACCTGATTAACAGATTCTCATGAAATGCATCATTATTGGAGATGAGGCCGAGACAACCTATGAAGAAAAAAGTAAACCAAGAACCAAAATAATTCCACATGCATAGTATTCGCTTAAGTTTAAACAATACATTTTTGGTTTAGCATCTTTTTTTTTGAATTAAGGAGATAAAAATTTAAATTAATGAAGTTTCAAGTAATCGGAAATTATTATGAAGAAGAAGGATGTAATTGGGAAATAGAACAAATAAAGAATTTAGATTTTACAAATAAACTTCCCTGACGGTGTTACCCATTCGAAATACATCTTTCATCATATATCAATCAATCATCATTCGAAATGACATTGAAAAACCTTCAGCTTCTCCAGCCATTCAGTTCTGATATGAACAAACAAAATCTTAATCAATTTAAGTTTCTCCTAAATATAACTTTTTTTTACAATTCCACCCTCTATCAAGCTATATTTGTATTGTATTTGCTTTGATTCTCCATTTCAAATCAGTCCCTCAACCATGAGGCAGCTACTATCATGATACTATCCAAAAATTCTACAGCTCATCTGTGTGAATGATGCCTCAAAATCCAACAGATCAGATATATTATTCGGCTTATTTGATTAAATCAGAGTCCCTTACACAGCAGTTGTTCCCATCAAGCAACATCATCCATTGTATGCGTTCAAGAACCAAAGTTGATAGAAGCCTCGAAGTATTCTAATACTTTTCGTAACGCTTATGACTCGGTAATATTTCCAACGTCGTCAACCTCTTGAGAGGCTTTCGTTCACCCAATACTTGCTACATACGCGAATGGAATCCGGCTATGGTAAATAGAAGATTTTGTATATACTTTCTCGGAAACACGAGTCGAGGAGTCGTGCAGCCATGTACGTCTGTCTGAGATAGAAAATAAGATTATTAATACTCTCCCATTCCTTCCGCTAACTTACATCCCTTTTTAATGGATAGTCAATCAATTTAAAAACATGCGCAGTTGTGATCAAGTTTATAACATGCCCTCGACTAAGACACCATCAACTTCAATGGTCAACAGTTGCTAGAGTCTGTTCTGCTATTTTGGATGACGTCGAATTGATTTCTACCGCAAATTTAACTCTACTGAAAAAAGAACCAAATCCACAGAACTGCATCTAAAGCACGGAGAGAAACTTCAAAAGGTATTGGAGATATTGGAGAAAGGAAATGAATGAGAAAATATGAGACCACTACCATTGCAAAGAAGTTTTAGATAGGTTTAGATGAAAAACAGTCTCGGCTCATGGGTCTAGCGTTGAATGAAGACAAGACGAAGTATTTGGTGTCTTCTCGCACTCCGTCATTGTGTCTTCGACGGTCAGTGACGATGGAGAATTTCAACTTCAGTGTTGTAGAAAACTGCGTTTATCTTGGATCCGAGATAATCAGCAACAGCAACGTCGGCCTGGAGATCAGGCGTAGAATCACGCTTGCAAACAGATGCTTTTTTGGGCTGAGCAAGCAAATGAGAAGTAAAGCCCTCTCTTGAAAGACGAAAATCAAGATCTATAAGACGCTGATAGTCCCGGTCCTACTGTATGGCGCAGAGGCATGGACTGTGATTGAGTCAGTTGAAACAGTGTTGGAAGTTTTCGAGAGGAAGATTCTTCGCAGGATCTTTGGTCCTATTAGAGTCGGCGACTAGTTTATGTCCCGTATGATACGCGAGGTGTACGAGCTATTCAATGAGGTTGACATAGTCCAGTCCATAGTTCTCATTCGAATGGCTGAAAGAGCTCCAGCACGCATGGTTTACATGGGGGGTCCAAACTTGATTGGAGGACGCCGAAATAGAGTACGATCGGGTACGCGTTGGAAATACCAGATATGGAGAGATCTCTCCGTACTTGGCATTCAAAATGACTGGCGCCAGCGCGCATAAGACTATGGAGGCTGGCGCGCCTTCTTAAATTCGGTTATGACCGGAGGACGGGAAATATTTCAAATGGTGAATTTCAAATTTATGGAAATGCTTGACTTTCCTTGTCACAAACCATTTGTGGAAAGATGTGTTAAACTGCTGACTGAAGGCCTCAAAATGTGTAACTGATGCTACTTCTAGAGATGGCTAGAACCAGATTGCAATCTCGAACAGAAAGGCCAAATCGGAGAGGGCTATACAGCACCCACATTATATTCTGCGTAACGGTAATACATCTTGTTTTACTGTTGAGCGCCATATCTCCACTTCTAGTTGAACAAAATTCATAAAACTTCGATGATTGATGAAGCCATTAGATTAGATTTTTTTTTTGTAAAAGTTCCATTTACCGTGGAACACACCTTGTAAGTGTGTTACTAGAGTCACCAATGGGATAAGGAAGCTTTTGACGCTGCAGAGGCAGAAAGGCATCAATTGTTTTATAAAAAATTGTTACATTCATTGTGGACTCTGTCGAAGAAGTAATTTTTTCAACATCTAGCTGTGCACTTCACAACAGAGGACCAACTTCTTTTGAAACGCTGAAGTTGTCATTCAAAATGAATGGCACAGAAGTGAGAATCAAAATATGCCAAACCCATAAATATTCATTTGAAGCGCTCAATCGAACTCTACCCGTCTGATGGGAGGTGCACTCATACAACTTGTTGGACAAAAGTCAAGCTGAACTCTTGACACTCCCACCGGTGAGCTACCGTCCAAACTCAAAGACCATAAAGTTATCTACTTCATCCGAAAGCCTAAAAAAATAGATCAGAATATTTTACCCATATCATTCAGAGGTCTGCTGGAACTGTACAAAGACACACCGAGCTAAATTGCAAAACTGACAAAATAAGCTTCTTGAAATGATGAGAGGGGGAGATCCTTTTTGGAAGTTTAGTATTTTATTTAAAGAAGTTTGCACGGAATGGAGGAAAATCAATCGCCGAAGACATATTGTCCTTCAACACGACAATGCCATCAGCTCTCACACATCGGTTCAAAGAACAGAGTCTTTGGACACTCAAAAGTTCGAATGGATCATACGTTATAGTGACTTCTTTTTGAATGATTTCCGAGGTCAACATATTCTAGCATCAGAAGAGGCTATTGAAGGCTATCCGGAGGTGCTTTGAAATCCATTCTTTATGAAGAATAATTTGAGCAACAATAATACCAAAGACCACCTTCGTGATAAAAAAAAGGTGTATCGATTTGTATGGAGGCAAATCTTCGGGAAATCTTTAAAGAAAATTTATTGCATCCATGGAGACTCTGCACCATCAATTTCAATGGTTATGAAGTGGTTTACTGAGTTCCGTTTTGAATGATCTGCTAATCAAGGTGCTTCAGTTGGCTGAGGCTGTACTTTTTAATATCCAAAAATTCATGTAGAAGGTGCTGGTTCAGTCACAATCCGAATGATTTTTTCTATGACAACACATCAGAAGCCAAGAAACAATTAAGATGATGAGTTTCTGCGGATGAACTTGCACCAAAGAAGCTGAAGATGGGTCTATCGGGAAACAAGGTCATGCCCAGTTTTTTGGGATGTTTAATAACTAATTTGAAAAGTTTAAAACGAACATCGATGAATATTATTCAACGCTTTTGAACAGATTTGGCGCATTTGACAACGAGAGCTATTGATATTTGCAATGGACCGACCGACCGCCTACCCTATGCGACCCTATGCGTCGGACCACATTTCATAGAAATTATTTTCTTGATAAATTTTCATATTTAACTGATCTGCAGAACAGCTAACAACTGTTTTTTCCGACAAATACAGTTGACTCCATATTGTGATTGTCCGCCAGCCAAATGATGTCATATTCTAGCGTAGAATGAATCAACTTTGTGTGTATAGATCGATCGGACGGAACACGACGTCAGTTTCATATTACAAAAATAGACTTTTTATCAGTTGAAGAAAAATTCTGCGAAATAAATTAAGCATTAAAAATAGAGCGGGTTATACCAAGGCTCTTCACTTTTGTGTAAATTTCTAAAAAAAAAGCCAAATTGTGGCGTAGCGTATTTAAGTATGTATATACTGGATCAATAGCAAACGCCGAGAGCCAAGAGAGCATAAAAATTGCTTAAAATAAAATGATTTCAGCTTTTTGAAAGTTCGCAGTGAACTCCGTGATGCAAAAGCCTGAGCCTGCCGTCTTCCAATTTAGACTGTAGTGCCAAGGAAAGGGAAATTCTCCAGGAGATGTAAACTTTCGTCAAATTGAAAACAGTTCCAAACTCTCCAACATAGAACTTCGCAACTAATAAAGCGTTGTACTGGATCGATAGTATACGTATGTAGTAGAGTCTTAAGCTGTTTTTTTTTTTTTTTTTTTTTTTTTTTTTTTTTTTTTTTTTTTTTTTTTTTTTTTTTTTTTTTTTTTTTTTTTTTTTTTTTTTTTTTTTTTTTTTTTTTTTCTAGACTTAAATAAAGAAGTTTTTTATATTAAAAACCAGAAGTAGGCATTGGATACATATGGAGGCTAACCCAAAATGTAGAAGCACAAGCCTTTTAGTTTAAGTTTGTAGATTGGGCTCGCATAAGAAGCTACCACTTCGATTCTTAAGCTGTTCTAGACTTAAATAAAGAAGTTTTTTATATTAAAAACCAGAAGTAGGCATTGGATACATATGGAGGCTAACCCAAAATGTAGAAGCACAAGCCTTTTAGTTTAAGTTTGTAGATTGGGCTCGCATAAGAAGCTACCACTTCGATTCTTAAGCTGTTCTAGACTTAAATAAAGAAGTTTTTTATATTAAAAACCAGAAGTAGGCATTGGATACATATGGAGGCTAACCCAAAATGTAGAAGCACAAGCCTTTTAGTTTAAGTTTGTAGATTGGGCTCGCATAAGAAGCTACCACTTCGATTCTTAAGCTGTTCTAGACTTAAATAAAGAAGTTTTTTATATTAAAAACCAGAAGTAGGCATTGGATATATATGGAGGCTAACCCAAAATGTAGAAGCACAAGCCTTTTAGTTTAAGTTTGTAGATTGGGCTCGCATAAGAAGCTACCACTTCGATTCTTAAGCTGTTCTAGACTTAAATAAAGAAGTTTTTTATATTAAAAACCAGAAGTAGGCATTGGATACATATGGAGGCTAACCCAAAATGTAGAAGCACAAGCCTTTTAGTTTAAGTTTGTAGATTGGGCTCGCATAAGAAGCTACCACTTCGATTCTTAAGCTGTTCTAGACTTAAATAAAGAAGTTTTTTATATTAAAAACCAGAAGTAGGCATTGGATATATATGGAGGCTAACCCAAAATGTAGAAGCACAAGCCTTTTAGTTTAAGTTTGTAGATTGGGCTCGCATAAGAAGCTACCACTTCGATTCTTAAGCTGTTCTAGACTTAAATAAAGAAGTTTTTTATATTAAAAACCAGAAGTAGGCATTGGATATATATGGAGGCTAACCCAAAATGTAGAAGCACAAGCCTTTTAGTTTAAGTTTGTAGATTGGGCTCGCATAAGAAGCTACCACTTCGATTCTTAAGCTGTTCTAGACTTAAATAAAGAAGTTTTTTATATTAAAAACCAGAAGTAGGCATTGGATACATATGGAGGCTAACCCAAAATGTAGAAGCACAAGCCTTTTAGTTTAAGTTTGTAGATTGGGCTCGCATAAGAAGCTACCACTTCGATTCTTAAGCTGTTCTAGACTTAAATAAAGAAGTTTTTTATATTAAAAACCAGAAGTAGGCATTGGATATATATGGAGGCTAACCCAAAATGTAGAAGCACAAGCCTTTTAGTTTAAGTTTGTAGATTGGGCTCGCATAAGAAGCTACCACTTCGATTCTTAAGCTGTTCTAGACTTAAATAAAGAAGTTTTTTATATTAAAAACCAGAAGTAGGCATTGGATATATATGGAGGCTAACCCAAAATGTAGAAGCACAAGCCTTTTAGTTTAAGTTTGTAGATTGGGCTCGCATAAGAAGCTACCACTTCGATTCTTAAGCTGTTCTAGACTTAAATAAAGAAGTTTTTTATATTAAAAACCAGAAGTAGGCATTGGATACATATGGAGGCTAACCCAAAATGTAGAAGCACAAGCCTTTTAGTTTAAGTTTGTAGATTGGGCTCGCATAAGAAGCTACCACTTCGATTCTTAAGCTGTTCTAGACTTAAATAAAGAAGTTTTTTATATTAAAAACCAGAAGTAGGCATTGGATATATATGGAGGCTAACCCAAAATGTAGAAGCACAAGCCTTTTAGTTTAAGTTTGTAGATTGGGCTCGCATAAGAAGCTACCACTTCGATTCTTAAGCTGTTCTAGACTTAAATAAAGAAGTTTTTTATATTAAAAACCAGAAGTAGGCATTGGATACATATGGAGGCTAACCCAAAATGTAGAAGCACAAGCCTTTTAGTTTAAGTTTGTAGATTGGGCTCGCATAAGAAGCTACCACTTCGATTCTTAAGCTGTTCTAGACTTAAATAAAGAAGTTTTTTATATTAAAAACCAGAAGTAGGCATTGGATACATATGGAGGCTAACCCAAAATGTAGAAGCACAAGCCTTTTAGTTTAAGTTTGTAGATTGGGCTCGCATAAGAAGCTACCACTTCGATTCTTAAGCTGTTCTAGACTTAAATAAAGAAGTTTTTTATATTAAAAACCAGAAGTAGGCATTGGATATATATGGAGGCTAACCCAAAATGTAGAAGCACAAGCCTTTTAGTTTAAGTTTGTAGATTGGGCTCGCATAAGAAGCTACCACTTCGATTCTTAAGCTGTTCTAGACTTAAATAAAGAAGTTTTTTATATTAAAAACCAGAAGTAGGCATTGGATATATATGGAGGCTAACCCAAAATGTAGAAGCACAAGCCTTTTAGTTTAAGTTTGTAGATTGGGCTCGCATAAGAAGCTACCACTTCGATTCTTAAGCTGTTCTAGACTTAAATAAAGAAGTTTTTTATATTAAAAACCAGAAGTAGGCATTGGATACATATGGAGGCTAACCCAAAATGTAGAAGCACAAGCCTTTTAGTTTAAGTTTGTAGATTGGGCTCGCATAAGAAGCTACCACTTCGATTCTTAAGCTGTTCTAGACTTAAATAAAGAAGTTTTTTATATTAAAAACCAGAAGTAGGCATTGGATATATATGGAGGCTAACCCAAAATGTAGAAGCACAAGCCTTTTAGTTTAAGTTTGTAGATTGGGCTCGCATAAGAAGCTACCACTTCGATTCTTAAGCTGTTCTAGACTTAAATAAAGAAGTTTTTTATATTAAAAACCAGAAGTAGGCATTGGATACATATGGAGGCTAACCCAAAATGTAGAAGCACAAGCCTTTTAGTTTAAGTTTGTAGATTGGGCTTGCATAAGAAGCTACCACTTCGATTCTTAAGCTGTTCTAGACTTAAATAAAGAAGTTTTTTATATTAAAAACCAGAAGTAGGCATTGGATTATATGGAGGCTAACCCAAAATATAGAAGCACAAGCCTTTTAGTATAAGTTTGTAGTTGGGCTTGCATAAGAAGCTACCACTTCGTTCTTAAGCTGTTCTAGACTTAAATAAAGAAGTTTTTTATATTAAAAACCAGAAGTAGGCATTGGATACATATGGAGGCTAACCCAAAATGTAGAAGCACAAGCCTTTTAGTTTAAGTTTGTAGATTGGGCTCGCATAAGAAGCTACCACTTCGATTCTTAAGCTGTTCTAGACTTAAATAAAGAAGTTTTTTATATTAAAAACCAGAAGTAGGCATTGGATACATATGGAGGCTAACCCAAAATGTAGAAGCACAAGCCTTTTAGTTTAAGTTTGTAGATTGGGCTCGCATAAGAAGCTACCACTTCGATTCTTAAGCTGTTCTAGACTTAAATAAAGAAGTTTTTTATATTAAAAACCAGAAGTAGGCATTGGATACATATGGAGGCTAACCCAAAATGTAGAAGCACAAGCCTTTTAGTTTAAGTTTGTAGATTGGGCTCGCATAAGAAGCTACCACTTCGATTCTAGCTGTTCTAGACTTAAATAAAGAAGTTTTTTATATTAAAAACCAGAAGTAGGCATTGGATTCATATGGAGGCTAACCCAAAATGTAGAAGCACAAGCCTTTTAGTTTAAGTTTGTAGATTGGGCTCGCATAAGAAGCTACCACTTCGATTCTTAAGCTGTTCTAGACTTAAATAAAGAAGTTTTTTATATTAAAAACCAGAAGTAGGCATTGGATATCATATGGAGGCTAACCCAAAATGTAGAAGCACAAGCCTTTTAGTTTAAGTTTGTAGATTGGGCTCGCATAAGAAGCTACCACTTCGATTCTTAAGCTGTTCTAGACTTAAATAAAGAAGTTTTTTATATTAAAAACCAGAAGTAGGCATTGGATACATATGGAGGCTAACCCAAAATGTAGAAGCACAAGCCTTTTAGTTTAAGTTTGTAGATTGGGCTCGCATAAGAAGCTACCACTTCGATTCTTAAGCTGTTCTAGACTTAAATAAAGAAGTTTTTTATTTAAAAACCAGAAGTAGGCATTGGATACATATGGAGGCTAACCCAAAATGTAGAAGCACAAGCCTTTTAGTTTAAGTTTGTAGATTGGGCTCGCATAAGAAGCTACCACTTCGATTCTTAAGCTGTTCTAGACTTAAATAAAGAAGTTTTTTATATTAAAAACCAGAAGTAGGCATTGGATTCATATGGAGGCTAACCCAAAATGTAGAAGCACAAGCCTTTTAGTTTAAGTTTGTAGATTGGGCTCGCATAAGAAGCTACCACTTCGATTCTTAAGCTGTTCTAGACTTAAATAAAGAAGTTTTTTATATTAAAAACCAGAAGTAGGCATTGGATACATATGGAGGCTAACCCAAAATGTAGAAGCACAAGCCTTTTAGTTTAAGTTTGTAGATTGGGCTCGCATAAGAAGCTACCACTTCGATTCTTAAGCTGTTCTAGACTTAAATAAAGAAGTTTTTTATATTAAAAACCAGAAGTAGGCATTGGATACATATGGAGGCTAACCCAAAATGTAGAAGCACAAGCCTTTTAGTTTAAGTTTGTAGATTGGGCTCGCATAAGAAGCTACCACTTCGATTCTTAAGCTGTTCTAGACTTAAATAAAGAAGTTTTTTATATTAAAAACCAGAAGTAGGCATTGGATACATATGGAGGCTAACCCAAAATGTAGAAGCACAAGCCTTTTAGTTTAAGTTTGTAGATTGGGCTCGCATAAGAAGCTACCACTTCGATTCTTAAGCTGTTCTAGACTTAAATAAAGAAGTTTTTTATATTAAAAACCAGAAGTAGGCATTGGATACATATGGAGGCTAACCCAAAATGTAGAAGCACAAGCCTTTTAGTTTAAGTTTGTAGATTGGGCTCGCATAAGAAGCTACCACTTCGATTCTTAAGCTGTTCTAGACTTAAATAAAGAAGTTTTTTATATTAAAAACCAGAAGTAGGCATTGGATTATATGGAGGCTGACCCAAAATATAGAAGCACAAGCCTTTTAGTTTAAGTTTGTAGATTGGGCTCGCATAAGAAGCTACCACTTCGATTCTTAAGCTGTTCTAGACTTAAATAAAGAAGTTTTTTATATTAAAAACCAGAAGTAGGCATTGGATACATATGGAGGCTAACCCAAAATGTAGAAGCACAAGCCTTTTAGTTTAAGTTTGTAGATTGGGCTCGCATAAGAAGCTACCACTTCGATTCTTAAGCTGTTCTAGACTTAAATAAAGAAGTTTTTTATATTAAAAACCAGAAGTAGGCATTGGATACATATGGAGGCTAACCCAAAATGTAGAAGCACAAGCCTTTTAGTTTAAGTTTGTAGATTGGGCTCGCATAAGAAGCTACCACTTCGATTCTTAAGCTGTTCTAGACTTAAATAAAGAAGTTTTTTATATTAAAAACCAGAAGTAGGCATTGGATACATATGGAGGCTAACCCAAAATGTAGAAGCACAAGCCTTTTAGTTTAAGTTTGTAGATTGGGCTCGCATAAGAAGCTACCACTTCGATTCTTAAGCTGTTCTAGACTTAAATAAAGAAGTTTTTTATATTAAAAACCAGAAGTAGGCATTGGATTCATATGGAGGCTAACCCAAAATGTAGAAGCACAAGCCTTTTAGTTTAAGTTTGTAGATTGGGCTCGCATAAGAAGCTACCACTTCGATTCTTAAGCTGTTCTAGACTTAAATAAAGAAGTTTTTTATATTAAAAACCAGAAGTAGGCATTGGATACATATGGAGGCTAACCCAAAATGTAGAAGCACAAGCCTTTTAGTTTAAGTTTGTAGATTGGGCTCGCATAAGAAGCTACCACTTCGATTCTTAAGCTGTTCTAGACTTAAATAAAGAAGTTTTTTATATTAAAAACCAGAAGTAGGCATTGGATACATATGGAGGCTAACCCAAAATGTAGAAGCACAAGCCTTTTAGTTTAAGTTTGTAGATTGGGCTCGCATAAGAAGCTACCACTTCGATTCTTAAGCTGTTCTAGACTTAAATAAGAAGTTTTTTATATTAAAAACCAGAAGTAGGCATTGGATACATATGGAGGCTAACCCAAAATGTAGAAGCACAAGCCTTTTAGTTTAAGTTTGTAGATTGGGCTCGCATAAGAAGCTACCACTTCGATTCTTAAGCTGTTCTAGACTTAAATAAAGAAGTTTTTTATATTAAAAACCAGAAGTAGGCATTGGATATATATGGAGGCTAACCCAAAATGTAGAAGCACAAGCCTTTTAGTTTAAGTTTGTAGATTGGGCTCGCATAAGAAGCTACCACTTCGATTCTTAAGCTGTTCTAGACTTAAATAAAGAAGTTTTTTATATTAAAAACCAGAAGTAGGCATTGGATACATATGGAGGCTAACCCAAAATGTAGAAGCACAAGCCTTTTAGTTTAAGTTTGTAGATTGGGCTCGCATAAGAAGCTACCACTTCGATTCTTAAGCTGTTCTAGACTTAAATAAAGAAGTTTTTTATATTAAAAACCAGAAGTAGGCATTGGATACATATGGAGGCTAACCCAAAATGTAGAAGCACAAGCCTTTTAGTTTAAGTTTGTAGATTGGGCTCGCATAAGAAGCTACCACTTCGATTCTTAAGCTGTTCTAGACTTAAATAAAGAAGTTTTTTATATTAAAAACCAGAAGTAGGCATTGGATACATATGGAGGCTAACCCAAAATGTAGAAGCACAAGCCTTTTAGTTTAAGTTTGTAGATTGGGCTCGCATAAGAAGCTACCACTTCGATTCTTAAGCTGTTCTAGACTTAAATAAAGAAGTTTTTTATATTAAAAACCAGAAGTAGGCATTGGATACATATGGAGGCTAACCCAAAATGTAGAAGCACAAGCCTTTTAGTTTAAGTTTGTAGATTGGGCTCGCATAAGAAGCTACCACTTCGATTCTTAAGCTGTTCTAGACTTAAATAAAGAAGTTTTTTATATTAAAAACCAGAAGTAGGCATTGGATACATATGGAGGCTAACCCAAAATGTAGAAGCAAAGCCTTTTAGTTTAAGTTTGTAGATTGGGCTTGCATAAGAAGCTACCACTTCGATTCTTAAGCTGTTCTAGACTTAAATAAAGAAGTTTTTTATATTAAAAACCAGAAGTAGGCATTGGATACATATGGAGGCTAACCCAAAATGTAGAAGCACAAGCCTTTTAGTTTAAGTTTGTAGATTGGGCTCGCATAAGAAGCTACCACTTCGATTCTTAAGCTGTTCTAGACTTAAATAAAGAAGTTTTTTATATTAAAAACCAGAAGTAGGCATTGGATACATATGGAGGCTAACCCAAAATGTAGAAGCACAAGCCTTTTAGTTTAAGTTTGTAGATTGGGCTCGCATAAGAAGCTACCACTTCGATTCTTAAGCTGTTCTAGACTTAAATAAAGAAGTTTTTTATATTAAAAACCAGAAGTAGGCATTGGATTCATATGGAGGCTGACCCAAAATGTAGAAGCACAAGCCTTTTAGTATAAGTTTGTAGATTGGTCTTGATAAGAAGCTACCACTTCGATTCTTAAGCTGTTCTAGACTTAAATAAAGAAGTTTTTTATATTAAAAACCAGAAGTAGGCATTGGATACATATGGAGGCTAACCCAAAATGTAGAAGCACAAGCCTTTTAGTTTAAGTTTGTAGATTGGGCTCGCATAAGAAGCTACCACTTCGATTCTTAAGCTGTTCTAGACTTAAATAAAGAAGTTTTTTATATTAAAAACCAGAAGTAGGCATTGGATACATATGGAGGCTAACCCAAAATGTAGAAGCACAAGCCTTTTAGTTTAAGTTTGTAGATTGGGCTCGCATAAGAAGCTACCACTTCGATTCTTAAGCTGTTCTAGACTTAAATAAAGAAGTTTTTTATATTAAAAACCAGAAGTAGGCATTGGATACATATGGAGGCTAACCCAAAATGTAGAAGCACAAGCCTTTTAGTTTAAGTTTGTAGATTGGGCTCGCATAAGAAGCTACCACTTCGATTCTTAAGCTGTTCTAGACTTAAATAAAGAAGTTTTTTATATTAAAAACCAGAAGTAGGCATTGGATACATATGGAGGCTAACCCAAAATGTAGAAGCACAAGCCTTTTAGTTTAAGTTTGTAGATTGGGCTCGCATAAGAAGCTACCACTTCGATTCTTAAGCTGTTCTAGACTTAAATAAAGAAGTTTTTTATATTAAAAACCAGAAGTAGGCATTGGATACATATGGAGGCTAACCCAAAATGTAGAAGCACAAGCCTTTTAGTATAAGTTTGTAGATTGGGCTCGCATAAGAAGCTACCACTTCGATTCTTAAGCTGTTCTAGACTTAAATAAAGAAGTTTTTTATATTAAAAACCAGAAGTAGGCATTGGATACATATGGAGGCTAACCCAAAATGTAGAAGCACAAGCCTTTTAGTATAAGTTTGTAGATTGGGCTTGCATAAGAAGCTACCACTTCGATTCTTAAGCTGTTCTAGACTTAAATAAAGAAGTTTTTTATATTAAAAACCAGAAGTAGGCATTGGATACATATGGAGGCTAACCCAAAATATAGAAGCACAAGCCTTTTAGTATAAGTTTGTAGATTGGGCTTGCATAAGAAGCTACCACTTCGATTCTTAAGCTGTTCTAGACTTAAATAAAGAAGTTTTTTATATTAAAAACCAGAAGTAGGCATTGGATTCATATGGAGGCTGACCCAAAATATAGAAGCACAAGCCTTTTAGTATAAGTTTGTAGATTGGTCTTGCATAAGAAGCTACCACTTCGATTCTTAAGCTGTTCTAGACTTAAACAAAGAAGTTTTTTATAATAAAAACCAGAAGTAGGCATTGGATACATATGGAGGCTAACCCAAAATGTAGAAGCACAAGCCTTTTAGTTTAAGTTTGTAGTTTGGGCTTGCATAAGAAGCTACCACTTCGATTCTTAAGCTGTTCTAGACTTAAATAAAGAAGTTTTTTATATTAAAAACCAGAAGTAGGCATTGGATACATATGGAGGCTAACCCAAAATATAGAAGCACAAGCCTTTTAGTTTAAGTTTGTAGATTGGGCTCGCATAAGAAGCTACCACTTCGATTCTTAAGCTGTTCTAGACTTAAATAAAGAAGTTTTTTATATTAAAAACCAGAAGTAGGCATTGGATACATATGGAGGCTAACCCAAAATGTAGAAGCACAAGCCTTTTAGTTTAAGTTTGTAGATTGGGCTCGCATAAGAAGCTACCACTTCGATTCTTAAGCTGTTCTAGACTTAAATAAAGAAGTTTTTTATATTAAAAACCAGAAGTAGGCATTGGATACATATGGAGGCTAACCCAAAATGTAGAAGCACAAGCCTTTTAGTTTAAGTTTGTAGATTGGGCTCGCATAAGAAGCTACCACTTCGATTCTTAAGCTGTTCTAGACTTAAATAAAGAAGTTTTTTATATTAAAAACCAGAAGTAGGCATTGGATTCATATGGAGGCTGACCCAAAATATAGAAGCACAAGCCTTTTAGTATAAGTTTGTAGATTGGGCTTGCATAAGAAGCTACCACTTCGATTCTTAAGCTGTTCTAGACTTAAATAAAGAAGTTTTTTATATTAAAAACCAGAAGTAGGCATTGGATACATATGGAGGCTAACCCAAAATGTAGAAGCACAAGCCTTTTAGTTTAAGTTTGTAGATTGGGCTCGCATAAGAAGCTACCACTTCGATTCTTAAGCTGTTCTAGACTTAAATAAAGAAGTTTTTTATATTAAAAACCAGAAGTAGGCATTGGATACATATGGAGGCTAACCCAAAATATAGAAGCACAAGCCTTTTAGTTTAAGTTTGTAGATTGGGCTCGCATAAGAAGCTACCACTTCGATTCTTAAGCTGTTCTAGACTTAAATAAAGAAGTTTTTTATATTAAAAACCAGAAGTAGGCATTGGATACATATGGAGGCTAACCCAAAATGTAGAAGCACAAGCCTTTTAGTTTAAGTTTGTAGATTGGGCTCGCATAAGAAGCTACCACTTCGATTCTTAAGCTGTTCTAGACTTAAATAAAGAAGTTTTTTATATTAAAAACCAGAAGTAGGCATTGGATACATATGGAGGCTAACCCAAAATGTAGAAGCACAAGCCTTTTAGTATAAGTTTGTAGATTGGGCTCGCATAAGAAGCTACCACTTCGATTCTTAAGCTGTTCTAGACTTAAATAAAGAAGTTTTTTATATTAAAAACCAGAAGTAGGCATTGGATTCATATGGAGGCTGACCCAAAATATAGAAGCACAAGCCTTTTAGTATAAGTTTGTAGATTGGGCTTGCATAAGAAGCTACCACTTCGATTCTTAAGCTGTTCTAGACTTAAATAAAGAAGTTTTTTATATTAAAAACCAGAAGTAGGCATTGGATACATATGGAGGCTAACCCAAAATGTAGAAGCACAAGCCTTTTAGTTTAAGTTTGTAGATTGGGCTTGCATAAGAAGATACCACTTCGATTCTTAAGCTGTTCTAGACTTAAATAAAGAAGTTTTTTATAATAAAAACCAGAAGTAGGCATTGGATACATATGGAGGCTAACCCAAAATATAGAAGCACAAGCCTTTTAGTATAAGTTTGTAGATTGGGCTTGCATAAGAAGCTACCACTTCGATTCTTAAGCTGTTCTAGACTTAAATAAAGAAGTTTTTTATATTAAATACCAGAAGTGGCATGGATATGGAGGCTGACCCAAAATATAGAAGCACAAGCCTTTTAGTATAAGTTTGTAGATTGGGCTTGCATAAGAAGCTACCACTTCGATTCTTAAGCTGTTCTAGACTTAAATAAAGAAGTTTTTTATAATAAAAACCAGAAGTAGGCATTGGATACATATGGAGGCTAACCCAAAATATAGAAGCACAAGCCTTTTAGTATAAGTTTGTAGATTGGGCTTGCATAAGAAGCTACCACTTCGATTCTTAAGCTGTTATAGACTTAAATAAAGAAGTTTTTCATATTAAAAACCAGAAGTAGGCATTGGATTCATATGGAGGCTGACCCAAAATATAGAAGCACAATCCTTTTAGTATAAGTTTGTAGATTGGGCTTGCATAAGAAGCTACCACTTCGATTCTTAAGCTGTTATAGACTTAAATAAAGAAGTTTTTCATATTAAAACCCAGAAGTAGGCATTGGATTCATATGGAGGCTGACCCAAAATATAGAAGCACAAGCCTTTTTGTATAAGTTTGTAGATTGGGCTTGCATAAGAAGCTACCACTTCGATTCTTAAGCTGTTCTAGACTTAAATAAAGAAGTTTTTCATATTAAAAACCAGAAGTAGGCATTGGATTCATATGGAGGCTGACCCAAAATATAGAAGCACAATCCTTTTAGTATAAGTTTGTAGATTGGGCTTTCATAAGAAGCTACCACTTCGATTCTTAAGCTATTCTAGACTTAAATAAAGAAGTTTTTTATATTAAATACCAGAAGTAGGCATTGGATTCATATGGAGGCTGACCCAAAATATAGAAGCACAAGCCTTTTAATATAAGTTTGTAGATTGGGCTTGCATAAGAAGCTACCACTTCGATTCTTAAGCTGTTATAGACTTAAATAAAGAAGTTTTTCATATTAAAAACCAGAAGTAGGCATTCATATGGAGGCTGACCCAAAATATAGAAGCACAAGCCTTTTAGTATAAGTTTGTAGATTGGGCTTGCATAAGAAGCTACCACTTCGATTCTTAAGCTGTTCTAGACTTAAATAAAGAAGTTTTTTATATTAAATACCAGAAGTATGATATGGAGGCTGACCCAAAATATAGAAGCACAAGCCTTTTAGTATAAGTTTGTAGATTGGGCTTGCATAAGAAGCTACCACTTCGATTCTTAAGCTGTTCTAGACTTAAATAAAGAAGTTTTTTATATTAAACACCAGAAGTAGGCATTGGATTCATATGGAGGCTAACCCAAAATATAGAAGCACAATCCTTTTAGTATAAGTTTGTAGATTGGGCTTGCATAAGAAGCTACCACTTCGATTCTTAAGCTGTTCTAGACTTAAATAAAGAAGTTTTTTATATTAAAAACCAGAAGTAGACATTGGATTCATATGGAGGCTGACCCAAAATATAGAAGCACAAGCCTTTTAGTATAAGTTTGTAGATTGGGCTTGCATAAGAAGCTACCACTTCGATTCTTAAGCTGTTATAGACTTAAATAAAGAAGTTTTTCATATTAAAAACCAGAAGTAGGCATTGGATTCATATGGAGGCTGACCCAAAATATAGAAGCACAAGCCTTTTAGTATAAGTTTGTAGATTGGGCTTGCATAAGAAGCTACCACTTCGATTCTTAAGCTGTTCTAGACTTAAATAAAGAAGTTTTTTATATTAAAAACCAGAAGTAGGCATTGGATTCATATGAAGGCTTACCCAAAATATAGAAGCACAAGCCTTTTAGTATAAGTTTGTAGATTGGGCTTGCATAAGAAGCTACCACTTCGATTCTTAAGCTGTTCTAGACTTAAATAAAGAAGTTTTTTATATTAAAAACCAGAAGTAGGCATTGGATTCATATGGAGGCTGACCCAAAATATAGAAGCACAAGCCTTTTAGTATAAGTTTGTAGATTGGGCTTGCATAAGAAGCTACCACTTCGATTCTTAAGCTGTTCTAGACTTAAATAAATAAGTTTTTTATATTAAAAACCAGAAGTAGGCATTGAATTCATATGGAGGCTGACCCAAAATATAGAAGCACAAGCCTTTTAGTTTAAGTTTGTAGATTGGGCTCGCATAAGAAGCTACCACTTCGATTCTTAAGCTGTTCTAGACTTAAATAAATAAGTTTTTTATATTAAAAACCAGAAGTAGGCATTGAATTCATATGGAGGCTGACCCAAAATATAGAAGCACAATCCATTTAGTATAAGTTTGTAGATTGGGCTTGCATAAGAAGCTACCACTTCGATTCTTAAGCTGTTATAGACTTAAATAAAGAAGTTTTTTATATTAAAAACCAGAAGTAGGCATTGGATACATATGGAGGCTAACCCAAAATGTAGAAGCACAATCCTTTTAGTTTAAGTTTGTAGATTGGGCTCGCATAAGAAGCTACCACTTCGATTCTTAAGCTGTTCTAGACTTAAATAAAGAAGTTTTTTATATTAAAAACCAAAAGTAGGCATTGGATTCATATGGAGGCTGACCCAAAATATAGAAGCACAATCCTTTTAGTATAAGTTTGTAGATTGGGCTTGCATAAGAAGCTACCACTTCGATTCTTAAGCTGTTATAGACTTAAATAAAGCAGTTTTTCATATTAAAAACCAGAAGTAGGCATTGGATTCATATGGAGGCTGACCCAAAATATAGAAGCACAATCCATTTAGTATAAGTTTGTAGATTGGGCTTGCATAAGAAGCTACCACTTCGATTCTTAAGCTGTTATAGACTTAAATAAAGAAGTTTTTCATATTAAAAACCAGAAGTAGGCATTGGATTCATATGGAGGCTGACCCAAAATATAGAAGCACAAGCCTTTTAGTATAAGTTTGTAGATTGGGCTTGCATAAGAAGATACTACTTCGATTCTTAAGCTGTTATAGACTTAAATAAAGAAGTTTTTCATATTAAAAACCAGAAGTAGGCATTGGATTCATATGGAGGCTGACCCAAAATATAGAAGCACAAGCCTTTTAGTATAAGTTTGTAGATTGGGCTTGCATAAGAAGCTACCACTTCGATTCTTAAGCTGTTCTAGACTTAAATAAAGAAGTTTTTTATATTAAAAACCAGAAGTAGGCATTGGATACATATGGAGGCTAACCCAAAATGTAGAAGCACAATCCTTTTAGTTTAAGTTTGTAGATTGGGCTCGCATAAGAAGCTACCACTTCGATTCTTAAGCTGTTCTAGACTTAAATAAAGAAGTTTTTTATATTAAAAACCAAAAGTAGGCATTGGATTCATATGGAGGCTGACCCAAAATATAGAAGCACAATCCTTTTAGTATAAGTTTGTAGATTGGGCTTGCATAAGAAGCTACCACTTCGATTCTTAAGCTGTTCTAGACTTAAATAAAGAAGTTTTTTATATTAAAAACCAGAAGTAGGCATTGGATACATATGGAGGCTGACCCAAAATGTAGAAGCACAAGCTTTTTAGTTTAAGTTTGTAGATTGGGCATGCATGAGAAGCTACCACTTCGATTCTTAAGCTGTTCTAGACTTAAATAAAGAAGTTTTTCATATTAAAAACCAGAAGTAGGCATTGGATACATATGGAGGCTGACCCAAAATGTAGAAGCACAAGCTTTTTAGTTTAAGTTTGTAGATTGGGCATGCATGAGAAGCTACCACTTCGATTCTTAAGCTGTTCTAGACTTAAATAAAGAAGTTTTTCATATTAAAAACCAGAAGTAGGCATTGGATACGTATGGAGGCTGACCCAAAATGTAGAAGCACAAGCCTTTTAGTTTAAGTTTGTAGATTGGGCTCGCATAACAAGCTACCACTTCGATTCTTAAGCTGTTCTAGACTTAAATAAAAAAGTTTTTTATATTAAAACCCAGAAGTAGGCATTGGATTCATATGAAGGCTGACCCAAAAGCCCTTCAGCACAAGCACAAGCCTTTTAGTATAAGTTTGTAGATTGGGCTTGCATAAGAAGATACTACTTCGATTCTTAAGCTGTTATAGACTTAAATAAAGAAGTTTTTTATATTAAAAACCAGAAGTAGGCATTGGATACATATGGAGGCTGACCCAAAATATAGAAGCACAAGCCTTTTAGTATAAGTTTGTAGATTGGGCTTGCATAAGAAGATACTACTTCGATTCTTAAGCTGTTATAGACTTAAATAAAGAAGTTTTTCATATTAAAAACCAGAAGTAGGCATTGGATACATATGGAGGCTGACCCAAAATATAGAAGCACAAGCCTTTTAGTATAAGTTTGTAGATTGGGCTTGCATAAGAAGATACTACTTCGATTCTTAAGCTGTTATAGACTTAAATAAAGAAGTTTTTCATATTAAAAACCAGAAGTAGGCATTGGATACATATGGAGGCTGACCCAAAATATAGAAGCACAAGCCTTTTAGTATAAGTTTGTAGATTGGGCTTGCATAAGAAGATACTACTTCGATTCTTAAGCTGTTATAGACTTAAATAAAGAAGTTTTTCATATTAAAAACCAGAAGTAGGTTTTGGATACATATGGAGGCTAACCCAAAATGTAGAAGCACAAGCTTTTTAGTTTAAGTTTGTAGATTGGGCATGCATGAGAAGCTACCACTTCGATTCTTAAGCTGTTATAGACTTAAATAAAGAAGTTTTTCATATTAAAAACCAGAAGTAGGTTTTGGATACATATGGAGGCTAACCCAAAATGTAGAAGCACAAGCTTTTTAGTTTAAGTTTGTAGATTGGGCATGCATAAGAAGCTACCACTTCGATTCTTAAGCTGTTCTAGACTTAAATAAAGAAGTTTTTCATATTAAAAACCAGAAGTAGGCATTGGATTCATATGGAGGCTGACCCAAAATATAGAAGCACAAGCCTTTTAGTATAAGTTTGTAGATTGGGCTTGCATAAGAAGCTACCACTTCGATTCTTAAGCTGTTCTAGACTTAAATAAAGAAGTTTTTCATATTAAAAACCAGAAGTAGGTTTTGGAGACATATGGAGGCTTACCCAAAATGTAGAAGCACAAGCTTTTTAGTTTAAGTTTGTAGATTGGGCATGCATGAGAAGCTACCACTTCGATTCTTAAGCTGTTATAGACTTAAATAAAGAAGTTTTTCATATTAAAAACCAGAAGTAGGTTTTGGATACATATGGAGGCTTACCCAAAATGTAGAAGCACAAGCTTTTTAGTTTAAGTTTGTAGATTGGGCATGCATGAGAAGCTACCACTTCGATTCTTAAGCTGTTCTAGACTTAAATAAAGAAGTTTTTCATATTAAAAACCAGAAGTAGGTTTTGGAGACATATGGAGGCTTACCCAAAATGTAGAAGCACAAGCTTTTTAGTTTAAGTTTGTAGATTGGGCATGCATGAGAAGCTACCACTTCGATTCTTAAGCTGTTCTAGACTTAAATAAAGAAGTTTTTCATATTAAAAACCAGAAGTAGGTTTTGGATACATATGGAGGCTAACCCAAAATGTAGAAGCACAAGCTTTTTAGTTTAAGTTTGTAGATTGGGCATGCATGAGAAGCTACCACTTCGATTCTTAAGCTGTTATAGACTTAAATAAAGAAGTTTTTCATATTAAAAACCAGAAGTAGGTTTTGGATACATATGGAGGCTAACCCAAAATGTAGAAGCACAAGCTTTTTAGTTTAAGTTTGTAGATTGGGCATGCATAAGAAGCTACCACTTCGATTCTTAAGCTGTTCTAGACTTAAATAAAGAAGTTTTTCATATTAAAAACCAGAAGTAGGCATTGGATTCATATGGAGGCTGACCCAAAATATAGAAGCACAAGCCTTTTAGTATAAGTTTGTAGATTGGGCTTGCATAAGAAGCTACCACTTCGATTCTTAAGCTGTTCTAGACTTAAATAAAGAAGTTTTTCATATTAAAAACCAGAAGTAGGTTTTGGAGACATATGGAGGCTTACCCAAAATGTAGAAGCACAAGCTTTTTAGTTTAAGTTTGTAGATTGGGCATGCATGAGAAGCTACCACTTCGATTCTTAAGCTGTTATAGACTTAAATAAAGAAGTTTTTCATATTAAAAACCAGAAGTAGGTTTTGGATACATATGGAGGCTTACCCAAAATGTAGAAGCACAAGCTTTTTAGTTTAAGTTTGTAGATTGGGCATGCATGAGAAGCTACCACTTCGATTCTTAAGCTGTTATAGACTTAAATAAAGAAGTTTTTCATATTAAAAACCAGAAGTAGGTTTTGGATACATATGGAGGCTAACCCAAAATGTAGAAGCACAAGCCTTTTAGTTTAAGTTTGTAGATGGGGCTTGCATAAGAAGCTACCACTTCGATTCTTAAGCTGTTCTAGACTTAAATAAAGAAGTTTTTCATATTAAAAACCAGAAGTAGGCATTGGATACATATGGAGGCTAACCCAAAATATAGAAGCACAATCCTTTTAGTATAAGTTTGTAGATTGGGCTTGCATAAGAAGCTACCACTTCGATTCTTAAGCTGTTCTAGACTTAAATAAAGAAGTTTTTCATATTAAAAACCAGAAGTAGGTTTTGGATACATATGGAGGCTAACCCAAAATGTAGAAGCACAAGCCTTTTAGTTTAAGTTTGTAGATTGGGCTTGCATAAGAAGCTACCAATTCGATTCTTAAGCTATTCTAGACTTAAATAAAGAAGTTTTTCATATTAAAAACCAGAAGTAGGCCTCTTTTAGTGGTCCGAATTGTAGATTAGAGCAAGGTAACCCGAGTTTTGGTGGTTTTCGGCATTGAATACTATTTATCTTAAGATGGCACAAGAGTATCTAAATATTCCAACTTGAGGGATCTTTATCTTATAGTCTTCTCCAAATGTTCTTTGATGGACAACAAGACTCTTTGTATGGGGCTACCCTTAGTGGTCTCTGCTTTTGCGTTTCTATAAAAACTCCGAAAAAAAGATGGACAACTTATAAAAAGGGCACAGGACGATATATGTAAATTAAGTTGGAAAGTAAAGTTGCCTAAACTATTTGAAGGATGATGCCAGGAGAGCAACGCACGCCGGCTACTCTAATAACAACTACGGCTTGCCATGTACGGCGTATAAATTAAAGACGGAGTCGCTTATTATCAATATTAAGTATACGCAGCAAATACATTGTACAATAAATTGTGCAGGATTAAATAAAAAATTAATAAAAATAAAATTGAATGCACGCCACAGTGCTCGCTCGTCGTCCACACATAAAATATTTAAAACAATAAAACGCGCATGCAACGCAGTTAGCCTACAAATACATGCACAGATGCATGCATGTAGCGCAAGTCCTTGAAACTTATGGCTTTGTATGCGTGCTTCGTGTCCTATAAATGAGTTTGCAAACAACAAAAAAGAAATATAAAGCGTAGCACACACAGAACTGTAAGCAAAAGCCAGCAAAAGAAAAGAAAAATAAAAAAAAAGTAAGCGAAAAAGTTAATAGCGAAAAAGAAAAAGCAAGATAGGAAAAAATGCGCTGCTGGCGTAACGACGAACACGTTCACGAACATACGAACGAACGAGCGCACGAACAAAGCCGAAGCCAAACGTCAATGACGAAGTTCAAACAGCAAACAAGAAAATCGAATAAAAAAAAATATTTCATTTATCTGCTATGCTGCAAAGATTTCAAATCAATGCAAATTTTATTTGTTTCTTTTAAAAACAAACTAAAAGGAGAGATAAAGCAGTTTAAAACCGAACGAAAAAAATAAAGATCAAAGCGAAAAATATTTTCATTGAAAGCATGTCCAATAACGAAAGCGGCAACAAAGCAAAATCCGTTAAGATACATACATACGTACGTACGTACGTATGTAATGCGGTGACAAAGATCCAAAGGAAATCATACAAAAAAAAAAAACAAAAGCAAAAACAACGACAACGAACAATAGCGCAGCAAACTACGATGCCAAAAACGAAGATACACGAAGAACGAACACAAGCAAAGAGCACAAGACAAGAGTAAAGGAGAGCGCGGCCAGTATATGCGTTTATCAGCAGAACAGCTGTTTGGTTATGTTTATGAGCGAGGGGCGTGAAGAGTTTGACTATTGCACGCTCAATGCATGCACGTAGACAAAATACAAAAAAAAAAATTTTTTTTTCAAACAATTTAGACTTTTTGCTGCAATTTCAATAACAGCGAAACAAACAAAGCAACAAACAAAACAAACGAAAAGAAAAAAACCCATGCACAGCAGCAGAGGTCAGGTCCTTACAACAACAACAGCGAAAAACGCTACAAATGCCAAGCAAAAAAAAAATGCAAATAATACAACAAAAACATGTTGCCACTCACAGCCGCAAAAAGTGAGCGTCTGCTAGTGAGAGCGACTGAGCAACGAACGAAAGAGAGTGATTGCGTGAGAGCGGCAGCGCAACTAATGGCCACCGACAACTCCATTGAAAATACACACACACACACACAGCATAAGTTTGGTTTTTCTTTTTTTTTCCAAATGCCGCTGCGCGTCTGTCTAACTTGCATGCTGTTTATATGCCTATCTGTACATATTTAAATGTACTACTCTATATATACATATAACTCTTACAAGTGCATGTGTGCAGCTGCTGTATCTTAAGAAAAAAAAAAGAAGCAGCGGCGCCAGTGATGGCAACAGCAACAACGCCATTTTGTATCAGCAGCCACAACACGCTCGCTCTCTCTCACACTCTCAACACATATCTCTTTAATGCCGCAACAGAGTTGTCAAACTAAATGCATACATTAATGTGCATATTTGAAGCATTTTTTCTATGTCAAGCCTATCATGTACGCAACTAATTTCATGCATTTAATGTTGCATTTAATATTAATTTAAAGTTTTAAGTTCTTTTCGTACGCTGCATTGTTGAAAATTGTCTTAAATTATTTATTACACTGTAAGCGCATTTTATGGTAACTCTGTTTGTTAGTTTTCATGTTGTAGCTTAGTGTTGCCATATAGTTTTTTGTGGGGCACACGTGTTCGTATATAATATATAAATATTTTGAAAGCATTTATATTAGAAAAATTTATATATGAATCAAATATATATAAAAAGGATATACATATATAAAAAGGATACATATAAAAAAGATATATATAAAAAAATATATAAAATAAATATATATAAAATAAATATATATAAAATAAATATATATAAAATAAATATATATAAAATAAATATATATAAAAAAGATATATATAAAAAGAAAGATCCTATATAAATATTACAACAAAAAAAATTGTATAACAGTAATATATGACAAAATATCCGTTATTTATATAAAATAAAAAATTATTATGCCAAAAAAATTAATAATTTTTAAAAACTTCTGTCTGCACCAATCCCAACGGGACTAACACTTTTTTCTTTTGTGCTCATATTCTGCACCTAAATCTAAATTCGAAAAAAAAAAACGTTTCCACCAAAAAGGTTTGCAAAATATTATGGTCAAAAAGAGAAAACCGAAGCAGCCAAAAAAAGAAATAGCTCAGTTACAGACATTTTGAAGCTGGTTTTTAAACGACTTTTTGAAAGATTTTAGGGTTAAGTCGAAGCATGCTCGCTTGTTAATGAAAAATTCCAATTTTTAGCTAGCGGATCGTGTGCTCATGCTCTTCATGACATGAGGTAGAAGCAAATTAATTCGTGACAGCAGTTTCTTTCACAAATTAATCATATTTAAATTGTTTTTTTTTATGGTTAAAGAAATATTGAACTTGGAAAACCGTCGAATTGGAAACCATTTACATAACTTTACAATGTAAGTCAAAAAACATGCAAAATTACGATTAAAGGTCAAATTCTTTAGTGCATCGATGATCAAGCTGCTTTGGTCTGTTGAAATATTTCAAATATGAAGTTCAAAATTTAAACGTAAAACTTCTAAGCAACTTCTTTTAATCTTTAAAAATACTATAAACATATGTTCCTATTATCAATAAAAACATTTCTTGTTTTCCCCCTTTTTAATTTGAAACTTTCAAGTAAAACAAAATTTTTGCTTACAAAAATAGAATAAATTGTTTTCCGAATGTCCCTAAACAAAATAAGCCAATTTCTTTGCCAGGAAATTTCTTTAAGGAAATATTTTACATATAGAAAATGTACATAGAGTTTGTTGTATACCATAATCCGTATCATATACTATCCATCCTATACATACTTGGATTTTCCCAAATCTTTTACAACCTGAGAAATTCTCAAAGTGAAGAGCAAAGAAAACAAGAAAGATACACAAATATTTTATTGCTACCCTAAATCGTAAGGCAAGTGGGTGTGCACAACCTTGAGAAAAAAAAAACACCTGATAATTTGTGTACAACAAAATAAAATTTCATTATAAAGGTTTATTTTAATACTAACAAAGCTTTTACTACTCAAAGTCAAGAAAACTTCAAGCCTGCCAGTGGTGTCTTCAAGTATAATGCAACTGTTCATCTGAATCTTGAGCATAGACACAAATTAACCAAAATAGATTAAGTATTGATTATAAAAAAAGTTTTTAAAATGATCTTTCGAATGGTATGGAAGTTCTTCACAGCGATTTTTAGTAAGCTTGTATGCAAAATGAGATACTAGAAGCCGTATGGCTGCTCAAGAATATAAGTATATAACTTTTATCATCTATTTTTTGTTGGTTAGGTATTACGAACTTCGTGTTAAAATCAATATAGTCTACAACATATATGTATATATATCATCTGTACACTTTTATTAAAATTTGAAGATATTTATGTACCATGTCTGAACTTGTCATAACTAAAAAAAATTGATTTTTGGAAAAAGTTTTATGAAAAGTAAGACTTTAAGTAAGGCTGTTTAAGTTTGTATAAAATGAGTCAATATATTTATGTAGAGTATGATTTTTTTTTACTAAATTACAAGCTACTGAGTCTGCATTATATATTAAGAGTCACCAAGTTCTCTTTGAGTGCATCTATTGATTACCGTTATACAGACGAACAAGATTTATACGATTTTATTGGGCTCCTTCCATTGCTTCTTTCTATATATATTACAAAGATTTTGATTGATTTCAGGAAGTCTTAGATAATAATAATTTATTATAGTTGGTTAAATTTTAAAATTAAAATTTTATTATACTAAATAAATAAATTAGAAACAAATAGCTGTCCAATATGCTCAATTCCATAAACTTTAGCTGCCTAGGAATAAGACTAATCTAAATTCGAATAATTTATAATGGCTGAAATAGGTTTTTTCTTATTTCTAGTTGGATGGACATTGGTGCTTTTTTGCTAAGCAAGAATATTTAAACAAACTTGTAATTTTTGAGGTTATGATGTGATAAATTTTTTTAAATTTAGATTAACAAGCTATAAAAATGCTATTTTTTTTCTCAAAGGTTCCAAAAAAATTGGTCAAAAAGTTGAAATTTTCGAGATACATTAAATGTGGGCTATATTTTAAAAGTTCTCTGTACGAAAAGTGCTAAGTAACACCCATATAGATATGATCAGTAAAAATTGTAGAACCAATAACTAGCTACTTTTCTAGACAATATTAAACGCTTACAAAATATTTAACACCGCCGACAGCCAGCCTTCTACGCATAGCTAGCTCGCTAGCCGAATGCATCAGAATTATTATTCTGAGTTGAGAATTGTAGCGCGGCAGCAGCAACAGCAGCGAAAAACACCCCGAAACAAACAGTTAACACACAACAGATCTGGCAACGTACGCTGCACACTTTATAAAAATTTTTCTCTTATTTTTATTTGGTCTACTCAGTTTCTGTGTGAGCGCTTCACATAACGTGACGTTCGGTCGGCGCAGCGCTAGTTTTTTCCTTCTATGTTTTTTGATTTTTTTTTTTCGTTCGCTTAATTAAATATAATTAACATTTATTTGTTATTAAAAGAAAAAAAAACCACATAAATACGAAAACAGAGTTCGAAAACTGTAAACGGTTAAAATATTTATTAAAAAAAAAAAAAAAAAAATGTAGCTGTTAATGCAATATAAAAAGTGCAAAAAAAAACAAACAAAAAAAAAAATGCGAAGAGTTGTCGTAGTGTGAACGCATAATTCTTTGCTGTGAGTAGCAGCAGCAGCAGCGTATAACGAAGAAGAAGAAGAAGCAGCAGACGAAGCAGACAACGAAAACGACGGTGCAAAAGTTAAAGAAGCGAGCGAGCCAGCGAGTTCAACGTGTATGTGTGTGTGTGTGTGTATAAAAAAATATACTACTTTTTCTGTGCATATTTTTTTTTTTTTTTGCAACATTGCAGCAGCTGCATTTACAACAAAAACAAGTAAATGTAGTAGCGTAAGTGTCAAACATTTTAAAGCTGCTATTTAATTTTGTTGTTATTTTTTTTTTTTTAAATATATTTAATATATTTAAAATTTATTATAAATATTTGTTTTGTTTAATTATTGCTTGAAAGAAACAAAAAAGAAATGCACTACATGTAGCGCTGTCAGCGTTGCCGCTGCATTGCACATTTCTAACAGTAAGCGGTGCGGCGGGCGGGTGTCGACAGTGAGTGTCTATTGCTGCTTGTCGTCGGTTTTATTTAGAGAGCAGGAGTTATTATTGCTTTTGTGGGTGAAGACAGGCGTTTAAGAAAAAAAAAAAAGTTAGTTGTGCCGCAAGTGTTGTTGTTGTTTTAATTGATATTTATTATTATTGTTGTTGCTTTACATTACAAAAAAAAAAAAAGAACTTTAAAGTTGCTGTTTCTGCTTTTTTTTATTTGTTATTTCGTTTTACTACAACGTTTCTACGTGCATATGTACATATATATATATATATATATATATGCAATTCCCTTTTACTTCCTTTTTCGTTGTGAGCTGCTATTATTGTTATCGCTCATTTTGCCTTTTCATGTGCCTGTGTCTATCTCGTTTATACACTTTACGCTCTATCTCTTTCTTCCGTTCGTTTTTAACGTTCGCGTTCGATACGAAGCCATTCGTAAAAATCTTTTTTTTTTTTTTTTTTTTTTTTCATATTTTATTTTGCTGCTTTGCATATACGCTTTTCCAACAACAGTTGTATTTGTAAAAGTGTAGCATAATAAAGCAGCAGAAACAAAAGAAAAAGATAGAAATTAATTTTTATTTTAATATTAAATAAATTGAAAATCTTTATTTTGTTAATAAAAAAAAAAATAAAAAATTACGGCAAATAGTAAGCGTACGTGTGTTGTTGTTTTTATGTATGTGTGTTGTTACCTTTGCACCGTAATTCGTTGGCGTTGTTACAGCAGCCAGGTCCGGCCATTCATGCGTTCGCTTTTATTTTTTTTATCCGTTCGTTCGTTCGTTCGTGCGCTTCCTATTTTATTTTTTTTTTGCAAAGTGGGAGGAAATTTGGTTTTCTTTTTCATATTATTTTCGTTAAATGCGAACGCGCAAACGTAAATAAGCATAAAAATACAACAACAACACGGCTCAAATGCTTTATGTCCTTTTTCGTTAGTTTAATATTTTTTTAAATAATAATTATTGTATATAAATATATATATGTAGGCTTAAACTTGAAAATGTTCGTTAAAAAAAGGGGAATCCTTTAACTAGCAAAAAAAAAAAAAAATATCCTATTCGCACAAATTGCAAAATAAAATTTTTAGCAAACAAACTAATTGGAATTATTTACAAATTTCACGGCAAGCCGACATATTGCAAAAAAAAAAAAAAAAAAAAATGGCGCCAGGCAGTCAAACAACGTCTGAGAAATTCCGCTTGCCTTGACAGATTTATATTTTTTTTTTTGACTATTGCAGCATAATTAATTAAATTTTTCTTTTTTTATTTCAATTTTCTTGCTATTAAAATATTATTATTAAGGATAACGCTTGCATTGTACATAATTACCTTGTGTTACATATAACTTGACGCCACCAATTTCTTCTCTTTCTTGATATTGTAAAAGGTTTTATTTTTCTAATTTTCATGCTTGAAAAATAAAACAAAACACTTTTCTTGCAGATTTGTAATATTTTGTTTTTTTTTTTTAATTTTTTGTACATATATATATATATATATATATTCTGTTAAACATTCATCAAAGCTGCCTTGTTGCAAGAACAATCATACATGCCACCTCTACCACTAATAGACTCCAAAGCCAAATGAACCTGCCAACAGCAAGGAAAACTACCAACTTTTTGTGTTTATACGAACAGCTGATTCACTTGTTTTGATTTTTACAGATGCTTACACTTTGTGCAGGGATTCTAAAAATCAAATTTAGAACTGTTACTTTTGAAAATAGTTTATAAAACATATTTTAGTTATAGTGCTTAGAGACTTATTTAAATAATAATACTTGCCCCATTCTAATTGAATTGTATACCAAATATGACAATGAAGCATAACTCCCTTAAAATTTTGTAACTAAAAGTAGCCTATATTCCTTTGCAATGTCTCATTTATTTCTATATCAAAATTCATAGAAATTGTTGTAGTTTTTTAGGCGTGATGCGTGCACAAACAAAGCAACAAAAAAGTATAAATAGTTTCTAAGTACATATTATAATAAGTAAAAATTATAAGTGTGATATATTTGAACCTATTTTTATTTATTAACTAAATTTTATGAATGAAATAATAGTATTTCTGTAAGATATTTAATATTAATATATAATAAGGAGTATTTTTGTTAGCTTGAGAACGCTACTTAGTTGTTAGTATTGCCTATTTAGCCAGATTCGAAATCTCACTCAAACTAGAACACTACTAAGAAGCTAGAATTTATACAGTTTGCAATAAGCCATACAAAAATATCGAAAACAAAGCAAATAAACGAAAGGAAACCTGGAAAAAAGTATGTATTGTAGGATTCAACGAAATTATTCTTCATAATTAGAATTTTTATATAATTCTAACACGGTTTAAAATTTAAACAATTATAGAAAATATATGCTATTGGTCTGCTGCTTAGTTGCATTCGAAACAATTGTCTGCTTAGCGCACAGCAAACATTTTTAAGAAAATATGCTGCTTTCTTTGTCAATGCATTAATTCTATATCAAATCGTTATATCTATTGTGAATATGCTAGACAAGTATAAACTGTAGCTGCATATATTTATCGAGCTCGATTATGCTATCGATAACTTTAAACTCATCCATGTGAAATATATTTAATTGAAAAAATATATCATTTAGCAACAAGTTTAAAAGGAAAGCGCTTTGACATTATTTTAACTACTTATTACTAAGTATAAAACCCTACGTCGAGGTCTGCATATAAAGCATTATATAGCATGTAAGTCCTTAGTAAGCTTTTTAATTGCATTGCTCTATATTTGCGTTTACTTCCCTGCGTGGGAAACTAGTTGTGTCAGTCAGCTGTTCTAACTTGTCGTCACTATTAATGCATTAGATTCGTCATTTTAACCTCATTTCTCTTTAATATTGCTTTGCGTCATACGTGAGAAAGTGTCCTGCTTGCCAACTTGTACGTGTCTAAGCGAACGCAAGCAAGTTATACGCAGCTTCTAGAGAAAGTAAAACCAATCAGCAAAAGCAAACTTCACATCATATATTAATTCGCGAGAATCTATCAATAGACTGTAAGTATGGTGATACTATTTCATGGGGGTATGTTTCATTTTCAAAATTTAAATCTAAATTTGATTTTTAGAATCCCAGCACAAAGTGTAAGCATCTGCAAAAATCAAAACAAGTGAATCAGCTGTTCGTATAAACACAAAAAGTTGGTAGTTTTCCTTGTTGTTGGCAGGTTCATTTGACTTTGGAGTCTATAAGTGGTAGAGGTGGCATGTATGATTGTTCTTGCAACAAGGCAGCTTTGATGAATGTTTAACAGAATATATATATACAAAAATTAAACAAAAAAAAAAACAAAATATTACAAATCTGCAACAAGGCGCGCAAAAAGCAAAAAGTGTTTTGTTTTATTTTTCCAGCAATAAAATTTCAACAAAATCAAGAAAGAGAAGGAGTGTAGCAAAAAAAAAATTCCAAGAATTTTGCGGCTTTAAATTATATATACATATATATATAGCTAGGTAAATATGTATAGTACAACCGGTACCCTTTTTTTTTCAAAAAGATTTTAATAGCAAATAATTAAATTAAATGTTTTAAAAGAAAATTATTTTGTTGAAAATCATTAAAAAAATTAAATTAATTATTATGCTGTAATAGTAAATAAAAAAAATTCAGTCAAAATTATAATATTTCATGGGAAGTCGTCGTCCGCTTGCCATTAAATTTGTAAATAAATCCAATTAGTTTGTTTGCTAAAAATTATATTTTGCAACTAAATTGTTTTTTTTTTTTTTTTTCTCGATACAGGATTCCGTCATTGTAAACTCATTTTGCTGTGACATCGAAAAATCGATGTTTTTCCCAGCTCTATGTGACATGCTTTCATATGCATTTATAGCACCTGCATCATAAGCAAGAAATTGTCCTCTTGGATGTGTTGTAGAGTTGTCACACTTGTCTGAATGTATGAGTTATAATCAGCTTCTAGAGCAAGTAAAACCAATCAAACGCTTGCTTCACATTAAGGAATACATATATATTCGCGAGTATCTGGACCAGCAACAATCTACCCAGTTATAACTTCTTAAATATTTTTGAAGAATCAATGTTAAGGTAGTTCAGTTTTATATATCAACACTATTTCAGCACACTTCCAGCAGAAGCAGAATTTTTTTTTTTTTTTCGCTAGATCCATTAGTTTGATGAAAAAGTTTGCTTACCTTGATGGCAACTATTCTCCATATGGACACAACTCATTGAAGATAATTCTAGAAGATCTCAGAAATATTTTACGTTATTCTAAAAATAAAAATTTCAATATTAAATGGTAATCAATGTTAAATATTATGATAGAGCATTTAACCATCTCCGCCGAAGTTTGCTTTCTAGAGCTTGGAAAAACATCGATTCATATGAAAACATCCATGCATCGGTCTTAAAATCGATGTTTTCTCAGCTCTATTGCTTTCTCTTGTGTCTTATTAATAAGTAAAGCAGCTTTTTTTTTTTTTTGTAGATCCATTAGTTTGCCGAAATAGTGTATCCAGGTGTTCTGTAATGTATTGAAAACTTTCCTCCATATTGACACAACTCATTCTAATGTTACGTTTGAAATTACGGGTCATGATTCTAGAAGCCCTCAGAAATATTTTTCTGTTAAATGTTGTGATAGAGCATTTACCCATCTCCGGCGAAGCTTGCTTTCTCTTGTATCTTGAAAATAAACTTGTTATTTTTTTTTTTTTTTTATTTTACACTGGAACAGTGTCATAAATATGGAGACGTCTGAAAGGCAATGTCTTATCTAATCTATTTAATCTCAAGTATATTCTGTTGGTCAGATATGTCACCATTGAATTCCTATACTATTATTGCAACAAAGAAACACAAAATTGTTAAATTTTGTTTCCCAAAGTTTCGTCTACCCAGCAGTTCTCCAAAACTAAAAAAATATATTTAGTTGGTCCTCATTTCTACTTAGCTCGATTGGTGGAGTATCATGCGGTGGTGGACATGCTCAACACTTATTCATTCGTCACAAAATAGTTTTTATGTCAAAATAAGCCACTTCTAAAGGGTATTACAAAGTCATGAACCCATTATATTTTGTATCATAAGTCATGCAACAAACAACAACAACAATTCATTTTGACCTTTGCTGTCAGTGCAAGTAATCCTTGCTCGACAGATACATATGTATACATTCTAATACATTTACATATAAAAAAAAAAATTTGACCTACAGCGCTATATCTGCACAAATGCTTCGCACAACTTTCTCCAACTTCAGCAAGCGGCATGTGGTTGGGTGGGTGGTACGCTTGCGGCTGGCTGCGTGTATTATTCGCATACATACATAGTTTTTTTTAATTTTTTTTTTTTTTTTCAATTATCTTTTAATACAATAGTAGTGGGTGCGTGTAGTAGAGCTTGTAGAGCAGCTGGAACAGCTGTTTCATGTAGAGCTTGAATGCGCAACAGTCAACAGCGAGCGAGCAGAGCATCATAACCGGCGACGACGACGACGACGACGATGCTAAGAGAGATTCGCTGAGTGTATAAAGTTGCGTGTGACAGAAAGACAGACAGACAGACTGTTTGTCTGTCTGTCTCTCCCAATTTAACGAGAATTTTTTTTTTTGTTTACGGTTGCACAGCATCAGAAGTTAGCGTCTGCGCAGCATTATTATCCTCAAGTGTAATTGGACAACACAAACAACAACAACAACAGCTGCTCGAAATAGTTAAGAAATTGTCATCCTTGCATTATTAACCACCATTCCACCACCCAACCCAGGTCAACTATTTTGCTGTTAATGAAGTCTTAGACTTTCACTTTTTAGCTTGTTGTTGTTTTTTTTATTTTAAAAATGTATAAAATGTGTTCTTGAAATTGTGTGTAGGGTGTTTGTTTTTAGAGAAAATTATGCGAAAAGTTTTTTATTGTCAATAATTCAGCTATAAACGCCAAAATGGATGGATTTTAGCTCAATTTAAAGGTTGATATAAACCTGTTCGTCTTGTAAACTAATAAAAAAATCTTCTCTTTTTATATCTTCAAGCTTTATACATATCAGTACTCATCCATGACCACCTCTTGTATATTTGATTTCATTATTTTCCGGATGAATGTAGTAGTATATTCTAAACTCGGTTGTTGTCTAAATTTTGAAGGAGGGGATTCAGTTGAAATATAATGGGTATTAGCCCGGTTTTTTAGTCTTCCAATTCGACCCTGTGCATGTTTCTTCTCATTGGAGGATTATAAGATTGTACGGATTATATTTACATATAAACTATTTGGGTAAACATTTTTACTAGACTTCCAACTTCTTAATACTTTAATACCCGTCTTCACCTATAAATATTTTTATATGTTGTGTACCAAAAATAATATATTATATATATATAGAATAGAATATATATAATCTCTGCTAATTCTACTTCAGTTTATTCAATCCTTTGTAACCATTTTGCAATAACCATGCAAAGCTACATTCCACATTCTGAGTTTTCTTATGGAAAAAATTAATTTTTATATTATTAAATTTGCTAGAAACATTAATATTGAATTTAGTTCCAGATCGGATCACTAGTAGAGGGTTGTAGTTAGCCAAAATTCTGAATTTTTCATCAATTCTAGAAGAATATTCCATTAGATTACAAATTGGACCACTGAAAGAGATGTCCATTGCCACAAGTTGATATTAAACCTGTCCGTTTTGGCGACTATAAAAAAATAGAGCCTTTAAGAGGGAGACTTTCCTCTAAAATTTTCTTTAATTTAGTCTTCACCTTTTTATGGTTTTGGAAAAGTTCTTAATGCTAACTGTTGGATAGCGCTGCAGCTTTTAATATGTTCCATGAAGCATTCTGTGACTCTGTTTCACAAAATTTTTTGTTTCGTGACCTCCTCCAATGTTGTTTGTGTGAAAACTTGACCATTATTAAATTAATTTTCGTAGTTTTTAGAGAACATCGCAGAATTTAATTGGACAACATTTATGATTCTCTCGTATCCACATACATGTAGTAGGGTAGTGTAGTCTATAAAGAAATGAGTATATTTTGTATAGACGCTCTTCTTCTTCACTGTGGTAGTCGGTCGAGTTTATATCGACTACGCAGATACACTTTTTGTGTAGGACGATTTATTTGAAACAAAGTTTTTTTTTTTTTAGCTATGTCACCTCTAATTTTTTTCTATTTGATCAAGTTTTTATAAATTATGTATGGTGATAACCGTGACAAAGCATCCTTTTGCTTTAACTTAATATACTCCTTTTTTTCGCCATGTTTCTTTTGATATTTCCTTTGCATGCTCTCGCCAGTGTTCTGTGCTGTGTGTTCTGTCCAAAACCGGTTTCAAGGAGTTTTGCTTTGACGATTACTTCTTTTCGTAAGGAAGAGCGTATGATAATGTGTGAGTGAGACACAAAAAAAAAAAACAACAATTTCATTTGTTTTTCGATAGCTTTACTGTTATATAAAAAAATATATTGAATAAAATACTGAATACCAATTAATAAAAATCTTTTTTCTCATTTACAGAAAATATTGTTCAAATACTTGGGACCAAAACTGAGAGAAAACAAAATCGAAATTTAAAGCGAGAGCTTTTCTAAAATCACCAGCGTATTCATATATATACACATATATATATATATATAAGGATACAAACATAGACTTAGGAACGGCTTATATTATTAGAATCCATTAAAAGGAGCAAAGACACTGCCGGCAGCGCCATTGGCGTCTGCGCAACGTACAGTGTTCAAGAAACAAACAAAAAATCCAAAAAAAAAGGAGATGTCAACGCGTAAATCGTTGACTGCAACAGCTGCAGCAGCATCGAAATTGGAAAATGCAGCAAAGCCGGCCACAGCAGCAGCAGCAGCAGCAATATCGATTCCATTAGAAGAGACATCGGCGCAAGATGTCAAAAGCGAGATGGGCGCCAACGTTTCACTCAACTCGGACAATGCCGCCAACGCTTTGAATGATGAAGTGTTAGGCACAACAGATGCGCGAAAGACACCAACAAATAGTTGTGACACAGACGATACTGTGACATCGAAACTAGCAACAACAGATACACTGTCCACCGGCGGTAAGAGCACGCGCGTCACACGTCTCTCATCGCCGATGATGCTGCTATCGCCGACTAGTAACAGCAGCAGCAGTAAAAAGCATAGCAGCTCCACCGAGGATTTGTCAGAGTCAGTTGCTGGCAGTGAGGATTTGTCTAACAACAAAAAGCTATATATTATACGCGGTCGCAAATCGTTGAAGGATTTGCGTGAGACAAAAGATGCCGCCGCAACGCCTAATAGCAACAACAACAAGAAAGAGGATGCGAAAAATGAGAGCGCTGTCGCTGCTGCAGAAACAACACTTGCAAACCTTGACCCAACAAATCCACAAAATATTAAATTGGTATTGCTTAACGCTATGAAAAAGGATGAAGAGAAACCTAGCAGCAGCAGCAGCAGCACAGTACAGAGCGTCCAAAGAACCACATCAGCAACGGCAATTGCCGCCGCAACTACTATACCGCAAGCAACAACAATAACTACAATTTCTACGACGAATCGCATGACACGCAAGGCGCACGCCGAAAAGTTGGCCACTAATACGCGTATGACGCGCAATCGCCAGATTACCATGTCACCAGCAGCGGCTGCAAAAACGGCTGAACAGCAATTGCGTCAGTTGTCGTTGTTGCGCGGACGTCGCAAGAAGCCTGCCAAACAGGAACCGTCCAAAAAGCGTAAGCGCTGCGATGAGCCAGAACCGGCCAATGCAGTAGAAGAAGCAGTAGAAGAAACATCTGAGCCAAGTGTGAAGTATATGAAAATTGAAGTTGATGAAGAGCAGCTTGAAGTGGATGTTAATAATGCTGCAGAAGCTACAACGTCGACTTCAACGCTGACAACGCCAGTAAAAATCAATCAAGAACCGCAGGATAATGCTGCCGAAGAGGCAACAACACAACAAATAGCAGCTGCAACGACGACGACAACAGCACGTGGGCGTGGACGCTGGGCTGCTTCACGTAATAAACAACAACAACAACAAACACAACAGCAGCCGCCGCCAACTCAACAGAAATCGCTTTCGCCAGCAACGCGTGCCACACGTCAAAACAAATCCAGTTCACCGGCTTTGGTAACTGCTACAACACCGACCGTGCCCAAACGACGTCGCGTTGGTTCACAAGCACGCAGTAGCCTTTCCTCGGCCAAGAGCGCATCTGCAACTGGTGTCGATGAGGACTCTAAGGATAGCATGGCATCCTCGTTAATGGAAGAATCGTTGCTAACGGTAACGGAAATCAAACAAGAAAAATTGACACCCGAGGATGAGGATGAAGCAATGCCCGGATTCGATACTGCACCTGCACCAGCAACAACAAAAACAATGACTTTGAAACTGGAGTCCGCCTGCAGCCATATTGCCAAACGCTTAGACGCCTTAATGGCTGCGGTAGGTATTGAGACACCAAGTAGCGATTTGAATGAGTTTTCGAGTCCGTTAACTGTGGACGTAGTATCCGCTGATGCTGCCGAGATCAGCAATGAAGATGAAACAATGAACACTGCCAACGACAGCTCAAATACTGTTCCGCCTTTACCGAACTGCGATGATAACAATGTCATGAAAACGGAGCAAGACACCAACAGCAGCAGCGGCGGCAGCAGCACACCACAGACAACAGCACTGTTGCCATCGAGTAGCTCCGACAAAGCTGCCTCGCTCAGTCCCGAAATGGTTAGCGAAGGCGTCAATGTTATAAGCGTAAAACAATTCTATCGTAAGCCTAAATTTCTTGAGAATAATCTGGGCATTGAACAGGATCCCAAGTTGGGCGAAATTGTGCAGCAGGTGAGCAGTGATGCAGCAACTGCGGTGGCAGTGGAAGGCGGCACAGATCAGGATGCAAACGACGAAAGCACAGCCAAGCAATCAACGTCTACTATCGACTCTGGCAATGAGGCTGAAAATGAGATCGATGCAGATGCAGATTCAGATCCACAATTAGATACCTCAATGAAAGAGGGTGATCTACATTTAACCGATAGTTCAAGTCCGGAAACTACGATTATTGAATCTCCGGAGGATGAGTGTAAGCTAGAGATATTTGAGGAAGAGCAAAACGAGGCAAAGGATGATGCAAACAATGAAAATAGTACAGAATTGATTGCGCCGATTGTTCCTGCGCCGCCTGACGCTGTTAAACAACCGGAAACTGATGAAGGTGTAGTTGTTAAAGAGGAAGAGGAGGATGAGGATGCTGCCAGTGAGTTTAATTCGATGGATAATAACTGTTCGTTGCATGAGTACGCACGTGATGTCGAAGAGGAGGAAGTGGACATTGGTGAAGCTGTTTTACCGATTCAAGCTTTGAATGAAATAGCATTAGGGCTGTCGGAGCAGCAAGAGCTGAAGCAAGAAGAAGAACAAGATGTCAACAGTGCAAATAAAACTGATGAAAATGATGCGATTGATGAAGTAATGGAGGAGGATACCGATAACGATGCTTTGACAAAGGAGTGTGATGTTGCAAATGCTACTGAGCCGCAGCAGCCGCCACCAACAGATATAGATAAAGATCTCGCACTGAAGCAAGAAGAAGCAGAAGAAGAAGTTCTGAGTAATGACTTACTTGTCGATGAACCGGACTGGCAAAATGCAACAGAAATCAAAGAGGAACCTATAAGTGAAGCTGACGAAGCAGTAACAGAAGCTGATGAAACTGTTGTAAAAGCTGATGAAACTGTTGTAAAAACTGATGAAGCGCTAACAGAAACTGATGTAGTGAAGCAGGATAATGTTGAAGTGGCCAACAATGAGCAAACAGACATTGAAGCAAAACACACAGCAGACGCTGTTGATCTCGAGCACAAAGAGCTGGAAGTTGCAATTGACGTTGCAGCTGAAACGGATGAGAACAAGGAGAACATAGTTACGAGCTCTGCCTGCGCCGCCACTACTGATGAAACTGTTGCAGACGAAACGATTGAGAACGAGTCGGCTGTGAACGAGACGGTAGAGATGGAAGTGTATGCTGTTATCACTGAAGAAGCCGAGGTTATTAAAGAACTAGAAACGCCGGAAGAACAACCAAAAGCGGAGGAGGACAAATTGGATGAAAAGCCGCTGATAAAGTCAGATGAAGAGAAACCACTTTGTGAGAATATTTCAGTTGAAGAAGCCGACTTATTGGCGGCTACCGCTACTACTGTGTCTAACAAGCTGAAGCGCAAAGCGTCCACTGAACTCGAATTGTTGGAAAAAGAGTTCAAGAAAAACGACCAAAAAGAAACAGAACCAGCAAAAGTGGAAGCAGCAGACACAATAATAAAAACAGGCGAGTGTGATGAGCAACAGCGACGTCAAAAAGAGCAACATTTTCAGAATCTCGGTTTGCTGACGCATGAGAAAGCTGAACAATTACGCCAGGATTTTATAAACGAGGCGACAACACGTGCAGCCATAATACAGCAGCAGCAACAGCCACAACATGGCTCCAAGCGTAATTGTAACAAATCGACAGCGGCTAGCGGTCTACATGCCGAATCCTCAGGTACATTAAAAACTGTCATTAAGCTAAATCGTTTTGCAAATGGCAGTGCAGGCTGCAGCGGCAGCGTAACTAGTGGCGTTGTGCTGTCCGGCACTGCTGCAACAGCGTCCACTAGCAGTGGAAGCAGCAGCAATGCACGTAAAGGACAAAGCGGCGGCGCTGCTAATAGCGGCGTACGACGTCAATCACTCAAAATGACATTCCAAAAGGGACGTGGCCGTGGACAAAGCGGCAATGCATCCAATGCAACGGATCAACATGGCGCGCATGGTGAAGATTCGTATTATACAATACAAAATGAGGTAAGTTGTTGTTGTTGCTGCTTGCATTATTAAATTGTTATAAATAATAATTCTTATACTTCTCTTGCAGAATGAAGGTGCGAAAAAGCAACAACAAAGTGCAAATAACTCGAATTTCTGTTACAACAACAATTTGTCCTGCTCCTGCTCCTCTACTAACACCAACCCTACTACCATGAGCACTTGCCGCACGGCAGCGCTAATAACAACGCATGGTAGAAAGTCATATAGCCGCTCTAACACAACTAACAACCAACAACATAGCATAGCCTGCCACCATAATAATAACAATAATAATAATATCAGCTGTAGCATTGGTTTGTTTCTAATACTTCCTACTAACTGTACTAATAAACTATCCACATGCTTAAAAAAAAAAAGAAGAAAAAACGCTCATTTTATGCTTAATAATAACTAACGTTTTCGCTTCTCTAGATTCATCCAATTCAGATGAGCAACACGACCAGCATGTGCGCGATCATCACCATCATTTCACGGCAACATCGGCCTTTGGTGGTTTGCATAAAAAGGAAGACAAGGAGGAAATTCTGATACCAGAGAAAGCTTCATCGTTTAAATTTCATCCGGGTCGTCTATGCGAGGATCAGTGTTATTATTGCAGCGGTAAATTCGGCTTATACGACACACCCTGCCATGTTGGTCAGATCAAATCTGTTGAGCGGCAGCAAAAGATTCTGTCGAGTAAGTAAATCACTAAGAATTACACACAAAGTTGTTGAACTTTTCAATTGCTGATGTGGTTTGTGTACGCGCGCGTCTGAATCCTTGAACGTTAGACGCAATAAATCTATTGTTTGTTGTTCATTGCTCCTTCCTCATTTAATAAGAAATATGTTTTGTTGATTCCGCCGTAACATAATTGTAGCAGCCGTACACAAACTAACTTGGAGTAGGACATTGAATAAGTTCAATTAATTGTTTTTTTTTTTGTATTACCTTTCCTTTATAATATTATATTTATGTGTTTTAATGACACAGTTTTCTTTATAGGTGAAGAGAAATTAACCGTGGACAATTGCCTCTGTGATGCCTGTTTCCGTCATGTCGACCGTCGCGCAAACGCTGCATACAAAAAACGTCTCTCGGCGCCGGGCAGTCTTGAGACTGGTCTGCCAAAACATGGAACATCTAATGGACGCAATGAGCTTGTCGACGTTGACGGTGTTGATGATGACATCGCAACAACTTCTGCAGCTGCTGCAGCAGCGGCAGCAACTGTGCAACGCAATTGTATCATACCTGATTGTCCACATTCAGCTGGGCATGCACTGCGCCGGAAGTGTATACGCAAGAGCGTCAAGAAGTTTTTGCTTAATTTTGATATACCGACGGGTACGCAGTCTGTCTGGCTTTGCCAATTGCACTATGATGCCGTAATGCAATGTTCCGGTTGTGTGCTTTGCAAGCGACGCATGGGCAAGAATCAAATGTATCACATAACATCGGTAAGCATATAGATTTGCCTTATTTACTGTTACTTTAGATTGATTGGCTTTTTATTTTTCGTCGCACAGGACACCGAAATTTTAGAGAAGGCTCTTGCAGAAATGAAAATTCCCGTGCAATTGGGCATTGGTACGGCTGTGTGCAAGCTTTGTCGCTATTTTGCCAATTTGCTTATGAAGCCACCGGATAGCACAAAAGTTGATAAAGTTGATTTCGTTAAAAAACATCGCAATCGTTTAATTGAACTCTATAAACCGAAAGTCGATGAAGAAGCTGCTAAGCAGTCTATTGACGACGCAGACACAGCAACGGCTGCTACCTCTACTGCCGCTGAGAACAATGCTGCGAAAACATCGAACGATGCAACCGGCGCTGATACTGAAATGCTGGTAGACTATGAAGTACCAATTAGTAACTCAACCGACAACTCGAATTCATCGAGTGCATCAGCTGCTATTGGTGGCATGAAGCATATATCCAAGCTGCAGGCAATACTACAACAGAACAATACAAGCAGTAGCGCTGCTGGTGGAAGTTCGGCAAAGGAATCCACAGCAAATAATAACAAATCAAACGCTGACATTTCAAATGTGCTGCGCGCCAATCCGAACATCTCAATGCGCGAGCTGTTTCACGGCGAAGAGGATCTTGGTTTACAATTTAAAGCGCCGTTTGGTAGTAGCAGCACCAGTCAGCGTACGCCAGAGGGTTGGACACGCGTTCAAACTTTTCTGCAATACGATGAGCCAACGCGCCAGTTATGGGAAGAGCTACAGAAACCATACGGCAACCAAAGTTCGTTCTTGCGGCATCTCATACTGCTGGAGAAGTACTATCGCAATGGAGATCTTATATTGGCGCCCAATGCTACGCCAAATGCAAACGTTTACACGCAAACAGTGCGTCAGCGTTTAAATTCATATGATCATGGACACTGCGGTGGTATAGTGACTGCACGTGTGCCGCAGTCGACGCCAACTGCATCTAAAGAATCAGCAGGCGCAGCAGCGGCAACAGTTGAAAAAACAACTGTGACCAAACAAAGCAACATAACACAAATACCAACGGTCGAACTGAATGACGATGATGATGACGCTGCTGTTGATGGTATGAGAAATAATAAAATTACTGGAGACACTACTAGTTACTATGTGGACAATGATGAATATGACGACGATAGCAATGGGCTACAAATTGATGAATCGTCCAACGATGATGACAAACCAATAGCATCAATTTCTGTGGACAAGCTAACCAAACAACTTAGCTCGAATGCGGTGACAATTATAGCGCGTCCCAAAGAGGCAACTGCGGCAAATAGCAGCAACAAACAACAACACAACGCAAATAACAGCGCAGATGCTGTTGCAGACGATGCACCGAAAAAGACCACGCCACGGAAATCGGGTGTAACGCCACCACTTTTGATAGCTGCTGCTGCTGGCAGCGCCGGCAGCAGTAATAGCAGCACAAGCAGTAACAGCAACAGCAACTGCTTAACTACTGCAAACAGTCGCAGTATACTAAAATCGAATTTGCTGGGCATTAATAAATCCATTGAAATACTGCCACTGAGCAACAGTAATAGCAGCAGCAGCAGTCCGGCTGGTGGCAACAATAGCAGCAGTACTAGCAGCGGCAATACCAGCGCCTCTAATAAAAGCACGGCTAGCGTGCAGCCTAATAGCAGTCGAACTGCCGTGTCACTGGCTTCAAATGCCACCGTACCAGCAGCTACTTCAACTGCAAAAATTTTAAATGTGGCCAACAAATTAATCAATAAAATGGAAGCGGTCAATGCCACAACTAATGCAAATGCAGCAAACAAAAGACAGCAGCAAACACAAAGTGCGCAGCAAACGCATGGCAATCAAACACAAATGAAACCACCGCCAATGCTACTAACTTCACCGCCGGAATTGATTAGTTTGAATCGTCGACGTCCTGCTAGCAGCAACACTAGTGCCGCAACAGCAGCACCAGCAGCTGCGCCCAGTGATGCTGGCGTCAGTGCTGTAGCCAATGTTGCGAACAGCAGTAGTTTACATAGCAACAACAACAACAACAATCCGCTTTTTAAACGACTACAATTGCCTAAACTGCCGCCAGATATTATTTTACTGCCCGATTCGCTGACGCCACAGGAACGACTGCATAGTCGCAGCTGGCGTCCAACTTTGATGTCGGTTAATGAGCATATGCTACAGAAATCTGGACCGTTATATCAAACAGCTGATGGCAGACGCTTGCCTGGTTTGGTGCAGGTACAATCAGGTGGTAAACCGTATCTCATATCCATTTTCGATTATAATCGTATGTGTATATTAAGACGTGAGAAATTAATGCGTGATCAGATGCTGAAAGAGTCTAAAGCCAAACAACAGCAGCAGCAGCAACATGCACAACAACAACAGCAGCAGCCGCAACATGCACAACAACAACAACAGCAACAGCAACATGCACAACAACATGCGCAACAACAACAACAGCAGCAGCAACAACATATTGTACATCATCAACAGGCAAAGAACGCTGCCGAACAAGCAATTGCTGCTGCAGCCAATCTACAATCGATTGGTAAAATGACGCCAGTGGCACGACAACAATTGACACAATTGCGACAACAACATAAACAACAACAACAGCAACAACAACAACAACAACAACAAATACAAGCCAATCTCAAAGCGAATGCGCAATCTGCTGCTGCTGCTCTTGGTACAGCAGTACAACAACGTTATTCGCGTATTGCACCGAAATCAATGCCGCCACTAGGTGTTATTGCTGCCAGCAGCAGTGCTGCGGCTGCTGCTGCTGCGAATAACAGCAACAACAACAACAACACATTAAATGCAACAAACGCCTTCATTCCATTGCTATCCAATGCGCTAAGCAACGAAACAGCAACAACACATAATGTTAATAGCGGCGTTAATAATAGCCGGCTTAGAACAACAGCTGACGCCGATAACAATGCAGCACCATGGCTGTGGAAAAATTTTCCCGATGCCAATCAATTGCTGCATAACGGCGGTGGCGGCGGCGCTAAATTGCCGCTAATGCCTAAATTTACAAAAACAACTATTGCAGCTAATATAAAAACATTAAATGCTGGTGGTAATGGTAATGGTGGAGGTGGCGGTGGCATCAGTGCAACAATTACCTCCAAGCAACAGCAGCAGCAACAACAACAACAACAACAACAATTTCTCGATAATGCACTCATGACGAAAATTCCCAAGACGCTAACTATTATACCTCAACACAAGCTACTAAATAGCTCAGCTGTAGCAGCGGCCATGGCACAAGCTGCTGCCGCGGCATCGGCTTCATGTGTTAACAAATCATCAACATCATCGTCCTCAAATGCCAACAACAACAACAACATGTCAAACAAATCAAACACGCAGCAACAGTATCAGCCAAAAGATTGAGAACTGAATTGCTATTTTGCTGTAAAACAACGTCAAAGAAATGCATGCAGCATGGCAGCATATGGACATGAAAATGGAAAACAACGCAGCAAATGGAAACAACGATACCGAAAAAAGCGCGTCTAAGCAACGTCGTCTAGTCTAAAAATCAAAACAAACAAACAAAAACAAATGAATTGAATGCATTCAAATTTCAACAGTGTGTAGAGTAGCAGCAAGTAGTGAGAAGCGTAGCAAGCAAGCAGCAGGCTTCAAATTAATGTTCAACAATTTATAAAATTTTTTTTTTTTTTTTTGTTACATTATATATATACACATAGTGTGAAATGTTATAAAAAAATTATAATATTCGATTTACTTGCTATGTGCGTCGACTATACAATTTGAAAATATTATGTTTAAAAAGTTTTTTTTTTATTTTTAAATGCAGTCAATTGTTAAATAACTGCATGCCAAAAATAAATGAAAAAAATTACAAATTTGTACATAATACGGCATAATAACTAAATAACATAAAGAAATAGCGCTGAGAAGACATCGATTTTTAGACCGATGATGAACGGTCTTAAAATCGATGTTTTTCCATGCGCTATAAAGAAAAGCCAATCGCCAATCAGACACATACATATAAAACGTAGATATTGCATATAATTAAATAAATAAATAAATAGAAGAAGGGAAAAAAGTAATAAAAATAATACTTAAAAACTTAAAAAATAAAATGAAGCAGAAAAAAAGTTGAAATTTTAAGGAATATCAGTGCCTGCAAAACTGTAAAAAAAAAACAGACAAAAGCAAAGAAACAAATTTAATATACATATTATATACATATATATATATATATAGAATGTTCCAAAATTCAATGCAAGCATTAATTTTAAGCTAAATTTTATATTGTTTCATATATACATAGCTTTAGCTGGCTTCAAATTTTTTATACAAAAGTAAACAATTTAAAAAAAAATATTGCTTGTGTAAATTTTGGTACACAAATATATTAAAAAAAAAAAACACTCACTGCAAACAAAAAAAAACATTATTTTTTTTTTTAAATTAATATATAGCATAAATAATTAAAAATTTAGCTATTTAAGTGATTTAAAGTTAAACAATGTGAAATTAAAAAACAAGCAATTAAAAGCAAAAAACAAAATTTTTAAGTTAGTACAGTTGCTACAAAAATTTGAAGAAAACTATAATTTTTTATATATTATAATAGAATGTTCAAAAGTTTTTTTTTTTTTGTTGGAAATTTCATGCTGTTCAAAAAATGAAGACTTATCGGTTTAGACTTATTGCCAAAATCTTTTAGTTTCTTTGCTGCGCTGTTTGCAAGCTTTTTAATAAGATTTTTTTTTTTTTTTTTATATATAATTACTTACTTAATTTTTAAGTTTAAAAAAAAAAAAATTAGTATATACTACAGTATAAGCTTAGACATGTGTGTGTATGTGTGTTGTTTCATTTGTAAATACTTAGTTATTAATTTAATGAGGCACACACACACACGCATATAGTTTATATGAATTTTATTGTATTTAAAAAATATATATATATATATAGACTTTAATTTAAACAACACAAAATAATTTCATTCAAAAGATTTGATTTTTAATTAATTAATTGAAGAAAAAAAAAAGAAAATCTTAATATATCGATTTTTAGACCGATTAAACGGTCTTAAATCGATGTTTTTCCAAGCTTGTCGTCTTAACAAAAATTTTTTAAACAAAATTTGCGAAAGTTTTTATTTAGAAAATGTTATACAAGCAAATAGGCATATACATATATACAGTTATATATAAAATTCTTCACACTTAAAGTCATAATAAACTTGTCCGTTTGTCTCTTATTTAATTCAATTATATATGAACTAGTTTTAAAATTTATATAAAAACTTAAAATATTTCTTTAGCTAATTCAACTTTTAGCCAATAGTTTGCAAATATTTGTCTGTGATTACGAAATAAACCGTTGTTTTTCTTTTTAGTTAAACTAAATTTTTTTTTTATTTTTTTTTTTAACTTTTAAAAGTTTGTCTGGCTTTACCAATTTTAATGAGACTTTAGAAAGTTATTTTTAATATAAAAAAATTCGTATAGCATAAAATCTTTAAGCAAGTCTATACAAAATTTAATGACAAGCAAAGTGTGAAGAGTATTTATGCCTAATAGTTAAACCTAAAATATGTGTACTGTATTGCAAATAATAATAAGGTATTGCAGAGATTTTAAACTGTTAAAGTATATATACATATATGACTGTTCAATCAGCTGTACAAAGCATATGTTCGTTCGTAAGCGTCTAATTTTCTTAAGATTTCAAATAATTTTCCAATTTTAATATTTTCTATGGTTAGGAACTGCGTATACTACCTAAGAATTATTATAAAAATTGTTTGGTAAAATTTTCGTTGTCACAAATATGCAGTTTATAGCTTATAATTAAATTTAGAATGATTTTTTAAATTTTCTATGGTTAGAAACTGCGGTTACTGCCTAAGAATTATTTTAAAAATTGTTTGGTAAAATTTTCTATAGCTCAAATATGCAGTTTAGAGCTTATAATTATTTATCCAATGATTTTTTAAATTTTCTATGGTTAGGAACTGCGTTTACTGCCTAAGAAACATGATTTTTTAAATTTTCTATGGTTAGGAACTGCGTTTACTGCCTAAGAAACATGATTTTTTAAATTTTCTATGGTTAGGAACTGCGTTTACTGCATAAGAAACATGATTTTTTAAATTTTCTATGTTTAGGAACTGCGGTTACTGCCTAAGAAACATGATTTTTTAAATTTTCTATGGTTAGGAACTGCGTTTACTGCCTAAGAAACATGATTTTTTAAATTTTCTATGTTTAGGAACTGCGGTTACTGCCTAAGAAACATGATTTTTTAAATTTTCTATGGTTAGGAACTGCGTTTACTGCCTAAGAAACATGATTTTTTTAAATTTTCTATGGTTAGGAACTGCGTTTACTGCCTAAGAAACATGATTTTTTAAATTTTCTATGGTTAGGAACTGCGTTTACTGCATAAGAAACATGATTTTTTAAATTTTCTATGGTTAGGAACTGCGATTACTGCCTAAGAAACATGATTTTTTAAATTTTCTATGGTTAGGAACTGCGTTTACTGCCTAAGAAACATGATTTTTTAAATTTTCTATGTTTAGGAACTGCGGTTACTGCCTAAGAAACATGATTTTTTAAATTTTCTATGGTTAGGAACTGCGTTTACTGCCTAAGAAACATGATTTTTTTAAATTTTCTATGGTTAGGAACTGATTTTTTAATTAAAAATGATTTTCTATGGTTAGAATCTGCAGTTTTAGAATTTCTTTAAAAAATTTAATATATTTTTTTTTTATAGTTAAGATCTGTTGGTTAGAGTCTGCTGATATTTTTTTTTTTTTTTGAATATCTTAAAATTTTTTCAAAACTATTTTTAAATTTTTCTTTGTTTAAGAACTGCAGATTAAGATTAAATTTTTATTATAAACAGAAACTGCAGCTTAGAATTTTTTTTTAAATTTAAAGATGAAATATTATTAGATTTCTTGGTATATATTTTTTTTAAATCAGTTTTGCATTAAAAATATTTAAAAATTTCTATACGAACAGTAGATAACGGTAAAAAATCTCTGTAATACTTTTCATAATAATTACGAACTATAAAAACTTAAATTTTTAGTTATTGACAACATTTTTTAAAGCGTTTTAAAATAGAAAAGAGACAGCATGAAAAAGACAAAGAAGGCAAGATATTGTGCGAAAGAGAAAACACATAAAAATAAGTTTAACTATAAAGAATAAAAGAAAACGAAATATATTAACAACTAACTTTTACTTATGTTCTAATGTAAGTCAAACACCCTACACTGCAGATGAAGAATTATTGCATATTAATTAATATAAAATAAAATATATTTATAGACTTGAGCACGTTGAAAATAAAGAAAGCTAGAAGTAATAAGGCAGAGAAATTAATTAATTTTAACTGCAAAAATAACTAAATATAAAGACAAAACATTTTTTTTTTTAAATAATATTATTATATACTATGGCTATCATACAATATATACATATGTTATAAATATTTAAAATAAACATTTTTTTTTTTTAATTTTAAACGAAAAAATAAAAAAAAAATCCTTTTGAACGGTTTCAAATCGAACGAAGTGAAACGTGTGTGAAAAAATAACAAAATAAAATAAAACAAATTAATTATTTATTAAAAGCTAAGAATTTAAATATGTATAAAATAAAGTCAGAAAATAAAAAACAAAAAAAATAAATAAAATATATATATTTACAATATACAATTGAAGAAATTTAAATTATTGTTGTTGTTAAAACTGAAAATTGTTTCATGAAAAATGCGAGAAGTAATATTTATTAAGTTAAAAAATTTAACAATTTAATAATTATTGCAAGAAAATTTAAGAGAAAAAAAAAATGTTACAAAATTGTTTAAAAAAAAAAAAAAAATATACTTTTTAATGCGTATTTGTTAAGTTATTACAACTTTGAGCGCTAATTTAATATTATGCAAACAACATATTATCACAAGTTCACCAGATATATATATATATATATATATATACACACAATCAGTAATAAATAATATATATAGACATATATATATTTATTTTTATAGCCTAGCATTTAAAGCAAACATAAAATCCGGCATAATATTAATAATATTAATGCATTAATCATGTTATATACGATCCTAAATGTTACCCTACACAAAATAGTATAACAGCGAACGTAACTCAGCAATAACTTAAGTGTAGGGTATAATTAATATTTTATTTTAGTACACATTTCGGCAGAGATATTATGTTATAATTATTATATTTTTATTATTGTGTATAATCTAGTATTGAAGCCGTTAAACTAGGATTTTTTTGATTGAAAAATGCATTGAAAAGTATATATTTCTGCCAAACAAACACACACCAACACACACAGACACACACACACATATACATATATAATATTTATTATTTTGTAAATTATAAATAAATTAAAAAAAGAAAATAAAAAGAATATTTAATACTTATGATACAAACAAACAAACAAATGAAGAAAATATTTAAGCAACAATATATGCCTTTGATGATATACAATACGAAAAACAAAAAAAAAAAAAAAATTAAATATATATAATAGTTATATACATATATATATATATATATAAAAAGAAAAAAAACAAAAACAAAAATTTCCACACATTTATTTATAAACAATAAGTTTATTTAAATTTTTTACTTTTTGATGACTTCATGGAAGAGTTTGTTATTTTCTTTTTTTTATTTTAATTTTCAGCTCACAAAGCCGAATTTCATTTTATTCAATTATTTTCAAAATTATGTTAATATTAAATAATTATAGTATTAAGCAGCTCGTATACTAGATTTGTTTTATCAATAAATCAAAAAAAAAAAAAATACAAAAAAATTAATATAAAAAATTTAAATGTCTTTTTTTCAATACTTTTTAATACTAATTCCCTATGGACTTTCTAAGGCATGTGAGTCGGTCGGAAAGTTATTATAAATTAATAACAAAATTTCATAAACAACTAATTTCGATTTAAAACTCTTTTCAGGGTCCTCGCTCGAAGGACAATTCAAACGAAAATTTGCCGTTAACAGACTCTCGAAAAATAATATCTTTTAATCAAAGGGTAACTAAAAAAAAAAATGCATTAATTAAATCTGTACTAAATTATAATAAATAATAAATTTTACAGTTACAAATTTTTTGGACAGTTCAAGATATGTGGGTTCTCATTTGGTTACTATTTTAAGAAGGTTGTAATCTGTTGTTGTATATTATATGCATCTGTCTTTTGACCATAAACAAGTAAATCAAGTAAATCGAATTATTAAAATAGAGAAGTAAATGAAATAAATCAAGTAAATCAAATACTTACTTATATGGCCATCAACCGTCTTCCGGTCATTACCGCGTCTAGAAAGGCGCGCCAGCCTCCATAGTCTTGTGCGCGCTGGCGCCAGTCATTTTGAATGCCAAGTACGGAGAGATCTCTCCATAGCTAAACATTCCGTTGTTCTTTATTTCGGCGTCCACCAATCAAGTTTGAGCTCCCCATGTAAACCATGCGTGCTGGAGCTCTGTCAGCCATTCGAATGAAGTGACCAGTCCAGTGCAGCCGCTGGACTATGTCAACCTCATTGAAAAGCTCGTACAGCTCGCGGTTCATACGGGACATAAATTCTTCGCCGACTCTAAAATAAACCGAAAATCCGGCGAAGAATCTTCCTCTCGAAAATTTCCAACACTGTTTCAACTGACTCAATCACCATGCCTCTGCGCCATACAGTAGGACCGGCAGTATCAGCGTCTTAAAAATCTTTATTTTCGTCTTTCGAGAGAGGGCTTTACTTCTCATCTGCTTGCTCAGCACAAAAAAGTATATTTTTGCAAGCGTGATTCTACGCCAGATCTCCAGGCTGACGTTGTTGTTGCTGATTATTTCTGTTCCCAGATAGACGAAGTTTTCTACAACACTGAAGTTGAAATTCTCCATCGTCATTGACCGTCACTAAAGACGCGATGACAGAGTGCGAGAAGACACCAAATACTTCGTCTGGTCCCATGAGCCAAGACTGTTTTTCAATCTCTTAGAACGCCTTGCTGACTCGCTGATCCTGCGTGCCGATGATATCGATGTCATCGGCGTCACTTCCTTGTGGAAGATCGAGCCTGACATACTTTGTTTGTAGGGGCACTGGCGTAGGATATATTCCATCAGAAGATTGTTAAAATCGCACGACAGAGCATCGCCCTGCCTGAAACCTCTTTTGGTATCAAAGGGGTCGGAGAGGTTTTTCACCATCCTGACAACGGACAATCTTTGCCGGGATATCTAGTGCAGACAGGTATTCGATCGCATCGGCGTGTCGAATGTGGCTTTAAAGTCGATCAATAGGTGGTGTGTGCCTTTGTTAAACTCATGAATCTTTTCTAGAATTTTTCGTAATGTGAATATTTGGTCGCTGCTTGACCTTTTTGGTCTGAAGCCACACTGATAAAGTCCTATCAGTGAATCTGTATATGGCTTCAGCCTATTACACAATACGCGCGACAGAATCTTATATCCGATGGAAAGAAGACTTATTCCGTGGTAGTTGGCGCAAACAGCGGGATCTCCTTTCTTAAAGACAGCACAGAGAACATTAAGATTCCAGTCATTGGGTATGCGTTCATGGGATCATATATTGCATAAAAGTTGGTGCATATTCTTAAACAACCAACTCTTCGCCGCCGGTCTTAAATAACTCAGCTGGCAGCCCATCGGAGCCTACCGCTTTGTTATTTTTCAGCTTTTTAATAACTGAATTGACCTCCTTATAGTCCGGTGGCTCTGCAGTAGTGCCATCATTAACTGGTTGTTCCGGTGTCATTTCTCTATCGGCGGTATTGTGCGCTTCATTGCCTTCGAGTAGGTTGGAGAAATGACTCCTCCATAATCTCAGTGATTTCTGTTCATCCGTTACCAGATTTCCATTGTCATCCTTACAGAAAGTTACTCCGGGTTTAAAACCTTCAGTCAGACGCTTGACCTATTGATAGAATTTTCTAGCAAATCAAGTCCTCTAAATTCCAACCTGCGCCCTCTAATGAAGTGTTTCTTAAATATATTGATTCGGGTTCTGCTAAGATAGAGATGTGCTCATCTGAAACTTCTTTGCAATGGTAGCGGTCTCATATTTTCTCATTTCTTGAAAATCTTCTATTTACCATAGCCGGATTCCATTCGCGTATGTAGCAAGTATTGGGTGAACGAAAGCCTCTCAAGAGGTTGACGACGTTGGAAATGTTACCGAGTCATAAGAGTTACGAAAAGTATTAGAATACTTCGAGGCTTCTATCAACTTTGGTTCTTGAACGCATACAATGGATGATGTTGCTTGATGGGAACAACTGCTGTGTAATGGACTCTGATTTAATCAAATAAGCCGAATAATATATCTGATCTGTTGGATTTTGAGGCATCATTCACACAGATGAGCTGTAGAATTTTTGGATAGTATCATGATAGTAGTTGCCTCATGGTTGAGGGACTGATTTGAAATGGAGAATCAAAGCAAATACAATACAAATATAGCTTGATAGAGGGTGGAATTGTAAAAAAAAATTTATCATGCTCCGATTTTGATACATCTATATACAGGAACCCGGAGCCATGCTTATGGCGAAGTGGTAAAAAGTTTTGATTTTCTATAGCTCTGAAATGGAAGTAGAGCCCAAAATCAATCTCAATCAAGAATTAAAGATGTTTACAGTTAGATCTATAACTAGAAAGACATTTAAAATCGAAATGGGGAAACCTTGAGGAGTTGCATTTAGGAGGAACATAAAATTTTAAACAAAGTTTATAATTTTAGGACCAATGTTCCATTGTTTTAATTCGTCTATTATTGTGTGAGGTCCAGTGGACAAAGAGGAAGATATTATTAAAGTAACCAACGCGTAGGTCCTTAGGTAATTCGAAAGTGATTAAAATTAATCCTGTATCAACTGATGTATCGTACTCTGCTCAATGTTGTCCTCTTCAGGGCCTTTAGTAATGTCTTCCGCAGTTATAGCTATTAGGTTTCTATAATATATTACTACTTTCGAACTGTTTAAATAGTAATGTTCGGAGACTTCGACTATACGAGGGGCACTATTTATATTTAAATTAAATTATTCAAAATATTCTCCATGAAAATTTATACACTTTTGCATTCGCTCCAACCAATTTTCGAAGCATTTTTCCACTCCGATTGAGGCTGCTCCAAAACGTTCTCCAAGCAGTTTATTTTGGTTGTTTGGGCAACAAAAGAATTCATTGGGTGATAAACCAGGGCTGTTCAATATTTTGAGTGCTCATAAATTCATTTGTATGAGAATATATCGTTTGCGAATGTAGCTAACATGGCTGATCCAACACTAAGGTCTCGCTGTGTAGCGGCGTAAAGCAAGACACTTCCTTGTGGAACTCCACTCCAGCTTTGAAAGTGTGGAATATTTCTTTATTATATTTTATTAAGAATAGTCGCTCGTTTAAGTAGTTTCCTAATTTATTATGGGCAAATTTTTATTTGATTAATAAGCCTTCGTGCCAGACTTTGTCGAATACTTTTCCAACATCCAGAAAAACGCATATACAGAACTTTTTAGCTGCTAGATCAGTTGTTATTTTATTTGTTAATCTATAAAACTGCTGGATCGGTGGCCTGGAATGCATCGATTGGTTGAAGGCGTACTAGTCAATTTTTTGGAATATTTTGGAGAGTATTGGTTGAAGGCTAATTAGTCTACAATTTTGGAAAATATTTCATTCTTAAAATTGAGTTAAATCTTCTGTCTTAAAAACAGTTTATAACAAAACATAAATTCTACTCTACTCGCTCATATGTTGTAAATTTGCTCTTAAATTAATTTCTTAAAAAAAATTAGCATGAAATAATTAATTAAATAAATAATCTTTAGTTATTTTTCTAATAAAATTTCCATTCGATTAAACGCGCCAACACGATATTTGAAATAACAAAGTACATAGCTTTCGATAGTAGGTACTATCGATAATTTTCTGTACAGCAGCTAATTTATGACTATTCCCTGTGAATAGCACATTTGATGAGGATGAGATTTAACTGCATTCGCCCTTTTAGACGAATTTCTGTTATTTGTTTTTTATGCAACTAACTTCGCAGTAAGTAAAAGCAACAATGCGCAACAGATGCAACAATGTTTAGACAAAAATTTGTTAAAATTTTCGTATTTAAACAAGGGAAAACTGTTGCAATCGAACTGCATTACAGTGAAGCCATTTTTTAAGCAAAAATAAAAAATTTATTCTGACAAAATGGAAGTTTATGTGGCATTCAGCGCTTCTTATACATTTTTCCACCTTCCTGGCAGCATACAGCTACTGAGTTGGAAGAATGCTTCAACTTTTAAGGCTCATGAACATGCTTTGCACGGTTTAAAAGTGGCTATTTCGACTTAAAAGCCGATGAACGACCTGGACAGATAAAAAGGTTTGAAGATGAATTGGAGGCATTGCTCTAAGCACGCCTAACGCATAAAGAACTTGCAAAAGCTTTAGAAGTTGATCAAGCAACTATTTTCAGACGTTTACAAGCATTGGGATTCATCCAAAAGCTTGGAAATTGGGTGCGGTATGAATTGAAACCTAGAGACGTCCGTCGAACGATGATTCTGCATGTCGTAAATGTTGCTTGAACGCCACAAAAGAAGTCATTTTTGCATAGATTCAAGACGATAACTCCAAGCGCAAGAAATCGTTTGTGAAGCTCGGCAAACCATCAACTCTGCTCTGTTTTTGGTGGAATCACAAGGTTGTGTTATATTATAAGCTCTTGCAATCGGGTCAGACGATCAAAGGGGACCTCTGACGAACACAATTGATGCGTTTGAAAAAAAAAACGACCAGAATATGCGACCAGACATGAATCTATAATTTTCCATCATGTTGAAGACATGTTGCTACATGTTGAAGAACCGGTTAAGAACTATTTGGAAAACAGTGTGTGGGAAGTTCTAACTCAACCGCCTTATAGCCCAAACATGACCCCTTCTGATTACTAGTTGTACAGATCAAGTTAAATGCTCTCACCGGAGTAAGCTTCAATGCAGAACAGGGTATCAAAAATTGTCTCAATTTGTTCTTGGCCGCCAAACCAGAGAAGTTCTTTTGGGATGGAATCCACAAGCTGCCAGAAAGATAGGCAAACGTCGTAGCTGCCTATGAACAATATTTTGAACATTGAATGTCTCACCATTTTTTCACAAGAAAACAATTAACTCGTTTTTTTGGTTTTTTAAATTTGTAATAGTTTTTATTAATTAATTTAATGCCTGCACTTTTCTTATTATTATCTAACATAATTTTTAAGTTTAATATTTAATTTTATTTTTTAATTTATGAGTAGATTAAAAAAAAATTCATTAAATTTTAATTTTTGTATTTTTTTTTTTTTACTTTTGTTACCAATATTTAAGTAAAGAAATTAAAAAAATATTTCATTTAAATTTTGCGCGTAACTGCAGCCAAAGAAGCAGCAGCAATACCCACTGCAATGCTAAATGTTAAGTGTTGTCAAAAACAGCTGTTAACGAATGCAGTACTGCAAAATATAAAACACTACTTAATCAACACTATAACTCGAACTGCTGTAGCGCACACATAGCATCTCGCTCAGACATATGCACATGCTTACAGTTAACCGCTCGCACATTGCTGCGCTACCTACATATCGACGACTGTTTTCGCTTGTCTTGTCGTCCGGTCCGGTGTTAGTTGACCGCTTGCGCTCTAATCAAAAATTTGTATTGCTCTGTTGACGCCTACGCGCGATGAGATGAGACGACGTATCGTAACGTAACGGTAGATAAAATGCAAAACATAAATATAGAATAATAACAACAAAAAAAAAAAAACACACACATTTGTTCTTATAACTTTGCTCGCTGCTTGCTGTTGTTGTTGTTGTATAGAGAAGGTGCATATGATGAAACTAAATAAATCTGAACTGAAATGATTTGTGTGTGCAAACATATTTTAAATTGTATTTTGTTATCTTGTTTGTTTTTTTTTTTTTTGTTGTTCTTCGGCTTTTAAATGTGCATATGTAAATGTATTTGAAACAATTTGATGTGATTTATTAGCTTTAACCTTTATTGACATTGAAATCCAAATAGTAGCAAAAGCGCGAGAGTGTTTTCTGTGTGTGTACCAAAACGCCGAACGGCAGAAGCACAAGCAAAAGAAGAAGAAGCAGAAGTAGTAGAAGTCAAAAAGAAAAAATAAAAGAAAATAAAACCAGAGCAAAAAAAAGCAGAAATAGCAAAAGACAACCCCCACATTACGCATAAGTGCGAAAGAGCAACAGTGATTTTTACACGCTACTTTTTTTTGTTGTTTTTTTTTTTTTTTTCTGTTTTGTTATTATATATGTTAAAATATATATATTGCTATCTCATTTACGCATATTGCATACAATGAACATGTGCGTGTCACAGTAAACAGTAAAGTAAAGACAACAATTCAATACAAATGAACCATAAAAAAAATAAAATAAAATAATATAAGATTTAATGGCATATATTGAAAAATAAATACACTATCAATCAAATTATTAAAAAAAAAACAATAACAAAAAACGGTGCACAAAAGCAAATAACAAAAAAATGATTGCCTGATAGTGTGTAAAAAAGTGTTGGAGCAAACTTTTTAGTGCAAGCAGAAACTGCTTAAAAATATATAAAATTTATATAAAAAAAATTAACCGGTCTATTGTGTAATTACAAGAAAATCAAAAAACAAAATAAATCACAAATATTTTCAAATTAGTCCTTGCTAAAGGCGAACGTTGAACGTACACAATAGATTTTGTGCGCGTTTTCTATGTATACAGCTGAGTTCATAGAAAGAAGTACACATGACAAAAAAAAAAAAAAAAAATTACAGAAATTTGGAAAAAAACTTGAGTTTTTAATAATTTATTTAATATTTATTATTTTATTTAATAAAATCTTAGCCTTTTTAAAAAGAGTCTAAACTAGAAATTAGCATTTAAATGTTCTCAAGTTTGATTTAAGTTAAACTCTCGTATATCCTTTTTAAAACAGTTATTACTGCGTGTTTTGAATTTTTATATGTTCTCCTAAAAAGAGTCTGGAATTGTTTAAATTTTATTTTCAATTAGAAGTCAACACTTATATCCATGAATTTAAGTCCTAAGAGTTTCCAAAAAACTTTTCTTTGATGTTAAACACACCGAATTTAAGAATTTAAAAAATTGTTCATGCATAAACAATTTTTTATATTTAAGAGCAACTCAACCTCATTCCAAGTTAGTCAGAACAGTCAGTAACAGGAATAAATGATTGATTACACAGGCCAACAAATTTTTAACCCAGAGACTAGACATATTGTACTCAAAGGATTTTGATGCGCTGAATACGTATCCGTGCTCCAAATTGCTTCTATACAGCAGGTTTTCGAGATATCTTAATCTAAAAGTGAAAAAACGCATTTTTTGCAGTTTTTGAGGTTACGTGACGGAAGGAAAAAAAAAAATTTATTAACAAAAAACGTTTCAAACCTTTTTGGATTTAATAAAAATTTTTTTTTTTTTTTTACCGAAATACCAAAACTCATCCACAAAAAAAAAAATCGAAAAAATTCTGTCTGATACCAGACCATGTTGATCTTGTGATTTTGGGGTTTGGGCTGTTTCCAAATTCGAGGTCCAATTAACCCCATCAGGTTAGAATTTTTCGTGAGCTCTAAAAAACACCACTTCCTTTAAAATATGTCCTATTTTTATTCAAATTCGATCCTACAATACTAGCGGGCTGACCCACCAAACTTCAATCCACCTAAATAAAATTTCAAATAGCGATATTTCAGTAAAAAAAAAGATATTTTAAGAAATCCAAAAAAGTTTGAAAGGCGAAGGGTGGTACTTTCAATTGCCATTCAACGTTTTTTTGTTAATAATTTTTGATTATAATTTTTTTTCTTCCTTAAAAAACTGCAAAAAAACGCGTTTGGTTTCGGATTCAGCGTCTCAAAATCGTTCGGGTATGTCAAGTCTGGTCTCTGGGTATAGATTTTTGTTAAATTTTATCGGTCTGTGTTATTTGTGACTCTAGCAGAATTCTGTCTTCTATTCGTAAACAGTTTATGTGATAAGATTTTTTATCATTCAGCTTAGTACTCCATTGGTTCCACTAATTTTGCATTAAATTCAGTTGAACTTGAAGCATGTTAGAAGCATTAATCTTCGCAAAAATATTTTCTCGAATATTTGTTTGTTTGGCTTTTAATTTCTGATATCAGCAAAGTTTGTAAGCTGAACATTAAAAATCTTTGCCGAATACTCTCGACTGCAGCATATGTTCTTAATATATCTGGCTGAATTCCGGCGTAGTAGTAGTTTGGTAGATTGGATATTTGTTATCATTTTCTCAAAGCTTGAGATCTTCAGAGCACGTGAAAAGTGTTTTCACAAATTTTTTTATCCTTGAAATGGATTTTATGGGAAAGCGGGAAGAGTGGCAAAATTTTAAAATAAACTTGTAAAATTCCGGCGAAGTCCTAGTCGATTGCAAAAGGAAAGAAGTCTTTATCTATTAGCGTTTTTGAGGTTCTTTCGTTTATATCGACTTCTCTATCACTCTTGACCATAATGTGGGTAACTTTGGGGGGGGTTGTCTCCGACCATTATTAAGTTGCAAACATAAAAACGAAATTGTATAAATTGTACGTTGAGGTCTAAATAGCGCATATCAACTGTCTAGCTGACTTGTTCATTAAGCTATATTATTTATTTAGGTTTCGGTTCCATTAAAATTAAGTTTTTTTTCTTTAATTTTGATTTAATTTATTTTCAATCAGTTGAACACTAATTGAGATGACTTATACGAAAAAACAGATTCGATTCATCATGAGTTACAACAGACTTTGAAAATGATTTTAGTCACTTATTGTACTATTTTTTAATTAGTCAGAAGTATTCCAAACATGAGCTTCAAATAATGGAACAATCGAACAACTGATTTATATTAATCACAAACCTCTTGATTTATTATCTTTTTTTTTTTTTTTGAACTTCAAATAAGCTTTACGAAATTTGTTATTGACGGAAGATAACGTTTGTAATGCAGTTTAGTCCATTCTAAACAGTGCTACGAAATGGAGCTAAGTGTTGAGTCTTAGAAGAAAAAAAAACTAAAATTTAAACGTATAAACGTGTTAGTTTCGATTTAATTTATTATATTAAAAATATTATAGAGCAGAAGAGTTAATACGAAAATTAAAATAAAATAAATCAAAAATAAACTCAAAAAAATTTTTAAATGATTTTCGAATTTTTGTTAATTATTTAAGCTTTTGTGTATATATTTCTATGAACAAAGCTGTACTATTGTGAATTAAGTTTCTTACGGTTTTTTTTTCCTTTCGTGTTAAATTGGTTTTTATGTTTAAAGTACTAAAAATTCCCAAAATTTTCAACTAACAGCAGAATATTTTGTTCTAATTGGGTTTTATAAAATAGCGAAAAATAATACATATATATGCATATATATATAATATATATAAATCACTCTATGTACAATGAGAATTGGTGACAAATAGTTTCGTTTGTTTCGTTGTTGGCTTATAAAAATAGCCTGCAACAATAATAGCAACAACAAGTTAAAAAAATACAAAAGCAAAAAATAAGTAAAACAGCAACGAAGGCGGCAAACGAAGTGTAGATCATCATTGAATAATCAACGACACCCTACGTACGAGTGCACCCTACGTTCCAGTAACATTTGTTTAATCAAGCATTCGACGGCTCAACAACTATCAACAGTTAAACAAAGCTCGTAGACAGCACAGCACAGCACATAACTTCAGTTGCCGGCCAGCATTAGCAAAATTCGGCCAGAACAAATGGCTAAGGATGAGGAAGATGAGGATCTGCTGCCTGACAAGGATGCCGCTAAAGGCTTCTATGCTAAATATGAGCCCAAAGAAATCTTAGGCAGGTCAGTAAACAATAAAAAAAAATTAATATTAATATTAACAATTATTTACACGTAAGTTTGTGTGACTGTGTGTGTGTTTGTGTGTGTGTAGTGCACTGTTGGTAACTGTGCACAGTTGGACGTGCCCCCATATCCAAACAGATATTACATACAACAATAAAACGAAACCAATACAGACGAACGGACAGACAGACAGACAGTCAGAGAGACAATCGCAGCAGCTGTGCAGTATTTTACGTAAGCGCTTCGGTCTATGTATGTATTAGTGAGCGCACGCTAAAGACTGCGTGAGATCATTTTACTCTCGATATTTCTCAATAAGCGTAGCTGCAATTATTCAGCGAGGGGGTGTGCGGAATATTGTAAAAAATTTATTTAATAGGCGGAAGAAGATTTGGCAGATCTCATAACTTATATATACATATATATTCTTGATCAGCATTAAAAGTCAAGTCGTTATAGACATTGAACAATGGCAGACTATAAATGTTAGAGCCTTCAAGTATGGCTATGCAGTCTTGCCAAGTTTCTCTAAAGGTTAGTAACTGTAAAAAGCTGCAGCTTCTAATAAATATTTTTCTATATGTATGTGCATATCGGAATAGCCTTGAACTTTCTAGATTTAGCTTTAGTTTAGAATCCAAGTAGGAATGTTTTCTTATGACTTAGATTGCCTTCAAACGTCGTTCGCATTCACACACCAGCATCTTAAGTGATCTCTCCATACCTGGTCATTCAATCAATCAAGTTTGGGCCCTTCATGTAAAGTATGCGTGCTGAAGCTCTTTCATCTATTCGAATGAGGTGTCCAGCTGGACTATGTCAAACTCATCGAATAGCTTAGACAGCTCGCGGCTCATACGAGACCTAAACTCGTTGCCGATCGAATTTTTCTCACAAAGACTTCCAACGACGTTTCATCTGTCTGACTCAATCACGAACCATACAGTAGGACCGGAAGTATCAGCGTCTTATAGATCTTGATATTATTCTTTCGTGAGAGGGCTTTACTTCTCATTTGCTTGCTCAGCCCAAAAAAGCATCTGTTTGCAAGCGTAATTCTTCGCCTGATCTCCATGCTGACGTTGTTGTTACTGGTTATCTCTGTTCTAAGATAAACGAAGTTTTCTACAACACTAAAGTTGAAATTTTCCATCGTCACTGACCGTCCAAGACGCGATGACGGAGTGCAAGAAGACACGAATTACTTCGTCTTATCCTCATTCACCGCTAGATCACTACCTTTTGGAAGATCAAGCCCGAAATATTGTATATGTATGGACACTGGCGTAGGATGTATTCCATCAGCAGATGGAATACATCCCTTCCCCATAAAATCACCCACAAGGCAAAAAAATTCTTCGGCACAAAAAAAAATAGAGTATGCTAGTATAAAGATAATGTTCCTCTAAGTCAAAATCCAAAAAGTTCATCAAAATCGGATAATAAATGACGTTTTTATAAGCAATTGAATTTGAACGACCCCCCTTTTCTTTTCATTCATATTCGCGCAGTGAGAAGTGGTCATGTGTTTGGTCATAAGCTCGGGAAACATTTAATGTGTTTGTTAGGCGACCTGAACTGGTACAGGGCCTCTTACAGTCGGTTACGCCCGACTGAAATTTCCTTACTTGTTAATAACTGAATTGACCTCATTATAGTCCGGTGGCTCTACAACAGTGCCATCATAGCTTGGTGGTTCTCTATCGGCGGTATTATGCACTTTATTGCCTCCAAAAAGGTTAGAAAAACTAAGATTGAAGTGTTGACTTTTTATGTACAGAAGTTTACATATCTATTAATGGACGGACGTTTCGTAAAGTTTCTTCTTTTCAGATTATTTCCGTAAAAATTGTTTGGCTAAAGAGCAACCCAACTTTTTCAGCAACTTAATGGAGTTTCGATTGATGGAGCTGATATTTGGTTTAAACAAATCGAGAAAGTACCATTTGCGAAAAACTACTGTAATCCCGTCCCAATTTCTAAGACCAATTTTTTAAGCAACTCGATTTATTCTTCTGTTATGGAAGTCGAGTAGATAGTAATTAACAGTTCCCGGAACGCTTTTCTGCGTCCAGTAAAACTAATGATAAAAGTTGCTTCTATGGAGGTATTTATGCTCCTTTTAAACTTACCTACTTACTTCTTTTGAACCCTAACATGTATACAAAATTTCAAAGAATAAACAATTGTCAAATGTTTCATGAAGTAATTGTATAATTTTGGTCTCTAATTTACTTAATGAACCAATTGAAATTTTACAAAATTTTCATTAAAAATTACTTCTTGCGTGAATATTTGGACTCTATTTTGTTTTAGATTAAATTTTCAACAGATAAAACGTATAGTTTGCACTGATCGCTTTTTTCGGAACCACTTTTTAGATTTCTAGGTTATTCCTGAGCTTCTCTAAAAATGATATAATTTTATAATAAGAAGAAATCCAAATTGTACAGTTCTGTGGCATGTAGAATCAACTGGTTGGAGCTAAATATTACTGATGACAATTTCGGAAATAGTCTTCCAATATGGCATGATAACGAACACAAAAAATATGTTCCAATCGCACCTTCAGCATAAAATGCATCCATATTTTTGGACTCACATGTGGTTCTGATACTTTCAAATGTTGACAAAGGTTCATTTCGAATGATGAAGAAAGGGTTATAGTTCTTAGCTTTATGCAAAATCCTTTACAATGTGTGGTTTCAGAGATTCCCAGTTACTTCTTCGCTCGGTATATTCACTTACTGTTATATGAAACTCCAATCTCCGCTTTTTGGACCACCGATTCAGTTTAATTTAGGTCATATTCTCCAAACATTGTTCCTTCGTGAACTTCACCACGAACAAATTTCTTTTTATTAAATTCAAATAAATGTAAATTTTTTTAACACTGGACGGAGCCCCCTTTTAACTACGCTCCGCTGCTGTTGTGCTTTTATTTATTAATTTTTAATTCACGTCAGCTGTCTTGTACTTGAGCTCTTTCTCTCTCTCTCTCCTCGCTCTCTTTCTCTCTGTCTGACGTCTTATTGAGTGCATGCAATTTGACATTTATTGGTTCGATATATATCTAGTAAAAATTTTTTATACGAGATATATTTTTATTATATTGCTCTCATCTTGGCTGATTCTGTATATATTCGCTCAAACCGGCTTTGCTTGGCATGACTACATGTCTAGTCGTCTATTAATGAAAAGAACAACAACAACAATTATTGTTCTATATATTGCATATAGTAGATATGATATTGTAAATGTATATATATATATATATATATATATATAGATAGATATCAATGCATACATATATGTTCCTACAAACAGGGTAGTACATAAAGTTTTGAACTTAAATCAAAATGCATCAAAATTTGTTTAAAGTTAAACACTTCTGCCATGGAGAATATGTTATTATTAAGAAGTAGGCATAGATCTTTGCAGTTCTATTGTGCCCTGGCCGTAGTATACCTATAACACTTCATCCAGAACTGTTGCCAAGATACTTGTCCTTTGTTAGTGTCAAAGCTGTACATTTTGCCAAGATATGCTTCGTTGTGTCGTCATTTTCTAGACAGAATCTGCAACTCTCTCTTTCTCACTCTCGAGTGTCCAGTTAGGAACCTGGAAAACATTCTTAGATATTTTCAGATTTCCGATCTCTTCTTATTGTCTGAGTTTATCTTAAGCCTTCATTAAGTATAAACTATTCATTCTATGAGCAGTTTAGATGTGATCACAGATGAATTTATTGCTCCACGATGTTTTGCTTCTTGTATTCCCTATTTAGGTTGATTTAAGCACATCTTTCTGTGGCACAGATTTCTGCCTGAAATTTAAAGTATTAAGTGCGAGGTCCAAAAAACCCCTACACCAGTTCCTTCATCTAGAAACTCACCACCTATTTGTCGATTACAAAACCGCTTTCGATACGCCGATACGATCGAAGTTTTTCGATGCACTGTATGCACTAGGTATCCCGGCAAAGATTGTTCGTTTTTGAATTATTGCAGCGTTATCAGGGTGGGAAAAATCCTCTCCGAACCCTTTGATACCAAGAGAGGTTTCAGGTAGCGTGATGCGCTGTCGTGCGATTTCATCAATCTGCTGATGGAATACATCCTACGCCAATGCCCGTACATACAGAGTATGTCGTGCTCGATCATCTAAAAGAAAGTGAAGCTGCTCGCTTACGCCGATGTCATCGGTACGCAGGAATGGTTCTCAGAGATTTTTAAAACAGTCTCGGCTCATGGGTCTAGCGGTGAATGAGGACAAGACGAAGTACTTGGTGTCTTTTTGCACTCCGTCATCGCGTCTTGGACGGTCAGTGACGATGGAGAATTTCAACTTCAGTGTTGTAGTCAACTTCGTCTATCTTGGATGCAAAATAAGCAACAACAACAATGTCAGCCTGTAGTTCCGGCGAAGTATTATGCTTGCAAACAGATGCTTTTTTGTGCTGAGCAAGCAAATGAGAAGTAAACCACTTCCTCGAAAGACGAAAATCAAGATTTATAAGACGCTGATACTCCTATTGTATGGCACAGAGGCATGTACCGTTATTGAGTAAGATGAGACAGCGTTGAAAGTCTTCGAGAGGAGGATTCTTCGCATGATTTTCGGTCCTATTAGAGTCGGCAACGAGTTTAGGTGCAGTATAAAGCGCGAGCTGCACGAGCTATTCGATGAGGTTGACACTGGGCTGGGCACCTCCTTCGAATGGCTGAAAGAGCTCCAGCACACATGGTTTACAAACTTGATTGGTGGACGCCGAAATAGAGTACGACCGTGTACGCGTTGGAATGACCAGGTATGGAGAGATCTCTCCGTACTTGGCTTTCAAAACGACTGGCGCCAGCGCGCACAAGACTATGGAGGCTGGCGTGCCTTTCTAGACGCGGCCATGACTGGTAGACGCCCATATAAGTAAGTAGTTCCTACATCTGTTAGGTAGTTTTCTGCAAACCAGCAAAGTGCCCATGGTTTGACATCGTAGTTCCGCGTTTTGTTTTTCCATTTTTCTTTAGTGCTGAGTCCTACTTCAAATCTTCTAATGAAGTTCTTCATTATATCTAGTTTGTCACCAGGGTATTGTAGGAGTGGGTGGGCTCTGATCTACTATTACTGTTATTACTGACCACATATTCTGTGAGTCTGTTGAATAATTAGGCAGAAGTTTTGGTTGCATTTTTTTTTGCCAACAATACTATTCCAAACACCCTCTTTAGACTATATATGCAGTATATAGTGTTGGATATATCTACGTCTGTTCATTCAATCTGTCACTAATGAATTTTCTATATAGTATAGTAAAGAATATATTTCAAAAAAGGCATTGAAGAAGGTGTGTCACATGTAGCACATGATTACATCAATAACTAAGAGTGGAACAAAACAATATCAAGAACAAGAACAACAACAACAACAAAGAAATAAACGTTCAATCAAATCAAATATGATAAAAAAAAAATATAATCGACTCGAAGTGCACATCAGCTGCTCAGGCCGCATGTTCTCTTGCCGGCAATGTGCGGAATTGAAGCAGTCTAGAGCGGTACACCTCATACGCCATTCTAAATTTGCGTGTGTACACACTTTTCGCACCATAGCTCCCCTCTTGTTCAACATGAAATGTTGCAATTTAGGGGGTCAATAATGTTTAGAACTCGTTTTGAGATTGGCACGCCGTCAATTGGTTTCGTAATTCATTTGCACGCCATAATACCGTACACACCACCCCACCCCACCCCACCACACCAGACCACATAATACTTTGCTCTGTTGAGCGGAACCTGCTTGCTGCCAGTCTAGATGCTATTTCTGGCAGCACGGTTGCCGGTCGGATGAAAGGTGGTTTTGCTGCTGTGTGAAGGGTTTTTCTTGTCTCATTTTTTTGGTTGACTTGCGCGCATGCAGATGCTGATGCAATTCTCGAAATTTGTTGGCAAATTCTATTTTTTCTGTTGGCTACTCGCTCGCTCTATGTATTATGGCTTGTAGGGGGCGCGTCAATGTTTGCCTCTACTTTGTTGTGCAGCACGTGTTGTTCGAGTACTATTCGAAATTAAATTGCCAAAGAATTTTATCTCTGGAACTAACTGAAGTACAGCTCTAGAATAGTGTTACCGCACAAACAATTAATTGTTTAGAATTTCATTTTCTTCTATTTTTCATATCAAAATATGTGTTCTCCAATGAAGTTTTGCATCAGTTTTGAGTGGTTCTAACGTATCATTCTTGAATGTTTTTTAGAACGAAGCTTCTCGCTCTAATTTATTTTTTTTTTAGTTACTCAAGTGAGACATTTTTTGACCTCTACGCAATGCTTCATAAGCTCCAGCTTTTTCGCCAAAATTTGTTTTTTTTGTCATCCAACCTCAACCTGGGAGCAAGCTTACCGAAAAGAAGATAAGATAAAGGCTAAGCATAGTTCGGAGCCACAATACTAATTGATAGCATATATGTACCTCATAGCTGGGAGCGATGGTTACAATCGCCTCCATGAGGTATAAGACTATAATAGACTATTAATTGTATAAGCAATCTCTGTGACTGGCTGGTCTTCGTACTCAGTTGCAGAGAAATGCATCGATAAAAACGATGTTGTTGCCACAGAAGAGACTGTTTATTGGCAAGTTTCGAAGCAGGCGAAACGGTGTTTCAGAGACTATTAGTAATATGATGTCTATCTGAAGTTACAATAAGTTAAGTATTCTGGGAGATGTAACGATGTGCACGAAGTGTTGTATGATGTTTTAGTTGATTAACGGAGGTTGTACTTCGGCTATGAATGGTAGTCGAATTGACGTCGTGAGCAGGCGTAAGCGTTTGCTTGGAGCCAAATCCTGCAAGTAGTCTAACGTTTCATCTGTTTAAACTTGTTTAATCAGCCTTACTGATAGAGAGCATACCGTGAGAGAGAGAGATACTTAAATGACGGTCAACCGTCTTCCGGCCATGACCGCATTTAGTAAGGCGCGCCAGCTTCCATAGTCTAATGCGCGCTGGCGCTATTCTGTTTGAATGCAAAATACGGAGAGATGTCTCCAGCACAGTGCAGCCACTGGAATTTTATGCGCTGGACTATGTCAACCTCATTGAATAGTTCGTATAGCTCGCGGTTCATACGTCGCCGACTCTAAAAGGACCAAAAATTCTGAGGAGAATCTTCCTCTCAAAGACTTCCAATGCTATTTCGTCTGACTCAATAATGGCCGGAAGTATCAGCGTCTTATAGATCTTGATTTTATTCTTTCGTGAGAGGGCTTTACTTCTCATATGCTTGCTCAGCCCATAAAAACATCTGTTTGCAAGCATAATACTTCGCCGGAACTCCAGGCTGACGTTGTTATTGTTGCTTATTTTGCATCCAAGATAGACGATGTTTTCTACAACACTGAAGTTGAAATTCTCCATCGTCACTGACCGTCCAAGACGCGATGACGGTGTGCGAGAAGACACGAAGTACTTCGTCTTGTCCTCATTCACCGCTTGACCCATGAGCCGAGACTGTTTTTCAATCTCTAAGAACGCCACACTGACTCGCCGTTCTTGCGTGCCGTTAATACCGATGTCAACGGCATAAGCGAGCAGCTCCACTTCCTTTTGGAAGATCGAGCCTGACATACTCTGTATGTACAGGCATTGGCGTAGGATGTATTCCATTAGAAGATTGAAAAAATCGCACGACAGAGCATCGCCCTGTCTGAAACCTCTCTTGGTATGAAAGGGGTCGGAGAGGTTTTTTCCCACCCTGACAACGTTTTGTGTGTGCGATAGCGTCGTCATGCAAAGACGAACAATCTATGCCGAACAATCTATACCTAGTGCAACTTCATGTCTTTTCCAAGATTTGTCGTAATGTTAATATATGGTCACCGGTCAACCATTTTTTGTCTAAAGCCGTTCTGATATAGTCCTATCAGTAAATCCATATATGGCTTCAGCCTTTTACACAATACGCGCGACCGCATCTTATATCCGATGGAAAGAAGACTTATTCCGTGGTAGTTGGCGCAAACAGCGAGGTCTCCTTTCTTAAGGATAGGAGAGAGAACACTGAGATTCCAGTCATTGGGTATGCGTTCACCGGACCATTATAAAAGTTGGTGCATAAAGCTTAAAAGCTTCAGTCAGATGTTTGACCTTTTGATAGAATTTTCGAGCTTCATTTCTGTCACATAACATCTCAACTCTCGCCTTTCTTGCTCCTTTTTCTTGTGTCTGAAAATACGTTTCTCCTCTCTCCGTTTCTCTGGATATCGGTATCTAACAGCTCGCGTTGCCCCCGACTGCAGAGTTCGCTGTTAGGAAGCGTTCTTCTCCACAGTAGCATTGCGATACTTCTCGTCGTACCAAGAATTCTTCACAGGTTTTGTATAACCAATGATGATGCTTGACAGCTCTATCCATGGAGCGGGTGATATGTTTCCACTGCTCACATATATCTCGAGAAGACGAAGAGGTTTCCCGGCGCAGTCGGTAGAGTCTGTTTGAAAAGGCTGCGGCAGTCTGTTCTGATTGCAGCTTGCCGACGTCTAGCTTTCGTTGCATGTTGAAACGTGCGGCGTGCCACACGCTGAGCCTAGTGCGTAACTTGGCCATACAAACTAAGCGTTCTCTCATATTTCTTTTTTAAATCTTCTTTATATCAATGTTTTATTGTATGATTGCACATTTTCAAAGTTTTTACGGCTAAAATATGCAACCGATTTTGAAAAAAAAAAAAAACATATAGCCAGATATCGGTAGATAAATAATATTTTGTAACGTTTACTAAATATAAAATGCAACATCCCTGGTCTTCAGCATCATCAGCATAGACGGCAATTTACAGACTTCTTACAGACATTATCTATTCGAATTATTTTTATTTAATATGTCTATTGCTCCGTTGTTTTTGTACGCCAAATAGCTACCGCGTGCATTGTCCCATCCGGCAGTGCATCCCAGTACGTTGCGTCGGTCAAGTACTACCGTCTGCGAGTACACAAATTTTTCTGTGGCGACGACATTGTCATTCGCGTCATCATTATCAACATCATCATCATCATCGTCAACATCATCATCTCCAAGATGAACAGCGCCGTCGTCGTCGTCGTCGTAGCCGCTGCCAGCCGTCGGTATTTGATTTGTTCAGCGACCCAGTCTTCTTTACAGAGTCTCTCATTGTCGATGTTGACTGTCGCAGATCCGAACACAATATTTAACAAAAATACTTTGCTATCTTCTGAAATTAAGGTAAGCTTATACGGCTTAAGTTCAAGGTCTAATCGTACGTCTGATCTACTGACTGATTAATCCGACGACGACGACGACGGCTCTCCAGTATCAATTCATGATTACTCATTTATTTATTCATATTGCAAATTGCATTTGTATAATGAATGTATCTAGTTTCCCTGACAGACAGACGGACAGACAGACAGACCGACAGACTTTTTTTCTTAGTGCAAGTTCATCATTTTTTTTTTCTCATAAAGTCTTCTTCGGCGCGCCTTCCCTTCTTTCACTACCATCGTTCTTTTGGATATCCATTGGCATTTTGTGTTAACACTAAAAAATAAATAAACACGTAAACAAACTAAAACTTGAGCAGCGTGCGAAAGTATTTGGCTTTAGTAAGCCGTAAGCCATTGCGGTTCAAAACAAATTCATTCGTAAGCCTGGTCAAAGAACTTTTTTACGCGCCATTTCAGCGCCTTTTTATGCAGTTCAATTCAGTGCAAATCAGGCACAGAGGTGAATGAATTATCGCAATTTGAAAAAAAAAAAACAAAAAAGAAATGTGTAATCATAAAAAAAAATAAAAAAAAAAACGCTTTCTTCTTTTTCAATGGTATACAAAATTTTTATTCATTTGAATTTCCGTAATACCTTCTACGTGCATTCAATTATAGTTTCTTGAACTAATTGCGTATTATAAACCTAAAAGTTGCGTAAATGGAATTTACAATGGCACAAATATTTTATGGAGGGTGGGACAAGGCCGCCTCCAATTTTGTTAAAACGTCGCCTATGTTCTTTTGCATCATCCCATCTATCTCTATACCAAAATTCATATCAATTGGTTAAGCGGTTTAGCCGTAAGAGTGGAACATACATCCATACATACATCCATACATCCATCCATCCATCCATACATCCATCCATACATCTATCTGTACATCCATCCATACATTCATCCATACATCCATCCACACATCCATTCATCCATAAATGTATCCATACTACCACCCATACTTCCATCCATAAATCCATCCATACATTCATCCATACATCCATCCATACATCTATCCGTACATCCATCCACACATCCATCCATACATTCATCCATACAACCATCCACACATCCATTCATACATCCATTCATCCATAAATGTATCCATATTACCATCCATAAATCCATCCATACATTCATCCATACATTCATCCATACATCCATCCATACATCCATCCATACATCCATCCATACATCCATCCATACATCCACGCATCCATCCATCCATAAATCCATCCATACATCCACACATCCATCCATCCATAAATCCATCCATTCATCCATCCATACATCCATACATACATCCATCCATACATCCATCCATACATCCATCCATCTATACATCGATCCATACATCCATCCATACATTCATCCATCCTTACATCCATTCATACATCCATCCATACATCCATCCATACATCCATACATCCATACATCCATCCATCTATACATCGATCCATACATCCATCCATACATTCATCCATCCTTACATCCATTCATACATCCATCCATACATCCATCCATACATCCATACATCCATCCATCTATACATCGATCCATACATCCATCCATACATTCATCCATCCTTACATCCATTCATACATCCATCTATACATTCATCCATCCATCCATATATCCATACATCCATCCATACATTCATCCATACATCCATCCATACTTCCATCCACACATCCATTCATCCATAAATGTATCCATACTACCACCCATACTTCCATCCATAAATCCATCCATACATTCATCCATACATCCATCCATACATTCATCCATACAACCATCCACACATCCATTCATACATCCATAAATGTATCCATACTACCATCCATAAATCCATCCATACATTCATCCATACATTCCAGATCCATACATCCATCCATACATCCATCCATACATCCATCCATACATCCACGCATCCATCCATCCATAAATCCATCCATAGATCCACACATCCATCCATCCATAAATCCATCCATCCATTCGTCCATCCATACATCCATACATACATCCATCCATACATCCATCCATACATCCACACATCCATTCATCCATAAATGTATCCATACTACCACCCATACTTCCATCCATAAATCCATCCATACATTCATCCATACATCCATCCATACATTCATCCATACAACCATCCACACATCCATTCATACATCCATTCATCCATAAATGTATCCATACTACCATCCATAAATCCATCCATACATTCATCCATACATTCATCCATACATCCATCCATACATCCATCCATACATCCATCCATACATCCACACATCCATTCATCCATAAATGTATCCATACTACCACCCATACTTCCATCCATAAATCCATCCATCCATTCGTCCATCCATACATCCATACATACATCCATCCATACATCCATCCATACATCCATACATCCATCCATCTATACATCGATCCATACATCCATCCATACATTCATCCATCCTTACATCCATTCATACATCCATCCATACATCCATCCATACATCCATCCATACATCCATACATCCATACATCCATACATCCATCCATCTATACATCGATCCATACATTCATCCATCCTTACATCCATTCATACATCCATCTATACATTCATCCATCCTTACATCCATTCATACATCCATCTATACATTCATCCATCCATCCATATATCCATACATCCATCCATACATTCATCCATACATCCATCCATACTTCCATCCACACATCCATTCATCCATAAATGTATCCATACTACCACCCATACTTCCATCCATAAGTCCATCCATACATTCATCCATACATCCATCCATACATTCATCCATACAACCATCCACACATCCATTCATACATCCATTCATCCATAAATGTATCCATACTACCATCCATAAATCCATCCATACATTCATCCATACATTCATCCATACATCCATCCATACATCCATCCATACATCCATACATCCATACATCCATACATCCATCCATCTATACATCGATCCATACATTCATCCATCCTTACATCCATTCATACATCCATCTATACATTCATCCATCCATCCATATATCCATACATCCAACTATACATTCATCCATACATCTATGCATACATTCATACAAACTTTTGCATTTAAAATATTAGTAGGATAGGATAAATCAGGACTGAACGGCGGATGACCCATCAATTCGATATTTTTTTAGTGCTCAAAAACTCGACAAAAATAGGTTATAGCTGTAAAGGACCAAGTCTTGTAAATAATTATTATGGGATATCAACTCCCAGTTGAAGACCTCAATTAGTTTTGGAGCAATCTTGACTATTGCGATGTTACTTTGTCATGGTGCAAGTCTTTGTCGGTAATTTCGCATCTGTCTATCGTTCAATTCATTTGATAATCTTCAATCTTAATGGGCATATTTTCACGCTTCTTATGGGTGGTCTTTAAAACAAAGAAACCAATCTCTGCACGTTGTTTCACCGCCACCATAGGGCTTCACAAGCATTCTTCAAATTATTGCAGAAAAGTAGAGCGAACAAAATTGACATTTATTTGGTGATCATTTTCTTGGTTTAAAAAAAATATGTTCTGCCACTTGTTCCAGTGATTGGTTTGTCAGACAGGCTGGCCAGTTCTTCAAAGAAGGTTTATACAAAAATCGGATACATTTTCGGAGAAGTGGTCGGCAGTCATTTCGGAAGTGTAGGGTTCTTTCTATATCGCCTTTATCACCACAACAACGACCAATGGTAAAGAGCCCACTTAGGCGTGTCCTCAATATGCTGAGCTGCTTTACCAATTTCTCAGAGAAGACGCCACACATGATGCTTTGTTGCAATTATCTTGGAAGTTTCTTGATTTGACTCGTATTCTCGAAGTTATTAATTTATTTAAGCTCTGAAACATAGTCACCCTTCTTGAGCTCGGCTATACATCTGATCCACAGTCTTCTTGCACTTCTTTCGATTATTTAATTCCAATCAAAACTTCTTTCTTTCTTTCTGTGCAACGTATATAAATTTTCATTAAGCTGAAGCTCTCCATAGTATATAGATTTTCTTGTTTTGTTGTGCTTGCAATAACAAGCTTCTACATAGGTGTACCTCCTACGAGTATTTTATTATTATTTTACTATGCAAACTACGTAAAAAAAAGGGTGAAAATTCAATGACCTGCGCACCATATTTTCAATTTATGCTTAACTGCCGATTCGACATTTTTACGCAGTTCGAATTTAGCAGTTCGAGCTATAGTTTTCCGGATTTTTGCAGTTTAAATCAGTGCATTGTGTGGGTGTTCTGGCTATCATATATAAATATTTCTCTTGATAGTAAAAAAAAATGTTTATTGTTTATTTTTCATTAAGTTTATTTTTTTTTTATAAATATTTCTTCTTCTTCTTCTTCGATTCGTGAGTAATAGCGCTGATCACTTTTCGTTACTTGAGAAATGGTTTTAATTCCACTGATAGCTGCTGGCATTTCCGGATAAAATTTGTGGCAATGAAGCGCAATTTTGTTTTTGGTTTGGTCTGTTCCCGGAATACATAGGATTCTAGTGTTTCACACTTTTATTTGCAATAATTTTTTTTTTTTCTGTATTTTATTTTTTTTTTGTTTAAAGATCTCAAATTACTGAACTTCGTTTTGAACCTTTTGGTGAGCAGCGAGCACGTAGCACTTCATACTTCATTGGTTTATATGAGAGATTTTGCGATGACGTTGCAGATACATAACAATGAGTTGAGATACTTTTTGAATTATAAACTTTTCGAAGTCAAAGTTTTATGAGTAATCGCTTGATTTTAGTAGATTCCAATGATGTACCCTTACCCGTTTAACCTATAGATTAGTTAGTATCTTCTTTTTCTTATTTTCTTATATCACAACAACATTTACTATTCAACTGCAATATATCACGCCTACACTCAGCCACTTATTTAGTACGAGACGTCTCCGTCGTCACCAAATTCTTTTTTTTATTTATTTTATTTTCTACTTTTGTTTCTTAAAATTTATTCCCCATCATCAGCACTGCATTAGCTTCTGTCTTTATATCTGACTCATGATAATTTAATAAGGTTTTCTTTATATATCACTCTCTCATTAAGACTTCAGTTACTTCTCTCTAACCCTTCTTTCTCCAATTAATTAAACATGCTTAAACTTCGATCAGCAAATAAAGTACAATCAAGTGTGAGAATATCTCCTTTTTTTTTAGCGTATTTTTATTTTATTTTTAGGGAATTTCACTCACTTACAGCAAAGATCATAACATAAATCGTTAAACGATAAGCATCAGAGGTTCATTTCATTAGGCAGCGTCAAAAATAACCTGTCACATGGACTGTCAATAAATAAGCTTCTTTTTTTTTATTAAAATTTTAATACAAGACTTAATGAAGTTCGCAGATTGTTTGGCAGTGGTTGCTCAAGTTATGCCTTTAAAATGTGAGAGAGAGAGAGAAATGATAGATAGTTTACTATTTATGGAGGAAGGTGCGCCAGCCTCCATAATAATGTGCGTGAATGCCAAGTACGGAGAGATATCTCCTAACCTGATCATGCCAACGCGTGCCCTGTTGTCCTCTATTTCGGCGTCCTCCAATCAAGTTTAGGCCCCCATGTAAACTATGCGTGCTGTAGCTCTTTCAACCATTCGAATGAGGTGCCCAGCTCAGTGTAGTCGATGGAATTTTATGCGCTGAACTATGTCAACCTCATCGAATAGCTCGTATAGCTCGCTGTTCATACGTCGCCGACTCTAAAAGGACCAAAAATTCTGAGGAGAATCTTCCTCTCAAAGACTTCCAATGCTGTATCATCTGACTCAATCACGGTCCATGCCTCTGAGCCATACAATAGGACCGGAAGTATCAGCGTCTTATAGATCTTGATTTTCGTCTTTCGAGAAAAGGGTTTACTTCTCATTTGTTTGCTCAGCCCAAAAAAGCATCTCTTTGCAAGCATAATACTTCGCCGGAACTCCAGGCTGACATTGTTGTTGTTGCTTATTTTGCATCCAAGATAGACTGAAGTTTTCTACAACACTGAAATTGAAATTCTCCATCGTCACTGACCGTCCAAGACGCGATGACGGAGTGCAAGAAGACACGAATTACTTCGTCTTGTCCTCATTCACCGCTAGACCCATGAGCCGAGACTGTTTTTCAATCTTTTAGAACGCCTTGCTGACTCGCTGATCCTGCGTACCGTTGACATCGATGTCATCGGCGTTAGCGAGCAGCATCACTTGCTTTTGGAAGATCGAGCCCGACATACTCTGTATGTACGGGCATTGGCGTAGGATGTATTCCATTAGAAGATTGAAACAAACGCACGACAGATCAACGCCCTGCCTGAAACCTCTCTTAGTATCAAAGGGATCGAAGAGGTTCTTTGCTGCACTGACAATGTTTTGTGTGTTAGATAGCTTCATCATGCAAAGACGGACAATCTTTGCCGGGATACCTAGTGCAGCGTCGACAAACTTCGTTCGTATCGGCGTGTCGAAAGCGGCTTTGTAGTCGGCAAATAGGTGGTGAGTGTCTTTGTTGAACTCAGGGGTCTTTTCCAAGATTTGTCGTAATGTGAATATTTGGTCACTGGTCGACCTATTTGGTCTGAAGCCACACTGATATAGTCCTATCAGTGAATCCATATATGGCTTCAGCCTATTACACAATACGCGCGACCGAATCTTACATATATCCGATGGAAAGAAGACTTATGCCGCGATAGTTGGTGCAAACAGCGAGTTCTCCTTTTTTAAAGATAGAACAGAGAACACTGAGATTCCAGTCATTGGGTATGCGTTCATCGGTCCACATCTTGCATTAAAGTTGGTGCATACTCCTAACCAACCAACTCTTCGCCGCCGGTCTTAAATAACTCAGCTGGCAGCCCATCAGAGCCTGTCGCTTTGTTATTTTTCAGCTTTTTAATAACTGAATTGACCTCGTTATAGTCCGGTGGCTCTACAATGTTGCCAGCATTAACTGGTGGTTCCGGTGTCATTTCTCTATGGGCGGTATTGTGCGCTTCATGACTCCTCCATAATCTCTGTGATTCCTGTTCATCCGTTACCAGATTTCCATTATCATCCTTACAGAAAGTTATTCCGGGTTTCATCGAGCTTCATTTCTGTCACGTAACATCTCTACGTCATCGACCTCCCGTCTTTCTTGCTCCTTTTTATTGCGTCTGAAAAGGCGTTTCTCCACTCTCCGTTTCTCTCTATAACGCTCGCGTTGGCGTCGAAGTTGGCCCTAACACGCTACCCTGATGTACACCAGCTATGACTCTCTTCGCTTGAAGAAGCTCTCGTGAAGGAAGCTTTTAACAATTATGTAGAGTATTCCTTTAAGCTCAAGCAGTAGTCCTGCATGCCACACTCTGTCAAATGCTTGCTTGATATCCAAAAAAAAGCTTCAACGATATACTCCTTTCCGTGGAATCCATGAAATGCAAAGTTTACAACTCGCTGCAGTTGCTCGGACGTGCCATGTCTGTGAAACTTTGTGATTGCCTTTTCGAACGCCCTGTTCTCAAGAATCCTTCTCAAAATGCAGCTCTTCAAGGCTTATTGGACGATACGACTGGAGTTCATCTACTGGCTTCCCACTTTTGTGCAGCATGGTGGACCCTAAAAGAGGTGGTCCTCCCACAAAAAAAAAAGTCAAGCCTATATAGACATGTCCGTCTGTCTGTTTATGAACAATTATAACCGATAGAACTTTCAAGTTTACATATTTAATGTCTTCTATTGACTCTTCAGATAGTTGATAGGTATTTAACCCTCTTCTAGAGTATCGCCCACTAAACTGCGCTTCTTTTGGAATTTTTTAATGAAAAAAAAAAAAAAAAAAAAACAATATTTTTTTGTTGTTTCAAATATTTTCACTTATATAATTTTTATAACATCATCGGCCTTCGAATTTTATGCCATACACCCAACAATTTTGTAATTTTTTTGTAGAATTGTAGAATTTGAAAAATCCTTCTTCAGTCACTTTCACTTCCTTCAATGCATAAATTTGCCTTCATGGACTCGACACACTTTTCATATTGCTCCAGCGAGTTGTGGCTCAGCTGATCCATGGGTTCCTCATCGCTGTCGTACACAGGCAGTTGACAATTCGTGAAATGTTGATTTCTGCGTTCGAAAGCTTTGGCATCCTTTTTGCGCAGTTCGCGACGTTTTTGTGCCTCGACTATGGAGCTCGGCTCAATAGAATTGGCTTTGCTAGTACTTGGCCCAGCATTATTATCAACATTTGCCGGCGGCTTCTTGGCTCCTCTAACGGGATGCAAACGAATTTTCTTCGGTTCCATGGTAAGAAAATTAAATTTTTATTTTTTGTTTGGTTTTTCACGCTCAAACGGAAACTCAATAATAAATGAAATTTTGTGTTCGTTAGTTGACAGCAAGCTTTCTGAATTGAAATTTTTTGAACGTATTTCTCGAAGTTTGTTGTGTTGATATTGAAGAGAAAAGCTGTGACAAAATTAATCGAGAGAGAGAGAGAGAGAGCAATGAAATCGAATTTAATGCAAATGCAAAGAGCGAGAGAGAGCGTCAAATATATTTTTGCATTTTATTTGCAAATTAAAAATCAGAAACAAACACAAATTTAGTACATAAGACCGATAAGACCGATTATTATTGATATTTTTAACGATAGATAGCTGAAGATTATAAAAGGTAGAGCTCCCAAGTTTGAATATTTAATGTCTACTCTTAATCGCTTTAGGGGCTGCTATCCATAAAAACTAGCCCTTCTGACTTCTTTCCAACTTAAAAATGACAAATTTTGTGTATCTTAACTTAAAGTCGAATGAAATATTCCATGTAGGTTCATATCGTACAACTGAAAGGGGTAGCTTCCATCCATATATGTTCCCTTTCATGGGGTTTTCTAAAAATATGATAGGTTGTTGCTGTTAATATTTGCTTGCTCTACATTAAGAAATATTCTTCTCTTCTCTATTGCTGTGTGATGTCACAGTCTCCATTTATATATTTGATGGCATTCCACAGTTTTGCTGCAGTCTGTTCGATAAATATCCAAAGGCTAAATTTTTCTCTATCAGATTTTTCGATATTCTTCTTATTTATTTATTTATTTGATTTATTTTGATAGGAATCAGAATTTGATATATCTTATACTATATAATGTCGCACCCTCCTATTATAAACGTCAAGCTGTACAAATTATTGTGTACTCGAAATTTATTTAAGAGTCCTCTCTGTCTATTAGGTATAGCGCTGACTCCAATATTAGTTCTTCTTAATCTTCTTATTGGATGCTTATTGACATGATTTGGCAGCCTGAAGTTTTAGCGGCTTGTGTGATGGATGATTTGTTGTTGTATGGTGTTCAGCCTCAAATCTCGGTGTTTCACAAGAAGACTTCTATTTTGCTGCCTGTGTGTTTTGACTGTGATGCCTCATATTTGTATCGCGTATCTCCAAATAGGAGCCACCGCACAGTTGTAAACTGCTCGCTTGTAGCGTAAAGGCTAGCCTACTCCAAAAGAGCTGCCTTAGTCTGAGGCCACATCTATATATTATATATGTAAGCCTCTTGTCCAGCGTCACATCTAAGTACTTGACCTCGTTTGCGTAATCAAGGGCGATGTTGTAAAGCCAAATTATTAGGTAGACCTGCGACCATTACAGCTCTATTGTGCCCGAAAGCCTTATCTGGGGCGGTATTTTTTTTTTCCAGTGTGAAACACAGATTCAAGTACTTCCCTGCATTTAGTTTAATATTCCTTCGCTTGGCCCAATACTCCAGCTCATGGACATACTCTTGCACTCCGTTTGTTGCAGAGAATTGTGACGTCGTCTGCGTAAGATGCCAATATAACTTTCTCGGATGAGAGGGAGATCGGCAGTGAACAAGATGTAGTGCAACGGTTCCAACACACTTCCTTGTGGAGCTCCGACTCTCTCGGATGAAGAGCATCTCTCGCAGTTTCACCTAAAAAAAGAATGTTGGTCTTCCCAGTAAGCCTTGATTTTCGCTAAAAGACCAACCTGCCATACTCGGTTAAAGCCTTCCTGCTGCACTTCTACAAAAACTCCATTGCAGTACGCCTTTAATATGTGGTTCACTAAACTGTGAGCTTGCTCAACAGTGCCATGACCACGCCGAAAACCAAATTGGTGCTCAGGTATAGCTTCCAAGCTCTGTTAACCGCTTCGCAAAAATACTTTCCTAAACCTTCGACAGGGAAGATAGAAGGCTTATTGAACGCTAAGAGCTAGAAATATTCTTAGGCTTGCCAGGCTTATGGCTCATAGTGCTAGGGGAAATGCTGCATCCTCAACATGCCTTGACAATGCCTTTCAGGTATTATGACGAATCCATTAATTTTAATAGTTCTCTACTCGTTAAAAGCACCTTCTATTATTTCACTAATAGATAATTGATTGAATTAAATTCAATTTGAGTTGAGTTGAGATTTACAATGTTGACCCAAGTTTGTGAAACATTAGTCAGACATTGTCCATATAATAGGTAATGAATGGTCAATAATATTTGAACCGAGTCTCTTCTGACTCATTAAATGCACGTGAACTATATACTATATATATACGTATATAAATTTGCTTTTGTAGCAAATCTAGTTTACATACCCGTTCCGCATTAGCTTCCCTTCGCGCACTGGGTCGAGAGATCACGTTGACTCTAAGTGCAGCTCGTGTTCGATTTACTATGTCAACGCTTGCTTGCGATTTGAGGCGATTCATGGCTTGTAGACTTCGTGTAGCCGCTTATCCACTGTTGAAACAGCTAATAATAAGAGTATCATGTCTGTCGGCAACGGCTCATCAATCGATTGATCGTAGAATCGTTTGATCAATTGATCGACGCGTGCCAACCAACTGCTATACTCCTAAACAATATACATATATATTAATAATGACAAACGATAATAATCAAGTAAATAAGTAGCAGACTATATGCATATTTGTTTTATAGTATTTCCTTCTTTTATTTTTTTTTTTGCTTTTTTTTGTTCGTTCTTTCTTATATTTTATAATTGCTGACGATTGGTCGATAAAAATAGAAACATTTTTTCTGAATTGAATTAAAAAATGGAATTGATTTTGTATAAGATTTGGCGTTACTTGCTTATTTGAAGGAATAAGGATATGCTGATGAAAAGGATCTTATTGCCTTCTACGTTTCAATTCAGTTAATAAAATATATTCTTAGTTAGTTAGGGCTTGCAGGAATAGCAATGCATTCACTAGGTTCGTTAAGCACCTGCAAATCCATGTACACGATCCACTCCCAAGACTATGATTCAGGTAACTCGACGACTGTTCAGCTATATTTTCACATCTCAGCAAGCTTAATCAGTTTTACATCATATAAAAGCATGAGCTGTAAAAAAAAAAAAAAAATTAAGAATTAATCGATTGCAAACAGTGGAAATGGTCTAACTTCTCCGCTTTTAATTTGTTTAATTTGTTTTAATTGTTTAGCTTTCATAGGCCGTATAAACGTCAATTGACAATGAAAATTTCACCGTATACGGTCAAGTTTACTTCAAGGTTAATTTCAATAAGTGGATATAATAAATCGTAATGCAATTTAGCTCTTAAGCCGCTTTAAGCTGCTTAGACAACAGCAGACAACAATAGTCAGTCGCTGCCGCCGCGTAGTAGCAATTAGATGATGTGTATCTGATAATCAAATCAAATAATGCGCTTTATAACGCTCCGCAACAACTAGGCATGATATATATTTACGGCCATGCGTCCGTCCGTCATCCACAACTGTTTACTTGCATTATTTACCTAAGCTAGCTGCTGCTGTCTCTGCTGCTGCTGCTGCTGCTGAGCTTGTTTAATCACATTTTAAAACTAATAACTGCAGCGCTGAATGCATCAAGAAGGCAAATGCACGACGACAACAATAATAAAAATAAGCTGCTAATCATTAAGCAAATATGATCGCCTTTTATTAATGAAAAACAAAAAAAAAAAAAAAAAACGAACAAACAAAGAAAGTAAAGAAATTCTACAATAAAGAATTTGTGATTAGCCGAAATATGCAATAATTGGCTGTCTTTTGAAATATATTTTTAAAAGAGGTGAACTCTAGACCGAACATCAAGTGGAGAGCAAAAGACTTCATGTCTTCATTATATACTCCAGCAGCAACATGTTACAAAGCTTTTTATGATGCCAAGACGGTAGCAGAACTATTTGAATAGCAGGGCTAGCTGTAGCTGCTAGCACATCTAGCTGTAGCTGCTAGCACGGCTAGCTGTAGCTGCTAGCACGGCTAGCTGTAGCTGCTAGCACGGCTAGCTGTAGCTGCTAGCACGGCTAGCTGTAGCTGCTAGCACGGCTAGCTGTAGCTGCTAGCACGGCTAGCTGTAGCTGCTAGCACATCTAGCTGTAGCTGCTAGCAGTGCTAGCAGGGCTAGTTGTAGCTGCTAGCGGTGGTAGCAGGGCTAGCTGTAGCTGCTAGCACATCTAGCTGTAGCTGCTAGCAGTGCTAGCAGGGCTAGTTGTAGCGGTGCTAGCAGGGCTAGATGTAGCTGCTAGCAGTGCTAGCAGGGCTAGCTGAAGCTGCTAGCAGTGCTAGCAGGGCTAGCTGTAGCTGCTAGCAGAGCTAGCTGTAGCTGCTAGCGGTGCTAGCATGGCTAGCTGTAGCTGCTAGCACGGCTAGCTGTAGCTGCTAGCACGGCTAGCTGTAGCTGCTAGCACATCTAGCTGTAGCTGGTAGCATGACTTAGCAGTAGCTGCTAGCAGTGCCACAGGGCTAGACGTAGCTGCCACCAGTGCTACAGGGTTAGCTTTAACTGCTAGCTACAGCTGAGCATCGCCAAACGCTTCTTTGAAGAGATTCCACGGTTGCGCTTACGCTCTAGTGTGAGCATTCGCGGCATACATCGCGGGTATAACATTTTTTCATGTCCAAATATTCAAGTAAAATGTGTAGTGCATCCTCAGTTGAGATACCTGCAGCTTCATTCACCTTTCGCACTTTTATTCTCCATTTTTTATCCATTAAAATTGAAAATTCGATTTTCATTTCTCTCGCATTGAAACTTTCAACATTTTATGTCCTTTTAGGGTCTTAAAAGGCATCTTCCATTCCTCCAATTCGCTCGGTATTGCTTTCTAACAACCATTTGGTGGGTTATTTAGCTCCACTTATCACATATACCTTCAAAAGACGAAGATGTTTCCCAGAGCAACCGAGCAGCAGGTTACGTCTAGTTTTCATCAATTGTTGCTGAGCTCAGCTTTTCCTTACCCTTCTTTAAAATAGATAAACTGAATTAGGTCGAATGCGCCTGAAAGAAACATTCGTTCAACATTCGTTGTTTCTTTTCCTCTCTTCGCCAGCAAATATCTTCATTAGCTGCCGCACGGGGCAAATGTTTATATTATGGTTTTTTTTGTGCTTCATATTTAATTGCAAACTTGCCTTCTACGTAGTGAATGAAGTCTTCAATTTCCATTGCTTTACATATAAACAAATCATCATAGAAGGATCTTTAAATTTCGTTTGGACTTTGATGACTTGTCTTGGATGGCTTAAGCGGAATAAGCTGCTGTTCTTTGAATAGCATAAAAAAAATAAATAGTCTCGGAAATCCATCCAGCGAGTCAATATAGATTTGTATACACTTCAGCAAATATATAGAATGAAATTGGAGTACAATAATAAGCAGTAATAACCAATAATTTTAAAGGAGACCTGTAGATTGGAAGGCAGCAATAGGCAGTCTGAGTTGTGAACGTGAGGCATGAAGTCGAAATTCGCATATAAAACCATTTCTTTTGCTTGATTTTAAATAAAAATCTAAAGTTTGGCGAATTAGCAAAATGCTGAAAAAAATACAGGATATGAAAAACCCAAAAAATTTTAGTTCCAAGTATACAATTGATTATGTAGGGTGAGACATTTTTTTTGCATTTAATATTTAGCTTAGAAGAACTTCACCCCATGGAACAAATGAACTAATAAAAAACCTTCATTTACTTACAGAGGCATCAGCTCAACGGTGCGCCGTTGCATCGAGAAGGAAACGGGCAAAGAGTTTGCAGCGAAAATTATTGATCTCGGCGCTACAACCGAAGCCGGTGAAACAAATCCATATCATATGCTCGAGGCGACACGTCAGGAAATCTCAATATTGCGACAAGTCATGGGACATCCATATATAAGTGAATACACACATATATATTATATAAAAAATGCAATAATTAATTTAATATGGTTTAATTTAATTTTATAGTTGATCTACAGGATGTCTTCGAATCTGATGCTTTTGTCTTTCTTGTCTTTGAGCTGTGTCCGAAGGGTGAACTCTTTGACTATTTGACGTCGGTGGTAACACTCTCGGAGAAGAAAACACGCACCATAATGCGTCAGATTTTCGAGGGTGTCGAATATATACACGCCAAAAATATTGTACATCGCGACCTCAAGCCAGAGAATATATTACTCGATGAGAATCATAATGTTAAGATAACTGATTTTGGTTTTGCGCGACAGTTAAAGGAGGGTGAAAAGCTGATGGGTAAATATTTTCGAATTATCCATAAAAAATGTTAATTATTAAAATTTTATTTGTTTTTAATAAAATGTTAGATCTTTGCGGTACACCGGGCTATCTGGCACCCGAAACACTCAAATGTAACATGTTTGAAGGCTCACCGGGCTATTCGCAGGAGGTGGATATGTAAGTGTTGTTGTATTAGTTTAAGGAAATATGGATTAGTTACTTATAAGCTTTATAAAAAAAAAAACTATGTAAGGCATGAATGCAAATATTATAAACTATATATATAGATGCATATAGATTACTGATCAGTTCGGCGTTCCATGTTGATCTAGCTAGCTGTTCTGCTGCTCGTCTCTGTGTGTGTATGTTGCGCGGAATATTGTGCAGGAAAATGACAGAAAGCATCGAACGTCTTGCAGACATAGTTGGAAGATCTATAAGTTTCAGAGATTTATATCAGAAGACCAATTGAAAGCAAATAACAAAAACTGTTTTTGTTCAGACTCGATACGAGCTTGTTGAATTAGATAATGTGGGTTCCAGACACATTTTGCAAATTCTACGATAGAACGAACAAGTGATGTGTATAGAAGTTTAGTAGTATAAGGGTCTTTAAATTCCTTAGACTTTCCAACTGTTTCTCCTTTAAATGCTTCAAGCAGACATATATGACGTCAGTTAAGTCTCATAACACACTGAAGGAAAATCCAAGGCATGGTGACAACACTAAACCAAGTTCATCAAAACTCATTTCCTAACAGTTTGAAATCATCAGAAAAGAAGTTACCGGATGGCACTAGATCAGCGGTACCAAGATATTGACAGCAGTTCTAACATAACACCATGTACCATTCGTCAAATGTATGCTCGTCCTCTATGAAAACATCTGTCGCAGCTGTGGTGATGGAGAGATGGTCGATTCGTCTACTATATACAGAAGAGTTGGGCCTATTAGATGCAATTTAGATTAAATAACCAGTAGAAATGGTAAGGGTGATCCTGGTAGATTTTTTTTGGTGGTAATGGGTACCTCTACTACAGGACCCATTCAGGGGGGAGGGGATGTCTTTAAAATACCACGATTGCTCGCAGTGTCGGTTTTCACATATACGACGTGGTTCACCAAGAGGAGGAGGAGGTAAAAATTCTAAAAAATTAGACATGTTGTATAGGTACATACGTTCCCTTACGGTTTTTACTCCATATACAGCGAAATGAATCAAATGTGGAGCGACTAAGAAAGATTTCGAATAAGGATACTTTAATTTATGGAGAACTTTTCATAAAGAGAATCTTCAAGCAAAGGTGAAAACAATTAATGCTGCAGATTGTTATTTTCGCCACTCATTTGAGGACACAATTTTAGCCTAGTGAAGTACAGGACTTCCTAGAAGCAATGAGCCACATAATGGACTTACCTATACCACATATCAATCGTATAAAGGTTTTAAGGCAAATTGAAACTCCTGAGCACACCAAGTCACCTGACTACGACGTTATTAAGGCCAAACTTTGCAAAGTCGTTCCAAGAAAGAGGGTTTTTTTTTTTCTGTCTAACACTAAGATTGGTCGATAAACCTGTAACACAAAGCACCTGCTATGCTTTAATAAGCATTCTCCAAAGTAGCCGAAACTGTACTACTTGCTAGAGTACTGCCTTTGCTGGAAAGATGTAGAACACCAATTTGGCTTTAGGTTGCAAATTTTCTATCAAAATTCTATTAAAAGCCCATATTTTTTTTTTTGGCCTAAAAAGCTGAAGCACTCATTCGGAACAGAATTGAATTTTTTGAAATTGCTTTGATATTGACCCATTTTTTGTCACAACTCTCTACAAATTATATTTAATATATATAATTTATTTTTACTTTGCAGCTGGGCTTGCGGCGTCATTATGTTCACCTTGCTTGTGGGCTGTCCACCGTTCTGGCATCGCAAACAAATGGTTATGCTGCGTAATATTATGGAGGGCAAATATAGCTTTACATCACCCGAATGGGCTGATATATCAGGTAAGTTTTATATTTGCATTTTATGCTTTTTAACTAATATATAATAATTTATACAAATTTTTTCTTTCTATTGCAGAGGATCCCAAAGATCTTATACGCAAGTGTCTAGTCGTTGATCCTGCGCAGCGCATTACGGTTAAGGAAGTATTGCGACATCCGTTCTTCAATCAGATGGTGAGCAATGGCGTACATATGCTAGATGCGCTGAGCAATTATATTATTTTGCTCTCTAACTACTTAGACTATAGATATTGAATATTATTTAGCTGTCTATATGTCGGTCCGATTGCTGTACTGTCTGTGTGAACTATATAGCTACTCTATGCACACTGTACAGAGACGGCTGTGACTTCTTAATCTTTTTTTTTTTTTAGTCAAAAACTGCTCACAGAATTTTTAGTCTTACTAAATTTAGAGGCGTATTCCAATTGCTTAGTCAGAGATAGGCAATATTTTTTGACAAACTCTTCGTGCAAAGTAATTTCATAAATTGATGTACACAAACAAAAACTGTTTATAGTGTACAAATGCGAACTAGTCGCTGGTATCAAATTCGTTTGTCTCGGTTGTAAGCAATTAAAATTATATTTTATTAAGATAGAAACTGTAGAACCGAAGCTTAGAAACTTCATACTTGTCTCAAAGGCACGATAGAGCCTTCCAGATTAGAGCTGGGAGAAATATCGATTTTTAGACCGATGCACCGATGTTTTTCATATAAAAACATCGATGTATCGGTCCCAGCTTCCAGCTCTATTCCTGATTGCATATTTAATGCCTCCTATTCCCAACGAATATGCCAACCCCATAAAAATCTGCAGCTACTTTATGAGTTTTTGTATGAAAAAACATTTTTTGTTGTTGTTTTTTTTTAGCTAAAACTGTGTAAATTTGAAATATTCCATTTAAATTCTAATAAAATATTCCATCTAGGTCCATATCGGACCACTAGAATGGCTAGCACCTATACAAATCTGTCGGTTTTGTAAGAAAAATATTTCGTTGAGGTTTAATTTAGTTTAAAGCGACAAATTAGGTGTCTTGTAAACAAAAAAAAAAAAATATATGACACACGGATTAAGATAGGAATTAAGGAGGTCTTCATTCGTATACTATAGAAACATCAGAAACGGTACGCTCAAATTTTCCTGAAATATTGATTACTGCTCATCTGAGCCATTGACACTAGAGCCTTTCTGAGCTTGCTATGTCGATTCATCGATAACAAAAGAACTTAAATATGTGGAAGGTGCATACACCTTTAGATAGTTTTGATGATAGCAGACACGTTGCCTAGGGAGCATCATATCAAGATGATCTAACATATTCTTCACCCAGGCAATGGTGATTTCATGTAGCCCTCTACAGGCAAGTGCTCTAGTGTTTGAGCTGTACCCAGTATGGTCTATGAGCAATTTCCAAAGCAATGTTTTTTACTTCTTTCGTCTACATATAAGCGAATGGTTTTTATGTAGTGGTGATTGCCTTCAGTATGAAGAAAGTAAGGCTGATAGGTCTATAAGATTTAGTTAGTTCCAAAGACTCTCAGTAAAGTACACGTCATGTCTTTTCAGCATTATTGAAGAGTCTTAAGCATACTATGGAACTTTACCTATTTATGTGGCTAGATTGATTAGTTGTCTTTCCATGAGATAAGAACTTAGCAGAATCTCATTGAATTTTATTTTGATTGAATTGAGTCAACTATAGATTCTATGAGTTGTTTATAAACTATCGAAATTGTCTTTCAGAACGCTGAGATTTCGAAGCAGATATGCTGATGATGATTAGGCTTCTATGAAACCTCAACACATGCCTGAGAAGGTTTCCTTTGTATAATTTAAGAGGTACTCACTTCGATTTTTGATGCTCAGATGCTATGATGAAATGTCTGTCTGCACTAATCACTGTACTTCCGGCAGTGATAGATCTTTTTCAATTACTTTAAAATATGCCAAGGTATAAACGATCTCCCGTTAGCCTTCCTTAATTGAGATTTCCACTTACGAAGCTGTTAAAATTTCTGAAAATAAAGTTGTTCAATGGTAGGTGCTTGATACTGTTGTAAATTAGAAAAACCGTAGCTCACCTGTTAGCAAATAAAGTTCTTGCAAGTGATTCTGCCAGAATGGTAAACTTCTCGTTTGCTGATTGTTCATTCGACTGCTGAACTCTATTTTCTGGTCAATTGTGTGCACTTCCTCTTCCTCTGGTCACATTTCTAGTAAAAAAAGTGTATAAAAATATTATTAAATTGATTACAACTGATATTTTTTGTTAAGGTTTTCAGTCGCTTGTGTATATTTACTTATAACTGCATAACAATTGGAATACGTCGCAGCCTTTTATAATTAGTAACTCTTATTAAATGTGAACAAATTCGAAAATACATAACCAACACAAAATACACAAACAACAACTACAACAACATAAGCATATATCTGTAGTATATAATGAATTACTTCTAAAGACCACAATCAATAAACAAACACACAGTACTTATAAGTATATATAATATATACATATATATACTACTATGTCTCTCTATATATATATATATATATATATATTCCTATATCCGATTTAATGCATCTGGTCTGTTTTTTTCTTTCGAGCAGTTTTAAGTTTATTCGTATGTACTACACATCTCTACTACATACATATGTATTCACAACAAACACCCTACACCCACCCACACACAGCCAGTCACACAAACATATATGAAACACACAACTGTACCTTTATATTTTTTTTTCTTATATTTAGCAATATTTCATATCAATCCTGTTCTACGGTTTGTTGAGCATTTAATTTATTTACTTAATTAATTATTTATTAATTATTTAGCGCCTAGCTTTCTAGTAGAATACAACAAACAACAAATTTTTTTTTTCTCTAATTTTGTTTGCAAAAATCCATTTAAATTCTTTCATATATTACATTAACTATTTCTTTCTCTTTCTTTTCATTTGCCTACTTTGAAAAAAAAAAACAAAAAAAAAAAAATCGCGTTAATTTTTTTTTATTTTGGCGAAACACAAAATTTTTTATTTATTTCCAATGGTTAATTCTAAAACAAAAAAAAAAAAAATGCAACGTAGCTATTCGAGCAAAATATAGATGGACTTAAACGGAGCTTATCGACCAAGTCCAGGCGCATGAGCCGGATCACTGAAATTGCACTGGTAACGAGACAAAATTTTATAAGAACGAATTATAGGCGTATTTCTATGCTGAGAAGAACTATTGTCACTTCTCAAAGAAAAAAAATTATACATATATATCAAAAAAAAAAAAAAAAATATAATATATAACTCTCATGCATTTGTTTGATAAATGAAATGTGTCCTTTATGAACTATTTCCACTGAATTGGCATGAAACTTTCTGTTTTAAAATTAATGCATTTAAGTTGCACAACCGATTGACAATTGATATAACAACTATATATAAAAATATAACAAAAAAAAAAAAAAAAAAATTCCTTATTTCAAGCTTTATTTTGAAAGTTCGACTAAAAAGAGTTTAAAGCCTAGTTTGATATTTGTTTAAAACTCTTTTTATAAATTAATAACTATCCATTTTTGTGTTTAAAAAATAATAGCATTTTTGTTTTATGGACAAAATTAGTACATTTAAGTAAAAAGTCTAAAAAAAACACGCTGCTGCAGTTTTTAAACAAGTTGCGAATTATAAACGCTTGCAGGTGTTAAATGAGAACATTCATTGCTGTACTAACTGAGCAAAGCCAAATCGGTCTAAAAATCGATGTTTTACCAGCTCTAATGGCTATACAGTAGCGAATTTTGAAAGAAACGTTGGATTATTGCGAAATGAGTTGACGAAATTGTGTTGAATTGAGCTTTGAACTTTGACTGTACTGTTTGCGCTATTCGATGTTCTTTGTATGTGCAACGCCGAATCGGATTGAATCGTCACGTCGTCACATATTATTGTATATTTTGCCAGAAACGCACTGATATGATGCGCCGAGAGACGTGGCAACAGTTTGGAGATCATGTTAAATTTGTCACTAAACTAAGAAAGATAACTCATGAACACGCTCAAAAGTTACCATTTTATCGATTTGTTGGCTTGTTGAACGGCGCCCGAGCAGAAATTATGTTGCACATATGATAGAAGATAATTCTGGCATAAAACAATACAAAAAATGTATGCCACGTTCGAAATTGTACAAATTTAAGTACACGTGGCTTGTTGGATGGCGCCCGAGAAGTGACTTATCAGAGTATCACTGAACAATGAAAAATTTATGCTAAATTCAAATTTAAACACATTTTTATTAATAATTTGGCTTTTTAAAGGCCAGCGCCCGAGCTGGGATCATCATCATTCACATATGAACACTGAATAATTGCAAAATTTATTTCACGAGCAAAATTAAAAAAAAAAAAAAAAAATATAGGCGAGTCACATTTGTATCGATTTGGCTTCTTATTAATGACCGGCGCACAAGAAGAGATCATCGATTTGACCGGTGCTTGAGCAGTGATCATTCGTTTACATATGAACTAAGCACTTTTGACATGCTTAGAGTGCTCATTCTACGTTCAAAATTAAACACATTGGCCTCTTATTAATGGCCGGCGCACGAGTAGAAATTAACTTTTTGGCAGGTGCTGTGCAGTGATTATGCTTTTACATATTAACAATGCACTTATGACATGTTTAGAGTGTCACTGAACAATGGAGAACTCATGCCACGTTCAAAATTAATGAGCGGCGCCCGAGCAGAGATTATGATACACATATACACAAATTTGTTGGCATGTATTACTGAACATGCATAATATTTTCAACGATTTCGTTTATTGCGCCGGTCGGCGCCCGAGCAAGCAATTTGGCATGCGTTTTTCTTCTTCTTCGAAGTGTCTTATTAAATTAAAATCATTTAAAATATAGTCTAGCGCTAGTAATAAGTTCCAAAAATATATAAAAAGTTTGAAATAACGAATTAAAAGCATGAAATAATTTTCACTTATGCTGCTTGTATATAAAATTAATTATTAAAACTAAATTAAAACATAGACACCAAAAAAAAAAAAAAAAAAATTATCTCAAAACAAAAAATTAATTTTTTTTAGTTAAATTTAAATTCATAAATCTGCGAGCTGATGAGACAACGCCTTCGTTCAGTGGAAATAGTTCATTATTATATATTTAGGAGACATTGAATGATCGCTTGTGCCGTGCCAGTAATCCGTTAAATATATATATACAATATATATATATATATATATATATGTATATGTACTTGTATATATGTACTACGCTTTGTTTTTCATGCGTTCGTTCGTTTGTTATATATATTCTACGTTCGTTCTTATGCGCTTTTCTATGTTCTATGTTTTTTCGTTTCGTTTTGTTGCCAACTAATCAAAATATTTTCTTCTTTTAATTTTTTTTTTTAACTTCAAAATCTTCGTTCTTATATTTTTGTTTAATATAATTAATTATCTTCTTCTTTTTTTTTGCGCCAGTACGTTACGTTTTGTTGGGTTTTTCTTTTTTTTTTTTTTTAATTGTTTTAATTAAATACATTATTTAATAATTTTTACACTGTGCTCCTGTCTCAAAAAAAAAAAAAAAAAAGAATTTTTTTTATTTTGTTTGATTTTTGTGTCGCTCGAAGTCTTCTTTGTCTTTTGTGCCGTGCCACATTTTTTTTGTTAAAAAAAAAAATAATTATTAATATTTAATATTAATGTGTGATATATATTTTTTGATTATTTAAATTACTTATTAAACGCTGCTGCATGCAATATATTAATATATTTATTATAAATATTTATACTTAAATAATTCAAGTATATATAAGAAGCAAAGAAGCAAACGCGTCGCATGTGCTTTCTTGTTCCTGCGATACACCAGGTACTTCTTCCAACAATAATACTTATTCTATATATTTTTCTTCTTCTTCTTCTTCGTTAACGAGTCTCTCGAACTCACTCGAATTCAGCAAAAGTATCGTACATAAGTAATTAGTTCAAAATATTGGCCGCCAATGTACCCACCCACCACCATGCTCTTCTTCGTACCACTCTTAAGCATATTTCGGGTTCATCTCATACACACATTTGTACATCTCAAATACACACACACACACAGCATCACACTAGTGCTGGGAAAACATCGATTTTCAAACCGATGCATCGATGCATCGGTCTTAAAATCGTTGTTTTTCCAAGCTCTACACCACACAAGCCTACAGCAAACACCAATGCAGCATATTCTATGTGCATTTCTATTGTTTAGTATATATATTTATTTATTAATTAGTATTATTATTATTAGTACATATTATTATATTTAGTTAGTTCGACCAAAATTTAAAAAAAAAAAAAAATTATTTTATACATATATATATATATGTATATAGCGTAATGTCGGATAGGTTGGGACGGTATTTCTTTATAGACTTTAATTTAATTTTTTTTTTATAGTATTAAATAGGCTGGATTACTGGTTACAATCTTTGCTAGAAGTCTTTTCTTATATCGTTGCTAGATAAAAAAAAATTATAGCCGTTTGAAAGAATTGTCGCCTGCTTTGGGACACTACTTAAAATCTATAAATTTTGAAATCTTTGGTCTAATGTTAAAAAAAAAAGGAAGAACTCTACAGCTAAGGGTGCGTTCAAGTATTGCAAGTAGAGCAATTTATCGGGAGGGAGTACAGTGGCGGAAGAGGATCGAACAACGTGTTAAGTAACATTGTTTTTTTTTTATTTAAATAAGAAACAACCGTGTTAAAATCTTCCAAGTTGACAACCCTTCTTCGACTGTATTGTACGTCATTAGGCACTGTACCGAAGGTAGAAGAGCCTAATGGTTTTGTGCAAATGTTTGTAACAGTTAGAAATATTGCTTGGAGATCCTCAAAGTTACCCCCATTATGGACAGAAGTGATAAAGAAGTCGATATAGCCATGTCCGTGCGTATGAATGAAAGGATCTCGGAAACGGTAATAGATAGAGACTTCACCGGAATTTTACAAATTTATTTTAAAATTTTGCCCCTCCCCCTTACACATAAAATCAGCCTCAAGGTTGAAAATATCTTCGGCACAAAGAGTGAGCCAAAATCTCAAAACTTCATCAAAATCGGTTAATAAATGACGATTTTATAAGCAATTGAATTTTAACGAGCTATGATGCTTCCGTCCTCCCTTTATTTTTCATACATATAAAGGCACTTATTCGTACAGTGGTAAGTGAGGGAAGCAAAATACTTTTCGTCATACAATTTTTAGGCCCTGTACCGAAGGTAGAAATAATGGTCTGAGACCCCTCAAAGTTACCCCATTATGGTCTGGAGTGATAGAGGAGTCAATATAGCCATGTCTGTCTGTCCGTCCGTCGTATGAACGAAAGTATCTCGGAAATGGTAATAGATAGAGACTTCGTTCTTTTTGCATTAGACGAGAACTACGCACCTCTAAACCCCTTGCTGTTGATGGAATTCCAAATTTCTCGAAGCGGTACATATCTTCATTTACTTTCACGCGTGTTTCTAACCCGTGAAGTAAGCAAGACAGCACAAAAAACACGAGAACGAAGAATTCTGCAATCAGGTACTCGTTTCTGGAACCGCAGCCCTCTTTTAATGCACATGGAATTCAGAGTACTTTTACCTCTAATAGAAAGCTATTGATTACAGCGAGCCGAGACAAAAAAAAATCTTCAAAAATTGCCCACAAAATAATACATTTTTGGCATATCTGGCTGACTACCAGTACTAAGTTTTATTTTTGATCTAATTCAAACGTAATTAATAGGTCAAGTCCATTTTTTTTAGTAGGCCACCACACAAACCCACTGCTTATATACATATGTGTTTTTTTTTTATGAAATCAGCTCAAAAGTCGATTTCTAATGAAGGCGGCTTTATGTATTTTGGAGAGAACTCCACAGAACAGGTTTAAGTTCTCAAAAAATAATAAACAAAAAAAAAAATTTGGGTAAAAGAGTTTTTAAAATTTGTGTCGAGTTGACTTAAAAATTTCCGTCTGTCTGTCCGTATGAACAACGAGAACTTGGCGAACTATAAAAGATAAAGCTTTCAAGTTTGGATATGCATATTCTGCCATTTCTTCTTCAGATGCAATCTTCTTGTATGCAACGCCCCCCCAAAGCTGCCGATAGGGACACTAAAAATACAAACTCACTTCCCTACTTCTATATGCGGCATATTTGGTCTAACTTCTGCCATTTGTATCGTTAGAAGGGGTAGCTCCTCTCATACAGCTCTGTTCTTTTTTTTGGGTTATTTTTATATGGCAAAAATTTTGTTCAGTTCTAATGAAATATTCCATAAAGGTCCGTCCGTCTGGTTGTCCGTATAAACATCGAGAAATTGGTGTCTATAAAATGTGCTTACGTTTGTGGTTCCATTAGCAAAAAATCATAAAGTGAAGTTTAGTAGAGATGTTCTCCAACCAGACTTCCACACAACCAACATGTGAAAAGGTCTTAAAAAAGAAGAAGAACAACTACGCTGAACCAGTAAGAAAATTACAGTCCCCAGCTTATGACCAAGCAGTGCAAAGCAAATAAATTAATACGAAAAAATGCTACTGCTGAAAAGTACTTTGCTCCTCCCACTTCACACTGCACGAATAAGTGCATTATAAAACATTTTATTATGTATGAAAAAAAAAAAAGGAGGACGGAAGCATCATAGCTCGTTCAAATTCAATTGTTTATAAAATCGTCATTTATTAACCGATTTTGATGAAGTTTTGGGATTATGGCTAAGAGAGACGGTATCTTTATGGAGAAGGGTAAATACAATTCCGGTGAGATCCTAGTTGAATGCAAAAAGAACAAAGTCTCTTTACGGGCGGACAGACGGACATGGACTTCTCTATCACTGCTGACCATAATGGGATTAACTTTGAGGGATCTCCGACCAGTATTTCTACCTGTTGCATACATTTGCACAAAACCAATAGGCTCTTCTACCTTCGGCACAGGGCCTAATGATGTTTTTTTTTTTTTGACAACGAAGCACACTCGAAAGCAGCATGTTTTTTTGGTTTTGTAAACACTTTTGAATTATCGTTTGGCATTATTAAACATCATGAAGGTTCTTCATCGACTAAAGACTTCAATTCTTCATGTTTGTTCAAAAAAATCAGACAACTAAAAGTTCTCTTTTTATTGAATTGTCTGACTTGGTTTCTGTTCCCACTGAACGCCTACTCAGAGGCTACGTGGGCTAACAAACGATGCTTGCACCATTTCCTAAATAATGATTTTTGATCAGTTAATAACTTTCTCCACTAATAGGGAAGGAGTTCTGCAAAGGACCACATCAGCATAGATTAACAACTTTAGTCAATCGGTGGGGGGTGTGACCTTATAAAAGCCATATAAACGATCAACAAATTTCAATAGCAGCAGTTTAGTATATAAGAAACAAATTCGATGTATGGGTTCGGGAGACATATGATCCAAAAAAAAATTATTCACATATATTAATTGAGCCTAGTTTGCTGTTACAGCTTAAACTAAGCTACCCGGCATAGAATTTTTTCATAGATTTTGGTCGAACTAGCAAACGGAAAAGCAATTTTCTTTAAGATTATATTTTTTTTGCTTTAATTTATTTTAGTTGCCCACGAAATTGTTTTATTTACTCGTTTCATCATATTATTTCAATTGATTATTTTTTTGTTTAACCAAAAAATTAAATTTAAATTCTTCTTCATTTGCTAACGATGTGTTGTTCTCTCTCCTCCTTCTATACGCACGCACGCTTGTCAACATGCACTGCGCGCTTTTTCTGCTTTTTGTTTTGCTATTTTAATGCTAAAAATAGGTACTAATGCCCGAATTATCGATACCAGGACGTGGAACTACTTATCAGTTTAATAGGCAACATCAGCTGCAGCAGCAACAACAACAGCTACAGCAACAGCAACAGCAACAGCAACAAGAAAATCAACGCAAATATAGACAAAGCTTTGGCAATAACAACAACAATTTTGCTGGATTTAGCAATAATAACAACAACAACAATTGGAATTTGAATACAACTGAATACAATTTGAATTATAATTCAGTTTATACAAGCAATAAAAATATGCAACTAAAAGGTACTGGCGGAGGAGGAGGAGGATTAGTTGAAAATAGTAATAATTATTTTGGAATACCAACAACAACAACAACTGGAGCAGCAGAAGATTCAATTGCAACCGGAGCAAGTTCAGAAACAATTGCTACAGCGGCAACATCAACAGCGACGGCATCGGCAGCAACAACAACTACAGCTGTTGTTGCCAATGCCAACAACAATAGCAACAATAATTATTACAGCAACGGCGCCACCAATACTAAATGGCGCAATGGTGGCCTTAATTTTTATGCACCAAATGATTTTTATTATTATTCACCGCATAGTTCATATTCCTCGAATCGTTTGCGTGCCACAACAACAATAGCCACGCCGACACCATCCACATCATCGGCAGCGGCAGCAGCAGCAATGGCATCATCCACGGCAACACCATCAACATCAACAGCATCAGCCTCAGCATCATTCAAGTCGCCTAGACAACAACAAACACAACAACTGAACAGTATTGATATTTTAGGTGGACAGCAAATTTTAAAGCAACAACAAGTATCGTCGTCTGGCGGCGCAAAGATAACCGCAACCGTCTACTATCATCACCAGCAGCAGCAACAACAACAACAACAGCAACAATCCGGCGCAACAGCAGCAACCGGCGCAACAGCATGCAACTATGCTGACTTTGAAAGTGGCTCCGAGCAAATGTTGTTTGTGCAAACGCAGCAGGCATGTCTTTTTTTTTTTTTTTGTTTTTGTTGTTTCACATTTTTATTTGCATTTTGAATTTAGTATTTAAAAGAGAAATTTATTTTCTCTTCTTATTTTTTTTTTTTTAAATTCTTTTAAATTTTGATTTATTTCATTTTGCTCAACAATACTTTTTTTTCGAAAAAAAAAAAAAAAAAAATCAAACAAATGCACCGCACAACAAACACACCACACACATACATATACACACCCCACACACACACCCACACATACATACATACATACACAACACTTTCACCAAATACCAAATTGCCAACTTCTCTGCAACTTTGACATGTCTAAGAGAAACACCTTCCACAGAGACAGTTCAGCTGAAATTCAATATTTACAAACAGTCCCAATTAGAGCCTGTTTACACACACACACACACACACACACGTATACGATATTAAGTTTAATTGTGATTTGCTTTGAAAATCACAATTATCTCTAATTGTATAAACTCACAAATAGACATATTCATTTTAAATGCTTAAATTAACGACGTAGCATTGCACAGTAGTTTATAAAGGTGTTTTTTTTCGGACGAAATATTCTTTCGAAAGCACAGTAGTTTGCATTTTATATGTATTTAGTTTAAGTATTTTCTATAAGTAAGTTCCGATGAAGTTTATACCTATTTAGTTGGCTCTAAAAACTAAGCAAATTTTTTTTAATTCCAAATACCCAAAAAAAAAAATTACTACATAACGGTTAATTATAAGGTGCATCCGGTCGGTCGTCCTCTATAACGTATTTCAGCAATTTTTCTTTTCTCATGTAAACTCTGCTAGCAGGAGCTGAAATTTTATACATAGGCCTATGTATACCACATCGTATAGCTCAAACAGCTCTTGTTTCATACAAGACCTTAACTCTTCGCCAACTTCAATCGTTCCAAAAAATTTGGTCCTTGTTTCTGGGAAGTATAAGCATCTTGTAGATCTTGCTTTAAATACATATTTCGAGAGATGGTTAAACTTCTAAATTTGTTAAATTCACGAATCTTCTCCATGATTTTCGAGTCTCCTTAAGAGATAAGACAATAGAGCTGAAAACATATCGATTTTTAGACCGATGCATCGATATTTTCATATGGAAAACATCGATGCATCGGTCTAAAAATCGATATTTTTTCAAGTTCTATAAGACAAAGAACACTGACTTTCTAAACTTTCTTTCGATTCAATTCTTCACCAATGGTGCTCATCGGAGCCGGTCGCTTTGTATATGCATATATTCCAGTACAGTGGTTGTACAGTAAAAGCTTCATTATTTAACGCCTCCAAAAAGTTTAGAGATGTAACTTATCTTCAATCTCAAATATTTCTGTAATCAGATTTAGAAACTTCTGTCTATGTTTTACTATTTTAAAGAATTTTCAAGCTTAATCGCTATTGCAGAACTTCTAAACATTTTGCAATTCGCAATCACTCCCGACTATAGAGTTCTTTGAAGTCGGTGTGCTGCTCTACTGTAGCATAGTGGCTCATCATCATACACTATCTCCACTTTCAGACAGAAAGTTTTCACGGAGCTGTAGTTCTTCATACTGACTGAGAATTCTGCGAAGTTCTGCTGTGATTGTTGCAATGAAGTATATTCAAAAAGGTTTCATATTTTTATATCCTGTTACTGCAATTGGTTAATTGACACAGACCACATGAAGTATATATATATATATATATATTTGATCAGCATTGAAAGTCCAGTCATCGGTCTGATTGTTCGTATGAAAATAGTAATTTTGTAGACTATAAGACATAGAGCCTTCAAACTTGTATATTTGAGATTCTCCTATTCATTCTGCAGAGCACTTGTCTTCAATGAACATGATGGTAATCCTCTATTCCTGAATTCTGAATTTTTGTATGAAAAATTTCGTCTGCCGTACGTTAATTCTTATAAAATAATACATTTAGCTACAAACCGAACTACTAGAAAGGGCTGTCCAACTTTCCTGGCATTTTGGCAAGAAAAACAAACTTCTCTGCTTAAGTTTAATTGGAAACAACATATTTGGATCAAGCTAGGCATATATGCTCCATACGCTATCTTGAAGTCGAGTACACTTGATCACTTATAGCTATGACATTCTGCCATATGTGAAGAGGAGTTTGTTGGTTCTTCATGGTTCCAAAATCTACGTACAAAAGTTTTATATATTCTTAATCATAACTGGCCCCATTGCATATCTTAACTAATTTCTAGCCAGAGAATGGAGTATGATTCGTAAACCCCTTTGCTTTTTGCTTTCTTCACATATAAATTCTGTTGTGCTGTGTATCTTCCATATATCAAGAAGAATATTATCTTGCAAACCTATGTAAACTAACTTTTAGAAAAATGTTGATGTGTTCCAGCGGAACTCTCTTGTTCTTAGTACTCTTTGGACTTGACAAAATTTGAGTTTAGTGCCTTCAACATTGTCTCTGATATAGCTTTATAGCGCACAGTTTTGTCCAAAGACTCCTAGAGGCTCTATGACTTATAGGTGGTATGTGCCTACAGTAGAGCTCCAGTTTCAGTCTCTAGAATTCCAATATTCCAGAACAAATAGATAGTGCCATGCAACCTATATCAGTGCATGACTAAGCCTCTCTGTGTTGTATATAGTTCTAAAATTTTTCATGCAAATGCACACAAGCAAGACCGCAGCGGGAACAGCTGCTAGTATGAATTCACATTTACACCATTGTATATACTCACCATTGTATGGTGAAATTTACAAATAGTACAAATAGAAAAAGTTTTTTGGAAACTATTTACTAATACTAAACTACGGAACTGTGGCTGTCTAACTTTTGTCGCTGCTGCTACAAAATTTTTGAGAGAGATCTATTTTTTGAACTATAGAACACCCATTAGCGGTTGCCCATTTTTTTTTTGGAAAAATCTGCTTTTGCATGCTAAGATGCTTGGAATGCAGCTTTTTTTTTTTTCTTTATTTTGACGCAAACTAATACAAAAAAAAAAAAAAAAAAAAGGACGCGCGGCTACAGGCGAATTCAGTTAGTTAGAAAACAAATAAATAAATTATTAAATTAAATTTTATTACTTTTTTTAAACGATCTTTTTTTATCTGTAAATGTTCGTTCTTCTTCTTTCTCTTATTTTACTTTGTCCATGTTCTTTCGCTCGCTGTGTGTATTACAATGTATACAAATATGTATATACATATTATAGAGTCTCAACGCCCTTATACGATGTGTGTCTATAAGTGGGTGTTGTGGAGACTCAATTGTGAGTAAATCGAACATACAACTACCCTATATATAAAGCCTACAAATTAATGTTAGAAAAAAGAAACTGAATAAAAAAGAAAGAGCTGAATTTTTATATTTTTAATGCTTATATTTCTACTAATTAAAAAAAACAATAATATAAAATGCGTTAATTTGTTTTTTTTTTGTTATTAAATATTTTTAATGCACCCTACTACTAAAAATTTTGCATAATGTTCGTGGCTGTCCCTCTGTCTTGTGTTCTTGCATGTACATCTGCTGAAGAATTGAACTTGAATTTGATCTTAAAAGTTTTTGTATTGCAATTTCTTTTGGTTTCATGGCATTGAAAAAAAAAAAAAAAAAAAACCGAAACCGAAACTAATATAACAACAACAACACCAATACTAAAACCATCTAACCACAACACTTGAACCAAATAATAAAAAAAAAAGAAAAAAAAAAATAGATTACACTTGCACCAAATTAACTATGGGTACTAATTAAGTAATTCGAATTACAGTACATAAAAAAAAAAATTATTTATACTTAAGCAACTTAAGAAAATTTTAAAGTATTTACAACTGCAGAAAAGGAAACACTTAATAAACTAATAAATACCAAACTATAGCGTACCACAGTTTGGTATTTATTAGTGCTGCACAATGACTTTGGTATTTTTTAAGCATTAATCTTTACTCTTAATTGCAGCTCAGTTGTGAATAGCTTAACTGTCTGAAAATAGTCTTTCATAAATATTTATTTTATATCATTTAAAAAAAAAAAAAAATAGTTCTATTAAATTTAAATTATGCTAAATAATATTAAATTAATTTATGTTTAGAAGTTTTATTAATAGCTAATATTCTCAGCAGTTCGTTTCGTATATAGTTTATACGAGAGACTTAATTGCGATTTACAAAACTCCAAAAATGAGCGAAAGTTCTTAATAAGTAATTACATATATACATATATAAATAAATTATATTAATTTAATAATATTAATTAAATTAATTATATTATATATATTCACTTTTATAAACTTGTCAGTTGAAAATCACAATTATGGCACTTGTATAAACTAGATATCGAATGAGTTTTCAGTACAGTTTATTGGCGTATATAAGTAACTGAGTCTTCACAGTAACATAGTCAACATGCAGGTGCTAAACACTTTAAGCAAAGGACTATGAATTTATTTTTAGTTCAAATTAGTTTTCACTGCATTTTTTTAAGTTAATTTAATAGAGCGAGTAATACCTGGTATTACGTAAAAACCATTTTATTAGCTTTTTTTTTTATAAATAATTTAAGCTTGAACTATACTCTTATGTTCCCGTTTTGACTTACGAAAAATTATTCATTTTACAATTGACGTATGACGTGCTGAATCCACCATCAATTGACAGGATTTGATCTAAAAGACTCAACCATTGAACATTCTTCTACTAAAACTTTTCCCTAAGTTATAAAAAAAAATAGCATCGACTGGAAGCACTCCAACAGAGTCATCAACAATGTGAACAACCACACTGAATAAGAAAAATGTAGAGAACTTTGGATGATTAAAAGCAGCTTTTAGACATTCTTAACTTAGCAAATTGGAAGGAACTGTAATATAAACATATATATCTAGTCAAACCATTTTTTTTTTGCGGGGGTCGTTATCGTAGAATTCCATTTCATTGGGGGTTTACTTTTTTTAAAGTGGCGGGTCTCAAGACCAACGCACCAACCTCTTATTAAAGGAGAGGGGGCCCCTTCGCCTTGTCACGTTAGCTCACCTCTGAACTGGTGTTCAGAAGCTACCCAGGAGATACGTGTCCTAGCGGACGTGGGAGTTGCTTGGACCGTTCGACACAAGCCAGTCAATAACTTTTCTCACAATGTGAACTTGAGTAAACGATCCCAATCTCCCAAACCTTTAGTGCTCCGAAATCTGTTAACATTAACTCAAAGCCCTAACACAATCAATATAATGAGCTTCAATGGCTTGTTCAGAACACCTTGGACCTATAAAAAAAAATAACAGACTTTAAAAGCGTGGAGGGCAATCCTTATGTAGTAATGGGCACCCAATATGACCCCAGATGACATACATCAAAAATTTAAAGACAGTCCACGTTTCGTTGCTGTGAACTATTTAGTACTAGATGATCCTCAGTCCTTACAGCTTATAAAGCAGTTTCATGTTCAAAACATACTGAAATGTTGTAAAAGTGTTCCATAAAGTCAAGTATGAGATCAGAGTTAAGACTGACAGCACAGGTTTTTGTAAAAATGTGGCAGAGTAGTTCGATCAATGAATAGCTTCAAGTCAGATGTTTGGTGGAATGATGGAAGCATCAAATAAAATAGACATAGTTAGGCGCTGTACCTATTGGTTTTGTGCAAATGTTTGTTACAGTTAGAAATAATGGTTGGAGACCACCCAAAGTTACCCCATTATGGTCAGGAGTGATAGAGAAGTCAATATAGCCATGTCCGTCACTCCGTGTTTTTTGCATTCGACTAGAACTTCTCCGGAATTATACAAGTTTATTTGAAAATTTTGAATTTTCTGAAATTATTATAACTGCGTGGGTGTTAGAGAACACCTAGGGAGCATGCAATGTCACGCTTATTTAACATAGCGTCTAACTCTCGAGGGGCAAGTACTTGAGTGATGGTATTATTAAAGAAGCATCCTCAATGCACCGAAAAATAAACAACTTGATGTCTTCGATTTTGCTGGCTAGTTAATGAAGATGTTTCTACAGTTCCTCTTCACTTCTTATAGGCGATAAGGTTACTATATGAATAGATCTATAAGATTTTGACAGTAACCTTTCTGCATAATTGTGATAGGTAGGCCTGATAGGACATATCAAGGCATCGATTTAAACCAGACCTGAACAGATATAGTCTCTTCACGCGAAGACATGTCTAGTCGAAAGCACAAAACTTTTTGTCTTTATCTAGTTACACCCAACTGTCTGTTCGTATGGACCAAAGGATCTCGGAAACGGTAATAGATAAAGGCTTCATTCTTTTTGCATATGACTAGGACTTTGCCATAATTTTATGAGTATATTTTATAAGTACCGTTATTATAATATTTATGAAAGACTATTTGACTTAAGTGTAAACTATTAAACACGATCTATACTGTACTGTAACAGTTAATAGTAATTAATATACATATGTCTGCTATATATGTATGTATGTATTATTATTGTAGTTGCTTAAATATCATCAATGTTGGATTAATAATAATATTAATATTAATTAAAACCGCATCTCATACCACTCTGTACGTAGTATGTCTCTTGAATTTTTTTTTTTTTTTTTTTTTTTTTACGTATGTATTTTTGTGCGCAAACATGCAAACAAAATGTCTGTATTATACACTACTTAATGTAAAAGTCATGGGATCATTTGAATTTGAAAACATTTTTGTTACTATTTCGCATATTTTTTGTGTATTCTAATCGATTTTTTTTTTCTTGGCATTTTTTATGTTTTACCAAACAGCTGCGCAAGCAGAGTCGCTTTAATGCGCGCAAGAAATTCCAATTTGCTATATTAGTGATACGTGCAGTTATACGGATACGGCGTTTGCGTTATACGGCCGAACCATTGCATGTCGAGGACGCCATACGTGATCCATATCGTGTCAAGGTGCTGCGTAAGGTAAGCTCAAGCAATTGCTATACTATTTGATTTGATTTGAATTGATTTTTTTAATAAAATATTTTTTTTTTTTTTTAGGTTATTGACGGCTGCGCCTTCCGCGTCTATGGTCATTGGGTAAAGAAGGGTGAAGGCCAGAATCGTGCTGCACTGTTTGAGAATACACCCAGAACCGAGTTGCATGCGTTATATATCAATAATCTGAGCCGATAGTGCTAGCGGCGCGCAGCAGCCAGTTGACGCTATTGAAGTAACGCCGCGCCGGCGCCCACAAAGCAGCATCGTTTAGTTATAATTCTCATAAGAAAGAGATAGAGAGTTAGTGAGAGGAAGAAGAGAAGTGTTAGGCAAAAAAAAAAAAAAAAAAAAAAAAAAACAATTCTGAGCTGATTTCTTCGTATACCTACCTACAGATGATAAATTATTCTCAATGTGTTAAATTTAGTTAAATTAAAGAAATAAATTTAACGATCCATTTTTTTTTTTTTTTTAACTTAGTTTTAAGCACAAAAAAGATATAAAAAAAAAAATTATGTTGAAATTGAGCTTATTTAGTGTTTAAGTGAAAGAAGTTTAAAAAGAAAATCTAAACATTTCAAAGGCATTCGCTTTGATTATTAGTGTACTACGAAGTTACGCGCATATCCTTTCGAGTATAATCCTGTTCACACATGTAATTTGCAATTCAAGTTTTTGTGTAGTTGAATTTTGTTTCATTTTCTATTATTATTATTATTTTTGTTTAATATATATAAATTGTATAATTTTAAATAATAAATTTAAATAATTAAAGCAACTTGCCGAGCCGAGCTGACGTTACGCGCTCCAATAACAGACAGAAATATTACATACAACAACGCATATACATAAATACATAAAAAAAAAAAAAAAACCTATAATTAATTGAAAGCTAAAAAAAAAAAAAAATTATAGAACTATACATATGACTTGTATTTTTATTTTATTAATTTTTTTGTTTGTCTATTTTTTATATTCACTCAAAAAATGCGTTTTCTCTTTTGTCTGCAATTAAAGAATAAAAATTATTAAAACAAAAATTTTGTATTTTTATTTAATCTAATTAAATCGTATAAGGCACACATCGAGCGTTTTGGAACTGCGAACGTTACTGGGTCCCAACATTGACTCGGAGCACTATCTTGTCGCAGCCAAGACAAAACATGCGACCCAACATGCAACGAAAGCTAGACGTCGACAAGCTGCAATCAGAACAGACCGCCGTAGCCTTTTCAAAAACACTTCCCGACTGCTCCGGGAAACCTCGCCGTCTTCTCGAGTTATATGTGAGCAGTGGAAACACCGGCTCCATGGATAGGGCTACCAAGTACGTCATTGGTTATACAAAACCTTTGAAGAATTCTTGGTACGACGAGGAATGTCGCAATGCTACTGCAGAGAAGAACGCTTCCTAACAGCGAACTCTGCAGTCGGGGCCAACGCGAGCTTTTATAGAACGATATCCAGAGAAACGGAGAGAGGAGAAACGCCTTTTCAGATGCAAGAAAAAGGAGCAAGAAAGGCGAGAGTTGAGTTGTTACGTGACAGAAATGAAGCTCGAAAATTCTATCCAAAGGTCAAGCGTCTGACTAAAGAGTTTTAAACCCGGAGTAACTTTCTGTAAAGATGAAAATGGAAATCTGGTAACGGTTGAGATTATGGAGGAGTCATTTTTCTAACCTACTCAGAAGCAATGAAGCGCACAATTTCGCCCATAGAGAAATGACACCGGAACCACCAATTAATAATGGCAACATTGTAGAGCACCCGGACTATAACGAGGTCTTAAATAACTCAGATGGCAGATTCTGAACAGCTGTGTTATTTAAGAACGGCGACGAAGAGTTGGTAAGGAGTATGCACCAACTTTTATGGAAGCTATGGTCCGATGAACGCATACCCAATGACTGGAATCTCAGTGTTCTCTGTTCTATCTTTAAGAAAGGAGACCCCGCTGTTTGCGCCAACTACCGCCGAATAAATCTTCTTTCCATAGATTATAAGATTCTGTCGCGCGTACTGTGTCATAGGCGGAATCCATAAAAGGATTCACTGTTAGGACGATTCAGTGTGGCTTCAAACCAAAAAGGTCGACCAGTGACCAAATATTCACATTTCGCCAAATCTAAGAAAGCACCCGTTAGTTTGACAAAGATACACACCACCTATTTGTGGACTATAAAGCCGCTTTTTTTCGGCGCCTGGTCTGCACTAGGTATCACGGCAAAGATTAACCGTCTTTGCATGACGACGTTATCTAACATACAAAGCGTTGTCAGTGTGGGGAAAAACCTCTCCGACGCCTTTGATACCAAGAGAGGTTTTAGGCAGGGCGATGCTCTGCCGTGCGATTTTTTCAACCTTCTGATGGAATACATCTTACGCCAGTGCCCGTACATAGAGAGTATGTCGGGCTCGATCTTCCAAAAGGAAGTAACGCCGATGACATCGATATCATCGGCACGCAGGAACGGCGAGTCAGCTAGGCGTTCTCGGAGATTGAAAAACAGTCTCGGCTCATGGGTCTAGCGGTGAATGAGGACAAGACGAAGTACTTGGTGTCTTCTCGCACTCCGTCAACGCGTCTTGGACAGTCAGTGACGATGGAGAATTTCAACTTCAGTGTTGTAGAAAACTTCGTCTATCTTGGATTCGAGATAACCAGCAACAACAACGTCTGCCTGTAGATCAGGCGAAGAATCACGCTTGCAAACAGATACTGTTTTGGGCTGAGCAATCAAATGCTCAAAGTGAAGTCCTCTCTTGAAAGTCAAAAATCAAAATCTATAAGACGCTGATACTCCCAAACCTATTGTATGGCGCAGAGTCATGGACCGTGATAGAGTCGGATGAAACAGCGTTGGAAGTCTTCGAAAGAAAGATTCTTCGCAGGATTTTCGTTGCGAGCTGTACGAGCTGTTCGATAAGGTTGACATAGTCCAGCGCATAAAATTCCAGCGGCTGCACCTCATTCGAATGGATGAAAGAGCTCCAGCACTCATGGTTTACATGGGGGCCCAAACTTGATTGATGGACGCCGAAATAGAGGACGACCGGGCACTCGATGGAATGACCAGGTATGAAGAGATCTCTCCGTACTTGGCATTCAAAACGACTGGCCTCAGCGCGCACAGGATTATGGAGGCTGAAAGACGGTTGACGGCAATTTAAGTAAGTAAGTAAGCAAGAGTATACCACTTGCCTAATAAAGAGCTCTTAAGGCTACCCTCAGAGCAGACGAACTTTTGAACCAAGAAAGACAATAAAGTACTTTGGAGGAATAAACTTCATAGCCATTCTTTGATTTTTAATGTCTATCAAACACAAACTCAATGAAATAGTTTGCTCAAAAATTACCGCACAGTCGACGGTAACTCTTGATACTACTCTCGTATAAAAAAATATGCCAGCCATCTCGTTTAAATTCCAATTAAGAATAAAGCATTCTCAATCAATTTACCCGAATTTAAATATCAAATTCCCAAATTTTAACAACACAAAATAAAAAAAAATTTGCTATGACAGGTAATATTGATATTTTGGACAATTTATCTGAGACCAATTAAGATATTTCTACTTTTTTACAGTTTAAGACAAAAGGGTTTAAAATTCCAATAACTAAAATTCAAAATTGAGCAAATTCAAATATGGATGCACATCTTTCATTGATCGTTTGGTGGCAAGAGTTGCAAAGGGAGGAGGAATGCACAAGTTTGTATTGCAACAACAAAATGAAATTTGAGCAGAATAACCTTTAGAAACCAATTCAATAGAAATGTAATACAACAAATTTAACTAAACGCAACCAAATATCCTTTTTATTGAAAGAATTCAAATTGAATTTATTTTTATTTTCGCCTGTTTTATTCAAAATGAAATACAGAGACTTGCAAAATTGATTTAATTGAGACCAGGAATAGCTATAAGATTTAATTACATCCTGGATAAATATTCTGTATGCAGTGAGTTTAGCCAGTTACCACGTCTTGGCACAGTAGAATTTTTAATTATATTAATTTCTTTTGTACAAAGACATGCACATGTGTTTGAATACTCGATTAGCCCAGCGCACAAAGCTGCACAAGTATTGCTGCAGGATATCAGATACTTCATCTACACAGCTGTCTCTGACCAGATTGCGATGAGCAAGTCTTGTGCATTTTCAATTGGCCTTGACAGTGGACTCCATGCCATCCAATACCACAGAAAAAGTCCTGTCATGCAAATAACTGACAGCAGACTCTTAAGCTTACTTAGCAGCCCATCATACCAAACGCCTGATTAAGCGGTAACCACGTACTCCTTTGCCTCGTATACTTTAAGTTTGAAATTTTCAACCGTATTAAGCTGTTCAGGTGTTCCATGGGACTTACGAAATTCAAATTGATTGAAGGGTATACTTCTCCTGACTTTACTCATGTCAAGAATTCGTGTCAATAGGCATCGCTTAAATAATTTTGAAATTGTAGGCAGCAGACTTATAGGCCTGTACGAGTCCAAGACTAGAGAAACTTTTGCCAGCCTTATGAATCATGCAGTTCCATTGCTTAGGAATATGTCCCAGCCTCAGCACAGCTTTCAATGGCAATACTTTTAAAGTAAAGTTATTCAGCACATCTTCTCCAGAAGCTTTTTTGGGTTTCAGAGCTTCTTCCACTATTATGGGAGCGACTGGAAGGCAAAGTTGGCCGGGTATATCAAGTACCGACTGGACCTCACGTGCACTGGTCGTTGATGCAAGATCAAACTGTTGTAAGCGATTTTCTAAGTTGACAGCAAATGCCTCTGCTCGTTCGTTGCTTGGAGATCTTGCCCAGCATCTGTCAGCCATGCTGAATGCGAATTTTGGGGCCACCTGCTGTTTATATCTCCTCGTCAACTTCCATAGAGAGATCATTTCGTCGAATCATCCGGGGAGACATTTGTGTATTGCTTGAAGTTTTTTCACACTATTTGCTACTCTGCGGTAGACTCTATCCACATTTGTATCCCACGTGCGACAGTATTGCCTTCTAAGCCTTCTCTTGATCAGCAGCCATTGGAAGTCTGGTTATTGACCTTAAGCACCGTCATGCACCATGATGAAGCAGGCATCAGAGTGTATGTCATCTGGATGTCAATCAATGTCATCTGGAATGAGTCTAATTCAAGATTCAGGTTTATTGTTTTTTTTTCCAGATCTCGACGAAACTCATTTATGTCAGTTCCAAACGGCCTTTCGGTATTTTAATCTTCGGAGCGGTGTTAAAGACAGACAACAAGTGTAAGTTGGTCGGATGAAAGCTGTTACTTAGTACTCAGTATGGACACGTCATTAGGTTGAAGCCTTTTGTAAATAAAAAAGTCAATTACACTTGGTGTCTGTCACTTAAATCTGAGCTGATATCCCTTGAGTCCGTTCTAAAATTACTCCAGCATCTGTTCTTGGCATTAAAATCTTCTCCAAATATAACGACGAAACTTTTAACTCATCCTTACCGGTGCCAACTTGAATGCTGGCAATTTGAAGTTTAGCAGTACTTGCAGGTTCCAGTTGAAAATACGAAGTCTCCTATTTAATAAGCACAGCCACACCACCTCTTGACCTGTTACTGGGGTGGTCTGCTTTGTGGAGATTGCATCCCGGTATAAAGTTTTGTGTTTCCGTCTGAAGCCATGTTTCCGTGATGAGCATCACATCTTAATTATTTTCAGTGAGAAATTGCTTTAACTCCTCAATGTGAGCAACTGAGTCTTTGGTGTGTCACCCCGTACTTGGTGAAGCTTCCTTATTGGTCCAATTTTAATTTGTTAACACGACAGTCCTTGAACCAAGCCGCATGGTTTCCTTCACAATTAATGCAGGTGAGGCGCTCATCCGACGTTATCTTACATTGGGCAGTTGGGTGTTCCAGAGCACATTTGCCACATAAATATGATGTGACCAAACCCTTGGCATCTATGACAAAAGCTAGCGTCAACTTTCTTCTTTGGTATTTCTACTAAGACTTGCTGGCTTACAATTTAGTTGATGTCAAGTTCCACGAATTAAATCAATGAAGAAAATGTTGTTTGATATCAACTACTCCACAGCTACCCCATCTTTATCAAGCAGCACCTTTCTGGGGCGAGTCTGAGTTTTCGACATGTATCCTCACTGTCCCATTCCAGCCAATCTTAAGCGAGAAGTTATTAGAACCAATAAGAGCACCAAGTTCGGCTTCCATTTGGATCACATCTGACACATTCTCAATATTTATGGGCGGAGGTTTTTGCATTGATTGTATTTTCGTTTTGATGTGATGGCGATGTATTGGAAATGGAGTCGCGAAGTTTTCAGACAAACTATCTTTAGACAAATTGTGGCAAGTTTTTCGAAGACAGCCCTAGAGAGTTAGGAACTTAACACATCTGAAATTGTGTAACTGCTTCGTAAAAACTTGAGTTGTAGTTCACAGTGGAAATGACATTCACAAACTGAATGGCAAAACGCACAGCCAAAGTAGGCATTGTTAATTTTAAGAAATTATCATAAAACTTTCTCAGTTTCACACAGAGATATCGGCAAAGCAAATTGTGATAAATAGTTTTCATAATGTTAAAGACGAAGATTGAAGCGGCGCTTGCCTACATAGACGAACCAGCGCCAATGCATCTAATTTTAGAAACGATGGACTTATTGGCGTCTAAAGAAAGCAAAAAATCGTTTGAGCCAGAGGTTACAATTGCGTTGAACTTTATGATGCGTGAAGGCAAGGTTAAGCTTGTGAATGAAAAATATTTCCTAACCAAGAAGAAGATGCAGTAGGTGAGGAAGAGTTAGTAACTGAAAAATTTTTCAAAGTTGCTTATTTAATACAATTATTTTCAGTGCAAAAAATCAGAAGCGCTAAAACTATGCCGAAGCATGGAGGATTTTAGAGCTCTGAAAAATGAATTTTTTGTGATGCTTTTTCATTTAAAGCTAATGGCTTATTTTTTGGTTTTTTTAAATAACTTTTTTTTCTCTCAATCGAGTGATTGTGTGATAAGTTGGCCGTTTATCCGGCTCGATGGACCATTGGCTTCAAAGTATTAAATGTTAAGATAGAAATGTAGAATATATATGTTTGGTTCTCCTACAGCATAGAAGTGTTCCATCGCAAATTAGTGTGGGTAATGGCCAGCCAGTTGCACATTCCTATACATCTGCGGTCTGTCTGTCGCTGCTTTTATTGAATCCATTGTACTCTCTATCGCTCAATGCAATGCAATGCGCCACACCTCTTCAATGTGGCGCTTTAATTCCAACTGAGTGCTGTGCTGGTGCTGGTGCTCCCCTGTGGAAATTGTGCGAATGAAAAATGTTTAAAAATTCATAATTCGTTAAAATATATTCATGCAGAACTCCGCGTCTCGACGCTTTTATAGCTGCGACATGGTCGATTGCATTGCTTCGTGTTTGGTTTCGTTTCGATGGTCCATGTATTGTTATCCTGTCGAGCACTCACTCGTACACTTATTGTATGCCACACGTCCTTTTTTCCTTTTTTCCTTGTTTTTTTTTTTTTTTTTCATCTATAAATATTTAAATGGCGCATGAGTTGTTTTGTTGTTTAATCATTCATTTATGGATTTACGTAAGCTGGAGGCCGCCGGAGGCTGAAGAACATAGTCGCAAAATCAAACAATATAAATAATTGTTGTTGGTGGTGGTGGTCTGTTAGCTTGCTTTACTGGTTCTGCTGTGAAGCAGCAAATGCAATTAAACTTTTTGAGTACCGTTTTCGGTTAAATCGATTTGTGGTGAAGTTTTCATCTTTTGGGTAAGAGAAGACAGACTATTGGTGCGAATGGGTTGTTGTTGTTGGATTGGTGAAGTAATCAGTAAATGGGTAGAACTTAAGTCTAGTCTGCGCTTTTGGCATAATGGTTTGTTGTTTGCTTATAAAATACTATTGAAGATTTTTTTTGTAAGTATGGAACACTTTCGAAAAGAAAACTTCACCCAAATGGTGCACTATATTAATGTTAACTACTGAGAACTAAAGTCTGGCGCTTTTACTTCATTTAAAACCAAATATAATTCATGACATTTGGTTCATTGGAGGTGGACTTGCATGCACAATGTGACAGCGTGTCCTTGGCCCTCCATTTTAACCTCAGTCAAAGTCCCTCCAGGAGTGTAGAAACTAATTATTAATGCAAATCTCCATTATTATTAATTTATTGGCATAAAAGGTTCAAAATTGGTGAACTCTATCTTAATGTAACTAACTCTTCCAGATTTGTACACCTCAAGCATTCTCTGTATGGCGAGTATGACACCCTGGTCTTTGAGCTAAGCTTTCACTTTTAAAGGTGCCGAAATATGTTTTATCTCTGGCGAAGCTCTTCTCAGCTCTGCTTTGTTTTAGAGCCCAGAAATTGAAGTTCACCTAGCACAACAGTGGTTCACTCGATTCCGTTCTAGTGTGGTGGAAGTGGAAGATGCACCACGCTTCGTAAGACCTGTCGTCGAAGAAGTCGATAAAATCAAGCAATTGATCGAGATAGACCGCCGCGAGCTGAATAACAGTCATATGACCGTTTAAAAGCATTTGAAGAAGCTTGGCTACACAAAAAAACTCGATATTTGGGTGCTACACGAATTGACTAACACAAAAAAAAAAACAAGTAAAGAAATTTCAGTCGGGCGTAACCGACTGTAAGAGGCTCTGTACCAGTTCAGGTCGCCTAACAAACACATTAAATGTTTCCCGAGCTTATGACCAAACACATGACCACTTCTCACTGCGCGAATATGAATGAAAAGAAAAGGAACCCCCCTTCAAATTCAATTGCTTATAAAATCGTCATTTATTATCCGATTTTGATGAACTTTTTGGATTTTGGCTAAGAGTGATGTTATCTCTATACTGGCATGCTAAATTTTTTTTATCCCGAAGAAACTTTTAGCCTTGGGTGTGATTTTATGGGGAAGGGGGCGGAGGGGCAAAATTTTAAAATAAACTTGTAAAATTCCGGAGCAGTCCGAGTCGAATGCAAAAAACACGAAGTCTCTATCTATTACCGTTTCTGAGATCCTTTCGTTCATACAGACGGACGGACGGACAGCCGGGCGGACGGACAGACGGACATGTCTATATCGACTCCTCTATCACTCTATTCTACCTGTTACATACATTTGCACAAAACCAATAGGCTCTTGTACCTTCGGTGCAGGGCCTAAAAAGCATCATGGACCGAATTTCCATCTGCGAATCGCAACAAAATCGACCTGTTTCTCAAACGTATGGTGACTGGCAATGAAAAGTAGGTCACTTATGACAACGTGAAGCGCAAACGATCGTGGGTTGCCAAGCACGAATTGACGTTGAGAAAGGTTTTGCTGTGTGTATGGTGGGATTGGCAGGGAATCATCTACTATAAGCTGCTCCCCTATGGCCAAACGCTCAATTCGGTTCTCTATTGTGAACAACTGGAACGCTTGAAGGCAGCAATCGCGCAGAAGCGGTCATCTTTGGCCAATAGGCGACGAATTGTGTTTCATCAGGAACAGAAGCTCCGGGAGTTCAGCTGGACGGTGCTTATGCATGCACCTTGTAGTCCGAAACCTGTCACCATCGGAATACCATCTCTTCCTGTCAATGTTGAACGATTTAGCTGGCGAGAAATCGGCCTAAAAAGCTTGGCTTCGGAAATTCGATTGTCTCACTTTTTTGCACATAGGGAAGCAAGCTTCTATGGAATAACTTGTTGGCAACAAGTTATTGATTTGAACTAAATCCGATGCAAATTTATAAAGATTTGAAATAAAGGCGAAAATACGAACGATTTTTAGTACCAAGCCAGAACATATAACTAATTTCCATTCCGACTTCCAAGTTATTTAATTGTCGGACCATGTAGCACACTCCAACAGCTAAGCATCTTTCATTAAATGAGTTAATTGTACTCGAAAAACAGGCCACATCGAAGTTGGAACCGGAAGTGAATTGATGTAAAATGAGTCATACGAATTGTGACAGGTGAGACAACGCATGTGAAGGATGTTTCTATAAGATTTGGAAGGGCGTTTTTTTTTCCACTTTTTCCACTTTTTTTTTTTTTTCGTTTTCCTTTTTTTTCCTTTTCGTTTTAGCGCGTGTTACTTTAGCTATAAGCAGTTGTTTTAAGGACAAAACTCCTGTTCTGGCATGCTGTAAAGCTGTAAAGCAGCGACAAAGATGAAAAGTGACAGGCACTTGAATGCTAAGAAAATAACTGTTAATAAAGTGTTACAAGCAATGAGTGCTCAAGTAAAACGTTGAGTGTGAGTGTATGCATTCATAGAGTAAGTATCTCAGATGTAGCAGCTGCTGGTACCAGTCAGCTTTTACTACGCCCCACTACCTACCTATTAGTTTATCCCGGGCGGGCGGTTTCAATTTTCAGCACACTTGAACATGCTTCCGCACTTAAGAGTCTGCTCACTCGCATAGTCATTCAAGTGGAGTGAGTGACTGACACGAGCCACTGCGACTCTTTAGCATTCGCATCCGCATTCTGAAACTCTGAAACTCTGAAACTCCTGAATCCTGCAACTCTCAGCTTTTTAATCAGCAGCAAAGCTAAAAAAAAAACAACAAAAACTGAGTAGATACTATGCACTTAAGCGCTGTAATTTAAGCAGATACAAAAAAAAATGCATTCATTCACATTACACGGCATTATATCTGAACACTTAGCTCGTCCGTCGTATATATGTCGATGGCATATCTTTTTGCTTCTTCTTCGTCTATCTTTAACCTTAAGTTAGCATTCATGCTTAACATAAATTTATTGTTTCGGCATTCTCCAATTTGGAATTGCGGAGGAACATATTTTGATGCACATCGAAAGAGGACAGCAAATCAGTTGAATGTGGGGTCAACAAAACTTCCTGTCATGTGTTACAAACTCCGGCAAGTCTCCGGTTTTTTTTATACAAGTATGTGTAGACCTTACAAACCGAGTTTCAACATAATCAGATGAAAAAATTTTACTCCATAAAAGCAGACCCTATGGACGCATATTTGGAACCCTTTACCCTACCGAAAGTTAAATCAGTCATAAAAAGCCACAAAAATAAAAAAAAAATAAAAACACCAGCTCACGACAGGGTGTGCCAAAGCACGGTAACACTTTTAAGTATTGTGTTGATCCATAACCCTATAATGAGGTTGCAATACTTCCCGATATTTGCGATACAAGCTTGCTATCATCATATTACGATCCACAAACCTAGTAAGGCCAATCAGTCTCCTACACTCATTATCGAAGGTTTAGAAACAACAGATCGTTCCACGGCACGCGGACATCACGAAATCCATGGGATTATTTCCGGATCACCAATTTGTATTACGTGCAGAACATTGCGCTACTACAGAGTAGCTCCACAAAGTGGTAAACAATATCTTCCAAGCATATGACGAGTAAACTGGCAATCTGCAAAATTTAAAAGGCTTCCACCACCTTCAAGAGGAAGCTCTAAGAAGGTAAGCATGCTGGCAGCTCATGTTAAACCAGATAAACTGCTAATTGAAAGGCCTACCAAGTCGAAAAATCGTTTTGCTGACGATGATAGCAACGGCACTAGTTTGATTGCCCAAACTGAGGACATAGTTGTTGAAGTCGATGCAACGCTTGAGGACATCAGGGAGGATAGCCAACGCTGGATTCGCAAACCATCACCGATTAACATAAAAAAAAGTGACCATGCAAACAATAATTGTACAGCTGCAATGCAAAACCGTGGATAAACCTCCGTATTTATCCCTGTCTATGAAATCCATAAGGCGGACCAACCAAGCAACAGACCAAAGGGAGGAGCTGCGGTACTAGTCAAGCAGCAGGTGTCCTATTTCCAGCACGAACCTCTCAGAATGAACAAAATTCAAATGGCTATCATCCCAGTTCCCACCAATAGAGGTGAACTGATAATTTCCGCACTGTACTTTGCCCCGCAATTTTCTTGGTCTGCAGTCGGCTTTGAGGATATTTTTAGATTGACGGGGGATTTTAACGCAAAACATCGTTTCTGGGGAAACTACAGAGAAAATGTGAGAGGCAGAAAACTACAAGAAGCCCCTGCCACTGTTATCCTCTGACCACCTTCCCTTATTGATAGACCTAAACAATATTCCATAGTTTAAGGCTTTAAAGAGACGAATGCTACCGCCTCGAGCAAGTATAGCAGTATTTCGCCGAGAATTGGAAGAAGCATTGGATTTGAATATTGAGATTCTGCAGGTTGAGGACATTAAAGATGTCCACACAGCCCTCAGTGCTGCTCCCTCCTACACTAATCAAGATTCTCCACCTTTAACGAACCTTCCAGTGGCTATAGATACGCTATTGCTGATAAAGAGGAGGTTAAGGCGTCAATATATACGAAGTAGACAGAGTATATCGTAGGATATCTAATAGGTTCAAAAAGCTGTTGGTGAAACTGATCAATTTCTGCAAAAAATCACAGCTGATGCGAGCACAAAATACTTTCTCTGGTCGCTTAAAAACAAGCAGTCCCAAAACACCCAATCAACAAGTCTGACGGTACACATCTTCGCAAGTATGTGCTGAAACTTTTTCTACAAATTTGGAGACACGATTCCAGCTCTTTGACACGACTTTTGCAGAAACAAAAATGAAAGTAAAGTTGACGCTAGATAGCCCAGGGCAGCTTGACCTACCAATTGCTTTCATTACAGTCGAGGAAATTTTATATGCGACTGGATATAAAATGTCTCCAGATCAGAAAAACCACTTTTCGCTCAAAGTCATGCCTTCTTATATTTCATGCGGTTCTGAGTTTAGGTCATATACCAAGGCAGTGAAAAAAGGCTCAAATCTGTATGATCCATAAATAAGGAAAGAGCCCATCGTCAGTGGATTCATTCCGGCGGTAGCCAAGCTATTCGAATAATGTCTGTTGATAAGGATGCTGGCGCTTCAAACTGTCAAAGAACGGATACCACCTTTCCAGTTTGGATTCCGGAAAGCCCATGGAATTCCAGAGCAACTTAATAGAGTGTTCAATTTCATTCTGTAAGGTTTTAAGACCAAGGATTACGTGGTGGCAGCCTACTTAGATATAACGCAGTCCTTCGACAGAGTTTGGCACGATGGCCTCCTGTATATACTCAAAAGTATGTTGCCGTCCCAATTGTACTTAGTATTGCGGAGCTAACTGTGGAATAGAACCTTTTCTGTTGTTCTAGATGAAGTAGAGTCGAGTCTTAAAATCATCCGAGCTGGAGTACCTCAAGAATGTTTGCTGGGTGTGCCTACACTCTACTTGCTCTTCACACACGACATGCCTACTGGCTCTTTAATATCTTTAATCCGGCCACAAATACCATGGCGTCTACCTCGACAGAAGACTCACGTTTAGCAAGCACATATGCCCCTGGTAAGCTCCCTCAGAGCCAGGATTGTCAAATTAAGCTGGTTCCTCCATAGTAAAAACAAGAAGAAGAAAAGTAAAAACGATTTGGATATATTTTGCTTGAGACACTGTCTCAGTCAGTAAATTTTTTCGAAGTAATTAATATCTTTTTTTTTTTTTGCACAAGTTTGATAACTTAACAATCCACCCTCTGTGCTCGTTTAAAAAATTGCCCATTACTGCATTCCAAAATTTAATTACTCTGCATTTAATTGTTCGCCGGCAAATGCTCGTAAAATGCAAAATTAATAGTTTTGGGCAATGCGCCCAACCCAGAACTATGCTAAGTAGCAGCAGTCTTAATGGTCACCACTGGAACACTTTGCTTCTTGGCTCATTTACCGTTTTGGTACTGGTTTCGGCACGGCCAACTACTTACGACCGGAAACGGAAACGGAAATGGCACACGTTACGTCATAAGTTAAAAGTGCCTCATTTTGGCTTTTAGTTGCTTTGCACATTTCTGAAAAGCTTTTTTTAAATTGTTGAAAAGTTTTCCAAAAATATATAAAACAGTAAATAAAACATAAAAAAAAAAACGGTACAATTTCTGCATGAAACTTGCTCTGAGTAGAACAAGAAGACACTGTATATGTTGCACTGTTACAAGCCTTAAACACCTCACAAATGTTTCATGTAGTCTAATGATGGGCCGCCTCCTTCACAAAATGAATCAATTTAACTTTCCAATTCATATAATTAGCAACCAGCCACCATACCTTGAGATGCTGGATGTCCTCCTCAAGGCGCTTTATTTGTCTCCATTGTTGTACAATATCTTTACAGCAGAGGTTCCTCAAAGCATGTGTCTGCAATGCACATATGTATTATAGATGATAAGTATGTAGAGGGGTTTACAATTGACGGTTTGGTAGATCCAATGGATGAATTCGCTTCAGTCTACGTGGCGTGTTGAGGTTTAGTAGATTTGCCGTCAATTCATTAGGATGCGAATTGTGTCTTCCAAGGTAATTTTTGCTTCGATGAGCAATTTCTTCTATAACCGTTGGCAGTCAAAGATCTCTGTGTATGTTATTGAAGAGCAAAGGTCCAAGAAGAACACTGCCTTTAGGAACTCCTAACAGTATAGATTTAATGGACGAATGTGTATTGTCACATCTCACATAGAAAAATCTGTCCGAAGCAATATGGAACTGAGTAGCAGGTAATAACTGCTTTACTTTATAAAGAAGACCTTTGTGCCAGACTCGATAGAAAGCTTGCTTGACGTCTAGAAATACTGCTTTCGTTCTATGGCTTTTAGTATCTCTGTAACAATTCGATGAATTTCTTCAGGTGTACCATGCCTTCGCCGAAACCCGAATTGATGATTTAGTAGTAGTAACGCCATATAATAGGGGAAGCATTCTTCGAGCAAATATTCTTTTAAATATTTTCTGGCAGATGCCAACGGTGGAGGAGGTGTTTGCTGAACACTTAGCTGATGAGCAGGAAGTAATAGAGACTCGAGAGTGCCTTTCCCAAGCGCTCAGAATGGATATGCTCATCAAACCCTTCGCCCCAAGCGAGATAGCTGAGGATATTATTTGCAATGCCACTCCGATGGCACTATCCCGTCGTGCAATCCTCTACATAGCGTTGATCTTCATTACTTCCCTGCACAGTGGAAGTTCGGAATTATTTCCATGATGCATAAACCTGGCAAGCTGGAAACGGACCGATTAGTCTCCTCCCTTCGATATCGAAGGTGTTTGAGAGATTAATTGCTGCCCGAATTGTCAGGATCATGGAATCTCAGGAAATTCTTCCTGTACACCAGTTTGGGTTCCGAGCTGGCCACAGCACTGTTGAACAACTCCATCGCATCGTCGACCAAATACTGCAGGCGTTTAACAATAAAAAGTATTGTAACGCAATCTTCTTGAATAACAAAGAAGCATTTGATCGGGTATGGAAGGCAGTTTGCGGTACGCTTTCACTCGGCAATTTGTGCGAAGTATTATGTGAAAGCAGGTGTTCCACAAGGAAGTGTGCTGGGCCCGCTACTTTACTGCCTGTGCATGGCTGACATGCCGCAGCCAGACGAAAGCCTGGGTATCGATCCAGAAAGAATGATGTTGGCTAGATTCGCGGCAGTATTCGTAAAAGAGGTCCCCGTGCATCATTCTGGACCGCAGGCTTACATTTGCTGCCCACATAACTGCTATAAGGTCTCGCGTAAAAGCTGCTGTGGCCAAGCATTATTGGATCCTCAATGCGCGCAGTAAGTGGCCACATAGGAACAAGGTTACTGTTTACAAACAGATGATTGCGCCGATCTGGAAATATGGTTGTCCAATCTGGGGTATAGCGAGTGACAGCCAAATCAATAGACTACAGGCGACCGCAAATAAAGTCACTAGACTAATCAACGGTTGTAAGTGGCTTATTAGAAACACTGCTGCATAAAGAATTGAATTTGGCCACAGTCTGGGAGGAGATAGATTTCCACTTCAGTCGGTACAACTCCAGGTTGAAACGCTATAGAAACCGTTTGCAAAAGGATCTGTCAAGGGTCCGACCACTCCAACGACTTAAAAGGCGCCAGACGAGAGACCTAACAATGCTCCACCTCCAGGTCCGCAGAAAATTTCTTTTTAAAGTGGCTTGGTAGACTTCACAACCTTTATATGAAGCCGTATGTGATCTGTTACAGTGTATCGTATTAGCTGGATTGGATTTTTTTTAGTACAGTTCTTAGAGCGGTGCTGCATGGCACATTTGACGCATCTAAATGGTTTGGTGCAAGAGGCTTTTGTACACCCAAATTCTTTCCACCTGTGATGTTGTTTACAGTGAGTTGAAAAAATCCCAAAAACTGACCAAAAATGGAAATTTGAAGAAAAGTCTTTGTTGGATTATTTTGTGTCGATGAACTGAGTTCTTTGTATGACGATGAAGCACCATCAAAAACCATCACCATCAATCGTGGTCGTCGTTCGCTCAGCGACGAATTCCATGAAGGTCGCCCAAAATCGGTTGTCATGTCACAAAACATCGATGCTGTGAGTGAACTGTTAGGAAGTCATCTTTAAACCAGCTGTGTACACTTGTTCTGTTGTTCCAGTTCGAGACCATATTCTTTCAGATTCAGAAGATCTTTTAAACTCAAAAACGATTTAAAATGTTTAAACAAATGAAAGGAAAAATAAATCGTTTTAGTCTTTGGAAAGTTTCAAATGCTTTAAAGCAAATTAAATGTCCTCCTTTTTTTTTTCCTGCTGTGTTTGTTGTTGTTGTTGGTTGTTAGTTGACTCTGTTCTGTTATCGCAAATGGTGCATCTTAAATACCTCAAAAATACGAAATGTAGCAGGGTGGGCGGTGCGGTGAAGAACAGTAAGTAAAGTGTAGTGTAATGTAATGTAGTAAAGTGGAGGCGTGAAATAAACAAACGAAAGACGAAACGACGAACAAACAGCCAAGGGGCATCGAGTAATATTATTTTGAAGCTGTGGAGTTGGTGCTAAAGGAGCGTTAAGTGCTGTAAATGGCATCAAATAATCAGCAGTGCGCCATCTTGTGCAGTCACCGCCATTTGCAGTTGAATCACAAACAGGAAACGGAACTATATAAACACAGCGGCGCAAAGTGAGTGTGTGTGTGTGTGTGTGTGTGTGTGAGTGTGAGAAAGTGAAGAGAAAAACAAGAAGAAGTCACACAATAAGAAATGGCAAACAAACGAAATAACAATAAGCATAAATATCAGCGCTGCAGAAAATGAATCGAATAATGAAAGTGGGGCATGGGGCAGCAGCGAGTTAGTCTTGAAGTTAGTTGCAAGTAGCGTAAGGATACCAACGCCTCCACCTCCACCTCCACTGTCGAAATAGCAGCAGATGAGGACGACCTAAATGTAGCAGCAAATCGCGGTCGTATGTTATGCCAACAAAATGAATAAATGCAAAATGGAAATAAATATAAGTTCGTACTTCGTGAGAGAGAGAGAGAGATGCTTTTCCGATAATCAAAGCCAAGAAACTTTTGCCGAAATTTTAGGCTACCTCTGGATCGCATCGAAAACATTTAAGTGCTGGCGATTTCTAATGTTTGATAACATTCCGACAGAGTGTTTCATTTTATTGTCAATTTCCGCTAAAGCATGGTAGGAGGGCGTATGGAGGTGAAGAAGCAGAAGAAGTATTTTTTTTTAAGCATTTAAAGATTTTTGTTGAGTGTTAAAAAACTGCCTGAGGTGGACTTAGTAGGCAGAAATTAAGATATTTATATATTATAAGTTTGTTCTTTACGGATGCATTCTTAGACCCTTCATCTAATTACAATGAATCTTTGGTGAGTTGAAAAGTTCATTGACTCATTTTGAAATAAACTTATAGCAGTTCGGAACATTAAAAAACTATAAAATTTCATAAAAATCGGTTCAAGCTTTAAGAAAGATTTCAGTGACATATACATGTACAGAAGTGTTATCTATATATAAAGCATTTCTGATGATTGCAATGAAGAAATAACCAATGCGATACTTCGCCTGGAGGAGAATCCAATTCTGTTTATTTAAAAGGGTCTGACTTGGAGGGGATACTCATAATTTTCCTCCCGTTACATTCGGACAGCTATACTATTTCTTTCGAACACTCCCTTAATACTGAAACAAGTCTTTCAAAGCCAGATCAGATCCATATGTCCATGTTGACATAAAGATTTTTTGTATTCAGATATTGATTTATTGATCCAGCATGGTTGCAGCAGATTGAGGTCGGTGTCTTTAATCTTCTTTAGTATAAAAATTGCACTTTGTCTTTGTTCGTTGCATAGGTTTCTTGGAACATACGCTTAAACAATGCTTGATCCCATAAATAAGGGAACACAGCTCTGAATATATTAAATTTTCTCTTCAATGAGAACATCTGCGGGGACATAAATATTCTTTTTCTTCATGCTTCACGGCATGATTTCCGACCACGTGTGCTGGAGCTCTTTCATCCATTCGAATAAGGTGCCCAGCCCAGTCTATGCACTGGACTATGTCAACTTCATCGAATAGCTTGTACTGCTCGCGGTTCATACGGAACCTACACTCGTTGCCGACACTTATAGGAACGAAAATCCTGTGAAGAATCTTCGTCTTAAAGACTTCCAACGCTGTCTCATCCGACTCATTCACGGTCCATGCCTCTGCGCCAAACAATACGATCTTATAGATCTTGAGAGGGCTTTACTTCTTATTTGCTTGCTCAGACCAAAAAAGCATCTGTTTTTTGCCTGATCTCCAGGCTGACGTTGTTGTTGCTGTTTATCTCGGATACAACACTAAAGTTGATAGTCTCCAAGACGCGATGACGAAGTGTGAGAAGACACCAAGTACTTCTTGTCTTGTCCACATTCACCGCTAGGCCCATGAGCCGAGACTGTTTTTTTCAATTTCTGAGAACGCCTTACTGACTCACCGTTCCTGCGTACCGCACCTCCTTTTGGAAGATCGAGCCCAACATACTTTGTATGTATTCCATCAGAAGATTGAAAAAATCGCATGACAGAGCATCGCCCTGCCTGAAACGTCTCTTGGTATCAAAGGGGTCGGAGAGTTTTTTTCCCACCCTGACAACGCTTTGTGTGTTAGATACCGTCGTCATGCAAAGACGGTTCATTTTTGCCGTGATACCTAGTGCAGACCGGGCGTCGAAAAACTTCGTTCGTATCGGTGTGTCGAAAGCTTTAGAGTCGACAAATAGGTGGTGTGTGTCTTTGTTAAACTCACGGGTCTTTTCCAGGACTTGTCGTAATGTGAATATTTGGTCACTTTTCGACCTTTTTAGTCTGAAGCCAAACTGATATCGTCTTATCAGGCTTATAGCTTCAGCCTATTACACAATATGCGCGACAGAATCTTATATCCGATCTAAAGAAGACTTATTCCGTAGTAGTTGGCGCAAACAGCGGAGTCTCCTTTCTTAAAGATAGAACAGAGAACACTGAGATTCCAGTCATTGTGTAGGCGTTCATCGGACCATATCTTGCATAAATGTTGGTGCCTACTCCTAACCAATTCTTCGCCGCCGGTCTTAAATAACTCAGCTGGCAGCCCATCAGAATCTGTCATTTGAGTTATTTCGTTATAGTCCGGTGGCTCTACAATAGTGCCATCATTAACTGTTGGTTCCGGTGTCATTTCTAAATCGGCGGAATTGTGCGCTTCATCGCCTCCGAGTAGGTTAGAAAAAATGACTCCTCCATAATCTCAGTGATTCCTGTTCAACCGTAACCAGGTTTCCATTTTCATCCTTACAGAAAGTTACTCCGGGTTTAAAACCTTCAATCAGACGGTTGACCCGTTGATACAGTTTTCGAGCTTCATAACTGTCACGTAACATCTCAACATCCTCAAACTCCCGCCTTTCTTGCTCCTTTTTCTTGTGTCTGAAAAGCCGTTTCTCCTCTCTCCGTTTCTCTTCATATCGCTCACTAATAGCTCGCGTTGCTCCCGACTACAGAGTTCGCTGATAGAAAGCGTTCTTCTCTGCAGTAGCATTGCGACACTCCTCGTCGTACCAAGAATTCTTCACAGGTTTTGTATAACCAATGACATCCTTGGCAGCCCTGTCTATCGAGCGGGTGATATGTTTCCACTGCTCACATATATCTCGAGAAAACGGAGAGGTTTCCCGGAGCAGTCGGGAGAGTGTGTTTGGTGGAAGAACTGTGGGATGCGCGCAGTTTTTAAGGCGAGTTTTCGTCAATAAAGAAAATTAATGTCTTTAATGCTTGAATGCCTAAATGTCAACTTTGTTGCGGTCTTCAGCCGTGAAGTCGATCCCAAAGTATTTGAAAATTTCCGTTGGAACCTTATTAAAAATCTTCTATTATATAATGCTAACATTTTCCTTGCCTTTTAATGGCGATTATGAAGCATTTGGAAGAGTTGATTGTTAAGCCAGCATTTGTCTAGAAGAGTTTTTAGCACTTCAGGTGTTGAAGCGGTCGAAGGCGTTGGCACAACCACAAATCCTACATTCTATCTCCTCAAGATCAACTTAAATAAGACAGGTGTTTGACTACTCTCTTTGGATGTACGTCTCCATACAAAATGTTGACCCCGTCGCATAGAGGGTTTCTATATATTATATGAAGCCGTGTGAAAGTTGAATACGAGATAAAGTCAAAGTCCTTTAATACAAAATCTAATAACTCGGACAACCGTCGGAATCAATGAAACCACGTTGCCTTATAGCGTGAGGGCGTTCCATCTTAATGCGTTTGGGAGGTACTTGGTGTAGGTGTCTCACCATGACTGACGGCTGACGTTTGATTGATAATTGCCATCGGAGCCTGATGCTGTAGATAATTTAGACCAAGTAATTTTAAGCTCTTCTATTGATATGAGTGTCCATAAATCTTGAAGAGCCTCACAAGGCGTTTCGAAGGTTTTTTTTTTCAGTAAGGAAACATAACTTCTTTCCTTTCTGGCATAACAGAATTAGGTGGAGTCTCTATTACACTCTATAGTTGTTTTAGATAGAGAGCGAGTGAATATGTTTCGTTTTCTTGCCTCGCTCAAAAAATATGCATACCGAAGCGAAAGAAAAAAAATTCTAAAAATATGAAAATAATTTCTTGATCCAATGAGTCATTTATTATTTTTATTTAAAATTTATTTACAATTCTTCTTGCTTTCAAACAAACGCGTAACATAAAAAATTTTGTTTAACTTTGGACTTGCACCAGCAGAGATATTCTTATTGCACATCTTTAACATTTCGAATCATCTATCTCAGTGGACTCCTCTGACAAAGAACAAATTTTAAACAATTCATAGCATAGAATGTCCTTCTTCAGATTTTGTACTTACTGTTCTCTAAATTGTTATTCTTGATCAAGGAATACTTTTCATTTACAAGCTGTACGCTGCCCTCCCTCATCATTAGGTTCAATGTGATTGTGACCTCTGGCTCAAAAGCTTTTTCGCTTTTTTCCGCTGCCAATGAGTCCATCGTTTCTAAAATTTGATGCATTGGAGCTGGTTCGTTTATATAAGCAAGCGCAGCTTCAATTTTGTCCTTTAACATTTCGTAGTCTCAACTGAGAAAGTTTTTTTGAAAAACTCGGATTGTTACAATTTGGAATGCCTACTTCGGATGATTTGGAAGTTTCTTTAGTTTTTCTCAGTTTGGAATTTTTATTTGGAAATCAACTTTAATTGAGATTTCTGAGAGCGAATAACAGCAACTGTTTTTGAACAGACTTGATACGATCTTGGTGAATTACATGATGCAAATTCTACGATAGAACGAACAAGTGATGTGCATAGAAGCTTAGTATTATCATTAAATTCCTTAGACTTTCAAACTGTTTCTCCTTTAAATGCTTCAAGCAGACATATATGACGTCAGTTAAGTCTCATAACACACTGAAGGAAACTCCAAGGCATGGTGACAACACTAAACCAAGTTCATCAAAACTCATTTCCTAACAGTTTGAAATCATCAGAAAAGAAGTTACCGGATGGCACTAGATCAGCGGTACCAGGATATTGACAGCAGTCCTAACATGACACCATGTACCATTCGTCAAATGTATGCTCGTCCTCTATGAAAACATCTGTCGCAGCTGTGGTGATGGAGAGATGGTCGATTCGTCTACTATATACAGAAAAGTTGGGCCTATTAGATGCAGTTTAGATTAAATAACCAGTAGAAATGGTAAGGGTGATCGTGGAAGATTATTTACAAGTTATCAGCTGATATAACAGCGAGACGGTTAACCGTACAATTGGAGGTTTTTGCATATACTACGGGTGTTCACCAAGGGGGGTAGGTGGTACCTCCACTACATGACCCATTCAGTGGGGAGGGGGTGTCTTTATAATACCACGATTGCTTACAGTGACGGTTTTGGCATATACCACGGGTGTTCATCAAGAGGAGGGGGTAAAAATTCTTAAAAGTGAGACATGTTGTATATGTATGTCAAGCACTTTACACACTTCCGTTGGAGCAAGTATTTCCTAGGTAAAAATGAGACATGTTGTATAGGTACATACGTTCCCTTACGATTTTACTCCATATACTGCGAAATGAATCAAATGTGGAGCGACTAAGAAAGATTTCGAATTAGGATACTTTAATTTATGGAGAACTCTTCATAAGGAGAATCTTCAAGCAAAGGTGCAGATCAGATAGAGCTAAGATTGTTTTGTTTTCGCCATTCATTTGAGGACACAATTTTAGCCTAGTGAAGTACAGGACTTCCTAGAAGCAATGAGCCACATAATGGACTTACCTATACCACATATCAATCGTATAAAGGTTTTAAGGCAAATTGAAACTCCTGAGCACACCAAGTCACCTGACTACGACGTTATTAAGGCCAAACTTTGCAAAGTCGTTCCAAGAAAGAGGGTTTTTTTTTCTGTCTAACACTAAGATTGGCCGAGAAACCTGTAGCACAAAGCACCTGCTATGCTTTAATAAGCATTCTCTAGAGTAGCCGAAACTTTACTACTTGCTAGAGTACTGCCTTTGCTGGAAAGATGTAGAATTAACTTAGAACACCAATTTGGCTTTAGGTTGCAGTGCTACTTTATTGAAATTTTCAATCAAAATTCCATTAAAGGCCTATAAGTTTTTTTTCTCCTGAAAAGCTGAAGCACTCATACGGAACAGAATTGAATTTTTTCAAATTTAATTTTCATCTAAAAAAAAAAAATTCTTTTCAATAGTTAAGTACGACTAGTTCGAAGCTTATATTCGACGCGCTATGATGTTACTCAAATACAATGGGATGTTTTATTCACTCATATGGAACTTCATAAAAAAAAAAAAAAACCTAATCTCAACTCGAACCACTGTTTCATAGAATTACCTACTTTAATTATTTTTATGCAATGCAAGCAAAACACGTCAATAAATAAAAGAGACTATAAAAAGGTGGTGAATAAAAGTGAAGGGTCAGATGCATTTGTTTGATGGTTTGCACGAATGAATCGCGGCTCTTTTTAATTAAGTGGCCAACAGAACAGTTTGTAAAATAAAATCGGTGCAAACATGGCATCGCAGTACATACAATACCTCTATGTACGTAAATATTCATACACATACATCAAACACATCATTCGGGCTCCGGAGACGCTGTACGTACATACATTCTGGCACTCATCGACCCAACAACAACTGATGCTCTCCAACTGCTGAAATGCATACACATACGAGGGAACAAACAAATGTTTGGTAAACATTAGTTGATGATGTCAAACGAAGATTGACATCATCCAGAGGTCAGTCGAAGCCTGTTGGTTTGTGTGTATTTTATTTTATTAGGCGGAGAGTTTTTTCTTCAGATTAAACTTATTTAAAGAGCGGCTTTTCACTTGAGAATGTTCAATAACGAACGACTCAAGCACCATACACACTTCCGTTGGAGCAAGTATCTTCTAGGTAATCTCTGAACAGCCGTTAGGGAGCAAGAAAATTGTGAAAAGGTACCGCCTATCCTCCGTAATTAGGGGATGGTGCACCAAGCTATTTGGATGCAGGCTCGGTTATGGTCTGTCCATGATGACCATCCTCCGAATCCCGCATTACACTAAGCTATTTGTATTCTTTAGCTATTTCGAGCTGCTTTTCTCTATGCGACGAGACCAAGGAAGCCTCGCTTATGACCCCTCTATGATGACAACGCCCCGAATTACGAATTATACCAAGCTATTTGGATGCTTTAGATATTGCGAGCCTCGCTTATGATCCCTCTATGATGACAACCCCCGAATGACGAATTATACCAAGCTATTTGGATGCTTTAGCTATTTCGAGCTGCTTTTCTCCATGCAATGATACCAAGGAAGCCTCTGATATGACTCCCTATAAAGACAACCTTCCAAATCCCGAATTACACGAAGATATTTATGTTCTGTGTTCCCAGCGACGACACCAAGGAAGCCTCGGTTATAAGCCCTCTATGATGACAATCCCCCAAATACTGAATCACACTAAGATATTTGGATTCTTAAGCTAGTTGGAGATTCAGAATTTCTGGAACTCTTCTGAGAAGGTTAGCTGCATTACAGCAAGTATTTCCGAGCGAGTTTAACTCCAAGGATGCTTTCTTCCACTAATCATATTTCATGTAACTAAGTAAAACTTTTGTTAGCTTCGATGATGGAGGTACTTGATTTTTAACGCTTGACTGATTGAAAGCCACACTGTACGGAGCAGCACCAAATAACACCACCACACTGTACTAGTATTTATAGTATGATGCTGCTTTGTATAGTCGGTAGTCAACCAATGCTTTAACATTCATTCGAATCGAGTTTTATACATAAACATTCGGTTTACTAACCCACAAAATAGTTGTTGCGCCTTTGTATGGCGTTGAGTGAGTCAGAGAGTGAATGAATGAGAGTGATGGAACATGGCATTCACTTCCGTTTCCGTTTGTGTTCATTCTCGAATGTCCTGTGGCCGAGTGCAATGTTTGTCTGTATACATGTGTGTGTGTGTGTGTGTGTGTGTGAGTGCGTTTTATAGTCAGTCCATTCCACGACCAACGAAGCCACTAAGCGCATGAATTGGCCTGTGGCCAAAACGTTTGCCGGTCTGTTGCACGAACTTAAATGGTTGCAGCAGCAAGTGTAAAGCCATATTGAATTCTGTAGCCAGTGGTGCTGCCGCTGCTGCTGCTGCTGCTGTCAGTGTTATTATAAAATTACACTGTTGAACGCACAGCACATTTAAAACCTATGCAGGACCGACCTATCGACCTATCGTCATGTGCGTATGTAAATAGTTCGCATTATCAAATGCCGCCACATGATCCGCAAACAAATACTTTATGCTGCCAAATGTCAAAGGCTGCTGTCAAATTGATTAAGTACTACTTTAGCAGGCGCACAACAAATAAACTGAATTTAAATATACTCGATACTCCTCTATAAGCGAGTTTTTTTTTTTTTTGTTGGTCTTCTAAGCTTAAGCTTCAGTTGAATAAATTGAAAATAGCTGGGAGTATGCGGCATTCGTTGCTTTTTTTTTTTTTGGAAATCAAGCTACCGAAGTCTCTCCTTCAGTCACACCGATAACTGTTATGGCTGCCACACGAATATGTTCGGAAGTTGATTGGTTTACACTGTTACTTGGTGTGGCAGAAATAACAGTTATCGGTCTTTGATCGAAAAAGCGACTTCGATAACAGGTATACACAGCCTGGATTTACAACTTGTCCGAAATAGACTAAAAGCCGAGTAAAAAGTAGAGGCTGTGACTCGAGAAGGAAGGATTCGTGTCATAAGTTTTATTAACAACGCAAATACTAAGAGGTCTCAGGGCTACTAATAGCTGAATTTACAAAATTTTTAATTGAAAATTTTTTGTAAATACAAATCTTTGAAATGATAAAAAGTTTGAATATTTTAAATATATTAGAAAACATAAATCTTTTCAGACAAAAACTCAGAAAACATGAACAGGTTCTTATGGGCATTGAAGCCGCTTTTTCGATTCAAGACCGATAACTGTTATGATAATGTGCCAACCCCTGCCTTCTAGCGCTGTTGTAATAAGACAGACAGACGGACATGCCTACAAAGACTTGACCAATAAATCTCCTACATTCTTTGTCCAGGGTATGGGAAATACTTTTGCGTTGCCTGTCCACCAATTCGGCTTTAGATTTAGTAATGGCACAATGGAATATTTGTCGAAAGAGTGTGACATGCCAGACCAAGGCACTACTTCCAGCACATTTTTTTGATGGTCCGATCTTAGCTGAAGGAACACCGCTTCCTGGTGTAAGTGCGAGATAAGCTGTACAACATGCATATTGTAAAATCTGGTGTCCTCGAAGGAAGCGCGCTGGATCCGCTTCTGTACTCGTTGTTTACAGCCGATCTCCCTGAGCGTTGCGTTCACATAATGACATGTGCCGCTGGCATCGTATGCAGATGATTTTGCGATTCTTTACAATTCAGAATGCGAGTACAATGCAGCCGTCAGGGTGCGGGTGTACGTAAAAACGCTTAAGCACTGGGCCGGCCTTGTGCTTCACACTACGCAGAAAGAGCCCTCCCAATGTCTGGCTGAACAACACTGTCCTCACGCAGTCAAATAAAATCAGATACCTTGGGCTGACGCTGGACAAAAGGTTGTCGTTCGCATGGCACACTCAAAACTTGGTTACCTCGTTGTCACCTCAGAATGTGGCAGCTCTACTGGTTGGTAAACAGATGAAACAAATTGGTCCTGAGCTGCAAGAGAGCTGTCTAAACACTTGCTGGAGGTACAAAATCGCATACAGGTGATGCAAAAGAAAGTCCTGCGTATGATCAGCGATTGCCCATGGTTCATTCGGAGCAGCACACTTCACACAGATCTCCGCGTGGAGACAATTGAGGTATAGCGAAAGACTGACTACGCACTGCAACAGTTTGGCTCGCTCGTTCCAGAGCCTAAGGAGGTGTAATGTCTTCATTATCCACATGTCGTTGAGGGCTTAATGCCATTAGACAGATTACTCTCTAAGGAGTCGGCGAGTTATGTAGAAATTCAATGTGAATTGATTCAATAAAAAAAAGAAAAACTCTAAAAGGTGGCACAGATTTGTATGGCGTCTACCCCTTCAAGTGGTACCATCTGAGAGTCTTTTACTTACTTACTTAAATGGCCGTCTACCGGTCATGGCCGCATCTAGGAAGGCCTCCATAGTCTTGTGCGCGCTGTCGCCAGTCGTTTTGAATACCAAGTACGGAGAGATCTCACCATATCTGGTCATTCCAACACGTGCCCGGTCGTCCTCTATTTCGGCGTCCACCAATCAAGTTTGGTGTATCGAAAGCGGGTTTATAGTCGACAAATAGGTGGTGTGTGTCTTTGTTAAACTTACGGGTCGTTTCCAAGGTTTGGTGTAATGTGAATATTTGGTCACTGGTCTACCTTTTTGCTTTAGTCCTAACAGTAAATCCGTATATGGCTTCAACCTATTACACAATACGCGCGACAGAATCTTATATCCGATGGAAAGAAGACTTATTCCGCGGTAGTCTGCGCAAACAGCGGAGTCTCCTTACTTAAAGATAGAACAGAGAACACTGAGATTCCAGTCATTGGGTATGCGTTCATCGGTCCACATCCTGCATTAAAGTTGGTGCATACTCCTAACCAACCAACTCTTCGCCGCCGGTCTTAAATAACTCAGCTGGCAGCCCATCAGAACCTGCCGCTTTGTTATAGTCCGGTGGCTCTACAATAGTTCCATAAATAACTGGTGGTTTCTTCGCTATGGGCGGAATTGCGTGCTTCATCGCCTTCGAGTAGGTTAGAAAAATGACTCCTCCACAATCTCAGTGATTCCTGTTCATCCGTTACCAGATTTCCATTATCATCCTTACAGAAAGTTATTCCGGGCTTAAAACCTTCAGCTTGACCTTTTGATAAAATATTCGAGCTTCATTTGTGTCACGTAACATCACAACATCCTCAAACTCCCGCCTTTCTTGCTACTTTTTCTTGCGTCTGAAAAGGCGTTTCTCCTCTTTCTGTTTCTCACGATATCACTCTCTAACAGTTCGCGTTGCTCACGACTGCAGAGTTCGCTGTTAGGAAGCGTTCTTCTCTGCAGTAGCATTGCGACACTCCTCGTCGTACCAAGAATTCTTCACAGGTTTTGTATAACCAATGACCACCATGTTCCGACCAGCGACGTAATCGTTTATTGAAACCTTTATTGAAGGAAGTGTCGTGAAGGCTAAATTTTCCGACGGTTGGACCAAAGATTCCTTTCTTCCCACGATTTTGACATCGTGTTTGGGACAGCGCTTGTACAGACGTTCCAAGCGCTCATAGAACTCATCTTTAGCATCGTCGTCTTTCTTTTCCGTCGAGGCGTGCGCAAAAAATCAGGCTGATATTAAAAAAAATAAGCTCAAGAGGCGTGAGAACCCAGAGGCCACGTAGTTTGCTACTCACCACGAAACCACATTCAAATTCGTGCTTACTCGCAAGATGTCACAAGATGCTTTCTTAGCGCAACCCTGTCGTATCCATTGGATTTCTTGGATTGCTTGACATCAATCAGCTGGCTATTTGCACCATCCCAATTAAGTGTGTGGACATTCCAGGTGCATATCCGTAAATCGTGATCCTAATATCGTTCTCTTGCCGAGGCTTCCTTTGTGTTTTCATGGGAGATTTATTTTTACAGTTCAGCAACCTTTAATTAAGAGGAGTAGGTTGAATCCATTGTAGTTGCATAGTTGTAAGACAAATAAAAGGACACTCAGAAGCTTAAATATATAAAATATGTAGAACTATCATCTACGTGCTTAACAAATCTGCTGCTATTACTTATTATGCCAAGCAGAAGTTTTTAAATTTCAAAAATTACTTAAATGTATCAAATTTTCTGACAGATACTTCTCCACTTTTTATGTTTTTTTTTTTCTTGTTTTGCATTCGAATTTAGCATTCGACCCAAAACTAAACTGTCAAAGTAAACTTCATATATTAATCTATGTGTATAGATACCAAGTATGTATAGTAGCCAAGTATTTTGTATTTTTGCAGCAAAGCCATCAGCCAGCCAGCCAGCCAGACAGCCAGTCTGCACTGATGTGTGGCAATAAATAATGCAGCAACATTTATTAAATTGCAACGAAATTCCAAATTTATCACAAGAAGGAATGCTGCTGCTGCTGCTGCTGCCATTGAAAGTGAGTTGCTGCTGCTGCTGCAGGATAGAAAGGAGTATGAAGCGATCAAGAACGAATGAACATAACTTGTAAGGACATTTTTGGTATGCATACCGACCGACATACTCACTCATTCATCGTACAATACAAAGTCCATTCAATGGCATACATAGTCAGCTGCATATTTGAAATTATTTATGCAATACGTACTACTTATCTAACTGTCCGTCTGTTCGTCTGTCTGTCTGTCCCATTGTATGACTGACTGACTGACTGACTGAATGTAGCTTTTAAGTGTATGAACTACTTTGCATGTAGCGCATATTGGACTTCGATGACAAAAACAAATTCAATTGCCAAAAATTGTTACAGAATTTTGCATTTCTTTGAATGAAAATGTCTTTGAATGCATTCCGCATTGGCTTTTGTGCATTTGACACGCCTTTACTTCACTTAGCTGCAAGCGAGATTATTTCCAAGATTCCAAATTCTATGCAAAATAAACTATCTCAAATGTATTTCAAATTGACATTTTTCTGGTTTTGTTCTCTGAGTTCTCTGAATGCAGCATTCAAAGATCTTTGTGGCCTTTATTACGTCAAATTAGTGTAGAATAATTTGCATAATCTGACATTTTTAATGAATCTGTGACAGCAAACAATTGGAATTTAGTTAAAATAATAACAAAAAACAAAAAAAGCCTCTTAAGGCTACGTATAAGCTTTTAGTCATACATCTTTTCATATATATTTCGAAGGTTAAATAATGCTGAGCGCTTGATAAGGCGCCTCGGTTCGGTTTCAGAAAGCTTTTGCCTAAAATTACAATCTTTCGCTTATAAATGTTTGAAAATAAAATGACGTCACATGAAGATGTGTTCTTTAAAAGATTAAAATGAAATAAACAAACAAAAGGTTTGATAGGTCAGTCACTTTGCAGATAAGACGACAAATCTTTACATGGATTGTACCAGGCAGTCTAAATTTTAGCTACGTGCACATAGCTCAGCTCAGTCGACTCAGCTTTTAATACTTTTAAACAAGTATGTCATACTAAAGGCCTTCTCCCTTTGAATGTAGGGGATTAAAACAATATAAAATCGGACGGACATGGCTAGCTCTATTCGTCTTGTCGAGCTATGATGTCTTCTTTAAAGCATTGCAAAATGTTTGACAAACTATTACGAGGGGAATTTTAACAAAAATGGAAAGAAGTGCATCTCGGCTGATTAAGAAGAAGTTTGATAAAAATTAAACAGGCTCTGCATCAACAATTTCAAAGGTTAACAAGTGGTTGACTCAGTTCCGTTGTGACCAAACCAGCACAGAAGTGACACCGAACGTTCAGCTCGTTCAATAGAAGATATTGGAAAATTGGAGACTGTAAAAGCATGAGGCGGCTGAGGCTGTATGCATCTTTCCACAGCGAGTATATTACATGTAGGTCTTTAGGTATATCTCGCTAAGTAAAGGTGTAAGTGTCTAGTACTATGCTCCTTTGACAGCATTGCGCTGTCGAACATGGAGGTCTGGAAGGAAGAAATTCGCCATATTTTAAATTTTTGCTACCTGAAAACAAAAACGCATCGCAAGCGTCCAAAAAAAATGTCTGATGTTTACGGGGTCGATACTTATTCAATTCGCGTAGCACAACAGTGGTTCATTCGCTTTCGTTCTGGTGTGGAGGAAGTGAAAGATGCACCACGCTCCGAAAGATCTTTCGTCAAAGAAGTCGAAAAAATCAAGGAAGTGATCGAGATAGAACGACATAGTAGAAGCGGTACCATTGCCCGGAAGCTGAATATCAGTTATTTGACCGTTTAAAAGCATTTGAAGAAGCTTGGCTACACAACAAAACTCGATATTTGGGTGCACACGCCCAAAAGCGGTCATCTTTAGCCAATAGGAGAGGAATTGTGTTCCATAAGGGCAACGTCAAACCACAGACTTCAAAAATTTAAAATGAACTTGTAAAATTCCAGAGCAGTCCTAGTCGAATGCAAAAAACGCGAAGTCTCTATCTATTACCGTTTCCGAGATCCTTTCGTTCATACAGACGGGCAGACGGACATGGCTTTATCGACTCATCTATCACTCCTGACCATAATGGGGGTAACTTTGGCGGGTCTCCGACCATTATTTCTACCTGTTACATACATTTGCACAAAACCAATAGGCTCTTGTACCTTCGGTACAGGGCCTAAAAATCATAAAAATCGGTCGAGCCATTTCGGAAGAATGCGACCACTAACACCGTGACCCGAGATATTAGAAGACTCTTATTGTAGAGCCACCGGACTATAACGAGGTCGATTCACTTATTAAAAAGCTGAAAAATAACGAAGTAGCAGGCTCCGATGGGCTGCCAGCTGAGTTATTTAAGACCGGCGGCGAACTGTTGGTTGGTTAGGAGTATGCACCAACTTTTATGCAAGATATGAACCGATGAACGCATACCCAATGACTGGAATCTCAGTGTTCACTGTCCTATCTTTAAGCAAGGAGATCCCGCTGTTTGCGCCAACTACCGTGGAATTAGTCTTCTTTCCATCGGATATAAGATTCGGTCGCGCGTATTCTGTAATAGGCTCAGGCCATATACAGATTCACTGATAGGACTATATCAGTGTGGCTTCAGACCAAAAAGGTCGACCAGTGACCAAATATTCACATTTCGCCAAATCTTAGAAAGGACCCGTTAGTTTCACAAAGACACACACCAGCTATTTGTGGACTATAAAGCCGCTTTCGACGCACCGATATGATCGAAGTTTTTCGACGCCCTGTCTGCACTAGGTATCACGGAAAAGATTATCCGTCTTTGCAAGACGACGCTATCTAACACACAAAGCGTTGTCAGGGTGGGGAAAAATCTCTTCGACCCCTTTTAATACCAAGAGAGGTTTCAAGCAGGGCGATGCTCTGTCATGCGATTTTTCAATCTTCTGATAGAACACATCCTACGCCAGTGCCCGTACATACAGAGGTATGTCCGGCTTTATCTTCCAAAAGGAAGCGATGCTGCTCGCTTACGCCGATGACATCGTTGTCATCGGTACGCAAGAACGGCGAGTCAGCAAGGCATTCTCAGAGATTGAAAAACAGTCTCGGCTCATGGGTCTCGCGGTGAATGAGGACAAGACAAAGTACTTGGTGTCTTCTCGCACTCCATCATCGCATCTTGGACGGTCAGAGACGATGTAGAATTTCAACTTCAATGTTGTAGGAAATTTCGACTATTTTGGATCCAAGTTTGTTTGTGGTTAACAACAACGTCAACCTGAAGATCAGGCGAAGAACAGATGCTGTTTTGGGCTGAGCCAGCAATTGAGAAAAAAACCCTCTCAAGATCTATAAGACGCTGATACTCCCGGTCCTATTGTATGGCGCAGAGGTATGGACAGTGATAGAGTCGGATGAAACAACGTTGGAAGTCTTCGAGAGGAAGATTCTTCGCAAGGTTTTCGGTCCTATTAGAGTAGGGTCCCGTATGAACCGCAAGCTGTACGAGCTATTCGATGAGGTTGACATAGTTCAGCGCAGAAAATTCCAGCGCCTGCACTGGGCTGGGCACCTCATTCGAATGGATGAAAGTGCTCCAGTACGCATGGTTTACATAGATGGCCCAAACTTGATTGGTGGACGCCGAAATAGAGAACGACCGGGCACGTGTTGGAATGACCAGGTATGAAGAGATCTCTCCGTACTTGGCATTCAAAACGACTGGCGCCAGTTATGAAGGCTGTCGCGCCTTCCTAGATGCGGCCATGACCGGTAGATGGTTGACGGCCATTTAAGTAAATAAGTAAGGTAATCGGATCGAAAGAAGTAATCAAGTTTATAAAATAGAATAATGTTTCATAATTTAATATATAAAAAAATTGTTTGATTTTTCTGTTTAAATATTGCTGGAAGAATTTGAGAAGAGCTTGGAGTAGAATATGTTGTGCAGGGTACAGCTAGTTCTCGACAAATAGAAGGCAGACTTCATTGCAATTCAGAAAATTTGATTATTCCATCTACTTAGACATAAGCGTATGCAAAAATTTAGCTGTTAAGTAGAAAATTACGCACTCTCGTCCCCTGATAGCGTAACGCATCAAGACTAAATGTTTCAATAAAAGCATGATTTTTCAGTGATACAAGAGCAACGAGCTGCAGATTTTTGTTAAAACTCTTACGAGCCATATCAACTTGAAGAGTAACTCTCAGACAGAAAGGACAAGACAGAGAGAATTCTTCCAGAACAGCAACAATACCTAGAGTTAGCCTATTTGGTAGGTCCAAACCATCCCTTCTTTTAGTCAAGCTAACATGAAGCAAATAATTACATTCCTCAAAATATGTAAACTTCTTCACAAACTGTAAAATTGAAAGTTTTGAGTTCCCAATATCGACATTGACTTCATCGGCACACAAGAATGCAGAGTTTAGAAGACATTCTCAGAGATTAAAAACAGTCTCAACTCAAAGGCTAAGTGGTGAATGCAAACAAGACGAGGTCTAGTCTATATGTATACTTCTTCTAAAGAGCTTTAAATTAACTAAAAAACAGTTATAGTATATAGCAAATCACCGAATGATCAAAAATAATCTTATAGCTTCATAGAAAGAAAAAAAATGCATTTCAAGCGATTTGCATAGCTTTAATCTTTGGAGTAGCGTCAGAATTTCTGTTGGCAAATCGACTTTGACAGCAGTTAGAACAGCTGCTGTTCCGCTTACTATGCGAATGGCGACAAGACGATGTCAGGACGACGACGACGACGAGGACAACGACAACAACGAAGGCAATGACGACGCGACACTTGCGCTACGTGACAACATTCCATTCCATTACTAAGACTGGCGACTGGCATCATTTTTACCCTGCAACATCTTTCTTTGTCCTGTCTCGGTCTTCAGTGCCGTAGTCGTCGTCGTCGTCGTCTTCTTTCTGCGCTCTGGCAGCAGCCATTTATGCTGCATTGAAATTCCTTATTAAATATTATTTCAAACAGTTTTAGCTGGCATACACACGTTGACTTCACGCCGTACAGTTTACGGCGACAGCAGCGCGAATATCTCAAATATGTCTGTACTTCCGGCATTCTTTCTCGCGTTATGATAACGTGCCAAGGATAAGGCGACTTGCAGTTGGGGTTGCATATTTTTCTTAAAAATTTTTTTTTTTCTTCTATTTTTTTTTCCCCTCTTTAAGCAAACAAGTCAAATTGGCAAATTGTTCTAACAAAGAGCATTTTTTTTTTTTTTTATAAGTGTGACGTTACGTTGAGGTGTCGTAAGTCATGGCAGAACGTTCATTTTTTTTGTATATCAATTGGTAGTTGCTTCGAATAGCTAAGGATTGTGTATTGTGTCCTTTGAAAACGTCCAAAAATAATATTTATAAAACTTGAGCTACACATTTTTAGAAAAAAGACTTTTTCAGGCTTTTTAAGTTTGGCTACGAGTATATTAAAAATTTTTAATAATAATATTTTTTTTTACTTACAAATCATTTCAGCTTCAAGTGCACAATTCGTTCCAGCGCACAGTGGTATAAAAGAGCGTAACTGTAAAAAAAAAAAACAAGATAATATAAAAAAATATTACTTGGAAAACTGAATAAACAAAATATGGTATTCGGCTTGCATTGCTAAGCCCCTTCTTGGTTTTCCTTTTGTACAGTTAAAGTATACCCATTACTATTACTCCTTAAAATTACCCATTACTATTACCGCTTAAAATTACGCATTACTTTTACCCATTAAAATTACCCATTACTATTACCCATTATCATTAAAATTACCCATTACACAATACAATTACCCATTATCATTAAAATTACCCATTACACAATACAATTACCCATTACAGTTACCCATTACCATTAAAATTACCCATTACACAATACAATTACCCATTACAGTTACCCATTACCATTAAAATTACCCATTACACAATACAATTACCCATTACAGTTACCCATTACACAATACAATTACCCATTACAGTTACCCATTACTATTAAAATTACCCATTACACAATACAATTACCCATTACAGTTACCCATTACCATTAAAATTACCCATTACACAATACAATTACCCATTACAGTTACCCATTACCATTAAAATTACCCATTACACAATACAATTACCCATTACAGTTACCCATTACCATTAAAAATACCCATTATCGATTACACAATACAATTACCCATTACCATTACCCATTACACAATACAATTACCCATTACAGTTTCCCATTACCATTACAATTACACATTACCCATTACAGTTAACCATTACAGTTACCTATTACAGTTACCCATTACAGTTACCTATTACAGTTACCCATTACAATTACCCATTACAATTACCCTTTACATTACAATTACCCTTTACTATTACCCCCTTACAATGGTACTTTACTATTACCCATTACTATAACCCATTCAAATTACTCTTAACTATTACCCATTACTATAACCCATTACAATTAACGATTCAAATTACTCTTTACTATTACCCATTCAAATTACCCATTACTATTACCCATTCAAATTACTCTTAACTATTACCCATTACTATAACCCATTACAATTACCCATTTAAATTACTCTTTACTATTACCCATTACCATTTAAATTATCCATTACTATTACCCATTACATATAACCATTTAAATTACTCTTTACTATTACCCACTAGCATTATCCATTAAAATTTCCCATTACCGTTACCTATAACCTAAGTTGAAAAAAAAATCCACCAAAATTCATCAAAATCGGTTGAGTACTTTCGGAGTTCATTGCGGACAAACAACAACGTGACACGAAAGTTTTATATATGTAAAGATTCTTTAAAATTCGATTAATGAGAATTGACCATAGATAATAGTTCAGTACCAATGTGGCATAATAGGGAAGGCTGTAAAGCTTATTGAGAGGCTCTCTGTCGAGCCAAGAAGCTGTTACACTGTGCTCTCATTTTTAATAATAATAATTATTATTTATGTTATTCCGAAGGTGTATTCTATGAAGAAGCGACCTAAGAAGATCTATTGTTTGTACTACTAAGTTAGTTTCTTCAACACATGATCCATTTTTGGGGACAAAAAATGGTAAAAAATCTACTTGACGCACAACCATTCATGTAATATCGAATGTATGTTGGCTAATGCCAAAGGGTCTCACTAATCTTAATGTATGTCACATCTCATCAAATATTTCTCGATCGTTTTTGAACAAGCTTTGCGAAAATCGTTCCGCTGCAAAGGATGAACACGTGTGACATCGTTCTAACAGTTTTTCACAGTGGCTAAGCTAAATGCGAAGTAAATTGATCGAAGCAATCGTGTCCAGAAAAGTCGAAATTTGTTCTTAATATTATATAAGCTTTTAAAAGCTTTTACATGCTCAACTGTGCTGTGTGCACCCTTTCATACCATAGGCAACTTTGCATATGTGTTAGTTTGTTGTGCACTGCTATAACTAGCACCTGCAAATAAGAAGATCATAAAGCAAACAGTTTTTGCTTACTGTTGGCCTACGCTGTTAGATATTTTTCTTCTTCTTCCCCACTATGTCTCTCTCTCTCTCTATCTGCTGCATAATAATGTGAAATAAAAATTTTAATAAGAAAAAAATAAATTTTTTTCTTTTTTTTAGTTTATTTTACCGTTTTTTTTTTTAAATTTTTTTCGATGCATCTATTTCCGTTGCTATTTTCACCAAAATTTAGAATCAAGCCTTCATTCTTCAAATGTATCCGTTAGAATTCTGTACCCCAATTCAGCATCTAATATCAAGCATCCATCAGTCCATAGCTCCTTCTTCAAATGTATCCGTTAACATGTAGCCACCGTTCTCAAGCGTCAGAAATCTGTACTCCAATGCAGCGGCTAATGTCTCCTCGATGGGTTCTCGGATTTCTTCCTCCGCTAATCTTATTTTTCGCGCAACAAATTCCACTATTTCGTTTTTGGACAGCGGCTTCTTTAAGATGTTAAAGGCTTCCAGTATGTCATCACCGTATTGGTAGCGCGACATATTCAATTTAATTTAAATTTCAAGATAAAGTGAAGAAGAACGGACGGAGAATAATTTTTTAAAATTTTCGAACCTTTGTGTAAGAGCCGAAAAGTATTTTAAAATAAAAAATATTGGAATTGTGTTTGCTTTTACAGAAGAAGCGAAAGCTACTCGATGGGGAAGAAATTTTAGAACGAATCTCCTCCTTTTTTGCAATTTCTCTGCACTCGCCCCACAATGGAAAAAACATCTTTGTGTGAAAAACCAACAAATAATAAATCTAGAAATATTAATTTTTATCACAGTACAACAACGCAAAATCCATTTATTTATGTTTCTTCTTCTTCTTCGTTTTTTGCTGTTTGCTGCAAATAAATATTTTATTAATTTTAAGCTGCAGGTGCTGCAGCAAAAAAACTGCAACTGCAAATCAAATATATTACTTTGTGCGACTTACCGAGCTAGCAAACAAAATTTAAGAAAAAACTTTTAATTTAGTTGTTGCAACGAAACTGTTATACGCTGCACTAAAATGTGTATTCACCGATGGGATACACGTTTTATTCGCAAGATAATTCACAGATATATCAATAGTGATCCGATATGAAACAATGCCACATTTCGTAGCAAATTTAATAATTCAAACCAGTATATGGATAGCAGGGCTAGTGGTCCGATGTGAATCCATGGTGAGCTTCGTAAAAATTTAAAAATGTTAACTAATATCCTTAATAGAGCTTTATTCTACGTGGTCCCATATGAACCAATGTTTTTTCATAAAATCTATAAAATTTCTAAACGGATTTTTTATCAGAGCTATGCGTTCTGGAGCTCTTTCATCCATTCGAAGGAGGTGTCCAGCCCAGTGCAGCCGCTGGAATTTTATGTGCTGGACTATGTGAACTTCATCGTATAGCTCGTACAGCTCGCGGTTATACGGGACCTAAACTCGTCGCAGACTCTAATAGGACCAAAGATCCTGCGTTGAATCTTCCTCTCGAAGACTTTCAACGCTGTCTCGTCCGACGCAATCACAGTCCATGCCTCTGCGCCATACAATAGAACCGGAAGTATTAGCGTCTTATAGATCTTGATTTTTATCTTTCGAGAAAGGGCTTTACTTCTCATTTGCTTGATCAGCATCTGTTGGTAAGCGTGATTCTTCGCCTGATCTCCAGGCTGACGTTATTGTTGCTGGTTATCTCTGTTCCAAAAAAGACGAATTTTTCTACAACACTGAAGTTGAAATTCTCCATCGTTACTGACCGTCCAAGACGCGATGACGGTGGCTCTACAATAGTACCATCATTAGCTGGTGGTTCCGGTGTCATTTCTCTATCGGCGGAATTGTGCGCTTCATCGCCTCTAAGTAGGTTGGAGAAATGACTCCTCCATAATCTCAGTGATTCCAGTTTATCCGTTTCCAGATTTCCATTGTCATCCTTACAGAAAGTTACTCCGGGCTTAAAACCTTCAGTCAGACGCTTGACCTTTTGATAAAATTTTCGAGCTTTATTTCTGTCACGTAACATCTCAACATTTTCAAACTCCCGCCTTTCTTGCTCCTTTTTCTTGCGTCTGAAAAGGCGTTACTCCTCTCTCCGTTTCCCACGATATCGCTCTCTAACAGCTCGCGTTGCTCCCGACTCTTCTTTGTATAACCAATGACATCCTTGGCAGCCCTATCTATGGAGCGGGTTTCCTACTCACCTCGAAACCACATCCAAATTCGTGCTGGCAGCTGTAGGAGATGTGACAGGATGCTTTTTTAGAGCAACCCTATCCTATCCATCGTATTTCTTTGATTGCGGTGATGTCAGCCTTGCATCTTTCGAGGACATCAACCAGCTGGATATTTGCACCATCCCAATTGAGGGTGCGGACATTCCAGGTGCATATCCTCAATTTGTGATCCTTATATCGTTTGCGGGGGTCGTCATTATAGAATTCCTTCCGAGGCTTCATAAACGTTTTCACCACCAACCTCTTATTAAAGAAGAGGGGCCCCTTCGCCTTCTCACGTTAGCTCACCTCTGAACTGGTGTTCAGAAGCTACCCAGGAGATACGTGTCCTAACGGACGTGTGAGTTTGACCGTTTGACACAAGAACCATTGTTGGCCATTCCCAGGTGAACTTGAGCAAACGATCCTAATCTCCCAACCAATGGTTACTTCGTATAAATTTAAATCAAGACTTGTTGCCCAACTTTCTCCGAACTCGCTCAGTTACAAACTATTCAAAAAATTGCTTATACTCCATGTACGAACGATAACAAAATGTGCAAAGAAAAGCACCAAATGCCAAAAATGAAACAAGTAGCCGGCGTCGAATGGATGGAGTACGAGTTCGCGACTGCTGAAAAATGCAATCCCAATTTTTATATTTGACAATGAAACAAAAGACCGACCGACCACCAAGCCAGCCCACTTGATATATATACCACACCGCTGAGTTTTAAATTTGTTTTCTTTTTTATGTTACTTTGGCCAATATTTCTATTTTCTTATACCCTGTACAGCTATACGTACAATGGGGTATATTTTATTTACTTAGCTGAGCGCAAACATTTTATAAATTTCGATACAAGCAGTCGTTAATGCCAAAACTGTGTAGTGTACTATTTAGTCGACTGCGTACCTCAACTGGGACTCCCGACTCCCAGTTTCAGCATCATTTTTGGTTTTTGCGGCTGCTTCTGCTTTAATTGAAAACATTTTGAGCAAAAATTGATTCAATTATTTTTGTGAAATTCAATTCTTTTGCGACAAGAACGCGACGAACGCAAGCGAAAAAAAATTGCACTCACCGGATTGCACAAACAATAACAATGGCCAAGCCATATCCTTGAAAAAAAAAAAGCAAAAACAAGTAGGGACAAAAAACCTGAAGCTTTTGTTAAGGTTTTTTCATTTGAATAATTTAATAGGTTTCGGCTTATCAAATAGCAATGTACGAAAAAATGCCAGAAAAAAGGTACAAAATATTTTTAGCGCAATTCATTTTAAACAAGTTGACAGCTCCTGTGTTAAATTAGTGTATTGCAGTTGATGTGGAAGAGATTCTATAAGAAAAATTATACTAAAACAATTTTTAATAAATAAAACTTGTATCCGAGGTTCAAGAAACGCTTTAGAAACGGTTTAGCAATAGAAATATTAATTACTGATGCCTTTAGCATAGCCAACATATTTACAGAATTCTGGTGCACTCAGTACCTGGTGTGGTTCGAATTTCATACCCAATGATACCCTAAACATATTCCATATTTAAAAAAAAAACAAAAGAAATAGAATTCTCTCCCATTCAGCTAACTGTACGCCTAATGGACGCATTTTCTCCATCAGCCAATCACACAAAAATTTAGCACAGATCTTTATAGAACATGAAAGGTTTTTAATTGATCGAAACGGATGGCGTTGACTGTCCAAGGATAGGCTATCCAAACAAACTATATCCATTATTCTTATTGCATTGCTTCATTCCCCCTTTCCGAACTCAAAACAACTCACACTTGAAGGCTCCATATTTAATAGTCTTCAAATTCTTAATTGATTTTGTATGAACATGAAAAAGTTTTTTCGCATTGAATACCGCATAATTTGTCAATCACTCAAAAATAAAAAGGATCATGTGGATTGGTGCAAAGAAATGCTAAAAAAATACGATCGCGGTACTTCAAAAGTCGTTTATAAGATCGATGACTTATCAAGAATATATGCGTATGAGCCGGAAACAAAACAGTTATCGACCGTGGGGTGTTCTAAGGTGAGCCAAATCCAACAAAAGTTGTTCGTAGACGAAGCACTACGAAGCCAGTGATCGCCTGTTCGCGTTCACGACCCATGTTTTGGAGGTGTAGGAAAAAGTGCTTTGAAAATTAGTTTGAGCGAATGCAAAAGTCGGGAGTTTGAGGATGTTGAGATATTACGTGACAGAAATGAAACTCGAAAATTTTATCAAAATGTTAAGCGTCTGACTGAAGGTTTTAAGCCCGGAGTAACTTTCTGTAAGGATGAGAATGGAAGTCTAATAATCGGTGAACAGGAATCACTGAGATTATGGAGAAGTCATTTCTCCAACCTACTCGGAGGCGATGAAGCGCCAATTCGGCAATTCCGCCGATAGAGAAATGACACCGGAACCACCAGCTAATGATGGAACTATTGTAGAGCCACCGGACTACAACGAGGTCGATTCAGTTATTAAAAAGCTGAAAATAACGAAGTAGCAGGCTCCGATAGGCTGCCAGCTGAGTTATTTAAAACCGGCGGCGAACTGTTGGTTGGTTAGGAGTATCCACCAACTTTTATGGAAGATATGGTCCGATGAACGCATACCCAATGACTGGAATCTCAGTGTTTTCTGTTTTATCTTTAAGAAAGGAGACCTCGCTGTTTGCGCCAACTACCACGGAATAAGTCTTCTTTCCATTGGATATAAGATTCGGTCGAGCGTATTGTGTAATAGGCTGAGGCCATATACGGATTCACTGCTAGGACTATATCAGTGTGGCTTCAGACCTAAAAGGTTGATCAGTGATCAAATATTCACATTAAGCCAAATCTTGGGTTTAAGAAACACACACACCACCTATTTGTGGACTACTTGGTGTCTTCTCGCACTCCGTCATAGCGTCATGGACGGTCAGTGACGATGGAGAATTTCAACCTCAATGTTGTAGAAAATTTTGTCTATTTTGGATCCAAGTTAACCAGAAACAACAACGTCAGCCTGGAGATCAGGCGAAGAATCACGCTTGCAAACATGTGCTTTTTTGGGGTGACCAAGCAAAGGAGAAGTAAAGCCCTCTCTCGAAAGACAAAAATCAAGATCTATAAGACGCTAAAACTCCCAGACCTATTGTATGGCGCAGAGGCATGGACCGCGGTAGAGTCGGATGAAACAGCGTTGGAAGTCTTCGAGAGAAAAATTATTCGCAGAAGTTGTGGTCCTATTAGAGTCGGCGACAAGTTATGTCCCGTATGAACCGCGAGCTATTCGATAAGGTTGACATAGTCCAGCGCATAAAATTCCAGCAGCTGCACTGGGCTGGATACCTCATTGGAATAAATGGAAGAGCTCCAGCACGCATGGTTTACATGGGTGACCCAAACGTGTTTGGAGGACGCCGTAATAGAGGAGCGCGCATAGGACTATGGAGGCTGGCGCGCCTTTCTAAATGCTGCCATGATCGGAAGACGGAAAGTAAGTAAGTAGAATGCAAAAGTGCATACATTTTCATGGAGATTCTTTTGAAAAACAATAAAGCCTGTTCCATCAAAAAATGTTTGTTATCGTTTGCTATTCCCGAAATATATAAAGTGCACCTCGTATACAAGAACAATAAACTACTTTTTTTGGTTTTGTGCAAATATATGTAATAGGTAGAAATAAGGTTCGGAGACCCCTGAAAGTTTCCCCTATTATAGTCAGTAGTGATAGATGAGTCGATATAGCCATGTCCGTCTGTCCGTCCGTCCGTATGTATGAACGAAAGCATCTCGGAAACGGTAATAGATAGAGACTTCGTTCATTTTGCATTCGACTAGGACTATGCCGGAATTTTACAAGTTTATTTTAAAATTTTACCCCTACCCCATTCCCCATAAAATCAACCCCAAGCCTAAAAATTTCTTCGGCACAAAAAAAAAAATGAAGTATGCCAGTATAGAGATAAGGTTCCTCTTAGCCAAAGTCCAAAAACGTACATTAAAAACGGTTAATTAATGACGATTTTTTAAGCAATTGATATAATGCTTCCGTCCTCCCTTTTTTTTCATACACAAAAAAGGTTTTTTAAGACACTTATCTATGCAGTGAGAAGTGGGAGGAGCAAACTAATTTTGATCAGTAATATATTTCTTATTAATTTCCTAACTTTTTGTTTAGCACTGCTTGGTCATAAGCTAGGGAAACATTTAAGGTGCAGGGCCTCTTACAGTCGGTTACGCCCAACTGTAATTTTCTTACTGCTTCTTAATCTTCCTCTTTTATATTTATAATATTGTGCGAGTATCTACGCTTGCCGTACTAAAAGCTTAATAGAATGTTCAAATTTCATGAGCTGAGCATGCTCTTAGAGACACGCGAACCATTAATTCAATACTCTTAGACTGTGTCGTACGCAATTCAGACATTGTGCCGCGCTCTTAATATGCTAAATTGGGTTCAATATAGTCGTTCATTAGCATTCAGCAGGCAGCACTGCTAATTGTCTGATTAGCATTAATCATGCACTGAAAAAAAATTGAATTTAAGAAAGTTTTTACAGAATATTAGTACCGGGTTACAAAGTTTTTAATTCCATAGAAACTGAAGACAATAAAACTAAAGACAAACAATTTATTTCGAACACTTTTACACTCTTTTCTATCTCTCTCTCTCTCTCTCTCTCGCACTAACGCGTCACTTGCTTGAGTTCAAACAGTTCAACATGGTGCGTACGTTGGAGATTAAATCAAAACATGCAAACAATTTGAAATATTTCGTATAAACTTTGGACCGCCCATATCACATTACTTGCTCTCTATTTTGTTGATAATCTTCTCAAATTTATGTTCAAATAATCTGTTTTTTATTTATTTGAATTTAATTTTTTTGTTCGTTTTTCTGCTCCGCTTCAAAAAGCTTCAGCAATGAAAATTTCTGTATCTTGCCCGAAGTAGTTTTAGGAAAGTCCTCCACAATACGCACATAACGTGGTATCTTGAAATGTGCCAGTTTACCTTTGCAATGGGCGTTTATATCAGCGACTGTCAGTTCTTTAGAATTTGGTAGCAAACGCAAATAGGCGCAGATCTCTTGACCCATGCGCTCATCTGGTACACCAATAACTTGAGCTTCTGCAACAGCTTCATGTTTTTCGAGAAACTCTTCCACTTCGGCGGGAAAAATATTTTCACCGCCACGTATAATGACATCTTTTAAACGTCCAATAATACGGCAGAGACCACTCTGCTCCAGTACAGCTTTATCACTAAAAATTATTCAAGAAAAAAAAAAACAATTTTAAATAATATTTATGGAATTAGTACATATATCTCCAATGATGTGTACTTGAAGCACCTAACTGGAATATAAGCTATATAATTCTTACAAAACAGACAGACAGAGGAGACAGTTTTGTATGTGGAATAGCCCTACTAGCGGCTCGATTTATAGCTAAAACAACCAGAAAACTCAAAAGAGGGGTACAAGCGGGTTCTTTAGAGTGAGGTTGGCACGTTCATTAAATAAAAACCAAAAAGGAGAACAGGAGACTTTAAATACCCAAACTTGAAGGCTTTATCTTTTATAGTCTTCACGGACATGCCTATATTGATTTGACCTTTTATAGGAAATTCGGCATTTCAAGCTGAATTTATAATCAACCTTCAAAGGTGGAAGAGATTTATATGAGGGCTACCACTGCTAGTGGTTCGATATAGACATATCTGGAATATATACAAATACCAACAACAATAAAGCATTTTTCTATAAAAACTTAGAGCGGAATAGCTAGTTTATACGAGGTGCGTTTCGGAACTTTATGGAATATTTTATTGGCATCAACCAAACCCAGAATATTTAGAAAGAATTATAACGGGTTATCGTTCCCAGTGATCAGATATATGAAATATTTTTTATTAGAAATGCGGTGAAAATTTTAGGGAGGGGCTAGCATTATCACTGTCTACAAATTATCTGAAGAAGTTATAGCTGAGTCTAAATATTGACTTGCAGGTGCTAGTTTTTATAGTCTTCAAATTGTTGTTTTTCATACGGACAGTCATACAGACAGCCAGACAGACATATCTACAAGGACTTAATTTAAATATTGACTTGCAGGTTCTACTTTTTAAAGTCTCCACATTGTTTTTGTTCATACGAACAGTGAGACAGACAGCCAGAGAGACATATCTACAAGAACTTAATTTAAATTTTGACTTGGAGGTTCTACTTTTTAAAGTCTCCACATTGTTGTTGTTCATACGAACAGTCAGACAGACATATCTACAAGAACTTAATTTAAATATTGACTTGCAGGTGCTACTTTTTAAAGTCTTCACATTGTTGTTGTTCATACGGACAGTCCGACAGACAGACAGACAGACAGACATATCTACAAGGAGTTATTTTAAACTATTGGAGAGGTTAATAAAAAAATCTTACCCAGTTTTTAGCCAACCATTTTTACTCAAGACATCACGTGTATGTTCCTCATTCTCGAAATAACCATCCATTACACTAAAACCACGCAAACAAAGCTCACCGGCTTCACCGAATTTTACCGTCTCTCCTGCTGCATTAATCACTTTGGCCTCAATGTGCGGAAACAATTTACCAATGCTCTTCATTTCATCTTCTTCTGCAGCCGTACTATCCGCACCACAGATGGCACCCGACGTCTCTGATAAGCCATAGCCAATGCGTAAAGTATGCAGTCCAAAGGTCGATTTTATTTGTTTATAGATTTCCGGTGAACAGTAAGAACCACCAGTAATCGCATTCTCCATGCTGCTCAAATCGCGCTTTTTCTGCTGTTGTTGTGCAAACATATCTAAGAACATTGTCGGCGTTCCGACTACAACCTGACAGCGTTCACTTTCGATGGCATCCAGCGCAAGTCCACCATTAAATGTGGCACTGGGCAGCACCACCGTAGAACCATGGGTCAACGCAGCGTAAAGTACGTTCAGTCCGAAGACATGAAAAAATGGCACCGTGCAACAGATACGCTTGACATACGCCTCATCCAAGCACAAACTCCCTGCAAAGTGTGGCGCGAGATTAACCAAGCCAAAGTGCGACAGCAATGCAGCCTTCGGCATGCCCGTTGTACCCGATGTGAATTGTATATTGCAAGCAGTTTCCGGTGAGATCTCCGAAATTTTACTATTAAATTGCTTTAGCTCAGCAACACTTGGTGCTTCACTCATTAATGTTTTATAGTCTAGAAATTCTGAACTTTGTACTGCATTTGGCGCTGTATTATGCATAACGATCCAACGTAAATCGGGCAGCACATGCTCCGTTTGCTGCGTATGCTTCAAATGCTCCAGTATGCTTCTAAATTGCTGTCTTCCGTACACATCCTGTGTTATGATTGCCTGCACTTTTGCCTTTTGCAGTGCATAGCTTAAATCTTGCGCCTGCAAAGCCGGACTCAGACAGACAAGCGTAAAGCCGCCAAGTGCTGCAGCCAAACAACTGACATACCATTGGCGTGTATTGGGTGCCCAGATGCCAACATGTGCACCACGTGCTAGGCCCAGCTTTTGCAATTGTATGGCCAATGTTTGTGACTCCGTCAGTGCCTGTTCGAAGCTCAAAGTGCTACGCTGCTCTTGTACCGAAATTAATGCAGTGCGGTTGCCAAACTTGTGTGCAGCAAGTTCCACTTGCTCACCGAGATTGCTTAAGATCAGTGGACTTTTGCCCAATTGGTGTGCATAGGCACGCGTTGCGAAGCTATAAAGTATGGCATTAGTTGAAAAAAAAATGGTAAAATAAATAACTTCACATTTAAATCACCTGCGGCGCAATGTTGTGAGCGGTATACGCAAGTTTTTTAGCGTTTTCAATAGCATGGAAAAGTAATTAATCACGCTAAGCGGAACGTTCTGAAATAGTGTCAGCTTGTGACTAAAGTGACTTCGACTAAAATCTTCGGTTAAAGTGTTTCAATTAAGCACGCACGAAGCTTCATAATTCATTCTTCGGCTTATCAATTGAAGCTTTTTGCAGCAGCGATCATTATTAATTGATAAAATGCTTTTTCAATTGAATAAAAGTAAAAGTGTTTCGTTCAGTTCAAACAATTGACAATTGGCGGCGTTTCTCGACTTCAGAATACCCTAGCAGATTCAGCATAACGTTCCAGTCACCTATTGACAGGTGCTGTTCGACTGAGCAGATTCGATGCAATGCTTGACTGCTTTTATAAGTAAAAAAGCAGACACTTTTTATCTCAATAAAGCCACCTGTTGGCAGGTGCTGTTTGTCTGAGCACTGAGCAGATTTGAGGCTGACAACGAACTGCAATGTTTGACTGCTTTTATATGTAAAAAATAGGAGTTGGTGGGCGTGGTTTGTTTTTTTTTTTTTGTACACTTTACTTGCATTTGGATTGGGCGAAGCAACTTTTATAGTCTTCGAAATGCTTCTATATCTATTTGATGAATCTATATACTCCACTGCCAAGAGAAACTTCATGTTAATAATCTCCAATATACATAGTGAATGATGCATTCCACATCTATGTGTGCTACAGAACTTAAAAAAATTTTATTGATTGATATGCGTTTGACAGTTTAGTAGTTATTTTCTGCATAGTTTTTGAAATGAAATAACTTGGCTTGAATAAATACTGCAAGCAATACAACAACAAATAACAAAAAAAAAAACAATCCTTATTCGTTGCATTTTTTTTGCCATCTTATTGGTCCTTCTAGAGAAACACAGATATCAATTGAGCTCTGAAATAATATTGCTTAAAAATATATGACATACGAAATCAAAGAAAAATATATTTTTTAAACTTTTACTTCATCTCTCTCTTGCGCAAATAAGGATGTATGTACGTACAATGGCAGGATGAGGAGGAGGGGTGATATTTTCATAGAATACTACGAATGATGAAAGCAAACGAGACACAGACTCACGCTGTGCGGAAATTGGAATTGCAGGCCTGCAGCGAAATGAATGTTGTGCATGACGATATTGAAAATACGGTGGAACTTCATAACTTCATGCTGCACAGTTCGATGCGATAAATCGCTTGCAATATGGCATTGAAAATCGTTTAAAGTATGAATGAACTATGAATGAACGATTAACCAGTCGAAAACTGAGTCATAAGAATTAGTTGAATGCATATAAGTTTAAAGAAAAAAATGTATGATAGGAGTGATGTAAAAAATATATGAGAGATGATTGAATAATGCTTGCATGATGAATGATAGATGATTGAATGTTGAATAAATGGTGAATGAATGTTGAATGAATGATGAATGAATGCTGAACGAATGATGAATGTATGATGAATGATTGATGAATGAATGAGGAATGAATGCTGAATGAATGATAAATAAATGATGAATGATAAATAAATGATAAATGATAAATAAATGATGAATGAATGCTGAATTAATGGTGAATAAATGATGAATAAATGATGAATAAATGATGAATAAATGATGAATAAATGATGAATGTATGATGAATGATTGATGAATAAATGAGGAAATGCATGAAGAATGAATGAAGAATTGATGAGTGAATAAATGATTGAAGCATGAATGAATGATAGATGATTAAAGAATAAATGATGAATGTATGATGAATGATTGATGAATAAATGAGGAAATGCATGAAGAATGAATGAAGAATTGATGAGTGAATAAATGATTGAAGCATGAATGAATGATAGATGAGTAATGAATAAATGATGAATAAATGATAAATGTATGATGAATGATTGATGAATAAATGAGGAAATGCATGAAGAATGAATGCAGAATTGATGAGTGAATAAATGATTGAAGCATGAATGAATGATAGATGATTAATGAATAAATGATGAACAAATGATGAATGTATGATGAATGATTGATGAATAAATGGTGAATGAATGATGAATGATAAGAGTGATGTAAGAAATATATGATAAATAATTGAATGAATGCAAGATGACTGATAGATGATTAAATGTTGAATGAATGGTGAATGAATGATGAATGAATGATGAATAAATGATGAATAAAGGATGAATAAATGATAAATGTATGATGAATGATTGATGAATAAATGAGGAAATGCATGAAGAATGAATGAAGAATTGATGAGTGAATAAATGAATGAAGCATGAATGAATGATAGACGATTAATGAATAAATGATGAATGTATGATGAATGATTGATGAATAAATGAGGAAATGCATGAAGAATGAATGAAGAATTGATCAATGAATAAATGATTGAAGCATGAGTGAATGATGAATTGAATGATAAATGATTGATGAATGAATGATGAATGAATGGTGAATGAATGAATGTAAATAAATGATGAATAAATAATGAATAAATGGTGAATGAATGATGAATGTATAATGAATATTAGATGAATAAATAAGGAAATGCATGAGGAATCAATGAAGAATTGATGATTGAATAAATGATAAAAGCATAAATAAATGATAGATGATTGATAAGTGAATGATATATAAATGATGAATAAAGAATTGATATATCCTAAGCCAGTGCCCGTACCTACAGAGTATGTTGGGCTCGATCTTCCAAAAGAAAGTGATGCCGCTTGCGTAAGCGGATGATATTGATATGTAAGAACGGCGAGACAGCAATGCATGGGTCTAGAGGTGAATGAAGAGAAGACAAAGTACTTTATGTCTTCTCGCACTCCGTCATCTCGTCTTGAACGGTCAGTGACGATGGAGTCGAGTTAAGGTTCCGTATGAAACGCGTGCTGTACGAGCAATTCGATGAGTTTGAATAAACTTCCAGCGGGTGCACTGGGCTGGGCACCTCATTCAAATAGATGAAAAAGCTCCAGCACGCATGGCTTACATGGGGGGCCCAAACTAAATGGGTGGATGCCGACATACAGGACGACCGGGCACTCGATGGAATGACGCTAGCGCGCACAAGACTATGAAGGCTGGCGTGTCTTCCTAGACGCGGCCATGACCGGTAGACGGTTGACGGCCATTTAAGTAAGTTTGTTCCTCTCTTACGTCTTAACCGCCAACCTATTGGTATGAATTTAAGATATAGATGAAAAGATGAAAAAGAACATAGGCAAATTTTTGACAAAATTGAAGGGGTGTTGCCCCACACATCCATTTAATGTACAGAGCTGAAATTTGGTATACATGTAAAAAAGATCAGCAGAAGTAAACGAGTTAAGTTTGGTCAAATCCGAGTGGCTATACATCGTTGCTTATTTAAGATAAATTTTCTACATAAACTTCATGGAACAAAAACATTTCTAAAAAGAACCAATATATAGCTACACAGCAGACTGTGTACAGAGTGTCTCATAGTTCAGTTAACTTAACAAAAGCTTTTCATTTTCATTCAATAATTTCCTCAACACACTTGCTGCGGCGCAACTGTAGGGTATCGAAACTAAAGTTTCATCCAAGTCATTGTTAAAATTTCTTTTTTCTTTTCATTTCTTTTATTAAGAGAACACAAAATCGCGTTCATATGTCGGACTTTAACCGATGGTTATCAATGTTATTGTTGATCCTGGGTCAAATAGTTGTCAATGCATTCGCTTTTGCTTCAAGCTGCTCTTTTTTTCTTTCTCAATTGAAGATGCTTAAAATAAATAGGTTTATATGTACGTATGTGGGTACATCACACAAGTATTTATTGTCGAAATCGTATTCTAGTGTCGAGTCATGATGGTAAACGTATAAATCGTGTTTTGCTGAGAGAGCAATTTTTAAATTACTTTTGATAAGTTGATTGGGTGAAATGAATTATTGGATATGAGCTATACCTATAAATTTTGAGGCGTTTCATTTGAAAGACCAATGTTCGGAACGATTTAGCTGGTTACTCCGTTCGTGTTCTATCAGTATTCAGTTTTTGTTTGGTTGAAGTTTAGCACCACCACTTGATGGTGCTAGTCTCATTGATTGAGTCCCATTTGAAGGCGGCCCATTTGTGGTGTGGTTGTCTATTCGGAGGTGGTCCATTTCATTATATCCCATTTGTTAGTTTTCCACTCAGTGCTGGTTGTCCCTTTGGTCTCATTTGGAATAGATACATTTGGTGAAAGTCATTTTTAGAGGTGGTCCATTCGGTGGTATTTCATTTCGTGTTGCCCTATTTGACGTTGCTAAACACGCTGGTGGGTAGTCTCACGGTGGTAATCGTTTTGATCCCATTTTTTGATGGTCCATTTGGAAGTGTTTCATTTAGTTGGCCCTTTTGATAGGGGTCACTCAGTGCTGGTAATCCCTTTGGTATCATTTGAAATTGATACATTTGGTGGAAGTCATTTTTAGAGGTGGTCCATTCGGTGGTGTTCCATTTCGTAGTCTCTTTGATATATTTGAAGCTATTCTATTCGGTGGTGGTTCAATTCGATATATGACGTATGTCCATTCTGCGATGTTCTAACTTGTGGGTCTATGTGACAATAGCCCAATTGAAGAGGGTCATTGTCCATCATAAGGAATATATTATTGCATTGTCACCCGATTTGACATTATGCAATCATTAGAAATGAAAGTAAGTTAAATAAAAGCTTGTAAAAAGAGAAGAGAAAAATAATAATAAAAAAAGACGAAGAGATAGAAAGGGAGTGCGAAAAATGTAAATGTTAATGAGGTGCTCTTCTTACATATTCTATGTTATACTAGGTTATGCTCCAATTACAATGTAACCAGACTTGGAAAAACCGGCTCTAAATATTTTATTTCACTTTGTTTTACATTATTTGCATGAACTGCTTTTGGCATTATTACTTAGCAGCATATTAAACTTGGCCCCATTTCATGGAAATGATGTTCGCGTTTTATTTCCTTTTATTTTATTTTAACTTAACTTCAAGTTGGAAGGCCTTAAGCTGTGCAACGCTCTCCCTTTTTTAAATCTAAGTAAGGCGTTTAACTGCAACTTTGTGTGCAGGACGACTTTGGTCAACGCACTTAATTTATTACACTTATATGGCCAGGAGCAAGTTGGCAGCATAGCGCAAGTCCTGGTTGCTCTTTCAAGCTGCCGTAGATGAAGTTAAGTAGTTTGGTTAAGAAAAAAAGCGCAAAAAGAAAGAAAGAAAAAGAAAATGTGCTGCATTTAAATTTATGCAAAAAAATATATGCCAACCTCTCACTAAATATTACTTTATTTCCTGCTAATATCTCAGCCAATATTCCAAGTTAAACAAACTGAAGAAACCTAATTAAAAACTGTTTGATTACAGTTCGTCACAATATTATGCGCCTCAAGCGCTTGCATATTTATGCGAATGGAAAAATATTTCACAATTAGCCAAAATTTTATTAAAACTTAAATAATTCAGTTTAATCGAAGTACTCGCTCTCTCCTAATTGGCCTTGAAGCGAAATTAATCACAGCGCACACAGCTGGGAGGAGAAAAAAGGAAAGAGTAAAATGCATAGAAGTCAACAAAGCCCAAAGGGCGTAATACCATAAATATCGGCGAAATCTGCATAAAAAAAAAAAACAAAAAACACAGACAGCAGTCACAATTATTGGAATTGGCTCGCAATACGCCGCGACTCGACGACTCGAATCAGTAATGTCGCATTAAATAACCGCAAAGTAATTAACCTCCAGTGGCACTTGTAACGCCTGTGCGGTAACTTCAATACACACAGCAGTTAGGTGACAACGAAGTTTGCATACGCTGCTGCACGTTGCTCAAAGATATGTAACTAAAAGTGCAGGGCATCATAGAAGCGCACATAATATTCAGTCAGCATTTCACTTTCTTCACTTCCTGTGCGACGCTGTTTATTTATTTAATTTTTATTTTTTGTTTCATGCCCGCAGGCGTGCATTTTTAATTCACCGGAAACGGCTGCACACCGTCCGAATCGGGCAATCAGGGTCTGAGGGAATTGTTTGTGCCTGGCCGGAGTAAACTGCCATTTAATATTTCACTCGTTCAATGGTTTGCCGGATATTAATTGCTATTTGGAAAATTGGCTGTCAATAAATTTTACTGCGTTTTTGAGTGATGGCCAAAGGGAATTTGGTTTATATTTTCGTAATTGAGTGAATGGCATGAGTCCTTGCTATTCACGAGGATTCATGCTGTTATTAAATGGTATAAACACCTGCTTAATGCATTGCTGTGTGTAAATAAAATTTCTGGAGTTGTGTCTGGGTGGAGCATGGTGCTCTCCGATTTTAAATAAATATAAACTGTGGGTAACTTCCTCATAACATCAGCTCGACAACTTCGACAGTGAAAGTCATATTAAAATCAGACAAACAGACAAAAATATTTAGAAGTTGGATTTTTTTTGTATAAAAACAATTGAACTATTGTCAGATGGGCCAACTAAATGGAACACCACACAGGTTACAGCCAAATTAAGGATTACCGCCGAATCTAACACCATCGATTGAAGCAACGTCAAATGGGGCAGCACGAATTGGAACAGCAACGAATGGATCCTCTCTATTTAAATCAAATGGACTAACACTTCTGAGTGAACCACCAACAAATCGGCCACCTTTATATGGAACAGCACCGAATAGACCAACATCAAATGGACCACTGTCACATGGACCAACACTGAATGCTTCATTTCCAAATGGAGCCTCTCTAAATAAATCAAAGGGACTAACACTTCTGAGTGGACCACCAACAAATCGGCCACCTTTATATGGAACAGCACCGAATGGACCACCATCAAATGGACCACTGTCAAATAGAACAACACCGAATGCTCCATATCCATAATGGAGCATCTCTAAATAAATCAAAGGGACTACTGTCACATGGACCAACACCGAATGCTCCATTTCCATAATAGAACTATTCTTTGTGGACCATTGACAAATCGGCCACCACGAAATAGAACACCACCAAATGGACCACCACCACTGTCACATAGAACAACACCGAATACTCCATTTCCAAATGAACCTCTCTCTTAATATATCAAAGGGCCTACCAACTTCGAGTGAACGAGAAATGAGCCGCCTTCAAAAAGATCTTTACCGAGTGAACCAACACCAAACACCAGGACCACCGCCAAATGGGCTACCTCCAAATTGACCTCCGTAATATACCCTTTTTTCTCATGCAACCTGTTCACAACTGCAGAGTTCAATTGGCATTGGTAAAATCGGAGTACTGGGAGGGGAATACCTTGTTTCGATTCAAAAGTAGTTTGCTACACTTTTCGGAGGATTCAACTTCAATGCTAAGTACAGGCTGTGCAGTAATCTGAGAGGCGTAAAGGAAAGGCAAGGAATTAACAGCCACCCTAACATGCAAATCACCAGCCAGTTTGTCTAGATTTTAAGATTTACGAAGTTATAAATATTGAAGACCGCATTGACCAGGCACCAATCCTCTTATCATCACGAGACAAACCTCTCCATAGTAAAGCTAGACAGACCTGCTTCAAACACAAAATCTCTTGAGAGAAATTCACCGAGGTATTATTAAACCTTTTAAATATGACTGTGACCATGACCACTAAAGTATGGTGGAAAATTTATAAAGACTTCAAATAATGCACTTGTTCTCTATAAGCTCGGTGGAGGCATTACCAATTGCACACAGGCTTGGATGCTCAGACAGAAAATGCCAACCATTTTGGCATACCTGCCGAAATGTCGAAATTCAATTCAAAATTTCATAATTTAATAACTAAAATCACGTCACCTCCATGCATATACATAAAATAGTTGAATAACACATCAAGGAAGGAATTCAATTCCAAATCCAAAGCGAGAAACGCTTTGAAAGCTGTGGCGATTATGCAAAACTAAATGGAGGCCAGAGCACGTTTCGAATTATTTAAATAAAGGACATTCAACTGAAATGGTGCTTATGAAACCATTTTGCTTCACAAATGGCGACATCAATGGAAATGGCGTTGACTAGTATGCCATTCTGTTGAAGAACTCACTGAGTGAGTGAGTGAGTGAGTGAGTATATGTCGTCGACCGGCGGCATTGAATGTACACAGAAATGTAAATGAGTTTCAAAATAATCAAAGTACAAAAATGGAACAATTTATACAACAGAAGAAGAAAACCGGGAAGCCAAGGAAGTACAACGACGACGATCCTACGATGACAATTCATTTAAACAGCAGACGCCGTCGCTGTAGTCGTTGTCGCCATTCAGATTCTGATTGTCCTTCTTAATGTCAACCAATGCGGCGCAGGCTTCAACGTCGTCGTTGCCTACCGCAGACCAGCAGCAACAACAACTGCATAAACTATTGCCTAAAGTTGATTTTGGTTGCGTTTGGAAAATTCTATTCTATTTCATTTGTTTTCGTTTCTTCATTTATATATACACATACAGTATACCCTACACACAGTTTATTGTCTTATTTGCAAGCAAAAGATTGATTTGTCTACTTGTTTCATTCTACGTGTTGCACTTATTCAATTTTGAAGATATTGTGCTGAAATAAAATTTTTTTTAGAATCCAGGGCAGTCAATCCGACCTCCAAAGTGAGTTGATTATTTTATATTCACCATTTTTGCAATAAAAGAATGCATTTAAAAAAAAAAAAAAAAAACTTCTTAGGATTTCGGAAAATTTTTTGACCACATCATGACCACAAAAAACGATGTTTTTTAGAGACGCTACTGAAAACCATCACTGATCAACATCAGATGAATACTATCAAGTATCACAGCTAACGATCCTTACACAGGCCCGATGCTTCAGCTAATACTGAGCCTAAAAGTTGTGTCTAGGATTAATTTAGGCATTTGAATGGAATGGGATGCCTAACTTTTGGTGGACCACCAACAAATTGGCCACAACGTTATGGAACAGCACCGAATGGACCACCTCGAAATGGACTACTGTCACATAGACCAACACCGAATGCTCCATTTCCATAATGGAGCATCTCTAAATAAACAAAAGGACTGAGTGGACCACCTACAAATCGGCCACCACAAAATGGAAAAGCAGCTAATGGACCACTGTCACATAGACCAACACCGAATGCTCCATTTCCATAATGGAACATCTCTAAATGAATCAAAGGGACTACTGTCACATAGACCAACACCGAATGCTCCATTTCCATAATGGAGCATCTCTAAATAAACAAAAGGACTGAGTGGACCACCTACAAATCGGCCACCACAAAATGGAAAAGCACCTAATGGACCACTGTCACATAGACTAACACCGAATGCTCCATTTCCATAATGGAACATCTCTAAATGAATCAAAGGGACTACTGTCACATAGACCAACACCGAATGCTCCATTTCCATAATGGAGCATCTCTAAATGAATCAAAGGGACTACTGTCACATAGACCAACACCGAATGCTTCATTTCCATAATGGAGCATCTCTAAATAAACAAAAGGACTGAGTGGACCACCTACAAATCGGCCACCACAAAATGGAAAAGCACCTAATGGACCACTGTCACATAGACTAACACCGAATGCTCCATTTCCATAATGGAACATCTCTAAATGAATCAAAGGGACTACTGTCACATAGACCAACACCGAATGCTCCATTTACAAATGGAGCATCTCTAAATAAATCAAAGGGACTAACACTTCTGTGTGGACCACCAACAAATTGGCCGCAACGAAGACAACCAAACTTGGAAGCTTTGGGTTGCCTAACTTTTAATAAAAGTGGATCAAAGATAATTCTCTGTGGTTGAATTCTGCAGCATGATAGAACTGGTAACATGCCTTAAGTCTTGGAGCTTATACTCTGAAATATCATGTACGATGGCTTGTTGAAGGTGCACCTGCAAGACGACGTCAAGATGATGGGCTACGTCGGTGACATTGCCTTGGTTACGATAGCAAAATATCTCTTCTGCATAAAGTGGAAAATTAAATAGTGACATAGATGATGGAATTCAAGTTTGAGCAAGTAAAAAATACTCCATAGAAATGTGACACGGTGACTCTGTAAGTTTTTTTAATATTTCTTTCTCTGCATTTGTTGTTGGTTGCATTGTACCATTTATATATTGTTCATAGCAGAGTCTAGCTGCATATCTCATTGTGTTCATATCAATCAGGAGAACATCATCCTACTATATCTATCTAGGCTGTTAGAATGGTTTCTTTGATTTATCGCATATTGGTCTCCATTATACAATAACAAATTCTCTATGAAGTGTATTAAAGTTTCGATTTGAACAAATTAAATGTATTTCTACTTTTCGTTTTTTTTTTTACTATTTTATTTCCTTTTTGGTGCTACTAGTATTGTCCTGCGTCCTTGCTCATTGAATAATAGTAGTAGCAGCAGCAGCAGCAGCACCGTGGTCGAACTTTGGCTTTGGCCTTACCAAGACAAACGCTTACACAATTCAATTCCTTTCAATTGTTGACAGCTGCAATTTCTTAAATAAACAAAGGCGTATAAGTAGCAAGGACTTTGGTACACAGTCGAACATCGAACCTAATCGTCAGACGGCATATTGAAGCATACGATTGGTTCATTTGTGTCTTTGTGTGCTTACACTACAGTAAGGAGAAAGAAGCCCTACTACTGGCACTTGGACTCGGATCGGTGTCATAAATAAATAAAAGAAAGTGTGGATAAATCGAAAGGAAAATAGAAACGTATCGAACAGCAGCTAATTGAAGATTTTTGGTTTGCTGTATTATGGCAGAAATGTTAACACACAGCATTAACACAGCAGCCTGCGACTTCGTGCGCAGTGGGTTTGGCAGCGGAACAGGACTTAGTTATTCAAGACAAACTTCTACTTTTTAGAATGTACAGCATTTAGACTTAAGACTGCTCCTTTTATTTTCTTACCACAAATCAGTCAGGACAAGCATTTTTCTGCAGTTAAATACGTATTTGCTAAAATGAAATTCACAGAAAATTGCTTGATAAATATATATGTATGTATGTCCTTTTATTTGTACAAGACAGAACAAGGACCTTTTGCATAATAAAACACTTTCGTGTTCTGTCTCTGTCTCTGTTCTGTGTTCTGTCGATTTGTGTCTTTTGTGCCTTTTTTCGTCCTTTTGTGTGTTTCGTTAGGTATTTGTGACAAGTGTTTTCATTTGATTTCATTTTCATTGTGTTTCGAAATCGATTGGCGCACTTAAAGCTCGGCAGACAGACAGACTCCCCGGAGAACAATATTGAATCGGAAAAGTCTAATTAACTTTATAACTACTTCTGTAGATGTGTGTGTACACATCCTGCATAACTACTGAGTACACTTAAGACAATTAACAGCAGGATTTTGAATTTCAAACTAACTCAATTTGCTGACAACTTAGCCGGAAGCCAAAACAACTGTCGGTCCGGTCCTGTTCGATTGAAAAGGCTTCAAAAAGTTATATTTAGCTGCATTTTAATCTAATACTTGCTGATTAATTTACTATAAAGGATAATGACCTGTAAGGACTCGATATTAACTATAAATAAAGATGGCTGCCGTGAAACAGGCATTGGAACTACTGCGAACATGTAGAAGTCACTTCTCTTCTAAACTACTTAGGGACGATGAAGCATACAATGCCGCTCAAATACAAACACACTCTCTCTACTGCTCCCGGGAACCTCTCCGTCTTCTCGAGATATATGTGAGCAGTGTAAACATATCACCCGCTCCATAGATAGGGCTGCCAAGGATGTCATTGGTTATACAGAACCTGTGAAGGAGTGTCGCAATGCTACAGCAGAGAAGAACGCTGCCTATCAACGAACTCTGCAGTCGGAGCTGTTAGAGAGCGATATCGGGAGAAACGGAGAGAGGAGAAACGCCTTTTCAGACGCAAGAAAGGCGGGAGTTTATATATGTTGAGATGTTACGAGCCAGCAATGAAGCTCGAAAATTCTATCAAAAGGTCAAACGTCTGACTGAAGGTTTTAAGCCCGGAGTAACTTTCTGTAATGATGACAATGGAAATCTGGTAACGGATGAACAGGAATTACTGAGATTATGGAGAAGTCATTTTTCTTACCTACTCGGAGGCGATGAAGCGCACAAGAGTTTGTTTGGAGTATGCACCAATTTAATGCAAGATATGGACCTTTGAACGCATGCCCATACTATCTTTAAGAAAAGAGACCCCCGCTGTGTGCGCCTACTACAGCGGAATAAGTCTTCTTTCTATCGGATATAATACTCTGTCGCGCGTGTTGTGTAATAGGCTGAAGCCATATACGGATTCACTGATAGGTCGATATCAGTGTGGCTTCAGACCAAAAAGGTCGACCAGTGACCAAATATTCACATTACGCCAAATTTTGGAAGAGATCCGTGAGTTTAACAAAGACACACACCACCTATTTCTCGACTATAAAGCCGCTTTCGACACGTTGGTACGATCGAAGTTTTTTGACGCACGGTCTGCACTAGGTATCCCGGCAAAGATTGTACGTCTTTGCATGACCACCCTATCTAACACACAAAGCGTTGTCAGGGTGGGGAAAAACCTACAACACCTTTGATACCAAGAGAGTTTTCTAGCAGGACGATGCTTTATCGTGCGATTTTTTCAACATTCTGATGGAATATATCCTCCGCCAGTGCACGTACATACAGAATATGTCGGGCTCGATCTTCCAAAAGGAGGTCATGGTATGCAGGATCGGCGAGTCAGCAAGACGTTGTCAGAGATTAAAAAACAGTCTCGGCTCATGGGTCTAACGGTGAATGAGTACAAGACGAAGTACTTGGTTTTTTCTCGCACTTCGTCATTTCATCCAAGGTCAGTGACGATGGAGAATTTGAACTTCAGTCTTGTAGACATCTTCTTCTAATTTGGATACGAGATAACCAGCAACAACAACGTCAGCCTGGAGATCAGGCGAAGAATCACGCTTGCAAGCAGATGCTTTTTTGGGCTGAGCAAGTGAGAAGTAAAGCCCTCTCAAGATCTATAAGACGCTGATACTCCCGGTGCTATTGTATGGCGCAGAGGCATGCACCGTGATTGAGCCAGATGAAACAGCAAGTCTTTGAGAGGAAGATTCTTCGCAGGATTTTCGGTCCTATTAGAGTCGGGTCCCGTATGAACCGCAAGCTGTACGAGCTATTCGATGAGGTTGACATAGTCCAGCGTATAAAATTCCAGCGGCTGCACTGTGCTGAGCACCTCATTCGAATGAATGAAAGAGCTCCAGCACGCATGGTTTACATGGGGAGCCCAAACTTGATTGGAGGACGCCGAAATAGAGAAGAACCGGACACGCGTTGAAATGACCAGGTATGGAAAGATCTCTCCGTACTTGGCATTCAAAACGACTTTGGAGGCTGGCGCGCCTTCCTAAATGTGAAAATGAGCGGAAGACGGTTGACGGCTGTTGAAGTAAGTTATTAATGGCTCTGTTGTAGAGCCATCACCAGTATATAATGAGCTTGATTGGTTCTGGAAAAAAAATGAGGTGTCACGAGATATGTACCCGAAAATAATATAAAATAAAATAAACCTTTGAAGCAAATCTTCTTTAGAAAATCGTCACGAAATTTCATTGGTTGTTGGTACGGAAATACTTTTTGTATTACAACAAACTGCACATGACCATTTGATCATGCGTTCATTATTTGTTGGTCATTCACTGGTATTGGATTTTGTTGCACTGCTGGATTTATTGATAACTTTTGAATGATTGTGACGCAACGGTTATAAACTTGCACTGCACAGGAGTTCAACAATCACTGCATTCACTAGATATGTGCCCTGTGACATCTTCCTCTTCTTAAGACTAAAATTGCCATTTCGGGCAACGCGCCTTGTAATCTATTAAAGACATCAAGAAAATATCAACGCGAGAGCTGAAGGCCATCCTGTAAAGTGCCTTTAGCAAGTGCTTCGATGTGTGGAAGAATATATACCGAAGGAAATAAAATAAATTTTGATTAATTATTCTCTTCTATCGTTAATAAGGCGAAAGATGTTCTTGTATATATTTCTAAACTTCTCTACACTTCACTCGTTCAGCCGATATAAAAATTCCCATCTTGTGTTTTTTTTGGAACTCACAAGATGCAACTCACCTTAATCGAACTTCTAACCATATCACACGATGGACTTAGCTTGGATAAACAAAAATCCAAAAACAAAGCAACCATCGGAATCTGAGTTTTTTGTAGGTTATGTCATTACATAAGACATAGATTTGAATTTTTTTATGTCAATATTTTTCATAAAGCAAAGAATTGAGCTAAAAAAAGGAAAGCGTGTTGTGTGGTGATCAGGAAAAAATTTTAAGAAAAAAATAGGTGAAAATCTTCAAAGGAAAAACAATCTAAAGGTAAATATATGCAACTCTAAAAACACATAACACTATCCGTGAAACCTGGCGTTGGTCAGTGTAGAATATATATAAAATGATTTTGAAGACGTTAAAAAAAAAAATCACCCAAGTACAATTTTCACCATGCAATCTTTGACATCATTTTTCTGCTTTAAAGCCGGATTTTCATTGATACTATTCAAATAAAACATCAAGTTATATACTTCTTAAAACGTCACACACACATTTAATTGATTGAATTTGATTTTTTCGAAACATCCTTATCCGAAAGATGAGCCAGAAGATAAGTTCACGTGCTTCGGCAAGAGCATCCATTGAACCTGCAGATTTTGAAAAAGCCATCGGTGCTTGCGGTTTTGGACTTTTCAATATTTTGCTACTAATTTGCTGTATTCCATGTTTGGCTGCAATGGTTTTCTCAGCTGCAGCCATATCTTATATACTACCAACGGCCGAATGTGACTTAAAATTAACGGTGCAGGAGAAGGGTCTCTTGAATTCGGTGACATTTATTGGTATGCATTTATTTATATTGCTTGATATTGTAATCCAAAAAAATTATTTCTTTTAGGCATGATTATATCGGCTGTACCATGGGGCTTCGTTGCTGATACAATGGGACGTAAAAAGGTGCTTATCACTTGTGGTTGGTTGGATTTTATGTGTGTTATCTGTGCTTCAATCAGTCAAACATCGAAACAGCTTATGATCTTCAAATTCATCGATGGACTAATGTAAGTAGCAATGGGTGTTGGTTCTATGATATAATGAAATATTAAAAGGAGAAATCAGAGAGAGCCCATAAAGTATAAACTTCTTTTATACATATAAATCTGCCTCTATTTATTCCTGAACACCTTTCACCTCTTAGCTTGTTGGATGAGTTGCATTTTCTGAATTTGGTTGAAGCAAACTTCTTCATTTGACAGCTAATTAATTTTTTCCATCTGTGGTCCTTGGTTGGTTCTTTTTTTATTTATTTTGTTGTTTCTTATATTTCAGCATCTGTGGTCCACTTGTGGTGGTTGTCTCGTTTCTCTCGGAGTTCCATGGCAATAAAACCCGACCATATATTTTGATGTTTGTGGGTTTGTTCGTTTCCATGTCATCACTCCTGCTGCCAGTTATAGCATATTATCTGCTACCGCTTAGAATAAAATTTTCGATACTGGGACTTGAATGTAAGTCTTCTGAATTTCAGCTATGGAAATAGAATTTCAAGTATTGCTTTGCAGTTAGAACCTGGCATGCCTTTCTTTTGTGCACTGCAGTGCCGAGCTTTCTGAGTGGTATACTCTTTATGTTTCCACCGGAGAGTCCAAAATTTCTAATGTCACAGGGCAAATATACGAAGGCCTTGGAATCATTTAAGATCATCTATGCAGTGAATAAACGCAAGAAGCGTGAAACGTATCCAGTAAGTGCTATGGTGGAACTATTTGGTAAAATTTATTTAAATTAATTTGCATATATATTGTGCAGATAAAAGTCCTTAAGGATGAGACTCCAGATAAAAGTCATGTGATAAACATATCCCGTAAGACATGCTGCAAGCGTTGCAGTTCAAAGTTTATGGCTGGTGTTCGACAATTGAAGCCCATGTTCTTCAAACCGTATTTGTGTCTATCGCTGAAAATTTATTTGGTGCACTTTTGTCAGATTTTGTGGTAAGTTACATCATTTTTAGTAACATCTACTGTAGGGTATAATTCTATAAAATTTTCAGCACCAATTCCATACGCCTCTGGTTGCCGCAATTTTTCGCTACATTACGTCATTTTGAGACAACAGGCGAGGAGGATGCAAGTATTTGCGCCGTTTTTAAATACATTTCTCGAGAAAACGAGGCGGAGGCCAATGAAACAATTAGGGGTCAATACGCTGAACATGATGAAGATGATGTGTGTGCTGTAAGTGAAGATCGCCCAACATCAATGCATATATATAAAATTTTTTTTTTTTCTTAGCAAATGGCACCCGAGGCTTATCAGAATAATATTATTGTTGCGGTGTTCGGCATATTTGGTTTCCTGATAGTCATTCCATTGATGCAAGTTACAGAAATTCGCAGGCATCTGTTAAGTGAGTATCTCTGTTGGTGGTCCGATTTGATGCTCCGTAATGGTATATTTTTGTAGGAACTAAATTCGGCAACCAAAAAATGTTCCATAGAAAAATCCTGAAACGTGTCATAGATTTTTAGGGGTGCCACCACATTTAGTGTTACGATTTGGAAAAATATGGAATACTTAATAAGGATTCACTTTGACCTACATTGGCATTTCTAGCGAAATTAAGAACATTACATTGCGTACACACTGTTAATGACGTTTCATAAGAAATAGATTCATTTACTGTTTCGAAGTCACTCAACATTCATTACGATTCATAAGAAATATAATGAAATCATTTTATTTTTCCAATACACACGCCATTCATTACGATTCATAAGAAATAGAATATATACACACACCATTCATTACAAATTTCTATACCGAGTGCATACACCATTCATTACGATTCATTAGATATATAATAGATTAATTTTTTGTTTCGAATGCATACACTATTCATTACGATTCAAAAGAAATAAGATTAAATCATTTTATTTTTCGAAAACACACACCATTCATTACAAATTTTCAATACCGAGTGCACACACCGTTCATTATGATTCATAAGAAATGTAATAAAATAAATATTTTTCGAATACACACACCATTCAGTACGATTCATAAGAAATCAAATTATATCATTTCATTTTTCGAATGCAAACACTATTCATTACAATTTTCTATACCGAGTGCACACAACATTCATTACGATTCATTAGAAATATAACAGATTAATTTTTTGTTTCGAATGCATACACCATTCATTACGATTCATAAGAAATATAATAAAATTATTTTATTTTTCGAAAACACACACCATTCATTACAAATTTTCAATACCGAGTGCACACACCATTCATTATGATTCATTAAAAATATAATAGATTAATTTTTTGTTTCGAATACATACACCATTCATTACGATTCATAAGAACTATAATAAAATCACTTTATTTGTCGAATACATACACCATTCATTACAATTTTCTTTTCCGAGTGTACACACCAATCATTACGATTCATTAGAAATATAATAGGTTAAAATTTTGCTCGAAAGTACACACCATTCATTACGATTCATAAGAAATCAAATTATATCATTTCATTTTTCGAATGCAAACACTATTCATTACAATTTTCTATACCGAGTGCACACAACATTCATTACGATTCATTAGAAATATAACAGATTAATTTTTTGTTTCGAATGCATACACCATTCATTACGATTCATAAGAAATATAATAAAATTATTTTATTTTTCGAAAACACACACCATTCATTACAAATTTTCAATACCGAGTGCACACACCATTCATTATGATTCATTAAAAATATAATAGATTAATTTTTTGTTTCGAATACATACACCATTCATTACGATTCATAAGAACTATAATAAAATCACTTTATTTGTCGAATACATACACCATTCATTACAATTTTCTTTTCCGAGTGTACACACCAATCATTACGATTCATTAGAAATATAATAGGTTAAAATTTTGCTCGAAAGTACACACCATTCATTACGATTCATAAGAAATCAAATTATATCATTTCATTTTTCGAATGCAAACACTATTCATTACAATTTTCTATACCGAGTGCACACGCCATTCATTACGATTCATTAGAAATATAATAGATTAATTTTTTGTTTCGAATACGCACGCCATTCATTACGATTCATAACAAATTGAATCAACTCATTTTCAGCTTCGAATGCAAAGCTTTAGCTATGAATTTTTTTTGACTTCACTTTCTATTTATAATTTTTCATGTCTAACTCGAATTTTTACTCGTTACAGAAATATGTCTTTGGTTGGCCATTTGCTTTCTACTGGGTCTCTACTTCTCAAAAAATAAGCTAAGTACGCTACTGCTGACCTCCATCTATCTGACTTTAATGGGCATTTGCGCCACAACAATTGTCGGTCAATCGGCACCCATGTTTCCAACACTAATACGGTAAATAATACTAGTAGTGCAGAGCGTTGTTACCGACTTTCCAGTTCTACAATACTATCTAATTTAATTTAATTTTTATAACTTTCTAACCTATTCCAAAACAGCACAATTGTCATTGCCATGATTATGACCTGGGGACGTCTTGGTTCCGTTTGCGGCAATTTGCTTCTTCCAATTTTTATTAAATTCGGCTGTATAGCACCGTTTGCCTGGTTGTGTAGCACTCTGTCGGGTAAGTTTTGAAAATTAAATACTTATAGGTCGGGACTTATTGATTGGAACATTCTTTTTTATTTATTTCTTTCAGTTGCTTTTATTGTTTCATTATTTTTACCTTCAGAGAGTCCAGTAATGAAATAAAATTCTAATAGATCTATGCAGAAGATGCAAAAATTTTCAGTAATTGTGAAAAGGCATTTTAAAATGGATGTAACTGTATATTAAATAAACTTTTGTCACCTCATTAACATTTGCACTGCGAACGAGGTCGTCTTAAATGACAAACTTGTCAGCTGGCTAAGTCAAGAAGACGATATTCGTTTGGAGCAAATTCTATAATTACTAGAAAAAAATCTTCAAATTTTAAATTCAATAAAATTTTCGATAAAATTTTAACCAATCAAAATTTATTTACTCCAAAAAGGAAGCGCGACATATATATATATAATACCGAACTATAATACCAGATATCTGAAGTGCTCAACTTTGAGATGCCCTAAACCTCCACATATTTCTATCTTAATATGTATGGGGCTCAAATATTAAGTGGTTCGATTTAGACCCTAATAGATTACGTTATTAACAGCAACCAATTCAAAAATCCCAGAAAAAAGTGACAGATTTGTATGGAGATAACCCCTTTTAGTGGTCCGAACTGGACATTCTAGCAAAACTAACCGTAACATGGCGATTATTTTCATCAATAAAAAAAAAATGTGGTCCAACTACACCTCCGGCACGAAATCCAATATAGAGTTATAGAGTTACAGAGTTTGATGTTTAATTTTTGGGTCCCAGTGATAAGGGTTGTTTCTTGAGTCTTTGAGGATTATATTCTGGTCTTCTATGAACACATTCAATCTAACAAGTAGCACTATGGAAGTGCCAGACGCCGATTTTTCTGCAACTTTGCATATAAGTAGTATTTGACCCCTTTTTTTTTGTTTTTCCTTAAAAATAAATATTGTGGGGGTGAGTTTGTAGAAAATTTAAAAAGTGTATCGGGGGTTTTTGGGGTCGCTGCTTACAAATCTGAAATCAGTTTTCAAAAATTCAAAATGGCCAATCCAATATGGCGACCAAATATTTAAAAAGTTAATGAATTTAGCTGAAAATGCTAAATCGGTGATTTTCGAGGTTGCTGATTACGTAAAATGACTCACGATTTTTAATAAATTTATCAGAATCATCTGATTGTAAAAGTTTTCACTGGGATGAAAAATTGTTCATATGCAGTTTGAGCAGCACATACATCTGAATAGGTTTGAAAGGCGTTAGCAACAGTTTGAGTAGCACATAAGTCATAGGTTTGAAAAGCGTTAGCAACAGTTTGAATAGCGCTTGTGTTAAGCAAATTTTAAGCTTAGTAATTTAATTTATAAGACAAACATTTTCGCCTACAATTTAATTATATATGTGGATTTTTTTAGAGAATATTTAAAAGTTTGTTTCGCATATTTCCTGAAAATAGCACCACTAAAGCACAACAGAGAATACTTTATGTAATATCCTGTTGCATTTATACATCCTACAATCAAATACATGAAATGTCACTCACTCACTTTTCCTTTTTATTTATGTTTTTTATTTTTTGCTGAACACTTAACGCATGCCGTGACACATTTTTCAGTATCAGTAGCTCTATTATATATATACCAGATATATATATATATATATACATATCTATACGATTATATGCATACGATATATCGCTCTACTCGAAAAGTTTGTGCAAGTTCAATTTAAATTTCAATGCAGTATAAATCACCCGGCTTTTCCTTTTTGGCTTGGCATGCCTTTGGCATTTTAATTTCACGCAGTTGTAAATTTTACGCGCAACATATGAGAAAATTGTATAAAGTAGCAGGATCAACAGGATGCATCGAATAAAAAAAAAAGAACTTGCAGTGTTATGAAATACCCTGCAAAATACTATGGAGTAGAGCTTAAAACTTTGTGCACATCCTTTGAGTTTGAAGCGTAAACAACTCTTAAAGAAGTTCAACAATATCCGAAAGCACTTGATACATTTCTCACGCATTTCACCATGGATTTTGCGATTCGGCAGAAGAGTTTCCATTCACGATGCATCAATATATGTACATTGTTTCTTAAGACAGACTTGTGGCTCTACTGGTTCTCCAAAATAAAAATTAAATGTAGGGTATAAAAAAACACACATAGCTAAAAATATAAAAAATTGCAAATAGAAAAGATAGCAGACAGCATCGATGCAGCTGCGCTGCAATATATGCAACGAAATAATACATAATTCAAGTTTAATGCAGACTCCGTCCCCGTTCCCGTCCCAGAGACGAAGAAGACATTGGCGACGTTGACAGCGTAACGCTTTAATCAAACATTGACAGCTGTTTCACGTAGTAAGCCGATCGAACTTAAAAATTTTATTTAACTAGTGCACGTGAAGAAGAAAAAGAAGTAGCAGAAGAAGAACTCTCACCAAAGGAATTACAGGTTTGCAATTTTTAACTTTATCCGAGTTTATATCAAACTATGAAAAATGGTGCAACGAAGCAATTTTGAATAAATGCGTGAAATACTTTTCAAACATTCAAAATTTTTATAGAATTATTATTCAGAAATAGAGCGAAGTCTTAGCAAGCAGAAAATCTCCAAACACTTCCACGTGCCAAACACCTTAAACAAGTTTTCACTTTGCTCTCGCCGTGTGCACATTCTGAAAAAATTGCTTGAAAATGAACATGAAAACAGCGTTGAACAAGCATCAATAGAGAGTGGAACTAACAAACGAACAATGAAAACTTGGAACTAAATAGCTTATTATGATACGAGGGTGTGTTAATAAGTATTTTAGTATTAAGAGGCATTGGAAGATGCTTTTCTGTTTAACCTAAAACTCTAAACTGTCTATGTTCCACAAAGCTTTTTTGTTAATTTGAAAAATTAGTAAATAAAAGACAGAACTCAGCAATTTTTACGACAAATCAGTTATTTAAGGATTCTGAATTTTTATATATGACAAAAAAAAAACTAGATCGAAGCACATACTATATGGAGCAAACCTTTACCAGGCACATGCCTTTGCTAACTGAAGTCTTCAACTCCACCCTCCAACATTTCATACTATAAAAGCCAGTAATACCTCAGGGAACTATAAGCTGCAGTCATAAAAAGCGCATAAGCGAAAGGATGGAGAGATGAAGAGAAAAAAAAAAAAACAATACCCGAAAAGCGAATAAAATTGTTTACCTTAAGAAATGGAAAAATAAAAGTAAGCAAAATAGATTTGCAGGAAGCGAACGAAGAAACCGAAGCTATTGTACGCTATATACACAATTTGAGTTGAAGGATATTCATAAGCTTAATTGATGAGAAAAAAGGGAAAATAAATAAAAGCAAGTTAAAAAGATTTGTCATGTAAATACTTCTTTTGGATGTTTTCCAAAGGAAGTTTTTTTTTGTTTTTCTTCTTTAAAGTGTTACAAACATAACATTTCAATTTAAATAGCACATGTGTAGTGTATTAAAAAAGAAAAAAAAAACAAAGTAAACTAAATAAATGAAATGAAATAATGAAAACAATTTGACCAAGTTGCACTGTGAAACAACGCAGAGGGTAGGTAGCTCAATGGATTTCAAGGATATTAAGGAACAAACGATAATAAAAATCCCAAATACAATATACGAATAGAAAGTAAAAGTAAAAAACAAATGAAAATGCATTGTGTGAGAGAGAGAGAGAGATAGAGCGAGAGAGAAAGAAGTGCTCAAACAATTTGAATTATAAGCATGTCCTGCGTATAAGTTGCTCCTGCAGTCAAAACTGACAAAATCGAAAGTTGCGTCTTTCATGCATGAGTGACATAGGTAACTTATGCAGAGCTTACTACTTAGTCTTGGTCCTCACAGCGGCGTAATATGCGTAACGAAATAATAACTAAAGAAATATGCCCAACATTTGGTAAGCATATAGGATGAAAGGCTATATTAGTTCTGTGCAAATGTATGTAACAGGCAGAAATAGGCAAGCAACAAAAGTTGAAATCCGTCTGTCTTGCTGTGCGTAGGAGAGCTTTAAAATTATAAGATATAGCACCTGTAAGGTTGGAAATTTTATTTATTCTATGCCTTCTTCAGATGAGTAGTGTTTAGTTTCTATTTTAGAGCTAATAGGAGAGCTTAAAAATTATAAAATATACCACCTGCAAGTTGGAAAATTTTATTTATTTTATGCCTTTTTCAGATGAGTAGTGTCTAGTTTCTCTCTTAGGGATAGTACCCATTAAAACCGTTACTTCCTTTCTGAATTTTTTGTTAAAAACAATTTTATTTTATATTTTTTAAGATTTAATGGGTGTACAGCGTAACTCGAAGTCGAACACACTGAACTATAGCATTATTTATATAATAGAATTTATTCAATACCTTCTTAGTCAGCTTAATTTTTATGAGACATTGACCAACCATCAAATCGTATATTTATTATGCTATTTGCTGAAAGCCGCTTAAAGTTCATGGCTGGGATAGAGATTGAGACATCAGCTTTCTCAATTTGCCATACAGAATAGCAAACATTGGGCGTACATTAGCATATATAACACTGCCCTGCAAATCTGATCTTTTTCTGAAAGGATTTTTCGTGCTGAACGCAAATCCGGGCTCAAAAACTTCACGTTTTCGAGAAATTAGGGGTTGAAATTCTTACAAATAGGGATTTTGGCCCTTAAAGCAAAATGATGCAAGAAAAAAAATACAAACAGAACAAAAAAATGTAAAATTCGGTACATTTCAGTAAAATGTTATACTTAGGGGTTTTCGGGATCGCTTAATAACAATCTGAAGTCAGATTCTTAAAATTCGAAATAGCGGATCCAATATGACTGACATAAAAATTAAAAATTCATTATAATTCAATAAAACATGGCACCTAGATACAGATTTAAAGAATTTAAAATGGAGCATTCAATATGATGATCCCCAACATCCCCTAAGTGTGATGTTTCATTGAAATATTTTGAATTTTCAAATTTTTACGTTTTAATAAAACGTCTTTTTAGTTATCAACACACTCCCGCTTTTAGGGTTTATGCGAACAGTTTGGCATGGGACTCAACTTTAGGGGAATGGTAAAGCCTTTAATTTGTCAGGAAGTACTGGGTGTCTTCTCGCACTCCGTCATCGCATCCAAGGTCAGTGACGATGGAGAATTTAACTTCAGTGTTGTAGAAAACTTCGTCTATCGTAGATTCGACAACAACAACGTCAGGCGAAGAATCACGCTTGCAAACAGATGCTTTTTTGGGCTGCGCAAGCAAATGAGAAGTAAAGCCCTCTCAAGATCTATAAGACGCTGATACTCCCGATCCTATTGTATGGCGCAGAGCCATGGACCGTGATAGAGTCGGATGAAACAGCGTTGGAAGTCTTCGAGAGAAAGATTCTTCGCAGGATTTTCGGTCCTATTAGAGTCGTGTCCAGTATAAACCGCTATCTGTACGAGCTATTCGATGAGGTTGACATAGTCCAGCGCATAAAACTCCACCGGCTGCACTGGGCTGGGCACCTCATTCGAATGAATGAAAGAGCTCCAGCACGCATGTTTTACATGTGGTGCCCAAACTTGATTGGGTGGACGCCGAAATAGAGAACGACCGGGCACGCATTGGAATGACCAGGTATGGAGAGATCTCTCTGTACTTAGCATTCAAATGACTGGCGCCAGCGCGCACTGGACTATGGAGGCTGGCGCGCCTTCCTAAATGCGGTCATGACCGGAAGACGGTTGACGGCCTTTTAAGTAAGTAGTTTCTAATATGGGGAAAGTTTATTTTATGAGTTGTCTTTCGGTGCATAGTTACGTTTTGTTTGACGAAGTTTTGTTCCACTAATGCGTGAAGGTATACCTCCAATTTCTACAACTGAAGACTTCATTGAAAAATATATAGTTTCAATGCGCGCATTTAGTAGAACAACTTGATTACCAAAAAGTTATCGGCTGATGCTGGTGAATGAAATATGTATGTTCAATTGGAAACTTTGAGTAAAATAGTAATCATGAACACTTGTATTCCCCAGATTAATCAGTGCTCACTCATCAGAAATGCTTCAAGTGCATAAAATCGTTGGCGCTGAACATCAGATTATCAACTGATTTGTTTGGTTAAAAGTTTTATATTCAATTGGTCGCGATTTTCCGTTCAACTTTATTCAAACTTGTACAGGACTGAACTCTTGGTTGCACAAGTTTAATCACATTTATCAAGTTTAGCGATAAACATTTGTCGCCGCGACATATCAGCTTAACCCTTAGCCGACAATTTTTACACAGAATTGATTTAAGCGATTTCCACATCATTAATTTGTATTGCTTTTCTTTCGTACCATTTCATTGTTTACTCTTCTCATATGCACGCTCTACACTTATTGTTAAAAGAAAGCATTTTCAAACAGTCACGAAGTTTGTAACACTTTATGAACCGTTGTTGAGTGTGCACAAGGTTAGTTCCCGAAGTAGCTGACCTATAGAAGAAATTGGAAAAGCAGTCGCCTGATAAAATTTTTGTACTCGAAATGATTGGCTCTTTTGTGCCCTCCCGATGGAAAACTCTCAGTTTTAGGTTGGTAGTGATTCACTTAAGTTTTATTTTCAGTTGGGTCCATGGTGAGACCCATCATTAGGTGTTTCTGTGACCTGTCTATTAAAAGTCTACAGTCTGTTCTTTGGAGCTTTAGTGACAGTTTGTTGCACTTCACCAATATTAAACTTTATGTTTTTTTTTTTCACCAACTCATTGTTCAAAATAAATGGAATACACTTCTCGGCTAAACTTGAACATCAGTTCTTCGTCGATAAAACAGTTCTCATTAGATGTATTTCGCTTAGCAAGAGAGATCTTAAGTTCAGTGGGTGAAAAATGATGCAAATTTCTGGACGTGACTGGTCTTTAAATATAAAAGCACCAATGTTAAAGGGTATAAAGTTTTATTTTCCATTTTTTTAATATTGGTTCGAATGGCAACCAAGCCAGCTGCAGCTGTAAATGACGTCAACTTTGTATAGCCTGCATATATATATATGTGTGTGTGTGTGTGTGCAGGACACGTTCGTGTGTTAACGAGTTGGAAAAATTATTATTACATTATTATTTTGTCTGCAAGTAATTCAACAAACACACAACACAGCAACAACAAAGGATAACAACAAGGACAACAGAAGAATAGAAGAAGGAATGCAACTGTTTCACAATGTGTGTGTGTGTGTGTATGTGTATGTGTGCGTGTGCCATAACAATAAATTTCAATTTTTCACACTCATACACAAACACACATAAAAGGGTGTTCGTTTTTTTTTTTATATATAATTAAATAAATTGATATGAATTGAAGAAGAAGTCATTGGAGAACTTACTAAGTAGTATTGGAAGTCCTTTTTTTTAAAACAAATTTATTTCAGAATCATTCCAAATCATTTGGAAATTAAAATTTTTATTGTTTGAGATTTTATAACATAACATTTGTAAGATTTATGTGGGTTCAAGACCCATGAAGCATGATTGTTTACCCCCATCTATGCCACCAGCTTGATAGATCCAAGAAGTTTTCTACAACACTGAAGTTGAAATTCTCCATCGTCACTGACCGTCCAAGACGCGATGACGGAGTGCGAGAAGACACCAAGTACTTATTGTCTGTTCTCATTCACCGCTAGACCCATGAGCCGAGTCTGTTTTTCAATCTCTAAGAACGCCTTGTTGACTCGCCGTTCCTGCGTAAGCGAGCAGCATCACTTCCTTTTGGAAGATCGAACCCGACATACTCTGTATGTACGGGCACTGGCATAGGATGTATTCCCTGCCTGAAACCTCTCTTGGTATCAAAGGGGTCGGAGAGCTTTTTCCCCACCCTGACAACGCTTTGTGTCGGATAATCTTTGCCAGGATAGCTGGAGCAGACAGGGCGTCGTTATAGTCGAAAAATTGTTTTTTCCAAGATTTGGGGTAATGTGAATATTTTGTCACTTTCGGTGACCCCTGGTCAATGACCTTTGACACCCGGGGTCAATGACCTTTGACCCCCTTGGTCAATGACCTTTGACACCCGGGGTCAATGACCTTTGACCCAGGGTCACAGGTATAAATCATTCTGTAACTCTAACTGAATAATTTTGAATTTACAGTAATCAATGCCTAAAAGTATGCTACACAAAATTTTAATATTTTGTATCGCCCTCCTCGGCGATTCTCAAAAATTGATATACCCAAGTAGATATGAGCTATGCTTGCAACAACGGCCGCCGGCCGGTAAAATCGGCCGGAGGTGTTTTTTCCGGCGGCTGATGAATTTGGGCAGATGTGAAGTTGGCCGGAGCTGGTTGTTGAACTCGGCCGGCGGTTTTTGAATTCGGCCGGAGCTGGTTGAACTCGGCCGGAGCTGATCTTGGCCGGTGGTCGTTGAACTCGGCCGGCGGTTTTTGAATTCGGCCGGAGCTGACTTCGGCCGGAGGTGTTTTTTCCGGCGGCTGATGAATTTGGGCAGATGTGAAGTTGGCCGGAGCTGGTTGTTGAACTCGGCCGGCGGTTTTTGAATTCGGCCGGAGCTGACCATGGCCGGAGCTGGTTGAACTCGGCCGGAGCTGATCTTGGCCGGTGGTCGTTGAACTCTGCCGGCTGTTTTTGAATTCGGCCGGAGCAGATCTTGGCCGGCAATTGTTGAACCCGCCGGAGCTGATTTCACCGCAGGTTGTTGATTTCGGCCGGAGGTGACCCCCGGGATCCATGAACTTGACCCCCGGCATCATTGACCTTTGACCCCCGGGGTCAATGACCTTGACCCCCGGGGTCAATGACCTTGACCCCCGGGGTCAATGACCTTAGACCCCCGGGGTCAATGACCTTTGACCCCCGGGGTCAATGACCTTTGACGCCCGGTGTCAATGACCTTTGACCCCCGGGGTCAATGACCTTTGACCCCCGGGGTCAATGACCTTTGACCCCCGGGTCAATGACCTTTGACCCCGGGGTCAATGACCTTTGACCCCCGGGGTCAATGACCTTTGACCCCCGGGGTCAATGACCTTTGACCCCCGGGGTCAATGACCTTTGACCCCCGGGGTCAATGACCTTTGACCCCCGGGGTCAATGACCTTTGACCCCCGGGGTCAATGACCTTTGACCCCCGGGTCAATGACCTTTGACCCCCGGGGTCAATGACCTTTGACCCCCGGGGTCAATGACCTTTGACCCCGGGGTCAATGACCTTTGACCCCGGGGTCAATGACCTTGACCCCCGGGGTCAATGACCTTTGACCCCCGGGGTCAATGACCTTTGACCCCCGGGGTCAATGACCTTTGACCCCCGGGGTCAATGACCTTTGACCCCCGGGGTCAATGACCTTTGACCCCCGGGGTCAATGACCTTGACCCCCGGGGTCAATGACTTTTGACCCCCGGGGTCATTGACCTTTGACCCCCGGTGTCAATGACCTTTGACCCCCGGGGTCAATGACCTTTGACCCCCGGGGTCAATGACCTTTGACCCCCGGGGTCAATGACCTTTGACCCCCGGGGTCAACGACCTTTGACCCCCGGGGTCAATGACCTTTGACCCCCGGGGTCAACGACCTTTGACCCCCGGGGTCAATGACCTTTGACCCCCGGGGTCAATGACCCTTGACCCCCGGGGTCAATGACCCTTGACCCCCGGGGTCAATGACCCTTGACTCCCGGGGTCAATGACCCTTGACCCCCGGGGTCAATGACCCTTGACCCCCGGGGTCAATGACCTTGACCCCCGGGGTCAATGACCTTGACCCCCGGGGTCAATGACCTTGACCCCCGGGGTCAATGACCTTGACCCCCGGGGTCAATGACCCTTGACCCCCGGGGTCAATGACCCTTGACCCCCGGGGTCAATGACCCTTGACCCCCGGGGTCAATGACCCTTGACCCCCGGGGTCAATGACCTTGACCCCCGGGGTCAATGACCCTTGACCCCCGGGGTCAATGACCCTTGACCCCCGGGGTCAATGACCCTTGACCCCCGGGGTCAATGACCTTGACCCCCGGGGTCAATGACCTTGACCCCCGGGGTCAATGACCCTTGACCCGGTCAAAGTTCATTGACGCCGGGGGTCAAAGGTCAATGACCCCCGGGGGTCAAGGTCATTGACCCCGGGGGTCAAAGGTCAATGACCCCGGGGGTCAAGGTCATTGACCCCGGGGGTCAAAGGTCATTGACCCCGGCGGTCAAGGGTCATTGACCCCCGGGGGTCAAGGTCATTGACACCGGGCGTCAAGGTCATTGACCCCGGGGGTCAAAGGTCATTGACCCTGGGGGTCAAGGGTCATTGACCCCGGGGGTCAAAGGTCATTGACCCCGGGGGTCAAGGGTCATTGACCCCGGGGGTCAAAGGTCATTGACCCCGGGGGTCAAGGGTCATTGACACCGGGGGTCAAGGTCATTGACCCCGGGGGTCAAGGGTCATTGACCCCGGGGGTCAAGGGTCATTGACCCCGGGGGTCAAAGGTCATTGACCCCGGGGGTCAAAGGTCATTGAACCCGGGGGTCGAAGGTCATTGACCCCGGGGGTCAAAGGTCATTGACCCCGGGGACAAAGGTCAATGACCCCGGGGGTCAAGGTCATTGACCCCGGGGGTCAAAGGTCAATGACCCCGGGGGTCAAGGTCATTGACACCGGGGGTCAAGGTCATTGACCCCGGGGGTCAAAGGTCATTGACCCCGGGGGTCAAAGGTCATTGACCCCGGGGGTCAAGGTGATCGACCCCGGGGGTCAAAGGGGGTCACCTCTGGCCGAAATCAACAACCTGCGGTGAAATCAGCTCCGGCGGGTTCAACAATTGCCGGCCAAGATCTGCTCCGGCCGAGTTCAATGACTGCCGGCGGAGTTCAATAACCTCCGGCCAAGTTCAGCTCCGGCCGAATTCAAAAACTGCCGGCCGAGATCAACGACCACCGGCCAAGATCAGCTCCGGCCGAGTTCAACCAGCTCCGGCCATGGTCAGCTCCGGCCGAATTCAAAAACCGGCGGCCGAGTTCAACAACCAGCTCCGGCCAACTTCACATCTGCCCAAATTCATCAGCCGCCGGAAAAAACACCTCCGGCCGATTTTACCGGCCGGCGGCCGTTGTTGCAAGCATAGCTCATATCTACTTGGGTATATCAATTTTTGAGAATCGCCGAGGAGGGCGATACAAAATATTAAAATTTTCTGTAGCATACTTTTAGGCATTGATTACTGTAAATTCAAAATTATTCAGTTAGAGTTACAGAATGATTTATACCTGTGACCCTGGGTCAAAGGTCATTGACCCCGGGTGTCAAAGGTCATTGACCCCGGGGGTTAAAGGTCATTGACCCCGGGAGTCAAAGGTCATTGACCCCGGGGTCAATGTCTTCAGTTTTGGGAGTTCTCACAAGTCAATGCTCGTCATAAGGTTAGATTTTAGCTTAAAATAGAAACAGAGTATTTCTTCTCTTTAGAAAATATCACAGTGATACTCGCTATGGAGGTGAACATCCAAATTGGTATGCGTGGGTAGAGAGTTTTGAAAGTTAAAGCAGGGGCTATGGAGGTATGGAGCGCAAATATATAGAATTTCCTAAACAAATATTAGTTCAGCTTCAGATCTGAAATAATGTCATAAAAAAATCGTGTTCAGAGGCAAAACGACAGAGGTTTTAGGCTTCTTTTCCGGCTTTGTTTTCAAATTCACTTCTAAACATCTAACAAAAAAAAAGCACCCTTTAACGTACATAAGATATTAGTGCGGGCGTTTCAAGCTCACACACACACACACACTCGCATGTACACATAAGTGAAATAGTTCTGCAAAAAAGGAGCGCATTTGTACAAAATTTATGCACCCTGTGTGCGCGGGGTGAAATAAATAAATTTTCAAGACACACACACACATACACAGTACTACTTAGGAAAAACCCACAAGATTCGCAAGTTTCGTAAAGTTTTGGTTAGCCCACACCACACCAAACATTTCTGCCATCCACAACTAACTATCCATGAAGATTTCTTGCATTCATTTTTGAGAGCAAAAACTTGCATAGTAATAGCTTGTGGCCGCTGCCATGGTGTAGCAATGTGGAGTTGTAGCAGATTGTTCTTCTTTGTGTGCTGCTGCTGCTGCAAAATAAAACACGTAGCACAACTCTCCAAGATGTGGATTCATACAAACGTACCACGTACTCTAAACAAACGACCATGCGAAATTTTCTTACAATTAAAATTTGTTGCCTGGCATCATAATTTAACCATGTAGAAAGGAGTTGAAAGTGCAGATACATATGTATCTGTATCTGCAAAATTGTTACTCAAAACTCTGTGTCGTGGTTACTAAATCGCCTTTGGGGCGCATAACTCTGCTAGACTCTCAAATGGCTTAGTGCGACGTTGATGATGTTTGGGCTAACGAATGAAATTCACAAAGCAAAAACTGTTGCTGTTGGTTCCTGCTGCATATTTTGGTATACAACAAATCTGTGGAATTTCTTTTTTTAACTTAAAAACTTTTAAAAAGTGTATTTTCCAAATGAAAAGTTTTTATCGGGTAAAAATTTGTTTGCTCCGTGAGGCTCCAGACTAGTATTTGGTTTGTGTCATAAAATGGTTCAATGTGAATATATATTTGCAATATGAGTTGCCAATTCGTGCCATGTTTCCAGTTTTTTACGATTTTCAGGCACTAAGTCATATTCAAGACTCGTAGTTTTTTCCCTTTGGCATAAGAAGAAGTGGTGAAGTGGGAGATTGGGACTCGTTTGCTCAAGTTCACATTGTGAGAAAAGTTGTTGACTGCCATTCACTTGGGAATGGCCAACAATGATTCTTGTTACAAACGATCCAAGCAACTCACACGTCCGCTAGGACATATATCTCGTGGATAGCCTCTGAACTCAGAGGTGAGCTAACGTGAGAAGGCGAAAGGGACCCCCTCTCCTTAGTAAGGGGTTGGTGCGCTGGACCCGCCACTCTAACAGGAAAAGACTTCCAATGCCGTTTTGTCTGACTCAATCACGGTCCATGCATCAGCGTCTTATAGATCTTAGGAGGGCTTTACTTCTCATTTGTTTTCTCAGCCCAAAAAAAGCATCTGATTCTTCGCCTGATCTACAGGCTGACGTTGTTGTTGCTGGTTATCTCGGATCCAAGATAGACGAAGTCACTGACCAACCAAGACGCGATGACGGCGTGCGAGAAGACACCAAGTACTTCGTCTTGTCCTCATTCACCGCTAGACCCATGAGCCGAGTCTGTTTTTCAATCTCTAAGAACGAATTGTCGACTCGCCGTTCCTGCGTAAGTGAGCAGCATCATTTCCTTTCTGAAGATCGAGCCCGACATACTCTGTATGTACGGGCACTGGCGTAGGATATATTCCGCCAAGATTGAAAAAATCGCACGACAGAGCACTGCCCTGCCTGAAACCTCTCATTGTATCAAAGGGGTCAGAGAAGTTTTTCACCTCCGTGATAAAGCTTTGTGTGTTAGATAGCGTCGTCATGCAAAGACGGACAATCTTTGCCGGTATACCTAGTGCAGACAGAGCGTCGAAAAACTTCGATCGTATCGGCGTGTCGAAAGCGGCTTTGTAGTCAACAAATAGGTGGTGAATGTCTTTGTTGAACTTACGGGTCGTTTCCAAGATTTGGTGTAATGTGAATATTTCGTCACTGGTCGATCTATTTGGTGTGAAGCCACACTGATATAGTCTTATCAGAGAATCCGTATATGGCTTCAGCCTATTAAACAATACGCGCGACAGAATATTATATCCGATGGAAAGAAGACTTATTCCGCGGTAGTTTGCGCAAACCGCGAGGTCTCCTATCTTAAAGTCATTGGGTATGCGTTAATCGGACCACATCTTGCATAAAAGTTGGTGCATACTCCTAACCAACTCTGCTTCGCCGGTCTTAAATAACTCAGCAGGCAGCCCATCAGAGCCTGCAGTTTGTTAATAACTGAATCGAACTCGTTAGAGTCCGGTGGCTCTACAATGGTGTCATCATTAACTGGTGGTTTCGGTGTCATTTCTCTATCAGCCGAATTGTGCGCTTCATCGCCTCCAAGTAGGTTGGAGAAATGACTCCTCCATAATCTCAGTAATTCCTGTTCATCCGTTACCAGCTTTCCATTGTCATCCTTACAGAAAGTTATGCTGGGTTTAAAACCTTCAATCAGACGCTTGCCCTTTTGATAGAATTTTTGTGATTCATTTCTGTCACATAACATCGCAACATCTCAAAACTCCCGCCGTTCTTGCTCCTTTTTCTTGCGTCTGAAAAGACGTTTCTCCTCTCTTCGTTTCTCTCGACATCGCTCTCTAACAGCTCGCGTTGCCAATGAAATCCTTGGCAGCACTATCCATGAAGCGGGTGATATGTTTCCACTGCTCACATATATCTTGAGAAGACGGAGAGGTTTGCCGGAGCATTCGGGAGAGGGTTTGAAATCTATATTTAGTATATAAAAAATTAATGTTGTATATATCTTCCTTATAGACAGCCAAACCATCGAACCGATTGAACTGAAAATCACAGAAGAACTTCAGTTCAACCAGGAAAGGGTTTGTGTTCGGATTGTGTTAACTTTGGGGTCTGTTTACTTTACTTTGGTTTACATTTTCATTAAGGCTTAACTTAAAAGAGTTATCAACCCACCTCTCTTCTGTTTTTCTCTCTCTCTTACAGCATATTCTCCCTTCTCGACTGCAAGCTCTTCTCTACTTCTTGCCAATAATAATTGATATTTAATCAGATCAATCACATACATTGTTTTTAGATCGAACGAAAATTAATATTAAAAAACCTGAAGTGAAGGAAAAGTGGTTGGTTTAGTCTCTCCAATTTCTCTTATTATTACAATATAACCTTTTAAATAATCGATCGCACCTTTCCCATGGTTTGAAAGTCGAAACGCTATAGCAGTGAGCTATGAAATATCGTTAGTTGCAGTTAAATTTGCCTCTAATATATAGACGCGAGGTATACTAAAAACTGAGAATGCAAAATTTGTAAAAAGGGTTTTGAACGTTAATAAATAATAATAAAATAAAAAAATAGAAAATTTCAAACGCCAACGAGCCTGCGCTGCCCATAAACAATGTAATCCCAGTAGGACATCACACCCAGTGTTGTACAACTAATTAAAATATATGAATATGCAAATATGAACCTTTTTTCTGGACACAATCTACACAGTTTATGCAATACATTCAATGTTAATTACTATCGTTAATGTAAATACTAGAATCAGATACTCTCGCCTAAGCCCCCAAGGATAACTCAATTTAATATCCCCCTGCTTTTTCTCTTTCTTTTTGTTGTGGTAGTTAGTTGCTTTTGCATACAGTTTAGCTGTTGTTGGCATTCAATCCCCTATATTAATTTATAGGAGAAGTATGATGTGCTGCAGTTCGGTTTTGTGTGCTTGTTTAGTTTGTCGGGATTTTGGCGGTTTTGCGGTTGCATGTGTTTGTTATGTGGCTTGTAGCTGTATCCGGAATATCGAATTTGAAGGGCGAGTGTGTGCGTGTGTCTGTCATATTCACGACATATATTTTGCATTTTTTTTCAAAGCACTTTGCATACCCTACATAGATGGTATATAAATGGGTTTGCGCAGGGTTTTGTAAGACATGACTTGATTTTTTGAAGATTGATTCGTATATTCCAGCGGTTTTTCCATTAATCAAATATAAAGAGAAAATGTTCTTAAATTTTCTTTCAAACAGTTTGAGTTATTGGAAATGTCAGGTCTCGAGAAATTCGCTGTATAAAGTTTAGAAAAAATTGATCCAAGAACACTTCTTCGTCTTGTGTTACAAACGTCTTTGTTTAATAGAAGCTCGATTGCGCAGATAGACACCAAAAGAAGATACTTCAATGCTGGCAGTTTCGATTTCATCTCTCGAAGTAGCTCTCTTAGCCAAACTCAATCTGAACATCTCTGTTGAACATCTAAGAAAGCAGAACTGATTATACTCAAAAGCTTCTACAATGTGTTAGGAAGTGTGATTCCCCTTTTTGCAGTCTACCATGTTGGTGTCTAAAGCCAAACTGTTGATCGGGAATGGTATTCAGGATTCTCAATACAGATAAAATACAACACCAAGAAATATTCTTTTCAATATTTTGGAGCAAATCGGCAGCCCAAGTTTCGGAATCATAAATCGTTGCATAGATATTTAGTCCAAATTCGTGGTTTCCCCAAAAAACCGAGCACGACAACAATTGAGAATGTGTATGTGAAGCTCCCTTCCATCCAAGAAGTTTTTCATCCAAGTTAATCCACGCTACACAGCTGATTCACGAGGTCTTAACCCTTTTATGTATATAGTAAAAGAAGGTCTCAACCCTTTTATGTATGTAGTAAAAGAAGTCGCTGAGCACCCCATACATGAATTTTTCAGCTCAGAAACAGCTCTAGTCTAAATTAAACGGTGTCGATCATATCGGCTTCGCATGAAACGGAGATGTAGTCTACGTCTTATCAATTCCAAGAGTTCGGCACTTAAAGAAGGACGGATTGGATCTGTTGATTACTTCTGCTTAGTAAAGCCAGCTGCTTCATAAATATTGCAAGGGAATAATTCGATCTCATCTACCACGTTCGCAGCATAGCAAAGCTTCAGCTTGAGATAGTCTAAGCTGCACCTCGGCTAGAATGCACCGTAGAAGACAGTAGACGCCAAACAAGACAATGTCTCCATGAATACTGTTGACTTCATAGATCACTAACGGATGAGCATTGCAGTTGCATGCGGTTGATGGAAAGGGTACAGATTTGTATGGGGAAACTATGGACCTATTAAGTAAGATACATCAAGTATGTCATTTGAAGGTTCTATTTTTTATAGTAGTTCATAGCCGGACAGACGGACATATCTGTATTGAATTGATTTTGAAGGCAGCTCTTTTAGTGATCCGATTTGAACACTAATGGAGTAATTTATTAGGATTAACAAAAACAAAATTTTTTCTTCATACTAAAAATATGGGAACCACCCTTTCTAGTGGTCCAATCTGGAGCTAAATAAAATCATTTATAAGAATTAAAGTAAAAATAGATTAAAATTGTTTTTAAGTAGCTCTGAGCCAGCTTTATATATTTTTTGCTTTCTCATACATGGAAGGTGCTGTACATCACAACAACTCCGAGTAGCTAGTAGACGTCTAAACTTGAAACAAGTTTGTGACTCCCCCGCCCATCACTACTCTTAAAACGAATTCCCTTGACACCTATGGTTCAACTTCGAAACCAAATTACGCTTTAAGGTTTTTTGTATGAAAAACTTTTTATAGATGCTTTTTTTTAACAACTTAAAAGTTAAGAAAATGACTTCTTTGGGAAGGACACTCAAATTAGTTGTAAGCATAAAGGATATAAATGCTTCGACTTAACATTTGGTCTGCTTTTTATTTTATTTATAATAAATTGATATTTTTTTTTTTTTTTTTTTGGTTGTATCTCTTTCCAATTTTTGGTTTTTCATTTGAAATTTTTCACATTTGGCGTCTGTCGGACTGTCCGACTGGCTGTCTGTCTGTCTGTCTGTGTTTGAATTGCGGTCGAGCATGCATAAATTTGCATTTTATATGCATCCGGCGTTGTTGAGCATTTTCAATTAAATTAAATATTTATAAATAAATTATGTGATATTCCTGTGTGAAACTGGTTTAACGAAATTTTGGTGTAACAACTTAATTGTTAAATTATTTAATTCGTTTTAAAGTTTATATTTAATTCATGGCTTTCGCATGATTTTGCTTTATGAAATGCATAAACGGCAAAGTTCTCCTCAATTAATATAAGTCTTCTGCAAATGGAGATACTGTACTTGTGCATAATGAATGAATGTATGTGGAATAGTTAAGCTACTGAAGATGATTGACAAATTATTTAAATGATTCCTCAATTTGTTGTAGATGCAGTTTGATGAATTGTTCATTCTAGCTTTGTTTATTTACAGCTTGCAGAAAAATATATATATTCCAGTCGCATGCCTGAGAAGAAGTAGTTTTTAGTAATGAAAAGAAGTTCAACTTAGGAGGGAGCTTCGCCACGAAAGAAAGCGCTGATATAACAAAATTGAAGTACGTAATGCAGATTGGGCATATATTCGTGTCGAAAGCGGCTTTATTATACACATAGGTGGTGGATGGTGGCTATTATTATTATCATTGGGTAGTAGGCACTGCGACCTTGACAGGTCTATTGTGCCCTAACAGTTGTTGACTTACAGCAACTCATCCAGCCCTGCTGCCCTGAAAAAGGCCACTAGGTTTTTGGGATTAAGTGCATGCACCGCCCTTCCTGTAACGTGGTAATTGCCAAGATATATGTGCCTGGTTTGGGTCACAGCTGGGCAGTCTCCCAAGATATGCTCCGGAGTTTCGTCTTCCTCTAGACAGAATCTACAAGTGCTATCACTTTTGATTCCGATTTTACACAAGTGTCTTCTAAGTCTACAGTGTCCAGTCAGGAAGCCCGAAATCATTCTTAGATCGTTTCTTTTAAGACCAATTTTCCAAATTTCCAATCTCCTCTTGTTGTAAGGGCCTAACAGCTTTTTGCTCTGTCTAGAAAAAGTCGCTTAGTTTCTTTTCTTTCTGGACCCATGAAAGGGGACGCTGCCGAACTTACTGCTCTAATAGCCGCCTGGCTATCAAAGAAGATAGCGATGTTTTGGTTCTTGTGACCCCTATTTAAATTGAATTGAACGCATCTTTCTATTCCATATATTTCTGCCTGAAAGATACTTGTGGATTTCCCTTGTGATTCGAAGTATTTAGTGCGAGTTCCGAAAACTCCTTCACTCCGCCACTTCCTTCATCTGTTAGAGAGCCATCTGTGTACCAGCTAATTGCTCCTGGTTTGATATTGTAGTTCAGCGTTATGTTTCCCCATTCTTCTTTATGGCTGAGTCCTACATTAAATCTTCTAGTGAAGTTGTTCAATATGCCTAGGTTGTCACTAGGGTATTGCAGCAGTGGGTGGGCGTCTTTCATATTAACACTTCTTTGATTCCCGATACAGGTCTTCCTACTGGTGTTAATTCTTCCTACCCTAGCAATGGCTCGGTCAGCCTGTTGCTGGATATGAAGATGCAGCGGCATTAGATTTAGTAGCACGTCTAATGCCACACTAGGACAGGTTCGCTGCTGGCTCCTGTTATAGATATACAAGCGAACCTCTGAACGTTGTTCAGTTGCTTACTAGCTGTTGTCAATTTAGCTCTGCCCGCCCAGACAATGGCACCATATGTTATTATGGGTCTGACCATTGTGAGGTACATCCATTTCATTATTTTTGGGGTACACCCCCAATTCTTACCGGCAATGACTCTGCAAGTCATCATTGCCATAGTAGCTTTCCTCACTGTATGTTCTAAGTGAGTCTTCCATGTGACCTGTGACTAACTCTTGGTATGACTAGGCGTTTCACAATGCTACTGTAGGGATGAACGTCGTCTATATGGATGCGATATAAAGAGAAACGGAGTGCAGACAGCGCAACCTTGTAAATGTTTGGGATGTTATGCGATATAAATGTAGGTCTGACCGAAGGTTTTATAATGTTCTACAAAGACAAAAACGTAAGCCTGGTCAGTTCTCCATCCGATTTATATGCGCCTGTTACGGTCACAATTGGACCATTAAATCGTTATGAATGCTAACATTCGGTCGTTCTTTGAGCTTAGCTTCGTTCATTTTGCCGCTGCGATGGAATATCCTGTAGTGGAGTATCTAATATCCAAGCACACCAATTTGGATATATTTCAGTCGCTGCTGGAACAATCGTTGCACCTTAATATGGAAATAAGGACAGGGAAGTATGTAGAGGATGCCATAGACATATTTTTTTGGCAAAATAAAGATTGCAGCATCAATAGTTGCAGCAAGTATTCCACTTACAAGTGAGATGCGTCAACTAATCTCCGAAAAAAGACGACACTGTTCTAGGTGGATGAGATCTCGGCACACGCTTGACAAGGCAGCTTGGAACAATGCAAAGATGATTCTCCGGCGAGCGTTGTGTGATTACATAGGCACGGGAAGCAAAGCGACGCACTCACAGGTGCACCAGGAAGGCGCCTCTAGCAGATGCTAATGGAGTTTGGTGCAAAACAAACTCGGAACAGGCTGAAGTGTTTGCGTAACATTTATCTGAATGTTTCAAGCCTTTTCAGCCTATCCAGCCAGCAGGAGGTACCTCGAGTACCTCAGGAGACACTACAACAAACGCTTCAAATGCGATTGCTGAGATAGTTGGGCGCCAGAATTTGAATAGAGCGCCTGGGTACGATGAGATATACTATGCTATCTTGAAAGCATTAGTTTTTAATGGTATTGTGAGGTTACAACACTTTCCAGATCCAGCGCTCCATAGGCCAATTAGTCTCCTCCCTTCGATCTCGAAAGTGTTTGAGAGACTAGTTGCTGCCCGGATTGTTACAATTTTGGAGATGAAGAGTATAATTCCTGAACATCAGTTTGGGTTTTCGAACAGCTGAATGTCCATTCCAGCCGATACAATGGCGAACTCCTGCAACACAGAAACCGTTTGGCCAAGAAGCCGGCTCCATAGGCGTCAGCCTTTTAACCTCATACAGCGAACTCCTCGATCTCGGATAAGTTGCTGCTGAATTTTCTTTACCATCGGGCTCTCCGTTCTGTTATGATAAGCGTCTTTATATAAATTATCTATCACGAGGAGAAAGTTCAACATAATACAATCTGCCGCAAAAGTTTAGATGATAGAGATGATGTCCTACTATCGCTTCACCATAAAGGTCGTCGAACATCTTCAATTTAAATTTAAACAAGTAAGTTTCTACGCGAAGAATATCAGTTTTGGTGCTCATTAACACATTACGCATATATTAATCTATCTTCAATATATGCACACAAAAATATGCAAATTTTAAACCAAATATACATCATGTACGCCAAGTTGAAGTTTGCCCTTCGGCAGTGTTGTTAATATCTCAACTTTTACCTTAGCAACAGCAACAACAACGATGACGACGAAGCGAACTACAGGGAAGTAAAGGAAGTAAAGAAACAAGTTAGGTTCTTGTTTGAACAAGATGTGCATACTTGCGGTCCGAACTTTTGAGCTCGACAAGTTGAAAGTATTTTGTATTTCAGAAATAACTACGTCAAAATTTTAAACTACAAAATAACAACAACAGAACAATATACTCGTACACCGACTAACAAGCCTCTGAGCTGAGTCGTGAGTCATTGACTCAACTTAACTCAACTTCACAGAGTTATAGCAACAGCTCGGTTCGTATAAATGAATGAATGTGGTATAAAGTTTATAAAACAAAATTTCAAAAATACTTCAAAGCAAATAGCAGAGAAATTTACATTTCTTTTGTAAATAGTTGAGACGCGACATATATTGGGACACATATGCCGTTGTTGGTGTCTCATAAGCTGTGAGGGTAAGTGAGTGAAGTAAGAGTAGGCTAGCACTCCCACTATTCGATTCTCTCCGCTTCAAAGTCGTCCCCGTTTTCGTCACGGTATACATTTTCATTAAGCCGACTTAACCTATCTTCAAAATTTAATCACAAATACTTTGATCACACAATTCTTTTCAATACTATTCCGAAGAATTCATCTAATGGCTACAAAAGAACTAAGGGACACACTGTGGGGAAATAAAAAACGCTGTGATATTAGAGTATCTTACAAAATGTAATTCCTTATACAACTGATCTAAATTAGAGCAACATATCTCAAATGACCAAAGCCAAAAGAAAAACCATGGTTGTCGACAACAATGGAAATCCCGGCAAAAGTGATAAGGAAATAGCAGAAACATTCGCTAAACATCTACAAATTCGGAATATGACCAAGAAACAATGACAGAGGTGAACAATTACCTAAGCTCAGCCTTTTAAATGAGCTTGCGTTTAGCACCTTCTACAGTTGTATATGAATAAAACGAAGAAATCACCAGTTTACGACAAAATTTTTTTATAAGATATGACTTGATTTTTCATGTTTGACTCGTACGTTCCAGCGGTTTTTCCAGTAATCCTGCTATCCTACTAATATTATAAATGAGAAAGTTTGTAAGGATGTATGGATGGATGAATGGGTGTATGGATGGATGTAAGATTATATGGATGTATGGGTGGATGAATGGATGAATGGGTGTATGGATGTATGGATGCATGTAAGGATGTGTGGATGGATGTATGGATGGATGTATGGATGGGTGTATGGATGGATGTATGGAGGGATGTATGGATGGATGTATGGAGGGATGTATGGAGGGATGTATGGATGGATGTATGGATGGACGTATGGATGGACTGATGTATGGATTTATGGATGGATGGACTGATGTATGGATGGATCTAAGAATGTATGGATGTATGGATGGATGGATGTATGGCTGTATGGATGGATGGATGGATGGATGTATGAATGTACAGATGTATGGATGTATGGATGTATGGATGTATGGATGTATGTATGGATGTATGTATGGATGTATGTATGGATGTATGTATGGATGTATAGATGTATGTTCCTCTCTTACGGCTAAACCGCTTAACCAATTGGAATGAATTTTGGTATAGATATAGATGGGATGATGGAAAAGAACAAAGGCTACGTTGGAGGGGGCGTTGCCCACCCCCCTCATATAAGCAAAAACAAAAATGTTTCATATCTTTGCATCTATTTAAAGTATAGAGATAAAATTTGGTATACATGTTAAGAAGATCAGGAGAAGTAAACTTGTTAAGTTTGGTCAAAATCGGAGAGGGCGATAGAAGAAGATATTGCAATGACGGCAGTTTCGATTTGATCTCTCGAAGTAGCTCTTTTAGTCAAACTCAATCTGAACATCTCTGTTAAACATCTAAGAAAGCAGAACTGATTATAATCAAAAGCTTTCAAAATGTGTTAAGAAATGTGATTCCCCTTTCTGCAGTCTACCATGTTGGTGTCTAAAGCCAAACTGATGATCGGGAATGGTATCAAGGATTCTCAATACAGATAACATACAACACCAAGAAATATTCTTTTCAATATTTTGGAGCAAATCGGCAGCCCAAGTTTCGGAATCATAAATCGTTGCATAGATATTTAGTCCAAATACGTGGTTTCCCCAAAAAAAAATATGAAGCTCCCTTCCATCCAAGAAGTTTTTCATCCAAGTTAATCCACGCTACACAGCTGATCCACGAGCTCTCAAACCTTTTGTATTTAGTAAAAGAAGTCGCTGAGCACCCCATACATGAGTTTTTCAGCTCAGAAACAGCTCTAGTCTAAATTAAACGGTGTCGATCATATCGGCTTCGCATGAAACGGAGATGTAGTCTACGTCTTATCAATTCCAAGAGTTCGGCACTTAAAGAAGGACGGATTGAATCTGTTGATTACTTCTGCTTAGTAAAGCCAGCAGCTTCATAAATATTGCGAGGGAATAATTCGATCTCATCTACCACGTTCGCAGCATAGCAAAGCTTCAGCTTGAGATAGTCTAAGCTGCACCTCGGCTAGAATGCACCGTAGAAGACAGTAGACGCCAAACAAGACAATGTCTCCATGAATACTGTTGACTTCATAGATCACTAACGGATGAGCATTGCAGTTGCATGCGGTTGATGGAAAGGGTACAGATTTGTATGGGGAAACTATAAACCTATTAAGTAAGATACATCAAGTATGTCATTTGAAGGTTCTATGTTTTATAGTAGTTCATAGCCGGACAGACGGACATATCTGTATTGAATTGATTTTGTAGGCACCTCTTTTAGTGGTCCGATTTGAACACTAATGGAGTAATTTATTAGGATTAACAAAAACAAAATTTTTTCTTCATACTAAAAATATGGGAACCACCCTTTCTAGTGGTCCAATCTGGAGCTAAATAAAATCATTTATAAGAATTAAAGTAAAAATAGATTTAAATTGTTTTTAAGTAGCACTGAGCCGGCTTGATATATTTTTTGCTTCCTCATACATGGAAGCTGCTGTACACTGAATTTCTCCTAAACTATAAACTGATCTAATTAAACATTTTGTCAGCCCGACAGAATTATGCATTAATCCTTTGAATAGTTGACATCAATCAACTTTAGTTCAAATAAACATCATATCTTAAATTTTTAATTACTTTTGCTCTGCCATTTGTTTGACTGTCTGTCTGTCTGTCTGCCGGTCTATCAGTTGATATCGGAGAGTCTATGTGCAACATTTATAAATAATGCATTGAAATTTATTTCCATTTCATTAATTGACATTTGATGAAATAATGTGCAAAATTATGCAAAAAAAAAACCAAAAACATTTTGTAATTCTGACATAATCGATGATGAGCAGTCGAACATTTAATAGCTTAATCATCATCAGCTTACAATGCTTACATTACATGACATTACGTAATAAATTGACAGGCGCTACTTGAATGCATTGTCGAATGCCTAAATAAAAAAATTGCAAATTTAATTTTGAAGCCGGACGGACACCATCGAACTGGCCATCAAAAATGCTATAACATAACGAACGTGCCTCGAATTTGTTGAATTTAATTGCCAAAACTGTGCGCTAACCAGGCGTCCAAATAAAATTCGATTGCAGTAGATTTAATTTGTTTCTTTAAACCAAATATTAACAAGGTAATTGATTGCCTGATGAGAAATATAGTTTAAAAAAAAAAAGAATTCCTTTGCTGCTAAAACAATTTGCAAAGTGCAAATAGTTTGTGTTGTTTTATTCTAAATTCAATCAAAATATTGCACACGATGACATAATACAAAGGAAATCAAATCAAAATTTGTTCAAGATAAACTCAAATACAGTTTTCAATCCAATAAGTAAATCCACAAAGGATATATAACACACTCAAACATCGACCAACTAAAGCGCAAAAAAAGCAACACGTAATATAAAAATTTACGACATGAATGCATAAATCTGGGCACATGAGAAAACTGTAGTCGTATAAGAAAATAAACCACAGTACTTTGGCAATAATTCGTTTGGCAGAAATGAGCTGAAATCCTAGGCAAAGGTAGTAGCTCTGCATATGTATATACATGTACATATGTCCCTATTAAGTATGAGGCAGATTGGATTAGATTGCCTTCTTTTAGATTTCAAATGTTGTATGTGAGTGAGCCAAGCGAAGTGAAGTGAAGCAAATGCATATGTCGTCCTCGTCCTCGTCGTCGTCCTCGACGACTGAGTCTGACTCCAACCAATGCCATTCAATGCCATCAACACGAATACACTTTCTGCTGAACTCATTTTGTTTCATTCTTACTTTGTGTTGCTGAAATTTTCAAAAAACAAAAAAAAAAAAAAAAAAAGGTTGGTTTAAAAAATAGGCAATATCTTGCCCCAAAAATTTATGAAAAACGTGTAAAAACTATTTTAACAACTATCAGAAATGTATCCATATCACACTACTTTGGACCGCAAGGATTCGATCTGCTGAAGTACATCCATACTAAAAAATTATTCAGTTCTAACTTCAAATCATTACCCTCAGATATACTAGATATTGCAAACGACCGAAGGATAACAAGAAATGACGCTGCAATCGAATGTGATCGACTTCAATATAACCCGTTACCGCATTGATCCTTCAATTTTTAGCGGCATATATTCCCATCTTCTATACATATATATATTCTAACTGTAAACGGCACGCTTTGCTGCGCCCAGTAACACAATTACTTCACCCGATCCCATTAACATGTATACTAAATTTCATCCTTGTATCTCAAATGGATGCAAAGTTATGTTGAATTTTGTTTATTGCTTGTATGGGAGGTGGGATATAGCTCCCTCCGATTTGTACCAAACTTCACTCGAACACTCTTTTTAATGAACTGAAGTTCGTTTTGTTTGTGGGAATAAATAAGAACAGAAATCTTTTGGATTATTTTGGATCATGTAAAGGCTCGTTGGAATATTGCTTATAAAAGATGATTGAAGGGCGATTATTGACAAAGGACCTTCTTGAAAAATGTGCCGTCAACTTTAACACCTGAGTATATCTTTGTTTTAGAGGACTTGATGCTCTTACTGAGAGCATTCGAAGATGCCACTCTGCAGACATCAACAAGTACATCAATAACGGTATGCACAGTTAAATTGAAGGCGAAAAGTCACGAAAGTAGCAACCTTTTTAGAGCCTCACTTAAAAAAATGGGCGCAACTGTGAAGCTGTATTTAAACACTTGCATTCTGAGTATAGTTTCTTCGTGGTGAAGGTTTTATCAAGATGCTTTAATTCTCCAAATATTTCATTTACAATTAAACAAACCTCGTATAATATTCTTTTCTTTCTCATTTCATAGCAAATTCTAAGCGGAATAGACAAGTAAATCCATTCAATAGGCGTGTGGAAAGGGATCTAGAGAGTAACTCTCATTGCAATCTGTATTTCGTTTGGTTAGGAACAAAAGTCAAGTGTGTCTCCATGTGTGTGTGTGTGTGTGTGTGTGTGTGTGTGTATAAAGTTGCATTAAGTCGGATTTCTTTACCATATTGCATACATAGAGCCGCAGGAAAAACAAAAAATCAAAAAAAAAAAAAGAAAAAAAGAAAAGCTCTCAGACTTGTGATAAGAAAACGCGGCTGCAACACACATGAAAATCTTCGTCATGTCTATGGAAAATTGTAAAACCTACTTTTCAATTTTGACTCTTTGTAAGTCGATTCAGATCGAAAGAACCTAAAAAAAAAAAAAAAAATTTAGTTCAATGAGCATATTGCCTAAAAGTAGTCTTCATAAGCTTCTGAAAAGTCGTTGCATCAGGAGAAAATAGACGAAAAAAGGAAAAAATTTTATGCACTAAGAAAATAAAGAAAATAGCGCAGAAAGTTGTAAGTGGCACAAATTTGGTTAGGAAAAATTCAAAGAATACAAACCAAAAAACAAGAAGAAAAAAAGAGAACCTCCACTTAAATAAACACGCACTGAAAGCAATGCATGCCAATGTACACTGAGCGAAATAGCATATTTTTATATAAGACAGTTATGTATTAAGAGTTGATCCATATGGCTTTTCACGCTTTAAAAACAGTATTGATCGTATTGCAGCACTAGTATAACGGTATTGCAGTCCTAATATAACAGTATTACAGCACTAGTATAAAAGTATTGCAGCTCTAGTATAACAGTATTGCAGCTCTAGTATAACAGTATTGCAGTCCTAATATAACAGTATTAGAGCACTAGTATAAGAGTATTGCAGCATTAGTATAAGAGTATTGCAGCACTTGTATAAGAGTATTGCAGCACTAGTATAACAGTATTGCAGCACTAGTATAAAAGTATTGCAGTCCTAGTATAACAGTATTACAGCACTAGTATAAAAGTATTGCAGCCCTAGTAGTTATGCTAAGTTGTTTCTTCATATGTTTGCCAGGCAACATTTGTGCTTGTAATAAATATTAATAGAACACCATCTACGTTTGCTATAATTTGGTAAGCATCTCCATTTTCAAACTCCATATTTTTCAGTGTATTCTTATTCAATAGTCAAGTGAAACTAAAAAAAAAAACGGATTTGTTATCTGCAAGTAAAATGCGTCAACTAACTAAATATTGAAGTTCCCAAAGTTTGCAAAGCATCACAAATGAAACATGGAGAAAAAAAAAGATTTTTTTCAAGCTTTATGCGAGTGTCAGCTCTTAAGATCAGAATTTGAAAGAACTTGATTCCTTAACAAGTTACACAAAACAAAAAAGAAAAATGTATCATTTAATATTTGCTCAAGAATGGATGAGATCTTGATGGATCACAGATTAGACGATTGATCAAAGATACAAATTTTATCGAAGCCATGAATGAGTTCGAAAAGTGAACATTGAAATTATTTATTTTTGTAATCCAAAATTTTTTAAAATCAAAAAATCTAAAGCAAGCTCTTCATTCAAGAAACTTCTATAAGAGGAAATATTTTAGGGGATTCACATTAACTAATATAAAATAAGTCCTGTGAAGAAATATATACTTGAGCGAATTTAGAAGCTGTGTGTTATATAAAAACAGAAACTGCTTAAAAAAAAAAAAAACCCAGAAAAGAGGAACAAATTGGGATAGCGGCTACCCCATCTAGTGGTCCGCTATAGAATATTTTATAAGGAATAATGTAAGACAGATCTAATTTGTTGTTTCTAGATAAATTAATAAAGGTGTATCTCAAAATATACCGCACTTTTTTCCAGGGCCACCCCCTTGGAGAAAGGGACATTGACATTCCCTTAAAAAAGTGGACGTGGAGTTATAGCGTTCAATGTGACAAGATGCAAGGAATAAGTTCTAAAATACTAGAGTGACGCAGATTTTCAAGCATGAGACTAGAATGCTGCGGAGGTTCGTTTGAAAATGTGTAGAGGTGTCATCAGACCAATGAACGCTTCCATTGCGGCAGAAGGCCAGACAAGCTGTTGCAGTGGATGACTGTTATGTATAGATTCATGAGATCATTTTCGAAGAGGTACTCCAAGTCTCGCAAAACGAACAGAAGCCTATAGTTGGCTTAGTTAGAACTAATTGAAGGTGAGGATTCCAAATAAGATTTTTATGTATAGTAACACCCAGAAAATTTACTTCATTGAAGAATTTTCAATACAATATTTTGCTTTGGATATAAAGTCTTCTGCTGAGGTCTTGATTGGCATACACATCAGAGACATCATTTAAAATTAAATTTTCTGATTTAGGCGGTGAATATAACAGCTACAGAGGCAAATCACTTCGCAACACTCGATTTACCACGCTGATGCACTAATTTGTCAATGCGTCGCGCCTAATATACTAACTTTCTTTCGTCATCATATTGTACCCGTTTGAATCGGGTATGTTTAAAAATTTATCAGCTGATCTACAGCTAATCCACAGCTGACGCAAGATGTGCTAATTTGTTGGAAAACATCATGGGATTGGTCAATCGTTTCTAGCAAGGTTATGTCTATGGGTACTGTATAGCGAAGAAGGTCATGACGCGGTTTACGTAAAAGGTCATCTTTTCCAAAAGTGGCACCTAATGTCCAGTTAAACAAACAGAACTACAAGAGGTGACTCAAAATTTCCTGAACTTTATTCCAGGGCATTTTCTTAGTGAGAACCTACGTTGGAAAGGGACATCTTTCATTGACATCTTCTTCTAAATTCCATTAATGAAAAAAAATGTACAGTTATATGAGCTCATCTGGAAATCGATCAATTGGAAATTGGCGATACCTAAACCGAATAGAAATCAATCATCAATAAAAAATAACTTCTTTCTCCATAATTTAGAGGGTTTTTAGCCAATCAATGACATGATTTTGAAGAAACATTTGACCACGTGTCATGGAGAATAGTTCCATAAAGTCTTCCATTGTATAATTCGAGTAACCTCCATCATCAGAGGTGTGTTGGTGCTCATATTTTCATTAGAACCCTCGCAAATGCTTACATAAAATGAGGTGACAAACTGCGACAATTTTCTTGGTTTTTCTTCTTCTTCTTCTTCGTTTTACAACTTACAATTTTTTCACAATTTTTCTTTTTTAGGAGATTTTTTTTTTTTTTGCGTTTGCGAACATGATTTTTGCTATAATTTTCCAAAAGGATTTGCGATTGGCAAAATTACTTCCTAAGCTGAATCGAAGCCGAAGACAAACAGGAACTGCTGCCGCTACTACTGGTATGTACACTCGTAGAAATTGTCTGTTGGTTGTTCTTCTAAAAAGCCTTTTAGCACGCACACACACATACACAGAGATGCAGCGAGATAGAGCGACCGACAGACAGACAGACAGATAGACAGACTAACTGTATGCCTTCTTCAAAGGCGTAAAGCTTGCCTTATTTGCTCTAAATCCTGATAGGGTGTTGAACGAGTATAAGAACGAGAAAAAATCCTTTTGCACTGCTCGATATGTCAGTGACTCGACTCGCTTTTATCCTTTGGCTGACTGGCTGGCTAGGCAACTAGGCTTGCTTGCTGGCTTTGAGTGTTTGTCCTGTGCCTGGCATGTTTGTCGGTTAGTTTTTTTGGCGTTTGAGCTTTGAAGGCATGTTGTGTAGGAAATAGAATAGAAAAGCAAAAAAAAAAAAAAAAGCCTATTTGAGGTTGTACTATTCCTTTATCTCTGATATAGACATGCTGTTCAAAATCTGTTGAAAATCGAGCACAGCTGCTGCCTGCTACAAACTCTCTTCCACGCTTAAGCTGTCGTCATTTCATCGTGCTATAATATATTGCCACACTTACACTATTGCTTCGAACTTGCAACTGTTGTAGGTTGAAGAAAGGCGTTGATGCATGCAGCTTACAATACTTCAAATATATATTTTTGGGTGGGGGTAGAGAAATTCTGCTTCGACGCCTACGGCTGGCTGGCTAATGCCGGAGATAATTTACAAGCAACGATTTCTAAATGCGCCTAAGTCATCAATACAGAACGACAGCGACAGCTTTGCACAGAAGCGCTTAACATAATTTTAGGCTGCTAGTGTAAAATGCATTACTGTACGTTTGTACGTGAGAATTTTTTAAGCATGATAAACACTAAGCGTTGTTAGCTATTTTGTAACATGATTAGCACCTTCCACAAATGAGCACAAAACGAAATATCCTGCAATGTCTTCAGAAGACCGGTTAAGAATTCTCTTTACATGCTCAAAATTTCCAACCCAGAGAATTTCTGGTTTAATATTATTTCGCGTTCACATTTCAGATGAGTTCCCTTCTGTTCTCAGATCATGCTAAGCAAAATAGCTGAGAACACTAAGAGTTGTTAGCTATTTTGTAACATGATTAGCACCTTCCAAAGCTGTTCTTAAGAAATGAGCATCCGGCAATGTCTTCAGAAGACCGGTTAAGAGTTCGCTTTTCATGCTCAAAATTCCCATCACAGAGAACTTCTGGTTTAATATTATTTCGAGTTCACATTTCTGATGAGTTCCCATTTGTTCTCAGATCATGCTAAGCAAAATAGCTGAGAACACTTAGAGTTGTTAGCTATTTTGTACCATGATTAGCACCTTCCAAAGCTGTTCTTAAGAAATGAGCATCCGGCAATGTCTTCAGAAGACCGGTTAAGAGTTCGCTTTTCATGCTCAAAATTCCCATCACAGAGAACTTCTGGTTTAATATTATTTCGCGTTCACATTTCTGATGAGTTCCCATTTGTTCTCAGATCATGCTAAGCAAAATAGCTGAGAACACTTAGAGTTGTTAGCTATTTTGTACCATGATTAGCACCTTCCAAAGCTGTTCTTAAGAAATGAGCATCCGGCAATGTCTTCAGAAGACCGGTTAAGAGTTCGCTTTTCATGCTCAAAATTCCCATCACAGAGAACTTCTGGTTTAATATTATTTCGCGTTCACATTTCTGATGAGTTCCCATTTGTTCTCAGATCATGCTAAGCAAAATAGCTGAGAACACTTAGAGTTGTTAGCTATTTTGTACCATGATTAGCACCTTCCAAAGCTGTTCTTCAGAAGACCGGTTAAGAGTTCTCTTTACATGCTCTGGTTTAATATTATTTCGCGTTCATATTTCTGATGAGTTCAACTAGGACCCATCTCTACTCAGATCCCTAAAAACATCAGTGATACGTTTCTTATTGCCATTTTCGAAAGACATTCTGAGAAAGACATTTATTTATTTAAAGTTATCTAAGAAATTTTCATTCGTTTTAGGAGAAATGGAAATAGACTTAATAGGTCTATAATCTCCAATGAAGATGTATGTGAGGGACATTTTTATCACCCTTTACATATGAGCATGAGAAAGAATCGTCATGTATCAGCCGTATTAACTAGATATGGCCTTCTATTTCTTCTTCATCTTCTTCTAAAGACTAAAATTGCCGCCTCGGGGCACGTGCTTTTCGACCGATTGAAGACGTCAAGAAATATACGTTGATAGAGGTCAAGGCCATCCCGGAAAGAGTCTATAAAAAGTTTTTGAATGTTATTTTGAAGTTTGGATGATACAAATTTTTTCATTTTATTTTTAAATTTCCGATATTTTCTTGATAGCGTGTATATACCGTTATAATGCATAAGTTGTACCGTTAGGCAGGCAGTAGATCTCCGTTCAAGGTGATCTATATTTGCTAAGTGGACACTCATAATTATGTGAGATCTTAAGGGACGTTCCCTACCATAATATGTGACACTTTTTTTTTTTTAATTTTTTAACGCCCTCCCGCATTGGTGAAAACCCGTAGTATAGGACAAGACCACATTGTGACCAAGCAAGGTATTTTGAAGCAGAAGAAATTATGCCAGAAAATAAGACACCATAAATCGTTATCGCCTACGATAGAAGATTGACTCTCGCCAGCCACATCATATATGAAGAATGAAGCACCTGAAACTTCTCCAATTGAACACTGTAAAAGTTTAAAGTAAATCCTGAATTTGATCGAAAAATCACCTTCATTTATTTTAACTTTAAGGGTTTATTGAACAGCAACAGACACGTTTGTCACACATCGAGCGACGCCATTGCATAAATAAAAAGTGACCGTGTGGTATAGATATCATGGAGGACCAGATGTTATGGGTCCAAATTTCTATTTGAGGTACAGCGATGAAATTTAATATACATGGCAATGTCTTCGGATGAAGTAAGTTCCATTGGACAAGGGTAAAGAGTTTCGATTTACTTAGCGAAGCCGGCGGGGTTCAGCTAGTTAAATATACAATTTTTATGGATTTATTGAAACCATTTATTGATATCGAGAGAAACGGAGAGAGGTCAAACACCTTTTCAGACGCAAGAAGAAGTAGCAATAAGGCGGGAGATTGTTCGTCTTTGCATGACGACGCTATCTAATACACAAAGCTTTGCCAGGGTGGGGAAAATCCTCTCCAACCCCTTTGATACCAATAGAGGTTTCAAGCAGGGCGATGCTCTGTCGTGCGATTTTTTTAATCTTCTGATAGAATACATCCTACGCCAGTGCCCGTACATACAGAGTATGTCGGGCTCAATCTTTCAAAAGGAAGTGATGCTGCTCGATATCATCGGCACGCAGGAACGGTGATTCAGCAAGGCGTTCTCAGAGATTGAAAAACATTCTCGGCAAGACGAAGTACTTGGTGTCTTCTCGCACTCCGTCATCGCGTCTTGTAGAAAACTTCGTCTAACTTGGGTCCGAGATAACCAGCAACAACAACGTCAGCCTGGAGATCAAGCGACGAAGCACGCTTGCAAACAGATGCTTTTTTGGGCTGCTTAGCCAAGCAATTGAGACGCTGATACTCTCGATCCTACTGTATGGCGCAGAGGCATGGACCGTGATTGAGTCAGTTGAAACAGCGTTGGAAGTCTTTCAGAGGAAGATTCTTCGCAGAATCTTCGTTTCTATTCGTCGGCGACGAGTTTAGGTCCCGTATGAACCGCGAGCAGTACGAGCTACTCGATGAGGTTGACATAGTTCAGCGCATAAAATTCCAGCGGCTGCACTGGGCTGGGCAACTTATTTGAATGGATGAAAGAGGAGCTTCAGCACGCATCGTTTACATGGGTTTACATTGGAGGATGCCGAAATAGAGGACGACCGGGCACGCGTTGGACCAAGTGTGTAGAGATCTCTTCGTACTTGGCATTCAAAACGACTGATTGGTCTACGATGTCATCTGTAAGACTTCTGTTTAAAGAGAAAAAAAAAAACAATTTCAAATGTTGCTAAGGGTGTTACAATATTAATCAATTTCCGAAGAGGTTAAAAATTAAAATACCAGGCGGACAAAACCGTAAACGTTAATGTATAAACTCCTTCGTTAAGTCACAGCTGCTATAGTACAATCGCTGTAAACCCACTGATATAGCCAGTTGGGTTAATTGATATTTTGGCTAAGCTTAATATTCATAATTAGTAAAATTTCATGTCTGGCTCTAAGTATGCGTATATACATATGTGTGTGTGTGTATGTGTGTGTGTGTGTGGCTATAACAGCTATAATGCATATTGTTGCACTGCAAGTGAGTAAGTAAACAGACAATTGCTAATAAATATTTCATAATTCTGTAGTGCAGGCAATTAAAATTCAGTTGTAAACTGCTGGAATCCAAATCCACTTAGCCAATTCACCCGAAGAGAGATTAAGTTGCGAGTAAATGAGAACACAACAGTGTGGTGGCATAGTATACGTACAACACAACTGTATGATGCACATAACTTGTGGCCTTACATAGCTTACATAGCTCTACTAATTCTTGTGGTGACCCATAAAGTTTTGTGAATAGTAAAAAAAAAAAACAGGTAAAATAATTTTAAGGATATTTGCATAAAATGTGCAGGACATGAAGTATTGCAGGCAATTCTCTTGCGTACAAAAAAGCCAACTCAACTCAACTCAACGAGTATTTATTTGAACCTCAATTCGGCTTACAGACCGCTTATTATTGTTCGCCACAGACACTGACTACTGGCAACATCAGTGGATGGTTGTTGGCCACAGGTAATATTAAATGAATTCATATACGAAGCACAACAAATCTTCTTCTTCTTCTTCTGTTTGTTTGAAATAAATTAAACGTTTTCAAAATTAAATTCTTGCATACACTGCATCACAGGATATATTAATTATTAAGCGTTATACTATGTAGTATACGAAGATCCATGAGCAGGTAATCGAGTAGAGTTTATGAATGAAACCTGGAACACAATCGAAGAAGTTTCGGCGATTTTGATGTAATTTAGAAAATTTTAAGAAACAGCTTTTATTATAACATTTTGTAAAAACCTTGCCATAGCAAAGTCGCATTGCGCTTAGCAACGACTGAGTCATAATTGGTACAGTTTATCAAATTGACAATGAGAAAGCGACTTCGACTAACTTTGACACGAAGCTTTCGCTTCGACTATTGCATCGTGACATCCCAGCAAATAATGATTAATTTCGACCATATTTCCCTTGCTTGAATCTACCCCAGCATCTACGGTTACTTGCAATGAAAAAAAACTTGGATCGTATTTGCATTTGATTTATATGTCAACCTCCCAAATTGAAGCTTGTGAAACTTCAGAAATATTTCATAAACACATTTGTTTTACGGACGTTCAGATGGACTTTTCCTCCTTGACTTATCATATTTATTGAACGGTTTTGTCAACATATAAGTACAATGTATCGCTATCGAAGTGACCGCGATGTGGGTTCTTTGGCGATGTGCAGACCTGCTGAGGTGTATAGAACAACTGCGGATGTAGTGCACGCAACTCGTGCAGATGCCAGCAATTACTTCGTAGTACCACGTCTACGTAACCGAGAAAGTGTTCATTTCGTGCTACTCCTTGCTAGTCAGGTGTATAGAGCAACTGTGGATGTGGAGCATGGTGATGCCGCAATCGCCAGAGGCGTATCACGTCCATGTAACCGAGAAAGTTCTTCAATAGTACCGTACAGGCACCTTCATGCGTATAGAACTGAGGAGATGCTGCACGCAACGCATGCAGTGAGTGTTTTGATGGCGCACATCTATGGTGCATATGTGGATGTGGAGCACGCATTTTACGCCGGATTTAATGTCCTAGCATCCAATTCTGGGCAACCGAGAGATCGATTATATAGCAATTCAGATGCATGGAGCGATTGAAGATGTGCTGGGTGCAACTCACGATAACCGAGTAGGCCGTCTAACCAACCTGAGAAATCAATTATCTATGGCTAGCACAGCTGTTTGGAGCGTTTGAAGGTGTGCATGTGCACTCAACGCATGCGGATGCCAATAACGAAGTACCACATCCAGGTAAAAGCGTAACTTCTGCTATATTACCATTCGAACACCTTCAGGCGTATAGAACCAACTGCGGACGTGAAGCACGCAACATTTGCATTGGGTCTTTTGATGGCGCAGGTCAATGGTGTGGAGGCATATGTGGCTGTGGAACACGCAACACATGCAGCGCCACGAGCCATTGAAGATGTGATGTACGCCACTCATGCAGCCGCCGAAAACGATAACCGAGTAGCACGTCTACCCAACCGAGCAACTAAAGTGGTACAGTGCGCAGCGAAAGCTGTCGCCGATATCGAACTACCACATCGCAGGTAACAGAAAAACTTCTGGTATACTACCATTCGAAGCACCTTCAGGCGTATAGAACAACTGAGGACATGGAGTACGCAACAGAGGCCGTGGTTCTTTTGATGGCGCAGGTATATGGTGCATATATGAATGTAGACCGCACAACTTTTGCGATTGATAGCCGTGCTGGTATTTTTATGGGCACCACGTCTAGATTACCGCGAAAGTGATGCAATGCATGAAGAGCCACGTCAATGCTGGATTTGCTTGGCCAACGAGAATGAAACGCCATCTGACTGCATCCATTGGGCTCCAACAAATGGGTCCACGTGCTCTGTTTAACTGTGTGGATTGATGAACAGCAGCATGGTGTTCTAGAAGCGCCGGCGTTTTGTATGCCGTGCCATAGCGAATACATCATCTTGATACAAGCAGTTGGATCCTTTGAGAGACTACTCATACTAATGCAACAGCTACAGGATTGCATAGATCCCATTATTGCAATTGTTTAGGATTCTTTCCGCTTTATGTACCCTGCCTGGAACATGGATCAATAGCCGTGCTGCAAATTTATGGCAGACGCGACGGTATGCAGCTCATACGTGGATCTCGTGCACTGTTGCGTCTAATCACGCTGCCGGCTATACCGGTTGCCTTAATAATAGGTCACAATCTGCAGTGGCGTCGTCTTATGCGCATAATCTTCGACGAAGTTAGTTAAACGAAAATTTAAAAAAAAACGAGACGGTAACGGGGACGAAGCTCAATACTTTTAGGTGTTACTCTGTAGTAAAGCTTCTCGTAAGTTCGTTAAAGTAGATTGGCTGTATGAAAGCGTGGACCGTGACGAAAACGGGGACGATTTTGTGGTGGTGATGAATCGAAGAATAGGAAAAATCAAAGGGCTACCAACACCTACTTCAGAGAAATAATATTTTTCAGGAAATATTATATACCTTTTCATCGGACCACACATGACAAGAATAGTCAATGCACACAAACAGAAATTCTTGTATTTTGGAGTTGTTCTAAATGATTCCACTGTTCATTGATGCAAAGAATCCTTCGTTGTTTATAAATCGTACCTTCAACCTTTCTTTGTTTCTAAATTCTTAAGTTGATTAATGGCTCTAATAGAGCTGTTTTTCATACAAAAATCAAAAAGTGAACGTTTTGTGGTGTGTTTTGTATGGAGCGACTACCTAGTTTTGGATCTGTTTTTAGTTCATTGGAACTCCGGAGCTTCCATTAAAACATTTGCGAATCTTTGTCGCTTTGAATGTGTCATAAATCTGTTCAACTTTAAGGAAAAACAATAATCGTTAAAATAAAATAAAATATATCTATGTACTACATGAAGAGGACGATGATGTCACACAATGTTTTCTGCATAGATACTATTTTTTTCTTATTATTATTTCAATTTAACGTGTTTTCATTGCCACATTAACAGCTAAAAGCTTTCAGAGTTTGTTTGAAAAAAAAGGCACCCCACCAAAAGCAAAAAAAAAACAAAAAATTAGAAGCCTTACGGCACAATTTTTACTAGGACATAGTGTCACCATTACTCACCCTCCCTCCTTCTACTTACAAAATGGATAACTGAAAATGACAAAGAAAATACAAAACAACTCGAGGGGAAATCCAAATTTTGGGCAATTTGTGCAATGGAGGACAACGACGGCGACGACGACGACATGTTGCGCTTCGACAAACTCCACTTGAGCTTTGCTTCAAACGATGCTTTTCATTCATTCAAAGATTCATTCCTTCGTCCATCAAAAGTGCAGTTGAAACTTGAAAAATCTTGCCTGCTCACTTTTTTTGTTTGTATATTTTTTTTTTTTTTTGTATTTTTTTTTTTATTTGGGACAACAGCCACCCTGCATAAACTTCGCTGCTACAGCCAGTCTGTCCTCCTCTTGAGGCATTCTATGTCTATGCGTAAATACTTCGAAATTAAGATTTATGAGCGCAGTAAAGACGACGACACAGAATTTCTTAAAACCAGTAACTGCTACAAAGAACTGCAAGGGAGGCCAAAACTGTGTTGCATAATAGAGCCGAGTCAAAAAAAAAAAAAAATATAAAAAAATTTGACGCCCAAATGATTACAAATGAGCTCAACTGCGCTGTTGGCGCCATTTTGCATAGAAATGAGTTTAAAATTTTTTTCCTTCAGAGAGCAACTTAAGGCGAAGTTTTCATTTCTGCAGCACAAGTGCTTCGCAATAGTCTATGAAAGATAGTCAAAACGTACAGATTTTTAAAGAAATACTGTTTTAAGACATTGGTCGATAGCTGATGGAGATAATTTATGAAACACAGGAGAGGCTCAGTAACTGGAACTCTCCGAAATTTAAATTTTCCAAAAATTAGAACCTAAGTTTTCGTTGCATGAGGGCAAGTCTGTTAAATGAAAATCAGAAAAAACAATGAAGCTCTCCAAGAAAAATCAACTTCTGTCAAAGGAATCGAGAAAACCCCAAGAATGGAATGACGAATCATTTGAAGACGAATGCGAAGACGAACTCAGTAATAGTGGCAAAGTTGCCAGGTAGCCACGAAGTATCTTTCCACGTCAAGTTTCGTTCAGTTATTGAAAGGGTCAATAATTTAAATAAATGTTGCAAAAGAGTGACCATTGCTTTTACCAAATTTTACAAAACAAAACAAAAAAAAAAACATCACATGACTGAAAATAATGTGGCATAAAAATACTGAAAACAACTACTTGAGGCACAGTAGGCTAAGTCTGTTAAATGAAATTAAAAAATAAAAAAAAAACGGACGACGTTTAACAATGGGGACGATGTTTTTGTAGCAACGCCATGTATCACAGATAGTATTGTTCTTAATTGTTCAAAATCATTCATTAAAGCCAAGAATGGCGAAACTATTCAATTTCACGAAGTTACAAGATTCTGTAACAGGCAACATGTTAACATGTTTTGTTTCAAATCTAAATGAACAGTTCCGGGTGAGCGGAGTGAGCCTGCTCTAAATTAAGTATTTAGTTCATCTATATCGGCTCTTTTCAGTAGCGAACGAACAGCGAATTCTAATGAAAATAAATAAATACAATAAAATCCACAATGCGAAACAAGAGTTGATATTACATGATGTGTCAATAAAATATCTCCATAGGGCAGTATCACAAACACTTGCAGTCCCTCGTACAGCAAGTCTAATCAGCTATCATAGCCGGAACAGCCCTCGCATGATAAATGATATGCGACGAATACAAAACTTGATTCGAGTCGAGTACGAGTCGGAGTCGATAGCGATAAAATGTTTGTACCTGGTCAGTATAGAGACTTTACGAATTTGTAATGACTAAAAGAGGACTACAAAGGACTAAACATGTTTCATGAGCAAAAAGCAATTTCCAAAGATCACTTACCGAAAAAACCTAGATTTAGCTCCTAACATTTGGATGCCTGAACCGTTTAAACACAGATATTATATAGAAGTTCTGAAAGTGCAGAAAAGAAAAAAACAATATATGACTTGATGTATCTAGTGCAAAAGTTTGGAGATGTACGATGTGTGTGTGTGTCTGTGGGTGGGTAGTGTTGTTTCGAATTTCAATGAAGCCACATGTGACATCAATGGTAATTTGTTTACATTTTTATACATTTCTAGTATTGTGGGCTGTATAAAAAGTTCGTAGCGCAGAAGTATTTATTTGCAAGAAGCAAAGAGAGCGGGAAACCTCATCTGAGCGCTGTGATGCAGTCAAAAATTACGCCTCGACAAGGTTTTGGTCGATTTGTCTCGACAATGCCCAAAAAAAAAAAATAAAAAAAAACAAGTTTACTACGACCAAGTGTGCTCAACTTCGAGATACCCTGTACCAAAATGATCCTTTAACTTGTATGGAATATATATTCCTACCTTCATGTATTTGTGATATTTTTTTCTACGATACAACAAATTGTCGTTTCAAAATAAATTTTCTTACAAAACAACACCAGGGGAAACAAATATTGTATGGGCGATACTCCCTTCTAGTGGCTCCGCTCATTAGTAAAGTAAGATATTCAAAATTAGCTAAAGAACAAAATTTGTTCATTCAAAAACTAGGGAACGAGAAAAAGTTTTTTGGATACTATCCATTTGAGAGGGATGATATGTTTGTTAAATACAACCTATCTGAAAAAGGGAATGCGGGACATAAAATATCCAAACTTGAAGTCTCTATCTTTTATAATCTTCATGTTCTTGGTGTTAGCCAGACAGACATCTTCCATGGGTTCAGATTTTTAATATAATATTTTATAAGGTCTTAAAATAGACAAAATCTAACATTCCCAGCAAGTTGGTACCAATATTCCGAAAAGCATTTTAAAAATTTCAGAATACATAATAAATCCAAACCAAATAACATGATTAAACCACACCGGGCTATTTTTTTTTTCAAAATAAACATATCCAAGTTCCAGTAAAACTTTCTCTGAGTTCCATCCTCAGGAAGTTACGGGTAAATCTATCAGCAAAACGAGAAGAATTTTGACAAAAACTCATGGATCTCAAGTTAACGCGAATAAGTTAGTGAATGTTCTGAGTGAATTGTAACTCTATCAGCTTTTTCTGATTTCCATTTGGGAATGATTTAATCGTAGTATCAAGAATGTATATGCTTTCTGAAGACCATCACACATATTTCTACCCATTATATATATTTGCACAAACTACTTTGTCAAAAATATAAAAAATTAAAAACCTGATGTATCGATAGTGTCGGGGATTTTTTTTTCTATCGATGTTTTTCCAGCCCTAGTGATGGCACTCATTGCACCCATTACCGAATATATTCTTTACAATTATTTGAACGTTTACTTGGCACAGTGCTGCCATACTTCTTGGTAACAGATGTTTTATGTAAGAAACCAAAAGCTTGGCAGCCCCAACTTGGATTCCAGCTGCTATTTCACTTCTATGCTAATCTAACTCGATCTGCATTTGTGGAAAAGAAGAGAGCATACAGATTCCTGGTGAGACACACACACACACACAGTCTATATTGTACCCAAGCTGTTCGACGGGGGAAGTATGCTCTGAGTTGCATTAAAATTTAATTAAATTTTTTTAGATACTACAACAAATAGTGCCAATTCGGAACTGTTGAGGTGGAAGCACTATCGATTCCACATTTCAAATCGTTGGCTTCAGTCCTAATTTCGACAATGGAGAAATGCTTTGATTGAAAATGCTTTGAAGGTGGACGCCACCGCTGCTGAGATTAGTCACTTGTGACGAGTGTGAAAATGCCGCAATCGAAACAGTTGTCAGTGATGACACCAAGTACAATGATGGAAAGAAGTCTGGGGAAAGCATTCTTCGTAATATACGATCAAATTTATACAGAAATGCAACCGAACGGTTGCGTCTTCAGTTTTCGCTCCGCTGTTCCTCTGATATACTCTGCTGTCGTCACATGCACAATCCGTACAGCTCTCTGTAAGAAGTTCTACAACAATTTTATAGAAACCGCATTAGACTGCTGCTTTAAAGACGTATTTCTCGGCGGAGGAGTGCTATTGGTGAGTTAGTTACCAAAACGAATCGAAATTCATTATGACCAGAGCTAGGAGCCTATTTAATAGGATGGTTTATACTTTTCCACCTTTTTCGAGGGCGCTGCGTCCGAAATATGTCAAACTATTCAAACTTCAGATTGCCTAACACATCCAGATGCTTGAACTGCTCGAGACCGATTTAGCCGAGTGCAGCATCGAACAATTGAAAACATGGCCTTATGGTCCTCTTCTGGCGGACAAAGGAGGATAATGAAGACAATTGTCGTAGTTTACCATAAAAAATGTCCACTGGTTGCATTGCATTTGATTTGAGGAATGAAAGCCGCTACACAGCTCTGGTTAAGCAACTCTTTGAACTGTACGCAGTGGTTGCAGTCAAGGAATTGCATTTTATGCGGCTCAAATTGCTTGGGTAAGTGTGAAGGACATATTTATGAGTGCTGAAGTCTATTTATAAAATATCATTTCAGGTATTCAACACACTTTTAATGGAAATCAACAACACCGCCGATTTGTTTGGCACCGATCCAGCAGGGTCCAGGATCCAGCACTGCTCAAAACTAGAAAACAGTTCATACACGTACTCTTTCCGCAATTCACATCACAGTTTCCAGCAAACATTAAGCGCTGCATAGAGACAATTTCTTTAGTTCATCGATATTTTTCAACAGCTCTTCGATTTCCCGTAAAATGAACCGTTTACGCTGAAGAAGGCTCTATATGACATAATCGTGCAACCGCATTGGTCAGAAAGCAGTCGAACTGTCCGGCGACGATTGTCTGTCATTGCTGCTAATGGCTGTAAGTGCCTACTGCGATTGGTATGACTTGTTTACACTCCAACAGTCCAACTGCTCCAAACTTTAAACGGCTCAGTTTATATAGATGTAGATGTAGGTGCAGATGACGATATCTCGAAGCAGTATTACGAGGACATTCAATATATTGAAAAATTGTTCATCAATTACCCAAACTGGCAAGAAAACATCGCAATGAGTAAGGTTTCACCGAATGGTTGGCGTATTTCAAAGAATTTTGAGTTAGCAAAGCCCAAACCAAGCAACATCAACAATTTTAAATTATGTAGAGATTGTATAAACAGGGTCTTTATTTAAAAAAAAGAAAACCCTTTATTATTTTTGTTATGAATTACCTTATATTGAGCACAATTTATGCATACACGGAGTAGGGTATGTAATATGTCATAAACACTTTTACGCTCGGACGTCACCAAAGCACAACTTATTCGCTATTTCCACATTTTTTGGTGCTTTTTCATTTATTTACTTTTTTTTTTTTAAAGCGATTCACTTTGGAAATAAAAACACAAACAAAAAACAAAAAAAAAACAGAAAGTCAAAACTAAATCAAAACCAATGGCTCTTCAATACTCAAAACTCTGCTCTCCAGTTTCTTCTTCATTTTTTTTGCACTGCACACGAATTGAACTTTCCACGTTGATTTTTCCGAGTGAAAACCTTTGCCGCGGTTGCATTTTACTGCAGTTGGCTGCGGCACTTGTTGATCTATAAATTTTCCAAATTATTTTTACTTAAAAAACAATTAAACTCGCCAATTTCTTAAATTTTTTACGCGCAAATAATTTTCACAATTCAACATGACTACGCGAGAGAAGTCAAATGCAAGAGTTAACTGTTTTCGTGGGAGTGCGTGCGTGCGTATGCGTGTATCACAACGGCTATGCGTTCAGTGTATGCAGAAGATCACAAGTGACAACGGGAAATGGCTGAAGAAAAGAGAGAGCGCAATCTTCATTGCAGTTAGAGCAAAGGAAAGAGGTAAGAGATAACTTTTGCATTTTGTTGTTTTTGTATTTTATGCATTTTATTTTATGTTTGTATTTGTGTAGATTATCAAATAAATGTATTCGAAATAAAAATGCATTGCACAGTGGTACGCTGGATTAAATTTAATATTTCAATTTGTTATATTTTTAAAATTATTTTATTAATATAGAAGCGATTCCAGAGAACGAATGAGCTCAAATCCAGCTCAACAAATTTTAGTTTAAATATTTTCCATTTCTTTCCATTTCCATAATTGATACTCAAACAACTTTAAAGGCAACTTAATGTTGCGTCGTTATAGTTGGGCTTTAAAGTATCCTCTTCCTTGCACAAAAACGTTTATACAATTGCTTTGTTAGAAAATCCTTTGCATACCAGCGGAGGACTTTGGTGCATAAGCCAAACAAATGCCTATTAAACTGTGGAAATAATTAGAAATCAAGCATTCCAACACAAAATGCGACAAAGAAATACTTAAGCTGGCCTTGACAATAGCGCCACGAACCGTGAACTTGCGCGTGACCCCATAGAAGAGGAAGAAGAAGAATGTGACGGTGTCGGAAAGGAACGCAACGCAACGGAACACAACAATGCAAATGATGTCAAAAGCCAAAGAAATATGATGAATGAATGAATGAATGAATGTAAGAACAACAGCACGTCCAACGAAACAAGGGTAGATTGATATGTTTTGAGAATATAAGCTGTTAGTGTATAGTTCATATCTTCATTTAAAGAACAATCAATGGCTGAAGCTGTATCTAGCCCTCTTTTTTTTCATACAAAATTAACAGATTTATTTGGAGACTACAGTTTCTGATGGTTCGATCCGGAACTATATGAAAAATTTTATTGGAATTCAAGAAATACACATAAAGTTTTGACCTAAATTAACAACAAGAAATGATTGTTTCCAGATACAACCCCAGGAAAATGCAACAATTTGCATTGAACCTTCTAATGGTCCAAACTGGACATCCATAAAATATTTTATTAAAATTCATGAAATATTTACTAAAGGAAAATTTATTTTTAGAAAAAAAATCCAGGAATTTTGTATGGCGGCTACAACTTATAATGATCCTATCTGAACCTACATATGTGATGTATTTTATTAGGATTCAAGCCAATGCACCAAATTTTGCATTCCTAACTAAAAAAAAAAAACAAACAGAAGAAATTTTTTTTTATTCAAAAACCCAAAAAGAATGTACAGATTTATAAGGAACTACCTCTTCTAAACTTCACTCATCAATCTGCCCACGCAACTCTTAAGTTCAGTTCCGTTTGGTTGCCTAGAGCAGGATATAGAGTAGTAAGCATGTGCATACATATGCATGGCGAAGGATTTTTAGAAAAAAAAAAAATCCCAGTCAGTAACCACCTGTCAAGGAGCATGAATGCGCGACAACTGACGACGTTCAATGTCTAAGCAAAACAATAAACGCTGAAATATGGCAAGGATAAGTCCAACAAAACAGCGCAATGTTTCATGTGTCGCACAGACATGCAGGAACAAAAAAAAAAATAAAAACAAAAACAAGAGACATCCTTCTTTTTTTTTGGCGGCATTATTAGAAACAATTGTTGCCCATGTTTCTGGCAACATTTCGAACTGGCGTCTGCGCATAAGGATTTCGCTGTGAACATGTTGCTAGCAATATTTCGAAGTTCATTTAGGAACAATAATTAAACCATAGAACTTTTCTGGAGGAACATATTTTATAAAATCAGAGGTTCGACATTTCAAACGTTTACAAATCTTCCAAAGGAACATAATATGTAATGCAAAAAAATAAGAAGATTACTTGATTCATGCTTTAATAGTTCAGAAATTATGTAGGAAATCTTCAAATTAAATCTGAAAAAAAAATATCATAAAAGAGTTTCTAAAAATTGTTTCTTTAAAAAATATACATTTTCATATCCATCGACCAGTTATGGATATACTATGGACGTGTTCCTCCACTTAAAAGGGATAGCCACCATACAAATCCAGCGAGCAGTTCGAGTGGTTCTTAATTCATTCAATCTGAAATTATTGAAATAGACAAAGGCTTTACAAAAATATATTTCAGTGAAATAGAAAAAAAAAAATACATGACTAAGATATCGTGCTGAAATAGATGCTAGACTACATATCAAGTCCATGCAATTCTAAGCAATACTAAAATAAATAAAATTTTGCCGATGATGCTAAAGATAAGTTCTATGAACGCTAGGAACTTCTGTACGAGCGTTGTTTCAAACACGATGTCAAAATCGTGCTTTCAACGCCAAAATTGGGAAGGAAGGAATCTACGACACTACATCCAATAATGGAGAGAGACTAATCGATTTTGCCGCAGGTCGGAGCATGGTAGTTAGTTGTACCAGATTTCAACACCTTAACATTCACAAGGCTACATGGCTGAGTCCAGCTCAAATAACACGCAACCAAATTGATCATATTTTGGTTGACGGAAGGCACCCATCGAGCATGTTGGACGTGCGAACGTTACGTGGTCCCAATATTGCCTCGGACCACTATCTTGTCGCAGCAGAGCCAGACCGCCGACAGCCTTTCCAAACACACTCTCCCGACTGCTCCGGGAAAACTCTCCGTCTTCTCTAGATATATGTGAGCAGTGGAAACATATCACCCGCTCCATGGATAAGACTGTCAAGCATCATCATTGGTTATACAAAACCTGTGAATAATTCTTGGTACGACGAGGAGTGTCGCAATGCATCTGCAGAGAGACGCAATAAAAAGGAGTAAGAAAGGCGAGAGTTTGAGGATGTTGAGATGTTACGTGATAGAAATGAAGCTCGAAAATTCTATCAAAAGCTCAAGCGTCTGAGTGAAGGTTTTAAACCCGGAGTAACTTTCTGTAAGGATGAAAATGGAAATCTGATCACGGATGAACAGGATTCACTGAGAATTTGGCGGAGTCATTTTTCTAACCTACACGGAAGCGCAGAATTCCGCCGATAGAGAAATGACACCGGAACCACCAGTTAATGATGGCATTATTGTAGAGCCACCGGACTATAACGAAATAACTCAGATGGCAGATTCTGATGGGCTGTCAGCTGAGTTATTTAAGACCGGCGGCGAAGAGTTGGTTAGGAGTATGCACCAACTTTTATGCAAGATATGGTCCGATGAATGCATACCCAATGACTGGAATCTCAGTGCTCTCTGTTCTATCTTTAAGAAAGGAAACCCCGCTATTTGCGCCAACTACTGCTGAATAAGTCTTCTCTCCATTGGATATAAGATTCTGTCGCGTGTACTGTGTAATAGGCTCAAGCCATATACGGATTCACTGGCTTCAGACCAAAAAGATCGATCAGAGATCAAATATACAATTTACACCAAATCTTGGAAAAGATCCGAGAGTTCAACAGCGACAATCGCCACCTATTTGTCGATTGTAAAACCGCTTTCGACACGCCGATACGATCGAAGTTTTTCGACGGACTGTCTGCACTAGGGCTCCCGGCAAAAATCATCCGTCTTTGCATGATGCCGCTGTCTCACACACAAAGCATTGTTAGGGTGGGGAATAACTTCTCCGACTCCTTTGATACCAAGAGAGGTTTCAGGCTCTGTCATGCGATTTTTTCAATCTGCTGATGGAATACAATCTACGCCAGTGCACGTACATACATTATATGTCGGGCTTGATCTCTCAAAAGGAAGTAATGCTGCTCGCGTACATGGATGATATTGGATATGCAGGAACGTCGAGTCAGCAAGGTATGCTCAGAGATTGAAAAACAGTCTCGGCTCATGGGTTTAGCGGTGAATGAGAACAAGACGAAGTACTTGGTGTCTTCTCGCACGCCGTCTTGAACGTTCAGTGACGATGGAGAATTTCAACTTCAATATTGTAGAAAACTTTGTCCATATTGGATCCGAAATGATCAGCAACAACAAAGTCAGCCTACACGTTTGCAAATAGTTGCTATTTTGTGCTACTTGCTCAGCAGTAAAGCCCTCTTTTGGAAGACGAAAATCAAGATCTATAAGACGCTGATACTCTCGGTTGGGAGAATTTGCAGAATTTTTGACTTCTGTAATGAAGATTTTTTTTATTAAATATTTATACAGAAAGTATTTATTTACTTACTCTTTTTTAAACTTTTTCTGTTTTAAACTTCTACTTCAGGCAAAACTTCCAGCATTTCTTTTGCATGATGTATCAAAAATACTCTCTCCATATGGAACCGAAACGCTTTAATCATGTAAAGAAATTAAATTAATTACTGTGTATCACATTTGATGCCATTCAATAGGATATTTCATGTAACAATGTAATATATATATATATATATATATATATGAAAAATCTGTTGCTTACGTAAATGTTTTTTTTTTTTAATATGTAACAGTAAAGGTAAAAGGCTGCATGCGGCATGCCTTCGCAACTTGTTCATGTGAACATTCTTTTAATTAGCATATGCCAGCAATTAATTAATTTGTAAACCCAATTGGGTAAGCGCAAAACGTAATAAAATGGGTAAGCGAGTGCGCGAGTGAGCGAGACAGAAAGCAAATGTTTTCAATGTATTTTTAATGTTAAATCAAAGATTATTGTAATTAAATGAGCGGCCAATAGCCAATATGCCAAATAAATAAATAAAAATAAATGGAAAAAAAGTCAACATCGACAAACAAACGAACAAACAAATAAAGTCCTTAAATTAAATAAATATAAAAAGCGCAATTAAAATAGTTTATACATTTATTTATGTAGAGGAGTACTGTGGAACAGGGAACATCAATTTTTGAAAACTTTTCAAATCGCACAAAACTAGAAAATATTTAATAAAAAAATAAAAAAAAAAATTAAGTAATTATGTAGAAGGGCTTATGAGAAGTTCACCTTTGTGGCGAATGTTATGGAGAATGAAAAAAAAAAAAAAACACCAGAAGACTTGCATTTTTTTTTTTTTGTAATAAAACTTCTCAAGCATTGAATGAAAGAAATTCTTTAGCGGTGATAATTGATGAGAGAAGCAAAGGTGAGTTTTCTGTTAATAGAAATTTTTGCACAGACTTCATTCAGAAGTTGAGAACTAAATATTAGCCAATTAATTAAACTTAAGATTAGCGCGAATAATGGAGGCCTAAATCTTCAGTGAACGAACAAAACATTAAAATTGTCCGTGAAACCAGTTTTTTTTTTTTTTTACCAAAACATCAACCACTCGCCGTGTGACTTCTTTCTGTTCGGCAAGCTGAAATTATCCAAGAAAGGACGTTGCTATGTTGGTGTGGAGGCCATCCACCCGGCCAACGAACTAAACCACTCATTTGAAATCTTATTGGATCGAGCTAATAAATGTATTCAGTCGAAGGGAGATTACTTGCATTACTTCAGAAACTTCTTATATACTTTTAAAGTTTTCACCTTAGCAAATTTTTTCAAGAAAATTTCTATTTTTGTTCCACTGTAGATTTAATACTTCTGTGAAACAATTGTTTCGTATGGCTTTTTAAAATGTGGAAGAGCATCAATTCAATTGCATTTTTTTCTGCTTAATTAGCTACTTTGGACATTGTTCAATGGAAGTATTTTCGAGTAAATATTTGTACATCAATTTATATTTGTTTAAGGGAGGTGACAGAATCTCATTGACTAAACAAAAAAAGAAGAACTTTACATTGCAAAGGTTCAACAAAGCCATTAATCAAAGTTAATTAAAATGTTCCATTGTTTTTAGTTTTTCGTATTTCATTTCTAATAAAATTGTTCATCAAAGGTCCAAATCGTAGAATTAGGAGTAGTACCCCTTCAACAAATAGTTGAGTCTATATAGACAAGTCCGAAACTTGAAGAATGGACCTCGAAAATTCAGTTTCAGTAAAAAGTTTTCTCCAGAACATCTAAGAAACGAGAATCAATAAATGTTGACATTAAATATTCAAACTTGACGGCTCTATTTTTTATAGGTTCTAAGTTCTTGTAGGTTCATATCTTGTAGTGATCCGATTTGGACATTTATAGAATAATTTATTAGGATTGACACAGAATACAACAAATTCGGCGTTTCTAGCAGAATAAATCATAATAAAAAAAACTTAGAAAAATGAAACGATCCAAGCAACTCACACGTCCGTTAGGACACGTATCAACTGGGTAACCTCTGAACATCCATTCAGAGATGAACTAACGTGAGAAGGCGAAAACCCCTCTCCCCTTAATTAGGGATTAGTGCGCTGGGCTTGGGACCCGCCACTGTAAAAATAAATCTCCAATGAAAACACAAAGGAAGCCACGGAAGAAACCCTATGATGACGACCCTCGCAAACGATATAAGTATCACGATTTACGGATATGCACCTGGAATGTCCGCACCCTTAATTGGGATGGTGCAAATAGCCAGCTGGTTGATGTCAATCAATCAATGTCAAGCAATCCAAGAAATCCGATGGATACGACAGGGTTGCATCCTCTGACATCTACTATAGCTGCCATGCGAGTAAGCACGAATTTGGATGTGTGGCTACATGGCTGAGTCCAGATAAAATAACACGCAACCAGATTGATAATTTTTTGATTGACGGAAGGCACCCATCGAGCATGTTGGACGTGCGAACGTTACGTGGTCCCCCAACATTGACTCGGACCACTATCTTGTCGCAGCCAAGGTACGCACTAGGCTCAGCGTAGTGCACGCCGCACGTTCCAACATGCAACGAAAGCTAGACGTAGGCAAGTTGCTTAGCCTTTTCAATCACACTCTACCGACTGCTCCGGAAAACCTCTCAGTCTTCTCGAGATTTATGTGAGCAGTGGAAACATATCACCGGCTCCATGGTTAGGGCTGCCAAGAATGTCATTGGTTATACAAAACTTGTGAAGAATTCTCGGTACGACGAGGAGTGTCGCAATGCATCTGCAGAGAGACGCAATAAAAAGGGGTAAGAAAGGCGAGAGTTTGAGGATGTTGAGATGTTACGTGATAGAAATGAAGCTCGAAAATTCTATCAAAAGCTCAAGCGTCTGAGTGAAGGTTTTAAACCCGGAGTAACTTTCTGTAAGGATGAAAATGGAAATCTGATCACGGATGAACAGGAATCACTGAGATTATGGAGGAGTCATTTTTCTAACCTGCTCGGAGGCGATGAAGCGCACAATTCGGCCGTTAGAGAAATGCCACCGGAACCACCAGCTAATGATGGCATTATTTTAGAGCCACCGGACTATAACGAAATAACTCAGATGGCAGATTCTGATGGACTGCCAGCTGAGTTATTTAAGACCGGCGGCGAAGAGTTGGTTAGGAGTATGCACCAACTTTTATGCAAGATATGGTCCGATGAACGCATATCCAATGACTGGCATCTGTGTTATCTGTCCAATCTTTAAGAAAGGAGACCCCGGTGTTTGCGTCAACTTCTGCGGAATAAGTCTTTTTTCCATCGGATATAAGATTCTGTCGCGCGTATTGTGTAATAGGCTGAAGCCATATAAGGATTCACTGGCTTCAGACCAAAAAGGTCGATCAGTGACCAAATATTCCCATTACGCCAAATCTTGGAAAAGACCCGCGAATTTAACAAAGGCACACACCCTATATACACCGCTTTCGACACGCCGATACGATCGAAGTTTTTCGACGTCCTGTCTGCACTAGGTATCCCGGCAAAGATTTTTCGTCTTTGCATGACGACGCTATCTCACACACAATGCGTTGTTAGGGTGGAAAACCTCTCCGACCGCTTTGACAGCAAGAAAGGTTTCAGGCAGAGCGATGCTCTGTCATGCAATTTTTTCAATCATCTGAATGAGAAGTAAAGCCCTCTCTCGAAAGACGAAAATCAAGATCTATAAGACGCTGATACTCCCGGTTTTAGTGTATCGCGCAAAGGCATGGACCGTGATTGAGTCGGATGAAACATCGTTCGAAGTCTTCGAGAGGTTGATTCTTCGCAGGAACTTCGTTCCTATTAGAGTCGGCGACGAGTTTAGGTACCGTATGAACCGCGAGCTGTACAAGCTATTCGATGAAGTTGACATAGTCCAGCGCATAAAATTCCAGTGGCTGCACTGGCTGGACAACTCATTCGAATGGATGAAAGAGCTCCAGCTCGCATGGCCCAAACTTGATTGGAGAACGACTGGACACGCGTTGGAATTACCAGGCATGGAGAGATCTCTCCGTACTTGGCATTCAAAACGATTGGCGCCAGCGCGCATAGGACTATAGCGGCTGGCGCGCCTTCCTAGACGCGGCCATGACCGGTAGACGGTTGATGGCCATTTAAGTTAGTAAGTCTAAGGAAGGAAGTATAATCTATTTCAAAAGTGGGTATGGTTTGGCTGTCTATATAGATTAAACATATCAATAGCTATTACTGGACACAGCAAAGCCGGCCGGGTACACAGTTTCTCCTTAGCACAAACACTGCCACTAAATTGCTATACTACACGCGCTCTATTTCACGAAGCGTATAATAATAATAATTCATAAATAAAATACATATATATATGTATGCATATTAATAAATAATTTAATATTTCCAATTATAAATTTGCAATTTAATATGCATCCATTTTATGGTACACTTCATTGCACAGTTTGTGGAGGCTGCTTCTATGCCGGTTAAGTAGTATTAGCATCATTTGTGCTTTGTGTAGCGCATCTAAAATACAATTTTAATTTTTTTTTTTTGTCTTTCTCGAATTTAACTACCAAATTAATTAAGTGAAAAGGCAATTTGCAATTAAATTATATTAATTTATTTATTATGTGCGTATGTGTGTGTGCGGTTTAGAATACCAAAATAATTATGCAACAAAATTGTTGAAGTACGCATTTGAAAATGAAATTAAAAATTTTAGCAACTAATTACAATACATATTGTATTAAGTAGATATAATATACATACATAGTATAGAAACTTGAAAGCCCTCTGGCCGGAATATTGCGCATATATGGAATTTTTTATTTAATTAGGTATTAAGTGCATAAAAGGTGAAGCAATTTCTAAAGGGTGGAGAAATTTTTGTACACATTTGATTTTATTGAGAAATATGTGAAGATGTGTTTATATTGCACCGGCAGCCTTTCGGCCCAGAGACATGCTCACGCGACAAAACGTATGCGTGACTCAGGCAGCATCTGGTTCACCGAATACATGGAGATCTATTTGTATAGGGTGTTCACTTTCAAGACACACATGTGCAGAATTGTGAAATCTATCAGGATACGTTGCTGTGGAATAATGTAAACGTGTACATTAAGATCATTGCTGCTTGAACTGAGCTAAAGCTGTAAGATCAGCATCCCCCAAGCGAAGTACTCCGCAACTTCTCTGGCGCCACTCGGTATATACGAAACTTGAAGCACTATAATCAAATAGCTAGGCTTCCAATTGGCATTACTCATTATGACGAGACGGCAGCGTTCGACTGCAAAATAAAAAATGCATCAAACACTTCAAGTAAATTAAATAATCAAAAGTTTATGGCGTACAATGCATAACTTGGCAGCCAAAGACAGTAGAAAGCGTGCAACGGCACAGAGAAATCTGCGAAACCACAGTTTGTTCACCCCCCCAGCTTAAAAGGCATCTTTATCATTCGCAAAGTTACTATTACAACATAAAGAAACAGAATTTATATACATAAGTGTATAAATAAACAATTTAAAAAAGTTATGTACATACGTTAAGAATATTCCGCGCGCCACCAAAAAACGACGCTCGCCATGGCATTAATTGTCTTCAAGTAGCAACGATGCGTTTATTTTCTCCTCACATCGTGTTCAATTGATTTCCATATCTATACTATATTCTTCTCCAACGCTTCATAATGTTACCGCAACTGAAACATCAGCTTAATCTGAAATGAAAATAATCTGCGGGCAATTTCTTGCAAAATAAACCGCTGGACTCGCCTTCCAATTGACTCGATAAAGTTGAATTAGTCTATTCTCTATGGATCGCAACTCAGATCGCAATGGATTATAGTTACCGGCAACGTCATTGGCTCTGGCCGTATCTTTCATATATAATATACGCATATATCTGCGGTTATTTATTTTGTTTAATTTTCTGTTGTACAACTTTGTTTAGAAAAAGTGCACACAGTGTTTCTAAATTTAATTGGGGTCGCATACAGCTTAACCCTCAATTATTTGGCTGTTTTTATTTTTTGCAACTTTGAAGGCAATTTTAAACGATTTTGGCTCAAAAAATTAGCAATTGCTATTTTAGAAACAATTTTGCTATGAGAAATATGTTGGCGGAATTCATGTACCCAAGCTAAGCTGCATATATATGTAAATGAAGCAAACAAAAACAGAAAAATCGCAAGGGTTAAACTGCTTGCGACCCTAACTAAATTTGGTAGCGCTGCGCAATTTTATTTTTATATTTTTTATGAACAAAGTTGCACAATGAACCAAAGCTAAACAAAACAAATAAATAATTCCATTTTGTAAAACTTGAAAGTTGCAGCAGTAAAATATCAGAACGCTGATGTTGCATGCATTAGCTCCGGCCGGTGCCAGTGGCGTTTGCTGCAACAACTAAGTGACCAAATATATGTAGTTTTCTTCTTCAATAACGATCGATGCAGAGTTGCCGTCCATAGATTCATTTGCGGTAACACAGCAAATAGTCAGAGAAAGATATAGAATAGGTTTTGGAAGTATTGGAAAAGAGGAGATGATGTTTGTGGATCCTTAAATTCGCTGTTCAATGGCTTTTCATATCTGTTTTAAAACATTCCACAGCTATTCGCTGCGTTGCCGTGACTAAACCGCGATGCGCATACGCCGCAACAGCTTCTTAAGATGAAATGAACCGCCGGACTCGATAAGGATCTTTAAATTCGCTGTTCATATGCTTTCTATATCTATTTAATAAGCTTCTCCAGCTGTTGGCTGCGTTGTCGTAACTAAATTGCGATGCACATACGCCGCAGCAGCTTCTTAATCTGAAATGAAAATAATTTGCTGTCAATTTCTTGCAAAATGAACCGCCGGACATAAAAAGGATCTTTGAATTCGCTATTTAATTGCTTTTCATATCGGTTTTTTACCTTTCTCCAGCTGTTCGCTGAGTTTCCGCAATTGAAATCTGATGCGCATACGACGCAACAGCTTCTTAATCTGGAATGGAAATATTTTCTAACAAAATGGATCGCCGGACTCGATAAGGATCTTTAAATACGCTGTTCATATGCTTTCCATATCTCTTGTATAACTTTCTTAAGATGTTCGCTCTGTTGCCGTAACTAAATCTCGATGCGCATACGCCCTTGATCTGGCCTGAAAAAGGTTGGTGGCCTGCCGGACCCGATAAGCTTTTTTAACTTTGCTGTTCAAATGCTTCTCATATCTGTTTTATATCTTTTTCCAGTTAGTTGCAACGTTGTCGCAACTGAAACCCGATGCGCATCAGCCGCAGCAGCTTCTTAATCTGGAATGAAAATAGTTTCTTGCAAAATGGATCGCCGGACTCGATAAGGATGTTCAAATTCGTTGTTCGTATGCTTTCGATATCTCTTTTATAAGCTTCTCCAGCTGTTGGCTGCGTTGCCGTAACTAAATCTTGATGGCAATCTCTTTGAATGTGGCCGGCCGGACCCGGTAAGGGTTTCTAACTCCACTATTCAAATGTTTCTCATATCTTTTTCCAGTTAGTTGCAACGTTGCCGCAACTGAAACACGATGCGCATACGCCGCAGCAGCTTCTTAATCTGAAATGAAAATAATTTGCTGCCAATTATTTGCAAAATGGACCGCCGCACTCGATAAGGATCTTTAAATTCGTTGTTCAATTGCTTTTCATATCTGTTTTGTAACATTCTCCATCTGTTCGCTGTGTTGCCGTTACTGAATCTCTACACGCATCCGCCGCATTAGCTTCTTAAACGGAAATTGAAACTAATTGATAATAATCTCTTTCAATATGTACTGCCGGACTCGATAACGTTGAATTAGTCTGTTCTCTATGGATCGCAAATCTGATCGTAATGGAAGACAACTACACTTGCGCTCATTGTAGTTGCCGGCAACGTCACTGGTTCCGGCCGAATCTTTCGCATATAACATCAGCGGTTGCGACTTGATTTTTGGCTGCTGCAACTTTCAACTTTACGCTTTAAGAGCTGCTTCAGAATGCCTTGTAAATTGGCTTTTAAAGTAAATAGAGTAACTAAAATCTTTTGCAAATTGATGCCAACTGCTGAATTAAAATTTCTTTCTTTACAGCGACTACACGGATTTGCTGCTAATCGAACACGACTGTCTATACAAGTCAACGCTACTATTTGCACAAAAGTAATTGTATAACGCGAGGATAATAATGGAGCCTTTGGCATTATGTAATGCATATTGAGTTACACAAGAAAAGAAATTGACTTGGCAACTGCAAGTACACATCCTTACGTTTGCTGTATACACTTGTATACGTGCGTATAATTCGAACAGTTCATTAAGTCCAAATTGTGGTACGCCAGTATATATATTTGCTGCAATTAGCTAAGCCGTTCAATGCTTCATTCCGGACACTTTTTTTTGAAACAAATAAAGCAAATTTTGGTTACACGCCATTTAAGCTTAAAGTTTTAAACGCGTTGTAAGCAATAGCATATATGTATAACCAACTATGTATGTACATGTATGCAAGTCCTTTTTGTTGTATGCTGCTTATCAACAAGAAAGTCACAACGTTTAAGCTTAGTCACGCTTAGCTGGCTCGCACCATCATGCCTTAACACAAATCAAGCCAACATACAATCCACACATTCTGCCATATTTTGTCCGACTTATTTAGTTTGTTTTCCCCGTTTTGCGCCGTGGCATGCCGTGCTGCACCATAAACCATATTGGACGACGACTACGACGATTGTCGCTGTTTGTACAGCTGTGTGTGTTGTTCCTGTGTTGCGATTTGTGCTGGGATGCACTGCGTTGCATTCCCCAAGCAAGCATTATGCATAGCACCCTATAGTGCAACTCATTTGCCATAATCACACATACCGACCGAAGGACGACCGACCGACCGATTCGAGTTCCGCGACCAAAAGACTCACTTGTTCTGTCCATTTCTCTCGTAGACTGACTTTAGTTCTTTACTTTGCTAAATGAGATTTTGTGGCAGTCGGTCGGTCGGTCGTTCGTTCACAAACTGTGAAATTATACACGACAGCAAAACAAATATTTCTACGCTTTCGAGTAACACTGACTTCATTATACACACAATCTTGCAACAAACTTTAGGGCTTACTTGCTCCAAAGGGGAACTTGGTCGCGTCTCTAGGTGTAAATCAGTTGAAAACTTAACAATTCTTAAATTTGTTGTTGTTGTTGTTGTTTGCTATTTGCATGCATGCAGCACTAATGTGTGTGCCTGCCTGTGCGTATGCAACAAATACTTTGACAAAAGTTGCCACAAAAGTTGTGCACGACTTTCGTTTAAATCAATTGGTATTTGCTTGCTTGTTTATATTGACTGTCGAAAAGGATACGTAGTAAATGGAGCAAATATTTTCCTTTAAAACTAAGCATTATTGTCCTGACTATATAGGAAATAGTTGACAAACTTCATGTTCAAAAGGATCTTCAGCTATTACTTATTTTTGTGACAACACTCCCAAGTTGATCCTGCCTCATTCATCTTAGCTACAATATTTTAATAAAGTATCTCACGACATAGTATCAAACGATGTCAACAATTATGAACAACTGTTGTAGTTAAAATAAGAAAGCAATGCTGAGGAGAGACATCAGAGCAGACACCGTAGACAAGCAGGATACTTGCTTGCTTACAAAATTTTCCATAATGACAAATGACACAGGATGCACTCATGCAATCTTCGGAAACAGGAAGTTGATTTTGCTCCCGCAGCAACTTGTGTGATGTTCTGTGTAACATGTCGCTCCTGCAGTAGTGCTTTCCTTTTCATTGTCTTTCACTCACTCACTCATACGGTTTTAATGACATTTATGGCATTTTGAGCAGCTTTTTACACCTATCCTTGTGGCAAACAAACAAACAAAAACAAAAAACGATGCAAAAACTTTCAACAACTGCAATGGAACGTTAGCTCAAAACGAAATTAACACAATAAATGTATTAATGCATAGCATTGCCAACAACAACAGCAACAACAACAAAAACAATAATGAAAAAAGTTGTACAAATATTTTGGAGTACGCACGACTACGAGATACGCTGTATGCAGCAAAACAGTTCAGGAAAAACTTTGGCCCAACCGTCGGATAATTTAGCCTTCACGACTTTACCTCCAATAATGGAGCGAGACTAATCGATTTCGCCGCAGATCGGACCATGGTATTTAGTAGTACCCCATTTCAACACCTTAACATCCACAAGGCTACATGGCTGAGTCCTGATCAGATAACACGCAACACAAAGAAAGAAAGGAGAAACTCCTTTTCAGACGCAAGAAAAAGGAGTAAGAAAGGCGAGAGTTTGAGGATGTTGAGATGTTACGTGACAGAAATGAAGCTCGAAAATTCTATCAAAAGGTCAACCGGAGTAACTTTCTGTAAGGATATAAATGGAAATCTGGTAACGGATGAACAGGAATCACTGAGATTATGGAGGATTAATTTTTCTAACCTATTCGGAGGCAATGAAGCGCATAATTCCGCCGATAGAGAAATGACACCGAAACCACCAGCTAATGATGGAACTATTGTAGAGCCACTGGACTATAACGAGGTCGAATCAGTTATTAAAAAGCTGCAGGCTCTGTTGGGCTGCCATCTGAGTTGTTTAAGACCAACGGCGAAGTGTTGGCCAAGAGTATGCACCAACTTTTATGCAAGATGTGGTCCGATGAACGCATACCCAATGACTGGAATCTCAATGTTCTCTGTCCTATCTTTAACAAAGGAGACCCCGCTGTTTACACAAACTACCGCGGAATAAGTCTTCTTGCCATCGGATGTAAGATTCTGTCGCGCGTATTGTGTAATAGACTGAAGCCATATACGGATTCACTGATAGGACAATATCTGTGTTGCTACAGACCAAAAAGGTCGACCAGTCACCAAATATTCACATTACGCCAAATCTTGGAAAAGACCCGCGAGTTTAACAAAGACATACACCACCTATTTGTTGACTATAAAACCGCTTTCGATACGCCGATTAAATCGAAGTGTTTCGACGCCCTGTCTGCACTAGGCATCCTGGCAAAGATTATCCGTCTTTCCATGACGCCGCTATCTCACACACAAAGCGTTGTTAGGGTGGAAAAAAACCTCTCCGACCCCTTTAATACTAAGAGGGGTTTCAGGCAGGGCGATGCTCTGTCGTGCGATTTTTTCAATCTTCTGATGGAATACATCCTACGCCAGTGCCCGTACATACAGATTATTTCGATGTAGATCTTCCAAAAGGAAGTGATGCTGCTCGCTTACGCCGATGACATTGATATCATCGATACGCAGGAACTGCGAGTCAGCAAGTCGTTTTCAGAGATTGAAAACAAGTCTCGGCAAGACGAAGTACTTGATGTCTTCTCGCACTCCGTCATCGCGTCTTGAACGCTCAGTGACGATCGAGAGTTTCAACTTCAACAACAATGTAAGCCTGTTGATCAGGCGAAGAATCACGCTTACAAATAGATGCTATTTTTTGGCTGAGCAAGCAAATGAGATGTAAAGCCCTCTCTCGAAAGAAAAAAATCACGCTGATACTCCCGGTGCTATTGTATGGCGCAGAGGCATGGACCGTAATTGAGTCAGATGAAACGGCGTTGGAAGTCTTCGAGAGGAAGATTCTTCGCAGGATTTTCGGTGCTATTAGAGTCGGCGACGAGCTGCTGCACTGGAGTGGTCACCTCATTCGAATGAATGAAAGATCTTCAGCACGCATGGTTTACATGGGGGGCCCAAACTTGATTGATTAACGCCAAAATAGAGAACGACTGGGCACTCGATGGAATGACCATTCTTTGAAAACCATTCTTTCAAAATTAATGGAAACAGCATTCAAACCCAAAACCCATTATTTACCTGCTGATATTCTTCAAAATATTGGAAATATTGGGCTATTCCCGACCAGCAGCTTTAAGCATCAACATGGTAGACTGCAAGAAGGGGAATTACACTTCCTAACACATTGTAGAAGCTTTTGAGTATAAACAGTTCTGCTTTCTTAGATGTTCAACAGAAATGTTCAGAAAGAGTTTGGCTAAAAGAGCTACTTCGAGAGATGAAATCGAAACGGCCAGCATTGTAGTATCTTCTTCTTTTGGTGTCTATCTGCGCAATCGAGCTTCTATTAAACAAAGACGTTTGTAACACAAGACGAAGAAGTGTTCTTGGATCAATTTTTTCTAAACTTTATACAGCGAATTTCTCGAGACCTGACATTTCCAATAACTCAAACTGTTTGAAAGAAAATTTAAGAACATTTTCTCTTTATATTTGATTAATGGAAAAACCGCTGGAATATACGAATCAATCATCAAAAAATCAAGTCATGTCTTATAAAACACTGCGCAAACCCATTTATATATTATCTATGAAGGGTATGCATGCTTCTTAGAAGTATTCGAATTGGAATATTTTCGAGAATGGATAATATTCTTGTCTGAGCATTGTTTTGCAAATTTTTAATGGTGATGCCTTCGTTTTATTCATGCATTTCTGCAACTGTAGAAGGTGCTAAGGGTAAGCTCATTTAAAAGGCTGAGCTTAGGAAATTGTTCACCTCTGCCATTGAACCATCTACCCGAACAACTTTTGACTGTGACAAAAATTTGCACAAACTGCATAAGCGCTGCTACACACTGTGGTTGCACAGTATGCGTACAACGAACAACAACAACAATATGCAACAATAAGATACAAGGTGCATGGCATTGTATGATATTATCCTTTCGTTTGAATATATGTAGAGCAGTCCTTGGCAATGTTGTAGTTGATGTTGATGAGAGATATTTATGAATCATAGGAGTATACTAAATCATCGCTTGGAGTATTTATGTGTACATGATTGAGCTATGTGTATGAGTATGAGTGTTTGTACCGGAAGTAAGCGTGCAGGATTAACCAACACACACACACATACACACACATACAAAAAGCGTGTACGTGCGTGTGTGTGTGTTTGCAAGAAAAATGGCGTCCGTTAAGCAACTTAATCACCGCACATAAGTGCAACTTTACACTTTAGACTGCACGGTGCACACTTTGTGCTCACTTTTTATACTGCAACAGCTTTGGCTTAACTATTAGTAATTGTTGTTCTACACATCGTGCATAAAAGGACAATGGTTGGCTACCAAGTTCAATGTCCTTTAGTGGCAGACAGCGGTGTGCGCTGCGCTGTAGTTATTTATGCCATCGTCTGCCTGTATTCGTGTTTGCTGGATCATGCTAAATCTGCTGGTATTTAGCGCTTTGTAGCTTAATGTGTCAACCGTGTACAGGATTCGTTCGTTGAATTACTATTACACGCGCACACAGTTACGTAAGTAGATTATTAAATATTTGGTTCAATTTGTAGTTGCTAGTTGGCTAGTTGTGTCCTTAAAATCGACCAAAAAATATATAAATTTTTATTTTGCGATTTCTGCTAAAAATCGTCGGCACCTGTCCCGACAGCCCTCCTTTTTTTCATTAGCTTCAGCTTAAATCCTTTTTCCACGTTGTCTGTTGTCTCCTCCTGCGCTGTTGACTGCTTGTTTCGGCGGTGATTCGGTATTCTCCCCTCCGCTGAAACCTTTACTATGTATTCGATGTAAGTTTATTCACATTTTTATGGAGGACCCTATTCCAAACATTGATTTTACAGCCTTTTGCTCTTCTCTTAGCATCCGAGGTCTCTTTTTTCGCTTTTGGAAAAAGCGTGTGGCATGTAAAAGGACTCCTCACTCTGGTTTGATAAGTCAGTGACTTCTTCTAAAAATTTACTTCAAAAATTTTTACTCTCACACAAACTCAGTTGGTCTTTTGGTTCTGATGATGATGCTTCTCCCTGAAATGAACAATAGGGATATAGAATTTCTGTTTAATTTATTATTTTCTCTCGACATTTCAGGCATGTATGATTCTAATTACTTGGAAGCACAGAGGACGTTCAAAAAAGAAGTTTTTACTTGAAGAGAGGATGGAAAAAAATCCAAGAAGGCCAATATTGGTTGGCATGTATGATTCTAATTATGTTGAAGAGCTGAGTTCAAACATGGTCTTACATGCGAAACACAGAGAACGTCCAAAAAAGAAGTTTTTACTTGAAGAGTGAATGGAAAAAATCCAAGAAGGCCAATATTGGTTGGCATGTATGATTCTAATTACGTTGAAGAGCTGAGTTTAAACATGATCTTACATGCGAAACACAGAGGACGTTCAAAAAAGAAGTTTTTACTTGAAGATAGCAAAATATTGGCTTGGAGAGCTACGAAGAAATAGTTCTGAGATATTTACTACAAAACTGTTCTTCTTTTATAGAGCATTGTGCCCCATAGACAATGACAGCGAGAAGGTGCAACGAGCTATCAAAGATATGCATCCTCAAAACATCAAGTGACATCTGAGCAGAGCACAAAAAGTCATTATCACGGCAAGTTGAGCTTGAGCCGCGTCGAGTGTGCCAAGTTGCAACTTTGTGAATGAAAGGAAGCAAGGAAGACAGACAGACAGACAGACAGACAGAAAGAAAGCAAAAGGGAGATAGAGAGAAATAGTAGGGTTGACAGATAGATCAACTGTCAGCAAGTTAAACGCCAGCGACAGAACAGGAAGTAACTAAAGCGGCGACCATATACTGCTACAACAATATGTGCATATGTGTGTGCGTGTGTGTGCGTGTGTGTGTGCGTACATTGCCAATGACTTACTTTGTTGGCGCCAACAGCAGCAGGTACAGCATGCTCCACTGCCGTAAGGTATGCAGCAACGTTTTTCCGTTTTATTCTTTTTATTTTATTTGCATTCGTTTTTGTTTCATTTTAATTTTTATTTTTTTTTATATTTTTTTTTGTTTTTTGTTTTCTTTCGCTGCCGCTGAATTGTTTTGTCGCAGCGTCTTTTGAAACGGCGAAAGGATTTCCTTTTTGGCTTTAAATTGTTGCCACAGCTCAGTGCCTGCGCTTAACTTTCTCATATATCAGTTCAGCAAGTCTGTCCGTGCTGTCCGTCTGTCCGTCTGTCTACCTTTCTTGTGCTTGACTGCCAACAGTCTTTGTCTTTGTCGTCATGACAGCCTCTGCTATTCGCTGTTATCTGCTGCTGCACGTTATCCTTTTTCCTATTCAGCGCACAGCTTTATAGTCTCATGCTCGATCTTATGCTGGCTGCAGCGCTGTCATGGCTCATAAGCCGCCAAGTGCAATTGTCATAAAGTGTCATTGGCTGGCATTGTCCTCCTTGGCGGCGGCGACGTCGGCGACGGCATCATTGTCGTCCTCGTCGACGTTGCTGTTGTTGTTCTACTTTTTTTCATTTCATTCTTTTCTTGTACCCTTTGGATATGGTGTGAAAGGAGTATTCTCAGTTTTGTTGGCAAGTTTGTAGCTGAAATGTTTTGTGCATGCCATGTCCGTCCATCTGTCCGTCTGTCTACGCTATACATTGCTGGAATTTTCATAAACGATCTACCAATAGCGTTGACCAGAATTGATATTTCGCCGTGCAATTCAAATATTTAATTTCATATATCAAGGGTATACATGTTTCGGTTTCATAGCACCGTTAATATCAACTTTAAATACTGTTTGTTGCGTATGCACTGGCGGCCATCTTCATTGGCGTCGTTGAGGTCTTCTTCTACACTTTGTTGCATGGTGAATAAACTTAAATGAGTATCCGGTTTGTAACTACAGAACCAACTGGTAACCAAGTGCAGCCAGCCAACATAAGTTGTATCATGCTGCATCACGTTGCAACACACACACACACACACACGGTAAGCATTACTTCATAAATTCAGTGCGTAACACAAAGTAATTATAAGCAATTTATTGTAGCAGGGTAACGAGAGAAGCAATGGAGAACCACTAAATGTACTTTTAAAAAATTTCAACCGTATAATTCCCCTGATTTTGAAGAAATTTTCTTCAGTTAGACTTCTTAACAGGAAAACAATCTTTAGTAGTATTTAGAAGTATAAGCTAGAGAAAGGTAAAGAGCTGAGAAGAATCTCTTCCACACGAAGTTCTGCTGCTCATCTCATTTATTTTAGTGACTCTTAAGGAAGATATATACATCAAACTGTCTCCGGATACAATGACGACTTTTTATACTGCATTGGATTCGTTTGCTCAAGTTCACATTGTGAGAAAATTTGTTGACAGCCATTCACTTGGGAATGACCAACAATGATTCTTGTTACAAACGATCCAAGCAACTCACCTCTGAACACCCATTCAGAGGTGAGCTAATGTGAGAAGTCACAAACATCCCTACCCTTAATTAGGGGTTGGTGCGCTGGGCTTGGAACCCGCCACTTTAAAAAAAACAAACCTCCAATGAACACGACTAAGAAGCCTCGGAAGGAACTCTATGATGACGACCCCCGCAAACGATATAAGGATCACGATTTACGAATATGCAACTGAAATATCCGCACCTTCAATTGGGATGGTGCAAATATCCAGCTGGTTGATGTCAATCAATCCAAGAAATCCGATGGATAGGGCAGGGTTGCTCTAAAAAAGCATTCTGTGACATCTACTATAGTTGCCATGCGAGTAAGCACGAATTTGGATGCGGTTTTGTGGTGAGTAGGAAACTACGTGACCTCGTTTTCAGGTTCACGTATGTTGATGAGCGTCTAGCCGCGATACGCATCAAGGCTAAATATTCCAACGGAAGACACAGACAACAGAACACTACCTCCAATAATGAAGAGAGGCTAAACGATTTCGCCGCAGGTCGGACCATGGTAGATCCAGATTTAAACACCTTAACATCCACAAAGCTACATGGATGAGTCCAGATCCAATTACAGGCATCCAAATTGATCATGTTTTGATTGACGGAAGGCACGCATCGAGCGTGTTGGACATGCGAACGTTACGTGATCCCAACATTGACTCGGACCACTATCTTGTCGCACTAGGCTCAGCGTATAGCACGCCGCACGTTCCAACATGCAATGAAAGCTGGACGTCGGCAAGTTGCAATCAGAACACATTCTCCCGACTGCGGCGGGAAACCTCTCCGTCTTCTCAAGATATATGTGAGCAGTGAAACATATCACCTACTCCACGGATAGGGCTGCCAAGGATGTCATTGGTTATACAAAACCTGTGAAGAATTATTGGTACGACGAGGAGTGTCGCAATGCATCTGCAGAGAAGAACGCTTCCTATCAGCGAACTCTGCAGTCGGGAGCAAAGCAACGCGAGCTGTTAGAGACCGATATCGGGAGAAACGTAGAGAGGAGAAACGCCTTTTCAGACGCAAGAAAGGCAGCAGTTTGAGGATGTTGCGATGTTATGTGACAGAAATAAAATTCGAAAATTCTATCAAAAGGTCAAGCGTCTGACTGAAGGTTTTAAACCCGGAGTAACTTTCTGAAAGGATGAGAATAGAAATCTGGTAACGAATGAACAGAAATCACTGAGACTTTGAAGGAGTCATTTCTCCAACCTACTCGGAGGCGATGAAGCGCACAATTCCGCCCATAGAGAAATGACACCGGAACCACCAGTTAATGATGGAACTATTGTAGAGCCACCGGACTATAACGAGGTCGATTCAGTTATTAAAAAGCTGCAGGCTCTGATGGGCTGCCAGTTGAGTTATTTAAGACCAACGGCGAAGAGTTGGCCAAGAGTATGCGCCAACTTTTATGCAAGATGTGGTCCGATAAACGCATACCCAATGACTGGAATCTCAATGTTCTCTGTCCTATCTTTAAGAAAGGAGACCCCGCTGTTTGCGCAAACTACCGCGGAATAAGTCTCCTTTCCATCGGATATGAGATTCTGTCATGCGTAGTAATAGTAGTAATAGGCTGAAGCCATATACGGATTCACTGATAGGACTACATCAGTATAGCTTCAGACCAAAAAGGTCGACCAGTGACCAAATATTCACATTACGCGAAATCTTGGAGAAGACCCGCGAGTTTAACAAAGACATACACCACCTATTTGTTGACTATAAAACCGCTTTCGACACGCCGATACAATCGAAGTGTTTCGACGCCCTGCCTCCACTAGGCATCCTGGCAAAGATTATCCGTCTTTCCATGACGCCGCTATCTCACACACAAAGCGTTGTTAGGGTGGAAAAAAACCTCTCCGACCCCTTTAATACTAAGAGGGGTTTCAGGCAGGGCGATGCTCTGTCGTGCGATTTGTTCAATCTTCTGATAGAATACGTCCTAAGGCAGAGTATATCAGGCTCGATCTTCCAAAAGGAAGTGTTGCTGCTCGCTTACGCCGCTAACATCGATGTCATCGGTACCCAGGAACGGCGAGTTAGTAAGGCGTTCTCAGAGATTGAAGAAAGTTTCGGCAAGACAAAGTACTTGGTGTCTTCTCGCACTCCGTCAACGCGTCTTGGATGGTCAGTGACGATGGAGAATTTCAACTTCAATGTTATAGAAAACTTCATTTAGCTTGGAGCCGAAATGAACAGCAACAACAACATCAGCCTGGAGAGCAGGCAAAGCAGAACAAGATCTACAAAGTGCTACTACTAACAGTCCTACTGTTTGGCGCTGAGGCATGAAAAGTGTTTAAGTGAGATGAAACGGCGTTGAGAGATAGATTCTCCGCAGGATTTTGGTTTAGTCCTGATCCAATATCAGCAAATTAGCAACAAAAATTTTGCTATAGAAATTAATGCAGAAGAAAATCGTTTAAATAAATAAATGCATCAGCATAAATAATGAGGAAGATTTTATTTTTAGGAGCGATGTGCAAAACATTTTGTTTATTATGTGCGCTGTGTGCTGTAAGAAAAAAAAAAAACAGCGCGAAAAAGTCGTGCAAAAGAAGTAACGGCGAGTGTGGGTGGCGGGGCAGAGCGCCCTAAAGCATGCTGTGAAATAGACATAAATTATTTTCACTGGAAAATGTGCAACAAACGTTGAGGCAGACTGCATGCGTTGCATGCAAAATTCAATTGAAATGCATAATTTATGCAAAGAAATGCGCGAGTGAGAGAGAGAGAGAGAGAGAGAAAGGTGGAGAAAAAGGGTTGCCCTGTATGCTAAACAAATTCAGGCAGCAGGTGGAAGCGCATTATTTACGCTGCATGACACTTTCCCGATGGATGTGTAACTGTGTGGGTGTGGGTGTGTGTGTGTCTGCGTTTATTTGCATTTGTATTTACGTTGGTAAATATTTGCGGTTATCTAAATGAAATAAATTGCATTGCATAGTTTTAGGCGCATACACGCGCGTCTGTCAGTCAGCGTGTCGAGCGAGTCAGTCATTGCCTCATTTGCCTGTCGTCCTGCCTTCCTGTCGCCCCTGGCCTTTGCATTCGCATTGTCACAAAATAAGCAATTAAAGCATAAATTAAGCGTTAAATTTCAAATAGGCTTTGCAATGCCGCCCGGCATGGCAAATCGATTCAATTCAAATTCAGTTCAATGCAATTCAATTCACACTTTACAACACAATTTGTAACAGCAACCGCATTCTATGCTGAGCCTACGAGTTGATTAATAGAAGTTCGGTAATGTCTCTAGATCTTTAACAGGTATAAAATGGCTCAAGGTCTAATTTCTGGAGCATTACTTAGACTTAAATGGACACACATTTTAGGAAAAACTGGTTCAAAGCATAGCACTCAAATGATCCCGAAAGTCTTTTTGTTGAAAAAATTTTCAAGCTGTTGCGTGATACACTCTTCCCGGCGCGTAAATGCTTCTTCCATACTAAGTGAGGCGCTTATTGGTTGGGCGATTGCAAGTTAATCCGTTCGGATGGTATATTTCCGACTCAACTCCAGCTACATGCCATCCAAATGGAAAGACGTTGGAGTTGTATGCGCACCGAAAGTATGTAAACCTGTATTTAAAAGTTTGGAGACATTGAAACTAGAAAAAGTTTAGATCCATGATTGAACTTTTTTCCACTGAAAAGCACTAAATTCATTAAAGGCCCAGGATTACAACTTAGCGACATTCCTGTAGATTAAAGTGGGCCCTTCAACAATGTCTTTTCCGAAGCTTATATAAACAGATGTCATGGTTGACGCTTCGCTAATCCGTTTCATACGGTGAAGTCGTCATTAGGCTAAGAGATTTTTCGGTAAATGAAATACTTGGCAAAGAATTTGGTTGAGAAGATTTACTGAAACAGAAATAAGAACGATAGAGTTGGGAAGATATGGAGTGGGAAGAAGATGAAGTTGGGAAGAGTTAGATTGGGAAGAAGATGAAGTTGGGAGGAGATGGAGTTGAAAGAAGACGAAGTTAAGAAGATTTGGAGTGGGGAAAAGATGAAGTTGGGAGGCGATGAAGTTAGGAAACGAAGGAATTGAAAAGATATGAAGTTGGGAGAAGATGAAGTTGGGAGAAGATGATGTTGGAGGAGATTGAGTTGGAAAAAGATGAGGTTAGAAGAATATGAAATTGCGAGGAAATGGAGCTAGAAGGAGACAGAGTTGGAAGAAGACAGAGTTGGAAGGAGACGTGTTCGGAAGAGATAGAGTGGGAAGAAGATGAAGTTGGGAAGAGATTGGTTAGGATAAAGAAGAAGTTGGGAGGAGATGGAGTTGGAAGGAGACGAAGTTAAGAAGATATGAAGTGGAGAGAAGATGAAGTTGGGAGGAGATGGAGTTGGGAAGAGATGGCGTTAGGAAGATATAAAGTTGGGAAGAGTTGAAGATGCAGTTTGGAGGAAATTGAGTTGGAAAAAGATGAGGTTGAAAGAAGATGAAGTTGGGAGGAGATGAAGTAAGAAGGAGACAGAGTTGGAAGTAGACGGAGTTGGAAGGAGACGAGATGGGAAGAGATAGAGTGAAGAGAAGATGAAGTTGGGAGGAGATAGATTGGAGAGACGATGAAGTTGGGAGGTGATTGAGTTGGAAGGAGACGAAGTTAAGAAGATATGGAGTGGGGAGAAGATGAAGTTGGATTGAGATAAAGTTGAAAAGCGATGGTGTTGGGAAGATATGAAGTTGGGAGAAGATGATGTTGGAGGAAATGGAGTTAGATAGAGTGGGGTGGGAAGAAGATAAAGTTGGGAAGAGATAGATTGGGAAAAAGATGAAGTTGGGAGGAGATGGAGTTGGAAGGAGACGAAGCTAAAAAGATATGGAATGGAGAGAAGATAAAGTTGGGAAGAGATAAAGTTGGGAAAATTTGAAGTTTGGAGGAGATTGAGTTGGAAAAAGATGAGGTTGGAAGAAGATGAAGTTGCGAGGAGATGGAATTAGGAGAGAGACGAGTTGGGAAGAGATAGAAAGGGGATAAGAGGAAGTTGGGAAGAAGATGAAGTTGCGAGGAGATGAAGTAAGAAGGAGACAGAGTTGGAAGTAGACGGAGTTGGAAGGAGACGAGATGGGAAGAGATAGAGTGAAGAGAAGATGAAGTTGGGAGGAGATAGATTGGAGAGAAGATGAAGTTGGGAGGTGATTGAGTTGGAAGGAGACGAAGTTAAGAAGATATGGAGTGGGGAGAAGATGAATTTGGATTGAGATAAAGTTGAAAAGCGATGGTGTTGGGAAGATATGAAGTTGGGAGAAGATGATGTTGGAGGAAATGGAGTTAGATAGAGTGGGGTGGGAAGAAGATAAAGTTGGGAAGAGATAGATTGGGAAAAAGATGAAGTTGGGAGGAGATGGAGTTGGAAGGAGACGAAGCTAAAAAGATATGGAGTGGGGAGAAGATGAAGTTGGGAGGAGATGATGTTGGGAAGAGATGGAGTTAGGAAGATATGAAGTTGGGAAAAGATGAAGTTGGAAGAAGTTGAAGTTTGGAGGAGATTGAGTTGGGAAAAGATGAAGTTGGATGAAAATGAAGTTGGGAGGAGATGGAGTTAAAAGGAAACAGAGTTGAAAGGAGACGAAGTTGGAAGAAGAGTTGGGAAGAGATAGAGTGGGGAGAAGATGAAGTTGGGAAGAGATTGATTGGGAAGAAGATTATGTTGGGAGGAGATGGAGTTGGAAAGAGATGGAGTTAGGAAGATATGAAGTTGGGAACAAATGAAGATGAAGTTTCGAGAAGATTGAGTTGGGAAAAGTTGAGGTTAAAAGAATATGAAGTTGGGAGGAGATGGGATTAGGAGGAGACAGAGTTGAAAGGAGACGGAGGTGGAAGGAGACGAGTTGGGAGAAGATGTGGTTGGGAAAAGATAGATTGGAAAGAAGATGAAGTTGCGAGGAGATGGAATTGGAAGGAGACGAAGTTAAAAAGATATGGAATGGAGAGAAGATAAAGTTGGGAAGAGATAAAGTTGGGAAAATTTGAAGTTTGGAGGAGATTGAGTTGGAAAAAGATGAGGTTGGAAGAAGATGAAGTTGCGAGGAGATGGAATTAGGAGAGAGACGAGTTGGGAAGAGATAGAAAGGGGATAAGAGGAAGTTGGGAAGAAGATGAAGTTGCGAGGAGATGAAGTTGGGAAGAGATGGAGTTAGGAAGATATAAAGTTAAAAACAGATGAATATAAAGTTTGTAGGAGATTGAGTTGGAAAAATATGAGGTTGAAAGAAGATGAAGTTGGGAGGAGATGGAGGAAGAAGGATATAAAGTTGGAAGGAGACAGAGTTGGAAGGAAACGGAGGTGGAAGGAGACGAGTTGGGAAGAGATAGCGTGGGGTGAAGATGAAGTTGGGAAGAGATAGATTGGGAAGAAGATGAAGTTGGAGGAGATTGAGTTGGAAAGTGATGAGGTTGGAAGAGATAAAGTTGGAAGAAGATGAAGTTGTGACGAGATGATGTTGTGCGTAGATGGGGTTAAGTGTAGATAGGGTTAAGAGTTGACGGCGTATGGTAGCCGCAGTTAACGAAGGCAAACATCTTCAATAGAATGTAAACGGAATAGAATGGTTCTCTACTGTAATCTTTGGGTCAGAGACACCTTCCGACACCCTGATCATTGCAGAATAATGGTGAAGCAAATAAACTGTACAGAGAAGAATTCTTTTCTGGGAAAGTACATAATATGAATACCTACACCTATATAACTTAAATACTTCTAGAATTCCGAGACTCACTTCTAAAAAAAAAAGGAAACACGTATTTTTTATGTGGGATCCCTAAAAGCTCGCTACACATTAGGCTAGCAATCAACTCGCATAAATAAAGAGCAGAGCTACAAATACTCGCATGTGACTGCTGAACAGCCAACTTAGCGAACCATTTTCAAACGCCTCGTTTATACATTTTAATGCAATTTGTGTGCGTCACAAATTCAATTGAATTTAAACTAAACATAAATGTTTCTTTCTGTGTTTTACCGACGAACGAGCGTGCAAGTCTGCATATGAAATAAATTTAATGAAATGTCAATGATTTGCTTATGCGAACGAATATGTGTCTCGATTTTGATTTTTATTTTATTTTTCATTTTAAAATTTTGTTTCAAATAATTGCATACTGCACCTGCAAGATTTTTTTATATTTTTTTTTTGCAGTGAAATGTGCTGCCAGTCAAGGTTCAAGTGTTGCATAACATCTACCACATTTGATACAAAGGCGCCGGAAGTTATATGTGTTGCACAGTGCGTTGCGTTGATTTTAAAATTTCAATATTTCAAGAATGATTGAAAATTCGAGTGCACTAACGATTCGCTAACTGCTATTCGTTAGTCTTAACTATTAAGTAAATTTTTTTTTTTTTTTTTCGATTTTCTAGTAGACGAAATTCTTAATAATTCATAATTCAAACAATTTCAGACCACTGTGCTGCCTGCCTGTGTACGATTGTACTTCCTGTGTAGCTGCCTGTCGGACTAACCAATGAAGAGCAACTCTTGGAGCAAAGTTCAAGTGCTTGTATGCACATTTACTACCCACCACAAACGAAGTAGAAGTTGAAGTTGAAGTGCAATGCAACAAACAAACAAACAACAAGAAAACCAACAAGGACATAGGCCAGTTTGCAAGGATTTTGTGTTGCAACTAGAGAGAAATTTCTAAAAAAAAAAAATACTAAAAAGAAGAAAAAAAGACAACATTTTGCTGTTGAAAATATGTTAAAAAAAAAACAATTCTCACTTTCTTGGAAGTTTGCTCATACAAGGATGCAGCTGAAGTACTTCAATGTTTTTTTTTTTGGCACTTGAAATCTATATTTTTTTTTTGTTCCCTATCAATTAAATCGAAATACCTTGTGCATACTTTTTGTTGTTTCTTGGGAAGATTCTTCAAAGCTACAGTATTACTGGTTATGCAGATGACTTGGTAAACCTCCGAAAGTTAAGAATCCAATTTTAGTTCAGTAAACATCCAAAATACTATACTGTAGTATTTCAGCGATGTATAACTTTTAGGACAAAGTAATCTTCGCTTGTATGGTGCGCAACATTTAAGTTTCTTTTGTATTAGGAGTTGCTCCACAGAAGATCCGAGAAGTGAGTGAAAATTTTTGTTCTCCTTAAATATCTCTGAGAATATTATATATTATAACTTCTGCCAACTATGAAAAAACTCGAGACTCAGTTTGTGTGAACACATTTGGTCCTCCATAAATTTTGTAACCCATTGCAGTGTATAACTTAGTCGTGCAAGCTGCATTATTTAAATTTATAAAATAGTGTCTTATCTTAAATTGTTTTTAATGGTGAACATGAACTTCTCCAACAGGTTGATGACTGCTTTTTGATGTGTTATCTTAAGCGATTATCTCCGCTGATGTGTGAGTATGAAGAGTAATTTTATAATAATTAAATATGCAATAATTCAGCATTCAACATTTGAAGCTTTTTTACGAAGAACAACCAGTTTCTGGCTAAATGATGCACGACGAACGAACAAAGTGAAGATGCTTGTATAGCAGAGATATGGAGATACTTAAACTGAAATGTTCATTAGTTGTGTATGCTGAAGTGTAGAAAGAGACAGCATGAGAGCTACAAGAAGATGCAGAAAAATCCATTTTGTGGTTTGTAGCTAACAATTATTTACACTCAAAAGTTGCTGCCGGAATATGCAGGGGGAACATAAATGAAGTTAAAGGCAAAAGTTTTCTGCTTTGAATTGTTAGAGAGAGAGTGAGGAAGGGTATATGGAGAGTTGCCTATTAAGGTAGATATGTACTTCAAAATTATATTTGTTTGACAATTGCGAAGAATTGCAGTGCTGCAGTTGTAGAAGCATTCAAACATTTTAGGGTTTATTAGAAACTTTCTGCATTTCTACTCTAAAAACTATATGAATGAAATTTTATGCATATATAAAGGGCAACATGAGAAATAAAAGTCACTGAAAATATGAGTGATGTCACGACTTTATATAAGAAAAAGAAAAAAAAAGTGGGTCATACTCTAAAAACTATATGAAGCAAATTTTATGCATATATAAAGGGCAACATGAGAAATAAAAGTCACTGAAAATATGAGTGATGTCACGACTTTATATAAGAAAAAGAAAAAAAAAGTGGGTCATACTCTCAGAAACTATATGAATGAAATATTATGCATATATAAAGGGCAACACGAGAAATAAAAGTCACTGAAAATATGAGTGATGTCACGACTTTATATAAGAAAAAGAAAAAAAAAGTGGGTCATACTCTAAAAACTATATGAAGCAAATTTTATGCATATATAAAGGGCAACATGAGAAATAAAAGTCACTGAAAATATGAGTGATGTCACGACTTTATATAAGAAAAAGAAAAAAAAAGTGGGTCATACTCTCAGAAACTATATGAATGAAATATTATGCATATATAAAGGGCAACACGAGAAATAAAAGTCACTGAAAATATGAGTGATGTCACGACTTTATATAAGAAAAAGAAAAAAAAAGTGGGTCATACTCTAAAAACTATATGAAGCAAATTTTATGCATATATAAAGGGCAACATGAGAAATAAAAGTCACTGAAAATATGAGTGATGTCACGACTTTATATAAGAAAAAGAAAAAAAAAAGTGGGTCATACTCTCAGAAACTATATGAATGAAATTGTATGCATATATAAAGGGCAACATGAGAAATAAAAGTCACTGAAAATATGAGTGATGTCACGACTTTATATAAGAAAAAGAAAAAAAAAAGTGGGTCATACTCTCAGAAACTATATGAATGAAATATTATGCATATATAAAGGGCAACATGAGAAATAAAAGTCACTGAAAATATGAGTGATGTCACGACTTTATATAAGAAAAAGAAAAAAAAAGTGGGTCATACTCTCAGAAACTATATGAAGGAACCAGCACCAGCTCAGCTAGTCGTAACGCGGCAACGAAGCTTTGACAGAAGTAGGAACTTTATGGCATGGTATAGGACGGATAGTTAGGAAATACAGATTTCATAGACGGAATTTACTACTCGTCAAGCAACGCCGAAATGTAAAAGTCGTCAAGTCGGTGAAGCACGCTTAAAGCAGATTTGAGCCTACAGAAGTAATCCAAATTCGCTTTGATATAATTCTAGAAAAGCGGCAGAAAGAAAGAAGTTTCAGAAGATGATAAACAAACAAACTTCTCTGAGCAGTGTTAGATCAACATAGTCACGAGTTCCAAGGCACTTTCTGTGATGTTCCAACAGAGTGCAATACTTCGCTACTCTGTGGTAGTACACTATTGTTTGGATAAAACATAAGTCTGCTAAGCCGGATCTGCTGCCTTCTATTTCGATTGGGTACCGACGCTTGTGAAGTCTTTTCAGCACACCAATACGGTTTCCTAGCGGCTTACAACACTACCGAACCATTATAACATAACTTTTTTTTATTAATTTCAAGTTGGCTGAACTCAGGTGAGAACTTTGCGCCCTTCAGCTTATCTGTCCTCAAACGCACAGCCTGTCAAGCGTTCTGAAATCATTTCTCTTCTCTCTTTTTTCTCAGCAGATATGTCAGTCCCAATGAAATCCCGATGCAAGAAATGGATTATACGAATGGAACATATGAATAAATTGCAGCACCTGCAGATCAGATCAATGCTCAATTGAAAAAAGCGAAATACTTGAATCTTATGCTTAAACAAAGTCTCACTCTCGGACATATTGGTGACCCACTACTTAACCAATGTAATTTTAACTGTTCCCTAGAAGCTTTGAGGCATATTCCGGCAAAGAAGTTTCATTGTACGGTTAACGGTTACTATCTAATAAGCCCATTAAATGCGAAGTAAGATGCTTAGATACATTTATGTTTGAGCGTTCAACTGTGCTGCTAACTCTTCATGCATTTCTAACTCCTTCTCTCTCTCTCTCTCTCTCTTTCTGTTGTTCTCCATATTTAGCTGCATTGTCGTTGTCCTTGCAGACAATTAAGCAAGGACAATGTAGCAGCAGAAATTATTATGCATTTGTATTCGGCAAAGGTACCAGATAGCTGGCTACGAGGTACACCGTCGCCGCCACCATATATATATATATATATATATATATACATATATATGTATATCCTTACATCCGATTGTCTGCTGTCATTAGTTAGATACATGTGTGTTTGTAACTGCGGTTGGTCGTCGTTGGTTTGGACATTATGTATATATATATATATAGACTGCAGGATGTGTTAAGCCTCAAGGCACAACTTAGACCACACTCAGTGAAGTTCATTGCCGAAAGTTTTTCGTACACGTATACCATTCTGCACAGGACATCGAAATAACGCAGTCTTTCTGTCCGTCCGTCCGTCCGTCTGTCTGTGTTTGTAAGTGTTTGCATAGGCAGGAAATGTTTTGTGCACAGCAACAATTTGCGGCATGTATGACAGAAATTTTTGTGCCGTAGGATGTTGCAAATTACAAGCATTCTATGATTTACTTAATTGCGACAACAGATAAACATGTAAAAGTTCATTCGTATCCTATATACACTCACCTATTGAATAAGACAATGCTTGACAGGCAAACAGACGGACGGACGGACGGACGGACGGACGGAGAGACAGACAACAGGATGTGCATGCGGATGCGGTTAAGAATGCAACTGAAATCGAGAAATGCAAAAAGCAGTTGTTTGTACTTGAAGTAGGCTCTGGCAAATGAGTGGATTTAATGTTGAATATTATGTGAACACCAAGATGCAATGCAGAAACTATTCTTGCACCTTTTCTAGCAAGCCTCATTTTCTATTAAAAATTTATTTAGTTGAACTTGATGGAGTTAAAGTGAAAAATGCTGAATTATCAAGTCTTCTCGGCCCTACCAGTAGCACCTGCTATCAGTGATGCATTTGTATATGACTTGATACTCTGTGCTTGCAAGTTTAGCAGTTAACTTTGTGGTGAAGTTTCTTTCGAAGATGGAAACTAAGTACTACGTAGGGTAAAAAGTAATAAAAGAAAAATTGAATAAATATTATGGGGCGAATGCTTCTTCAGATTGCACCATGAAATATTAGTTTCGAGAGTTTCGTCCAAGTTCGCGGTTACACAAGTCTATGTCAAAATAATACATGATGCCGCAAGGATTAGTACTGAGCGCACACTCCTCATATTTTGTGCAAGAAAGGATCCTGCCGCTGGCTTCGAATGAGTGTTTGTCCATGCTGATGTCGATTGTTAACTGTTAATAAAACATGGAACCACTATTACATGCCAGAGAACACAATGAGTGCCCGGCAATGGACTGAAGCCAGTACAAGCTCGGCGAACAGAGTGTACATCTGCGCATTATTGGAACGATTGAAGATCGAAATCACTGCGAAAAGGCCTCACAAAAAAAATTTGGTTCTAACAAAACAATGCGCCATGGCTAAAATCAACGATTTAGGGTTCCAATTGCTTCTCGGACTATTATCTCTTCCCAATGATGACTCAACAATAAAAAAAAATTCAGATAGCATCGATGCCGCGGAGGAGTATTTTGCAGAACTTCCGGAAAATTACTTTCAGACGGGATCAAGAAGTTGGTAAATCACTGGAATAAGTGTATCGATCTAAAAAAAATTGGAGTTGAAAATTTTTTTTTTCATTCTCAAGAAGGTGACTCTTACTCCACCTAGAACTTGCCTTGTGTTGACATTGAGAGATGTTTTTTGAGAGGTGTCTCTAATTGAACCCAATTTCAGTGCAAACTATGGCTAGAGTTGGAGCAAGAACACAGTATGGAGGCTTTGATAGCATCCATTAGCAATCTACACATCGTGGAGATGGCCACAAGCGTCAGTATCGCTCGAAATGACGAGATTGGTAACCGTTCCATAGATGCTGGAGAACTCAACAGCCATGAAATTGTAATTCATCCAAAAAAATCTTACATAAAAGTTAACTCTTAATGGCGGATCTCCTAATGACTTAGATCCAGCAAACGTCCAGTTGGCGATGGTTACAAAGTCTCCTAACTACTACTCTCTACTACCAGACCACCAGTCAGTAGAGCAAAGCCTACTATTCCGGTAAGGAGAGTGATCTAAGCTAACAAATGAATTCTAAGTCGTGCCATAGCTTATGGCAATCAATCGGAAGGCACCACCCACAGAACTTGAAAGTCAAACGCAGGAAGAAAGCACAAAGCCAAGGCACACCATATTGTGTGGGGCAGCTCAGATAATAGCTATAGACCTTCTAACTACAATATAGTTTAAGCATAGAAAATATTGGACGAGAGATCTACAAAAATGGGACCAAACTCATGGAGCATAATTGACTGGCTCTACTAAGAAAAAAAGCACATGCTTCAGGAAGCTACCTTACCGAAGATTATCTTCACGGTAAAAAATATAGAGAATTCCTTGTAGACACTCACCAATCTTCTAACTGATGCCTACCGATGCTACTATATATTGGTACCAGACCATTTGGATTTACTCCAGAGATAAGAGAACAAAGAAGAGATCTACAAGAAATCTTCTAACTTGTCCAACCAGTAGAGAAGGAGATCATCTGAAATAAATAAAGAATCAGTTTATAAAAGTTGTTTGGAGATAATCATACTGCTTCGGCATAGCGAAGGTCTTTGATACAGCGAGACTTCGGAAGCTTAGGTCAAACATACGAAGTCAGCTTAATTAAAGAGAAATGAATGGAAAGCCGAGCAACAAGCGTTCTTTTAGAAGCGAATTTCTTGGCTTGAAGGGATGTCTATGAACCAAGCATAGCTGAAGAACTTCATCCATAGATTGTCTGAGAGCTAAAATTCTACGGATTGGAAGGAAACTTTCCTGCTTTCCTGTTACGTATAACACATGATTTTTTCATGTCTATAATTTTGAAGCATAGTCCAGGAGAACAGCAGAAGTAGTATACTTGCCCAAAGGCCTATTGGATCTTCATGTAAGGAAAGGTGTAATGCCGCCCATCACCTCTATGCGATAGTCGATGCAAGGTTCTTCGGTTATACAGCCATGGCTTCCAAGCCAATTTTCTAAACACCAGTAAGGCCTTGGTACATATTTCGGATATTAGCTGGTCACAGATTTCAGGCAATTCAAGCGCTCTCACTCTCTCTCTTTTTAATGCACACAGTACACACAACTCACGCTCTATCTTACACACACAGTGCGCACGACCATGCCGTGTACGTGTTGATTGATTCTATGAACAGTGAGCTAAAGTGCGAAAGGATACTCAAAAAAAAAAAAAAAAGGGAATGCAATGAGAGAAAAAAAACCAAACATAATTGAATAAAAAAAAAAGTATTAATTGAAATCTCAGCCAGAGGACCTAAGGATATGCAGACGGAATGCTGTGCACCGAAGAATGCCAAGGAAACCAACCGCAACGACGGTGTAAAAATTATTGTAACACTTGGGAATTAAAGCGGAAGCCACATGTGCTGACGAGTATATGTAAAACACACACAGAGCAAGGACAATAAGCGGTCCAGCCAAAGGAGCGTTCGCTATTGCCGACGACAAAGATGACAAAATGACATTTACAACGGCGACTGTCTTCGTGAGTGAGTGAATGAATGAATGATGGACAGAGAATGCATTACGGCATGCGTTATACCCCAGGGATGGACAGACAGACAGACATAAAAAGGAAAACACTAGCTACTATGTTTAAGGATAAAAGTAATATAAAATAAGAAGAACAAGAAGTGTGAATAGAAACCTCAAAATGCGATACCGAAATTAAATTTACATCAAAAAAAGGCGCACAAATGTATGGAATGGACGCAAGCATCATGGTTGGCAATGGTGCATTATGAGGGCAGGTTATATGGGTTACACTGAAGGTTTTTTTCCAACTGTGTATGCAAGGTATGGCAAGGGAATTATGAAAAGATTTCTTAAATATTTTGTTAATTGCATAAAAGTCTTCTGAAGAATGAATATGAGAAGCTTATCTCCAATACTTCGATTTCCATGCGGACAGACAGGCAGAGTCAACTTTTGATGCTCTTCAAACATATGAAGTCAGTCTTGTCTCGACGAAGTTTGCATTACTCCAAGAAATCGCCGTTTTCTTCAGAAATTGTTTACCCAAATAAGCTTCGAGCTTAATATTGCATCTCTACCAAACCGGATGTGAGAAGTTTTGGAGCTCCATACATCATTAAAGGTTTTTTTTTTCAATTACCTTAAATTTAAGAAATATTTGCATCAAAAAGAATCATAATTATTTAAAAGATTTTTCCCGTTAAAATGTTCCATTAAAATGGCGCAAAATTAAGAAGAAACTTAAAATGGACACAACTATTCCAATGGATCAATCTCGACAATATTTTCGGAGACATTATAAATGCATCCCAATAATCGATGTAATGTTCCGTTTCACGACTTCATCCTACGAAGAAAATTTGTTCAATGGTGTTCAGCCAATATATATCACCGGGACGGAAGTTTATACAGTTTCTAAGAGAGTAGTAAGTTGCAAGAAGTTTTGTATGACTTCGTTTAAAGTCTTCACCATTAACTTCGGCATAGAAATAAGTCTTCTACCAACTCATAACAGCGCATTAAGTTCACCTTATAAAGAATTGAGTTCTCATCTTTAAAGAAATATGATCCCATGATTTTGCATAGGTTTTATTTCACAAAAAGGAGCATCATCCAAAGTTCATTCGTTCACATTTCTAAATGAAACATCTTTTACATAGTTTTGTGTTTAGCTGTTTAAACTTTTAGTGCTACCCTCGTATGTTCCGGGGTAGCAAAGTTTTGATGCTTTGTCGACATGCGACCGACCGCCGAGCGAGCGAGCGCATATTGTAATTTTATTAGGTGCGAAATGTGTGCGGTGAGGGTTTGTGGGCAAATGTGTGATGTATGGAGATGTCCTGTGGAGTGCTTGTAAAGCTGAGGGTGTTACGCTGCACACACACACACACACACACACATACAAACAGAGAAACAGAAAATAAATAAATAAGCAAAATATGGCACCTCACACATACGTTTCCTTGCCACTTCATTCCGTTTCATTCCATGTCATGCATACACTCGCTCGCTCGCTGACTCGTTTTGTAGTGCGTTTCCGTTTCCTGTTTATAACGCCTGCTCCCTTTCGTTATAAACTGCCCTCGTTTGCACGTTGTTTTGCGCTTATCCTGTGCCCGCGGCGCCACATTAAATTAGTTTTGACACGTAAATGCGTTTAGCTGTTGGGTGCACGACCGAGCGACAGACCGACCGCCCGCCTGGCTTCTTGCTGTACAACAATTTCTCCTTTTATTGCAGTTTTCTAGTTTGCCATAAGTGTGGGCGTGGCATGGGCGTTGCGCATATGAAGTGTTGATTGCTGTTTGCTTGTTCACGTTGCGTACATGTAAATCGGTTTTTATACTATATACGATATATATATATATATATATATATCATGCTTACTCCCGACACCACCACCACCACCAACTGCATCGCTTCGTTTCGTTTGCTGACTTGACTTGGCTGCCAAGTATTTTGTTGTTGCATAATTTCAGCCTGTCACTGAATGAGTTACGCGTAAATATTTTCACGCGAAAACGCGCCATAAATTTCATCACTCTTGTATTTACAATATAAACCGCCCCAGTCCCCCGCTCCCGCCATATTTGTGTGTAATTAACATAAATTAATGTGAAATTAAAATGCTTACAAATTACTTGGCGTTTGTTTGCCGTAAAGTAGGCAATAAATAAAATTTTTTAAGGCGTTAGTGGCGCCAATACAAACAGATCACTTGAACGCTACAAAATGTTTGGCATGAACTGCAGTTCGGCGGAGAGCAAATTGCAATAAGGCGTTTTAATTTGAGGTTTAAAACTTGCCACCATAAAATAATCAGCGAAATGTAGACATCGAAGCGCGTTCTCTACGTTTTCTGAATATATACATATATGTGCGCAGTGGAGACATATCTTCCAGTACATGAAGGTCTGTTAGAGAAAGAGAAATTTCGCAATACTACGGCCAGAAGAAAACGGAGAGAAGTATTATAAGACTCAAGAATATGGCTTATAGAAGGTAAACGCTTGAAGATGTTGAGAGGTTATGGAATAGAAATGATGCTCGAAGATGCAAAGACTCTTACCATCGACTTGTCAGCTGGAATTGTTGTCAGCAAATAGCTTTAAAAACATTCTTCACGATTTAACATAAAACATCCAACTACTCTTGGTGACCTCTGAACAGCCATTCGGAGAGGTTGACAGGTTATGTGATAGAAATGAAGCTCGAAATCGAAAAAAAAAAAAAAGAGGAAATCTGAAAATCTCTGAGCAGTCATTCAGATTATATAGAAATGACAACGGCTTATAACGAGGTCGATTCGGTTATTAAAAAATTGGGAAAAATAAGCAAAGCGGACAGATCTGTTGGGCTGCCAAGAAGTATGCAAGATATGGCCCGTAAGGAGATCCCGCTGTTTGCGCCAACTATCGCGGAATAAGTCTTCCTTCCATTGAATATAAGACCCGTGAGTTTCACAAAGACACTCACCACCTATTTGTCGATGACAAAGCCGCTTTCGACAAGCCGATAGGATTGAAGTTCTTCGACGCCCTGTTTGCTCGAGGTATTCCGGCAAAAAACGGTTGTATTTGCACGACGACGCTAACTAACATACAAAGCGTTGTCAGGTTGGGGCAAAACCTCTTCGACGCCTTTGATACCAAGAGAGGTTTCAGGCTCTGTCGTGCGATTCCAATCTTCAAATGGAATACATCCTTCGCCAGTGCCCGTTCATACAGAGTATGTCCGGCTCGATCTTCCAAAAGGAAGTGATGCTGCTCGCTTACGCCGGTGACATCGATATCATCGACACGCAGGAACGGCGAGTCAGTAAGGCGTTCTCGGAGATTGAAAAACAGTCTCGGCTCATGGATCTAGCGGTGAATGAGGACAAGACAAAGTACTTGGTGTCTTCTCGCACTCCTTCAATGCATCTTGGACGGTCAGTGACGATGGAGAATTTCAACTTTAATGTTGTAGAAAACTTCGTCTAACTTGGATCCGAGATAACCAGCAACAACAACGCCAGCCTGTAGATCAGGCGAAGAGTCACGCTTGCAAACAAATGCTTTTTTTGGGCTGAGCATGCAAATGAGAAGTAAAACCCATTCTCGACGGACGAAAATAAAGATCTATAAGACGCTGATACTAACGTATATAAGTAGGAGAGTAAGTATGGCCCGATGAATGGTTACCCAATGGCTGGAACCTCAATGTACTTTGTCTTACCTTTAAGAAAAGAGACCCTGCTACCAAGTCTTCTTTGTGTAATAGGCTGCAGCCATATACGGATTCACTGATAGGACAATTGTCAGTTTGGCTTCAGACCACAAAAGTCGTCGACCAGTGACCAAATCTTGGAAAAGACCCGTAGGTTTAGCCTAGAGTATAAAACCGCTTTCGACACGGCGATACGAACGAAGTTTGTCTGCGCTACGTTGCCCGGCAAAGATAGTTCGTCTTTGCATGATGATGTATCAAATAGACAAAGCGTTATCAGGGTAGGAAAGAATCTATTCGAACTCTTTGATATCAAGAGAGGTTTCAGGCAGGGTGATGCGTTGTCGTGGCTGGTGTGGGTAAACTTGATTGGAGGACTAAGCAATAGAGGTATCTATGGAGAGATCTGTCCGAACTTGGCATTCAAAACAACAGGCTACAGCAGTATACCTCTGTCCGTCTTTCATATAGCTGAGCTCATGAATCTAATTTGGATTTTCCGATGTGCATTACCGACAAACTGCTTTACCATTAAAAGCTAGTTTGGCAAAAATAGAAGCTTTCAAATGCCAACATTTTTTGAACCGGCCAACGAGCCTGCGCTGCCCATAAACAATGTAATCCCAGTAGGACATCACACCTAGTGTTGTACAACTAATTAAAATATATGAATATGCAAATATGAACCTTTTTTCTGGACACAATCTACACAGTTTATGCAATACATTCAATGTTAATTACTATCGTTAATGTAAATACTAGAATCAGATACTCTCGCCTAAGCCCCCAAGGATAACTCAATTTAATATCCCCCTGCTTTTTCTCTTTCTTTTTTTTTTGTGTGGTAGTTAGTTGCTTTTGCATACAGTTTAGCTGTTGTTGGCATTCAATCCCCTATATTAATTTATAGGAGAAGTATGATGTGCTGCAGTTCGGTTTTGTGTGCTTGTTTAGTTTGTCGGGATTTTGGCGGTTTTGCGGTTGCATGTGTTTGTTATGTGGCTTGTAGCTGTATCCGGAATATCGAATTTGAAGGGCGAGTGTGTGCGTGTGTCTGTCATATTCACGACATATATTTTGCATTTTTTTCCAAAACATTTTGCATACCCTACATAGATGCTATATAAATGGGTTTGCGCAGAGTATTGTAAGACATGACTTGATTTTTCATGATATAAAAAGAAAATTTCCTTAAATTTTCTTTCAAACAGTTTGAGTTATTGGAGTTGTCAGGTCTCGAGAAATCCGCAGTATAAAGTTTAGAAAAAATTGATCCAAGAACACTTCTTTGTCTTGTGTTACAACAGTTTTTGTTCAATAGAAGCTCGATTGCGCAGATAGACTCCAAAAGAAGCTACTACAATGCTGGCTGTTTCGATTTGATCTCTCGAAGAAGCTCTTTTAGCCAAACTCTATCTGAACATCTCGGTTGAACATCTAAGAAAGAAGAACTGTTTATACTCAAAAGCTTCTACAATGTGTTAGGAAGTGTGATTCCTCTTTTTGCAGTCTACCATGTTGGTGTCTAAAGCCAAACTGTTGATCGGGAATGGCATTCAGGATTCTCAATACAGATAAAATACAACACCAAGAAATATTCTTTTCAATATTTTGGAGCAAATCGGCAGCCCAAGTTTCGGAATCATAAATCGTTGCATAGATATTTAGTCCAAATACGTGGTTTCCCCAAAAAAAAATATGAAGCTCCCTTCCATCCAAGAAGTTTTTCATCCAAGTTAATCCACGCTACACAGCTGATCCACGAGCTCTCAAACCTTTTGTATTTAGTAAAAGAAGTCGCTGAGCACCCCATACATGAATTTTTCAGCTCAGCAACAGCTCTAGTCTAAATTAAATGGTTTCGATCATATCGGCTTCGCATGAAACGGAGATGTAGTCTACGTCTTATCAATTCCAAGAGTTCGGCACTTAATGAACGACGGATTGGATCTGTTGATTACTTCTGCATAGTAAAGCCAGCAGCTTCATAAATGTTGCGAGAGAATAACTCGATCTCATCTACCACGTTCGCAACAGAGCAAAGCTTCAGCTTGAGATAGTCTAAGCTGCATTGTATGCGTTTGGTGGAAAGAGGACAGATTTGTATGGGAAGCCTATGGACCTATATGGAACATTTTATTACAATTTAAGTAAGATACATCAAGTATGTCATTTGAAGGTTCTATCTTTTATAGTAGTTCATAGCCGGACAGACGGACATATTTGTATTGAATTGATTTTGTAGGCAGCTCTTTTAGTGGTCCGATGGAATAATTTATTAGGATTGATACAAAATGCACTAAATACGACACATTCGGCTATGAAAGTATTTGAAAAATTAACCAAAAAAAACTATTTCAGTTTGAAAATTTTTAGACACTTGAAACACTTCCAACTGAAGCGTATGGTACGAGAGGTGCCTCTTAGCCAGTTTTGAAAACAAACTTCACTCATTTATTGAATATTAAAGTAGCGTACGACTCTGCACACAATATTTGTTGTTTTTTTTTAAGTTCTCTACAGAATTCACCAAACTATTAAAGTGCTATCTCAATAATAGGTCAAGCATAATCTCAAGAATTCAATATGCCAACAGGCTGTCCACAAGCCGATCTGTACAATATTTAGACCAAAAAATGTCCGACAATGTGCCACTTTAATACGAATAAATATTTGCGAATTTAAATCCTTAGATTATTTAGTTTCAGTTTCCCAATTCGGCGAATGTTTTTATTATTGGTTCTGAGGCACTTAAGCAGAAACTAATCCAATACTCAAAATAAAATTTTTCTTACATTATATAAGCATAAAAAAAAAATATTTCGTTTTTTTTTTTCAAATAATTCATTAATATTAATTATTTATTTACTTATTTACATTTTTTTTAAATTTAACCGCTCGTACACATTAGCAGTCAGTCGCCCCTGCCAATGATTGAGAATCGCTGCTTTAAAAGTCAGTCACCCTCGCCGATGTTTGAGAGCCGCAGTTTTTGTAATATTTTTCCATTGAGCAAAAGTAAAAGCAACAACTACAAATTTATGCTTTTGCTGGTATTTTTTGGTGCATTTATTGAATTTCTCGCGTGTTTTCAATGAACAACAAACAATTCTTTTCAATTCGCAGAAATAAATAAAAAATGAAGACGAGCGAAATTTTTGGTGGCGAGCAGATCAATGGAAAGTATGTACATATATTTGTAAATAGTATATTTAGGGATTATAGGCAAATTATGGGAGTAATACGTGGCCTTTTGTCAAAAGCGAGAATGTCAGACACTAATTTGCCTTTCCTGAATGTTAAAAGAGTGTTTCCTCTGAAGTTGCTGCTCATAGAAGCTCGCTTCCTCCCTATTGACAAAAAAATGAGACAGTCGATTTTTGCAAACCTCTTTTGTGGTCAATTTCTCACCAACTAAATCGTTCGACATTGACAGGAAGAGATGGTAATCCGTTGGTGCCAGGTACGGACTATAAGGTGGATGTATCCCATCTGAACTCTAAGAGCTTCTGGCGCGTCACAGTCAAAATGTGATGTCTGTCAATTCCTCTCTTATTAGCCAAAGATGTCCGCTTCTCGGCGATTGCTACTTTCATGCGGTTCAGTTGTTCACAGTAGAGAACCGTATTGAGCGTTTGGCCATAGGAGAGCAGCTCATAGTAATTGATTCCCCGCCAATCCCAACAAACACAGAGCCAAACCTTCCTGACCCTCAATCCGGGCTTGGCAACCGTTTGAGCCACTTCGCCATGCTTCACACACGATCGTTTGCGCTTCACGTTGTCGCCAGTCTCCATTCAGCAGCGATTCGCAGATGGAAATTCGGTTTTTGAAGTTTTTTGGTGTCAATTCGTGTGGCACCCAAATATCGAGTTTTTTTGTGTAGCCAAGCATCTTCAAATGCCTTTGAACGGTCTATGACTGATATTCAGCTCCCGGGCGATGGTATGGCTGCTACTATGGCGGTTTATCTCAATCACTTCCTTGATTTTATCGACCGTAGCGTGTTGCATCTTCCACTTCCTCTACACCAGATCAGCATAGAACTTCGAACAAGCTTCAAACCGCGATACCTTTTTTGAATGCCAATTACGGCAAGATCACTCCATACCTAGTCATTTCAACGCGTGCCCGGTAATCCAATCAAGTTTGGACCCTGATTAAAACCATGCGTACTGAAGCTCTTTCATCAATTCGAATAAGGTGAACAGCCCAGTGCAGCCGCTGGAATTTTATGTATATCGAATAGCTTATACAGCTTGTGGTTCATCTTGTCGCCGACTCTAATAGGACCAAAACTCCTGCGGAGAACCTTTCTCTCAAAGACTCAATCAGTAGAACCAGGAGTATCAGCGTCTTGTAGATTTTCATTTTCTTCTTTCGAGGCCTTTACTTCTAATTTGCTTGCTTAGCCCAAAATAGCATCTATTTGTAAGCGTGATTCTTCGCCTAATCTAATCAGGATGACGTTGTTGTTGCTGGTTATTTCGGATTTAAAATAGAAGAAATCTTCTACGACATTGAACTTGAAATTCTACAACCACAAAGTCGGTTTCCAAATTCAAAGAAATACTTTTGAGACCGGAGGAGCATCCCATCAGCATCTCATCAGCTTGTATGTTGTTCAGACCATAGACGTGGTTTCTTCCAAATCATATTTAGGTGCAATGCCCAAGATTCTTTCCTTCAAAATGGAAGTGATTTCATATTATTTGCAATAACTTCTTTCCACTATGGTCTTCTCCCCTGAACGTAAATTTTCTTAAAGAAGGTTGCCGAACGTAAGGTTCCATGTCCTATAAAACCAGTTTGATAGAATTGCACAAAGAAGCAACCTTCTGATTTTAAACCAATCGACCATCAGCTCAACCGAAGTACAGATTTATACTTTAAAATCTTTTATTTTTTCCAATAATTATTTTCTATTAAAGAAAAGTATTAACCCAAAACTAACCTCTTTTTTCATCCACAGAACATTTCATTTTTGCAAACAGATTGGTCGACCAGTATCCAACTATGGCAGCTGCTTGGTTTGCTTATTATGATTCGCTATTTTCAGAAAATAGTTTTACAACTCAATGGAAACTTCGGACCAGTTTAGTTGGCGCGTGGTCATTCCTTTGCCATGATTAATGAACATGATATGGCAATGACTGCCTACTTTAACCATGCTCTACATCGGTGTCGCCTGTGCACTAACAAAAAACATAAAACTGGCAGAGAAGTACTTCCATAAAGCTATGACCATAGCACCACCAATGGATGATTATGTGCTGTACGAATTGGCTTTCGTCAAATACGAATTGTACGTAAAATTGAATATTTATGGAGATGGTGATGCAATGTTCCTCCATTCTTAGCTATGAAAGTGCCGCCAGCAACCCCATATCAGCTGCCACCCCCACAATAGAAACAGGGTGATACTCCCTCCCCATATAAGCGATAATCAAAATTTGTCATATTTTTGCAACCATTTAAGCTACAGAGATGAAGTTTGGTATAGATGTTTAGAGGATCAGCAGAAGTCAACCTGTTTAGTTTGGTAAAATAGGAGGGGAGTCTCACCTGTAGTTATGCTGAGTTGATCGTGATGAGTTCTGATCGGTCTAGATCCGCTCATGTCAGCTTGGTAAAAAAAAATGAGCCCAACCCATTTGAATTCAGGCGTACAGTTATGGACCCAAACTGGACCACTGTAATGAATTGGACTTCTTCTTTTTCTTCTTTTTGTATTTCTATCTAACTTCTTCAGAAAGCTCTTGGAACTCTGTACCATGCGTAGTTTATTTTGAAACGGTCCGGGGAAGTTGATGACTGACTACCTGCGATGTGTTGCTCATTGGGATCATTTGCATCGATATTAGGTCATCATTTAAAGGACAGCACGATGCTATATATAGAAAGTATTAAGAATTGTTGCTAGTGACATCAGCTACTAACTGATAGTTCCAATTGACGGCATTACCGTAGATTCAGCTTCATTAAAACTTCTCATGCTATTTGCAGGGTATCTCATAGTCATAGATTCTCAACTGCAAAATTTTCGCTCTTTTAATTAATTAGACCCTATTTACGAAACAATGCAGCATTTTAAATCCCTACGACCAACACCTATAATCAACGACATCCAAAATTAAAAACGAAAAAAGGAGCGAAAATATTTAAATTCAAATTAGTTTGCAAATCAGCAGTAAACCAAAATTCTGTTGATAACCTTTGTAAAATTCATGAGCACGTAAAACTCGAACGTAATCTATGAAAGCCACTAAAGCGACAACAAGGACGGACGGAAGGACAGACGGCATGGCTAACAACAAGGACGATTGCAACTGCTGTGGACATATGTTCTGTTGTCGTGTAAAATTTTGTGACAACGCGATTTCAAATTTGAAACTGCATATTGAAAAGTGGTCACGTCGAAAAAAAAATACTATATACGATATATAAATATATGTAAATACTTTTTTTTTTATTCCCGACCGACCGACGTAGTGCAGAAGAACATATAAAAATGTGCTGCATTATGAAATTATTGGCAAACATGTCGCTGACACGCAAACTTTGGAAACTAGGTGTAAAACACGCCCACTTAGACGCCCTCTGATTATCAGCGTACACGCAATGTGGCAACATGGCCACAAAATAGCCAAAAGGCGATGGGAGATATGACCGACTCAACTGTGGACTGTGAGGACAAATAAGTACTCATGGCATACATATGCGAGCGAACAAGCACAGCTCATATCCGATTTACGCCCAAAATTACAAACAATCAACGGTTATGGGTGATGCTCGGCTGTGTGGCTGTAACTATTTCATATTGCAGGCATAGAAATGAACGAGGTTTGTTTGAAAAAAAAAAATTCGAACAAAAATTTAGTAGAAAGTTTAAAAAAAAAAAACGGAATTCCTGCATTTGTGGAGAGAATAATCTACAGCAGTGTAAAGTAGAAACTTATTGTTTGGTCTGGACATCATTGGCTCACACACCGCTTCCGATCGAGCATGGCCAGTGGACAGTGACTATCATTGGCTTACTATATATCGAGCTATATTCATGGATCATCATTGAAGTTGTTAGAAGAAAAGTTGCATCAGTAAAGTCTAGTGTCTAGAGAACCAGCCTCCAATGCTACAATCAATCTGCATGCCAAACCATGTGTGTGAGAAGTCCATATTATCGGATGGCATCTAATCCGAGAAAATTGTATGAGCTGGCTTAAATTTACTTCATCGAATGTTTCATACAGAATCTTAACTCATCGCCGAATCTTACTCACTTAAATGGCCGTCAACCGTCTTTCGGTCATGGCCGCATCTAGAAAGGCGCTGGCGTCAGTCGTTTTGAAAGCCAAGCACGGAGAGATCTCTCCATACCTGGTTATTTCATCAAGTGTCCGGTCGTCCTCTATTTCGGCGTCCTCCAATCAAGTTTGAGCCCCCCCATGTAAACCATGCGTGCTGGAGCTCTTTCATCCATTCGAATGAGTTGCCCAGCCTAGTGCAGCTGCTGGAATTTTATGCGCTGGACTATGTCCACCTCATAGAATAGCTCGTACAGCTCGCGGTTCATACGGGACCTAAACTCTTCGCCAACTCTAATAGGATCGAAAATCCTGCGAAGAATCTTCCTCTCGAAGACTTTCAACACTTTTACATCCGACTCTATAACGGTCCATGCCTCTGCGCCATACAATCTTCCGTCTTCCGAGAGAGAGCTTTAATCAGCCCAAAAAAGCATCTGTTTGCAAGCGTGATTCTTCGCCTGATCTCCAAGCTGACGTTGTTGTTGCTGGTTATCTCGGATCCAAGTTAGACGAAGTTTTCTAAAACATTGAAATTCTCCATCGTCACTGACCGTTCAAGACGCGATGACGGAATGCGAGAAGACACGAAATACTTCTTCTCCTCATTCGTCGCTAACTCCATGAGCCGCGACTGTTTTTCAATCTCTGAGAACGCCTTGCTGACTTGCCGTTCCTGCGTAAGCGAGCAGCCTCACTTCATTTTGTAAGATCGAGCACGACATACTTTGTATGTACGGGCACTGGCGTAGGATGTACTCTATCAGAAGATTGATAGCACGACAGAGCATCGTCCTTCACGAAAACTTTTTCGGTATCAAAGGCGTCGAAGAGGTTTTTCCCCACACTGACAACACTTTGTGTGTTAGATAGCGTCGTCGTGCAAAGACAAACGATTTTTGCCGGAATACCTCAAGCAAACAGGGCGTCGAAAAACTTCGATCCTATCGGCTTGTCCAAAGCGGCTTTATAATCGATAAATAGGTGTTGTGTGTCTTTGTCAAACTCATGCGTCTTTTTCTAGAATATTTGCTCGACCTTTTTGGTCTGATATTGTCCAGGAATAACTCAGCCGGAGACCCATCAGACTCTGCCACTTTGACTTTTTTTTCAGTTTTCTAATAACCGAATGGACCTTGTTATAGTCCGGTAGCTCTACAATTGTGTGGTTCCGGCGATTCCATTTCACTATCGGCGGTAAAGTGACTTCTCCATAACATCAGTGATTTCTGTGCATCTGTAACCAAATTTTCACTTTCACCTTTACAGAAATTTACTCCGGGTTTAAAACCTTCAGTCAGACGCTGGACCTTTTGATAAAATTTTCGAGCTTCATTTCTGTCACATAACCTCTTAAACTCCCGCCTTTCTTGCTCCTTTTTTCTTGCATCTGAAAAGGCGTTTCTCTTCTCTCCGTTTCTCTCGATATGGCTCTCCACTGCTTACAAATATCTTGACTCAAGAGAGTGTGTCTGACAAAGCTAAGGCGTTCTCTTCTGTCTAGAATTTTTTTTACATTGTCGGCTTATTTGTTTGTCTTAACCGAACCTCGTTTATATAAAACGTTAAATTTTAAGTGCTGTAGTCAGTGTTTGTTGAATTGCTTGTCGTTTGGTCGGTCGGCCGGTTGGTCGGTCCGTGGGTCGTTTCATCCTTTGGTTGCCTGAAAACGGTTTGCACACATTATCCTGGCATCCGCTCTCATGCATGCAAATCGATTGATGTTGATTAGCATAAATTGTCTGGACCACATTGTGCAATGAATTATATTACCGCAAACACCCGATTTACATACTACGAGTGCTAGTAGTCCTTCTACTCCTTGCTACTCGATTGAAACTTCAGTTCGATAATAATGAAAGTAATAGAGTCTGACAAGAGCGACTGATATAATATATTCCATATATATAGACAATTAAAGCACGACCAGACCAGACCAGCAAGGTAACCGAGCGTTGATTGTAGTTTATTACAGAGTATCGTATTAACTGAATAAGTTGTTAAAGGATGTGTGCCATTAAAATTTAGTTATTTCATTGAATTAATATTTGTGCTGAAGTAGAATGGCTAAATATTGTAGAAAAAGATTAAAAGCGGGCAATATTTCGATTCAATTTAAAGGACATTGAGTAGCTCATCTAAACTATTCATGTTCGACGATTGTAAAAATGTGAAGAACTTAAATAGAGACAGTGCAAATGATGTCCTTGATAAATAATAAAAAATGACATCACTTCACAAATCAGTAAACCTAAAAAGGTCAAACAACATCTCACCGATTGCCGAACGTAGACGGACAAGTTTGGAAAATGTGCCAGAGACCCCTTCTGACGACGATGATGTTAATGGACAGAAACCACCACGGATAATATTGCCTGGCGTACGCGATATAAGTGAAATAATTAAATTCGGACCGATATCAACCAGCACGTGTACCTTGACAATCCATAAGTTCTCTTACTCTGTCAGGTAAACGCAAAAAAGAAATACCTCGGGTAACAACAGCAACAACAAGTGATGCTCCAGTTTCGACCAACGCGTCTTTGCGCCTACAAGGCAATCGGTCTGCTCTACTATCAGATGGAAGAGAAGAATTATCCGACCATGGAACAGACGAACAGACTGTTGTTGAACCCAATGACTTTACTTATAGAACAGGGTTTAACAATGAAGTTACGATTAGAGCTAAGTCTAAACATCTGGAAGATAGGGGTGTTGAGTTTCACCATTGGCAACCTAAACAGGAATAAAGCAGCAATTTTTATTAAAAATTCAATAAAGCATGAGCCTCAAGAACCAATAAATCTGCCCCGAATCAAGAGTGCTGAAGGTGATTTTATCATTGCTGCTATTTTTGGTCCTCCTTCTCGCCACACTTGGACGGATTTGCAGTTTGTTTCCTTTTTAGCTGGACTCAATGGCTGTGACTGGAACGCTAAGCATAGTTGGTGGAGCTACAGACTGAGAGCTATAAAAAGCTTTCACATGTGAGAACTGCGACATACTTTCAACAGATGCACCAACATATTGGCCAACAGATCCAGCTAGAATTCCTGATCTTCTCGACTTCGCTGTATCCCCGCTTCTCTATTATCTATTTACGAGAGTCCCGATTTATGCTCTGATCATTCTGCGAACATGGTTGCCGGTTTAGTGCAAAATAAGTCCAGGAAATATTAAGCCAACGAATACACCTTAACATGGATATAGTAAATAGTAGAGAGACCTCGATGATGCTGTTGAAATTTTTACAAGAAATATCCATGATTCTGCTTTTCTCGCAACACCCATGCCACACCGGAACAATTCTTCAACGCAACGAAATGAAACTTTTAATGTTGAAGTGCGCAATCTTGTGCTACTCAAACGAAGACTTCGTCGGAGATGGAAGGTTAGCAGAAATCCTCTAGACAAACGAGACTTCAATAAAGCATGCAGAGATCTAACGGCGTTGCTCGTAAAAGTACGAAACGAACGAAACCATCGGTGAGCGACTAAGAAATTTGGACCACTTTGAAAAAGGGCATTATAGTCTATGGATAGCTCTCCTAAAGGCATAAAATGACCTACACGAAGACAAGTTCCAATCAAAGGTGCAAACAACGTATGATGCAGATCAGATGCCGCCTTAAGGTCACAGTTTCAACCTTTTGACACTGCAAAAACTGCTGAAATATCTGAAGTGGAGGACTTCCTAATAGCACCGTGCACCAAATGGATTTGCCTATACCTCATGTCACTCCTCAAGAGGTTCTTAAGCAATTAGAAGCTCTTAATCCTACAAAATCACCTGGCTTCGACAGTGTTGACGGGGTAGAGTAGTTAAAGCGCTTCCAATGAAGGCGGTACTGTACCTAACAAGGATATTTAATATCACGATCTACCGCAACTACCACTTCCCTGCTCAATGAAAGTTTAGTGAGATTGTGATGATAGCTAAGCCTGGAAAACCTGAAGAACATATCACGTCATATCGTCCCATAAGCCTGCTGCCAGTTTTCTCCAAAGTATTTGAAAGATTACTTATTTGATGGACGCAAAATTATGCCAGAACACCAATGCGGACTTAGGTTTAAGCACGGATGTCCGAAACAATGCCATGGAGTGGTCAACGCAATCATTGAAGACCAACAATACTGCTCTGCTGTCTTCCTAGATGTCAAACAAGCTTTTGATAGGGTCTGGCATAAAGGACTTCTTTATAAGATAAAAAAATACCTCCCTGCGCCAAGCTTTTTGATTTTGAAATCCTATCCGAGCAACAGAGCTTACCGAGTTGTGGCTAGAGATGAAGCATCTGACATCTACTTTATCAACGCTGAAGTTCCACAGGGTAGTGTGTTATTAGGTCCTACTCTGTATACTCTGTACACATCAGACATACCGACTCTCACTGACATTAATGACACATCACATCACCATGCAAGGTACATCTCTCTGAATATTGCTGCATATAAGAAGAGTTTATTCTGAATCGACTTTAAGGAAATTTCTTGCATTTGTCCACTCTGCTCTGCTCCCTTTTTAAAGTACTTCGTTACCCTTCTAAGAGTCTTATGAAGTTTTACAAAGCAAACTTTTAGATTAAATCCCCCCCACCCAAAGCAATTTCTCTAATCAAATCTTAAGTCTTAATTGTCATTGATAGCCGCCGAATTGTTAAAGTTTAGGTATTATGTGTCTCAGGCTGAAACTTCGACAGAGCAATTAACCAAACCAAAAAAAACTTTGTGAGTTACCCGAAATAGTCTGCTACGCACTTCCTTCGAATAATGATATACGAGTCACAATACAATAATTTATATCACTGCAACTAAATCGTGTATGTGTGGCTATTAAAACTAAACGAAGCGAAGCGAAGGACGGAAGGAAGACGCCCAAAGTGGCGTTTAATGCCACATCCGGCGGAAGTGCCTTGTCATAAAAGAAATGAATAGCACACGCAAGTCTGAAGACTGTGCCAAGCAATGAGCATCATCGATAAATGAAACAATTTTTTTTTGCTTTCGTCTGAAGTTTGAATTATTTTTATTAGTTTTGCAACAAATGCACTAAATGGCGAGGCCGGACACAGACTGCCCATCATGCCGAGCACATAGACACACACACACACACACACACAGCAGGATGTTCATCTGCAAATTGCGTGATTTCATGGCAGAATATGTGAGTGATCTAATAAAATAACGAAAGCTAGCGTGTTCCGCTCAATGAATGCATGCATTGGTAGAGATAGAGGGGAGGGTTGAGCCGTTGCATAGTTGGTTCCAAAAACTTTGTGGCGCCACAGGCGTTGCTAATCCAATTTGCACTTATTTTGTATCTCATGCAAGATTAGTGACTGCAATAACTAAGAAAATCTCATTTCGACGTTGAGATATTAGTTGAAAGTGTGGGAGATATAATGAAAAAAATGCCAGCGAAACTCATTTCAGCCAACTAGCAGTTGGAGAAGTTTTTCTAAATGTTGAAATGTTGCTTTCAAAATTTAGGCTGTAGAATGCTAAAAAAATTGTATTAAATCATTGGAGATACTATATGCATTTTTCAGTTTTAATAACTGCTTTGAAGTATGCTAAACGAAATCACAAAAATTATATTAAGCTGTCTGTCCGAATGCATCATGATACGCTTATAAATTGCGGAATGTGTGGAATTTTATTTCACTTTTTTTTTTTTGCCGCGTTATCGCAACTTTTTTTCGTCCTGCCCCATTTTGCACAAACAAAATGCAATCAAATTTGCGATTTTGTGTTTTTATTTTTATGCACGCGGTTTTATTTAGCAACATTTTACGCCTTTGGTGCTTTGGGAATGCAAGGTTTATGGTGAGCATCAACACAAAAAGGAAGAGAAAAAAAAGGACACTAAAAATCTTTCAGTGATAACACAGCTGTTGTTCGATATAAAAATTCACAAAACGTGACATAAAAAAGTCGCGCAGTAGGTTCAAATTAAAAATTTTTCACAGAAAAAAAAAACGCTTTAAAAATAGTTTGAAAAAATTATTGCAGATACTTTAAGGTTTGTAGATACTTTTGTACAAGCAAAAGTTTTTCCCATTTGTTTTTCCAGTCTAAAGTCAGAGAAGGACTTGAGTAAGCATTTGGCAATTGCGCTTTATTTATTTGTTGTTTTCTGTAAGAAATCCTCGACGACAATGCCACTGAATTGGAAAAGTCAATCGACTGCAAAATATTTGTAGAGCTCCAAGTTGCTAAGAATATATTAAAGAACTAGTGGAAGCCCAACGACCACTTCTTCAGCAGGCAAAATAAAATCAAAGAAAACATTTTTAAAGAGATTTGGTTTGATTTGGGAGATTGGAATTCGTTTGCAGAAGTTCAGATTGTAAGGTAAGTTGTTGTCTGCGAATAATAACTCCTTTGCAAATGGTCGAAGCCCCTTGGTGCCTCTAAACACCCGTTCAGTGTTAAGCTAACTTGAGAAGGTAAAAACCTCCCTCCCCTTAATTAGGGATTGGTGATGCTAAAGATGAGTTCTATGAGCGTTTGAAACGTCTGAACGAGCGCTGTTCCAAACACGATTTCAATCTTGTGGGAAGGAAGGAATCTTTGGCCCAACCGTCGGAAAATTTAGCCTTCACGACACTACCTCCAATAATGGAGAGAGGGTAAACGATTTCACTGCAGGTCGGACCATGGTATTAAGTAGTACCTGATTTCAACAACTTAATATCCACAAGGCTACATGGCTGAGTCCAGATCAAATAACACGCAACCAAATTTATCAAGTTTTGATTGACGGAAGGCATGCGTCGTGCGTGTTGGTCCCAACATTGACTCGGAGCACTATATTGCCGCAGCCAAGGTACGCACTAGGCTCAGTGTAGTGCACGCCGCACGTTGCAACATGCAACGCAAGCTAGACGTCGCCAAGCTGCAACCAGAACAGAACGCCGAAGCATTTTCAAACACATTCTCCCGACTGCTGTGGGAAACCTCTCAGTCTTCTCAAGATATATGTGAGCAGTGGAAACATATCACACACTCTTGGTTATACAAAACCTGTGAATAATTCTTGGTACGACGAGGATGCAGAGAACAACGCTTCCTGCAGTCGGAAGCAACGCGAGCTGTTAGAGAGCGATGTCGAGAGAAACGGAGAGAGGAGAAACGCCTTTTCAGACGCAAGAGCAAGGAGCAAGTAAGGCGGGAGTTTGAGGATTTTAAGATGTTACGTGACAGGAATGAAGCTCGAAAAATCTATCAAAAGTTCGAGCGTCTGACTGAAGGTTTTAGACCTGGAGTAACTTTCTGTAAGGATGACAATGGAAATCTGGTAACGGATGAACAAGAATCATTGAGATTAGGAAGGAGTAATTTTTTTTAACCTTCTTAGCTAACGTTCGATCTCTTCCGAATTTATGGTAAAACATCAAAAAAACAGAACCGTTTTTGTGGTGGTTGGGAAAAACTATTTCGTGTTCCAATTAGATCTAATACTAAAATTGCACGAAGAACTACCAAATAACCAACGTTTGAACACAATTTTGTGACGATTTTTCATGCTATTAGCCACGCTAAAAAAGTTTCACATAAAATAAAAAAATATGTGACGAAAACGGGGACGACATTGCATATTGCATTGTACTTAAAGGCTATACATACTCTGTGTAAAGCTATATATTTTTTTTGAATTGCTGTTTTGCAAAGAAAAGTGTGACTGAATGCTATTAAAATCAGCTAACGATTTGCTATATAAAGATTATGTAAGCTTTTTACACTTGGATTTTGTTGTACTATTCAAAGTGAAACTAATTTACGCCAGGTAGGGTAAGTCGGTTGAATAAAAGCACAAATCAAGACGAAAACGGGGACGGCTTTGTATAAAGTTGCATACTTTTAGGACTGCTTTGCAGAAACAAAGCCTGACATTGCGAGCAATATGCCACGGCCACACCTCTGTTTATTTCAAACTACAATTGCCGAGTATCTGAGTATCTACAGATAAATGCGTCACTTGTCGATTGTTTCATTGTTTCACTATGCACATCAAATGCAAGATAGAATCTATGGCATACACTTATACATATATGTACATGTATGTATGTATGTATGTATGTATGTATATGTGCATACATTGTATCTACGTATCTCAGCTACTCATCATAATTGTTTTGTAATTTGAACGCATGAAGGCATGATGGCATGAAGCCCGACACAGTAGCAGCGGCGTTGGCGACATCGACAGGATTCGCATCTCAGCTGAATACCAACAAAACAAGCGCAAACGGGCAAAATGGCTGACGGGACGGGTCGGACTAAATGGCTGACTGGTTCTGCTGTCGACTCACACTCGAAACAATTTGCTTCAATTATAGAAAGCGTCGCGACAAAGTGGCGCCAGTTCGAGTCGAGTCGAGTCGAGTCGTGTTGAGTTGAGTCGTCATTCAAACAAAGTGAAAATGGCATCACTAGGCACTGGAGTTGAGTACAGATGAGTCGCTGCTGAGAATGATTATTATGTTAGATGGTCTCTTTGTGGCTGGCAGGATTTGAATGCGAACAAAACTCGAAACAAAGAAAAACAGGACATGACTGCGTCGTCGCCAATGTTAATGATAATGATGTTGAATAATGGTGACGGCATTAATGCAGCTTCAGCTTCAGCTACTGCTGCTAAGCAACGTCCTCTGTACATCATGCGGAGAGAATGCCTTCAAATCGCATAGATTCATTCATTCATTCCAACCAAGTCATTCACAGTCAAATTAATAGTTAGTTACTCTGCGCTGATGCTGGTCATTGAGCCGCTTTGACGTGGAATTTCTCTTTTTATGGCTTCCGTGACTAAAGTAGGAATTCAAAGTGCAGCTGTTCTTAAATTTAATGAATTGCTTGGATAATCTTGGCCAGCTTTTGTTTAGTGTTTCTCTTTTATTAGTCAATTATTATTATAAGTCAACGATGCAATGCAACAGCTTTCAGCCTGAATCTACCTGTTATGGAGGGAGACTATGCACCACCATCTTCCCATATAAGCGATGAACAAAATTCAACAAAATTTTAAAATGATAATTGATGGACGTAGAAACACATCATAAGTTTGTTCAGTTTTTAGTTGATATGTCCGAAAATATGTACGTCCAAAACTGTTCATCATCATGTTCACATGAACACTCTTTACAAGGCTTCTTTGTAATCCGCAGACGAATACGCTCATGGAACGCTTTAAACAGCACAAAGACAAGACAAAGATTATAGAACAAACTGTTTAACTGTATTTTATCTCCTTCTCTGGCAGGCTAAATACTTTAGTGTTGTTTTTTCGTTTCAGCACCCTTAATTGGGATAGTGCAAATATTCAGCTGGTTGATGTCCTCAAAAGATGCAAGGCTGACATCACCGCAATCCAAGAAATCCGATGAAAAGGATAGGGTTACTCTAAAAAAGCATCCTCCGACATTTACTATAGCTGCCATGCGAGTGCGGTTTCGTGGTGAGTAGGAAATTACGTGTTTCACGCCTGTTGACGAGCTGCGATACGCATCAAGGCTAAATATTTTTATATTAGCCTGATTCGTGCGCACGCCCCGACGGAAGAGAAAGACGACGATGCTAAACATGAGTTCTATGAGCGCTTGGAACGTCTGTACGAGCGATATCCCAAAGACGATGTCAAAATCGTGGGAATAATGGAAACTTTGACCCAACCATCGGAAAATTTTGCCTTCACGACACTACCTCCAATAATGGAGAGAGGCTTATCGATTTCACCGCAGGTCGGACCATGGTATTAAGTTGTACCAGATTTCAACACCTTAACATCTACAAGGCTACATGGCTGAGTCCAGCTCAAAGAACACGCAACCAAATTGATCATATTTTGATTAACGGAAGGCACGCGTCGAGCGTGTTGGTCCCAACATTGACTCGGACCACTATCTTGTCGCAGCCAAGGTACGCACTAGGCTCAGCGTAGTGCACGCCGCACGTTCCAACATGCCACGAAAGTTAGACGTCGGCAAGCTGCAATCAGAACAGACCGCCGCAGCCTTCTCAAACATACTCTCTCGACTGCTCCGGGAAACATCTCTGTCTTCTCAAGATATATGTGAGGATTGGAAACATATCACCCGCTCCATAGATAGGGCTGCCAAGTATGTCATTGGTTATACAAAACCTGTGAAGAATTCTTGGTACGACGAGGAGTGTCGCAATGCTACTGCAGGGAAGAACGCTTCCTATCAGCAAACTCTACAGTCGGGAGCAACGCGAGCTGTTAGAGAGCGATATCGCGAGAAACGGAGAGAGGAGAAACGCCTTTTGAACGGATGAACAGGAATCACAGAGATTATGGAGGAGTCATTTCTCCAAACTACTCGGAGGCGATGAAGCGTACAATTCCGCCGATAGACAATGACACCGGTACCATCAGTTAATGATGGAACTATAGTAGAGCCACCGGAATATAACGAGGTCGATTCAGTTATTAAAAAGCAGAAAAATCGGCTCATGGGTCTAGCGGTGAATGAGGACAAGACGAAGTAATTGGTGTCTTCTTGCACTCCGTCATCGAGTCTTGGACGTTCAGTGACAATGGAGAATTTGAACTACATTATTGTAGAAAACTTCGCCTATCTTGGATCCGAAATAATCAACAACAACAACGTCAGCCTCGAGATCAGGCGAAGAATCAAGCTTGCAATTAGATACTTTTTTGGGCTGAGCAAGCAATTGAGTAGTAAAGCCCTCTCTCGAAAGACGAAAATAAAGATCTATAAGACGCAGATACTCCCTATCCGATTATATGGCGCAGAGTCATGGATCGTGATTGAGTCAGACGAAGCAGCGTTGGAAATGTTGGAAAGTAAGTTTCTTCGCAAGATTTGACCAGGTATGGAGAGATCTTGCCGTATTTGGCACTCAAAACGACTGGCTCAAGATTATGGAGGCTGGCGCACCTTCCTAGACGCGGCCATGACCGGTAAGTAAGTAAAAGTTTTAAATCACAACATGACATAAATATTTCCTTTAGCAAATGAATGCTCCGTCATTTTTTTGTGTAGCGTATAAAAGTTTCGCTTATATTTCGGTTAATATTTTCCGTTAGTTTTTAATAAACTCAATTTAACAGCAAATTTTTCGAGTGCGCAACGCGCATATTAGAAACTCGACTAATTCACAATGCGTCCGCTGACTCGAATTTGCGTCAGAGCAGTGTTGAAAAACTTTGCACAGCACATGCAACACTGCACAAGGTATAGAGTACATTCAAATAAATACTATATATCCAGTGGCTTATGCTATTCTTTTTTTATTTTTTTATTTTGGTAAAAGTAATTTGACTGCTATTTAAACACACACACTATCCCCTTCCCACCGCTCGCCCATTCCATCCGCACACTATTTGAAACTCGCTCGCTGACCAACTTTTGCCAACATTCTGTCTGTCTGTCGGTGGGTCTGTCGGTCTGTCTGTGGCTTGGTAAATGCAATTTTTCGCTTTGGTTATAAGTGTGCAACACATTCGTATGCCTTCGCATACTCCGCATGAAAATCTGCTGGCAAAGTTTTGACATTAACTCGATTATACGCAGCCCCTCCATATAAATTTAAAACAAATTTTTTTTGGTTTTATTTTTTTTGTTTGGTTGTCTTTTCAGTCATCCTCAATCCTCGACGTTCCAGTCCAGTTGTATAATTCTCTGCTGAGCTAATTACGATGAAATTATTTGCGCTAAGCCAAAAAGCCAAAAAGTATGAAACAACAAGAAATAATTTTTGCTACCCCCGTTGAGTTTGTTCGACTAGTAAATACGCTACAGGAAATACAAAATTTTTGACTTTCATACAACATGTTGCACTTTACTTTGTTAACAAATTGAACACATATATTTTAATTATTTTAAAGTAATTTAAACCAAAATTGATAACTTCTTCGAACAATTCGCTGTTGAGAGCTTCATGCATAAAATCTGCAACGGCAACACTGCGCATGCTTACAGCTGTTCTGCATTAACAGACAACTTAGGTAACACTGCATGCTTACGTTATTCTGCGTGGAATTAAAATAAATTAAAGAATTAAAGCTACGTTAAAATGAATTGCACGGCAATGAAAAGTGCAGCATTGACTTGATTACGGCAATAATTATTAGCAAATCGGCGCCCTGCCTATTCTTGTCAAAGGAGTCAAAAGCGACTTGGTAAATTGTAAATTTTGACGCTTTAAGCAGAAAGTGGCAAAGATTGGCAATATTCTTGATGTCATAGCGTCTGCCGGTGTACGTTGGTCGTCAACGAAGGACATGGACAGCAATATATGCATATGCCGCACAAGCCACACTGCGCTGTACTAAATCTGAGTCTGCGTACCACACAATATGTCGATTTGTTGGTGGCCATTGCTGTTCTGCGTCAAATCAACGGTTGAAATGGTGCTAACACTTTGGAATAATGTTTGAATAGCACGTGCGGCACAAGACTGAACGCCACGTCGGATAGTGTTGCATTTCATTGATTGAATTTTTATAAAGCTACAAAACTCAGTTGCACCGCATGCACATTGCGCTATGAGAATACAACGGGCGATGAGGTGCAATGTTTGTTGCAATGCGCCGCTGCAGCGTCTTTGAAAAACGTGCACAAATATAGACGAACTGGCACGGAAAACTTTACCGGAGTGCTTTATGCCATGTTCATATAATTCAATATCGCTTGTCAATCATATATCAGTCGGAAGTGCTAAGTATTGTATATTAATTTTTTATTTTGTGGCTTTTTCATGTACTTTTTTTTTAATTTTTATTACAGCAAACCAAGCCGCAATAAATGTGACAAAGCACAATATCAACCGGAAATCTTGATCAACTATACCGGCAGCAAATTCAATAACATTTTCAATGCTGGAGGCGCGTCTGAGCGTTGTAGTTGCAGGGCGCATAAGCTGCCACTTTGAATTGAAACTATTCGTACACGAAACCTGTTGCAATGAGAAGTTAACTAAGAATTTTAATGACATTCTATTTGCTTTTATTAAATATAATTGTATACACGTTAGGTAACCATCAACTCCATTATACATAAATGACAAATTGTTCGTCATTTTAGTTGTTTGAACTGTCTTGGTGCTGCTTATGCGGTGCACTCATCGAGACACCAGCAGCAACAGCGGCTTCTTCTTCCATAATACTGCTCATATGATCGAGATAGTATTGCTCGAAATCGGTACGCTCCATGTGGAACTTGCGATCACTGCGTTTCTTTTCAACCAACGAAATAGTCTCCTGGAAATCTTGCAGCGCGCGTCTGAACTCATCATCGTTTTCGATCAACTGCACAAACTGATCGGGATTGTCGGGATCAAGTTCAATGCCGGGTTCCATTTCATTTTCCAATGTTTTGCGTATGCGTTCCTCTTCAGCTAGTTGTGATGTATGACGTCTAAGCTTTATTTCTTCAACACGTGCTTCCAGCAGCTTACTGCGTGATATTTCACGTTCGAACATCTGCAAAGTGAAGTAAATAATAACAAGAAATGTTTCTCTATAAAAATATGCATCACTCTCACCGCTGCTATGAGCGCTTTCTCCTTGCTGCTGGCATTTTTCATGGCTTCATCCACCTCTAGTATGTGTGTGTCACCATTGATCAACGAAACTGTCATGTTTTCGCCATCCGGACGAAAGGTTATGTCCACAATGGGATGCTTGAATTTAAGCGTGTAAATCGGCTGACGTTGATGCAACAGTAGATCCCACAAGTCAAGCTCTCCCTTCCAATCGCCCGTTGCAAAGAACGAGCAACGCGCTGTACTCCAAGCAGCACACATGACTTCGTTCTTCTTTTTGAAGTACATGGTGCTTGGCGAGGACTTGCACTCCTCCGCCCAGATGCGTACACGCCAATCGGCACAAAGTATGAAATTTTTAACAAAAAACGGATTCCTTTGAATCTTACGTATCGGGCCGGAGAAGAGCTGATAGTTGCCCAAAATGGTCTCCGGCGCAGTCATGCCCTTGCGATTGCACACAAAAACATGACCCATATCGCTGCCAATAATATAGCGCACCGGTATGGTATACTCAAACTCTAGCACCGTAACGCCATGTGAGTTTTTGCGCAGCTGACGCTCCTGCGGATCCGGTTCGAGTAGCAGCTCTTGTATGGGCATTTTTAAGTCACGTCCATCCCAGTATTTAATCGAACCGTCCAGCGAGCCAGTATAGAATTCCGTATTTGATTTCGAGTGCACCCAGCACAGCGCAGACAATTCCTCGCGATGTGCTGCCTCAAGTGGACAGATGCGTAAAGGCTTGCCACCAGCTTGTGCATCCCAAAGTATGGAATTGCCCGATTGATTACCGCCAGCCATGAAGTTGTCATCCTTGGGACAGACATAGGCACGTGTTACCAAGTCAGTGCTGTCATAAACGATTTCCGGCAATAGCGGATTTCGACTGTTCCAGACAAAAAACCCATTATCGGAGCCCGCAACGCTCTCCGACATCTCACACTGCGGCCGCTCGTAATCCGGCTTTAGTTTCTTTACATTCTTATGCAGTGCCATAAAAAAACGTATATCGTTCGGTGCCCAATTACACTCGACCAGTTGCCTTGGCGGTGCCCAAAGATCATGAAATACATTTACCGGATGTGCCTCAAAACGCAAGCGTATCTCATGTCCAACATCCAGCGACAGATCGGAAAAGAAATCCTGATAGATATTTATGGCATTGTTCTGCTCGGCCACCTGCATGGAACGCTTAATCAGATTGCTGACCTGTACGCCCCAACTGTCGTCACGCTCCACTTTCTTGCGATGACGTAACGTCTGCTCCTCATCGTTTATGTTCACCTCCTTGGGCCAGCCACCTTCATAGTGATACAGGCCACGATGCTCATATGAAACATTTTCCGTTTCCATGACACTCAATGCCTTCTGATCGCTTAGCTGCGTAGCTTGGTTCATGGGATTGCGTAGTATATACTTCAAGACGCAAACGCGCGCTCGGATGCACGCTCAACATGAGCTCATTGCGATCAGTGAACAGACATTGGCGTCCGAAACGGCGACGTTCGCGCGAGTAAATAAATTGATTTGTATACATTACGCGCGAAAAGTTGGTGAACCAACTTTTTTTTGTTTACACACTTCCAAAAAAAAATATAAACTACAAATCTAATTTTTCCTAATTGTTTTTTTTTTTTTTTTTTTGGTTTTTCCTATTTTTCCGATGCGGAAGCTAAACTAAAACTTGATTTGAATATGCTGAACTAATAATGTATACTGACATATAAAAGTAAAGTTTACATTGATTGGGAAGGAACATATTCAAAACATTAAGAAAAATATACAAAATAGTCTACGGTAGCTGCCAAAGAAATACTTTTGGAAACGCGTTTTTTTAAGCTGTAACTTTAGGCTGAAATAGTATACAGACAGCAGAAGTTGAAGTACCGGCAGTGTAGTGGAGTGGTTCCTTTATTCCTGCATTCATCGTGCATTGTATTTGGCTTCAAAAAATATCAAATCTTTATTTTATTTGTATTTGCTGCACTTGCTTTTATATAATAAGAAGAAGCACGCAGCAGCCATTGCTCAAGTCTGGATCGGTTATGTTGAACCGTTTTAGAATAAATTGAAATCGGTTAAACGTTATAGAATGAATTTAAATCGGTTTATCAGTAAAAATTAAATATTAAATAATGCACAAACAATTATTAATTTTTTTATACATATACAATAACAAATTTTACAATAAGCCTAATATACCCTATTAAACTATGATTATAGCGTGCAAAAGAGTCTGTTGTTATTTGGTTTTGTCTTCATTGCCGAAACTGCTTGGTAAGAAGTTAGTTTTAATTGCTATTATAGCTAAATATTCTTATTGTTGCTATTTTTTCTTATTATGTATTATTATTCCTATTGCTTATTAAAATGCTTTGATCATAATTTTGTATAGCGACAGCATGCAATTGTTTGGCTTCCAAAGTATCATCAACTTGAAAAAGTCTTTCGAGTACCAAGGAAGCTGCCATGCACTGCCATGTCAGTCAGTCAATCAGTCATTCAGTCAGTCAATCAGTCATTTATTCATTCCATTCCATAACCAGACTTCATTCAACTCAACGCGCGACTTTATTACTTTGTTAGTTTAACAATAACTCTTCTTCTTCTGCTGCCGCTGCTGCCGCCTTTGGCCCAAATAGACGAAATGTTATCCCGTACGATGCAGAGGTGAAGGATTATGAACGTCTTTTATCCTTGCAAAGTTGCTGATGAGTAGAACGAGCAGTGGAATATAGTGAGTTGCAATAGACAGACAATTTCCTGCATCATTTCCCTTCAGTTTACCAATCGCATCGATTGTACCCAGCTACAAAGCCAATAAGTATGCAACAAAATTGGCGTATTACTTCCTACAATGATTCGAACAACGCAAGGCAGCGACGACGACGACGGCAAGGAAGACGACTACTCATTATGCCCCCATTTTGACTTCACTTTACACGTTACAGTGTGCAGCCAAATTATGCGCTTAATTGAATTAATTCAAGTGCACGGAATTATTGTTTTTATATACCCTGTAGCCGTAGGTTGTTTTTAAGGGTATATTAAATTTACATAAATCTTTGTAGCAAATCTATCTACATTTGGTTTTAATTCTTTAAGAATATTTTTCAGTAGCACAAAAGAAACGCAAGAACAGTACAGCAAGTATTTATCTATTTACTATATAACTTTCCCTCTCAAGCACTCATTCTCTATGCTTTAGACTCACAAGCAAGCGCTTTTCCCCTCTTGAATTCCGTTTCATCATTGTTATTTCACCATACATAAGACCAATGAAATTACGCACTCATTTGCCCCCTCTTGAATTCCGTTTCACGTTGCACACTATTGTAGTTGAAAATGTACTGTACACACAATGTACACACACACGCGCTATCCTCACTCTCTGAAAGATGTTAGGCTTGCTCTCAAAGTTCAAAACGTTAAATGTTAAAATTTAGTCTCCGTCAAGAAAAATTATTGAAGACATTTCTACAAACTACCTAAATTCTTATAGCGCTTCTAGCACACTTCAAATACAAATCTGAAAGTCTCACTGAGGGCATTTACGACATTTCATAGCAGCGTTCTTGGAGCGCATTTTCACTATGGTGAATGCCGATTTCAATTTGCGAAGGTCCCACTCTACGATTTTAATCAATCCAAAGCCGTCCCCGTTTTCGTCTCGCCCGCGGTAAAAAAAAAAAAAAATCCAACTTATGCCTACCAATCACTCACATCCAATAGGCCGTTAGAACCTTCTGCATTCATCGGCCTGGTGTAGATTGCAAGTTCGCTTCACCTTCCGGAAGCTTCTTGCTTTCATTTGAACGAATTTTTGAGTTTTGGAACATAATAGTCGCCCTTCTTGACCAACTGAAACTGCAAATTGGAACAACAATTAAGTAGAAAGTTTAAAAAAAAAAAAAAAAACCAATTCCTGCAAGCCTGCACTTGTGGAGAGAATAATCTATAGCAGTGTCAAGTAGAAACTTATTGTTTGGTCTGGACATCATTGGCTCATACACAGCTTCCGATCGAGCATGGCCAGTGGACAGTGACTATCATTGGCTTACTATATATCGAGCCATATTCATGGATCATCATTGAAGTTGTTAGAAGAAAAGTTGCATCAGTAAAGTCTACTGTCTAGAGGGCCAGCCTCATTCCAATGCTACAATCAATCTGCATGCCAAACCATGTGTGTGAGAACTCCATATTATCGGATGGCATATAATCCGAGAAAATTGTATGAGCTGGCTTAGATTTACAGCATCGAATGGTTCATACAGAACCTAAACTCATTGCCGACTCTTACTTACTTAAATGGCCGTCAACCGTCTTCCAGTCATGACCGCATTAGGAAGGCGCGCCACCCTCCATAGTTCTGTGTGCGCTGGCGCCAGTCGTTTTGAAAGCCAAGTACGGAGAGATCTTTCCATACCTGGTCATTCCATCGAATTTCGGCGAACACCAATCAAGTTTGGGCCCCATGTAAACCATGCGTGCTAGAGCTCTTTCAACCATTCGAATGAGGTGCCCAGCCCAATGCAGCCGCTGGAATTTTATGCGCTGGACTATGTCAACCTCATCGAATAGCTTGTACAGCTCGCGGTTCATACGGGACCTATACGGCATCGTCGCCGACTCTAACAGGACCGAAAATCCTGCTGAATCTTCCTCTCGAAGACTTCTAACGCTGTTTCATCGGACTCAATCACGGTCTATGGCTCTGCGCCATACAATAGGACCGGGAGTATCAGCGTTTTATCGTCTTTCAAGAGAGGGCTTTACTTCTCATTTGCTTGCTCAGCCCAAAAAAGCATCTGTTTGTGATACTTCGCGTGATTCGATCTCCAGGCTGACGTTGTTGTTGCTGGTTATTTCGGATCCAAGAAGTTGAAATTCTCCATCGTCACTGACCGTCCAAGATGCATTGACGGAGTGCGAGAAGACACCAAGTACTTCGCCTTGTCCTCATTCACCGCTAGACCCATGAGCCGAGACATCGATGTCATCGGCGTAAGCGAGCAGCATCACTTCCTTTTGGAAGATCTGCCTCCACGACAGAGCATTGCCCTGCTTGAAATCTCTCTTGTTATCAAAGGGGTTGGAGAGGTTTTTCGATTTTTCGGTCGAACGATTATTGAATATGAACCGATTTTGGCAAGCTAAGCCGATATTGATTTATTCCTGACATTGTTAAATGCTTTCTCCACATCGAGGATGGCGGTTAATGGCGATGAAAGTCTTCTGGTTAATCTTCTTAGCCTTTACCATGAAGATCTCTCACGGACTTCGTTCGCACTAATTCTTTCTTGACATTTACTACACAAACGCACTGTATTCTGGCACTGTGCACACCCAATTGTCGTCTGCTCTTTGCGTAGCATTTTCATTCGAGTTAAACTCGCTCAAGTAGATTTCAATCAAGCTGCGGTTATTGTGCTTCTTAAGTGGATGGATGCTAGCAATGGGATGAGATGAGATGATATGGTATGAGTTGGAATTGAGAATATGGAGCCACAGTCGTCGTCGTTGTTGTTATACGGTTGGCAGAATGCTGCAAATTTTACTTGCTATCTAAATTTTGCGTGACACGTGCCAGACATAACAACAACAACAACAGCAACAACTAACACCGCAATAACAAGTACAATTACAGCAGCAACAACAACAACAATAAGAAGAAGAGGAAGAGCATAGACGACAACGTTGACTCGCTATAGATATCTGCTTATGCAAATTTTCTCGGTCGCAGACAACATCTATGAGCCAAATAGCCTGCTATACATTATTTTTTTTTCTCTCCACGTTTTCTTCTTCTCATTCACTTTGTCATCTCTATTTGCGGTTCGCGTTCGTTTTTCGGTTTTGACTTGATTCGGTTTCAAGATAATACCCAACAATAAAGGATAAAGAAAAAGTGTGAAAATTACATCGGCGTAATGGAGTAGGAGATACTTGTACCAACTGAAAGAGCTCGACAATAAAATATGTAAAGCGCAAAGCAGCTGTCAGTTGCGAAATTAGATGCTCTTTACAGTCCAGCATTTTGGAGGGTAATCCAGAGGTTTCTACTGCAGCATGACTGCAACAGGCACACTATTCGCTAAATAAAGAAGTTTTTATTAAGATGTACTAAAGTATGATAGGTTGTCAGTGAATGTTGAGAATGCAGTTTATGGACTACGCAGTAGTGCATCCGTATGCGGAGGGAGCTTGTCCAACGGAAATGTAGTAGTCTTTACTATACGTTCTTTATATTCCGGTTCTTAAGATAGTTCTTAGAATGAGAATCGACAACTAAGAAAAATTGTTGACCCTAGAACGTTTAGTTGATTCTCAATGGTGTGGTGGATGTGTTTATGGCGGTTCGTTTTGGTTCTGTTGACATGATAGACCTTGCTTTCATTTTGACTATCCCAGAATGCGACGCATGAAGAGTGTGTACTGAACTGAAAGGGGAACGATGGCACGGGACACCCTTATTCGGAAGTAATATATACACAGATTGCTTTAATGTAGGCTTGGATGTTTTCGAAAATAGTATGCAATGGATTTTACAGACCTATCTTCTATGGCGTATGGCTGAGTACCACTACAAGTCAAAATTACTGAAAGCTTAACGTCGTATTGTAAATTTCTGTAAAGACGACAGTGGAAATCTGGTTACAGATGTACAGGAATCACTGAGATAATAGAGGAGTCAATACTGCCGATAGAGAAAGGACACCGGAACCACCATTTAATGATGGCACTATTGTAGAGCCACCGGACTATAATGAGGTCGATTCGGTTATCAGAAATATGAAAAAAATGGTGGGCTGCCAGCTGAGTTATACAAGACCGGCGGCGAAGAATTGGTTAGGAGTATACACCAACTTTTATGCAAGATATGGTCCGATGAACGCATACCCAATGACTGGAATCTCAGTGTTCTCTTACCTAACTTAAAGAAAGGAGACCCCCGCTGTTTGAGCCAACGACCGCGGAATAAGTCTCCTTTCCATCGGATATAAGATTCTGACAAGCGTATTGTGTAATAGGCAGAAGCCATAAAAGGATTCAATGGTAGGAAGATATCAGTGTGGCTTCAGACCAAAAAGGTTGACCAAATACTCACATTACGCCAAATCTTGGAAAGAACCCGTGAGTTTAACAAAGACAGACACCACCTATTTGTCGACTACAAAGCCGCTTTCGTCACGCCGATACGATCGAAGTTCTTCGACGCCCTGTCTGCACTAGGTATCCCGGCAAAGATTGTCCGTCTTTGCATGACGACGCTATCTAACACACAAAGCGTTGTCAGGATGGGCACAAACCTCTCCGACCGCTCTGATACCAAGAGAAGTTTCAGGCAGGGCGATGCTCTGTCGTGCGATTTTTTCAATCTCCTGATGGAATACATCCTACGCCAGTGCCCGTACATACAGAGTATGTCGTGCTCGATCTTCCAAATGGATGTGATGCTGCTCGCTTACGCCGATGACATCGATATCATCGGCACGCAAGGCGTTCTCAGAGATTGAAAAACAGTCTCGGCTCATGGGTCGAGCGATGAATGAGGACAAGACGAAATACTTGGTGTCTTCTCGCATTCCGTCATAGCGTCTTGGACGGTCAGTGACGATGGAGAATTTCAACTTCAGTGCTGGAGATCAGGCGAAGAATCAAGCTTGCAGATGCTTTTTTGGGCTGACTAAGCCCTCCCTCGAAAGACAAAAATTAAGATCTATAAGACGCTGATATGATGGCGCAGAGGCATGGACCGTGATTGAGCCACGAAATCTGCGAAGTCTTCGAGAGGAAGATTCTTCGCCGGATCTTTGGTCCTATTAGAGTCGGCCACAAGTTTAGGTCCCGTATGAACCGCGAGCTGTACGAGCTATTCGATGAGGTTGACATAGTCCAGCGCATAAAATTCCAGCGGCTGCAGTAAGCTGGGCACCTCATTCGAATGGATGAAAGAGCTCCAGCACGCATGGCTTACATGGGGGTCCCAAACTTGATTGGTGGACGCCGAAATAGAGGACGACCGGGTACTCAGTGGAATGACCAGGTATGGAGAGATCTCTCCGTACTTAGCTTTCAAAACGACTGGTGCCAGCGCGCACAAGACTATGGAGGCTGGTGCGTCTTCCTAGATGCAGCCATGACCGATAGACGGTTGACGGTCATTTAAGTAAATTAGTAACAACATCAGCCTGGAGATCAGGCGAAAAATCACGCTTGCAAATAGACGCTATTTTGCGCTGAGCAAGCAAATTAGAAGTAAAGCGCTCTCTCGGAAGACCAAAATCAAGAGCTATATGACGCTGATCCTACCGGTCCTACTGTACGTATGTAGTGGCATGGTACGTGATCGAGTTAGACAAAACAGCGTTGAATGTCTTTAAGAGGAAGTTTATTTGCATTTGGTTCTATTAGAGTCGGCGACTAGTTAACTAGTCGTAGCGTTGGTCACTTATTCGAATGAACGAAAGAGCTCTTGCACGCATGGTATACTGGAGGACTCAAACTTGATTGGTGGACGATGTAATAGAGGGCGACTGGGACGCGTTGAAATGGACAGTTATGGAGAGATCTGTGCGTACTTGGCATTCAACTTCTGCTTTGATTTGAATTTTTTTTAAAATCTTTTTCGATGAAGCTCTGAAAAATTCCCGCTACTGATAAAATTCCACTGTTTAACTTGAATGATCCAAATCGATTTAAGCAAAAAGTGAACAACGGATGTCTACAGACTCTCCACAAATGCTGATAGAGCTTGAGAGTTTTCTACGGGTACTAAACCTTGCCTTGACTGCATAGACAAGCGATTTCTTCTACGTATAAATCTTTGATGGCGAATGGAATGCCTATTAGTGTTAGCGTGGATTCATCGCTTTGTGGAGACTCTCGTGCATGCTTTCATTAAAATTTGGATAATCCCGTGCATAAATATTTAAATTGTTGGAGTTATAGGTTAGCAAAGTCATTTAACTATATTTACTCCAAGCACATAAAATGGACTTTGAACTTCATATTATTCCACGCTTTTTTATAAAATTTCGAAAGTTCATGCTGGAAAATATATTTTTTTTTTTTTTAAGAACTTTTTAAAGTTATACGTGAACATCTCCGGGCTAAAAGCGCGCAGCTCTGTCATTTTCCTTGTCTCTGTCCGTCTGTCTGTCTGTCTCTTTTGTATTTGTATTGTTTTGCTTTTTCGCTTGCACTGTTTGGCTGACTGTGCATTGCATAACGACGCGCATAATCTGCATGCTATCTCCCTCTCTTGCACCTTTTATAGCTTTCATTGTTTGTCACTATCCTTTAAGCTCTTATTGTAGCAGTTTGTAGCATCAAATTTGAGCATAAAACCGCATGAAACAATTTAAATATCAGCTCGAGGGCAGCATAAATCTTGGACAAAGGACACAAAAAAAAAAAAAAAAAAAAATGTAAACATAAAACGTTAAGCTTTAAATTATGAAAGGAAAAGAATGCATGCATAAAGAAAAAATCTATGCAAAAGAAAGAGAAAGCGCTACTGACAAACTAACTATTATCCAACTACAAGCTTGAATAAACTTCTTTTCAAATGAAGGCAGAATTCTTTTATTTACTTCGAAGGAATTTCTTAAAACGAAACATAAAAGTTTGTTGTTGGCACTTCGAGCCGGACACAATTGTGCTAGCTAACGGTCTGACGCTAACAAAACTTTGCACACTTTTAGGTTGGAAAAAAGGTGCATACTTTTAGGCATGTTTCATTAAAGCTTTTCATTCGTTATGAACTTTAATATTAAACTGCAAAAACTTCTGCACCAAATCTATATGTTTTGCCAGACTGTACTTATTTTTTTCTTATTAAATTTTATTGCACAGCTTACAGCGGCCCCGCATCAATAAAACAATATGAAAACCCGTCTGTGCTGCTCTCTTCTTTTCTTATTTCTTATTCATTTACACAAAATTGTCGAAATTGAATTTGTGGCTTTTCGGGCGAACAAATCATCATCGACAAAGCTCCATGCATGCGTACCGGCATAAATAAATCCATTTAAACTTAACAAAAAAAAGAAGTAAAATAATATTCTTCTGCTCTGCTGTGTCAAGAAGTTCGCAATGTGGATAAAAAAAAAAAACCTGCTAAATAAATAAACAGCAGCCGAAAGTGCTGAAAGGCTGCTAACCCGAGAAAATAATAGGAAAAAAAATAAACAAAATAAAAAATATGATGCCTTCTATTCAAAATTGAAAAATATGAGGTGCGAAAAAACATAAAAAAAAGGGGCGAAGAACATCACATCCTTTTTTTTTTTTTAAATTTTTGTGCGCTTCAATGTTTTTGAATTCGGTATATTCAGTTGGTCTGTAAGATTTGTAACGCAATTTTAAATGCAAAGTTTTGAGGGAACTAGAAAAAAGAACATTAGAAGGCGAAAAAAGACGACGATGCTAAAGATGAGTTCTATGAGCGTTTGGAACGTCTGTACGAGGGCTGTCCCAAACACGACATCCACGAGTAGCAGATTTCCACACGTTAACATCCACAAGGCTACATGGCTGAGTCCTGATCAAATAACACGCAAGCCAATTAATCATGTTCTGATTGACTGAAGGCATGCATCGAGCGTGTTGGACGTGCGAACGATACGTGATCCCAACATAGCCTCGGACCACTAACTTGTCGCAGCCAAGGTATGCACTAGGCTCAGCATATGCAACGAAAGCTAGTCTCAGCAAGCTGCAATCAGAACACACTCTCCCTACTGCTCTGAGAAACCTCTCCGTCTTCTCAAGATATATGTGAGCAGTGGAAACATTGCCCGCTCCATGGATAGGGCTGCCAAGGATGTCATTGGTTATACAAAACCTGTGAAGAGTTCTTGGTACGACTCGCAATGCTGCTGCAGAGAAGAACGCTTCCTATCAGCGAGCTATGCAGTCGGGAGCAACGCGAGCTGTTAGAGGGCGATGTCGAGAGAAACGGAGAGTGGAAAAACGCCTTTTCAGATGCAAGAAAAAGGAGCAAGAAAGGCGGGAGTTTGAGGATGTTGAGATGTTACGTGACAGAAATGAAGCTCGAAAATTCTATCAAAAAGTCAAGCTGAAGGTTTTAAGCCCGGAGTAACTTTCTGTAAGGATGTAAATGGAATTCTTGTAACGGATGAACAGGAATCACTGAGATTATGGAGGAGTCATTTTTCTAACCTACTCCGCCGATAGAGAAATGACACCGGAACCACCAGTTTATGATGCAACTATTGTAGAGTTATCGGAAAATAACAAAGCGGTAGACTCTGATGGACTCCCAGCTGAGTTATTTAAGACCGGCGGCGAAGAGTTGGTTAGGAGTATGCACCAACTTTTGTGCAAGAACTAGAATCTCAGTATTCTCTGTCCTATCTTTAAGAAAGGAGACCCCGCTATTTGCGCCAACTACTGCGGAATAAATCTTCTTTCTATCGGATGTAAGATTCTGTCGCGCGTATTCCGTAATAGGCTGAAGCCATATACGGATTCAATGGTAGGACTATATTAGTGTGGCTTCAAACCAAAAAGGTCGACCAGTGACCAAATATTCACGTTACGACAATAGATCCTAAAATAGATACGTTTAGAGTTTAGAAAAAAAATACAAACCAGCTATTGCTCAAGCTCAGAGATGCTTTTGAAACTTCGATACGAACAAAGTTCTTCGACGCCCTGTCTGCACTATGTATCCCGGCAAAGATTGTCCGTCTTTGCATGACGACGCTATCTCACACACAAACCGTTGTCAATGTGGGGAAAAACCTCTCCGACCCCTTTGATACCTAGATAGGTTTCAGGCAGGGCGATGCTCTGTCGTGCGATTTTTTCAATCTTCTGATGGAATACATCCTATGCCAGTGCCTGTACATACAGAATATGTCGGGCTCGATCTTCCAAAAGGAAATGATGCTGCTCGCTTACGCAGGAATGGCGAGGCAGCAAGCCGTTCTGAGAGATTGAAAAACTGTCTCGTCGGTGAATGAGGACAAGACGAAGTACTTGGTGTCTTCTCGCACTCCGTCATTGCGTCTTGGACGGTCAGTGACGATGAACAATTTCAACTTCAATAGTGTAGAAAACTTCGCCTATCTTTGATCCGAGATAACCAGCAACAACAACGTCAGCCTGGAGATCAGGCGTAGAATCACGCTTGCAAACAGATGCTTTTATGGGCTGAGCAAGTAAATGAGAAGTAAAGCCCTTTTTCGAAAGACAAAAATCAAGATCCATAAGACGCTGATACTCCTTTTCCCATTATATGGCGCACAGGTATGGACTATGATTGAGTTAGATCAGACAGCGTTGGAAATCTTCGAGAGGAAGATTCTTTGCAGAATTTTCGGTCCTATTAGAATTATTATGTGTAGTGTATAACAGCTTCATATGTATTGAATATTTTTTTCTTTTTATTTTCTTATTTTACTTTCTCTTCGGGTTTTCTAATCAGCACAATGTGCTGCCGTAGGCGTAGGGTAACATCATTGCCATACAATAAGAAGCAAATTAAGGGTGAAATCTAACTCAAATAAACGCCTTAGCAGAGCTGGGAAAATAAATTGAAGACCCAACATTTCGCAGAAAATCGAATAAAAATCACTTTCAACTTCATTAAAAGCCAACTTAATCAAAATAAGACAACGCGTCTAAAATTAGACAACATCAGCCAACTAAATTGCCTCAAAAATTATTAATTAGCAGAAAGAATGAAGCAGGCATGTTGGGAGGTTTGGGTTCAAAATGGAAATGGAAATGGAGGTTGCAAGGCATCATCAACCATCCCCGTACGTAACAAAAAGGCATGCTTTTAAATATTTCATATTTAATTGTGCGCGTAAGCAGCGCATTTATTATTTGTGTGAACCTTCAGACGCTTTAGATGTCAGGACGCCAGGACGCAAGGACGACACGACATCTTCGTGGACAACATTACCTGTTTGAGTTAAATGGCTTTGTACCACCCGTTGAAAATTGGCAACATTAATAAAATTAGCCAAGTCAGACTGCACAGCAAGTTGGAACGTGGGCGCAGGGTGAGCAGCGGAAAAAAAAGGAGATCCAAGACCAAGCAAATTTTCCTTTTTTTTTTTTTTTGGCATTTACCTGTTTCATGTAGCGTCGACGAACAGTGGAACAATTCGAACAAAAAAGTTTACATATTTTTTTTTTTTTTTAAATTTTATTAGAAGTATGCGAATTTAGATACTCTATTGTGGCTATACCAAGATGTAGGGTATTTTGAAGACAAAACCTCACGACTACTGCTTTAATACATCTCCCTGCAGTCTTGATGTATAGAGAGAAAGAAAGAGAAAGTAGGAAGAAATATTTTACATTCAAAATTCTTTTTTTCTCTTTCTTCCGGCTCACTCAAATAGCCTCGCTACAATATGTGTTCAGTACAAACAACCAACTTTTTGCCAACCAAATCAATACAAGCGACCACTGTGCATCAACCGACACGTTTCCCTTTTTTTCTCCCTGCCTTTTTCATGCGCTTAAACGCTTGCTCCATACATCTATCCCTCGTCTCAATGCAAAGTCATTTACGCCCTTTGGCAAAAATTTTCCTTGTACTCGTCCTCGTCCTCGTTGTCGTTTAATCGTCGTTCCTGGTGCGGCTTTTGTGCAAATGCGCTTAAAAATGTTATTAGCGAGCGCGAAAATTGCTTCAATAAAAACCCTAAAAAAAATACATCAGGTGTAAATAATATTGATTCTATTTGCTAGTGTAGGGGAGCTGCTAAATCAAAAACTTTGCTAAAATATTTATTAACTTAAGTGTGTAGTTAAAATGAAGTTATTGACAGCCTCTCTCCCAAACAATCAAGTTGGTTTAACTAAGAAGTCTTACCAGATCCAAATTTAATTTCAATTGCAAACCTTTTATGAAGCATCTAACTTGAAAAAAATTTATATATCAACTGCCAACTGTTGCCGATTTATCATTTAATTCAAAAAAAAAAATAAAAAAAATTTATATTGCATTTGAGTTCGAATGGACGTAAGAACTTCAGCACGTATGGATTATATGGGGCGCTCAAACTTGATTGTTGGACGATGTAATAGAGGACGACCAGACACGCGTTGGAATGAACAGCTGTTCCGCCTTTCTCAATGCGGCCTTAACCGAACGACGGTTGAAGGCCAACTAAGTAAGTATGTAAATAGTATCAACATACTTTCTCAGAACTTTCTTTTCTTTCAAAATCTACACAGATATAGTCTATGCGCAATGCGTAAAATTAGGATGTTCATCACAGCTCACCATACTCTGAGCTCCTAAGGCCACCAAGGCATTACGGTCAATAAATACGAAAGTAAAGCCGCAGCCTTTTTAAACCTATCAACAGCAAGTACATATATAAACTTATAATAAAAATCAATGGATCTAAACTGCGTAGAAATCGATCGATATGTGATATACACCTTCTTCATTTCACGTCACATGTCGAAAGTTAGCATGTGGCTTGTTCATAGCCTTTCCAAGTGGCTAAAATCGGAAAATACTTCAAAAGAAGTTTTTATTCTGTGACTTTTATAAGAATTTTTAGAACAACCTAAAGCTAAAATGAGTAAAGATGTTGTTGGATTCGCCAAGGATTTCGCTGCCGAAATCATCTCCGAAGATTTAGCACATCTCGAAACAAATCAGTCCCACCTCAAGCTTTGAACTTTACCTTCAAAAATAAGTAAAAGCAAGTCTTCTTGGTTGGTGTTGACAAGAACACCCAGTTCTGACGTTACTTCATGGGTAACTTCTACATATCTTTGCTTTGTCTACCCATTGGACTTTGGCTGCTGATACTGCCAAGGGTGGCACTCGCGAATTTACTGATTTAGGCAACTGCTTGACTAAGATCTTCAGGAGTGACGGTCTTGTCGGTCTGTACCGTGGTTTCAGTGTATCTGTGCAGGGTGCCTACTTTGTCTTCTATGTTGCCCGATGCCAAGAACACAACCATTAGCTGATGTTTTGATTCAAAATCCAATCTCTAATATATAAAAATTTCTTCGCGAAGTTTCTGTTTACAAAGAAGTATTCTAAGAGGATTTCTTCGCACATAGTTTCAGCAGTTTAAAGTTTTCTATATTTTTTTTTAGCAAACTTTAGAAACATATGTTGGCAGTATTATCAAAGATTAACTCATGCACCAGAAGTCATACCAAAAAAAAAAAAAAAAAACAGAAAAAAAAGGATTCTTTTATCCTCTTCAGCAGCTATTTTATTACGCCACAAATGATGCTCGAATTTGTCAAATCTTATCTCGTAGAAGTCACAGCACAATTTGACAAGCTGCCAAATAAGCTAAAGTCAATGACTGCTGACTGGCGTTGTTTAAGCAAAACAGAAATATAATAAAAAAAAAGATATATAGTATCTAGATACTCGTACTTGTAGATATTTACTCCTTTAAGCACGGCGCACTCAATTCGCTGCAAACTTTTTACGACAAACTTGCCTTTTGAACTCAATGCTCATCAATTTTATAGTAACTTGCACTTGTGGAATTTAGTTCTTTTATTTTTATTCTCCCATTTTTTTCTTCTTCTTTTTTTTGTCACATTTGTTCAGATAGTTTCTTCTTTATTTTTTTTTTCAGCTTTGTTCTGCTAGTTTTTGCCATTTCGCGGTGGCTTTGTCTGTGCCTCATTAAAATGTCGTTTATACATTTGTACGTTGAAAGTTTCACCATTGCCATTGAAGCTGTGTGAAGATTTTTCAGTAAAATTTAAAATTAAATTTTTATACACTGTACACAGAGCGTAGAAGAGTTTATTGAGTTTGTGCAAATGTATGTAACTGCCAGCTGGAGCAAGGAGAGACTACATAAAGTAAAGAAGATTATTCGAGTCGATCTGGGCATGCCCAGCTGTCTGGCTGTCCCTATTTTTGCCTTAACCTTATTTTTTTAAGAATAATTTGTTCTTAGCATAGAGGAGATAGCTCAGTTTGAAATATGATTTGGATATGACATGGGTACCATTGAATAGGTCTAAGTTTCGGCTATCCATTTTACACCCATATTTTATCGGAACGACGAACCGTTAACAAGACAACCACCTATGGGGAAAAATGCACTTGTTCTTTGAAGAATAAAATTTTTGCAGATTTTGAAAAATTGTGTTTGAAGGCTTATGGTGTCTTGCATATGACATGGGTACCATTGGATAGGTCTAAATTTCAGCTAACCATTTTACCCCCATGTTTCATCGGAACGACGTACCGTTAACAAGACAACCACCTATGGGGAAAAATGCACTTGTTCTTTGATGCATACAATTTTTGCACATTTTGAAAAATTTTGTTTGAAGGCTTACAGGAACTTGGATATAACATGTTTACCATTGGATAGGTCTAAGTTTCAGCTAACCATTTTACCCCCATGTTTCATAGGAACGACGTACCGTTAACCCTAACAACTCCCTATAGAAAAAATGCACTTGTTCTTTGAAGAATAAAATTTTTGAAGATTTTGAAAAATTGTGTTTGAAGGCTTATGGTGACTTGCATATTACATGGGTACCATTGGTTAGGTCTAAGTTTCGGCTAACCATTTTACACTCATGTTTCATAGGAATGACCTTCCGTTAACAAGACAACCACCTATGGGAAAAAATGCACTCGTTTCTCGTTGCATACAATTTTTGCAGATTTTGAAAAATTTTGTTCGAAGGCTTACATGAACTTGAATATGACATGGGTACCATTGGATAGGTCCAAATTTCAGCTAACCATTTTACTCACATGTTTCATAGGCACGACGTACCGTTAACCCTAACAACCCCCTATGAAAAAAATGCACTTGTTCTTTAATGCATAAAATTTTTGCAGATTTTGAAAAATGTTGTTTGAAGGCTTATGGTGACTTGCATATGACATGGGTATTATTGGATAGGTCAAAATTTCAGCTAACCATTTTACTCACATGTTTCATAGGCACGACGTACCGTTAACCCTAACAACTCCCTAAAGAAAAAATGCACTTGTTCTTTGAAGAATAAAATTTTTGAAGATTTTGAAAAATTGTGTTTGAAGGCTTATGGTGACTTGCATATGACATGGGTATTATTGGATAGGTCAAAATTTCAGCTAACCATTTTACTCACATGTTTCATAGGAACGACGTACCGTTAACTCTAACAACCTCCTATGAAAAAATTGCACTCGTTTCTTGTTGCATACAATTTTTGCAGATTTTGAAAAATTTTGTTCGAAGGCTTACATGAACTTGAATATGACATGGGTACCATTGGATAGGTCCAAATTTCAGCTAACCATTTTACTCACATGTTTCATAGGCACGACGTACCGTTAACCCTAACAACCCCCTATGAAAAAAATGCACTTGTTCTTTAATGCATAAAATTTTTGCAGATTTTGAAAAATGTTGTTTGAAGGCTTATGGTGACTTGCATATGACATGGGTATTATTGGATAGGTCAAAATTTCAGCTAACCATTTTACTCACATGTTTCATAGGAACGACGTACCGTTAACTCTAACAACCTCCTATGAAAAAATTGCACTCGTTTCTTACGAGTTTACGAGAATTTGGATATGACATGGGTACCATTAGATAGCTCTGAATTTTAGCTATCCATTTCACCCCCATATTTTATTGGAACGACGCACCGTTAATAAGATAACCCCCTATGGAAAAAATGTGCATACAATTTTTGCAAATTTTAAAACATTTTGTTCGATGGCTTATGGGGACTTGGATATGACATGGGTACTATTGGATAGCTCTTAGTTTTAGCTATCCAATTTACCCCCATGTTTCATCGGAACAACGTACCGTTAAAAATATATTTGAGAATTAATAAATGCCTAAAATTTGCTAAACACTAATGCTATTCAAACTGTGGTTAGCGCTTTTCAAACCTATTCAGACATATGTGCTAGTCAAACTGCATGCAATTCAATTGCCTCAAACAATAGCTACTCAGCTAAACAAAAAGAAGATGAACCGAATCGGCTTGGCTAGTTTAAAAGAGGTAAACTGTTAAGCATATTTCTAAGCTGATTTTGATATTTAAATGTAGAAGTTTTACCTTAAGAAGTTTAGGCAGTAAATAATAACTTTCAGCATTTAAGAATTCATTGTCAAGCAGCGTCAGCAGTTGCTTTTGCATGAAAATATTTTATATTTGCTGAACAACGAACAGATCGGATCATTTGATAAATTCATACACGCCCATATATACGTATACGCCCACTTCACACATCAATAATTAACATGCACAATGACAGCATAACAAAGGTTTTTAATAACGCATTGACAACAATGAGCCGTGCCACATTGTGTGGCACAGTGTTTCCAATACAGTCGCATTTAACAATGTAGTCGTGCGTACAAAAGGATTTTCATTGTCGTTCGGCCTGGTGCGGTGCGGGCGGTCCAGTCCGGTCCGGTTGCTTGTCACATGGCAATAGTTAAAAGTATGGCAGGAAATGCGTCTGTGTGCTTGAGTGGCTGTGTTTGGCTGTGTGTGTGTGTGTGTATGTGTTTGGTCACTGAATTGATTGCTACACGTTTCACTCCAGGCACAAAACAAGCAAGCAACCGAACCAACCAACAACCGTATACCGCGTCCCGAATATAACTCATACTCATTGAAAAATTGTGGCAATTTCGAAGCGGTTTTGAAATAAATGAATTCGGCTTATTAAACACACACACACACACACACACCCACGCCGATGTAAGTTGTTGAAGTGTGAGTAAGGCATATACATATATACACGATATATGGTAGCAAAAAAATAAATGTTAAATTGATATTGACATGCTGTGACAGTTGTCGCGACGTTTCATGACAGTTTGAAATGCACGAACGATTCGCGCTGCAGCAGAGTGAACTGTGGACTAAGTGCAAATTGAGCTATGAAGTTGTTGGCAAAGTGTAGGGTAGTAGCGTACCGTAGTAGTTGTAGTAGTAGTGAAGTGAATAACTTAAAGACAACAGCATGATATGCTGAATGCTGAAACAGAAAAGTTTCTGCTGTCAAATTGAATGGGCAATGGCTTATTTTGTCATATTTAAAGATTGATTTAATTGAAGGGCATATGAAGCACCAACCAATGGTGTTGGTAGGCCGCACACGCTTCGATTCTTGCCACCACAAAGCCGTCCCCGTTTTTGTCACGTTTTTTAAAATTTTTTTTTTCTTTAATTTATTCACAAATACGTTACATAATTAACTCCATTGTACCATAACTTCATCACACAATTCTTTTCAAACACTATTTTGCTGAAAATGCAGCATTTGAACGTTTCGTTTTTCGTCTCACAAATTTCGTGACACGAATTGTGTTCTAAAGTACTGCACCTTTCTACTAATAACGCTTATATAGATTAAACATTGAGAATTTGCAATGTCGTCCCCGTTTTCGTCACGTTTTTTCTATTTTTATTTTAAATTTATGCATAACTAACCTTACTCACAAATATGTTACATAATTAACTCCATTGTACTACAACTTCATCACACAATTCTTTTTAAACACTATTCTGCTCGTCGTCAAAAGAGAAAATGTTTGCTTTTTCGTCTCACAAATTTCGTAACACGAATTGGGTTCTAAAGTACCGCATCTTTCTACAAACAACGCTTATATAGATTAAACCTTGAGAATTTTCAATGGCGTCCCCGTTTTCGTCACGTTTTTTTTTTTTATTCTAAATTTATGCACAACTAACCTTACTCACAAATACGTTACATAATTAACTCCATTGTACCATAAATTGATTACACAATTCTTTTCAAACACTATTCTGCTAGTCGTCATAAGAGAAAACGTTTGCTTTTTCGTCTCACAAATTTCGTGACACGAATTAGGTTTCAAAGTACCGCACCTTTCTACTAATAACGCTTATATAGATTATACCTTGAGCATTTGCAACATCGTCCCCGTTTTCGTCACGTTTTTTTTTTTTTTAGCCAAATTTTTCAGTTTTAAACTATAATTCGTTTCGAAATAGAAGAAAGATGTTGTAGAAAATCCAAAAAACCATAAGCACAGGCTTGTGACTTTTGATTTTAAGAGAAGTTTGTGTGTGTTTATGGGCAGAGAAAGCAAGCACCACTGAATAGCTGCAATAAATTACATTGTGTGCCAGAAATTGAGTTTAAAAATTTCCTCCACTCCTTGAAGAATGTGTCTAGGAAATGATTTCATTGCGGCAGAGAACAGGTAACACTTCAAGGGGCAGCTTCTAGTTCCTAAAAAAAAAAGAAAGACCTGATGAAGTAGATATGTTTCTTGATCATTTGACTATATGTGGAAAAACATCACAGAACATGAATGCCAATTCCCTTCCAAAGCTTTGTTCCATTCAATCAATCAATTGTAAACGCCAAAGAGGTAAAAACCTCAGTTAATAATAATTTTGAAGTAAAATTTCTTTATAAAAAAAAAAACGCGACGAAAACGGGGACGTTGCATACTTTTCAGAGTTTGTACAAGTGTACAGTGTTTTTTTTTTTAAACTATTTGACTGCAACTACACTGTCAAGCAAATCGAAACAACATGTTGGCTCGCGTATGTGTGAACAGCTGTTGTCTAGCCTTGCACTAAATATTACCAATTTTTTTTTTTTTTGGTATTTTTGCAATAATGCACTACAACAATCAATTGCCAAGGTTCGCAAACTTCTAAATTTTACAACACTGGCAGAGTTCTTAATACAAACAACTCAGACTCACACATATGTAAAATATTTATTAAAAATGTATTTTCTATTCAAATAAAACCAATGTTCTTCAGCGGCATCAGCTGCATTGCAGAAAGCTCCCACGTAGTATAAGCTACAACATGCATATTCCTATTGGCATATTGGCATAAGGCAGCATCTAAGGCACAGGACACATTTTTGTCAACCAAAAAAAAAAAAAAAAAAAAAAAATGGAGAAAACGCTATGAAAATGTTTTTCTTCTGTTTCTATTTTGAGCTCGGCTGCTTTTCAAACTTTAATATCAAAGTTGGCGCCAACTTTTGTTACCCGCCTTGCTCCATGGCATGCTTCAGACTGTGCCAGATTGTTGCATGCTTATGTGCGCCATGCACCCTATACACATAGGCTGTAGTTAGTTGGTCGGTCCGAAAATTTGCAAATCATTAGAGTGTAATTAAAAAGAAGCACCTTCCATTTTAACACTCCACATATGTATATAAAGTCTCCATTATCTCATTGTCATGTTAAACTTCACGAAAAAAAAAATTAAATTTGAAGCGCATTGCCTCTTCGTTTTGACCGAAACATATATTTTTTTTTTTGTCTGCTTTTGTTTTGTGTTCTTCGTCCATATACGCTCACGTACGAAATAATTATAGCGCAAGTACGTGTCTCGCATATGCCAATGTTGTCCCATTTACTTTTCCCCCGAAGTTTTTTCTTGTTTCTGGACATTTTTTTTTTTTTTTTCATTTCTTTCTTTCTTTCTTTCAGCTTTTGGCAATACATTTTTCTTTAGCCTTCAGTTTTTCGCCATATGCAACCGTGTCGTCCTTTTCTTGTTTTTTTCATATTTTAGGCAGACTTTTTCATGCATTGTTCGAGAGGCTGCTGCAGACGTTGATTACTGCTCGGCTTGACTTTAGTTTGACAAAGTCGTCGTCGTCGTTTGTTATTTGGTTTTACGTTTTTTGTACGCCGTATTGCATATCTAGGGGGGGGGGATATTAAAATCCCGTAGTTTGTTTTGTTTATCGAAATTTTAAATTGTGTCATTACTTTCAATGGAAGAAATCAGCAGAAGGTGAATCAAGTCGATTGTGAAACGTTTAAACTGAAGGAGATACGTTTTGCGATGCACAGAATGCTCATTCAGAGAGCTCAGTTCCACATCAGTTGGTGACTTGGCTCATATGAAACGAGCCAAGAAGGTTCAATAATTGCATGATTGTGATGTGTCCAAATGGAGAAAATAAAGGGTAGTCAGGATAGGAAAGAACCGCTCCGCTGTCGAGCGGTGTTTTAATCTTCTGATGGAAAACGTTCTACGAGAGGAAAGGCGAGTCAGCAAGGTGTTTTTCGGATCTCGAAAAACAGTCTCGGCTCATGGGTCCAGCGATGAATGAGGACCAGACGCATTTTTTTATGTCTTCTTGCACTCCGTCAATGCGTCTTGGACGCTCAGTGACGATGGAGAATTTCAACTTTAATGTTGTAGAAAACTTCGTCTACCTTGCATCCGAAATAACCAGCAACAACACCGTCAACTTGAAGATCAGGCGAAGGATCACGCTAGCAAATTGATGCTTTTTGGGCTGAGCAAGCAAATGAGAAGTAAAGCCCTCTCTCGAAAGACGAAAATCAAGATATATAAGACGTTGATACTCCCGGTCCTATTGTATGGCGCAGATGCATGAATTGTGATTGAGTTAGATGAGACAGCGTTTGAAGTCTTTGAGAGGAAAATTCTTCGCAGGTTTTTTGGTCCTATTACAGTCGGCGATGAGCTTAGATGCCGTATGAACCGCGAGCTGTACGAGCTATTCGATGAGGTTGACATAGTCTAGCGCACCTCATTCGAATGGATGAAAAAGCTCCAGCACGCATGGTTACATGGAGAGCCCAAACTTAAATTTGTGGACGCCGAAATAGAGGACGATCGAACACGCGTTGGAATAACCAGGTATGGAGAGATCTCTCTGTACTTGGCATACAAAACGACTGGCGCGCACAAGACAATGGAGGCTGATGCGCCTTCCTAGATGCGACCATGACCGATAGACGGTTGACGGCCATTTAAGTAAGTAAGTCAGTAGAGTCGGCGACGAGTTTAGGTCCCGTATGAACCGCAATCTGTATGATGTATTTAATGAGGTTGACTTAATTCAGCGCATAATATAGAATGCATAAAATGGGTCCCAAAATATGGTCCTGCAGAACTCCGGCTATTATTATTCTAAAGTTCGGTTCACATTCGTTCATTTCTCGACAGAGAAGCATCATTAACCATTTTTATTTTAAATATCCAACCGTCATGTCATACCGTAGCGATGGCAGCTTGCAGCCCAACTTGGAGACTACTTCGAATTTAATTTTTTTTTAATTTCTGCTTCAAAATCTTCTCAAATACTTTTGAAAATCAATATGGAGAACTTATAGGCTGATATTTTTTTCCAGTACTTAGCTTTGTAGTTCATTTTGGGTAAAGAATTATAAATTATAAAATGCTGACTCAGAACATCTTCACTAATTTGACTTATGAACTGTTTAACTTCATGGAGGGACTTTCTCCAACGAAAGTCTTAACAGAATTTCTTTGAACAACGTCTGCCAGTTGATCAGTTAAAAGATCATAGAGGAGTTTGGGAGAGATAAGTAAAAAAGGCTTAATTTTGTAAAGTTTTACATAATTCAAAGAACATGGAGTACATTTTTTTAGCAATTAACACTTAGCACCTGCAATTATAAGCACAGGATGTCATGCCTGCATATTGAAATCTAATTAATAACAAAAATGTTTCACGACAAGCAGCAATAAAATAAAAAAAAAAAAGAAGATTTCTGCTAACAGCTTCTTTTCAGCTTAAAAAAAAAAAAAAAAAATAAAAAAAAAAGCCAAAAGCTTAAGAGAAGCAGCTCATTTAAACTAATGGATTATGGACATTCTTAGGCTATGATGCTTCATTTTGCAGCAAACTTTTTCGAGGAGTTGAAACTTTGCACAAGTTTTATTATTTTACAGCAAATATTTTTGCTGCTTTCCTTTTTGCTTGCTCTTCTCAATTTCAGCTCGTCGTCGTCGTCGTCACAGCTGTTGCATTTTACGCCTAAAATGAGACAATTCAACCCAAAAAAAAAAAAAAAAAAAACGCTATCCATCCATCCATCCATCCAAATGGCTATATCCAACTACACGTAGCTTCAACTTCCAACTGTTTGTTACTCCGTTCAACTTTGCGTTGTGGTTTCGCTGTTGCAATTCGAGCCGTACACTGCCTCTCCTATCCTTCTATTCTATCCTAATCCAGTGCCAACATATGTTGCATGTGTGTTGCCAACTAGTATAGTTGGCAGGGCCATGCATGCTCCATGTTGGTAATTATAACAAGTTTTCGGGGCAGTTTTTTTCACATTATACACAAACACATACATACATGCGCTCCCCAACTAGATACTTCGCTCGAACATCTTTGTCTTTGCTCCCTTTCAAGTTATGTAATACAGCAGACGAAGTTTTCGATAAGAAAGTTATGATGAGTTTTCACAGCTCGGCTCAGCTCAGCTCAGTTTTATGCAGCGTTGTTTTGAAGTCCTTTGCTGCTTAACTCAGCTGTGTTGCTTAATGTATCGTAATACCCTACAAAAAAATTCATACAACAGCATCAGAAGTCGAAATATTGGAGACTATAAAAAGCAGCATGAAGTTTCATTTGCTCATAGCGCATAGATCTATTTCTCTCCATAAATATAATATATTACGCTCGCCCTATAAATGTATTCAAATTTCCCATGTAGGGCATATAGAAACTTCGTACACAGCCTAATGTTTTAGTTTTTACTTGCTTTCATTTTTCTAGAGTTTCTGAGTTTGAGTTTGCCGTGGCATCATCGCGTATAACATGTTTATTTTGGCCAAATTAGTATAAACACGTCTTGTTTCCTTACCAACTCCAACTCGAAGAACTGCCTCTTCTTAGGGTTGTGCTTCTTGTCTGGCAGTATGGAACATGTGCTACTAATTTGCAGTTATGTCAAAGTTTTTTTTCCCCCATTGCTCAATTCAGTTTTGTGTACGTTTTTCGTCCTTGCAGCAAAATATTATTTATTTGTTTCATATTGAATTTCTGTTTAGTGTGCCTAAACGAAGGCTCCATTAAAGTTACACTTTAAGACATGTGACTTGACGTAAATTTCCGAAAATGTATATTCAAAGCCGTAATAAATTATTAAAAGCAGTAAAGGATTGATTGTGTACTTAAAGGACATTGAACTGTATGCTCGGTTTGAGAAAGGTTTTGAAGTCTATGGAAGTTTAAAGTAGAAATTGACACGACTTAAACCGCAATATACGAGCTACCGGTCTTCCTTTACCGTAGAATAACGCTAGAAGAGCTCAAATTACCGAGAATAAGGTCATTTGGGAGATTGGGATTCGTGGAGCTCAAGTTCACATTAAGAGAAAAGTGGTTGACAGTCATTTACGACGATCCAAGCAACTCACACATCTGTTAGGACACATATCTCCTGGGTAGCCTCTGAACACTCGTTCAAAGGTGAGCTAACATGAGAATGCATTTTAAGCCTGATTTGTGCGCGTTCCCCGACGGAAGAGAAAGACGACGATGCTAAAGATGAGTTCTATGAGCGCTTGGAACGCCTGTACGAGCACTGTCCCAAACACGATGTCAAAATCGTGCTTGGCGATATCAACGCCTAGATTGGGAAGGAAGAAAACTTTGGCCCAACCGTCGGAAATTTAGCGAGAGGCTAATCGATTTCGACGCAGGGCGGAACATGTTAGTTAGTTCTACCAGATTTCAACACCTCAACATCCACAAGTCTACATGGCTGAGTCCAGTTCAAATAACACGCAACCCAATTGATCATGTTTTGATTGACGGCAAGCATCGAGCGTGTTGGACGTGCGAACGTTACGTGGTCCCAACATTGACTCGAACCACTATCTTGTCGCAGCCAAGGTACGCACTAGGCTCAGCGTAGCATGCGCCGCACGTTCCAACATGCAACGAAAGCTAGATGTCGGCAAGCTGCAATCAGAATAGACCACCGCAGCCTTCTCAAACACACTCTCCCGACTGCTGGGGGAAACCTCTCCGTCTCTCGAGATATATATGAGCAGTGGAAACATATCACCCGCTCCATGGATAGGACTGCCAAGGATGTCATATGATAGGACGATATCAGTGTGGCTTCAGACCACAAAGGTCGACCAGTGACCAAATATTCACGTTACGACAATCCTGAAATAGGTCTGTGAGTTCAAAAAAGATACACACCAGCTATTGGTCAAATTTAAAGATGCTTTTGAAACTCCGATAAGATCGAAGTTCTTCGACGCCCTGTCTGCACTCGGTATCCCGGCAAAGATTGTCCGTCTTTGCATGGCGACGCTATCTAACACACAAAGCGTTATCAGGGTGGGGAAAGAACCTCTCCGACGCTTTTGATACCAAGAAAGGTGCTTTGTCGTGCGATTTTTTCAATCTTCTGATGGAATATATCCTACGCCAGTGCCCGTACATACAGAGTATGTCGGGCTCGATCTTCCAAAAGGAAGTGATGCTGCTCGCTTACGCCGATGACATCGATATCATCGGCACGCGGGAATGGCGAGTCAGCAAGGCGTTCTCGGAGATTGAAAGACAGTCTCGGCTCTTGGGTCTATCGGTGAATGAGGACAAGATAAAGTACTTGGTATCTGCTCGCACTCCGTCATCGCGTCTTGGACGGTCAGTGACGATGGAGAATTTCCACTTCTGTGTTGTAGAAAACTTCGTATATCTTGCATCCGAGATAACCAGCTATCAGAATGAAGATCAGACAAAGAGTCACGCTTGCAAACAGATGTTTTTTTGTGCTGAGCAAGCAAATGAGAAGTAAAGCCCTCTCTCGAAAGACGAAAATCAAGATCTATACGACGCTGATGACGCCCGGTTCTATTGTATGGCGCAGAGGCATGGACCGTGATTGAAATTCCAGCGGCTGCACTGGGCTGGGCACCTCATTCGAATAGATGAAAGAGCTCCAGCACGCATGTTTTACATGAGGAGCCCCAACTTGATTGATGGACGCCGAAATAGAGAACGACCGGGCACTCAATGGAATGACCAGGTACGGAGCTATCTCTCCGTACTTGACTTTCAAAATGACTATGGAGGCTGGCGCGCCTTCCCAAGTAAGCAGGGGAGGTATGTAATTCCAAGCAGTTGATAATAAAATAAATAATATAAAATAGTCGAACAGCAGGCCTATAGGTTTTACTTAATTTTTTTTTCCTATCCGTATATAACACTTAACAGTTTTATTATTTGTTTACTCGTCGCTCTCTTGCTCCCTCCCGGAAATCATCGAGAAACACTTGAAAATACTTGACTAATTTGCATTTCCTGTTTGTGAACTGTCAAACGAACGCATTTTGGGTAGAAAACTTGGCGGCCACAGCAGACGAAAGGACAGACAGCGAGCGATTCACTGTTTGCGTGGTACAAGGTTAACAACAAAAGTTTTAAGATATTTTGCAACTCCATTGAACGTTTGATTTATTATAGGAAATATGTTCCCAACTGCAACTGTTTGTTTTTTTTATAAACAGTTTTGTATGAGGGCTCAGCCCAGCATTAACTCTCCTACTCCACTGTGTCTCGAATATAAAAAGGCTTCTTTATGATAGCATAATAAAGCCAATACGGCTTCCAACTCTGAGGTAAATCAATATTCAAATTATTCAATCGAAAATCCTTCGAATAATGACAGCACGAAAATATCTACAGAAATAGAAATAAATAAACTTGTTGAACATCCAAACATTTTAGCCCGATCCCCAATAAGAACAAGTAATCCAACACATCTTCGTAGAAACAATCGTCCTGCCCGTTGCATAAGATAGCTCGTAGCTCTTTTTTACATTTGCACAAACTCTCAAAATCAATTTAAGCTTTAAGTAGTTACAATACTAGAAACATTTAGCATGACCCTCGTAGCTTGCCATTTGCTTTCATTATATTGAATATGTTTATTCGTGAATTCGTTTAGCCGTTTCGTCGGAACTTTTGTGTTTTTGACACCACACTGTCTGCCACCTTGCTAGACCATACCACCACGCCAAACATGGGCGTGGCTTTGCGTCCTTTTGTGCGTTGTACTACGCCGCGTTCGCTATTCAAAAAATCAGTGCGTGTGTGAGTTGTTACAATACAAATCCGATTTACAGTCGCTTTTGTCATCAAAATTGGATTACAATTGAGTTGTAATTATGCAGCAGGCGCGTCAACTTTCACCTCGCACCAGCAGCAGTCAAGTCTAACCCCAACAAACCGCATACGCACACCCTGCACTGCTCCTTCGTCCTCCTTCTATGCTGGTTTTTCATGTTTGCCATATGCAACGCGGAAATTTTGCCGTAAGCTTCTTCATTTTAAATTTTTTTTTATAGACTATAAAGTCATTTGTAAGATGACTGGCTTCATCGAGTGCTCTTCGTTGTCCTTGTCGTTTTCTTTTGAAAATAACATTTTGCATTAATTAAAAGTGATTTAATTAAAGCGTTTCAAGCGGCACACACACACACATACACACACTTTCAATTTAGCTACGGTCTTAGGTCGCTCATCTTAGGCTTTTCTCATTATCCATAACGTGGCACAGTGAAGCAAAGAATTTTCTTTCTGTGTGCAGCTTTGAAAGGTGAAAGTTTAATTAAACATGAATGAGCTCAAGGTAGGCTTTGATTGAGACAGAATTTTCACTTATTTGTATGACATAATCTGTTGCAGAGTAGCGTGTAAATGCAGTCGTTGACATGTCTGCACTTAAAGCCTTAAGGCAGCATATTCAAAACAGGAAACACATAAAACATTTAAAAAAAAAGAGGCTTTCACAAGTGGTTCAAAATGCACAACAATCATTTAGCTGCGGCACAACATCTCTACTCCGGCTGCTGAAGGTACATATCAACCGCTCCATGGATATGAGTGCCAAGTAGTTTAGACTTATGGTGCGGCGAAGAACTCAAAGAACACAGCAGTCGCGATTTTTTTGAGAGCGATAACGAGAGTAGCGGCTGCAAGTATGACGTGTCGCTTGGAGGTCAACATTTCTATAAAAAGTTGAAGACCAAAATTAGTTATATGTACACGGATATTATTTGCATTGAATAGGATTACGAAAGATACTCAACTGCTCTAACTCATTGTTACAATAGGAACTTTATAAGTCTCTTGTGTATCCTTGTCATCGTATGTATAGAATGGCACAGCATATAAGTGGTGTCCGCATTGCTTTCTTGGTTTACTAAGTCATTCGCGTAACTTTTACATTGCAAGGACTTGCAGTTAGTACTAATTGCACCAAGTCGGATGACTGGAATCTAAAGTAAGACAAAGAAGAAATACATTTAATTAAGCAATTCAACTTATTGTCGTAGAAAAAGCTGTACAAACCGTACATTCTTGGTGCACTTAACGCTCGCCGCAATGTCCAATCGGGTAGCTGAAGATGGTCACGGTAAGGATGTTCAATCAAACAAACTATGAAAAATGCATTCCAATCGATAAGCGCTGCTTAAGCTGTACGGCTGTGCGAGACGCGATCGTTGCTGCTTGTTTCAGTATGTATTTTGGAATACTTTGTTGTTGAGTCGGCGCCGGAGCGATGTTCCGATTACTTTGAGAGCTGTTCGATGCAATATGCAGTTCTATTTAATTGTTGTGATGACATTTGACGTTGCAGCCGTAAGGTTATTTGTAGCATAGCAGCTTCCGGCGACAATGGTGTTATATGCAGAAGTAGCTGCGGCGACAGTGAAGTTAAAATTTAGTTAATTCGGAAATCTATGCACTACTTTGTCGCCGATGAGCTCCACTTAGTTGAACTCGAAGATGCGGCAGAGTGTGCCTGAGGCTACAAAATTGAAATCGAAGACGTGCACGTGGCACTGTGTTCTAGCGTAAACAATTTTTTGTCTTGTTTCAGCGTGGATGATTCCATTAATCGTGTATTCTATATGCACGGAGATTGTTGCGCCTTTTGTATTATCTGTCGCTGCTTCCGCAGTTGTAGTTGTTTCTTGTTGCTGTAGTTATTGATGCTACGTTCAAAAGCAATCGCTGCCTTAGGTCGCCATTGGCTATTCTAGGCGTCGACTCTTGTAGTTTAATATATAGAAACTTCCTTTCGTTCTTCTGATAATGTTAAGCGTTTATTTCATTCAATAATTATCACAAAACAACAATTTTTATTATAAAAACTAAATTAGGCCTATTTTATGACAAAATAATAAATAATACCAAAAAATACTAATTTATACCAAATTTAAATAATTTATGTATGTAGTTGCTTCTTCCTCTTCTTCATGATACGTTCATATCTTTCTGTCATTTTCTGAGCTTTGCTTAGAACGTAACAAAGGAAAATTTATTTTATTTGGAATTTTAAAAATGAGCAACGTTTCAGGAAAACGTAATATTGAGCGCGAGTCGCAGCGCAAACTGGGCGATGATGCCAAAGTACAGACTAAGTTGAAGAGCGCTTCTAAGAAGAAAGGCCGCCGGCAGCTGATTGCAGCTCTACCTGCAACAATGCAAAGCCGCATTGCTGCACTGAAAACTATTCAAATCGAATATTTTAAGCTTCAGTCCGAATTCTTTGAGGAGGTTTCCCAACTGGAGAAGCAATACCATTTGCTTTTCCAACCGTTTTTTGATAAAAGGAAAGACATTGTCAATGGTGGTGTCGATCCTCCGCCTGAGTTACCAACATGGAAGGCGGATATTGACGACACGGCAGAGCAAGTCAACGCCACTGTCAAAGGGCTTACAAAAGGTATTCCAAACTTTTGGCTCACTATTTTTCGCAATTCGACTATTTTATGCGATATGGTACAGCAACGCGATGTGCCGGTATTGAGAAAACTGCAGGACATTACCAAAAAATACGATGAAATGCACTCATTCACGCTTGAGTTCCATTTTGATAAAAATAAATTCTTTACAAACGCAACTTTGACTAAGCAGTACTTTCTGAAATCAACGTTCGACAAGGATGAGCCATTTGCTTATGATGGTCCCGAAATTTATAAATGCAAAGGCTGTGTTATCAACTGGCATAAAAAGATGAACTTAACAGTCAAAACTATTAAGAAGACACGCAATACGGGCAGCGTTGTGCGCACAATTACTCATGCAATTCCAACTGAGTCGTTTTTTAACTTTTTCGATCCGCCAGATATTACATTCGGCAAAGATAATTGTGACGCAGATACTCAGGGAATTTTGGTAACTGATTTCGAAATTGGCTTATTTCTGAAGACAAAAATTATACCGAAAGCCGTACTTTATTACACTGCTGACTTGGTCGATGACAAAGACGACGACAAGGAGTTTCAGGATATTGTGTCGGAAGAAGAAACTGATGACATCGATGTAGAGGCAGCTGGCGATAAGAATTAATTAATTAAAATACAACAAAAAATCATCTTCTCTATGCTTGAATAGCTTTGTATACCATTTTATTAAATTTTCATATAAATTCCATTGTAATTGTAATAAATACTTGTAGCCTGATACTAGCTCTTCAAATATGGAATGCAATATTACTGCGCGTAGATAAGATAAGCAACACCAGAAGAGGTCTCCTACTTACTTATTTATATGGCCGTCAACCGTATACCGATCATGGCCGCGTCTACGAAGGCACGCCAGCCTCCATAGTCTTTTGCGCGCAGGCGGCAGTCGTTTTGAATGCCAAGTATGGAGAGATCTCTTCATACCTGGTCATTCCATCGAGTGCACTGTCATCCTCTATTTCGACGTCCACCAATCAAGTTTGGGCCCCCCCATGTAAACCATGCGTGCTCGAGCTCTTTCATCCATTCGCATCAGGTGCCCAGCCCAGTGCAGCCACTGGAATTTAATGCGATGGACTATGTCAACCTTATCGAATAGCTCGTACAGCTCGCAGTTCATACGGGACCTAAACTCGTCGCCGACACTAATAGGACCAAAAAAGCTGCGAAGAATCTTCCTCTCGAAGACTTCCAACGTTGTCTCGTCCGATTCAATCACGGTCCATGCCGCTGCGCCATACAATAGGACCGGGAGTATGAGCGTATTGCAGATCATTATTTTCGTCTTTCGAGAGAGGGCTTTACTTCTCATTTGCTTCTCAGCGCTGGTGATCTCCAGGCTGACGTTGAAATTCTCCATCGTCACTGAGCGTCCAAGATGCGTTGTCGGAGTTCGAGAAGACACCAAGTACTTCGTCTTGTCCTCATTCATAGCTAGACCCTTGACCCGAGACTGTTTTTCAATCTCCGAGAACGCCTTGCCGATGATATAGATGTCATCGGCGTAAGCGAGCAGCATCCCTTCCTTTTGGAAGATAGAGACCGACATACTCTGTATGTACGGGCATTGGCGTAGGATGTATTCCATCAGGAGATTGAAAAAATCGCACGACAGAGCATCGCCCTGCCTGAAACCTCTCTTGGTATCAAAAGGGTCGGAGAGGTTTTGCCCCACCCTGACAACGCTTTGTGTGTTAGATAGCGTCAACATGCAAAGACGGACAATCTTTGCCGGGATACGTAGTGCAGACAGAGCGTCAAAAAACTTCATTCATATCGGCGCGTCGTGGCTTTCTAGTCCACAAATAGGTGGTGAGTGTCTTTGTTGAACTCACGGGTCTTTTCCAAGATTTGGCGTAATGTGAATATTTGGTCACTGGTCGACCTTTTTGGTCTGAAGCCACACTGTTATCGTCCTGTCAGTGAATCGGTATATGGCTTCAGCCTTTTACACAATACGCGCGACAGAGTCTTTTATGCAATGGAAAGGAGACTTATTCCGCGATAGTTGGCTCAAACAGCGGGGTCTCCTTTCTTAAAGATTGGACAGAGAACACTGAGATTCCAGGCATTTGGTATGCGTTCATCGGACCATATATTGCATAAAAGATGGTGGATAATCCTAACCAAATCTTCGCCGCCGGTCTTAAATAACTCAGCTGGCAGCCGATCAGAGCCTAAATCGACCTCTTTATAGTCCAGTGGCTCCACAATAGTGCCATCATTGACTGGTGGTTCCGGTGCCACCTCTCTCTCGACGGAATTGTGCGCTTCATCGCCTCCGAGTAGCTTGGAGAAATGACTTCTCCATAATCTCAGTGATTCCTGTTCATCCATTACCAGATTTCCATTGTCATACTTACGGAAAGTTACTCCGGGGTTAAAACCTTCAGTCAGACGCTTGACCTTTTGGTAGAATTTTCGAGTTTCATATCTGTCACATAACTTCTCAACATCCTCATACACTTATCTTTCTTCCTCCTTTTTCTTGTGTCGGAAAGGGCGTTTCTCCTCTCTCCGTTTCTCTCGATATTGCTCTCTAACAGCTCGCGTTGCTCTGTTTGCAGCTTGCCGACGTCTAACTTTTCGTGTTGTCAGCCTTGCATCTTTCGAGGGCATCAACCAGCTGAATATTTGCACTATCCCAATTAAGGGTGCGGGACCCCTTCGCCTTTTCACGTTAGCTCACCTTTGAACTGGTGTTCAGAAGAAATATTTGAGCTGACCAGGCGTCTACATAGCGCTTGCGTCGTGCCAATCATAACTCTGTGACTGTAGTTGGAGATCTAACAGATGCATTCCCATCTATGGATCAACTCTATGGTTGTCTCACGACAAAAGTTGAATTATGTTTGCTTTTATGTGAGCAGATTTGAAAGTACCCTGCTGGTCTATCACTAAAGAGGGACTGTCATCCCACCTACCCAAAATTCATTTTGTACAAAAGAATGCCGCATTCACCTTAAAATTCCGGCAACTTAAGCGTAAAGTGCTATGCTTTAAAATAGGCATTTTGAGTCACGCCGGCGAATATCTATCATCGACGGCGAACTTCTTAAACACAAAACATATCATAAAGTCAACTGTTTGAAGATGTGGTTGCCATTATTTGTTACATTATATTTTATATATTGGTTAGCTTAGTTCGACATAGCAACTGGATTGGTGCTTATTGTTGTGGGCTATGCCTTTCCCTCTCAACGGCTTCCTGTCCGGATGCTTCAGCCAACTCAGAATCATCTATTTCTTCAAGGTGTTTCACCATGCATTGCAACAGTTCAATTCTAGCAGCAATATCGAGTAGAATCCTGCGAAAATCCGTAAGGGCGCAGAAGTTAGAATTAGTCAAATAAGCAAATACCAAAAATAATTTCTGTTCTGTATTGGAAATATTTACAATAACAATGCTCAATGATGCTCTTGACTGCGTAAAACTTTAAAAATCATCATAAAATATTTTTTTCCTGCTATTTCTTTAAGGAAAAACACAAAACAGACTGTTTTGCGATGCTTTGTGTTAAGAAACAGTGCTGCCAAGTCGTAGTAGTAGTTGTTCTAGACATTACTTAATATCGATAAATGTATATCGGAACTAAATTATCGAAACCAAAATTCAATAAGATTTCTATTATGTATTATCTACGCACATGGCGAAATAAATAGAAACAAAAATATTTTACAATCTAAACATTAAATTAAGCCAGCTTAGTACTTATTTAAAAAAAAAATTATATTGTTAGAGCTACTAAAAAGCTGCTGTACGTTTGTTAGTCTTGTTTTTCTTTAGTTTTTCTATAGGCTTTAGTCTACGCAACTCAAAATTGATTATTTTATACGATTATGTCTGGCACTCATGGTCATCAAGCGTGAATGTCATAAATCCAAACTCAATAAATGTACCTTCTTTTTGTACTTTCCAGACACACGAAGTTTCTCACCACCATGTGAAGCAATGAGAAAACAAATTTTGCTATGTATGTATATTATGCGGCGTATCTTTTTTTGTGCGCAGTCATTGGCTGCCGAGTTTATTGTTATTATGCTTTAGTCCTTGGTAATACAAGCGTAGACAGTAGAGGACAGCAGACAGTGCATTTGATATACACGCATGTAATAATTTCCTGTTCAATGAACAATTACCTTAATAAAGATATATCATCTTTATACATTTTATATGTCAACACCGGTGCTCACTCCTTTTTCTCTAACGGTTCTGTGTATCTAAAAGTCTTATATAAAAAAAAAAAAACAGTATTGCAAAATAAATTGCAGTGTTTTTTTTCTTCTTTTTCTTCTTTGTGTTTATAATTTGTCTGGTTTTATAGATGAAATTTAGCTATAAATTACATATAATCAATCGATTAATCGATCTCATGTAATCTCTAAAGTTATCGTTCGATATTTATTTGAGAATATTCGCTATTCGTATTAAATATGGCTCTGGAAGGTGTTATGTATTGAATTTGAATTTCAATAATTATTTATTGAAAATAGTCGCTATTCGTATTAATTTTATTAAATATGGTTATGGAAGGTGTTATGTATTGAATTTGAATTTCAATAATTATTTATTGAAAATAGTCGCTATTCGTATTAATTTTATTAAATATGGTTATGGAAGGTGTTATGTATTGAATTTGAATTTCAATAATTATTTATTGAAAATAGTCGCTATTCGTATTAATTGTATTAAATATGGCTATGGAAGGTGTTATGTATTGAATTTGAATTTCAATAATTATTTATTGAAAATAGTCGCTATTCGTATTAATTGTATTAAATATGGCTATGGAAGGTGTTATGTATTGAATTTGAATTTCAATAACTTAGTAATCGATAAACCGATCTTATGTAATGTCTAAAGTTATCGTTCGATATTTATTTGAAAATAGTCGCTATTCATATTAATTGTATTCAATATGGCTTTGGAAGGTGTTATGTATTAAATTTGAATTTCAATAACTTAGTAATCGATAAATCGATCTTATGTAATCTTTAAAGTTAACGTTCGATATTTATTTGAGAATATTCGCTATTCGTATTAAATATGGCTTTGGAAGGTGTTATGTATTGAATTTGAATTTCAATAATTATTTATTGAAAATAGTCGCTATTCGTATTAATTGTATTCAATATTGCTTTGGAAGGTGTTATGTATTAAATTTGAATTTCAATAACTTAGTAATCGATAAACCGATCTTATGTAATGTCTAAAGTTATCGTTCGATATTTATTTGAAAATAGTCGCTATTCGTATTAATTGTATTAAATATGGCTATGGAAGGTGTTATGTATTGAATTTGAATTTCAATAACTTAGTAATCGATAAACCGATCTTATGTAATGTCTAAAGTTATCGTTCGATATTTATTTGAAAATAGTCGCTATTCATATTAATTGTATTCAATATGGCTTTGGAAGGTGTTATGTATTAAATTTGAATTTCAATAACTTAGTAATCGATAAATCGATCTTATGTAATCTTTAAAGTTAACGTTCGATATTTATTTGAGAATATTCGCTATTCGTATTAAATATGGCTTTGGAAGGTGTTATGTATTGAATTTGAATTTCAATAATTATTTATTGAAAATAGTCGCTATTCGTATTAATTGTATTCAATATTGCTTTGGAAGGTGTTATGTATTAAATTTGAATTTCAATAACTTAGTAATCGATAAACCGATCTTATGTAATGTCTAAAGTTATCGTTCGATATTTATTTGAAAATAGTCGCTATTCATATTAATTGTATTCAATATGGCTTTGGAAGGTGTTATGTATTAAATTTGAATTTCAATAACTTAGTAATCGATAAATCGATCTTATGTAATCTTTAAAGTTATCGTTTGATATTTATTTGAAAATATTCGCTGTTGCTTGTATCTAGGCTTGTTTTCAGTTGATCACTGTTAATGAGTTAACTCAATTGTTTCGCATTAAAATACATTTTTTTTTTTTAAATTGAAGTTGTACTTCATCTTTGCTGTTTATATAATTAAATAACCAACTTTATAGCTTTCAAGCAATTCCCAACTGAAATTTGTCTTAATTTTAAATATTTCAGTATAGCCTTTGCTTTGGCCAAACCTCAAGCATAATGCAATTCAAAGTTGATTGGTGTATTCCCCGAAGTATGAAAAAAAAAATAAAAGAAACCAAGAAGATACATTTCATTTACCACGCATTTTCTATTTCTTCTTTTTTATTTCTTCTTTTTTGTGCTTTCTCCATTTCAACTTGCCACAAAGTTGTGAACAAAAATTGACTTGTTGGTACAAGCAAACAACAAAATGAATCGAACCGAACCGAACCGAATAGACTAGAACATTATTTCGAAAAAGGGCATGAGAAGTTTTTTGTGCTAGCAGCAAGTATGGAAAATTAAATTCAATTGTGTGACAAGTTAATCCTATTTCTCATCTCTACTTTTATTTAAGCTTCATTCTTTATGCATTACGTACACTCACTCATTCATTCAGTCAGTCAGTCACCCACTCGCTCATTTGGTCCTTTATGCGTTGGTAGTCAGTCAATCAATCAGTCAGTCAGTCAGACAGTCTAAAAGTCAGACAGACAGACAGACAGACATGCAGTCACTCATACGCTGTCACAATGCTCATCACATTCAGCTGGGCGTGACTCAACCCTCTTGGTGCGTGTATGAAATAGGGCTGGAAGCTTAGCTATTGACTTGTAGCCCTTGTTTTAAAGTCTTAACACACATTGTTTGAAAATGTTTATTAGCAACTTCTGGATCATAGATTTGTAAGAGTTATTGTTGTTCATACAAAAATTTGTACAAACTTTATGCAAAAACCTTGCTAACCTGCTATGTAGGGTACAATATATAAAAAAAAATAGTAGAAGGAAAATAACTTTTGCCTGCATAGACGGAAAAGCAAAAGTACTCGCTTGGCTTAACTTGGCCCTTTGCTATTTCATGTTAGCTGAATGGGTTCTTCTTTTTGGTAAAGCATCGCGGTAGCATTTCATTAAATGCATAAAGCAATCAAAATTTTGTTCTACCGTATACAAGATACTTTTCATCTCGCTTGATACTGTCTGTAGACAGACAGATGGACAGACAGACAGTTAAGTCAGTTATGCCGACATGTGTGCAGGGAGTATACACAGGGATGCTGTAAAGTTTGATATAGCTGCCTGCCAGCCATCCCGCCCGCCTGCATGACTGATTGACGTATTGAATTCGCGCAAGTGTATGAAGCGTGTAAGTGTTTGAGCGACAGACAGACAGACAGACAGACAGATTGACAATGAATCTTAATGTGCTCTGTATATCAAAATTGCATTCTCACTTACATATTTCGTGTAATGGAGTCAGTAATAATAGCTGTTACTTTCTTTAAACGTATGTAAAAGTATTTTTTATTTATTGCAATTTATAATTTTTTAAAAAAATTTTTGCAAAAATAATAAAATTTGTTTTTATTTTTATTTAATTGGTTTTTTTTTAAAAGAAATTTTCGCGCATTTTCGGCTTTTAAACTAGAGTTGGAAAATATCGATGTTATCGATGCATCTATCGATATCGGAGTGCAACCAACTTGGCCTACTCGCTCGAAATTTTATGCAATTTAATGCATTCGACTTGCAGGCGGAAATGAATTAAATTCCCATAACAGTCTACTCGCTCGAATTTGGCCAGCACTAACTAACAACAGGTGAACCAACTCGCTTGCAGTTGCGCTATTATGAAATATTGCGAAAAAAAAAGAAATTTAATAGTTTTGTGGCGTATTTAAACTGCGCAAATATATAACGCGCCATTGCAACGCATTTTAAATTTCGTGTAACATGGAAGTTCTCGCATTCAAGGCTATTTTGAAGCTAAATGTCGAAGTCTACTCGCTCGAAATTAAATGCAACGCGAAATTTCGGCAACATCTGTTTGATAAAAAAAGTAGCGTGTGTTTAATTTGCAGGTTTTTTAAGAGGAATAATTTATTCTACTTTTGTATGTACATATGTACATCCTCGATATCCTGATATAATAATGTGCCGTAAAATACTACCGTAATGTGCGAGGCATCTCCAATAGTGTTGTAGATCAAACAGAATTTTTTTCGATGCATAATTTTCGAGTGTGTGCCCGGTTACTGTCCCAACTTTGCGGATTTTATATGAAAAAAGGAAATTGTTTTTGTTAATTCAACTTTTATATAGAACTACCCTGTACCGAAGATATAAGAGCCTATTGGTTTTGTGCAAATGTATGTAACAGATAGAAATAATGGTCGGAGACTACCGAAGTTACTCCCATTATGATCAGGAGTGATAGAGGAGTCGATATAGCCATGTCCGTCTGTCCGTCCGTATGAACGAAAGAATCTCGGAAACGGTAATAGATACAGACTTCGTGTTTTTTTGCATTCGACTAGGACTTCTCCGAAATTTTACAAGTTTTAGTACATCTACTTATTCTGTAGCTTTTCTAAGACAACTTATGATCTTTTCGGGTTCTTCTATATATTTCATTGAACATCAGCGACAGCAGCATTGAAGAAGTTGAAGAAAAAAGTAGAAATAGTAGAATTGATGTCGAATCTGCTGACAGAAACCACATACAATTGCATCGAAATTCAATTCTTCAATGAAGTTTCGTCTCCCATGTAAGCCATGCGTGCAGGTGCTCTTTCATCCATACAAATTATGTGACCAGCCCAATGCAGCCAACCTCATCAATCCATAGGGAGATTGAAAAAATAGCACGACAGAGCAACGCCCTGCTGGAAGGCATTGTCAGGGTGAGAGGCATCACGCTTTCAAGCAGATACTTTTTTACTCCCGGTCCTACTGTAATTGAGTCGGATGAGACAGCGTTTAAAGTCTTCGAGAGTAAGATTCTTCGCAGAATTTATCGGTCCTATTAGAGTTGGCGACGAGTTTAGGTCCCGTATGAAAAAATCATTGGGTATGTCTCTCTCTCTCTCTCTTTTTATAGAAACACTAAGTTTTGCCTTTATGACATTTAGGTCCACTAAAAGTTCTCCCAATCATACAAAACTGTTCCGCTTCCTTTACTACTACTTCCACCCAAAAAAAAAAATCAATTACCGGAATGGTATACTCATTATTTTTATTTTACTGAATCTTCCAGCAGACAATTTCAGCTAAAATGCATTAAAGATAAACCATAATTCCAAACATAAAAATAAACATAACCAACCACGAAGAAGAAGAAGGAAGTATCGAAGCATCAAAAATACGCGTTTACCATTTATTTCAGCAGCAAGTTGTAGTGGCAGCATTTATGCATTTTGCTGATTGCCAACAAACAAATCAAGGACAGCCAAGGAGCAGCAGCAAACACTTATAAAAACGAGCAACAAACATTTTGGTAAAACATTTCGAGACATTTTTATGAAATACCATCGAAGAAACTCATCCAAATGATGGTGAGAGAAGGACGTTTGTATTGGAACATATTTTTACCGTGCACAGATTTTTACGATTATTATTGTTATTTACAGCTGCACAGAAATGGCAAAGAAACGGAAACGGAAACAGCTGTCGACACTGGTCCTGGCTGGCTACGTTTTTACTTCTACACTTCTACTCCTGCTTCACCTCCTGCTGCTGCATCTGCATCTATACAACAAATAATATTAAGAGCAGAAAGCAAAAGCCGGGCATGTTTCACTATAACGGATACGGCGTGCGACTACGTATATGCTTACATATGTAAGTAGTAGAGAGAAGAAGCAGTACCACCGTCTAAACACATGTCACGTAGTTTGCTCGTAATTATGGAAAACGTGAGAAATTTCCTTAAGATTTTCTTAGCATGTTTCGCTTTTTATTTATTTATTTATAAATTTTTCTTTTATTTCGGCAGCATAATTCGAAAAGTCTTCAAATCGGCTGAATATATATCAATCGTGATTTTCAAATTATAAACTAATTGTTTAATTAAAGCAGGGAAGAGTGCAAGAGTGGTAAAGAATTATAAAATATTTAAATATTTTGACACAAATTGTGACACAAAGATCTACTCTTATGTAAGACCTAACTGTTTATTAAGTTCGACCTTAAAAAACCAGTTAAATACCATCTATTATTAGACTACAAACAAATTTTGAGCAAATTTTCGCCGACTTAAGCTTGTTTATATTAAAAATTTTTACTCGACTAGGGTTTCAATTTGTTTCCTAGCCGGATTATCCGATTTCTTTTCTGAAGTTATTAATAATGGGTCTTTGTAAAATACTCCGTGCGTTCTTTGTATATTGAAGACCAAGTTTCCATTAGTTATAGAAAGGATGTTTGTACTAAATATTGCGGATTCAGACTAAAAAGTAAAGGGAAAACTTCTCCTAATTAGGATCACTAGAAGTGGTAGCTCCCATACAAATTTATTACAAATTTTGCAGTTTTTTTTTTACTTCTAAAGAAGTCCTTTATGCCAGACCCTATCAAAAGCTTGTTTGACATCTAGGAAGACAGCAGAGCAGTATTGTTGGGCTTCAATGATTGTGTTGACCACTCTATGGCATTGTTCCGGACATCCGTGCTTAAACCTAAATCCAAATTGGTGTTCTGGCATAATTTTGCGTCTATCAAATAAGTAATCTTTCAAATACTTTGGAGAAAACTGGCAGCAGGCTTATGGGACGATATGACGTGATAAGTTCTTCAGGTTTTCCAGGCTTAGCTATCATCACAATCTCACTAAACTTTAATTTTGCAGGGAAGTGGTAGTTGCGGTAGATTATGATATTAAATATCCTTGTTAGGTACAGTACCGCCTTCATTGGAAGCGCTTTAACTACTCTACCCCGTCAACACTGTCGAAGCCAGGTGATTTTGTAGGATGAAGTGCTTAAGAACCTCTTGAGGAGGCAAGTCCATTTGGCACAGTGCTTCTAGGAAGTCCTCCACTTCAGATATTTCAGCATTTTTTGCAGTGTCAAAAGGTTGAAACCGTGACCTTAAGGCGGCATCTGATCTGCATCATACGTTGTTTACACCTTTGATTGGAACTTGTCTTCGTGTAGGTCGTTTTATGCCTTTAGGAGAGCTATCCATAGACTATAATGCCCTTTTTCAAAGTGGTCCAAATTTCTTAGTCGCTCCCCGATGGTTTCGTTCGTTTCGTACTTTTACGAGCAACGCCGTTAGATCTCTGCATGCTTTATTGAAGTCTCGTTTGTCTAGAGGATTTCTACTAACCTTCCATCTCCGACGAAGTCTTCGTTTGAGTAGCACAAGACTGCGCACTTCAACATTAAAAGTTTCATTTCGTTGCGTTGAAGAATTGTTCCGGTGTGGCATGGGTGTTGCGAGAAAAGCAGAATCATGGATATTTCTCGTAAAAATTTCAACAGCATCATCGAGGTCTCTCTACTATTTACTATATCCATGTTAATGTGTATTCGTTGGCTCAATATTTCCTGGACTTATTTTGCACTAAACCGGCAACCATGTTCGCAGAATGATCAGAGCATAAATCGGGACTCTCGTAAATAGATAATAGAGAAGCGAGGATACCACAACTTACAGCGAAGTCGAGAAGATCAGGAATTCTAGCTGGATCTGTTGGCTGATATGTTGGTGCATCTGTTCAAAGTATGTCGCAGTTCTGACATGTGAAAGCTTTTTATAGCTCTCAGTCTGTAGCTCCACCAACTATGCTTAGCGTTCCAGTCACAGCCATTGAGTCCAGCTAAAAAGGAAACAAACTGCAAATCCGTCCAAGTGTGGCGAGGAGGAGGACCAAAAATAGCAGCAATGATAAAATCACCTTCAGCACTTTTGATTCAGGGCAGATTTATTGGTTCTTGAGGCTCATGCTTTATTTAATTTTTAATAAAAATTGCTGCTTTATTCCTGTTTAGGTTGCCAATGGTGAAACTCAACACCCCTATCTTCCAGATGTTTAGACTTAGCTCTAATCGGAACTTTATTGTTAAACCCTGTCTTATAAGTAAAGTCATTGGGTTCAACAACAGTCTGTTCGTCCGTTCCATGGTCGGATAATTCTTCTCTTCCATCTGATAGTAGAGCAGACCGATTGCCTTGTAGGCGCAAAGACGCGTTGGTCGAAACTGGAGGATCATTTGTTGTTGCTGTTGTTACCCGAGGTATTTCTTTTTTGCGTTTACCTGACAGAGTAAGAGAACTTACGGATTGCCAAGGTACACGTGCTGGTTGATATCGGTCCGAATATATTTATTTCACTTATATCGCGTACGCCAGGCAATATTATCCGTGGTGGTTTCTGTCCATTAACATCATCGTCGCCAGAAGGGGTCGCTGGCACATTTTCCAAACTTTTTGTTTGACCTTTTTAGGTTTACTCTGGTTGATTTCGGTTCAACCGTCTGCCACTCCATATCGGCGACTACGTCTTTTTCCCCTCGTTTTTTATTTTTTTATTTTACAGTTTTATCAGAGAAAAAGTTTTAATCAGCGAGAAACGCCGAATTCGGTGTATTTTACATTAATTCTAATAAAATATTTCATTAGGTTAAAAATGGGATCACTAAAGTAGGTGGTCTCCGTACAAAAAGTGTACTCTATGTAGACATGTCCGTCCGTCTGTCTGGCTATGTAGAACTATAAAAGCTAAAGCCTTTAAGTTAAGTTATTTTGTGTCTACTATTTCTTCTTCAGATTAGAATTTAATTCGCTCTCTATATAAACTTGCCTCTTTTCGCTGAGTTAAGAAGTTCGAGTCTAATAATGCCGCCGAATGCTTCTAAATTTGTTAGAAAAGAACAAATTTTGTATACTTTGGCTCTTAGGTTGGTTAAACTGGAGTTGCTACTCGAAAAGCGAAACAGATGGCTCATCTCTAATAAGTTCGGTCTCTCCAAAACGCTCCCAGATTATTGGAAATGTTTATATTACCATTCACCCCTTTAATGTCCTTTGCAAGATAACAACGGTGTTTCGTCTACAGCTTCTCAGAATCACTACGAATTATAATTCTAAGAAAGTGACTACTCCAACGTTTCCAGTTGGCATCATCTTCTAGCAAGACAAGCAATTTACAAGCCAAATGAATTGTCGGATGAGACATTCCTGCAACAGTGGAACCACAAACTTTATTTCATAATCAAATACAGAAGTTGATAAATTGCAAACATTTATAAAAGTATTTAAAAATTGATATTTTGTATAAATTTGAGTTAAAAAATTGCTTACGGTAAATTTTCCGTACTTAAATAAATTAAGCTTGTAAATTACTTATTCGCCCATCTGTGCACCTGCTAGTTTATGCCGCTCAGTGTTTTAATCAACTTCATCAATTTACCGCGCTTCGCCTTGATGCTATCGATATACACTTGCGGCTGTCCATCGATAGTTTCATATCGATTAACATAATCGGCAACGCTGTCAGTCATGCAGATGACGTGTATTCCACAATCATATGCATTCGCCTGTTGCAGACAACGTGTATGACGAAATTTTGCCGTTTGTAAGCCCATAAAATCCTTCACACGCTTTACGAAGTTTTGCGACACCATTGCATTGCTACCGCCTAACGAATCAAAGTGATAGAACGTTTCTTCCGGGCGCGATAGCACCAACAATGACCAATGTGTACCGCCGCTGGTTACTTGATTTGTATGATCGTTGAGCACAAAGTATACAAAGGACTTGGTTTTAGCTTTTAGTGTTGTCAACATTACTTCCAGATCAATGTCATCCATGTACTTCATGCATTGTGTTACAACCGGCGAAATGAAGAGCATATCATGATTATTTCTATATTTTTCGTATTGGAGATATGCATAGTAGAATGTGATTAACTGATCGTTAAGCCAATGTGGTCCTTGCAATAATTGTATATCGGACATACGCAGTGTCACATTGTGCAGGCTTAACGCAATCGGATCACTGGAAGTACGCGTGTTCATCTGCTGTTTGTAATAACTGCTGGCAATGTTATACGAATTAACAGATTTGTGCTTGCGCAGTGACATAGGGTGCTGTTGGGGTATTGTGGTGCTATCAAAATTATTTAACTGTAACTTCTTAACAATGGCTTTGTTTTTGTTGTTGTTATAGAGCTTTATAAAGGCATAATTAGGCCAATTGTTAACGCTTTTAGTCCTGTTCTGTACATTGTGGTTGTTGTTGTTGTTGTTGCGCAGTTTCATGTGGTGTTCCGCTGGCGGTGTTAACTGAAAGTTGTTACCAGTATTTTTTTTGTATTGTGACACAACTTTATTTCCGTTGTTGTTGTTGTTTTTCTTATAAACAATATCATTCCAGCTGCTTAATTTTTGTTGTACGCCAATAATGTTTATATTGAAATTTTCTTTCAAGTTACACGACCGATTGTTCTTGATATAACAATTGAAGCTATCGGTCTGTTTGTACTGCTCCTTGTTCAGCCATTTATACTTCTGGCTTTGCTCTGATTTTTTAGGCCAAGTATTCCTTTGGTTACCGTTGTTATTTGACCAATTGCTCTTCTGATAGTCAACAGCTATGTTGTTGCTTCGCTGCGGCTGGTCAACGTACTTGTAACACACACCGTAGTTGTATACGTACGAAGCTCGTTCACTGTTGCTCAACTCTCGATTGTAAATCACATTGCAGGTGCTGTTGCTAAATTCTGGTTTATAATGCACACCGGAGGAGCTGTATTGATTTATCTTACCGTTGTAACGACCTCCGCGGTTGTATTTGTTGTTCAATGCTTTATTATCTCCATTACAACGCCCACCGGCGCTATAGCCGTTGCTCCATACTCTATTATAATGAATACCGGCGCTGTTGCCATTCTGGAAATCTCCATTAAAACGTACACCGTTGCTGTCTCCGTTGCTCCATACTCTATTATAATGAACACCGGCGCTGTTGCCATTCTGGAAATCTTCATTAAAACGTACACCGTTGCTGTCTCCGTTGCTCCATACTCTATTATAATGAACACCGGCGCTGTTGCCATTCTGGAAATCTCCATTAAAACGTACACCGTTGCTGTCTCCGTTGCTCCATACTCTATTATAATGAACACCGGCGCTGTTGCCATTCTGGAAATCTTCATTAAAACGTACACCGTTGCTGTCTCCGTTGCTCCATACTCTATTATAATGAACACCGGCGCTGTTGCTATTCTGGAAATCTCCATTAAAACGTACACCGTTGCTGTCTCCGTTGCTCCATACTCTATTATAATGAATACCGGCGCTGTTGCCATTGTTGAAATCTTCATTATAACGCCTACCGGCGCTATATCCGTTGCTCCATACTCTATTATAATGGACACCGGCGCTGTTGCCATTGTTGAAATCTTCATTATAACGCCTACCGGCACTGTATCCGTTGCTCCACACTCTATTATAATGAACACCAGCGGTGTATCCATTGTAACGCCCACCGCGGCCATATCCTTTACGCTTATTGTAGTCGTATGCCACTAGATTGTAGCCAATATACTTCCTCGTTGAGTTGTTTTCAGGATTGTGACGCCCATTGTATATGGTGTTATGGTTCTCTGGAACGTAGCGTTCAACCACGTTGTTTCCGTTGTACCTTTCTAGGCTGTAACGCTCAAAGTAGTTGCGTCCGCTATATTTTTCCGGATTATACCGCTTAAACGCAAAGTTGTAACCGTTGTTTGGCGCCGGAAAACGTTCAGCTGCACCATTTTGTTGGATGTTTTGTTGCTTTGCTTTTGTTAGCATTTTTTTAACGTTTTTTGTGGTTCTTTTTCTTTTTATAATTTTTATTTGATCCTCTCAGTAATTGATTTTTTTTTTTAACATTCACTTTTATTTTTTTGTTTATTAAAATATCATTCACACGAAGTGCTAGGTAACTACCATTGTGAATGGAAATCTTCTATTCGTCTTCAACTGTTTGCCAACGAGTCAATATAGACTTGTCCGTCTGTCTGTCTATTGGAGACTATGAGAGATATAACCTTCAAGTTTGTATATTTAGCTTCTTCTATTTCTTCTTTAGCTCATTTGTATTAAATGTCCTTCCTTTAAGACTAGCTTTCATATAAAACTAATCCTCCTCTCTGAGTTTTTGAAGAAAAAAAATTTTTGTAAATTTTTTTTGTTCGTAATTCTGCTATAAACGCCAAATTTGGATAAAATTTTGCATCAATTCTATTATTTTTTTCCATTCAGTTCACATTAGGATCACTGAAAGAGGTAACCTCCAACAAAAGGTCAGGTCTGTCTGGTAATAAGAAAGATAAACTTTTAGACTATAAAAGTTAGAGGCTCTGCTATGATGTTGTTTAATGGCAGAAAGTAGCGGGGTGAATAGAAAGTAGCAGTAATTTAGCAGATATAAGCAGTGATTTAACAGAAAATAACAGTGATTTCGCATAAAATAGCAGTGATTTAACAAAAAATAGCAGTGATTAAACAGAGTATAACAGTAATTTTACAGGAAATAGCAGTGATTTAACATAGAATAACAGTTATTTAACAGAAAATAGCAGTGATTTACCAGGAAATAGCAGTGATTTCGCAAAGAAGAGCAGTGATTTAATAAAATATAGCAGTGATTTAACAAAATATAGCAGTGATTTAACAAAATATAGCAGTGATTTAACAAAAAATAGTATTGATTTAACCAAAAATAACAGTGATTTAACAATGAATAGCATAGATTCAAAAGTAAAAAGCAGTGATTAGCAGAGAATAGCAGTGATTTAACAGAGTATAGCAGTGATTTAACAGTAAATAGCAGTGATTTAACAAAAAATAGTATGGAATTACCGAAAAATAGCAGTGATTTAACAGAGAATAGCAGAGATTCAAAAAAAGCAGAGATTTAGCGGTGATTTAGCAGAGAATAGCAGTGATTTAACAAAGAATAGCAGTGATTTAACAGAGTATAGCGTTGATTTAACAGGAAATAGCAGTGATTTTGCATAGAATAGCAGTGATTTAACAAAAAATAGCAGTGATTTAAAAAAAAAATAACAGTGTTTTAACAGAAAATAGCAATGATTTAGCAGAGAATCGACTGTAATAGGCCCTGTACCAGTACAGGTCGCCAAACAAACACCTTAAATGTTTCCCTAGCTTATGACCAAGCAGTCCAAAACAAAAAGGGTAGGAAATTAATACGGAATATAGTACTGACAAAAAGTATTTTTCTCCTCCCACTTCTCACTGTACGAATAATAATAATAAAAGAAAAGGGAGGACGGAAGCATCATAGGTCTTTCAAATTAAATTGCTTACAAAATCGTCATTTATTATCCGATTTTGATGAACTTTTTGGATTTTGGCTTAGAGGAACGTTATTTCTATATTCTGGCATACTTTTGCCGAAGAAATTTTTAGCCTTGGGAGTGATTTTTTGTGGGAAGGGCAGAGGTATACGAACCATGATCCTTTCGTTCATACGGACGGATAGACGGACATGGTTATATCGACTCCCATATCACTCCTAACCATAATTGGAGTAACTTTGGGGGGGGGGGGGGGGTGTTGGTTGGTCTCCGACCATTATTTGTACCCTGTTCGGTACAAGGCCTAACAAGCTGACTTTTGACCTGCTACACCATCTATTAAAAAAAAAAAACCCAACACTCACATCTCGATCATCAAAAACAAATTAAATTTTTAATTGGTCCATCGTATAGCCTGATATAGGGTTTAAAACTTCGTGTGAATAATATTATGAGCTTCGATGCAACCGAAGTTTGATCGATCGACGGTTTTCACAACTTTTCACAAATTCAAACAGTTTTTTCGAAAACAAATTCGAAAACTTTCGGTTCGAAATATTTTTTGCACCACGACGCTTGAAAAGCTGAAGAGGAACTGATTTTGTTTTTTAAAATGCAATTCTTATTCTAAGCACCAAAGCGAATATATGTAAAATGATGCACAGGAGCGAAATTCATAAACGAAACAAAGAGAAAAAAAAAAAAAAAAACAACTACAACTCAACAATAAAAATATGCAAAAGAAAAAAAGAGATAAATCTTTAAAATGAACGCAAAATGGCGCACAGTGGTTCAAGTGTTATGCGAAAAAGTGATCGATGTGGAGTTTTTTTTAATAATTTATGCATGAATTTCTTTCTTCTTCTTATGGACCATATAATATGATATAATATTTGTGAAAATTTGCATATTAGGGCTATAAGTAAAAAAAGATGTCACGTTACAAGGTGTGTCTTAAAGTTTCCCGAACTTATTTTAAAGCAATATTTGTTTAAAAATCCTTATGAAGGTTTCTTATGGACGTCCGCTTCATGTTAATATATTAATAGACATTTTGGGGTAGCCTTCTTACGACTCCATCCCCACTTTAACGTTTTTGTATGAAAAACTTATTTATTTAAAGCAAAGAAGTCGATATGAAAGCTTCTTATGAACGCTCGCTTCACATACATATACTACAAGTTGCCTCCGCGCACATTTTGGGATAGCCTCCACGCGAAAAACTTGTTTATTTTTTCAGTTAATATCAAAATTTGAAATTCGATATTGTAGACTTCTGCACGATATTCGTACCCAACTGAAATTCGTATCTTTTATTTCCACATATGTAGATGTTTTAAACACCTCTCAACCACTGTGCGGCGCGCATAGCGTTGTCCAGAACATCTGGTGGTGATTCGAGCATCAGCAGTGAAGTCTTTTTTTTTTTTTTTTTTTTTTTTTTCGTTTTTGGAGATCGTTCAGTTCAACGCTGTGATTGGCCAATAAATTGCAGCATTTAATGTGTATAGATATAGCTCTGATGATTCGCCAATTATCGGGTGAATATATGCACATCTTTGCAACATTTCCCAAATTCAGAAATAGTTCAGCCATGTGTAATAATTCATTTATAAATAAAAGCATTTTTGGATTTGAAAAACCAAAATTTTTGTGTCATATTTTTCATCATGGATTGTGAAAAGCATCTTCTGTAAGCGTTTAGGTCGAATGGAACCACTAGAAGATATGAACCCTTAGAATCATGCCATATAAAGGATCAGCAGAAACTTCAGGATGACTTGGCACATCCACTTCATGACTGAAACCTAACAATTTGAAAAGTTTTTTATTAAATGCATGTCTGCAATGGTGATTCCATGTTTTCGAGAGTTTTCATGTGTGGTGTATCTATTGTCCTGAGAGTATCTGTTCTCCAGGGCACGGGATCGGCGACTCTTAAGTAACTTAGCGCACTTCCACAGTGAATAGTTGGCATCTATGCTGTAATTTGAAGTCGCTCAGATTAGTGTGGCTGGTATTGGAAATTTATTCGATTCATTTACTCATTGTACTTATACTCACTGTACGCATTATACTCATTGTACTCATATTCACTGTACTCATTATACTCATTGTATTCATTATGTTTATTATTTTCTTTATACTCACTATATTCACTTTAATCGATGTACTCATTATACTAATTATATTCATTGTATTCATTATACTCATTTTACGCATTGAACTCATTATACTCCTTATACTCATTGTACTCATTATACTTATTATATTCATTATACTCATTATATTCATTTTAATCGATGTACTCATGATACTCATTATATTCAGTATACTCATTGTACGCATTATAAGCAAATGAATGGTGTATCTATTCTCCTGAGGGTGAACCAAAACGTTTGCCTATTGCTCATCAAATTCGAAAATTTTCCACCAGGGCACGGGATCAGGGACTCTTAAGTAGTTGGCTTATATGCTATAATTTGAAGTCGTGAAGTGTGTCTGGTATTAATAATTTATTATTCATATTTATTTACTCATTGTACGCATTGCACTCACTGTACTCATTATACTTATTATTTTCATTATATAAATATTCATTTTATTCGATGTACTCATTATACTAATTATATTCATTATACTCATTGTACGCATTGCACTCATTGTACTCATTATACTTTTTATTTTCATTATACTCATTATATTCATTTAATTTTATACTCATTATACTTATTGTATTCATTATACTCATTATATTCATTTTAATTGATGACCTCACTACACTCATTATACTAATTATATTCATTATATTCATTATACTCATTGTACGCATTATATACAACATAAAAAAAAACTGCGTTACAAACTTTCCTACAAACTGTTCTATACTACTTCACACAATTTGTGGAGTGTACAAAAAAAAAAAAATAAAAGAAATTTAAGAACAATTTAGAAAAACCTGGCTACGCACGCCATTGGTTGATTGGTTGAGCGAAAGTAAGACAAAGCACAATTGAAGCGCATTGCATCGAATGAGAAGAGTACAATTTATTGGATTAGGGTGGATTGGCAACTCATTAAAGTTTTCCTCGATTGTGCATTGTTGCATGTGTTTTGATTGAATTGCTGCTTGATTGACAGTTGACAGTTGAAATTGATTTTGTGACGTATTGCAGAAGCAAAGTTGGACACGGGGGGGCGGTATAACGGGCTGTGGTGGCTGACTGCACATTAAAATTCAGTAAAACAAAATGTTAGCCATCCATACCTTGGCTGTGTATTATTTTGGCCTTATTAATCCCCTGAGTGCAGGCGTGCATAAGTATCATGAGCATGGATTAGAGACCGTCCGACCGACCGACCGAGCGAACAGAGGCGAATCGCAATTTAATATTTGACAATAATACAAAACATTTATCGACAGAAACATGTGCTGTGCGAAGCCATATACATATATACTATAATACATATATACTAAAACCTTCTCGAATTGGTTTTGTTCTTATGTCGCGTAGGGTGCTTACGTTTTCCATAACAAATGGAATTGGAATTGCTGCGCTGGAGAACTTGTTTTAATTATAATTTTTTTTTTTTTTTTTTGCACTCTTTAACATTCTCTTTGCTGTGAGTGTCTTAATTAAGATACAATTCGCGCGAATTGTTGCAGATGCTATAAACGAGTACTTATGTACTCGTATATAGTATCGTACATATGTATGTGAAGCAGCAAGACTTCGTGTGTGTGTGTGTCTGTGTGTATCTGAAAGAAAGTGTTGAGTGGAACATTTTACGAATTTGCAGTCCATTTTCTAAAATTTTTCTCCTTCTGCAATATTGAATGAAAAGCGAAAGATGAATATTTTTAATTTTGGGTCTAGAAAGTTTGCTACTCTCGTGACCGTTATTGATGTCTACAGATTACCATCTTCGAATGGTGTTAGTAAAAGCATCAAGTTTTTTAAAGCTCCAAATTCTATCAAAAGGTCAAGCGTCTGACTGAAGGTTTTAAGCCCGGAGTAACTTTCTGTAAGGATGACAATGGAAATCTGGTAACGGATGAACAGGAATCACTGAGATTATGGAGGAGTCATTTTTCCAAACTACTCGGAGGCAATGAATCGCACAATTCCGCCGAAAGTGAAATGACTATTGTAGAACCACCGGACTATAATGAGGTCAATTCAGTTATTAAAAAGCTGAAAAATAACAAAGCGGCAGGCTCTGATGGGCTGCCAGCTGAGTTATTTAAGACCGGCGGCGAAGAGTATGGTGTGATGAACGCATAACCAATGACTGGAATCACAGTGTTCTATCTTTAAGAAAGGAGAACCCGCTGTTTGCGCCAACTACCGCGGAATAAGTCTTCTTTCCATTGGATATAAGATTCGGTCGAGCGTATTGTGTAATAGGCTGAGGCCATATACGGTTTCACTGATAGGACTATATCAGTGTGGCTTCAGACCAAATAGGTCGACCAGTGACCAAATATTCACATTACGCCAAATCCTGGAAAAGACCCATGGGCTTAGCATAGACACACACCACCTATTTGGCGAGTATGAAGCCGCTTTCGACACGTCGATACAAACGAAGTTTTTCAGTCCGTCTTTGCATGATGACGCTATCTAACACACAAAGCGTTGTCAGGGTGGGGAAAAACCTCTCCGACCCCTTTGATACCAAGAGACGTTTCACGCAGGGCGATGCTCTGCCGTGCGATTTTTTCAATCTTCTGATGGAATACATCATACGCCAGTGCACGTGCATATAGAGTATGTCCGGCTCGAACTTCCAAAAGGAAGTAATGCTGCTCGATGCTTTTATGGGCTGAGCAAGCAAATGAGAAGTAATGCCCTCATTCGAAAGACGAAAATAAAGATCTATAAGACGCTGATACTCTCAGTACTATTGTATGGAGGCACGGACCGTGATTGAGTTGGACGAGACAGCGTTGGAAGTCTTCGAGAGGAAGATTCTTTGCATTATCTTTGGTCCTATTAGAATCGGCGACGAGTTTAGGTCCCGTATGAACCGCGAGCTGTACGAGCTATTCGATGAGGCTGACATAGTCCAGCGCATAAAATTCTAGCGGCTGCACTGGGCTGGGCACCTCATTGGTGGACGCCGACATAGGGGACGACCGGGCGCTCGATGGAATGATCAGGTATAGAGAGATCTCTCCGTACTTGGCCTTCAAAACGACTGGCGCCCGCGCGCACAAGACTATGGAGGCTGGCGCGCCTTCCTATACGCGACCATATAAGTAAGTAAGTAAGTAAGTAACCTTCAACTTTAGACCAAATTTAACTCAAACCATTTCCTGGCTGAACTAATGTTCGTCGGTTAATAGTTTGGCTTTCTATAAGAAACATACATTGATAGAAGAAAGGAATGTATGCCCCTAAAAATTTAAGATTCAATGCGTTTGAAGTCGAGTACATTTGATTGCAGCGTCATTTCTTGTTATCCTTCGGTCGGTGGTTTGGTTTATTTTCTTATAGAGGTAGCACCCATACATATCTCTTCCACTTTTCTGGTTCATTTCCATGTGCAGGTGTATAAGATGGCGTAGATAGGGCTGATCTATAAAGCACCTGCTATTATAATTTAGGGCTGATCATAAATAAATAACTTTAGTCAAATTAAAAGGTACCTCGAAGTAAATGTATCTCTCGATGTATAATGTTTTTCAAAGCAATTTATAAATATTTTATTATTTTAAATTAGATTTTTGTATGTGTATACAATTAGTAATTATTTGAATTGTTTTTGAATATTTTAACGAAGGGGGAGACCACCAGCTAACAATCCTTTCACAGCGTCAGTGTCGACACCGGCACCACCATTAGGTAAAACATCCTTAACAGGTAAGCCATCAGTTAACTTAATAATATCACCTAAGTCAACAGGTAAGCCACCGTTACCACCCAATTGTGGCCTGCTGAGGACTGTTGCAAAGGAAACTGCTGCAATTACAAATAATATTTTAATGAGTTAAACATTTTTTTTTAAAGGATTTTCACTTACCGAATAGAATCAGCGCAAAAAGGAAGCTTTTGTTGAAGTACATGTTGGAATTTTGAGCGAAGAATTGATTTCAAGAGCGATCAACTGACTTATGTGCTTGGAATTGCTGGTAGAGCGTGCTTTTATACAAAACTAAGCGTTCTAAAAGTGCAGTTATTTATAAATTAATTTAATAGTTTAATAAGAAATTTTTGTTTAATTGTTTTTTTTTTATGTTTTTGTTTGTTTTAAGTTTTGAAGTCACGTACTTTCAGTTTTAAATTGCGTAGACTGTAATTTTTGTTTAAAATATATTCTGAAACTTCCAACTATGTGAAAAGTAAAAAGTTTATTTATTTATAGTCGCTATATGTGACTTCAGACGATTCTTTTCGACCCACATTGGGCTTATTGAGCATTTTATTGCTTTTAGTTTCGTGTGAAGCACCTTGTATCGCACGTTTGCTTGATTGCAAATTAAGTGCTTAAGTCACGTTCGTTGCAAATAATTTAAATTGTTTTTTTTTTTAGATTTAGTTGTCAGCAAACAAATATAATTCTCAGATAACAGCTTAAAGCGATAAAACGTACTAAAAATGCCGAAACTTTAAAACCAATCTCACAAAATATTTAAAAACGTTTCAAGAGCACTGTACAAAGGGTGTTTTAATATTTAATATTAATAGGTTAAGCACTCAAAAAATATCGAATTGATTGGTCATCCCTGATTTAGCAACCAAGTATTTCTTTTTATTACCAGACATCCAAAATAAATTGCCTGGTGAACGTTTTTCAACGCCCGAAGAAGCTGTTGATGCTATGTTTTGAAGGTGCATCAATCAGAGTGGAAAAAGTGGAGAATATTTAAAAAAAAAAATAAAATTTAAAAATGTTTGTTATTATTTGCTATTCCCAAAATTTAAATAGTGCCCCTCGTAAAACAGCTCACACAATGTTGTTTTTTCTGATTTCGAACATGATTGCCTCAGCATTTGTATATACAGGACTTTGTTGTCTCATCATTTCACGTTCTGGCTTGGCCTCCATTAAAACTCACCCCACACCTACGGTTTTTTGTATGAAAAACTTCTTTATTTAAAGCAATATCAGTTCAAAAGCCTATACAATGGCTTCTTAAGTACGCACGCTTCACTTGCATATAATAATAGGCATGTGCGCTTACATTGTGGGGTAGCCTCCATACAAAACCACCTCTCACTAAAAGATTTTTGTATGAAAAACTTCTTTATTTAAAGCAATATCAGTTCAAAAGCCTATACAATGGCTTCTTAAGTACGCACGCTTCACTTGCATATAATAATAGGCATGTGCGCTTACATTGTGGGGTAGCCTCCATACAAAACCACCTCTCACTAAAAGATTTTTGTATGAAAAACTTCTTTATTTAAAGCAATATCAGTTCAAAAGCCTATACAATGGCTTCTTAAGTACGCACGCTTCACTTGCATATAATAATAGGCATGTGGGTTACATTGTGGGGTAGCCTCCATACAAAACCACCTATCACTAAAAGGTTTTTGTATGAAAAACTTCTTTATTTAAGACAACATCAGCTTTAAAGTCAACATGATGGCTTCTTATGTACGCACGCTTCACTTACATATACTAATAAGCATGTGCCCTTACATTGTGGGGTAGCCTCAATACAAACCCATCTCCCACTTAAAGGTTTTTGTATGAAAAACTTATTTATTTAAGTCAATATCAGTTCAAAAGCCTATACAATGGCTTTTTACGTACGCTTCACTTGCATATACTAATAGGCATGTGCCCCTACATTGTGGGGTAGCCTCCACAAAAACCAAAGGTTTTTGTTTATTAAAATATTTTTTTTTCTTTGAAATATTTTAATTAAACTCTTTCATCTACTGCTGCAAATATTAAAATGAAAAAAAAAAGATATTTCGAGTTACTTTGCAATTAATTAATATTTTTTTTTTATTATTTTATATAAGGCATATGTATGTACATATACCGTTAGTAAGGATTATTAATGTTTATATTTTCCATCTTTTGTTGTCAACGATTTGGTAGGTGTTACATTTTTATCCTACCGGCCCTTTGATAGCATCTACTGTGCCTTTGGTAGCATCTACTATGACACCAACAGGATTAGGCGCTGTTCCCGTAACAGGTGTACCACTACCAGCACCGACGGGAAGAACACCCTTTACAGCATCTAACTGTGGCTTGCCAAAGATTGTTGCAAAGGAAACTGCAAATATTAATTTTTTTTTTAGTTGAAATTGTTCCGTGTTCGGTTTTTTTAAAGGATGTTCACACTTACCGAATAGAATCAGCGCAAAAAGGAAGTTTTTGTTGAAGTACATGTTTGAAGTTTTTTTTTTATGCCAACAGAACAGGAGAATTGATTTCTGGAAGAGTCAACTGACTTATGTGCTTGGACTCGTTTGTAAACCGTGCTTTTATACAAAATTATGCCGTTAAAAAAAATATTCTTTAATTAAATTGTGAAATAATATTTATTTTACGGATTTATTTATTTTTTTTACCATACACACGTAGTGTGAAATGGTATTCCCATTTTGCCGTACAGTTTGTAACGCATTTCATTTCGCGTTCATTTCACACATTTACACCATTATAATTCGTAGTTAGTTTATACGATGTACGCAGAAGCGCTTTGTGGTGTTTATTTTAGAATATTCTTTAGGGAGAATTGTTCGATGTGACTGCTTTTTAGCTCTTAAGCTTAAAGATGATAATACTTCTTCTGAGGAAAAGTGTAGGATTCTCTGGACATCCACTTAGCTACTTCATTGCAATATATACGTCGCAGGTGCTTCTACTGCTTTGCTACAGGGTAACTCGCAATCGAACACAATCGACTGCAGCATTCTTTCTTGTTGTATAATAAAAAAAAAGAGAGTCTACATAAAAAAATTTTAAATTACATATTTCAAAGTCGTGATATCACGACTGCAGTATTTTTAATTATTTTTTATTTAAGTGTTCAGTCGTAAAATAATAACTTTACAGTAATGTACCCTTTAAACAAATGTATTATCAGTTTTTTTTGTTTTTTTTTTTTAAATTTATGACGTATTGAAGAAGCTATTCGAGTCATTGTAAACGTGTCCGTTCGTTCGTCTAGCTATCTGTTGTAATGTATTATTTGTAAGCAGTCTAAAATACTATAAAAAAAAAAACAATAAAAAAAAAAATAAAAGTAATGGTAGGTGCTTCCAAATCTAAACATTTTCAATACTTATCAAAATAAAAGAGAACTTGATGGAGTTGCTGTCCAATAAGAAACACCTTCCAATCTACAATATGATTCTATGATTTCTTTTAAGGTTCTACAACTTCATCTGAAGTTCGTATGATTTCCGAAATATTTCCAATCAACTTGGGTTTTGATTTATATAGAAGTTTAACATTTTTTTATGCAAAATCCAAATTTTCATTATCGCTTATATGTGGGGTGGGTGTATAACCCACTCCGATTTTGACCAAACTTAAAATGTTGACTTCTCTCTTGATACTCTTAACATGTATACCAAATTTCAGCGCTGTACCTTAAATGAATGCAAAGATATGACAAATTTTGACTATCGCTTATATGTGGGGTGTGGGGTATAGCCCCCTCTAATTTTGTCAAAGCTTAGCCTATGTTCTTTTTCATCGTCCCACCTATCTCGTGCAGCACACTCAGGTTTCTTCTTCGTGTTTGTTTCATTTTTATGCCTATTGGTTTTGTGCAAATGTATGTAACAGGTAGAAATATTGGTGGGAGACCCCCAAAGTTACCCCTATTATTTTCAGGAGTGATAGAGAATATATAGCCATGTCCATCCGTATGAATGAAAGGATCTCGGAAATGCTAATAGAAAGAGACTTCGTGCTTTTTGCATTCGACTAGGACTTCTCCGGAATTTTACAAGTTTATTTTAAAATTTTGACCCTTCCCCATAAAATCATGCCCAAGCCTAAAAATTTCTTCGCCACAAAAAAAAAAATAGAGATAACGTCCCTCTTAGCCAAAATCATAAAGCTTCATCAAAATCGGATAATAAATGACGATTTTGTAAGCAATTAAATTTTAATGATCTGTGATGCTTCCGTCCTCTCTTTTCTTTTCATATTATTATGCGTACAGTGAGAAGTGGGAGGAGAAGTACTATATCTCTATTAATATCCTCTCCATTTTTTTGCACTGCTTGCTCATAAGCTAGGGAAACATTTTTGTTTGTCCGGTGACCTGTACTGGTACAGGGCAGGGCCTCTTACTGTAATTTTCTTACTTTTTGTTGTAAGCCTAGGTACCAGGGGCAAGCAGTACCCGAGTTGCATGGAATACCCTGCTAGTACCTCGGTTTTAAAGTCGTACCAGAGGCTTGATCTAGGACCATGGGCGTTTAAGTTCTTTAATAAACTGTTGGAGCCAAATTATCTATAATTTCTAATAAAGTACGTCAGCGCACCACTAAAAGAAATGGCTTCCCCTATAAAAAATCATTTGGAGTCTATTAACCACAGAGCCTTCAAGTTTAGATATTTAATGTCTTCTTGTCCGTGGTCAGATGTATTGTGCTTAGAGAACTTGCCAACCGCTCTCTAATCTCTCTAAATTTGTCATTTTTTTTTGAGTTTTTGAATGAAAATATTTGGTTCGAACAAAAAGTCGTTCGTATTTTCGCCTTTATTTCAAATCTTTATAAAATTAATGCATCTTCATTATGCCCTGCTCCTAGAAGCTTGTTTTCCTATAGGCAAAAAAATGAGACAGTCGAATTTCCCAAGCCAAGCTTTTAAGGCCAATTTCTCGCCAGCTAAATCGTTCGACATTGACAGGAAATGATGGTAATCCGATGGTGACAAGTCTGGACTATAAGGTGGATGCATAAGCACTTTCCATCTGAACTGTCGGAGCTTCTGGTGCGTCACAAACGAAGTGGCGCAGAACTGATGTAACACAATTCCTAGCCTATTGGCCAAAGATGACCGCTTCTGCGCGATTGCTGCGTTCAGGCGTTCCAGTTGTTCACATTAAAGGACCGTATTGAGCGTTTGACCATAGGAGAGCACATAATAGATGAGTCCCTGGCAAATCCACCAAACACACAGCAACCGTCAATTCGGGCTTGGCAACCATTTGACCCATAACCGTTTGCACTTCACGTTGTCGTAAGTGACCCACTTTTCATTGTTAGTCACCATTCACTTCAGAAACGGTTCGATTTTGTTGCGATTCAGCAGATGAAAATTCGGTCCATGAGGTATTTTTTTTGAGTCCATTCGCACCCAAATATTTTTTTTTTTTTTTTTTGTGTAGCAAAGCTTCTTCAACGGTTATATGACTGATATTCAACTCCCAGGCGCTGCTACTCGATAACTTCCTTGATTTTATCGACTTCTTCGATGACAGGTTATCGGAGCGTAGTGCATCTTCTTCGTAGTACTAGGCACTCATACCTTCAAACGCCGTATTTTTTTAAATAAAATAGAAATATTTCCGTGTAATACTATTCACATTACGTGTGATAACACGTTTTGATTTAATCTTTGCCATTTAGTTTCCGTATAAAACAATTTAATTCACAATCAATTTTTTATTTCGATAAATAAATTAAAACAATAAACTAAAAGCATAAATGCTTATTACAAGTGATAAAGCACGCGCGCTGAAATAAATTCAAAGACTAAAAAACCAAAATACAAATATGGATTAAAGACAGACAGACAGCCAGACAGACAGCCAACTATCAAATGCATCGCCGCATCACAACAAAACATTATCGATAAAGCTGCTTCGGCTTGCTGTTTGGCTTGACTCAGACGCTTACCACGTACGCTGCGCACGCACACGTTTCCGGCGTTTCAGACGTGTTTCAGCAATTTGTGTTTTCAATAGACATACATAAAAACGTAAAATGCGATCGGATTGACAACAGTTTAATTAGTAGAATTCATTAAGACACATTTAAGCCAACTACTCAGCATAATACATTCATTCGCAGGAGAGGACAGACAGACAGGCAGACAAATCAACGCAAAGATGACACGTTTGCATTTAATTGCGATTTTAATGATTTCATTAGGTAAAGCTTTGTGATAAACCTTAATTTTTGTATTTAAATTCCTAGGAATGATGTATGTGGAGCTAGTTTAGCTAATATGTACGTCTGCTAGAAATTATCATTGATTTATCACTGAAATCTCTGAACTTGTCACTGCTTGAACTTGCTCAAAATTTGTTTAGAAAGGATTGTAGTGCTATCTGCTGAAGTACTAAAATATATTTTTATTATCTTTCTTTACTGTAGCCCTGTGCTTTAGTGCCGCGCAGAATGATTCTAGTGTTGAAACGACAAAAATGGAGGATACTAGTTCGTCGTCGACAACAACACGCACAACGCCGGAGTCTACAACTGTAGAAGATGCTAGCTTAAGTTCAGAAGCTACCACGAATATTAATCAAACTATTTCTATAACGAATGATACACCAACAACGGTTGGTGAGTCTACATCAACAACTGTTACAACAACAACTGAAGAAGAGTCTAGTTCAGCAAGTGATATACTAATAGCTAAGAGTGATGATGACAGTTCAAATTCAACAATGGTTGCAGAAGAAACAACCGAAGAAGAGTCTAGTTCAACAGCTACTACACCAACAGCAACAGCAACAAGTGTTGATAATTCAAATTCAACAATAGTTGCAGAAGAAACAACCGAAGAAGTGTCTAGTTCAACAACTACTACACCAACAGCAACAACAACAACAACCACAAGTGTTGATAGTTCAAATTCAATAACGACATCATCTGAGCTAGAAACTAGTTCAGCTAATGATATACTTATAGCTAAGAGTGATGATAGTTCAAATTCAACAATGGCAGCAGCAGAAACAACCGAAGAAGAGTCTAGTTCAACAACTACTACACCAACAATAACAACAACAACAGTTGTTAGCAGTTCAAGTTCAACAACGACATCGTCTGACGCAGAATCTAGTTCCACAAGTGATATACTAATAGCTAAGAGTGATGATGCTAGTTCAAATTCAACAATGGCAGCAGAAACTAGTTCAACCAGTGCTACACCAACTAGTTCAACAGCAGCTTCGACTGTAGTAGAAACTAGTACAGCAAGTGATATATTAATAGCTAAGAGTGATGATGACAGTTCAAATTCAATAATGGTTGCAGAAATAACTGAAGAAACAACTACAACAACTGTTACACCAACAACAACAACAAATTCAACAACGATTGCAACATCAACTAGTGAAGAAGAAGAATCTAGTACAACAAATGATATACTAATAGCTAAGAATGAGGATAGTGCAGAAACCACTGAAGAAGAATCAACTTCAACAACTGTTACACCAACAACAACACCAACAAGTGATGACAGTTCAAATTCAACAACAGCTAACACTGATGAAGCAATTAGTTCTTCAACAGCTGATCTACTAATGGCAAATATAATTGATAATGCAAATGCAACAACAACAACAAGTGTTGTTGAAATAAGTACACCAATAACTACACAAGAAATCAGTTCTACTACAACAGAATCAACAACAACGACAACAGTTCCAACCACATCGATAACAGAAAATGCAGCAATTAATCTAACAACTATTACCATGCCAACACCAACAACTATTTATACAACATCAGAACTCATCTATGCAACACAAGGTATATATGCCAATGGTACCACTATTCCAAAATCAAAGAAATATCGTACAAGACGCAAGAAAAGTCGTAAGAATCGCAAATATCCAAGATCGACTTCAACAGAATCGACTAGTACTACAACAACAACTACAACAACTACAACAACATCAACAACTACAACACCACCACCGGAACCTATGAATGATGCCAATGAGCCTGTTTCGAATGATAATAGCCAAACCATTGATGACAATGAGCCGTTGGCCAATGATGATAATGAGCCACTGCCCAACGATGACATTGAGCCTATAGCTATGGATATAGCCAATGATGACAGCGATGATTTGGCTCCAATCGATAAGATCATTGCTAGCGGTGCAAATGGAAATCTTGAACCAATACCCGGTATGCCACTCGATCTGGGTCATGTATTTACGGATCGTATAACACCTTGAACTGTGGCATAGTTTTAGTCAAAGATATATATAATAGGAATTGAAGTATGTGACCAAGCTAAATCATGAATATGAGACTGTACACAATTCTACTGAGTTGGTATGCAGTGATGTAAGCTATACGAAGTAACATTTAATTTAATTTATTTATTTATTTGCATTTTTTTTAATAATTATTTATTTTAATGTATTACAAGAAAATAAAATTTATTTGATATATAATACTTCTTCATATTCTTTATATGTCACGTTTTCCTTCTGTGAGGACTATCTCGCGGTTGTCACGTTTAACAGATTTTATACGAAGAGGGTTTAGACATGAGTAAATTTGATGCGAGCCAGTCTAAGTTGGGTAAAGTTTATTTGAGCACTTGTAGGAAAGTTAGCTTGTTGGAAGATGTCGTAAGAAGTCTGTTTCTTCACCTTCTTTTATTCGACAATGATGTGCTCGTTCTTACGTTCCACCGGTTCGGCCATGTATCGACAAGGTGGAGGTATAGGAACTCGAGCTGTAGAAAATACTGTTCAAAATCGAGAGAAGAGAATTGGACTGAGAACCCAGCCGTGATGGGATGAATGTTTAGTACAGAGTGTTGTGCGATTTGAGACTAAAATAGCGCACCTCCAGGTATGAGTCAAACAGCGAACTTCCACACAGTAGGGAAGCATTTCACTCTTTAGTAGTGCATTCACAGTAAAGGCACTCAGTAGAGTTCATATCGTGGCCCGGGATTTAGTTGTTCTTTCGACTCAATATAGTTCTGGCTACTTTGATCATGGTGAAAGGCCTTGTGGGAAGATCCAACTGCCACGGCTCGGAGAATATCGCTCTATGTGCCTTTAAAGGTTCAGCAAGATTTACACCATCGTTATTGAGAGAAGGCTGTTCTTTGCTAATTAGTCTTGTCGAAACTTGCGATCGGAGAAAGATTTTACGACGCTGCTTTTTCTTCGTTAGGAAGCCTTTGAAGTGTCGATGGGGTTTGGGGAAGTTGAGACGAGTTTCTGCTGCGACCTCATAAAAATGATTTGAAAACATTTGAGCTGGAAGACAGTTCCATGTCCGTATGCAAGGGCGTATCCAGCTTTTGTCGAAGGGGGGGATCTTTGGCGTTAGCACTGTCTCCGAAGGGGGGCCAACTTTGTTTTTTTTTTTTAGTAGGCAAAAGTGCGAAATATGTAGTAAAATACATATTTTTCCCCCTGGATATGGCCTTGTCCGTATGCATTGAGTCATTCAAAAGACTTTTAAAATTTGTCCTCTCATGGCATCAATGGTGATGATAAGTGACGCATGGTCTCAGCTCAAGTCAGTGTGAGTCTCAATGAGTAGCTTCTAAATAGGTTTGTTTCGCTATGAAACTTTGCTTGGCTGTGAAACCTTCTAGGGCTGCCTCTTTTGTTGCTGCGATAGTCACCCCAGAGCCAGTGAGGAAATTTCTTTTAAATTTGCTTAGAAGAGCTGCGTAGGCAGTACCGGATCAAACGTAACTTGGTAGGCAGTAGAGCGGCAGCAATGCAAATCTCAATTGGAAGCCGCTCCTGGCAGTTCTCTTTGACTGCATCAAACTTGACTTTGAGTTAATTGTGCTGAATGAAAGCGCGAACCGTGACGAAACCGGGGACGGCTTTGGAGTGGCGAGAATCGAAAAGTGCGAAGGCAACCAACATATTCGTACGTTAACACAAAGAAAGAGTCCCTATGGGATATATTTGGATCCTATTGGACCAACCAAAGGAAACTCTTTCACGGAGGGTAGTAATGTTTGTCTCAATATCCAAAAATTTCGATTGGAAGTATGCTGCTGAGTGGCTTCGGGTTTGTTACTGAACTTCCCTACACATTGCTTTAGCAAATCTAAAACCCGAAGACCACTCGTATTCTGTTCGAAGTCTTTGTCAACTGTCTCACTTAGTTCTTTTTCTGCTGGTCATACACAGTAAAATCATCTCCAGTAAAGTTTTCCCCAGTAAACTCAAGAACATACTCGCTTTCCAGACTGCTTAGCCAACAGACAACCGAGTGCATTGAACTCTCGTCAAACCCTAAGCATGTCACATATATCACACTTGGCCTTGGATGATATTTTTCTGTTTTTTTTTTCTTTTAACCAGAGATGTATGTTAGTTTAGGAAGAGTAGGAGTTACTAAATGCCACACATGTTCGCTAACTACTTTTACACTGTGCTAATGAATAAAGTGTCCACTCCCCCACGGTCCAGCAGTCACAAATTATATACACATTCTATGCCAACTATTTTTATTTATGTTCCAACTCACCATTTAGCTCATTCAATGCCTAACAAAACAAAAACGTTTGGTCATTTGCAAAGATTTTAATGGCTAAAAGTTTTTGCAGGACTCATACGACCCTTCATGGTTGAGAGGAAGAAGAAAAAAAATAAAAATATTTTTATATATATTTATTTAAGTGACTCGTATAGACAGTCAAAGCAATTGAGCGAACATAAATAAAAAGCAGTCGAGTTGCTCTTTGAACATTTTAGGTACTACTTGCTCAACGGGGCGTAAATTGACTGACCCCAGCATTGAATACTCGTTTTAGTTGCACTAACTTCTTCCTCTTCTTCTTCTTGTTCTTATTTGACCCCAAAACCCAACTACTTTTGTATTTGCACTAACATAAACTCAACGTATATATTTATTTATACCTTTCATACCATACAACCGTCCGTCCGTCTGTCAGTCCGTAGGACTGCATTGAAAGTGGAAGTTAAATTGTGTTTATTCAGCGTGTATATATGTGAGTTACACTGAGAGTCTATTTAGTTGTTGATATTTGAGTTAAACAAACAGTTTGCCAAATTAATTGCACACCAGTTGGTGTTGTTGTTGTTTTACTCAGAGTACTGGACTATGGTTATCCTTGTTGCAACACTTCATTTATAGCTCGTCGCCTCGCCTCGCCTTTATTGATATTCGTATTCGTATTTGTTTGTTGCAATGAAACTATTGGCTTAGTGTAGATGAGTATCTCATGTGCATGGACAATTATTTTTATAGAAAAATAGCTAAGAGATTGCCAAATGGTCGAATGGTCGAATGTGAGCTACAACTCATCTCATCTCTTATATGCATGGACAATTATTGTTATATAAAAATAGCATTAGAAATAGCTACGAGATTTCCAAATGGTAGAATGTGAACTTCAACTCATCTCATCTCTCATGTGCATGGACAAAATAGCAATAGAAATAGCTAAGAGATTTCCAAATGGTCGAATGGTCGAATGTGTGCTCCAACTCATCTCATCTCTTATATGCATGGACAATTATTGTTATAGAAAAATACCATTAGAAATAGCTACGAGATTTCCAAATGGTAGAATGTGAACTTCAACTTATCTCATCTCTCATGTGTGTGGACAAAATAGCAATAGATATAGCTAAGAGATTTCCAAATGGTCGAATGGTCGAATGTGTGCTCCAACTCATCTCATCTCTTATATGCATGGACAATTATTGTTATAGAAAAATAGCAATAGATATAGCTAAGAGATTTCCAAATGGTCGAATGTGAACTTCAACTCATCTCATCTCTCATGTGTGTGGACAAAATAGCATTAGAAATAGCTAAGAGAATTCCAAATGGTCGAATGGTTGAGTGTGAACTCTAATTCATCTTAAAATTTGACATCTTCATAGCTGATGCCTTAGTGCTGAAAGGAGACTAATGCGTAGACTGGTATCTTCTTAATCATTAGGTGCTTCTGAAGCTCTCTTCGTGTTGGATTTATTTGGATTTATTAAATTTGGTCCAAGATATTCACAATTATTCACAAATGTTTGTTAAGAGAAGGTTAAAACTCCAATACCTTAGTTAGTAAGTAGGGCTTCACCACCAAAAAAACAATTAGTACCAGTGAAGAAATAAAGGAAGCCTCAGAAAGAAGAAGTAACGCGGGTTATGCCAAAGTGTTGAAGGTCGAAATTATATTTAAAGGTTAAGCATTCAACTCCGAAGTTACTGCCTACAAATATGATGATGGAAAATTTCTTATCACTTCTCACTTCTTACTGTTAGGCAATGGAGAAGACAGGCGGTGAGTTTAACAAAGACACACATCACCAAACGACATTAGGAACAAAGATTTTTGACACCTTAACTGCACTGCATGAGAACAGAACATCTCCGAAACTTTTTCTTTTGATACCCAGAGAACGCTTTCAGTGATGTAAACTTTTGATGGAGCACATCTTAAATACAGAAATTATCAGTTTTGATTTGCCAAAAGGAAGAGATGAGGACGCCGTCATTACGTCTGGGACGGTCTGTGACGTTAGAGAATTTACAGAAAACTTTTTCTAGCTAAACTCAAAAAACGGAAACAAGTCTCGAAAACACAACAACAATCGTTCAACGATGACAACACATCGTTCGACTGACTCGCATAGGAACATGGAAAGCGCTGTCTCTCTCTCTCTCTCTCTGAGCCTTCTACGAAAGACCACCAACTACCCAATGCCCATTAGCGCCAGCGAATTCGCGCATTTTGACATCCACAAATACATTTGGAAGTCGCCGATAAGCGCTGTTCAGATTAGCAGGCGTTTCCAAAGATGCCACACGGATGCAATGATTAGAAGGAAATAGATGACAACAGACACGTATACAGATCTTCAACCTGAACGACATAAAAATACCAACCATGATCCTACTGTACCAGGAAGAACATTCTTTTGCCGAAATTTTACTACAGACAGCTTTGAAGAAAATGGTTAGTTTGAATGACATCAGAAGAAAGCCCGGGGTTAGTAACACCATTTTGACTTTGATGGAGATGTGCAAGATATTGAAAGAAGACCAACAACTACCACCTATCAAGGCTAGTAGATAGTTTAGTTTAGCTGTCATGCAGAAAGGAGTTCTTCGATGTCTATGAAACTGAGTCAGAAACTTCAGTAATTTCTAACACTGAGCTGTGTCGCATGCCCAGCAGAAGCATTTCCTCCGATCTATCTACTGAGAACGAACTTATGCTGGTCTTGTTAAGCAAGCTAAACAAGTAAGAAAATTACAGTCGGGCATAACCGACTGTAAGTGGCCCTCTATCAGCACAGGTCGCCTTACAAAAAAAGGTACTGATGAAAAGTATCACGAATGAGTGCCTAATAAAACATTTTTTTTATGCATGGAAAGAAAAGGGAGGACGGAAGAATCAAAGGTCATTCATTACCCGATTTTACTGAAGTTTTGAGACTGGCATACTTAATGTGCCAAAGAAATTTTTACCCTTGAGGGGAAGAAGAAAGAAGGGGGAGATGCAAAATTTTCAAATAAGCTCGTAAAATTCTGGAGAAGTCCTTGTCGAATACAAAAAGAACGAAGTCTCTATCTATTACCGGACAGACAGACATGGCTATATCGACTCCTGACCATAATGGGGTTAACTTTCGGAGGGTCTCCAACCATTATTTCTACATGTTACATACATTTGCACAGGTATAGGGCCTAAAAATAGCAAAGCTGCTGTGCCCGACGGTTTTCCAGCTGAACTAGAACGAAGTGGTTCGCAGTCGATCGCAATCAACTTCAATACAAATATGACCAATGAGTTCCAAACAAACTCATCTTGCATCATAAGCATCATTGTGGAAAAATCGTTCGAGTGAAGGTGCTCTTTCTACATACTTTTCTTGAAACGCGATCTGGAGGTCACTGAATAGCTGTGAGGTCCTTGAGTTTAATTCAGTTTAATGGCAGCCAAAACACTAATTTCATCATAAACAGAGTTGCCTAACAGGGTTGTATACTCTCACCACTTCCGTTTATAGTCCTGGTCCTCGATGGGCTCCTAAAACGCATACAGTTGCTAGAATGTATACAGTGGAGACTTAACCATAAGTTAAGCGACTTAGGACTATGCTGATGTCTAATCTGGAAGCTAATGCTCGCGCAATCGTTCTGTAATAGCAAAGAACTTCTGTTGACCATTGTCACCATTGAAGATGTGTTGACAAGTTCCTCTATTTTGGCAACTTTACTACAGTACATGTGGGGTACAGTGATAGAGTACTAGATAGACTGTAGACAATCATTGAGTTCGAAATTAAAAAATTTGAACACCAGCAGAAACTCCATTCTAGAAAGTGCTTCAAATAGAATTAGCGGGATGCTTTTTTTTTTAACCAAAAATCTCAGAAATGTGTATCTTTGAGCTATTTAACACCACGTAAACTGTACAAAATCCTTTAAAAATTGTCTTTCTCCTGCTCCTGATGCTTTTCATAATTTTCTTCTGCATCCACAAACTCATATGCGACACGTATACACTTCAGCCCTAGGTATTACTTGAGTTCGTGGCGGGTAGCTATCAGCTCTATTCGATACGCTTAGTCTTAATAAATTTTGTTAAAATCATTTTAATGTCATAAATCTTCATGGTTGTCACATGTGACGAGTTGTGGTCCTTTTTTTTATAAACCTTCTATTTTTTTTTTTTTTTTTTTTTGATACAATGTGACAAATATTTTGATTTGTCAACAATGCTGACAACGTAATCCACTTTATAGCTATTGCAAATGTGTCTGTGAAGCGAGAGTATATATATAATATATATTTGCATGACTCTATACACGAGGGTAGTTTGAAAGATTATTGAAAAAAGTTTTAGAAATTTATAAGCAATAATCAGAGATGAAATGTGGTTTACATATTAAGAGAATCAAGGGAAGTCAACCTGTTAAGTTTGGTCTAAATCGGAGGGACCGATAGGCTGTATGACATAACGGTAGCCGTTCGTATAATTAATATGCACAAATATTTTTAAAACTGCTCTCGTATTCCATTTTATTTATTTTTTTATTTTTGATTACATTTGTTGGTAGTTATATCGTTAGTGAGTGCTATCTATCAATCTATTGAGTCATTCATTCATTCATTCATGCAGTCATTCAGTTACTCATTCAATCATTCATGGCTGTGCTGCCTTATGCAAATAGCTGCTGCTGCTGCTGCTGCTGTTGCCTACCGCCAAACTGTCATCAATGATAATCATGCGCGTTGATGTGGCGCTGGCAGAATAAAGATGATTTTAAGGATGATGATGACGAGGCGCAGGAGTTGTGACTGATGATGAATTTTTGATAAAATTTCGTGTGATATGCTGAAATAAGTTGCATGTCACGATTTTTGAACAAAATGGACGCACAAGCATGTTCAAAGCATACCTTCGGGTGTGGGCCTGCAATGTGGAGTACAATTGGAGTATTATTGCTCGCTCTAGCTCCATCATCACCGTCATCATCAGGAGCAGCAGCAACATCATGTGACATTTCAAAAGTGCCAACATTCATTAAAAACATGACAAAAATCTGTTCTTTTGAAATTCAATTTATATGCAAATGATATGCTGCGAACAAGCGCGTATACAATTTTTATCCTCCCATTTTTCTTTTGCCTTTTTTTTTATTTATAATATTTTTAATTATAGGTGTATAGAATATTTATTTAATAATAATTTTTTCAGCGCGTTGTGAAGTTAGTTGTGTAAAAATTAATTTAAATTAGTTTATTTGCTTCAAGGATTTTTTGCATAAAAAGTAATTAAAAGAAGTTGGAGAAAGGGTTTTTTTTTTTCACCCCCCGCCTAAATTATCTAACTAAAGAACATATGGGAGTTGGGCTCGTTCGCAGAAGTTCACATTGTGAGAAAAATAGTTGACTGCCATTCACTTGGTAATGACCAACCATGATGCTTGCAAACGGCTCCAGCAACTCACAAACGTCTCTTCTGGATAACCTTCATTCATAAGTGAACAAACTGTTAGAAAGAGAAAAACATCCTCCATTAATTAGTGGTTGTTGCGCTGGGCTTGGGACCCAATATATATCTCTAGTTAATAAAAAAAGGAAGCCTCAAATAAGAAACAACTATGAAGAAGGGATTGGGAGATTGGGGCTCGTTTGGACAAATTCACATTGTCAGAAAAGTTGTTGACTGTCATTGACTTGGGAATGACCAATAATGATTCTTGTTACAAACGGTCCAAGCAACTCACACGTCCGCTAGAACACGTATCTCCTGAGTAGCTTCTGAACTCCAGTTCAGAGGTAAGCTAACGTGAGAAGGCGAAGGGACCGCCTTTCCTTTAATAAGGGGTTGGTGCGCTGGGCTTGGGACCCGCAACTTCAAAAAACAAACCTCCAAAGAACACGACTAAGTAGCCTTGGAAGGAACCCTGTGATGACGACCCCCGCAAAACGATATAAGGATCACGAATTAAGGATATGCACCTGGAATGTCCGCACCTTTAATTGGGTTGGTGCAAATATCCAGCTGGTTGATGTCCTCGAAAGATGCAAGGCTGACATCACCGCAATCCAAGAAATCCGATGGATAGGACAGGGTTGCTCTAAAAAAGCATCCTGTGACATCTACTACAGCTGCCATGCGAGTAAGCATGAATTTGGATGTGGTGAGTAGGAAACTACGTGGCCTCGTCTCTAGGTTCAGGCCTGTTGACGAGCGTCTACGCATCAAGGCTAAATATTTTTATATTATCGTGGGAAGAATGGAAACTTTGGCCCAACCATCGGAAAATTTAGCCTTCTAATCGATTTTGCCGCAGGTCGGAACATAGTAGTTAGTAGTACCAGATTTCAACACCTTAACATCCACAAGGCTACATGGCTGAGTCCTGATCAAATAACGCGCAACCAGATTGATAATTTTTTGATTGACGGAAGGCACGCATCGAGTGTGTTGGTCCCAACATTCACTCGGACCACTATCTTGTCGCAGCCGCTAGACGTCGGCAAGGTGCAATCAAAACAGACCACCGCAGCCTTCTCAAACACACTCTCTCGACTGCTCCGGGAAACCTCTCCGTCTTCTCGAGATATATGTGAGAATTGGAAACATATCACCCGCTCCATGGATAGGGCTGCCAACGATGTCATTGGTTATACAAAACCTGTGAAGAATTCTTGGTACGTCGAGGAGTGTCGCATTGCTACTGCAGAGAAGAACGCTTCCTATCAGTGAACTCTGCAGTCGGGAGCAACGCGAGCTGTTAAAGGGCGATATCGAGAGAAACGAAGAGAGGAGAAACGCCTTTTCAGACGCAAGAAAAAGGAGCAAGAATGGCGGGAGTTTCAGGATGTTGAGATATTAGGTGACAGAAATGAAGCTCGAAAATTCTATCAAAACGTCAAGCGTCTGAGTGAAGGTTTTAAACCCGAAGTAACTTTCTGTAAGGATGATAATGGAAATCTGGTAACAGATGAACAGGAATCACTGAAATTATGGAGGAGTCATTTCTCCAACCTACTCGGAGGCGATGAATTCCGCCGATAGAGAAATGACACCGGAACCACCAGTTATTGATGGAACTATTGTGGAGCCACCGGACTATAACAAGGTCGATTCAGTTATTAAAAAACTGAAAAAAAACAAAGCCGCAAGCTCTGATGGGCTGCCAAGAGTTGGTTAGGAGTATGCACCAACTTTTATGCAAGATGTGGTCCGATGAACGCCTACACAATGACTGGAATCTCAGTGTCCAATCTTTAGCAAAGGAGACCCCGCTGTTTGCGCGAACTACCGCGGAATAAGTCTTTTTTCCATTGGATATAAGATTCTGTCGTTCGAATTGTGTAATAGGAAGTCTTATATGGATTCACTGATCGGACAATATCTGTGTGCTTCAGACCAAAGAGGTCAACCAGTGACCAAATATTCACATTATGACAAATCCTGAAATAGACCCCTGAGTTCAGCAAAGATACAAAGAAACTCCGATACGAACGAAGTTTTTCGACGCCCTGTCTGCACTAGGTATTCCGGCAAAGATCGTTCGACTTTTCATGATGATGCTTTCACACACACAATACGTTGTCAGGGTAGCAAAGAACCTCTTCGAACCCATTGATACTAATCGAGGTTTCAGGCAGAGCAATGCGCTATCGTGCGACTTTTTTAATCTTCTTATGGAATAAATTCTACGTACAGAATATCTTGGGTTCGATCCTCCAAAAGGAAGTGATGCTGCTCGCGTACGCGGATGGTATTGAAATCCTCGACACGCAGGAACGGCCTGTCAGCAAGGCGGTCTCAGAGATTAAAAAACAGTCTCGGCTCATAGGTCTAACGGTGAATGAGGACAAGACGAAGTACTTGGTGTCTTTACGCACGCTGTCATGGCGTCTTGGAGGTCAATGACGATGGAGAATTTCTAATTCTATGTTGTAGAAAACTTCGTCTATCTTGGTTCCGAAATGACCAGCAACAACAACGTCAGCCTGGAGATCTGGCGGTGAATCACGCTTGCAAACAGATGCTATTTTGGGTGGAGCAAGTAAATTAGAGGTTAAGCCCTCTCACGAAAGACGAAAATTAAAATCTACAAGAAGCTGATACTCCCGGTCCTACTGTATAGCGCAGAGGCATGGACCGTAATTGAGTCAGAAGTCTTTGAGAGAAAGATTCTTCGCAGTATTTTTGGTCTTATTGGAGTCGGTGACGAGTTTAGATCCCGTATGAAATGACCGAATGAAGGTTGTTGGTATTTCTTGATGCATTTCTCGGGTTTTTTCGCTATATCTTTATTTCTCTGCCTTAGTGTTTTGAATTTGAATGGTGATGAAGATTTTGCTGCTTTTATTATAATTCATATAGATTTTAAAGCAAGAACCAACTGTGAATCATGACATGCTAATGAATGAAAGCAAGGAACGTATGAACGGTAGCAAACCAACTTCAAGTCTTTATAGAACGAGAGAGTTCACGCTTCAATGTTTTCTTTACGCGGCAGAGATCAATGTAAACTCAGGACTAATATATTATAATTTGTTGCAGGATAAAAAAGGATGTTTTTTTCGTATGTTATGTTGGGATCTTTATTATAAAATAAAATTTTTATTTATTTTTTTATTTACACATGAGACAAAATAGTTTCTAAAAATAATTTATTTTTTTTATACAAAGTATTTAAGATATTTTAAGTAAAGTATCTGATATGGGCTTCGTCACGTACATCGCAGGGTAATTGTGGTGGTATGTATGGCTCTATGTATGTATCATCACATGGCTTATAGAGGACAGGCTTATTCTTAGCATAGCTGGGTGCTTCATACTGCGAAGAAGGAGCATATTTCTTGCCATAACTAGGAGCTTCATATTCCGCAGAAGATGGCGAGTATGACGGAGCATATTTCTTGCCATAGCTGGGCTCTTCATACTCTGATGAAGATTGCGAAGAGTATGAGGGTGCATATTTCTTACCATAGCTGCTGGGTGCTTCATACGCTGAGGGCGCTTTATACCCTGCAGAGGGTGCAATTTTCTTGACATAACTGTCAGCATATGCATCCTCCTCGCTTTCATCAGCATATTTCCCAGCACTCTCATAAATGCGTACATTGTATTTTCTAGGTGCTGGCGCAGCGGTTGGTTTTGGCTTAGTATACGGCTTACGTAGCACATAACTTGGTCTCGGACGATACGGTTGTTCCTCTTCTTCCGAATCGTCATATTTTTTCTCTGCGGCTGGTTTTCCATATTTGGGTTTGTTAGGTATGTAGATCTCCTCTACAGAATCGTCATATTTTTCCACTTCGGCTGGTTTTCCATATTTGGGTTTGTTAGGTTTGTAGATCTCCTCTACAGAATCGTCATATTTTTTCACTTCGGCTGGTTTTCCATATTTGGGTTTGTTAGGTTTGTAGATCTCCTCTACAGAATCGTCATATTTTTTCACTTCAGCTGGTTTTCCATACTTGGGTTTGTTAGGTTTGTAGATCTCCTCTACAGAATCGTCATATTTTTCCACTTCGGCTGGTTTTCCATATTTGGGTTTGTTAGGTTTGTAGATCTCCTCTACAGAATCGTCATATTTTTTCACTTCGGCTGGTTTTCCATACTTGGGTTTGTTTGGTTTGTAGATCTCCTCTACAGAATCTTCGTATTTTTTCTCTTCGGCTGGTTTTGCATGCTTGGGTTTGTTAGGTTTGTAGTTCTCCTCTACAGAATCGTCGTATTTTCTTTCCAGTTTGGGTTTTTTATGTTTTTTGATAGGCTCCTCTGCATATTTTGGTTCTGGTTCAACAATTTCCTTGTCGATTTTCTGCTCAAACTTCTGCTCTTCTTTATCGATTTTAGCTTGGAACCAATCGAATACTTTTTGCCATTCAGCCGCCTTCTTTTCATCTTTAGCTTCGTTAAATTTGCCAAACAAATTAAACCAGTTGAGCGTCTTTTGCAATTCCAAATCTTTTTTATGTTCAAAGAAATCTAAGAATTTTTCCCATTCATTTTCCTTCTTTTCCGCTAAATCTTCTATTTTGGCTTCTTGCTTTTCGAACCACTGATCGAGCTTTGGTATCTTGAATAGCCATGCATGGCTTTGCTGTGCGACTAAAGAAACAAACCAAATTTTTTTTGAATAAGTTTACAGAATTTTTTCTTGTTTATTTGTTCAAACTTACGAATTAGCAACAGCAGCAAATACTCTACTCGTCGTTGTCCAAACATGATCTTCTACTGAGTAGCTTAGCTCTCTGTTGGTGCTGTAGCATGTTTTGTTGTTTTATACTAACCAAGAAGCTCGACTTTTGTGCCACAGTCTTGATAAGTTTTTGCACGTGCCATGCGATTAGAGTTTACTTTCCACAGAAAAAAGAAAACTGTTGCGCGTTGCTGTGATATATTCGTGTGCAGCTGTGTGTTCTTATTTTGTAATATGTGCTAAGAAGTGTGAGATAAGTTTTCTGAAGCTGTGCTGAGAAGTATTCTTCGATAAGTTCAAAGAACTAAAGTGTGAATGTGCTCTTGGCCTAGTTAGATAATATGTGTGAACAGACAGATTGGCTAAATAGAATGTGGCATTGAATTCAAACAAGAAGCGTGGCGCCAAAATTCGATTCAAAATAATTAAATTTTCTTTGGCCTACGATTACTTCACCCGATCCTATTCCAAGTTTCATCCCTGTACCTCAAATGGTTGCAAAGATATGTTGCATTTTTTGTATAGTTTGTATGGGGGGTAGGGTATAGCCTCCTCTGATTTGAACCAAACTTAACACTTAAGAAAAAAGTCGAAAGAAGATGTTAAGGTCGAAAATCTTAAACTAAAAATATTTTTCTCCTGCAGTCCAATACTGTGTGGAGCAGAATGGCTGGAATGACAATCCAAGCTGAAGCATCTTCATTAGATTGTTAATCGTTAGTTCTAAACTGTGCACAACTTATAGAGAGAAAAACTTTTTAAATTTGTTTTTCTGTGACTTGAAAGTTTAAAAATGAACTTAAAAACTATCGTTTGGAAGCAAGATAGCACCTGCTATTTCTATGTATAAATCCTATTACGGCTAAAATATTCAAACGATTTGGATTAAATATACTTTTGAGTAATGCAAAAAAAAAAAATGTCATTTCTATTTACAGATAACTCAACTCAAACTATCAACCGCCTTTACCAACACTAAGCACTCGCCCGTTCAAAAACAATTTGCCAACACTGAATTATGTCATGCAAATTGCAAATATTCTGATTAAACGATTTTCTTTTTTAATTTATTGCAAATATTTTCTGCACAAATAATTTCCGCTTTTAAACGAAAAAAAAAAATATATAATATATATGTATAAAAAAAAGCACCTACCATGCTAGTATAGCATAAATGCATATTGCATAATTTTAGGTGTTTGCAAAATATAAATATTTAAATATTTATTTATGCGTCAAGCTGAGGCGGCAACTTAAAATTGCTGCATATTAAAAACGTTTAACATTTTCAATTTATTTTACAAAAATTACCATTTTCGACTTTTTCTCTTGATAGCAATTTGCATTCTGGGTACAAAATATGGACGGAGATATTTTATACAAACGTATATCAATTTTATGGTTAAAAGTCGAAAACGAGCCAAGGTAATGCATTTCATTTAAGAAAATATTGTTTGCATAGTTTTATGGAAACTTCAATTTGTATCGGTGATGCACAAGTGCAACCACCTATTGGCAAATGCTGCTTAATAGATAAAATCTTCATTGATTGGTTTTTAAATGGATTTTGATTTTCTTGTGTAGGGGGGACTTTTTTTTTTTTGTTTATTCTGAAATATGGTTTTAATGCATTGCTCAGAAAAAAAAATGTGGAAATATTTTTTTTATTTATTTTTTATAAAATATTTTATTTACATTTCTTTTTACAAAATTGGATATTGGCATCTCTTTAAACGGCTTATTACGCTTAAATACTTTGCCTCCTGGTCAAATTGTAGACTTACATTGTTTGTAAGTGATTCTTAAGCAGTGTGTAGCACCTGCGAGACCTCCTGGTCAACCTGTAAACTTACATTGTTTGTAAGTGATTTTTGTGCAGTGTGTAGCACCTGCGAGACCTCCTGGTCAACCTGTAGACTTTGTTTGTAAGTGAGTCTTAAGCAGTGTGTAGCACCTGCGAGACCTCCTGGTCAACCTGTAGACTTACATTGTTTGTAAATGATTCTTGTAGCACCTGCGAAACCTCCTGGCCAACCTGTAGACTTTCATTGTTTGTAAGTGATTCTTAAGCAGTGTGAGCACCTGCGAGACCTCCTGGTCAACCTGTAGACATACATTGTTTGTAAGTGATTCTTAAGCAGTGTGTAGCACCTGCGAGACCTCCTGGTCAACCTGTAGACTTACATTGTTTGTAAATGATTCTTGTAGCACCTGCGAAACCTCCTGGCCAACCTGTAGACTTACATTGTTTGTAAGTAATTCTTGTGCAGTGTGTATCACCTGCGAGTTTAGCTCTCAAGCAGATGCACCTGAACACCGAAAGCTGTTTTACATACGATTGAAGCCGAGTGTAAAATTGCCTCTGGAGGTGGCTACATTAACGGTGAAAATCTTGTACAGAAGTGTGCCAAGCACGCTTCCTTATGGAAAACCAGCTGCCATCGTGTGGGGTTGGAGATTGAAGCTTGCACTTTTTTACGATCTGAACAGAAGCTAAAAGGGGAATGGGAGGTGTCTCTTGAATTTGTGCCATACACAATCAACGCCAAGAGACCTTTACAGTAATTTTTGTTTTCAAATTCCTTAAGGATATGATTCACAACGCTGTGAATCTGCTCAATAGCGCCGGGCGCTTCCGTGAAGACAAATTGGTGGATTGGCAAGATCAAATAAGAAAAAAGGCCTCTCAAGCACCTTGTAGAGTGCAGGAAGAAGGCTGATTGCTCGTTACGTCCTTCGGCTAACCAGGCTTATGGATGATCAGAACACTTGACAGCCTCCAGTTGAGCGGGGAACCTTCTAAGTATTGCATTAAAAATCAATGCAATAAAAAAGAAATCACTTGATTCGGCAGAGCTTACAGGATGATGTGACATCTTCCTTGTCAGATGTTTGATAGGATCGACTAACTCTTCCACGCTTTTAAGCGTGAAAGGCAGATCCATCTGTAAGGGTGTATACATCACCTCTTCCTCAGATATTGTCTTGAAAGACAGAAACCGGTTCTCCAGGTGTAGAGCGAAAGTTTCTACATTCTGCTTCACCCGTTGCGCCACATATACGAACGGCTTTCGCTTAAGCGACCTATTAGCCTTTCACAGAGAGTATCCGGAGTTTAAAGTGCAATCATTGCCTCTCTCCATCTCTCTCGATCTTAAGTGACTCTTTTAGTAGTCGATTAGTGCGATGTCAATAAATCTCCTTCGCTGCTATCTCTTGAACCGTATCAAGTCCTTCGTCTCTCTACTAAGCCAATCGATAGTTAAAGGACTTGAATCGCTGACAACAGGATCCGATAGAACTACTGCAATCTGTATCTTTTGTGTAAAAAGATTCAATGCAACATCTATGTCCAGAGATGTCTTCAGCTCCATATTCAAATGGATCAACTCGTCTAGCTTTCTCTGGAACCTTGGAAAAGATGTGTGCTTTGATTCAAAATTGATTGTGGTTGCTGTTGTTGACCGCTTGGCAACGTAGGAGGTCAATACTGAATGGTGCACAACCATTTGTTTGCCGGAAGTCTTCTGAGCAATTCATTCTCCACCATGACAATGCAAGCTCTCACACATCAGCTCACATAAGAGAGTTTATGGATGGGTCATCTGCCGTACAGCCCTGATTTATCACCCAATTATTTCTTTTTATTCCCAAATATAAAAAAAAAACTGGGCGGTAAACGTTTTTTTATGCCCGAAGTAGCAGTTGATGCTATGTTTTGGAGGTGCCTAATAGGAGTGGAAAAAATCGAGTAATATAAAGCCTTCTAGGAAGTTTGAGAGACCGTCGCAGAAATGCCTCGTTCTGGACGGCCTTCAACGAATGTGACCGAATCTATAGCAAGCTTGGCTATACCAAGGGTTTGAGGAGATAATTCGTAAATCCTTATTGGAGTTAGCTCCTTCCCTTCGTTCATGTATACAATATCATGTCACATGGAATTAGATCCACGGCTCCAACTGAATCAATTTTGCGTCATAATAAGGTAGACAGTCTGCTATCGATTTACCTTTTTTTTTTATTATATCCTTGCAACAACTTTAAACTTCAACTGACTTCCCACTTAAAAGTCTTATTGTATAGTTTCCGAAAAAGTCAAAGTCTCGCTTTTGGTTTGACTATTAGTTTCTCAATTTTCCCAAAAAAAAAAAAAAACAATAGTTTAGCCACATATGACAACAAAACTTGTACGTATTGAAGGACATGGACGACAACTACGAAACCAGGCAATTAAACATGCCTAATAAAAACTCTAAAAAGCAATAAATACAAACCCATTTGCAGCATGATATGATATGGCAATGTCTATTCGAAACGAAGCGAAGTGGCATGGCTCAATGGCGGCGTATAACATAAAACTTGGACAAAGCAATCGAAAAGTGAGCACAATAGCCGCAAAGTATGCAATAAAATGTTTGGCTCCTTTTTTTTCACTCAGCACTATTGAATAGCATGTGTGCCTGTGTGTGTGTGTGTGTGTGTGTACACATGGCAGAGCAACTTTTCAACACAAGGCACACACAACAGAATAACCAAAATAAAATAAAAAAAATATAAGAAAAACTCTACACGACTCGATTCGAAACAACTTTTATATGCATAACTTTTTGCAATTGACCAAAAGCAAATTTTGCACGTATATGTGTGTGTGTGTATGAGTTTGTGTATGTGTGTGAGTGTGTGTGCGTGCCATATGCGTAAACTGATCTTATAGCTATGCCATGTCGCATGTCCTTCATACACAGCAACTAATATGCGAGGTGACTAGTTAAAGTATGCTGATTGGTGAAAATGGGAAGGGAAGTACCCTCAAGCAGAAGGTGCCAAAAGAATTATGAAGTGAGAAGCAAGTGCTGAAATTTCAATTATTCCCTCCGGGAAGTTCTCATTTTGAAGAAGTGAGGAAAGTTCGCATTGTGTGGAAAGTGATGATTCTTCTGCAAACGGTCCAAGCAGCTCACAAAACTTCACTAGAACTAGGAATTTTTGGGTAAAAGCTGAAGAGCTGTTCGGAGGTGAATAAACTGTGAGAAGACGACAAACATCACCCTTAATTAGTGGAACAGAAATGAAAATAGAAAGAAAGCCTCAGATAGAATCCTAAGATGCCAACACCTGCAAACGATATAAGGAACACGATTTACGGATATGCACCTGGTATGTCCGCACACTTAATTGGGATGGTGCAAATATCCAGCAGGTTGATGTCCTCGAAAGATGCAATGCTGACATCACTGCAATCCAAGAAATACAATGGAAAGAGAGTAAACACAAATTGGGATGCGGTTTTTGTGGTGAATAGGAAGCTACGTGGCCTCGTATCAAGACTAAATATTTTCATATAAGGCTGATTTGTGCGCACGCTCCGAAGGATGCTAAAAATTAACGTCTTTACGATGTCAAAATCTTGTTCGGTGACTTCAACGCCGAAATTTCCCAATTGGAAGAAATCGTTGGCCCAACCGTTGAAAGATATAAACTTCACGACACCATATCGAATCATTGAGAGTGGCTAATCTATATCGCCGCAGGTCGCAATATGATATCCACATACACAAGGCTACATGGCTGAGTCCCAACCATATTGTTTTAATTGACGGAAGGCATGCATCGAGCATGTTGGATGTGCGAATATTAAGTGGTCCCAATATCGACTCGGTCCACTATATTGTCATAGCCAAGGTATACACCAGGCGAAAGCTGGCAGTTGGTAAAATATATGTGAGCAGCAGTGGAAACACATAACCCGCTCCATGTATAGGGCTGCCAGGTCAGTGGTTATATAAGACCTTTGACTAACCCTAGGCAATTCTACAGCAGAAAAGAACGCCTCTAGCAGCGAACTTTGCAGTCGGGAACAACGCGAGCTATTACAGAGCAACATCGAGAGAAACAGAGAGAGGCGAAACGCTTTTACAGACGCAAGAAAATGGAGCAAGAAATGCGTGAGTTTGAGAATGTTGAGAGGTTGCATGACAGAAATGAAGTTCGAAAATTTTACCAAAAGGTTATGCGAAGGTTTTGAGTCCGGAGTAACTTTTTGTAAAGATAAAAGTGGAAATTTGGTTACAGATGCACAGGAATAACGGAGATTATGGAGAAGACATTTTTTTAAACTTCTTGGAGGCGATGAAGTGCACACCATTAGTTAATGTTGGCACAATTCTAGAGCCTCCAGATTCGCTTATTAAAAATCGAAAAAATTAAACAAAGCGGCAGGCTCTGATGGGTTGTACAAGCCCAGAGGGAAAGAGATGGTCAGGAGTATTCACCAGCTTTTATGCAAGAAATTGTTTGATGAATGCCCACCCAATGACTGGAGTCTCAGTGTTCTTTGGATTATCTTTAAGAAAGAAGACCACGCTGTTTTCGTCAACTACCGCGGTAGAAGTCTCCTTTCCATCGGATATAAGATTCCGATACGGATTCGACCAGTGACCAAATATTCACATTACAACAAATCCTGAAATAGATCCATGAGTTCAGCAAAGAACAAAGATTTCAAAGATGCTTTTGAAATTCCGATACGAACGAAGTTCTTCGACGGCCTGACTGCACTAGGTATGCCGGCAAAGAGTGGATGATAATGATATCATTCTCAGATTTCAAAAAACAGTCTCGACTCATGGGTCTAGCAATGAATAAATGAGGACAAGACGAAGTACTTGTCGTCATCGCGTCTTGGACAATCAGTGACGATGGAGAGTTTCTTTTTGAACGTTGTAAAAAACTTCGTCGAACTTGTATCCAAGATGACGAAGAATAATGCTTGCAAATTGGGCTAAGCAAGCCATGAAAGACTAAAATAAAGTTCTATAAGTTACTGTTACTCATACTATATGTTGCAGAAGAGTGGATTATTACTGAGTCAGATGAAACATCTTTCAAAGTCTTCGAGATAAAGATTCTCAAAATGATTTTTAGTTATTTTCCCACTTAAACCGCTAGCTGTATGAGCTATTCGATGAGGTTGATGGTCATAGGCCTGTTCACCTCATTCGAATGAATAAAAGAGCATCAGCCGGCATGGTTTATATTGGGGGACGATGTAATAGAGGACCAGGCATGAAGAGATCTATGCATACTTGGTATTCAAAACATCTTCCTGCAGGAACTATATGTCAATCTGCAAACTCTTTGCAATTTATTAGTTTTATTCATCATCAAAATACAAAATGGCGCTTCTGTCCTGCAGAGGGTGATGCACGGCTACTTTTCGGTGAACATTTGGAGTTCCTTTTGCTTCTCAGTAAATATTGAAACAATTTGTTGAACTATTGTTAGAACCTGCAATCCTGCAGTATCCTGCAGCATCAACTCAAACCAGGCAAATAAATGGCAATAAAATATGCAAAAAACAAAAACAAATTCGGAGAATATATATTCATACATCTTTGATATATATATTTAGTAGTCTGTGCTCTTTTTTTTTTTGTTTTACAAACTTTCTTCAATTCACTTTTTTGCTTGTAGAAAATCAAAGACTTTTTGGTGTAAAAACTTTTTGACAGCTTTGCATATTAAAGCGTTTCAAAAAAAAAAAAATATAAATGGAATGAAAAAAGCAGAAATATTTTGCAGCGTTAAAGACAAAAAAAAAAAGGCGACAGGATATCTGGAATTGTCTGTCCAATTGGGTTTTGCAGACTGCACGCAGCGTAGACCCAGTGAAAGTAAAAGCGCAATGACAGGCGACTGTCAAAACTTTTTTGATTATCTTAATTGCGATTACCCCACCGCACAAGAGACACAGATATACACAAATACATACACACACACAAACACACACAGACACACATGCACACGATTTTGTCTGGCGAAAATCCCCAAAAGACTGCAACAACGCAACGAAAGCAAGTGAAATTATAAAGAAAAACCCCACAAAAAAAAAAAAAAAAAAATATCAAAAACATGAAACATCGCTGCAGGCGAGTATGCACGACTTTGTAATACCCTAAGCCATAAATATTTTTGTACTTTTTATTTGAAATTATAAATTTTTATAAACTGTACCCAATATACGGCTGTGCAGGACTCTTGCTGCATCAATTGTGCTTCTATCATGAGACACCGCTGGTGATGTTGAGCGCTGATATATCATATGCAGACTCACTGTGCATTGGGTTGCAAATCACAAATTCTCCAAGCGTTCCAACAGCAACCATATCAGACACATCAGCGCAGTAGCTGGTAGCAGGAAGCTGAAATAGAGATCCTCACAGAAAATTCGACAATGTTTAAGGAACTGAACAGAAGAACAACCAGTTCCTCAAACAATTATGCTTCAAGCTAATGAATGCCAAGAAATGATGCTCTGCACATTGAGCCTTGGCATGTGCAGAAACTGAAGATGTCTCTCAATGAACAGAAAATTGAGGTCATTGTTTTTTGCTTAAACCGGGCTCCAAACTTGATTTTTATAGCTTTATATGAGCAACAAGCCCTGGGGAGAAAGTTATGCCGGAGTTTTTTTACTTCCAAGACACAAATGGCTTTCATTCATGTAGTCGACAGCAGGAGTGAATTTTGCCATCTGTATCTCCTCACACATCAATCTTGGTCGGTAGCCGACTTTGTGCTAATCCTTTGATGATTAGGAGAACAGTTTTTTATTGACTTCAACGTCAAACACAGGCTATGGAGCAAGTTTAGAACGGATGCGAGGGGCAGGTACTTACGTACTTACTGGAAACTGTTCTAAATTCCACTGCCGAGCTCCCGGCTATCGGTCAAGTGACACACATTCCATGCCTGCAACGAAACACACCCAGCGCCATGGATTTCTTTGTGTTTAATGGCTTATGAGCAAAATAGTGGATCCTTGGATCATCTGCGCTTTGTGGTTAATTTGAATTCTGCCACGAATACCACCATAGCTTGAAGAAACACTCGATCTTAACCTCTAGTTCCTTCAACAACAAGAGAAACCCTCGATCCAAACCTCTAACTCCTTTAGATCCACAAGATATTGAAAATTCACACACGATCTTCCCTAATTAGGTACATAACGCTGCCCGCCCACATAGCTACATACAAAAGCCCAATCAAACAACCAAGGCTGCAAAATAGACTTCCCCTAGCTATCGAAGCACTGTTTTGGTGAAGAGAAGACTTAGGTGGCAGAGTTACTAACAGCTTTTGGCGGTGCAGAAGCAAAAGAACTCTGATCGCTCCCTGCAAAATGAACTATGGCTAAGAGCTACAAACAACATGAATGGAAGTCAAAATTTCCAATCATGAAGGCTAATGGTTCGTGTGCTAAGTCCTCTTGTATTCGCTGAAGATTTAGAGATTCACTTACAGCCATTTGAGTACAGCTTTCAAAGCCACATAAGGTATTGTCCAGACAACGCTTGACAGCACTGCACAGCCTTCCAGACGTCCCCGGCTCCAGGCGTGTATGAGGTTGATAGCATCACGTGATTGGAATCATATAGAACAGGGGTGGCCAACCGGCCGATCGGGACTATTACTCTGAGTTTATATTTTTTGCCTCGCCATGACCCCTGATATAGAGCAATCCGACTGGCATTCAACGTAACAAAACCCATTAAGGGGTGCCTCCTAAGAAGAATACTTCTGAAAGAGCAGGTCCGTAAGTTCCATGGAACACAAGAGTAGTTGAATACGGCTTTGTTCGCCAAAAGGCCGGAGTCTCTATGATTCACATGGCTAAAGAAACGCACAACGTGATTGATATCATATAGAATAGGGATGGCCAACCGCTCGATGGCGACTATTAGTCCAGAGTTTATATTTTTTGCCTCGCCATGACCCCTGATATAGAGCAATCCGACTGGCATTCAACGTAACAAAACCCATTAAGGGGTGCCTCCTTAGAAGAATACTTCTGAAAGAACAGGTCTGTAAGTACCATGGAACACAAGAGCAATTGAATAGGTTGGTAACCTTCTTGCTAGACCTTCATAAAGCTTAAGAATACTTGAAAGAGTCTTTTTATCAAATAAGACTCTTGCACTTTGATAGAGTGATGACCTTCTAATTAAACTGAAGGCTACACTGCCGTCTCAGCTGTGCTTCTAAGTACAAAATAATTAGTCGAAGAGGACCTTCTCCATTGATCTGAATAAAACGAATAAATCAGTAAGAGCTCCGTGTATAAAGAATTTGGATAGATAGAGCATTCCTCAAATTCAGCTAAAAACGCCTAAATTTTGGTATTTTACTTCAATTCTAATAAAATATTTCAAATCGTACCACTAAAAGAGGTATCTCCATAAAGAAAGTCCAGTTGATATAGACATGCCCATCTGTCTGGCTGTCGTATGAATATAGAAAACTTGGAGACTATGAAGTGTCTCTTATTTTCCACTTCCGATAAGTAGTAATGCACATAAAAGTCCTCTTTTTTCGAAGTTATTGCATAAAATTTGTAATACGTTACTTCAATGGTAGCTTCTATATAAATGGGTCTATCTTCAATGGGAGAATGCAATCTATGCACCATTCAATTCAACTTGCAGGTTATATAACTTCACCAATGAGGTCCCTACTGCGCAAGTAGCCAAGAAGGGTGAACAGGAGTGTTGAGAGAAGGTATCCTTGTTCCTCATTTGAGAAGATTTCTGACCACAAATTTTGCATACACTGAGATGATCTATTTTTTTTTTTTTGTATGGTGATGACACGTGATGCTCAGCCGGGCGTTATACTTCAGCTTTCTGTGGGTCTGTAGATATGTTTCTATACGAATATACTTCATTGTAGCAAAACCTACATAATTTTCTAACATAACAACACTGCCTAAATGTGTAGGGTATTCTGAACTTATAGAGTTAAGCAAAAATAAAAAAAAAAAAGTAAAATTAGACATTGACAATGAGAGCGAGACACCAAGTGTGGAAGGAGCACACAAAAAAAAGGCGGCAAACAAATCGAAACAGCAAAAGAAAAGCAGTACAAAATAGTCAAACTGAAATTAACAAGATTGACCCCCAAACCCTATACTATATACAGGCATACAAACTAGCCTTGGCAGAGTTTAAGAAGTAGCATAACCCCTACCATAAGCCGTCAACGACTTCGACTTTGAGAACGACTACGAAAAGTAAAGCAAAATAAGAAAAAGTTTAACAAGTTTTGTTGAATATTTTTCTATTTTTTTTGTTCACCATTTCCTGTGTACATCAACGGAGGAGCAATAATAACGAACTTCTTGTGGCTCATTTTTCGTGTACTCCTTGGGGTCTTTCGGCTGCTCACTTGTCTGCTATTTTGGGGCGCATAATCACAATTGGAAAATAATCATAGTTGAGCGGCATCTCTGATTAACTTTGGGATTTGCTACAAGTTCCACACATGGCAAACTAGACAACTAATTCCGAGACTGCACACTACACACTGACCGGGAGGGCGGCCGTGCGGGCGAGCATAAATCTTTATGTGCAAATTAAATGCTGCTTTGTTTCGTTTAAATGGCTATTTTGTGCTGCAAGGAACATGAATATATTTATTAGAGTAACAGGAATGCAATAGAATTTTAATGTTCTTTTTTAGTTTTGGATAGACGGAGTGGAGTGCATTGCCAAAATACAGTCTTACATAGCCTAAAAGTAGACTAAATGAATTGTTTAAAAATTGTGGTTTGCTCATCTCGCTCGCACGCACGTGTCAAAACTTGAGACAAAAAAAGATAAAATGCTAAAATTTATTGAAAACTTGTAATTTAATTGAAAAATTGGCAAAACTGCATTGGAATGTAGCAGCTGTTCAATAAGGTATCGGCATTGCACTGAAACAAAAAAAAAAGTTTGGAAATTTGTAAGAAAAAATTGTACTAACGAAAAGTATTTTGCTCCTCCCACTTCTCACTGCACGAATAAAAAACATTTTTTATGCATGAAAAGAAAAGGGAGGACCGAAGTATCATAGGTCGTTCAAGTTCAATTCGTCATTTATTATCCAATTTTGATGAAGTTTTGGAACTTTTTTTGTGCTGAAGAAATTTTTACCCTTGTGGGGGAATTTAAGCACGGTAATGGATTGAAGACGGCCGAGGGAGGCTCCGAGGTCTGAGATTGTTGTCATGGCATACTAAATGAGGAAAAACCATCAACAGCGAGTAATACATCGTATTAGCGATGAAGCGATTGAAGGCCGAAATCGCTGCGAAATGGTCTAACATGAAGCTAAAAAAAATTGTGTTTTTCCAAGAACATCGCTACCATGGCTAATATCAACGATTTGAGGCTCCAATTGTTTCCTCGTACACCTTATTTGCCTAATTTGGCTTTTTTCTTCCAAGACACAAATGGCTTTCATTCATGTAGCCTCACACATCAATCTTGGTCAGTAGCCGACTTTGAGCTAAACCTTAGCAGGTTAGAAGAACAGTTTTTTATTGACTTCAACGCCAAACATAGGCTATGGAGCAAATTTAGAGCGGATGCTGGAAACTGTTCTAAATTCCACTGCCGAGCTCCCGGCTATCGGTCAAGTGACATACATTCCATGCCTGCAACGAAACACACCCAGCGCCATGAATTTCTTTGTGTTTAATGGCTTTTGAGTTAATGAGTGGATCCTTGGATCATTTGCGCTTTGTGGTTAATTTGAATTCCACACCACGAAGACTAATAGAGCATGAGGAATCCCTAGATCTAAACCTCTAGTTCCTTCAAATACAAGACAAACCCTCGATCTAAACCTCTAAATCCAACCAAAGAACCAAGGCTACAAAACAGACTTCCTCTTGCTATCGAAGCACTGTAGTGATGAAGAGAAGACCATCGCCAATTGTTTCCTCATACACCATATTCACCAAATTTGGCTCCCTCGGACAATTAACTCTTCTTAAACCTCAAATGACGGCTCGTGCGAGGAGATCATCGATGCCGTGGCGGTGTATTTTGCAAACCTTCCGGAAAATGATTTTTCGGATGGGATCAAAAAGTTGAAAAATCGATCTTAAAGGGGACAAAAGAGGAAAAAAGTTTTTAAAAAATTTTTTTTTTTCTATTCCATTCACCTCACCTAGTAGACTTTAAATATTTCATTCACGGCTACATCTTACTTTAGCCGAGTCGAGTCTGCTTGTCCTGAATAAAAAAGAAGAAGATCTTAACAGCTTTAAAGAAGAACCACAAACGAGGAGCTGGCCACGAAGAACATCAACTGACAATCAATACGTTGATGAGTTAGTTTGACTATCTGATTACTAGAGTCTCAAGAAATGCATCAATACTGGAGATGCACCAACCTATGTAGAAAAAAGAGAACCAAGACCAAAAAAATTGAATTAAAGAATAAATCCTTGTAGATTTTAGTACCACCAGATTATACCGTCAACCATTACAATTTTTTTCATTCCCAAGGAGTTTGAGAACCTACCTAAAGCATTTCATTCTTTTGTTGTCCGTCCAGCTGTCTGTGAGAAAAATTCTTCGAGTAAAGAAATAAATGCATAAAACTTTCCAAGATGCTTGGTTAGGTCTGGTTAGGCTTCAATCCCTCAAAATATGCGTTGGAGTTTTTTCATCTTCTAAACAGAATCTCATCTCACTTTCATTTGAGTCTGCAGAGTCCAATCAGAAAACTTGACACCCTTCTTAGATTGTACTTCTTGTACTTTCGTTGTAAAGTGTGTAGGATTTTTTTCACCTAGGAATAGTCTATGGCTTTATTATTATGTTTCTCGTTTTTAAAAATTTCTCATTTTAACTGGTTCGTGGCATATGCTGCTCCTCTTCTCTGTTGCTAAGTTATCTGAGTACCGGGTATAAAGTTTTATTATTAAATCTTTTTCTTAGTTGGTTTCCTATTTACCTATCAATTTCAGAATTATGTAGAGGCTATCGGAGCATATTTTGGTTCCTATACCCACTTATAAAACATTGCGTGATTCGAAAATTCCTGAGTCAGTCAATACCTCCATCCGTAACTCAGCTGATTGTCCCCGGTTTAAAACCGTAGTTCAGCGCTATGTTCACCAATTTTTCCTTGCAGCCTTCTTAAGCCTTTACATTTTCCTGGGAGAAATGTGATGGCTGAAGACGAAGAAAAAAATTTGTTAAGCCCTTACAATAAGTAGAGATCGAAATCTATGAAGGTCTTCGGGCTTTCTGACTGTACACTGCAGACTTAAAAGACACTTAAATTGGAGACGACAGTGATAGCACCTGCAGATTCTGTTTAACGATAATGAAACTCCGGAGCATATCTTGGGAGAATGTTTAGCTTTGATCTTAACCAGACACAAGTACCAGGGCTGGAATCGAAATACTCAAAATATTTTAATAATAATCCGACAATCTTTATAAAGAATTGTGGACAAGTTTCTTATATATTTATTTATTTTTTTCTTTCTATTCTTTGCTTATTTTTTCATTCTCCCACCTTTTCAAAACAAATACAACTCACTGCCCACTGTCATGAAACATAATAAAATGTGTCAAAAATGTCCACCAAACAATTACACTTTGGACACTTTTCCGTATTTATTTTCTTATATAATTTAAGATAATCAACTTCCGAACTACTTGCAACATCAAAATTAAAGTCAAATCTTTATCGATACAAACTGATTTCATAAATAATGAGCGCGTGTCTGGACCATGTTCGCCACAAGTGCCACACCCACATCAGCTCTGACAGGGCATAGACTTGACTTACCGCTTGTCGCTGAAATTTGTTGTCGATTTAATTTGTGCAAACGAAAAAAGGGGGCAAGTCGCAAGTCGTTGTATATGGGATGCTTCAACATAAATAGAAGGCAAAGGGCCGCGCGCAAGTAGTAAACTTTGCATAAATTATGCAAACACGCACAGACAATCAGACTGAGCGACCGAGCGACTGCACGACTGACTATAAGATGCACGATGTACACATGTCTGGTGAGTGTGTCCTGCTTGGCTAACTGACTGAGTGAATTTACTTTCTTATGTTGTACATGTCTATGTGCAACTTTCACTACAGCTCAAGGCATCTCTTTAAGTCGTCAGACGACCCAGACAAGAGTTGATTTTCTATGCCACTTCCGTTTTGGTATGTCCTGCGTTTTTCTGATTATCGCCATTTGTCTGCGACATTGTCTACAATGGAAATGGCATCAACGATGACTACTACGACGGACGACGGACGGAGATGTAGTCGGCATGCGCTGAGCTAAGTGCGTACATGACTTCGCTCTAAAATGAGGGCGCAAATAAAAATTCGTTGGATTGATGATGTTTCCAGTAAAAACAAAAAGGAAGCCTCGGATGGGATCCTAAGATGCCAAAACCTGCAAACGATTAAAGGATATGCAGCTGGAGTGTTCAAATACCCAGTTTATTAATATACTCGAAGCATACAATGCGGACATCACTGGAATCAAAGAAATATTTTTTGGATAAGATTTCAACTTGGGAAGAAAGGAATCTTCACGACTCTATATCCAATCATTGAGAGAGGCTAATCTATATCATGTAGCATGGTATCCACATCCACAAGGCTTCATGGTTCATGTTTTGTTGGATGAGCGAATATTAAGTGGTCCCAATATCGACTCGGACCACTATATTACCGTAGGCAAGGTACGCAATAGGCGAAATCTAGCAATTAGCAAAATATATGTGAACAGCAGTGGAAACACATCACACGGTCCATGTATGTATAGGGCTGCCAAGGAGGTCAGTGGTTATATAAGACCTGTGACTAACCCTAGGAGCAGCAGAAAAGAATTGCTCCAAAAGTGAGCTCTGCAGTCGGGAGCAACGCGAGCTATTAGAGAGCGACATCGAGAGGAACAGAGAGAAGCGAAAAGCTTTTTCAGACGCAAGAAAAAAGAGCAAAAAAGGCGGGAGTTGAGGATGTTGAGAGGTTGCATGACAGAAATGAAGTTCGAAAATTTTACCAAAACTTCAAGCGTCTGACTGAAGGTTTTGAGTCCGGAGTAACTTTTTGTAAAGATAAAAGTGGAAATTTGGTTACAGATGCACAGGAATTACTGAGATTATGGAGAAGACATTTTTTTAAACTTCTTGGAGGCGATGAAGTGCACACCACCAGTTAAAGTTGGCACAATTGTAGATCCTTCAGACTATAAAAAGATCGATTGGGTTATTTAAAAGCTAAAAAATTAAACAAAGCGGCAGGCTCTGATGAGTAATACAAGATCAGAGGGAAAGAGATGGTCAGGAGTAGCCACCAACTTTTATGCAAGAAATGGTTCGATGAATGCATACCCAATGACTGGAGTCTCAGTGTTCTTTAGCCTATCTTTAAGAAAAGAGATCCCACTGTTTTCGCCAACTACCGCGGAAGAAGTCTCCTTTCTTTTGGATATAAGATTCCTATACGGATTCACTGATAGAACAATTACTGAGTGGCTTCAGACCAAAGAGGTCGACCAGTAACCAAATATTCACATTACGACAAATTCTGAAATAGATCCGTGAGTTCAGCAAAGATACACAGTAACTATGGGTCGATTTCAAAGATGCTTTCGAAACTCCGTTACGAATGAAGTTCTTCGACGGCCTGACTGCACTATCATTGATATCATCAGCACAAAGGAATGACGAGTCAGCAAGGCGGTCTCAGATATTAAAAAACAGTCTCGACTCATGGGTCTAGCAATGAATAAATGAGGACAAGACGAAGTACTTGCCGTCATCGCTTCTTGAACAATCACTGACGATGGAGAATTTCTACTTGAATGTTGTAAAAAAACTACGTCGAACGTGTATCCAAAATGACGAAGAATCATGCATGCAAATTGGGCTAAGCAAGCCATGAAAGACTAAAATAAAGTTCTATAACTTACCGTTACTTCCGGTCATACTATATGGTGCAGAGGAGTGGATTATTACTGAGTCAGATGAAACATCTTCCAAATTCTTCGAGATAAAGATTCTCAAAATGATTTTTAGTTCTTTTCCCATTTGAACCGCTAGCTATTCGATGAGGTTCACAGTCATAGGACTGGTCACCTCATTCGAATGAATAAAAGAGCTTCAGCAGGCATGGTTTATATGGGGGGACTAAACTTGATAAGTGGACGAATTAATAGAGGACGGCTTAGCACGCCAACTTGGTACTTGGCCATGACTGAACGTCGGAAAATGAAGGCCATCTAAGTAATACTAAATAATTTTTGAGTCAAAATTCAAAAGTATTTTTTTTTTTAAGAATTTTAGAATTATTGAGCATCTGGAGACATTTCAAACTGAAAAGATTCCTTTGAAACATTTCCAAAAAAATGTATGTTTCAAAACCAGCTTTCCAGAAATTTTGTTAGCCGCTCGTCTGAACTGTCTGAACTGTCTGAACTGACTAACAAATAACACCCAAACTGCGTTAAGTTCATCTCTTGCTGTCTGACAGACAGACAGACAGACAAACGGACGGACGGATTGGCTGTCTAGCTGTCTTTTTGTCCAGTAGCAGCTATCTATTCTTGTGTCTCGACACTTGTCTGTTCGTATTTCATTTGAAAAGGGTCGCTCGGTCGGTCGGTCGGTCCAGTCTGCACAAATGCTCTACCCTTGCTCCTTCTTTCCTTCCATCACTCCATACATCTCAACTTCCGCCACTGATGGCCGGAAACGTTTATGTACGTACGCTAAATGCTGTTTCCGTGCAAACTGAGTCTCTCTCATATGTGGGTCTACACATGCATATTTTTGGACGCTCTAAACACACAGAAAACCGGAAGAAAAAAACAAACTTACCTTGATTATGAATCTCCCCCCGTAACCCAGAAGAAATGCAAAAAAAAAAAAAAAATCACCATTTGATATATGCGCCATTTGATTTGATTAGAATTGATTTTGCTGCTTATGAGTTGGAAAATCTTGTTCCTTTTTTCCTGCAGGCTCCTTTGCATGTGGTTGGGGGGTTGTGGTGGGGTAGTGTTAAAAAATTGATTGTTGTTGTGCAGCAAGTTGACAGGTTTGAATGATTTTTACTGTGCATAAAAGTGTGCAGCGATTTATCTTGCGTAGCCATGCGTAGTATGTAGTACGTAGATAGTTGTGCGTTGTTTTATATCCTGTACACACACACACACACACACGCATGCTCACATATACGAAGGAGTATTAAAGTTTCGTTAAAATATTCGCAGTTTTGTAGAAGTCTTTGAAGGCTTTTATACGCTGCACAAAAAATCGTTTTACTCGTTTAGATCCAAATATCTTCGAAAGAAGATTCAAACAGGATCCATGCTTCTAAACCATACAGCAGAACTCTTTGTGACAATGGAGAGTTTCAAGTTGTTACTTTGGGATCTCTCTGGAAAGATGAAAATTAAGTCGCTGCTAGTTCCGTCCTATATTTCTTAATAGAACTTTGTGCATAAAGAGTGTCAAAAATCTTCGTTTGCATCGTTATTTGGTGACAAAAAATTCAATATATTTTTGCAACTATATGAGATACAGAGACGAAATTTAGTATACGTGGTAATGGGATCGGATGAAGTAATTGTGTTAAGTTTGGACAAAATCGGAAGAGGCTATACCCTACCCGCCATACAAACTATACAAAAAATTCATCATATCTTTGCAACTATATGAGGTACAAAGACAAAATTTAGTATACATGATAATGGAATCGGGTGAAGTAATCGTGGTAAGTTTGGACCAAATCGGAAGCGGCTATACCCTACTCCCCATACAAATGTAACAAAAAAATCCATATATCTTTGCAAAACATATGAGCTAAAGCGACGAAATTTAGTATACGTGGTAATGGGATCGAATGAAGTAATTGTGTTAAGTTTGGTCAAAATCAGAGGCGGCTATACCCTACTCACCATACAAACTATACAAAAAATTCAACATATCTTTGCAAAACATATGAGCTAAAGCCACGAAATTTAGTATACGTGGTAATGGGATCGAATGAAGTAATTGTGTTAAGTTTGGTCAAAATCAGAGGCGGCTATACCCTACTCACCATACAAACTATACAAAAAATTCAACATATCTTTGCAAAACATATGAGCTAAAGCCACGAAATTTAGTATACGTGGTAATGGGATCGAATGAAGTAATTGTGTTAAGTTTGGTCAAAATCAGAGGCGGCTATACCCTACTCACCATACAAACTATACAAAAAATTCAGCATATCTTTGCAAAACATATGAGCTAAAGCGACGAAATTTAGTATACGTGGTAATGGGATCGAATGAAGTAATTGTGTTAAGTTTGGTCAAAATCAGAGGCGGCTATACCCTACTCACCATACAAACTATACAAAAAATTCAACATATCTTTGCAAAACATATGAGCTAAAGCCACGAAATTTAGTATACGTGGTAATGGGATCGAATGAAGTAATTGTGTTAAGTTTGGTCAAAATCAGAGGCGGCTATACCCTACTCACCATACAAACTATACAAAAAATTCAGCATATCTTTGCAACCATATAAGATACAGAGATGAAATTTAGTATACGTGGTAATGGGATCGGATGAAGTAATTGTGTTAAGTTTGGACAAAATCGGAAGAGGCTATACCCTACCCGCCATACAAACTATACAAAAAATTCATCATATCTTTGCAACTATATGAGGTACAAAGACAAAATTTAGTATACATGATAATGGAATCGGGTGAAGTAATCGTGGTAAGTTTGGACCAAATCGGAAGCGGCTATACCCTACTCCCCATACAAATGTAACAAAAAAATCCATATATCTTTGCAAAACATATGAGCTAAAGCGACGAAATTTAGTATACGTGGTAATGGGATCGAATGAAGTAATTGTGTTAAGTTTGGTCAAAATCAGAGGCGGCTATACCCTACTCACCATACAAACTATACAAAAAATTCAACATATCTTTGCAAAACATATGAGCTAAAGCCACGAAATTTAGTATACGTGGTAATGGGATCGAATGAAGTAATTGTGTTAAGTTTGGTCAAAATCAGAGGCGGCTATACCCTACTCACCATACAAACTATACAAAAAATTCAACATATCTTTGCAAAACATATGAGCTAAAGCGACGAAATTTAGTATACGTGGTAATGGGATCGAATGAAGTAATTGTGTTAAGTTTGGTCAAAATCAGAGGCGGCTATACCCTACTCACCATACAAACTATACAAAAAATTCAGCATATCTTTGCAAAACATATGAGCTAAAGCGACGAAATTTAGTATACGTGGTAATGGGATCGAATGAAGTAATTGTGTTAAGTTTGGTCAAAATCAGAGGCGGCTATACCCTACTCACCATACAAACTATACAAAAAATTCAGCATATCTTTGCAAAACATATGAGCTAAAGCGACGAAATTTAGTATACGTGGTAATGGGATCGAATGAAGTAATTGTGTTAAGTTTGGTCAAAATCAGAGGCGGCTATACCCTACTCACCATACAAACTATACAAAAAATTCAACATATCTTTGCAAAACATATGAGCTAAAGCGACGAAATTTAGTATACGTGGTAATGGGATCGAATGAAGTAATTGTGTTAAGTTTGGTCAAAATCAGAGGCGGCTATACCCTACTCACCATACAAACTATACAAAAAATTCAGCATATCTTTGCAAAACATATGAGCTAAAGCGACGAAATTTAGTATACGTGGTAATGGGATCGAATGAAGTAATTGTGTTAAGTTTGGTCAAAATCAGAGGCGGCTATACCCTACTCACCATACAAACTATACAAAAAATTCAACATATCTTTGCAACCATATAAGATACAGAGATGAAATTTAGTATACGTGGTAATGGGATCGGATGAAGTAATTGTGTTAAGTTTGGACAAAATCGGAAGAGGCTATACCCTACCCGCCATACAAACTATACAAAAAATTCATCATATCTTTGCAACTATATGAGGTACAAAGACAAAATTTAGTATACATGATAATGGAATCGGGTGAAGTAATCGTGGTAAGTTTGGACAAAATCGGAAGCGGCTATACCCTACTCCCCATACAAATGTAACAAAAAAATCCATATATCTTTGCAAAACATATGAGCTAAAGCGACGAAATTTAGTATACGTGGTAATGGGATCGAATGAAGTAATTGTGTTAAGTTTGGTCAAAATCAGAGGCGGCTATACCCTACTCACCATACAAACTATACAAAAAATTCAACATATCTTTGCAAAACTATATGAGGTACTAAAGCCACGAAATTTAGTATACGTGGTAATGGGATCGAATGAAGTAATTGTGTTAAGTTTGGTCAAAATCAGAGGCGGCTATACCCTACTCACCATACAAACTATACAAAAAATTCAACATATCTTTGCAAACATATGAGCTAAAGCGACGAAATTTAGTATACGTGGTAATGGGATCGGATGAAGTAATTGTGTTAAGTTTGGTCAAAATCGGAAGCGGCTATACCCTACTCCCCATACAAACTATACAAAAAATTCAGCATATCTTTGCAAAACATATGAGCTAAAGCGACGAAATTTAGTATACGTGGTAATGGGATCGAATGAAGTAATTGTGTTAAGTTTGGTCAAAATCAGAGGCGGCTATACCCTACTCACCATACAAACTATACAAAAAATTCAACATATCTTTGCAAAACATATGAGCTAAAGCGACGAAATTTAGTATACGTGGTAATGGGATCGAATGAAGTAATTGTGTTAAGTTTGGTCAAAATCAGAGGCGGCTATACCCTACTCACCATACAAACTATACAAAAAATTCAGCATATCTTTGCAAAACATATGAGCTAAAGCGACGAAATTTAGTATACGTGGTAATGGGATCGAATGAAGTAATTGTGTTAAGTTTGGTCAAAATCAGAGGCGGCTATACCCTACTCACCATACAAACTATACAAAAAATTCAGCATATCTTTGCAAAACATATGAGCTAAAGCGACGAAATTTAGTATACGTGGTAATGGGATCGAATGAAGTAATTGTGTTAAGTTTGGTCAAAATCAGAGGCGGCTATACCCTACTCACCATACAAACTATACAAAAAATTCAACATATCTTTGCAAAACATATGAGCTAAAGCGACGAAATTTAGTATACGTGGTAATGGGATCGAATGAAGTAATTGTGTTAAGTTTGGTCAAAATCAGAGGCGGCTATACCCTACTCACCATACAAACTATACAAAAAATTCAACATATCTTTGCAAAACATATGAGCTAAAGCGACGAAATTTAGTATACGTGGTAATGGGATCGAATGAAGTAATTGTGTTAAGTTTGGTCAAAATCAGAGGCGGCTATACCCTACTCACCATACAAACTATACAAAAAATTCAGCATATCTTTGCAAAACATATGAGCTAAAGCGACGAAATTTAGTATACGTGGTAATGGGATCGAATGAAGTAATTGTGTTAAGTTTGGTCAAAATCAGAGGCGGCTATACCCTACTCACCATACAAACTATACAAAAAATTCAACATATCTTTGCAAAACATATGAGCTAAAGCGACGAAATTTAGTATACGTGGTAATGGGATCGAATGAAGTAATTGTGTTAAGTTTGGTCAAAATCAGAGGCGGCTATACCCTACTCACCATACAAACTATACAAAAAATTCAGCATATCTTTGCAAAACATATGAGCTAAAGCGACGAAATTTAGTATACGTGGTAATGGGATCGAATGAAGTAATTGTGTTAAGTTTGGTCAAAATCAGAGGCGGCTATACCCTACTCACCATACAAACTATACAAAAAATTCAGCATATCTTTGCAAAACATATGAGCTAAAGCGACGAAATTTAGTATACGTGGTAATGGGATCGAATGAAGTAATTGTGTTAAGTTTGGTCAAAATCAGAGGCGGCTATACCCTACTCACCATACAAACTATACAAAAAATTCAACATATCTTTGCAAAACATATGAGCTAAAGCGACGAAATTTAGTATACGTGGTAATGGGATCGAATGAAGTAATTGTGTTAAGTTTGGTCAAAATCAGAGGCGGCTATACCCTACTCACCATACAAACTATACAAAAAATTCAACATATCTTTGCAACTATATGAGGTACAAAGACAAAATTTAGTATACATGATAATGGAATCGGGTGAAGTAATCGTGGTAAGTTTGGACAAAATCGGAAGCGGCTATACCCTACTCCCCATACAAATGTACAAAAAAATCATATATCTTTGCAAAACATATGAGCTAAAGCGACGAAATTTAGTATACGTGGTAATGGGATCGAATGAAGTAATTGTGTTAAGTTTGGTCAAAATCAGAGGCGGCTATACCCTACTCACCATACAAACTATACAAAAAATTCAACATATCTTTGCAAAACATATGAGCTAAAGCACGAAATTTAGTATACGTGGTAATGGGATCGAATGAAGTAATTGTGTTAAGTTTGGTCAAAATCAGAGGCGGCTATACCCTACTCACCATACAAACTATACAAAAAATTCAACATATCTTTGCAAAACATATGAGCTAAAGCGACGAAATTTAGTATACGTGGTAATGGGATCGAATGAAGTAATTGTGTTAAGTTTGGTCAAAATCAGAGGCGGCTATACCCTACTCACCATACAAACTATACAAAAAATTCAACATATCTTTGCAAAACATATGAGCTAAAGCGACGAAATTTAGTATACGTGGTAATGGGATCGAATGAAGTAATTGTGTTAAGTTTGGTCAAAATCAGAGGCGGCTATACCCTACTCACCATACAAACTATACAAAAAATTCAACATATCTTTGCAAAACATATGAGCTAAAGCGACGAAATTTAGTATACGTGGTAATGGGATCGAATGAAGTAATTGTGTTAAGTTTGGTCAAAATCAGAGGCGGCTATACCCTACTCACCATACAAACTATACAAAAAATTCAACATATCTTTGCAAAACATATGAGCTAAAGCGACGAAATTTAGTATACGTGGTAAAATGGGATCGAATGAAGTAATTGTGTTAAGTTTGGTCAAAATCAGAGGCGGCTATACCCTACTCACCATACAAACTATACAAAAAATTCAGCATATCTTTGCAAAACATATGAGCTAAAGCGACGAAATTTAGTATACGTGGTAATGGGATCGAATGAAGTAATTGTGTTAAGTTTGGTCAAAATCAGAGGCGGCTATACCCTACTCACCATACAAACTATACAAAAAATTCAACATATCTTTGCAAAACATATGAGCTAAAGCGACGAAATTTAGTATACGTGGTAATGGGATCGAATGAAGTAATTGTGTTAAGTTTGGTCAAAATCAGAGGCGGCTATACCCTACTCACCATACAAACTATACAAAAAATTCAACATATCTTTGCAAAACATATGAGCTAAAGCGACGAAATTTAGTATACGTGGTAATGGGATCGAATGAAGTAATTGTGTTAAGTTTGGTCAAAATCAGAGGCGGCTATACCCTACTCACCATACAAACTATACAAAAAATTCAACATATCTTTGCAAAACATATGAGCTAAAGCGACGAAATTTAGTATACGTGGTAATGGGATCGAATGAAGTAATTGTGTTAAGTTTGGTCAAAATCAGAGGCGGCTATACCCTACTCACCATACAAACTATACAAAAAATTCAGCATATCTTTGCAAAACATATGAGCTAAAGCGACGAAATTTAGTATACGTGGTAATGGGATCGAATGAAGTAATTGTGTTAAGTTTGGTCAAAATCAGAGGCGGCTATACCCTACTCACCATACAAACGTATACAAAAAATTCAACATATCTTTGCAAAACATATGAGCTAAAGCGACGAAATTTAGTATACGTGGTAATGGGATCGAATGAAGTAATTGTGTTAAGTTTGGTCAAAATCAGAGGCGGCTATACCCTACTCACCATACAAACTATACAAAAAATTCAACATATCTTTGCAACCATATGAGCTAAAGAGACGAAATTTAGTATACGTGGTAATGGGATCGGATGAAGTAATTGTGTTAAGTTTGGACAAAATCGGAAGCGGCTATACCCTACTCACCATACAAACTATACAAAAAAATCAGCATATCTTTGCAAAACATATGAGCTAAAGCGACGAAATTTAGTATACGTGGTAATGGGATCGAATGAAGTAATTGTGTTAAGTTTGGTCAAAATCAGAGGCGGCTATACCCTACTCACCATACAAACTATACAAAAAATTCAACATATCTTTGCAACCATATAAGATACAGAGATGAAATTTAGTATACGTGGTAATGGGATCGGATGAATTAATTGTATTAAGTTTGGACAAAATCGGAAGAGGCTATACCCTACCCGCCATACAAACTATACAAAAAATTCAACATATCTTTGCAACTATATGAGGTATAAAGACGAAATTTAGTATACATGATAATGGAATCGGGTGAAGTAATCGTGGTAAGTTTGGACAAAATCGGAAGCGGCTATACCCTACTCCCCATACAAATGTTACAAAAAAATCAATATATCTTTGCAAAACATATGAGCTAAAGCGACGAAATTTAGTATACGTGGTAATGGGATCGAATGAAGTAATTGTGTTAAGTTTGGTCAAAATCAGAGGCGGCTATACCCTACTCACCATACAAACTATACAAAAAATTCAACATATCTTTGCAACTATATGAGGTATAAAGACAAATTTAGTATACATGATAATGGAATCGGGTGAAGTAATCGTGGTAAGTTTGGACAAAATCGGAAGCGACTATACCCTACTCCCCATACAAATTACAAAAAATCAAATATCTTTGCAACATATAGAAAGGAGAAATTTAGTATACGTGGTAATGGGATCGAATGAAGTAATTGTGTTAAGTTTGGTCAAAATCAGAGGCGGCTATACCCTACTCACCATACAAACTATACAAAAAATTCAACATATCTTTGCAACCATATAAGATACAGAGATGAAATTTAGTATACGTGGTAATGGGATCGGATGAATTAATTGTATTAAGTTTGGACAAAATCGGAAGAGGCTATACCCTACCCGCCATACAAACTATACAAAAAATTCAGCATATCTTTGCAAAACATATGAGCTAAAGCGACGAAATTTAGTATACGTGGTAATGGGATCGAATGAAGTAATTGTGTTAAGTTTGGTCAAAATCAGAGGCGGCTATACCCTACTCACCATACAAACTATACAAAAAATTCAACATATCTTTGCAACCATATAGTAAGGAGAAATTTAGTCTACGTGGTAATGGGATCGATGAATAATTGTTTAAGTTTGGCAAAATCGAGCGGCTATACCCTACCGCCATACAAACTATACAAAAAATTCACATATCTTTGCAACATATGATACAGGATGAAATTTAGTATACGTGGTAATGGATCGATGAATAATTGTCTTAAGTTTGGTCAAAATCGGAAGAGGCTATACCCTACCTGCCGTGCAACTTGCCTATAAACCCCAAAGCGTGTTTCATTTCAAAGCTGCAAATGCGACAATAAATTTGTCGTTGTTGCTGTTGTTCTTTTTCTTTTTAAACTTAATAAATGCAAGCGAAAGTAAAATTTCAGCATAAATATTTTTTATATTTGTTTGTTTTTTTATAGCAAAATCAATTTTTATATTGAAAGTCGTTCGGGTTTTATAAAGCAATAAATCGTGTGAGTAAAATTTATCGCTGCTGACTCGGCAAATTTTTATATGTAAAGTTCAGAAATATATATAAAAAAAATCTGCAAAAATACTAAACAACATTCATTAGCGAAATTATTTAAAGTTGTAAAATTTTGCGCTGGAACTGATTGAGTTTGTGTTTCAGAGTTTTGGAAAGAAGACAGCTTCATGAATTTCAACGAAACTGGAAAAAAAATACACCATCACCGAAACAAGGAATACCAATGAAACTTTACTTACCCGGAAGATTTTAGGTATACGATTCCATCCGGATGGCGATTCTGGATTTTTTTTTAATTTTGTAGAAGTTTGAAATATTTCAAATTAATTTAATGCTGGTGGATGGATGATATAGCCGGCAGTCTTAGGGATGAGTCAGTGGAGAGTGAGCATACTGTAAGATAGAAAGTGATGAGTAGGTAAATGTAATCCGTCGAATTTCGTTCTGGTAAGGAGAGAGAGAGCAATATAGATAGTCTGTGGAGAAAATCGTGAAGAGGATGCTAGGAAAAATATTGAGATGGAACGAAGACTTAAGTTAATCGGACACAGCGTTATTGAGAGAATAATATGCTGGAATTTGATTCTTGGGCGAAGGAAACAAAAGAAAATCTGGATAAACAGGGAGACTCAATGGGTCGAAAAGGTCATCCATGCAAGACTATGCGCGAACAAAGAAAAAATTGGTCGGGCTTCAATAGAAGACAATTTAAAAACAAACCAAGAATGTTTGAAGAACAAATGAATGACGCTACTATTAGAAGTGACGAAAGATGTAGAATAAATGAAGAAAAAATGGATAAAATTGTGAAGAACAAATTGAGAACGAATAAAAGTGACGAAGTAAAGGCGAACGAATGTAGATTAAATGGAGATGCAATTGAGTGAAGTAAAAATGAAGCACGTTTGAAGAATATATGGCTAACAAATTAAGACTTAATCGAGTATCCAGAATGAATGAAGGGAAATAAAATTAAAAACTAATGACGGCGGACGAATGAAGAACCAATGGTAATGAATGCAGAATTATTGGAGAACAAATTGAGAACGATGGAGGACAAATGAAAGTGCGCATGGAGAACAAGTGTAGGAAATATATGATGAATGAAGAATTTATGGAGAAAACGAATGAAGAATATATGAAGAACAAATTGAGAATGAACGGAGAAGGAATGGAATACATGGAGAACAATAAAATGAAAAACATAAGGACAAGTCGAGCATCATGATTAAAAAACGAACTATGAAAGAATTCTGAACGAATGGAAAAATAAAGAATTGAATCTAATAAAGAGTAAATGGAGAACCAACAAATAACGAGTGGAGAACATATAAAAAACCAATTGGGCACAATTAAAGAACAAATTATAAAAGAATTCTGGGCGAATTCTGGACTATTGCAAAAAAAAAAAGGATTAAATCGAATGAAGTATAAAAGCAGAACCAACAAATAACGAGTGAAGAACATATGAAAAACCAATTGGGCACAATTAAAGAACAAATTATGAAAGAATTCTGGACGATTGAAAAAAAGGATTAAAGCGGATGAAGAGTAAATGGAGAACCAACAAATAACGAGTGGAGATGGTGTGGAAAGCAAACTGGGAACGATTAAAGAATAAATTATAAAAGAATTCTGGACGATTGCAAAAGAGAGGATTAAATCGAATGACGTATAAATGGAGAACCAATAAATAACGATTGGAGAAAATATGAATAACCAATTGGAGACAATTAAAGAACAAATTATGAAAGAATTCTAGACGAATTCTGGACGATTGAAAAAAAATGGATTAAAGCGGATGAAGAGTAAATGGAGAACCAACAAATAACAATTGGAGAACATATAAAAACCAATTGGGCACAACTTAAAAAACCAATAATGAAATATTTCTGGAAGAATGAAAAAAAAGGATTAAATCGAATGCAGTATAAATGGAGAACCAACAAATAACGATTGGAGAACATATGAATAACCAATTGGACACAATTAAAGAACAAATTATGAAAGAATTCTGGACGATTAAAAAAAAAGGATTAAAGCGGATGAAGAGTAAATGGAGAACCAACAAATAACGAGTGGAGAACGTGTGGAAAGTAAACTGGGAACGATTAAAAAACAAATTATGAAAGAATTCTGGACGATTGCAAAAGAGAGGATTAAATCGAATGAAGAATGAATGGAGAACCAACAAATAACGATTGGATAACATAAGAATAACCAATTGGACACAATTAAAGAGCAAATTATAAAAGAATTCTGTGCGAATTCTGGACTATTTGCCAAAAAAATGATTAAATCGAATGAAGTATAAATGGAGAACCAACAAATAACGATTGGAGAACATATGAATAACCAATAGGACACAATTAAAGAACAAATTATGAAAGAATTCTGGACGATTAAAAAAAAAGGATTAAAGCGGATGAAGAGTAAATGGAGAACCAACAAATAACAATTGGAGAACATATAAAAACCAATTGGGCACAACTTAAAAAACCAATAATGAAATATTTCTGGAAGAATGAAAAAAAAGGATTAAATCGAATGCAGTATAAATGGAGAACCAAGAAATAACGAGTGGAGATGGTGTGGAAAGCAAACTGGGAACGATTAAAGAATAAATTATGAAAGAATTCTGGACGATTGCAAAAGAGAGGATTAAATCGAATGACGTATAAATGGAGAACCAATAAATAACGATTGGAGAAAATATGAATAACCAATTGGACACAATTAAAGAACAAATTATGAAAGAATTCTAGACGAATTCTGGACGATTGAAAAAAAAAGGATTAAAGCGGATGAAGAGTAAATGGAGAACCAACAAGCACTCTAAAGAGGTAGCAAATTAATAAGAAATATAGTACTGACGAAAACTATTTTGCTCCTCCCACTTTTCAGTGTACGAATAAGTGCCTTATAACACAATTTTCTTATGTATGAAAAGAATAGGGAGGACGGTAGCAACATAGGTCGTTCCAATTCAATTGCTTATAAAATTGTCATCTATTATACGATTTTAATGAAGGATTTAAGGAAGGAATTTTGGATATTGGCATACGGCGAAGTTCTAGTCCAATGCAAAACGAACGAAGTCTCTATCTATTACCGTCTCCGAGATCCTTTCGTTCATACGGACGCACAGACGGACATGGCTATATCGACATCTCTATCACTACTGACCTTTAATGAGGATAACTTTCGGGGTGGTCCGATCATTATTGCTACCTGTTACATACATTTGCACAAAACCAATTGGCGCTAATAATATACAAGCCTGCAAAGCAAGGATTCATTCATCGCAAACTACTGTGTTCTACTTTTGGAAAGTAAACTGGCTAAGTTTGTGATTCATTGGCATATAAACTTCTTCTTAAACATGTCAGCTGCTGCCACCTATTTTCGATTTGGCATTTTAAGCAAATGTTTCAATGAGCACGTCTATCTCTATTAAACTCTATTTACCAGATTTATTTAAATTCCAATTAAAACTCCATCAAAAATATATATTTTCTTAAAATATCACAAAATAATTTTCTTTTCTTTATGCTAAAAACTTTGAAGTGTCTACTCTTCCAACATAAAAGGATGAGTTATTTTCAGTTTGTATAGCCTTTGAGTTTATACAATAATTCTGATAAGGGTCAAAGGATGCTGCTGTACAGTGTACAACTGAGTACTAAATTAAAACAAGAACAAATGTAAATATTTTATATAGATCTGTGTAGTACCTACACAAACAAGTATTTTTAGTAAACATTATGCAAATTTATTTTCGTGTGTTCTCTGTTCGATGAACATGAATTTGTTAAGTAAAACAAAACCAAAATGAAAATGAAAAGTATCTGAAATACAAACCACGCCAATGAAGTGCTACATCAGCATTTCAGCCACAGACGCTTGTCGTTGGTTCGCCTGCGGAGTGAGCGTGAGCCAAAGTTTCACTTTTCGATTAGCAATTATGCAGTCATTCGTTCTATAATACACAGTCAGAGAGTCATGTCGTTCATCTGTTATTTATATAATCCATGCCTGTGCCTGCCTAAAGCCAAAATTTACGCCAACCTCCCAAACTCATGCGGAATTTGAAAAGTGAAGTCATTTGCATATTTTTCTTCTATTTTTTTTTTTTTGTTGTTTATGCTCAAAACAAGATTTTATTATTAACTTTATTTAATTTGTTTGCTCTGCAAACGAACGAACGAGCGAGCGAACCAACACAAAATTGCAGAAGAATGAAAATATTTTCTTCTTGTGTTCACAGCTTGACGGCATTTTGAGGTTTTTTGCTGTAGGTGTGGTGCGGTGTGGTGTGGAGCGCGCGCTCGCTCGCTCGCGCGCTCGCTTACTTTGGAAAATCTGTTGACCCAAGCGGCTTTTGTGGTTCAATGAATTTTACTGCACGTTGCTGGCTGACGTCGCTGGCGTGTGCCACCACTCCGAGCGGCAACTTAATTGAGTTTTCCGTTAAAAGAAAAACCTTCAAGTCGTAACGGAGAGTTGAGTTGAGTTCAGTTCAGTTCAGTTGGTGGTCAAAGTCTTAGTTGAAAGTAAAAACAGTTGAGTGCATGTCAAGAGGTACTTGAATGCTAAAAACAGAACAGAACAGAACTCAATTAACAAAATTCAGCGCCATTCTAAGTGTGTGGCGTGCATTTTAATAATACAAAACAATTTGGTGCAGATGCGCCGATCTACATACTAAGTAGGAAGTTGGGGAAGTTTTTACATTTTTGGCAAAAAAAAAAAATTAAATACAAATTGCTAACAATTGGAATAATCCGACAATGGTAAAATTTATAGAAACAGAAATGGTTATTCAAGAGGACAAGACGAAGTACTTGGTGTCTTCTTGCATGCCATCATCGCGTCTTGGACGGTCAGTGACGATATAGAATTTCAACTTCAATGCTGCCGAAAACTTCGCCAATCTTGGCTCCGAAATAACCAGCAACAACAACTACAACCTGGATCACGCTTGCTAATAGAAGCAAAATAGAAGTAAATTCATCTCTCGAAAGACGAAAATCAAGAGCTATATAAGACGCTGATACTCCAGGTCCTAGTTTATGGCGCAGAGGCGTGGAACGTGATTGAGTCAGATAAAACAGCGTTGGAAGTCTTCGAGAGGAAGATTCTTTACAGGATTTTCGGTTATATTAGAATCGGCGACGAGTTTAGGTCCCGTATGAACCGCGAGCTTTACGAGCTATTCGATGAGGTTGACATATTCCAGCGCATAAAATTCCAGCGGCTGCACTGTGCTGGGCAACTCATTCGAATGGCTGATGGAGCTCCAGCACGCATGGTTTACATGAGGAACCCCAACTTGATTGATGGACGCCGAAATAGAGGACGACCGTGCACTCGATTGAATGACCAGATATGGAGAGATCTCTCCGTACTTGGCATTCAAAACGACTTGCGTCAGCACGCACAAGACTATGGAGGCTGGCGCGCCTTCCTAGACGCGGCCATGACCGGTAGACGGTTGACCGCTTAAGTAAGTAAGTACATATGTTCATTAAAAACCAGTTATCTGAGAAATGAATAGAAAAATCTGAATATGAAAATTTTAAGGCTCTATATTTTATAGAGTCCAAGTTCTCCAGACAGACGGACGTACATGCCTTTATCGACGCAACTTTTAATGCTGATAATATATACTTTATGAGGTCTGCCACGCCTTCTTCGAACTGTTACATAAATTTGCACAAACTTAATATACCCGTCTTAGCTATGGGAACCGGGCTTAAGAAGGAAACAAAACCAATTTCAAACAATATTTTGGCTAAAAGGCCTATAAAATATATATGACTGCCACGCCCACAATGCCAGACATATATGTCCTCAATATACAAATTCTTCAAGTACAAAATTGTTTACTAAAATTAGTTTTTTTTTATTTTAATTAATTGTATTTACTTACATTTAAAAGAAATTTTCAAACACATTCATGCAGTCACACTCTTCATGAATTGCTTTTGCAAGAGAACAAAAACAAAACCACTTACCTGATATGCAAACTTTGACTTTGCAAAAACAAAAGCGTAAACAGAAATTTGCTTTTGAGTATCGCTGCTACTGCGCTGCGCGCCAACGAATGCAACGAAGACGAGCGCAACGAAAAAACGTTTAAAAAAAACAACAACAAATAAAACGAGGAAGCACAACACTTTGTTACTTTTTACTTTTCTTTCTTTACATTTTTAATTGATACAGCTTTGAAGCACATAAAAAAAAATAATTCACAAAAACAATTGCCATTAACTATATTGCTAAGCAAAAAAAACAACAACCAAATATTAATAAGCAACAAAAAAAATACACTTTTCCACTTTAATTTTATAGCAAAGCAAAAGAAACCAACAAATAAAAAAAAAACACAAACCGTTAAATTACTACAATAAAACATATGAAAACGCCGGCTTTTTGTTTCTTTTGCTCTTTTTTCCTTTGCACTGCTTTTCTTCATTGGGATTTTCTTTTACATATTTAATTAACACAGCCGCGCAACCTGTTGACACTAAAGAAAACTTTTTAATTATGTAAAACAAATAATTATTATTTTTTTATCACAATCCACGCAACGCGACATGACGCAATTAGAATATAAACTGATCGAAGCTGCCGTAAGATATGCACAACAACAAATGCAACCCAAGATTAAGAGTGCGCGTGTGTATGAGTGAGCAAAATGTGCCAAATTAGTTGACAGATTTGGTAATCAGCAGAGCACAAAATGATAATAGAGAGCGCGCAAGTGAACGAGAGTAAAATATTTTGTTATTGTTTCTATTAGAAAGATTGAATTGCAGAGCATAATTGTATTTGTTGTTGCTGATGCTGTTGGGTGTAATTAAGTGAGAAAGGTGCAAAACCGTTTCAGCGGTATTACCGCTTCTTTCATTGGCCCGATATTAGGCGCGCAAATTATTTTAATCAAATTTTTGACTTTTTGTTTTGCTGAAAATTTATTTAAAAATAAATAAAATTGATTGACTATGAATTGAAACGTGGTGAGCGACTCGGGGGCGTGCTATTTTGTTTTGCTATTTCCACCGCGTTGTAGGTGGTCAATAATTCTGCAGAAAAAATGGTGGTAGAGAAATTTAGGGGAGATAAACTGCATAAGTTATCAGACTTCGGTGTAAAAAAAACCCATAAGCCCTTTGTTGGTAAACTGAAGACTGAATGTTTAAGAATTTGGAGAGCTTGTCTATGCTGCTATCAATGGGCAAAGGATTAACAATCAATGGGAGAGTTTTTTGTTCTATGGTAGGAAAGGTTTGGATGGTTTGGCAGCTCTAGGGTCAAGTGTAACTTAACACTTATTAGATACTAGCTGGACCTAGGGCTCTTCACTGCGCCTCGTTACTGCGACTTTTTACTGGAGAATAAGATGAAAGCGGAAGCCAACTAAAGCCTAATTTATTCTAGTGGTGAATAATATTAATATTGTTGGGTTTTGCCTCGCTTCCTACTGCCTGTTACATAAATTTGTACAAACTTAATATACCATTTTAAAGGGTATAAAACTAACATTAAATAACAATAGAAAATAATCAATGAAATTTCTAAAAAAAAAAAAAAACTTCAAACAAATACTTAAACACATGTTTGCTACTTGTATCTACAAAAAGTATCTACAAAATGTATGAAGTATCTTTAGATCAATGTAGCGATGTACATATGTATGCATATATGTTGTATATATAACTGTTTACCACCCCATATGCATGCCTGCTTTGTCTGCTGTTATTCAAGCCAATGTCTGCGGCCGTGTTGGTAATGTGATAAGAACTTGTGCGGTCCAATTTTCTATAATATAATTCACCCCTTTTATATTTTGTCTTTGATTTGAGTGCAAAGAAATTTACATAATTCTATTTGTTTTTTTTTTTTCTTTTTATTAAAATTTATTTACAACAGCAAATTGACAAATCTCTGAGATATTTTGAGCTGATAACGAACTGCTAAGCCGCTCGGATTAAAACAAAAATCAAACACGCACGAATGCATTTTGGGTTCTTATTTACATGGAAAAGTTAAATCAATCTGAGCAACTGAAATGTAAGAGAATATGTTTTTCATTTTTGAGTAGCAAAATTTGGGTAAAATTTATGGAAATTGTTGAAAAGCCCTTTCAAAGGCTTCTGTGATACATCTAGCTGTGTGCAGTATTCTTTTTTGGTTCCAGAGCAGTTCTTCCAAACTGTTGCGAAGATATGAGTTGCTTTCTCTCTCAGTCATCTTTAAATAATTTGAAGATGACTGATTTGGTTCTAAAGGTTTGCCTGTATTTGGTTTCACAATCTGCGCAATTTTTCTCTAGCCTGGAAGGTGCTCGCAACGCAAGAATGCTTTAAATAGCTGGGTTATATCTCTGTATTCACATTTTGAAAGTTCCTTAAGGTTGCATGACCCATTAAGCCAAAGAAACAAGCGACCGACCATTTGCTTCGCAGTGCTACGTGCGCGAACAACTTTGTCTTGGAACACCCACGACTGCTGTTTTGTTTCCGCTCCTGTGAAGATCTCATAAACGTCTTGAAATCTTGAAAATTCCATTTTTTGGCCAAATTGATTTTTCAAAATATTCGAAGTATTCTAAATATTCGAAACATTCTAAATGTTCTAAATATTCTAAATATTCAAATATTCTAAATATTCTAAATATTCATAATATTCTAAATATTCTAAATATTCTAAGTATACAAAATATTCAAAATATTCAAAATATTCTAAGTATTCTAAACATTCTAAATATTCTAAATATTTAAAATATTCAAAATATTCTAAACATTCTAAGTATTCTAAACATTCTAAATATTCTAAATACTCTAAATATTCTAAATATTCTAAATATTCTAAATATTCTAAATATTCTAAATATTCTATATATTCTAAATATTCTAAATATTCTAAATATTCTAAATATTCTAAATATTCTAAATATTCTAAATATTCCTAATATTCTAAATATTCTAAATATTCAAAATATTCTAAACATTCTAAATATTCTAAGTATTCTAAATATTCTAAATATTCTAAATATTCTAAATATTCTAAATATTGTAAATATTCTAAATATTCTAAGTATTTTAAATATTCTAAATATTCTAAATATTCTAAATATTCTAAGTATTTTAAATATTCTAAATATTCTAAATATTCTAAATATTCTAAATATTCTATATATTCAAAATATTCTAAATATTCTAAATATTCTATATATTCAAAATATTCTAAATATTCTAAATATTCTAAATATTCTAAGTATTCTAAATATTCTAAATATTCTAAATGTTCTAAATATTCTAAATATTCTTAATATTCTAAATAATCTAAATATTCTAAATATTCTATATATTCTAAATACTCTAAATATTCTAAATATTCAAAATATTCTAAATATTGTAAATATTCTAAATATTCTAAGTATTTTAAATATTCTAAATATTCTAAATATTCTAAATATTCTAAATATTCTAAATATTCTAAATATTCTAAGTAATCTAAATATTCTAAATATTCTAAATATTTTAAATATTCTATATACTCTAAATATTCTAAATATTGTAAATATTTTAAATATTCTAAATATTCTATATACTCTAAATATTCTAAATATTCAAAATATTCAAAATATTCTAAGTATTCTAAACATTCTAAATATTCTAAACATTCAAATATTCTAAATATTCTAAATATTCTAAATATTCTAAATATTCTAAATATTCTAAATAATCTAAATATTCAAAATATTCAAAATATTCTAAATATTCTATATCTTCTAAATATTCTAAATATTCTATATATTCTAAATATTCTAAATATTCAAAATATTCTAAATATTTTAAATATTCTAAATATTCTATATATTCTAAATATTCAAAATATTCAAAATATTTCAAATATTTGAAATATTTGAAATATTTGAAATATTCTGATGAAATATAATGTTTCTATATACACTGCATGACATCTTACATATATATACCAACTTCTGCCCGTACATTCATTAAAAAAATATTGCCAAACCTTGATCCTCTTGTACTTCATGTTGCGCATTGCTATATAATTCATAAACAAATTTCTTCTACAATGTTTTGTATATAAGTTCCAACATTTTATTAGATTAAACTGACATATTCTCATGTAGAAAGCCAGTAATTCGCATTGCAGCGCGTACTTTATAAGTCTATAAGTCAAGTCAGTTCAGTTCAGTCTGACTGGCTTCGTTCCTGCTTGCCAGCCAGCTAGCCAGCCAGCCAGCCTGCCTTCCTGCCTGCCCAATGGCTCAATGGATTTGACTGCTGGCTGTGAATGAGCGATGCAGTCGTGTGGAAAATTAAAAAATGTCAGTTGGAAATTCCTTTGGAACATTGATATACAATTTTATAGTGCGACATTTTCTGTTGCGCATTTTTTCTGTTCTGGTTTTTATGACTTTTTTGTTTCCGGCTATTGCGACAGAAATGAAGAGGAAACCATTATGGACAATCGGCTGAATTGTAGTCTCCAATATCATATTTTATAATATTTATAGCAGCTGCCAGTTGCAGCAGAGCCTTTTCTATTTTCTAATTCAGCATCTGCATGGTTTGAAAAGATCCTTTAATATATTCTATCCAACGCACCAGTCGGATACTAAAAGAGGTGCTTAAGATGAGGCATCGGATACTCTCTGTGAAAGACGAATAGGTCCCTTAAGCGAAAACCGTTCGTATATGTGGCGCATCGGGTGAAGGAGAATGCAGAAACTTTCGCTCAACAGCTGGAGAACCGGTTTCTCCCTTTCAACACAGTATCTAAGGAAGAGGTGATGTATACACCCTTACAGATGGACCTGCCTATCACGCCTATAAGCGTAGAAGAGGTAGTCCATACTATCAAACATCTGACGAGGAAGATTTCACTTCATCCTGAAGGCTCTGCCGTATCGAGCGATTGTTTTTTATTGTATTAATTTTTAATGCAATACTTAGAAGGTTCCCCGGTCTACTGGAGACTGGTAATTGTTCTGATCATCCATAAGCCTGGTGTGCCGGAGGACGTACCGAGCCATCAGCCTTTTTCCTTCACTCTACAAGGTGCTTGAAAGGCTTATTTGCTTATTTGATCTTGCTTATCCATCAATTTGTCTTCATTTGTCTTAGATGTACCAATTCCTCCAGTCACCTCCAGAGGCAAATCTCTGCTCGCTTCAGATACTGACTATATTTATTTCCCACACTCGGCTTCAAGCGTGTATGAAGCAGATGCCGGTATTCATGTGTATCACCACCTGCTTGAGAGCTAGACTCGCAGGTGGAACATCAAACTGAACTCCAGAATATGCAAAATCGTTTGACGGCACAATTTCCGATGTCACGAAATGTTTTCCGTATATTAAACCCAGATAAAGTCAGATCGGAAATTTTTACCCTAACATTTACAGGGCAGAGAAATACCCCACGATACACAATATCCATAAATTAAAGACGATTGTCACCGGTAAGTTGTGCTTAATTTGTGGACTTTATTTTGACTAAAAAATTTCGATGAACAATCATCGAAAACGTGCAGTGAACAAGTGTCTGACATGGGTTTTCTTCACCAGACCACAGGAGGTCTTGTGTGTCTTGGAGGAAAGCATGGAGTGTAGAAAATAATTATGCCTACTGCTACCGCCCTCGTGATCTACGAGTGGTTTGATACTGGGAAGATTTTAGTTAAAGATTTTAGACATGGCATATACTAAAGATGGACGCTGAGGGGGGAGGGAGAATAGGTGGATAAAAAATTTAAGCATTTAATAAAAATCTGAGGGAAATAGATGCTCTATGATAACCCAAAAATTTCTACTTCAAACTGCTTCGGTGGTATCAGCTGGAAGTAATGTATAACGAGTTGCTTAAGCCCAACGAAACCATTACTGGGGACCTCTATCGAAGACATTTGCCATAGGAGCGCTCAAGCCCTATTTTTACAAAGTTTTACCACATATCCTTGCCACATGACTTCGACATTTGATTGACAATTGATACCAAAAAGTGATTCGTTTCGTGTTTAACCTCAAAAGAAGAGACATTCCTCTCAGAAAGAGAGGAAGTGAAGTGAATTCGGTTAATGTAACTCAAAATGTTTGCACAATTTCAAAGCCAAACAATGCTTAATGCATCTTCATGAAGAAGGTGAACCAATAAATAAACATAGAAGCAACCCAAGTCAAATATATTTTAAATTATGATAAATTGACTTCTCGGTTAAGAGACCAACCGACCCGACCCGACCGACTCTGCTCGCGTTTTAGCTGTTGACTTTGGCTGGTTTTGAGTTAAGACGGAACGGAAAGGCTTGTCAGCACGAACTGCCTGGTCCAGTTCAACTAACTATTTACCCGTACGTACAGTGCTCAGCGTTTTCATCTTATTATGCAAAGTCTAGCAAAGCGTGACAATGAGACAATGTCAACGGAAAGCTTCATGTTACACTAGACTGAAGTGTAACTACTACTAAAGAGGGAGGGAGGGAGGTTGGGAGAAAGTCTAGCAAGCAGGCAGGCAGGCTGGCAGGCAGGCAGGCACGTGCCTATGTTATGGGTTGCTAGGGGTGCTACTTGTAGATACTTTGCTGTCTTGAATTTATTTTATTTATTTTCATTTTCCGCTTCTTTTTTCTTTTTTTCAACAACAACAATTTGCAGTTTTACGCTTACTTAAATTGCGTCGAAAGCTTGACAGGCAGACAAAGTCGAAGAAATTGCTTACCAAAATAGAAAAAGAAAAAAAAAAAACGAAAGGGGTATAGCATGGCTTGGAGCCAGCATGTGTTGCCTCATACTCTGCAATTATGTGTGCTATGTTGTTGTTGTCTGTTTGAGGGCTGTTTGTCTGTCTGTTTGTGGCAAAGTGTTGAAAAGGGTTAATTTTTTTTTTGACTTTAAAACCTCTTCTAAAGCTTGTTGAACATAAATTATAGCTTAAAGCTTTAAAAATTACTGAGACACTTGTTGTCCTGCTCTCGTTTCGCCTAATGTAAGATCAAACGGTACAAAGCTGCTCTCCAAGCTATTCTCCTGACTGCAATAGCACCTGCCAACTGCAGAATGCTTGCCTGTTTTTGAGAACGATTTGTAAGATTCCTATTTAGATCTGTGTAGAATATTTAATTAATATACAACATTCGTCCTTTCGGGCTGAATTTACAACAAAAACTCAGAAAGTTGGAACATATTAAACAATGAAATACAAATTTAAGGACTTCGTAAAGCATAAATTTTCGAAAAAAAAAAACAAATCTTGGCATACGTGTAAAGAGAAAAAAAAAGAAAAAAAAGAAAGAAAATGTCTGTCGTCAGCTAATGCAAGCCAAAGCATAAATCTCACGTTTCACAGCGAAGGTTGAACGCAGGATATCCTTGCAGCAGCAGCAGCAGCAGAAGACTATCTTTGCTCGGTCAAAGTCAATGACCGTGTGGCTAAAAATTGTTGGGTTTTTTCTTTCATTCCGCCGTAAGTGAAAGCGCCACAACCGCCATTTCCATGTTCAATTTCCACTGCCAACGCCATTTTATTTTAATTTTTTTCTTTCTTTTTGTCTAACCGCCAGTTTTTGTGCAATGATGCTTCTCGCTTTTTTTCTTTTCGTTGTTGCTCGTTGACTCACTTAATTTCTGCACTTGTACACACTGGCAGATATTTGTATATCCTGTTTTTTTTTTTTTTTGTAATGCTATATCCTTTTGCTGGCTGCATTTGTTCCATTTTGCCAAATATTTTCCATGCTATTTCTTATGCTATGCTACGCGCAAAGTACAAGAAAATGGCCGACAGCTGAAAAATCGTTTCATGCTTTATGCCATTTCACGTTCGTTCGTCTCGTCTCGTCTTAAGCTGAGCCTTGGCGCGTATGCCATATGTAGTTCAACTAGTCCTGTCTGAGCGCATCGTTGTCTTCGCAGCATGTGTTCGCCCGGAAGCACAACGTGGCAGCGAATGAACTTCTTCTTCGTCTTCTTCTTCTTCTTGCTGTTGTTACTGTAAAAAGTTTATCCGAAAAAGAATACACTTAGAAGGACAAAAAAAAAATGTATTTCTTCATCCTTACCACCAAATGATGCAATGAAGTTATTTCCGCTGAGATTTTGTCTGATTTTTTAAACACTTCGTAGTACTTAGTTAGCAAAGGGTGCTAACAGTTAGTTGTTTAGTTTGTAACACATTGCAGGCGGCTTCGGAAATCTTCAACTAAATGGAACTAGTCCCTCCTCAATATAAAAATGTATTCCCTTTAATGCAGAGAAGATTGTGATCCAACAGAAGTTAGTAACTCAGAAGCACTGAATAGTTTCGAGTGGGTCAAGCCAGTCTCGCTGCTAATTGGTGTCCAAGAACCACCGAATCAGAATGGTGTCACAATGGATGCCTAGCTCGCTTGCAGTTCCAACATGGCTTAAGCGCGCTGCATTGGAAGCTTAGTCGTCGGTTTGATTTGTAGTATTTGCCAGAAGAAGACTATCGGAGAGCCTTGACTTTGAAGAATTTTGATATTTTGTAGCGATATGTTCTATAAAAGTTTGGAGACCCGCTAAAGATTAGGTGAGTGGATCTAGTCATGTCTTTATTTTGCATCTTGGAACTTTTTTTCTCCGCATGTTCAATCTTCTGTCTTTAATCTTTAAATACTGCAAGAGGGATGTTAACTCATCTCATTAGGAATATGGTAAGCGAACATAAAATTGAAGGAGGAACAAATTTCTCAATAAGCCCTCATATTCTCTGCTATATTCTGCTTCTTCTTCTAGATATTTAGATTAGGAAATTATAACAAAAAAAAAATTAATACAGAAGGAGCACACTTTAGTGAGCTTCCTATTGTAGTTAGAGATGAAACTTTGAATAACTTAAATCTGCAGGCAAACATATAAACTTTGAGGGATCTGGAAACAAACGAAACAATACTAGGTCTCAATCATCAATCAGGCATGTAAATGCTGAGCTGAAGGAGTTACAGATACTTAGTTGAGACGTCTACAAAATGGCATATGGAGATGACTTTTCCACAGCACTCAAAGACTTCGCTAACTGCAAATAAGATGAAGAATTTTAGTTACATCGCTATGACGTTCCATTTTCGTAGACCACTGTATTTCTTATCATTCAAAACGCTGTGAAGGTTGGTTTAACAATTCGGCACCAGTTCGGCATGTTTTCAAAATTGATGTCAATGGCAGATGCTAAAGATTTCAACTTAGTGAGTGAAACAGAAGGGGGTTCTTAGATTCACCGAGCAAATGCATGCAGCTCTTGCTAGAATTCAACAGGGTAGTGCTTTGGAACATGCACAGTTACAGAGGAGAAGAACAAAAATCCATCCAAGATGCTACTTGCAAAATTTTCCATTGGTGCAAGTATGGAGCCGCAAATAAACTTCGATGGTTCAAACCTCATGAAAGTAGGTTGACACTCAGTGAGCATATGACTTAATATTAATCGTGTCAAATTATGAAAGCTTGCCTGGCTTCTTAATTGGAGATGTAAACATTGAAATCATTGCCGCAACATGGAATAAGTGTAACACCTTCCAGTATAATGTTTGTGTGGGGCCGCAAATAAACTTCGAGGGTCCAAGGCTCATGAAAGGAGGTTGACACTCAACGAGCATATGACTTAATATTAGTCGTGTCAAATTATGAAAGCTTGCCTGGCTTCTTAATTGGAGATGTAATTGAATTGAAATCATTGCCGCAACATGGAATAAATGTAACACCTTCCAGTATAATGTTTGATGCATAACCTCAATTTGCCTACCGGCGAGAAGCAAACTTACTTCAACTCTTGCAGCTCTACATGGAGGATCTTTTGGTCAATACAGAAATTCTTCGTTTAGTTTAGATTACCAAAGAAGAGTTTGATGCTTCGTGAGGCCAAGCATAAAGTTCTTGAAGTAGTTTATTTGGATTCGTGTTCATTTGTTGTAGTTTGTCAGTAGCTGATTGTGAGGCCTTTACTTATTTTAATTGTGCTATGGTGTTTGCTCCACGACACCCCGTTTCTGTGTCTTACTATCCTTGTCTTGCTTATTCTGATAATGATGCTACCTAGAGTCTAGTTATCTTCCGTCTAAGTCATAGACGGAAGGTAACTTTGCTCAATCAACTGTTTACCTTAGCATGTTCAGGTGCTGGTGTCCCCTAAGGCAGCACCTGTATGCGGTTGATCTTCCTAATGACTCTAATGTCATAAATATAAACGTAATGCCATCGAAGATGCTAGTCGCCACAATATCTGTATCTACTACAGATCAGAATGCGCGAAAGAGGCAGCTAACAGTGTGAAGAGTACCTCCATGATGTATAGTCTGCGAGGCAACACACCATCAATGAATTTCAATAATGAACCACAGTCTGACAAGGGCTTCAACTTGAGTGAAAGCTCACTGTAATTCAGCTTCAAAATAAAGAAGATACTGTGCCTATTTAGCTCTCGAACAAACTCTTCCTGTCCTTCAGTACAGTTTCCAACTCCTTTGCTATTGGGAAATTCGTTTGCAGCGTATTTGGTATTCGACACCATCGAAACTAAACACATTCCTGTTCTAGTTTTTTTAATACAACTCGCAACCGACATATGCAATCATTGATTGACAGACAGATTCTTTTAGACAACAGACAGATAGACGGACAGACAGACGGACAGACAGTTGAATGTGGTTTTAATCTGTTTGTAATTTGAAATGTTGTTCGTTAAGTTATTATTTACTTCTTTGTATAAATTGAGGCAATACTTCAATTGGAACATAATTTATTTTGTTGCTTTTCATTTAACAAGAATTCAAATCAGTTGCCATGAAAAAGCTATGCAATCTCCTATAAAGTTTATTTTCCAATTTATCGAACGAAAAAAAATTCAATTTGTTACAATGCAACACCGGACAGACAGACAGACAGACAGACAGACGAACAGCAGCAATGAACGTAAGCAGGACATTGACAAATGCAGTCAAAGGCATAAAAAGACAGACAGCACCTTCAAGCGGAAACGTTTTGCGGAAGCGGAAACAAAGGTGCTAAGATGGCAGCATGTTGCTAAACAAATAGTTGCATAGAGTGAGAAAGAGGTGTGAAAGAGTAAAAGCAAATGGATATGCAGCATATTTACTCGGAATGCACAAGCGAGAGGGTAGACTTAAATCTCCCATAACAATAATATAATCTTTCAACCCACTCAAATGTAAATATTGCACAAAGATTTGGCGAAAAACTGTCTGGCAACTCAGTTTAGTTGCCTTAGATATTGCGCGCTGTACCCTTGCTGAGATTTAAATTTAAGCGCAACCAAATGTGTTGAAGTCGTATGTAAAATTCAGAAAAATTGTGTAATTCGTTTAAAAGCTTTTAACACAAATTTCATGAAAACTGTTCAACAAGTTAAATGAATCAAATTAATTTAAATTTTCATTAAAAAAAAAAAACACAAAAACACAAAAAAAAAGGGAACTTGTTCAAATTTAAACAACAAATGCCAGCAAACACAACGCCAGACAACATCACACCCTGCATATGGGCAGCTTTAATGCGGAAAACATGTTTACGCCGACAGCAAGGACATTACTATGAATTTTTATACGATACACATACAATGGCTAAGCCCCCGAAGGGATGTCGTCCTATGCCGTCCATTGTGACGTGACGCCCGCTTGACATTGTCGTCGCAGTACGATGTAGTCCTCCATGTTGTCATTGAATGACAAACAGTCGATTTGTGTCTGACAAAATGTTTGCAGACGGGCGGGCGTCTATATTTTTTATATAACATTTATTTTTTTTTTTTAACAAATTCAGCATGAATCAGCAATGCATGAGTTTGTATAGAAATTGGAGATACTACTTCAAGAATTTATAGAATTTATTATTTTTTTTTATTAAGTTAAAAATATAATCCTATTAGCAGTAAGTGACTCGCTTCACCTTTTCGATAACAATTATTTGTTGTCCGAAATTCAGTTAAGTTCTTAAGTTGGCCTTTTAACAATGAAATTAGTAAAGCCCGGCGAGTTAGTCTAAAACACTAAACACTGTTGACAAGCTGTAATTTTATTTTATTTTGTCGAAGCACAAAGTCGACGCACTAAAAGCTAAAGTTAAGTGAAACTCTGTCTGTCTGTCGCATTGTGCAAAGTATTTAGAAAGTTGTACGAGGTTTGTTAAAAAAAAAAAAAAAAAAAGCATTAAATTTGAAATTTTTGACAGCAACACACGAGCAGTGCCCCGCTACTGGCACCCTCTATATTAGAAATTTAATTTTTCACTTATTTCCATTAATTTGGTAATTAATTTTCAGTTCAACCAACACAGTAGCTGGGCACACTTTTTGGAGTGTCGATTTTCGAGACTTATACTAGATCTAGAACTTCCAAAACTTCGTTTGGAATTCTTGTTAGGTTTCGAACTCAGCTTTCAAACGAATGATGGTACGTTTACTACCGTTGAATAATTTCTATACTCTGGCATATCTGTAGTGAAAAGTTTATAAAGAATAGAACCTAACACATACTTCCTTGTGGTGTGAACTTGGGATGTTGATGCCTAATAAAATATGTCATTAGCATCCAGATCGGAACATTAAAAGAGTTGGCGTTCCTAAAAATAAAATCAAGTACGTTCATATATATCTGTCTGTCTGTCGATATGAACAAGTAGAACATGTAGAATACAAAAGATTGAACATTGAAGTTTGGATATTTAATGTCATTTACTTCTGCTTCAGTTGGATAGTATTTAATGTATGTATAAACCCCCCTCTATGTAGTACAAACTTGTGCCAGAACTTTTTACCTACGTGGAATATTTTCGACGAAAGTTGAAAGCAAGCAACGTTAAATACTCAGCATTGGTTTAAGATAAGCAAGTAATATTTTTTTCGATATTATCTAAAATTTTGGGTACTCCTCCATTATTAACCATTGCGTTCTCATGTCATAATCTGGAGAATTTTTATTTTCTATTTTTTCAAGTTGATCTTTTATTTCACGATTTGATACAAGTTATCTCACTTGTTCGTTATCGTAAGAGGTCGTTAAATTTACGATCGCGCAGAAAAAAAGAGTCTGACTTTAAGATATTCATTTCCAAAACTATAAGAAGCAATTGTTATTCAATCGAAAATCTGGATGACCTTCAAATCAGTTACTTAAAATAGTTAATAAATGTTTTTTCAACAAACCTCGTACAGGACATTTATAGTGTGGTCCTTGTGGCAGATTTTGCGCTGCCGGTAAACGAAAATAGAAAGACAAATGCACACAAAATGGACTAAATGAAACAGCGCACATGGTGTTGTGTAGTATTACTTATTTATATATATATATATATATATATATATATTGAGAGACACAATCTTGGTGGTCACCATACAGCTTGAGTGCCCTTCCTGCCTGCCGTGACACCGACCTAGACTGATACACTAATGGCGTTAATAGGCTTAAGTATGTTGCTCTTCTCTGTAAATATATTTTTTTTTTTTGACGTTTCATACAATTGTACTCAACGAATTTTTTTATTATGACAAAATGCATTCGAATTTCAGTTGAATGCCTTCAAGAGACTCTTAAAAAGCTTTATTTCATGACAGTTGAAATTTTACAACACGAAATACAGGACCGATAACTGGTCGTTAAAAGCTAATGTTGAAATTTTACAAACGCCAACAACCCGTTACAAGTGGCAATGAAACAGTTATCAATATCGAAAAAAATGGTATTTTATATTCTGTATATTAATAAAAATGATGAATCTGAAGCTCAGAGCTATCCAATGGTACCCATGTCATATGCAAGTCACCATAAGCCTTCAAACAAAATTTTTCAAAATCTGCAAAAATTGTATGCATCAAAGAACAAGTGAATTTTTTTCATAGGGGGTTGTTAGGGTTAACGGTACATCGTTCCTATGAAACATGGGTATAAAATGGTTAGCTGAAATTTAGACCTATCCAATGGTACCCATGTCATATGCAAGTCACCATAAGCCTTCAAACAAAATTTTTCAAAGTCTGCAAAAATTGTATGCATCAAAGAACAAGTGCATTTCTTTCATAGGGGGTTGTTAGGGTTAACGGTACGTCGTTCCTATGAAATATGGGGGTAAAATGGTTAGCTGAAATTTAGACCTATCCAACGGTATCCATGTCATATGCAAGTCACCATAAGCCTTCAAACAAAATTTTTTAAAATCTGCAAAAATTGTATGCATCAAAGAACAAGTGCATTTTTTTCATAGGGGGTTGTTAGGGTTAAGGGTACATCGTTCCTATGAAACATGGGGGTAAAATAGATAGCCGAAGCTTAGACCTATCCAATAATACCCATGTCATATGCAAGTCACCATAAGCCTTCAAACAAAAATTTTCAAAATCTGCAAAAATTGTATTCTTCAAAGAACAAGTGCATTTTTTCCATAGGGGGTTGTTAGGGTTAAGGGTACGTCGTTCCTATGAATCATAGGTGTAAAATGGTTAGCTGAAATTTAGACCTATGCAATGGTATCCATGTCATATGCAAGTCACCATAAGCCTTCAAACAAAATTTTTCAAAATCTGCAAAAATTGTATGCATCAAAGAACAAGTGAATTTTTTTCATAGGGGGTTGTTAACTCCACGCTAATATTCCGCCGGTGCTATGTCCTACACGCACCTCGATTCCGCTAGTGCTAGCAACTACGGTTGCCTCGATTCCGTCGGTGCAGAAACTACGGCACAGACTACGATTGCCTCGTTTCCGCCAACACTAATTTCTACTCGCAACTCGATTCCGCCGCCGCTATTGTCTACGCGCACCTCGATTCCGCCGGCACGAATGTGTACTCGCACCTCGATTCCGCCGGTGCACAAGCTACGATGGTCTCGATTCCGCCGGCACAAATGTCTACTCGCAGCACGATTCCGCCGGTGCACAAACTATGGTACAAACTATGGTTGTCTCGATTCCGCCGGCACTCCTTTTTGACTCTGTGTTCGATTGCTTTTTCTCTGGCTATCTCTGCGCCTTTGAAGGTGCTGTAGGAACCTCTTAAATCTTGCTCTCCGCTCAGTAATCTCTCCCAGAGCCTCCAGGTTCTCCAAGTTCGTGCCAGTACTGTGTGGTACGATCGCATTCTTTTTGCTGTGACGCAGTTTGGACAGTTTCAGCCGGAATCTTGGCTTGTGCTTGACGCACTTCCCTGGTTGTATTTCCCACCTTTTTGATGCTTTTCGGAGTGAATCTATACATAAAATCCTGTCGGCGAGTTTAGCAGCTACAGTGTCCTGCATTCATTTATTAATATTTTGTATTCGGTGTTCCCACAAGTGTAGAGGTGATGAGGTCCGACGTTTCATAGCCCTCCCAGTGTCTACTCTCCGCGCCGACCAAGTAACGGAGTTTTTCTTTAAGTTTCTTTAAATCCTTGAACAACAATGAAGCAGTACAGTGTCAAGATACTTTGTTATACAACTTTTAAAATAATTTCAAACAATTTCCGTTTTTTTCTTTCAAAAAATAAAATAGGATCCGATGTGTTCTAATGGTGTCAGGAATGAGGGCAATACATCGAATCAGAGACGATACATATGTAAGTCCTTTTTTCAAATACTTCTTGCATAATTATCCAAAATCTTCTTTTTCTAGGTTTTCCGACAACAGCAGTTAAATGTAACCGACTATGTGGTCGATGAATACACAAATACTCGTGGTGGAGCAAAGATGGAAACCATGGTGAATCTGTCTATTAGCAAAACTTTTCAATATGAAGTATTCGCAGAGAGCAGCAACACGCCGACGGAGAAACAGATTTAGCAAGCCATTTGCAATCAAAAATAAAAAGCAGAAGAAGTCAGTGCAGCGCAGATAGGCCAAAGAACGCAAAGATTCCAGTCATTGGGAGTGCTTTCATTGGACCATATCTTTCATAAAATTTGGTGCATCCTCCAAACCAACTCTTCGCCGCCGATCTTAAATAACTCAGCTGGCAGCCCATCTGAGCCTTGAAACCTTTTGTCCGACGCTTGACCTTTTGTTAGAATTTTTGAGCTTCATTTCACGTCATGTCTCAACATCCTTAAACTCAGGCGGGAGTTCTTGTTCCTTTTTCTTGCGTCTGAAAAGGCGTTTCTCCTCTCTCCGATTCTTACGATATCCTTCTCTAACAGCTCGCGTTGCTCCCGACTGCAGAGTTCGCTGATATGAAGCGTTCTTCTCTGCAGTAGCATTGCGATACTCCTCGTCGTACCAAGAAGTCTTCACAGGTTTTGTATAACCAATGATGATGCTTGACAGCTCTATCCATGGAGCGGGTGATATGTTTCCACTGCTCACATATATCTCCAGAAGACGGAGAGGTTTCCCGGAGCAGTTGGGAGAGTGTGTTTGAAACGGCTGCGGCGGTCTGTTCTGATTGCAGCTTGCCGACGTCTAGCTTTCGTTGCATGTTGGAACGTGCGGCGTGCACTACGCTGAGCCTAATGCGTACCTTGGCTGCGACAAGATAGTGGTCCGAGTCAATGTTGGGACCACGTAACGTCAGCACGTCGAACTCCCTCGTTGCGTGCCTTCCGTCAATCAGAACATGATCAATTTGGTTGCGTGTTATTTGAGCTGGACTCAGCCATGTAGCCTTGGATTTCTTGGATTGCGGTGATGTCAGCCTTGCATCTTTCGAGGACATCAACCAGCTTACTTGATTCATGCTACAGCGATTTCGTATATAGCTACACGGTTACGTGATAAAGATTATTTTATAGTTATGGGAGATTTTATTCAACCCGCTATAAAATGGTCTATGAGTGATGATTCTTCCATTTTAATGGTGCCAGAAGACACCATGTACTTTTTCATGTCCTTCTGTAGACTTATTCCACGGTAGTTGGCGCAGATAGGACGGAGAACACTTAGATTCCAATCGTTGGGTATGCGTTTACCAGTTGTTGCATATTTAAGCTGCTTTCCTATCGATACTCCATGGAAAATAGTTTAAATGAAGTCCTTTTTGAAAAGATGTAAAGCAAGAAATTCACCAAGCATACTTTTATAGTTGGTCACTTCATTTTGCATCTTAAAGTCCCACAGCTATTTAGAAGTTTTAACGATGCACAGCAATAAACTCACAGTTAGTTAAAATTGAGTAACGGAATAACGAGAACGATAAACCACAGTAAAAAGGATAACGCGCATAAGCCGCATAAGGCTCAGCATGTCCATTTTGTTGCTGTTGCTCAGTTGGGTCGGCTGTGCACCATTTTGTGGCGCCAGCGATGCCGTTTCCGTTTCCGCCGTCACCGCCACTGCCGCCGCCGCCTACGCTGCCATCATTTGCTCTTGTTGTGATTCAATAGAGCAACAAAGCAAAGCAACAAAATGAATTCAAAGAAAAGAAAATGGCCGCAATGAACAAGCGTGATGGCAAAATGGCGGCAGCGACTCTAGTATCTCTGTTTTTATTTACATGTACACATATAGTGAAGCATGCCTGAGAAATTGGTTGCACATATTTTTTTTTCTCCTCTCTTTTAAACTATTTTATTTATTATATTTTTACTGTTTCATTTTTTTCCTCCTACCCCACCCCCGCCATACAAATTATTATTCTACAATTTGTTCTGTGAGTTGTTCATGTTGATGCTGATTCGGTTGCTGCTGCTGCTACGACGACTTCCGCTCAGTGCACTCGTAGACTGAACAGCAGCAGCGCATCCTTACCATGGATTTTATCTAATATTTATTAGTGTAGATATTTCATTTCGGCTAAATCTCTCAGATGCGATGGACAACCAAAGCGTTTATGTACTAAAACACAATGAAAAAAAAATTTAAAAAAAAAAAAAATTAAATGAAATCAAACAAGTTTAATTTTGAGCACGCTTGAACCGAAACTTTAATACGCTGATGACATGAAATCATGCCTGAAATCTTTCTTGGTAACAAAGGGCTCGCAAGGTTCCTTTCTGCCGTGATGGTTACTCTTTGATTCCAAAGCCGTCCCCGTTTTCGTCACGGTCTGCAGAGAAAAACACAGCAATTGAACGTTCGTTTCTGGAAAAAAAAAACCCTCAAAGTAAGCACAGCTCTACTTTACCGACTTACCGACTTTCCCTACCGAGCCTAAAGAAGTTTCATTTTAAAATAAAACAAAAAGATGTGTTCGCCAGTCGGGTTTGGTTTATTTTATCGTTACCTGAAAACAGTTTCCCAATTAAAAATGATTTAAGGCTACTAAAATACGGCGTTGGTATGTGTATTCTGATCTTTAACAACAGATCCTTTTGCTTAACATCCAAGAAGAATGTAATGAACGACTTTATGGACAGAGATATAGCCTTCTAATAATAATATTATCGTATTCTGGCGCTTTCTGCGGTTTAGGTGTCTTGCCAGGTCGTATTTTAAATATTGGAGAACAGGTGTTAAATCAACATCAGCAGATGAGGCCAAATCGAAGGATTTAAACCGGTTTTTTAGATTGTCAGCTTCCTCACCGTTAGAGCGGCATCATCTATCGTTCTGCATTCGGTTAAATGTGTTCCGTAATGGTTATCTATTGGAACTTCTGATAAACCTCCACATATTGCATCGATGGGGTTTGACTGAATCCGTATTGCAACTCGTTTTCACGCAATTTTCCAAACATCTAGATAGAACTTCAGGAGTTACATGCGCCTGATGCAAAGATCTAGGCGGAGGACACTGCTTCAGTGAAGTAGAACTAGCAGCATTGTATATATTCCGTAGAAATAATTCGAAAGATTGTATCTCCACGTTGAGTATTTATAGCTGATCCAGTTTTAACCGAAAGCGTTCCATATTTGCATGCTACGGCAAGATCTTCTGATTTGCATCTAAAAAAACTTCTGACATAAATATCTGAACTGATGTCGTACAATAATGCTGAAGCTGGGACTTACTATACTTCCCTGAGAAACAGCACTGCACAGTAGCCAAAGTCATCGAAAAAGAAGTTCCCAAGTTCTCAATGAACGATGAGCTTTAGCCGGAATTATGAATCGTAACAATTTGTGCATTTTTTCAAAGTTTTAGAAAGAGCCCAGCCCAGTAGAGTAACGCTTGAACGGTAACACTCTTTCAGAGTTCTGTTGGGGCCTTGCTTTTCTACAGCACTTTGATGTAGGACTGCATCTCCTTGAGAGCTGTGAGTACCAGCTGTCTAGAACTGCCCAGTACTCGTTTCCTACAACTACCGGAGGTGGAGTAAAATGGTGCAACCTAGTCTAATCTCCTGGGGGAATTTGGCACAGCTTCCAACTATTTTGCAAGTAGAGAACTTTGGTGATGTTTTCTTCTAATATCGCTTCGCAAGAGAGAATATTCCGTAAACACGTTCGAAAAGCCAATTTGTGACGCTTTTGAATAATCTTCAGGGCATTAACGTGCGAACGTACTGTCTTCTGACTCGCCTTTGGTTTAGAAGAAACACCTCAGTGGTTTGGTTAATACTCATCAATCGAGTGCGTTTTTTATGAGGGCTAGTATATACACATCGTTCTCTAACTCCTCCGGCTGTATAATCTCAAGGTTCATGTTCAGCGTGCTTTCCAGTTGCTTCGACCACGAAGGTGAGAGCATCGAATAAGTTGGTACTATTTTCTGCTGCTCAGCACATCGACTTAGCGCTTGGTGTGTTGCGGCTTGACATTGGGAAAGTGGTTAGGGTGGCCAGTGTCTAAAATTTGTGCCTGCCAAAAGCCCGATGTTTGGTGTTAAAGTCTTAAATAACTTTCCTTCAAGGCTGCTGAAAAACTGATCAGTATCCGCTTTAAGCCAGCAGTAGAGTGAGGAGGAGCATAGCTGAATGGTGAACATTTGTAGCCGGACTTGTCTCACAGGTGCTGCAATTTGAAATAGCTGAACTCTTGTCTTACCAAGACAACTGCTTATGTATTGTGTGTCCTGGGATCAAGTTAGAAGATAGAAATAATAGATGCACTTTACTTTTTTCTTCCGTTTGAACTTCTTCTTCTTTTTCTACTGAGTTATGAGTTTTACCTTCCATGTGCCACACAAACTCATTTTCAAACAGTTTATGCTCATTTATACTCATTGTAGTGTATACTATTCAAAGCAAAGTACTGAAGCAAAAGAAGAAACGAAAAAAAAAAAAAGAAGGAGTTAAACATTTTGCAGACTTTTGTGTCAGCACTTTGTTTTGTTTCACAGTTTTACTTCTATACTTCTTCTTCCATACTCCCTTGCAAAATTCTTCAGTGTTGCAAAGCAAATTGCTGTAATCTATTTTCAGGCGCATCAGCTGTTTCCGCCGCCGCCATAGTGCTCCTCCATGGCAGTGCAGTTCCATTACTTCGCATATTTCGGTCTCGCGCGCTTCGCTTTGTTATCAAATGTAATGCATTTTTATTAGATTTCCGCTTGTGAAAGCGGATTTACATTTTTTTGTATTCGCCTGCTCTGTATTTCGTATGGTATCTCCCATTTTTTTTCACCCCTTTTTTTTTTTTTTTTGTTTTGCATTGCTTTTGCTTCTGAATGATTAATGAGTCATGGAGCGTGAAAGAGTTTCGAGTTCGAGTTTTATTTTTATTTTTGGTTTTTGCGCGTATTTTTTTTTTCCAGTCGCCAGCTAAGAGACGACAAACGACGACGCATTCATCGAAATTGTTCGGTTTTGTGGTTACTTTAAGCCGATTTTATGATGTTTGAGTGTGAATTGATTGTTGAAAATTGTCACAAGTTGCCAGCAAATTACACTTTTAAAGGATTTAATTGGTTTAATTGTTCTCATGTGTCAGAGTTGCAATATGAATGTCATCTTCATCAACTGCTGTGACTGAGCTAGGCTAGCTGTAGGCATGCTGAAACACTGCAGTGGGGTAAAGGAGGCTCTTTAGTTTGCTGAGAAGACCACAATGACACATCCGGTCAAAAACTTGCTGAACATCCATAAACGAAGCCACAAAATATTGCTTACGGTGAAGTTGTTTGGGTTTCTCTGGGTAACGCTTTCTAGCTCTAGAACCCGGCTCAAAAGTACGCTTTTTCGACCATCTCACCTAGAGCGGAAGGGGAACTAATCGGCCTTTATAATTTAATTTTCTGGCCGAAATGCTAAAGAGTTAGACTAGATTGTTACCCAAATTTCTTAGCCTTCAGCTATCTAAATTGCTACGTTATCTCCTGCATTTGAAGCATTTGAATCAATCCCCTCGTGTCGCCTGATGTAAGAACAAACGGTATAAATCTGCTATCCAAATCTGCCTTCTCCTGACTAGAATAGCACTAGTTGCCTGTAGAATCCTTGATTAGAACGATTTCTTAAAACGATTCTTTCAGATTGGATGATTCATCAGGAACAGCACTGACCAAAAAGTTACCAATCTGGGCACGAACGTCATTCGGCAAACTCTCGTCTAATCCTGTTAGGTGATTTGAAGAGAGTACAAATAGCGTTTCAGCAGAAAGCCTATTGCGGTCTAAGGCGGTCGGCACGTGTTATCTGTTCTTCCAGTGGAACTTCTTGCAGACGTTTTTCTCTGGGTTGTCGTTGTCCTTATGGTACTCCAACTAGGATATTTTGCGTAGAAATCACAATCCAATGTTTCCGAAATTAGAAATATCTGCTTAAAATCCGAGCTTAAACAAGGCTTCTGAGTTGGAAGATGCAACGATGCAACTGCTACGACTTGTCTCGACGAGCCAAGAACTTCCAAATAAGTAATCAAAGTAAATATATTCATGCAGAAATAAATGAAGCAATTATTTTCGTTTCGAAAAATTCAATAATTCATTCGAATGTTTCGAATATTCGAATGCATTCAGTTGTCGCTCGTTTGTGAAATCAATGAAGTCTTAAATTCATTTGAGACTGTTTTTTGTGCATATATGCCTATCTCTATTATACACATATTTTACAGCTCTTGACAGTACTTCATAAAAGTATGCGCACTCTTTAATAAACAATATATTGCTCCTTTAAAAGCATTACACATCCTTTTAGCCTGTCTGCATAATTTTCTACCCTTTTTAATATATTAAAATGTGTAATTTAATTCAGTTATTAAATTTCTCATACTCTACAAATCATGGCTCATCAAAGTACTGCTGTTGTGTCCTGGTGCAAAATGAAAAAAAAATAAAGGATACACACATACTATATACTACATACATACATATACATGCCAATAGTTAATTTTCTTTATATATGCAATTATTTTAAAAGCCTCTTGACGCATATTTCGCACCACACACAGACACAACAATCTCTGCTGCTTGGCTGTTGTAAAAGGATTTTCTATGAAGTATATGAATGAGTGAGTAGGTCTAGCCACATATATTCCACCAGGCAATGGCATCATTTGTGGGTTTTGTTGGTTGCAACAGCCGGACGGACGGACAGACAGACGGACTTACGTACAAGTACGATCCGGGTAGAACATCAAATATAACCGCATGCTACTGATGAGGGTCAATTGTCCATTAATGTGCTTGCGACAACACTCGCACTCGCACTTGCACTCATATATGTTTGTGTTTCTTGTCATGTGTATGTGTCTGTGTCTGTGCCTATCCCACACCCAAAATCTATGCTGCCCTTTGACCCCAAGTGCCTTTGTTTGACATTTTGCAACGTTCTTTGTCACGAACGAACTTCATTTCTGTCACCACAAAATTATGCGAGCATTGCTTTTACTATATAAATGAGTATCTCCATCTCCATCTCCAGCTCTCTATGTGTGGCTGTGTGTGTGTGTGTGTTTACAAATCCCCAACCAACTCTCACACCATGCCACATGGTTCATCTATTGCATAATTATTTGTTGATTATGTAAATTTTGTGTTGTTCTCGTGTGGTTTTGTATTCACCAGGACGAAGCAGCAGCATCCTTTTCTTCACTACAACTTTAGCATGCTTAGAAGCCTTGATGTATGCTACTTTTTTGTACCCTTTATAATTAGGGAAGTTCATCTGACGTTCAATAGACTTCTTTTTAGTATTTCTTTTAAGCTTCATTAGACAGATTTTAGCGCAGAAGTTTCCTGCTATTAAACGTTCTTCCATACTATATATATATATATATGATCTGTAGTATACTAAAACTTCGTTTTGATCGAATTTAAATTTTTGCTTGTTTATACTTGTGTCTGTGTGTGTGTGTGTGTGCACATGCCATATTTATACACTACACTGTCCACATTTATAATAATGTGCGGTTTTAAAGAGTTTATTAATGGTTCTCCATCTGACAGTTGTCGCATTGTCGACTTGAAATTGATAGTTGGCTGCTTCATATTTTGACTTCATGGGATTATTTATTAATGCTTATTGTCAACGAGACGTTTGTAATGTCCTTTTTCTTCAAATACATGCATCAGAATTCTTATTCTTCTTCATACAGGATGGCAATTGAGTCTAACATTGGATTTAACTCCATTAATGGATGAAGTTTAGCTTAGCACGAAACTTCGCAGAAAAATTGTGTGGTATAACCCACATGCCGAAATTCTCAGCTACTACAATTCTTTAATAGGGGTGTTCTTATTTTGGAAAGTAAACTATTTTAGTTTTAACCGAACGGGTTTGAAGAGCGCATCTCCAATTAGTCGAAGTCCTCAGCGCATTATTCTTGAAGACATACCAGAAATTAAAGGACTACAGAACAGATTGTTCATAAGTCTTTATAGGTTTATAGAGAGTTCCGACTTTAGTCGATTAATCGTCTTTAAGGCATGAACGGAGAATCTAATCAGGGAGTTCGAAAGCCATACCAAGCAGCTGAGTAATTGGAAAATTTTGCAGTTGGTGAATACAAGACTCTTAAAACTCAACTCAAAATAAAAAAAAAGAATTTCATACCAAATAGATCACCACCGAGTTGAGTAACGCCAAATAGCATACTAGCAAATGGACCACCTCTAAGGTGACTGCAATTAAATTTACTTCTTGCAAGTAGATCTTCACCAAATGAATAATCACTTAGTGCACCACCACCGAGTGGGCTACCGCCAAATAGAACTATTTCCTAATGAACAACCGCTAAACAATCAAACATAAAATGGACCACCATCCGGTAAATCTCCACCAAATAAACAAACACTTAGTGCACCTCTATCAAATGAACATACACTAAGTGGATCACCACCGACAGAACCACCCCTGAATGAGCAACCACAGCTTGAAAAACCACCGAGTAAACCTCCACTAAATGAACAACCATTTACTGAACTTGCACCAAATGTACCACCGCCACCAGCAAATGATACTCCACCAAATGAAATCCTCTAGTTGGACCTCCACCAAATGAACGTTCACTTGTTGGAACTGCACTAAAATCTACATACGCTCAGTGGCCCTCCACCAAGTGAACTTCCATCAAATAACATGCACTTAGTGGACCTCCATCGATAAGACCTCCACTAAAAAAGAATTCACTTAGTGGGACTCCAACAAATGAACAACCAATTAGTGAATCTCTACCAAATAAACATATACTTAGAGGACCTCCATTAAGTGGACTTCGACCCAATGCTGCTATCCAAACTGTCATCCATTAAGTGAACCTCCACCAATTCGACCACCACCAAATGAACATCCACTAAGTGAACCTCCACCAAATGAACATCTATTTAGTAAAGCTCTACCAAATTAACATACACTTAGTGGACCTACACCACTTAGGGTATCTCCTCTGAGTGTACGTTCACAAAATAGCAACTACTTAATGGACCTCCATCAAATAGTATGCTCTATCATTAGACCTCCACTAAATAAACATCCACTAAGTGGACCTCCACCAAATGAACAACCAATTAGTCAACCTCCACCAAAAAAAAACATATACTTAGGGCACTTCTACTAAGTGGACTTCTACCAAATTAACATCCATTTAGTGGACCTCCACCAATTGGACCACCACTAAATGAACATCCACTTAGTGGACCTCCACCAAATGAACAACCAATTAGTCAACCTCCACCAAATAAACATATACTTAGAGGACCTCCATTAAGTGGACTTCGACCAAATTAACAACCATTTAGTGGAACTCCACCAATTGGACCACCACTAAATGAACATCTAATTTGTTAACCTCCACATAATGAACAACTATCCGACTGGACTTTCACTTCCTATTTAGAGGACCTCTACCCAAATGAACATATATTTAGAGGACCTCTACCAAAAGAACAAACACTTAACGGAGTAGCATTAAATAAATAAATAATTAGTTTTTGAGAAATTTCTTGAGAAAGTCCATTAAAATTGTCGCAAATATACCACAGGAAAATCTCCCAGAACAGTGGTAATGGGTATTGGCTAGCGCACTTAACTGAGAAATTTATTGAAGTAGCAATACATATCTACAACATTAATAGGTACTCGTAATAAATATATCGGTTGAAACCATCGATCCAAAGAGCATATCTTCTTTAAGTGTAAAATTTTGTAGATTTTGGCGAAGGGAGAAAGCAAAGCAAACGAAGGAAAGCGAGAAGGTAGCATTGAACAATACAGCAAATAACACAAACTTTTGATCCCTCTAAGTTTCTTGGTCTCTTTTATTCATTTCGTAAGCCAATATATTTCTTTCTCTGCATTTGTTGTTGATCGTTTTCAAGCTAACTAATCGAGCGATCGATAATAAAAAGCTTTATTACTATTGACTAGCAGAAAGTTTCGGAGTTTTATTAGAATATATTCAATCAGCAAAGGGTTCGGAGAGGTTCCTTTCTACACTGACAAAGGAAAGAAAATGTGAAAAAGTTCTTCGTATTTTTGTATTCATATATAGTTCCCTTCCTTTGCGATTTCTAAGCTTTAAGAGACACCATTAGCTCTATTATCGGAATGATTTGCAACTATTGGATCATATCCATGAATTAAATAACGCATACTTGAGCGCCTCTTTGGGATTTAAAAGTAAATTTGTCTTTCAAAAGAATTTTGGACAGAAAATTTAGAATACCCTATACATATTATTATCGGTGGAGGCTTTGGATAAGTATTTCACTCAGTCGATTCCTCTTTGTCTTTTCCTATTTTTTCTTCAGAATTTCTTACAATTTCAATTTAAAATAGGAACAAACCTATTTTCAAGATTTATATAATTTGAGGACGTGACTTTTCTTCTTCTTCTTCTTCATATTTCTTGATTTCTTTAGAAGCGTTGCTCCACATTCCATTGCATGCAGTTGTACACGTGTACTTGCACGTGTACGGTTTATATCTCCATTGTTTAGCCGTGCTTGTTTTGGCAAATGTTTACTGAGTACATGGTTGTACTCCATGCACACTTATGACAAGACCAACAAAGGACACACAGGAGTAACAATCAGCCAATCCATTATTCAATCAATCAATGAAGCCAATTTTGTTGCAAACTACAAACATACGCAGCCATGATTTTGGCAGTTTTGGAAAAGCGCTTCGTGGATTTCAAAGGGACATCATCAAATGCTGCGGAATCTCTGTCAGTTGCAAAATCCGCGAGTTGACAGCGTTCGTCGTCGATAGCCATAGTCCAGAGGCATTCGAGCTGGCTTGACTAAATCATGCGCGCTTCATTTGCATGTACATCAGTTGTCGCAACTGAACAGAAGTGGACGGATGGACTGATGAATGGATGGAAATGGTAAGCAGCAGCAGCAGCAGGCGCATATAGCATGAAATATGATGCCTACTACAGGGGGCGGCCTGTAGTCAATGATGGTGGAGAGAGCTGCTGCAGCACAGGGTGACTTCTATACGTACAAAAGCTTTGGTTGGAGCATTGGCAGACGATAATTAATGAAATCTGAAAGTGTAGTCAGCCAAAGTAGTAACTCACACTCTACCTTTGCATTACATCTTAGTCGTCGTGTAACGTTCTGTGCTGACATTGTGCTGATGCTCACGCCTAAGGGAAGTTTATACTAAAAACAATCACGACATGTTGGATGTCATTCTAATGGATGCCAAACGGCAGCATCAAAACGTTGCCACCAAAGTACGGTATTGCTTCATTGGAGCTCTGCATACATGCTAATGCCTCCATCTAACCAAACATTCAAACATTCAACCAACCAACCAACCATCCATCCAGCTGTCCATCCATCCATTGGAACATACTCGTACATTAGTGTTATTGAACGCTCTTTGGCTTGGTCAATGGCTGCGGAAGCTGCGCATAAAATGTGCATTCGAGCTGGCAAGCAGTAATGGAACTGGACACTGATGTGCACAGGCTACTCTTTATGGAACTTCTGCTGACGATGACGCCGATGACGACGATGATGATGATGATGCTTTGAATGCGTGCTTTTAATGAGAAACGCTTTAATTGAGTTTGCATGTTTATGGCTGCTTCACAATACACTTTACTTTCAATGACTTTCATTGACTGAAGAAGCCCCAAACCCCAACAAATCACTATCCAACTTTGCTGTAATCAAGCACTATCTAAGATATGTGTGTGAGTCGGTCGTATGCCATGAACAAATAGTTGGTGAGTCCGTCCAATGGATAGTAGATAGCTGCTGCTGCTGCTGCTGCTGCTGTTTCTTCCCTTTTTAATGAGCATTAATTGCACGAATTTCAATGAAGTCTTTGACAGCGAACATTCGATATTTTCTATGGCTTTCTGCTTTCACTTTATATATTTAATCTCATTTGTGGAATAAAAGGCAGTTGGAGCATGGCAGACCGTATAAAGCATATATTTATATTCTTCTTTAGCATCAAAAGTCGAGTCGGTATAGAACATCAAGAACTTGGAGGCATACCAGAAAGGACTTGCCTTATAAAGAAGAGATTGTTCATAAATCTTTATAGGTTTGGAAAGTTCCGACTTTAGTTGATTAATCGTCTTTAAGGCATGAGCGGAGAATCTAATCAGGAAGTTCGAAAGCCATACCAAGCAGCTGAGTAATTGGAAGATTTTGCAGTTGGTGAATCCGAAACTGAGCGCAGAATCTTAAAACTCAACTCAAAATAAAAAAAAGGATTATTATATCAAATAGATCACCACCGAGTTGAGTAACGACAAATAGCATACTAGCAAATGGACCACCGCTAAGGTGACTGCCATTAAATTTGCCTTGTTTGCAAGTTAATCTTCACCACATGAATAATCACTTATTGCACCACCACCGAGTGGGCTACCGCCAAATAGAACTATTACCTAATGAACAACCGCTAAACAAGCAAACATCAAATGGACCACCATCCAGTAAATCTCCCCCAAATTAACATCCAACTCTACCAAATAAACAAAAACTTAGTGGATCACCACCTCTGAACAAGCAACCACCAAATGAACATCCACTAAGTGCACCTTCACCAAATGAATATAAACTTAGTAGAACATCTTCAAGCAACCACCAAATGAAATACCACCGAGTAGACCTCCACTAAATGAACATCCATTTACTGAACCTGCACCAATTGCACCACCGCCACCAGTAAATGGAACTTCACCATCAAATGAAATCCACTAATTAGACCTCCACCAAATGAACGTAGTGGACATCCACCAAACTAACATTCACTCAGTGGACCGCCACTAAATTAACATACACTTAGGGGACCACCACCAAATAAACATCCACTTAACAAACTTCCACCAAATGAACTTACACCACTTAGTGTATCTCCACTGAGTGGACGTCCACAAAAAAGCATCTACTTAGTGGTGTCCACCAAATGAACATATACTTAGTGGTTCTCCACCAAGTGAACCTCCATAAAATAACAAACACTTAGTGGACCTCCACTAAATAAACATCCACTTAGTGAACCTTTAGTACACCTCCACCAAATGAATATAAACTTAGTGGATCTTTGCCGAGCAATAACCAAATGAAAAACCACCGAGTAGACCTCCACTAAATGAACATCCATTTACTGAACCTGCACCAAATGGACCGCCGCCACCAGCAAATGAAACTTCACCGAGTGAACCTCCACCAAATGAAATCCACTAATTGGACCTCCACCAAATGAACATTCACTAAGTCAAACTCCACCGTGTGGACCTTCACCAAATGAACATTCATTTGGTGGAACTGCATTAAAATCTAGTTAGTGGACCTCCACCAAACTAACATTCACTCAGTGGACCGCCACTAAATTAACATACACTTAGGGGACCACCACCAAATAAACATCCACTTAGCAAACTTCCACCAAATGAACTTACACCACTTAGTGTATCTCCACTGAGTGGACGTCATCAAAATAACATCTACTTAGTAGTCTCCATCAAATGAAGCCCCATCAAATAAGATGCACTTAGTGGACCTCCACTAAATTAACATCCACTTAGTGGACCACCACCAAATGAACAACCAATTAGTGAACCTCCACAAAATATACATATACTTAGGGGACCTCAAAAAAGTGGACTTCTACCAAATGAACATACATTTAGTGGACCTCCACCAATTGGACCACCACTAAATGAACATTTACTTAGTGGATCACTACCAAATGAACATCTAATTAGTGAGCCTCCACATAAGGAACATCTATTTAGTGAACCTCCACCGATAGAATAGTTTGTATTCAAATTGTCGCAAATATTCCCAGAACAGTGGTATTGGGTATTGGCGTAGAACATTTATTGTACCGCACTAAACTGCGAAATTTATTGAAATAGTAATATATATCTAGATCTGTCAACATAAATAGGTACTCTTAATAAATATAACGGTTGAAAGCATCGATGCAAAGAGCATGTCTACTTTTAGTATAAAATAAGAAAGCAAAGCAAACGAAGAAAAACGAAAAGTTAGCATTAGACAATACAGCAAATAAAACAAATTTTTGCGCCCACTTTTCTCTCCGTTCTTTTTATTCATTTCATAAGCCAATATATTTCTTTCTCTGCATTTGTTGTTGAGCGTTTTCAAGCTAACTAATCGAGCGCTCAATAAAAAAATATCTTTACTACTATTGACTAGCAGAAAGTTTCGAAATTTTATTTGAAAAAAAAAATATTCCGGAGTGTATTAAAACTTCATTTCCAACCAATGTCAAAGCTTTTCTTTCTGTCTTCCAATTTACTTTTCTGTACTAAAAATCGAATGGAAATTCCGAAAATTGTACACAAATTGATAATAAAGAAAACAAACATATTCCCGTTATAACAAACTTATTTCCCGTTATACACATCTGTGTAAGGTACTCTTCTCTCCTTCTATTCTACTGCATTACAGTTATTTACTTTGCTAGTTGCTGTCGTTGCAGCTTGGCAATTTTATGCTTCAATTTCCGTTTCCGGTAAACTACAAAACTGTCTCAAAAACGAAGTTTTTTGCTGCTTTGCTGAGCTAGTATTTCATTCATTCATGCGACTAGTTCGTGTTTTTTTTTTGTTTTTTTTGTTTTGTTTTTTATTTTACCCGAATATATATATATATATTTATTTCTCTGTTTGTTGTTGTTGTGCCATAGTTGACGAGCACGACCCCCAAAGTGGCAGCCATGGTTTGCTTGCTACTCTATAAGTTCAATTTGGTGCCCTTTATTTTATTTTTTTTTTATGTTGTTGTTTTTTTGTGGTTGATGTTATGCGACAGTCACTCTTCAACCAATTCCCGCACCAAAGAGCAATACAACTCTGACATTTGATATGCCTTAATCAACTATAAAAGCAGTCATTCGAGTTCGAGAATGTTGTTAGAATTGTCGTCGTAGACAACTACGTCGACATCAAACGAAAGTAAAAATTCCGTAAAACGAAATTTAGACAACCGCACACAGACATGTTGAGTTAAATGTGAGGGAGGGAAGGGTAGAAACTGTGTTTGTAGTGTTTGCATCAGAACGCCTTTTGCAGCAACAGCAACATGTGGTCGTAAAAACTGCAAAAAATAGCATCGAAAGATGTCACAGATGATGACGATGACGATGACGACGAGGAGGAAGAAGACGAAAATGTGGTAGGCGAGTAGTATAAGGAAGAATAAAGTGAGTAACGCCGGTTGCGCTGTATAGCAAAACATGAAAGTCAAAAGTCCAAGTGGAAGTTGCTAAAAACAAAGCAACAAGGATATATGCAAGAATATGCGTCACTCAGACTGACACATTGTGAGATGATTGTACAGACAAGTTCTCAACACAGACACACACACACACACACACATGTCACTCTTTCTTAACTGCAGTTTGTTCTCATGGAAATGAAAAGTTGGTCCATTTCAGACTTTAATTCACTTGCTTTGTACAAAAGAAGAAGAAAAAAAAGTAGTCCTTTAAATCAAAGAATTTTGATTAGTAATATTATTTCTGCTGTTTCTAGTTCAGCCATGAAGATTTTCATTACAGCTTTATGCTTGAAGTAACTGCCTAATTGGGCAGTCTACAGTTATAAGCAATGATGCCAAGCAATTTCCGAAACTCTCAAGCAGATCACGAAGATCTTCTATCATGATTTTGAATTAAATCAAAAATCAACCAACAACAAACACAGAGAAAGAAACAAACATAAAAAAACTACTAATTAAACATACACTTAGCGGACTTCCATCAAAGGCACTTATTCCTATTGGACCAACACTAAAATAATTAGTGGTCTCCCCAAAATGAACATCCATTTTGTGGACCTCTACCGATTGGGCCTACACCAAATATACATTCACTTAGTGTACCTCCACCGAATGAACATACACTTAGTGGACCTCCACCAAATGAATATATACTTAGTGGACCTCCACTAAGTAAACTTCTACCAAATTAACATTCACTTAGTGAACCTCCACTAAAAAAACATCCACTTAGTGGACCTTCACTAAATAAACATTCACTTAGTGTACCTCCACCGAATGAACATACACTTAGTGGACCTCCACCAAATGAATATATACTTCTACCAAATTAACATTCACTTAGTGAACCTCCACTAAAAAAACATTTACTTAGTGAATCTCCACCAAATGAACATACACTTAATGGACCTCCACCAAATGAATATATACAGTGGACCTCCACTGAGTGAACTTCTACCAAATGAAAATCCCATTAGTGGATCTCCATCAAATAAATATATACTTAGTGGACCTCCACTGAGTGAACTTCTACCAAATGAAAATCTCATTAGTGGATCTCCATCAAATGAATATATACTTAGTGGACCTCCACTGAGTGGACTTCTACTAAATGAAAATCCACTTGGTTGATCTCCACCAAATCAACATCTATATAGAGGCACTCCACTAAAAAAACATACACTTAGTGAATCTCCACCAAATGAACATCCAATTAGTGGACCTCCACCAAATAAACATCCACTTAGTGGACCTCCACCAAATGAACATCCCATTAGTGGACGTCCAACAAATGTATACATACTTAGTGAACCTCCACTAAGTGGACTTCTACCGAATGAACATACACTTAGTGGACCTCCACCAAATGAATATATACTTGTGGAACTCCACTGAGTGGACTTCTACCAAATGAAAATCCCATTAGTGGATCTCCATCAAATGAATATATACTTAGTGGACCTCCACTGAGTGGACTTCTACTAAATGATTAGTGGATCTCCACCAAATTAACATCCGCATAGAGGAACTCCACTAAAAAAACATACACTAAGTGAATCTCCACCAAATGAACATCCAATTAGTGGACCTCCACCAAAAGAATATATATTTAGTGGACCTCCACTGTGTGGACTTCTATCAAATTAACATACACTTAGTGGACCTCCAAAAAAATGGTAATCCACGGACTTCCACCAAATAAACTTATACCTAGTGGACCTCCAACAAATGGTCATCCACGGACTTCCACTAAATAAACTTACACTTAGTGAACCTCTACTAAATGAACAAACGCCGAGTAGACCTCCACACAGTCTCGAATATAAGATCAGAGTCTCGAATATATGATCAGAACCTCAGTGCATCAATTGCCGCTAAAGTTTGTGTGAGAATATGCAGCGGGTGGCATGACATGCTCAAACAAGCAAGCCAAAAAGCACAAAAAAAAAGGCGTAGGTGAAGATGGGTCTTACCATTGTGGTGTAGATCCAAAAAACAAACATTTTAAAAAAGATAGCTTGTCACTTGAAATGCTGAGTTTGACTTCATCGAAGAACTTTAAAAACAAAATTGGCGCCCGAGCAGGGACATATAAAATAATCTTCATCAAATGTCTTTCAAAAATATTCCAATTTCCTTAAATGTTCCCAAGTACACAACCTGTGATGTGCCCAAAAAAAAATTCCAAACAAAAATTCAACTTACCACGCGCTACTTTAAATGTTTGTTGTCTTTCTCAGAATCCTGTTCCGCATTGCCAAAATTAAAAACATTCCTCAATTTTAACCCCACTCACTACTACGACTGACTAAATACGTATCCAAAATAATAGATGTCAAATTTTCCATGCCACGAAATGTGCGCGGAAAAAATTTTAATTACATTTGCAATTGCAATTGTTATAAATTTCGACGAAGTCGAGGCCAATTCCACAGCAGCTTACGAAGCATTCCTTCCATATGGCATACAACTGAAGATTCAAAAGCGCGCGAAAGTATGCAATAGACACACCAACCCCCAACGCAAACCCTTCCTACCACACAACACACCTTTAGTTTGACAAAGCTAAGAGCTAAGGAGGCTAAACGATTTCGTGGTGCTGTGAAATATTTTAATATGCCTTTATATAATACCCTACATAGTCGCTTGATAGTATGTGGTATATTGAACGGGAAAAGGAAGTAAAAAAATAGACTTCAATAGGCTTCATTTTATAGAGATTTCGAATCATTAATATACTTATTTGAGATGCACAGACTTCGAACAATGACCATGAAAGTTGGAACATATATGTATGACTTATTTACTCAATAATAATTGAGAAGTTCCATAAATTTAATATACTCTGCAACACGTTTGCTCGTGTAGGGTATCAAAAATAGTACAAGATGAAGCGTTAAGATATGCAGTAGTCAAATTAAAATGTAATTTGTGGCTTAATTTATTTGGCAGCGTGTTGAAAATTTTTGCACCCACCTCATGGCATCCTTTAACAGAAAATTGCTTTTAGCGGCATTGCAAAGCAATTGAAGAAAACAGGATATTTTGTTTTTAAATATTTTATAGGTGAATATCTAAGAAAATGGGCAGATAAACGTAGAAAAATTTGATAATAATTTTTATTCAGCGCAATTTGAGCTAAATTTTAGTTAGGCAGTGATAAGAAAAACATATGTGAGCAGTGGAGACACATCACTCGCTCGATGGATAGGCCTGGCAAGAAGTAAATTTCATAGGTTATAACTCTTGGTACGACGAAGATTGTCGTAAAGCAACGGCAGAGAGAAGTTTGAGAATGTTGAGAGATTATGTGACAGAAATGAAGCTTAAAAATTTTACCAAAAGGTCAAACGTTTGAAAGAAGGTTTTAAGCCTGGACTAAATTTCTGTAAAGACGAAAGTGGAAATCTAGTCAGGAATCACTGAGATGTCATTTTGGAGCTGCCGTAGCCATATGCGGATTCACTGAGAGCGTAATATCAGTGTGGCTTCAGACCGAGAAGATCGAACAGTGTCGAAATATACATACTACGACCAATTCTGGAACTCGTGAGTTTCGCTAAGACACATAACACGCTTTTCGAATTTTTCGAAGCCCTGTCTGCACTAGGTACTCCGGCAAAGATCATACGTCTTCGCATGATGAAGCCATTACACACAAACAAAGCGTTGTCAGCGTAGGAAAGTATACATCCGAACCCTTTGATACCAAGAGAAGTTTCAGGCAGGGTAATGCGCTGTCGTAGGATTGTTCCAATCTGCTGATGGAATACATTCTACGCCAGAATATGTCGGACTCGTGATGTTTATTAAATACAAGTTATCTGAGGAATGAATGGAAGAACCTAAATATACAAATTTGAAAGCTCCAAGATCTCCCGACAGACGGACGGACATGTCTTTATCTAGTCAACTTTTGATGCTGATAATATATATACTTTAGGGGGTCTGCCACGCCTTCTTTGAACTGTTACAAACATTTGCACAAACTTAATATACTCTTCTTTGCTATGGGAACAGTGCTTAAAAAGAAAACAAAACAAATTTCAAACAATATTTCGGCTAAAAGGCCTATAAAATATATATGACTGCCACGCCCACAATGCCAGACATATATGTCCTCAATATACAAATTCTTCAAGTACAAAATTGTTTACTAAAATTAGTTTTTTTTTATTTTAATTAATTGTATTTACTTACATTTAAAAGAAATTTTCAAACACATTCATGCAGTCACACTCTTCATGAATTGCTTTTGCAAGAGAACAAAAACAAAACCACTCACCTGATATGCAAACTTTGACTTTGCAAAAACAAAAGCGTAAACAGAAATTTGCTTTTGAGTATCGCTGCTACTGCGCTGCGCGGCAACGAATGCAACGAAGACGAGCGCAACGAAAAAACGATTTAAAAAAAACAACAACAAATAAAACGAGGAAGCACAACACTTTGATACTTTTCTTTCTTTACATTTTTAATTGATACAGCTTTGAAGCACATAAAAAAAAATAATTCACAAAAACAATTGCCATAAACTATATTGCTAAGCAAAAAAAACAACAACAAAATATTAAAAAGCAACACAAAAATACACTTTTCCACTTTAATTTTATGGCAAAGCAAAAGAAACCAACAAATAAAAAAAAAACACAAACCGTTAAATTACAACAATAAAACATATGAAAACGCCGGCTTTTTGTTTCTTTTGCTCTTTTTTCCTTTGCACTGCTTTTCTTCATTGTGATTTTCTTTTACATATTTAATTAACACAGCCGCGCAACCTGTTGATACTAAAGAAAACTTTTTAATTATGTAAAACAAATAATTATTATTTTTTTATCACAATCCACGCAACGCGACATGACGCAATTAGAATATAAACTGATCGAAGCTGCCGTAAGATATGCACAACAACAAATGCAACCCAAGATTAAGAGTGCGCTTGTGTATGAGTGAGCAAAATGTGCCAAATTAGTTGACAGATTTGGTAATCAGCAGAGCACGAAATGATAATAGAGAGCACGCGAGTGAACGAGAGTAAAATATTTTGTTATTGTTTCTATTAGAAAGATTGAATTGTAGAGCATAATTGTATTTGTTGTTGCTGATGCTGTTGGGTGTAATTAAGTGAGAAAGGTGCAAAACCGTTTCAGCGGTATTACCGCTTCTTTCATTGCCCGATATTAGGCGCGCAAATTATTCTAATCAAATTTTTGGCTTTTTGTTTTGGTGAAAATTTATTTCTTTATTTATTAACTGCTTAAATAGAAATAAAATTGATTGACTATGAATTGAAATGTGGAGAGCGACTCGGGGGCGTGCTATTTTGTTTTGCTATTTCCACCGCGTTGTGGATGGTGTTTAATTATGAAGAGAAAATGGTGGTATAGAAATGTAGGGTTGATGAAAGAGGTTGCATGATCAGATCTGGAGACTTCGGGGTAAAAAAACCAATGAGCCCATTGTTAATAAACTGAAGAGTGAAGGATTGAGGCTTTGTAGCGCTTGTCTTGTATAAAGGATTAACAATCAATGGAAGCGTTTTTTGTTTTATGGTGGGAAAAGGTTTGATTGGCACTTATTCGCACTTATTAGATATACGGACGTATGAAATAATAAAAGAAAAACCGAAATTAATTAAGAGAAAGCAACAACATAGAAGAACACGAAAAATTTAAAGGTGTACACATAAGAAAATCGCACACAAATGCGATGAAATGGAGTATATCCTTGGAAGATTATACAAAGAGAGACAAAAAGATGCAGATTAACAGCTTAGAATCTTATTAATAAATTAATAAATATTAAAAAAAAAATCCATGGAAGAAAGTTAAAAAGTTTGTGTATCCTTGCTCTATCTCCAATAATTAAATATGCTTGAGTAACGATGCTGTATCTCCAATAAGTAAATAAGTTTGGTTAACGACGTTGTATCTCCCAAAAGTAAATATGTTTGTGTATCCAACTAGTATGTCCAATAATAAACAAGTAAGAAAATTATATATGTGGCAAAATTTGAAAATAAACTTGTAAAATTTCGGAGCAGACCTAGTCGAATGCAAAAAACACGAAGTCTCTATCTATTGCCGTTTCCGAGATCCTTTCGTTCATACGGACGGACAGACGGACATGGCTTTATCGATTCCTCTATCACTCTATTAGCTTTTTTTCTAGCTAATCTAGAAATAATTTCTTTTTTTTTAATTGAAACTTCTTTGGCAAAGTTCAAAAAGTTCCACTTCTAATTTGTTTTGAAGAATATTTTATACTTGAGCCTTCATAAACCAGGACAAAACTGTGCGTGTGTGTGTTTGTGAGTTTTACTGTTATTTCACATTTAGTTATATGCACTCAATGGAATCGATAACTGTACTTCCGTTTCTTTCGAGTGTATACGGGATATTTGTTTCTATGGGCGTATATCCTTCCTTGTGTGTAATTTACTTTTGTACGACATGCACACGTGTATGTGTGGTGTGTAAGTGTGTATGCGTGTGTATGTATATGTATGTGTGCATTGGCCACGATACAAGCTCGTTTTAGAATTCAGGTAACTTGGCTTTTGTGGCCATGTTAACTCGCATGCAGCCGGCATGGCTTGCAACACTTTCATTAGTTGTTAAATGCATGTAAAGCGTTGCCAGATACAACAAAGTACAACAAAAACAAAAAAAAAAAAAAACCAACTAACAAACTCTGAAGTACAACTGAGTATGCTTTGGGGTATCGCACCACATTCGATTGCTGGTTTTTTTGCTATTGTTCCTCTGGTTGCCCTCGAAGTGCGAGACTTTGATTGATGCTTGTAACTTTGCGTGAAATTGCACAAAAACAACAACGAAAACAATAGCAGCAAAAAGGACATAAAAAGGAAGAAAAAAAAGCTAAACATGCCTCTTTTGTTTATTGCTTTTTTTTTTAGCTATTAACTGGATACCTTTTAAAAAACAAAATAAACTTAGAGAAAATTTCGTAATACCTTTTAGAAGTTTTAACTGAAGCCAAATAAAGTCTGTTTGGAATCTTGTCAGAAAGTACTACACTTAGGCACTCCTCATCACCTCCATCATCACGAATGCTAAGTACGCAGAGATCTCTCCCTCGTCTGTTTCGATATCGAGAGAAACGGAGAGAGGAGAAACGCTTTTTCCAACGCAAGAAAAAGAAGCAAGAAAGCCGAGAGTTTGAGGATGTTGAGATGTTACGTGATAGAAATGAAGCTCGAAAATTCTATCAAAAGTTCAAGCGTCTGACTGAAGTTTTTTAAGCCCGGAGTAACTTTCTGTAAGGATGACAATGGAAATCTGGTAACGGATGAACAGGAATCACTGAGATTATGGAGGAGTCATTTAATAATGGAACTGTTGTAGAGCCACCGGACTATAACGAGGTCGCCAGGTTCTGATGGACTGCCAGCTGAGTTATTTAAGATCGGCGACAAAGATTTGGTTAGGAGTTTGCACCAACTTTTATGCAAGATGTGGTCCGATGAATGCATACCCAATGACTGGAATCGCAGTGTTCTCTGTCCTCTCTTTCAGAAAGGAGACCCCGCTGCCAACAACGGCGGATTAAGTCTTCTTGCCATCGGATATCATGGCAAAGATTTTCCGTCTTTGCATGGCGACGCTATCTAACACACAAAGCGTTGTCACGGTGGGGAAAAACCTCTCCGACCCTTTTGATACCAAGAGAGGTTTCAGGCAGGGCGATGCTCTGTCGTGCGATTTTTTCAATCTCCTGATGGAATACATCCTATGCCAATGACCGTACATACAGAGTATGTCGGGCTCGATCTTCCAAAAGGAAGTGATGCTGCTCGCTTACGCAGGAACGGCGAGTCAGCAAGGCGTTCTCGGAGATTGAAAAACAGTTTCGGCTCATGGGTCTATCGGTGAATGAGGACAAGACGAAGTACTTGGTGTCCTCTCGCACTCCGTCATCGCGTCTTGGAAGGTCAGTAACGATGGAGAATTTCTACTTCAGTGTTCCAGAAAACTTCGTCTATCTTGGATCCGAGATAACTAGCAACAACAACGACAGCCTGGAGACCACGCTTGCAAACAGATGCTTTTTTGGGTTACGCAAGCAAATGAAAAGTGAAGCCCTTTCTCGACAGACGAAAATAAAGATCTGTAAGACGCTGATACTTGCGGTGCTATTGAATGGCGCAGAGGCATGGACCGTGATTGAGTCAAATGAGACAGCGTTGAAAGTCTTCGAGTGGAAGATTCTTCGCAGGATTTTTGGTCCTATTAGAGTCGGCGACGAGTTTAGGTCCCGTATGAACCGCGAGCTGTACAAGTTACTCATACGTGCACTGCTTTGGCGCTGAAACACTTGAAACTGAATACAAATTTTGGGGGGAACATCATATTCAAAATAAAATATTTCTTTAAAAGCTGAACTTGGTGTGACTTCGTCGGATCAACGTATTTGCTTTTGCCAATTGAAGTGCAACAATGACAACAAATATCTACGCACCGAAGAGTATTACCAAGACAAATAGCTCCATTATACTACCATGTTGCAGCAGGTAGTTAAAGCCAGGCTTTCGTTTTGGTTGACCATGCATAAACCGGATACGTGTGGCACCAAGTCAAGTACGCTGTACAACAAGGACGACAACAATAACAACAATGGAGCCGTAACCGAACATAACTGAGCTGATACTCGGTACACAACCTCAAAGTAACTTAGCCAAACTTCGGTGAGCAAGGCAGCAACCAGTCAAGCAGCAAAGTCAGACACGAACAAACTAAGCTGCACACAAACGAACGAATATCTCGTCGCGTCGCGTCGCGTCGCGTCTCGTCTTTGTCCTGCGTCGTACTGATGCAGGAACTTTGCGGTGACGGAGTCGAGTCGAGTCGAGTTGAGTCGAGCATATGTCTAGCTAGCGATAACACATTTCAGAGACAATAACTTCATCTAACAAACGGCGACGGCTTTTGTCGTATTTTGTAATTTGATGCCGCCGACAAGGACGAGAGCACGACGAAGGCGACATGAAAGTGATGAGCCTGTGTAACGCCACCAACACCAACAACAGCACCAACAGCACCAGCACCCAAGCTGCCAAGAGTGTTGGCTGTGAAAAGAGCGGTGTATGAAGAAGTTACACACGGCATAATAGGCGTAAACCGGAAGTTAAGTGTAAAAATAATAATAAAGGTGCCATTGTATGTAACGAATTAAGTAAACCCCTCACTCCTGTCCAGCATGTATCGCACTCAGTCCCTCACACCACACAACATTCGCCCGACTGCTAGCTATTGAAATTTATGCATGTCGAACTCTGAACTCAGGGAACGAATTTGGAACGAAAGGTGCGCGCCCCTCACCTTTGCTCTCTGGCGCGCACACAGTTCGTTTAGGGTAAATGTCTCCCCAAGGATAATTCGGGCATGAAATTACAATCGAAGTGATGCAAAAGTGTTGGCGCTATTGTCTTCCATTGTTCTGGCGCATAGAAAATGGTTACAATGAATGAATGAATGAATGACTGAATGAATAAATGAAGCTTCCAAGGCTTGTAAGGCAGCAGCGGTGAAGCAACGAAGGAACTTCATTTTCATAGTCAAGCTATATACATACATACCTTCAGTACTTTATAGATAGAAGGTAGAAGATTCTTTAGCTTGCATGCAGCACGCATGATGTGCAATTTGAAGTTTAAAGCTCATCTCTCTCACTCTCACTCTCTCTCCCTCTCATAAGCCCTCACACACAGGAAGGTAAGTACTTCCTTTCTGTAGAAAAAGAAAAAACGTGCATATTTTTTTTTCACCTAAAATAAATACAATAAATGCCAACAGTGAAAAAAAAATGTGTGTGCTTCATTGAAATGGTCGTACATAGACGACTGCAAGAGACGAAAAATAAGATAAAGTACTTCTGAGCTAATTTATTCATCAGCTTCATTTAGTTTTAGATAAGATGCAAAACTTCTCAATGGATTTCTAACATTGAAGATATATAAAATAGTTGAAGCCTTAACACAACTGGACTTAGTACAATCTCCGCAGGTTTTTCTGATTGGAGAACTTCGCCTACTTTTTTAATTTTCTTTAGTTTTTTCTTAGCTTCTGAATGTGACATCACACATGCCAGATTGTTGAATGTCTGTCTTCAGATTATAGGCAAGCACAAACATGAAGCCTTAACATCAATCAACTTAGAACAATCTACGAAGTTTTTTCTGATTGGAGGACTTCGCTTACTTTTTTTCTTTTCTTTAGTTTTTTCTTAGCTTCTGAATGTGTCTTCGCCTGACATCACCCATGCCAGGTCATTGAATGTCTGTCTTCAGATTATAGGCAAGCACAAACGTAAAGCCTTAACATCACTCGACTTAAAACAATCTCCGAAGTTTTTTCTAATTGGAGGACTTCGCCTTTTTTTTCTTTCATTTAGTTTTTTCTTAGCTTCTGAATGTGTCTTCGCCTGACATCACCAATGCCAGATTGTTGAATGTCTGTCTTCAGATTATAGGCAAGCACAAACGTGAAGCCTTAACAGCACTTGACTTAAAACAATCTCCGAAGTTTTTTCTGATGTCTTCTGTCTTCAGATTATAGGAAAGAACAAACGAGATGCACTGAAGAAGACTGCATTTTAGCAGGAACTGGAAATTGCCAGAAGATAATTCAAGAAGTGGCTAGAAGAGAAGTTTGCTGCTTCTGTACAGGAACCGTCAGTTCCAACTGTGCATGTCACCACCTTGGTTTGAATGTAAACCTTAAAGGTGAGCCTCCTATACAGTTTAAGACCCAGATTGATGAGCTTAGCTGGCTGTTCCAAAGGATGTTTAAGCTTTTCCTTTATGTTCCACCGGTTGGGCCAGTCAGCAGAAATGTTGCTGGAGCACTAAGCAAAATTAAAGAGAAAAGGTTCGATTGGGCTTCTTTTTGACATTATTGAGTGAAATGAGTAAACTGAAGAAACGGTCCAGGACAAACGTTTGCAGAACGAACGGCAAGTCAAACTGGATCGTCTGCTTCTTCAATATCGAATACTCGCAATATTTGATCTGTGAATCTATGGAGGAAGCCCAACTAATGCTTCCGGTACTTCACAATGACCTAGCAAGTGTCGTGGACGCACAGAAGCTTTCAGTTTCAGTTTTTCAATTTCTTCTCTTACATATGCAAGCCAACTCAACTACTTAAATACAAATAGCCAACCATGCGCCATTACTGTAGTGTATCACATATGTATATGGAAGAAAAATATAAAATGTTGAAATAGTCAAGAAAATGGCTTAACGTCGAGGAACAAAAAGTAGAAAGAAAGCAAAAAAGGAAAATTTTTAATAAAGGTGCCAACACACACAAATGCAGGCGTCACTGCAATGAGTGAGCGAGACAGAAAATGCAATTTTGTTTACGCTTTTTAATTTTTGCTTTATTGTGCGCAAGTTATTTCCTCCGTTTCGCGCTACCCTAGACTACCCCAATAGTCCGTGACGCCCTAAGACCGCCAACTCCATTAAAGCAAAGCTTCACAGTTCTATCACCTTTGGTGTTGCAGCCTCGTCACGTCACGCCACGGATACAATATGTATTTTTTGGTGTAAGATGTTTTTTTTTTTTTTTTATTTATTTTTTTTATTGTATACCCTACACATATAATGTAAAAGTGAGTGGTATCAGTTTAACAAGGAGAACTTGGAGACTAGACTTAGACGCTATTAAGACTTCTTCAGTTAATTTGATGCAAATCGGACTATTTAAAGTCGTAAACTTGTTAAAGACTTGTCCGTTGGTCTGGTATGAACATCGATAATTTGGACCGATAACTCTTCAACGTACTAAAGGGCTGCATATCGGACCACTAGAAGAGTTAGTCTCAATACAAATCTGTACGCCTTCCTGAGTTCCAATAAAATATCACACCATGTCGCACAAAAATTTAAGCTTCACTGGTGATGGTAGTACAGGGTATCTCGAAATCGAGCACAATCGTCTGCAGCGTTCTTTCCGGTTTTTTTTTTTTTTTATTACAAAAGGCTGCGAGTAAATTGATGATGCATGTATAGAAGGGCACAATGTACAAAGCTATTGTAAGAAGAAAATGGGTTAGGGATGTGTATATGTGTGAAAGAGAAGCTTTTTTTTTTTTTTTTTGTTTTACAAACATATATCATGGCATTGCCCCATCTCTTCGCATACAAATATTCGTAATAGTTGCGCGAAATTTTTCAGGAGCTTCAAATATCAGCAGCAGCGGCAATATTTTCCATCGCACTGGAATGTTCTATAATCCTTAATATTAAAAACTAATTGTCTGCCTAAAAGATATTTAAACTTAGAAGAATTTGTTATATTTTTTATGTTTATTTTCGTTTAAAATCGTTTATAATTCACGAATAGTTTTATCTTAGCAGCTACATGGGTGAACTAAACTGTACAAGTTTTTACTATGAGGTGACAATAAATACAGGAAAGCTCGCGTCTTTCTCAAATTTAGAAACGATAAGCGAAGTTAAAAGTTCTATTCGTCTTTTGACAGCCGAAAAAATAATTGGCATAGGAGGAAATTGTGTCAGCTAAAAAGTCAAACGGGTCTGATGGTGCCTAAAAATCGACATACTAGTGGCGTTGCCTATCTTGCACGATTATTTAATTATTGCCTAATTTCTAAATCATTTTCTGATTGACAGAAGGCCCGCAACGAACGTGTTGGACGTGCGAACGTTATGTGGTCCCAACATTGACTCCTGGTCCCACTATCTTGTCGCAGCCAAGGTACGCACTAGGCTCAGCGTAGTGCACGCCGCACGTTCCAACAGGCCACGAAAGCTAGACGTCGGCAAGCTGCAATCATAACAGACCGCCGCAGCCTTTTCAAACATACTCTCCCGACTACTCCGGGAAACCTCTCAGTCTTCTCAAGATATATGTGAGCATTGGAAACATATCACCTGCTCCATGGATAGGGCTGACAAGTATGTCATTGGTTATACAAAACCTGTGAAGAATTCTTGGAGTGTCTCAATGCTACTGCAGAGAAGAACGCTTCCTATCAGCGAACTCTGCAGTCGGGAACAACGCGAGCTATTAGAGAGCGATATTGAGAGAAACGGAGAGAGGAGAAACGTCTTTTCAGACGCAAGAAAAAAAAGCCAGAAAAGTGACAGTTTAAGAATGTTGAGATGTTACGTGACAGAAATGAAGCTCGAAAATTCGATCAAAAGGTCAAGCGTCTGACTCAAGTTTTTAAGCCCGGAGTAACTTTCTGTAAGGATGACAAGCGAAATCTGGTTACGGATGAACAGGAAATACTGAGATTATGGAGGAGTCATTTAATGATGGAACTGTTGAAGAGCCACCGGACTATAACGAGGTCGCCAGGTTCTGATGGACTGCCAGCTGAGTTATTTAAGATCGGCGACAAAGATTTGGTTAGGAGTTTGCACCAATGCATACCCAATGACTGGAATCGCAGTGTTCTCTGTCCTCTCTTTCAGAAAGGAGACCCCGCTGCCAACAACGGCGGATTAAGTCTTCTTGCCATCGGATATCCCGGCAAAGATTTTACGTCTTTGCATGGCGACGCTATCTAACACACAAAGCGTTGTCAGGGTGGGGAAAAACCTATCCTACCCCTTTGATACCAAGAGAGATTTCAGGCAGGGCGATGCTCTGTCGTGCGATTTTTTCAATCTCCTGATGGAATACATCCTATGCCAATGACCGTACATACAGAGTATGTCGGGCTCGATCTTCCAAAAGGAAGTGATGCTGCTCGCTTACGCAGGAACGGCGAGTCAGCAAGGCGTTCTCGGAGATTGAAAAACAGTTTCGGCTCATGGGTCTATCGGTGAATGAGGACAAGACGAAGTACTTGGTGTCCTCTCGCACTCCGTCATCGCGTCTTGGAAGGTCAGTAACGATGGAGAATTTCTACTTCAATATTGTAGAAAACTTCTTCTATCTTGGAACAGAGATAACCAGCAACAACAACGTCAGCCTGGAGATCAGGCGAAGAATCACGCTTGCAAACAGATGCTTTTTTGGGCTACGCAAGCAAATGAGTAGTAAAGCCCTCTCTCGACAGACGAAAAAAAGGATGTATAAAACGCTGATATGGCGCAGAGGCATGGACCGTGATTGAGTTAGATGAAACAGCGTTGGAAGTCTTCGAGTGGAAGATTCTTCGCAACATTTTCGGTCCTATTAGAGTCGGCGACGAGCTTAGGTCTTGTATGAACCGCGAGCTGTACGAGCTATGCGATTAGGTTGACATAGTCCAACGCATAAAATTCCAGCGGCTGGGCACCTCATTCGAATGGATGAAAGAGCTCCAGCACGCATGGTTTACATGGGGAGCCCAAACTTGATTGGTGAACGCCGAAATAGAGGACGAACGAGCACGCTTTGGAATGACCAGGTATGGAGAGATCTCTCCGTACTTGGCATTCAAAACGACTGGCGCCAGCGCGCACAAGATTATGGAGGCTGTCGCGCCTTCCTAGATGCGGCCATGACCAGCAGACGGTTGACGGCCATTTAAGTAAGTAAGTAAGCCATTCTACAATTGACCAAGCATAACTCATATAATTTAGGAATTGTTGGAATCCAAGAAAGTATGCTCAGCAGTGTTGCTAGATACATATATCTCAAGCCTTTGATAAAGTGCGGCATGAAGTATTGATTCACAAAATTAAAATAATTTTCCCAAGCGACTATGCAGCCATACTAGAGTCATATCGCTCTGATCGCTATTTGGTGCTGAATATTCAGAACTTTGTGGCATAAAAAAATGTGTTGCTATATCTATTAGGTTCTCCGTTGATCTGTCGCCTTCTCTTATTGGCTTTCAACGGATGCCCTATGATTGCTTTTGCCCAATCGGTACAATCCGCAATCAGCAGCCACAGCACACTTTTGTGAAACGGCCGTAGTGTCATGCATGAAGGCTTTTGCTTGCTGTAGGGGGAGGCGCCTAAGCGTGGCAACGAGGAGCATGAAAAACACATTTTGCTGTTTTTGTTGTTTATTGGATTTTATTTGGATTTTTTTTTTTGCACTTTTATGTCTGAGAGTGGCTGGCGAACTCATGTTTAATATCTTCATTTCTGCATGTTGACAGGATGTGTGCGTTGGGCTTCAATGGTTTTAATGTTTCCAGAACAACAAAATATTGCAATTGAATATTAAATAATTTTTTATAATAAATCTGAAAGTTAAGCTAAAGAAGCTACGCTTTTTTTTAAACTTATTTAACTTCATTAATTAATTATTGAACTCCAGCTGCAAATTTCGGTACTTTCCAAAGCTGCCAGCAGACACTCTGGCGCTGTTTCTTTCAGCTTGTTCTACATGGAAGTCATGCGTCATGTTCCACTGAATGCATCATTGCCTTTCTGTAGCAAATAATTGAACATGTTTTTTGTTTTTCGATTCAAATTGTAAAGCTAAACACTGCAGCTGATGTGAATTTCCATTCCATTCTGATTCCAAGAATTTGTCGTTTCCTAGCAAAAATATGAAAAAAATCTTATGTTAAAGCAATTTGTCCGTGCAAAGCTAAACAAGCTAAGCGTTTTGCATTGACCGTAGAAAAAATAACAACATATGCGATTATTAAGTCGACGGATTGTCTGCAACAGAATAATGCAAATGCATCATCATCGCAAAATGTGGAGGTGCGATGCAAATTTATTATTAGCCACCTCTTCACTCTTCACGGCTATTATTATTATGTCTTGCAAATGTTCTACTTTTTGCTGTGAGCATGAGAAACTTATAACATTTCTCGGAACTTGTAAAACAATAAAAGTCGAAGTTGAGTTGAATTTAGGAAGAAGCTTTATTTTTTGTTTTTAGCATAAAAGAGAATTTATTCATGAATTCATCAAAAATGAGCCGAAATCGTTATTGCGGTTCATGGAATTGTCCAAAGACTCAATCCATCGCATTTTGGTAGAACATTTGGTGCACGATTTATTCCGCATCAATGAAAAGGAGGTTCGGAATAAGCATTCGAAAGACATCATTAAAGTTGCCAAAAAGCATCAAAACTTTCTTTTCAACATTGTTACTGGTGACGAAACATGGAAGCCAACAAGTGAGCCAAAGCAGAAAAGAATCACGTTTGGAAAAGTCAAAAGTGAAGACGATTCGAAGGGCATTATTCATCAAAAGTTCGACCGAAGATCAGACCAAACAATAGATGGGTCATTTATTTTTGGTATTTATGAGGCGTTTGTTCCGTCGTATTCGGCCAGAATATCGCGAAGAAGGAAGTGGCACGATCGACACTTGTGACCGATTTTTTTTTTACCATTTTGAACATCAACCATTCGCCTGATTTGGCACCATATAACTTAATTCTGTTCGGTTAGCTGAAATTATCCATGAATTATATGTCTAATGGCCTAAAGCCTTCAACGACGTGTGGATAATGACGCTGTGAAGACATTACGCCTCATTAGCCTCCTGATCGGCCGCCTGTTGCAGTGCGTAGTCAGTCTTGCGCTATACCGACTGGTGTGGCGTGCAATTAGCTCCTAAATTGACTCCACGCGGAGATGCCTGTAGAGCGTGCTGTTCCGAACGAACCACGGGCAATCGCTGATCATCCGCAGAGCTTTGTTTTGCATCAACTGGATGAGATTTCGTACCGACAGATGGGAGCAACGGCAAGTGTGTAGACAGCTCTCTTGCAGCTCAGAGCCAGTTTGTTTCGTCTGTTTACCAACTAATAGAGCAGCCTCATTCTGAGGCGACAAGGAGTGAGCAAGGTTTGAGTCTGCCGCGCGAACGTCAACCTTTTGTCCAGCAATAGCCCAAGATATCTGATTGCATTTGCCAGCGTGAAAACAGTGTTGTTCAGCCAGACATTGGGTGGTCTCTATCTGCGTAATGTGAAGCAAACGTCAATGCACTTGGCCGGATTAAGTTTGCTGTTCCACTTCCGGTCCCAGTGCTCAAGCGACGGCCGCATCGTACTCGCTTTCTCAATTAAATAGAATCGCAACATCATCTGCAAGGCAAGGCTCAGAGAGAGATCAGCTGTAAACAACGAGTACAGAAGCGGACTCAGCACGCTTCCTTGGGGGACACCAGATTTTCCAACATGCATGTTGAACAGCTTATCTCGCACTTTCACCTGAAAGTAACATTCCTCCAGATAATGTCGAACTATCAGAAAAAATGAAGGGTTTCTGCACATCGACAAATAATCCATTGCAGTATTCTTCGTCGTCGAACGCCTTCAAGACATGGTTCACCATTCTTTTGACTTGCTTCATTGTACCATGACCAGATCTAAAGCCAAATTGGTGGATTACCAGCACGATAACTCGCGATGCTAAAAGTCGTTCCCATACCTTTGACAAAGCAGGTAGGAGACTTATTGGTCGATAAGAGTTTGGATGATCCTCAAGACGCTACGAACTTTTAGTAAATCATTTTAAAACATATGGCGACTTTTTAGTTTTCACCATAAGAAAGAGCGTCTGAAACTCTCTCCGAATAGGCGAAAAAGTAGAAAATAATTTTTTGACACCGAAGCCCTCTTTCCGAGTGCGGGGACTCATTTAAGTAGATCCATGATAAATTGAAAATTAGTTTAAGAAGTTCGACTTGACATATTTTTTTTTGTAACTTTTTAATATGATAGCCGGTCTGCATCGGTCTAAAATTCGATGTTTTCCCAGCTCTACTGCCGGCGACGTTGTACCATGTTCGTATTGAGTTTTGGAGGCATCTATAATGATTTTCTACCAGTATTGGCTATTTCTGTTTGGCATACATCCTGCGTTAAAGCAGCAATGTCCTCGGCATACATTGATGTGTTGCAGTCAAGTGGTAAGTGAAGGTCAGAGGTGAAAATATTATACAGAACTGGAGAACAAACAGCGTTGAGTTCGTTTCTTTCTATTAGATTAAAAGCTTCAAATGTTTCTTAGAGCTCGAATTGGAAAACCATTGAGCAAAATTTTATGCAGCAGCGACTTGTGGCATCAAATACTGCCTTCATAGCAAATAGAATCATCCGCGTAGAAAGCTTCTATGTAACAAAATTTTGTCAAGTCTATGCAAGAGACTTATAGATCTATACGAAGCTAAACTGCTTACATTTTTAGAGGGCTTTAGACTTTTTCCAATTTAGCATTAGCTAAGGATATACTTGTCTGCTTCTTTATTTCTTCCGACTTCATTTCAGCATGCCTCCAAAATTTATGCACCGTGTTGAGCTGAAATACGCATTTGCACTGCATTTAAAGTACATTTGTGGTTTGTTTTGGATACGCTTAATCGCCCGAGCGGAGCGTTTACTGGTAAATGTACTCAGTGCTGAGAATTACTGCATATCACTTCGATAAATAAATAAAATATAAATAAAATTCACCGCAGCCATTTTTTTGTTTTGTTTCTTTCGCTCCTTAAATGCATTTGATATTCCCAGCACGCTTGTCTTTTTTAATAAAAATGCATTAGTACACATTTATTTTGGTGTCGACGTCGACGTCTTGTTGCCTTTTACTACGCCTAGGCTATGCGCAAGGATATTCAACCACCTTAGATTTTGTGCGCTCTATTTGCGTCTGTCTGTGTCTATTTTTCTAAATATAAAAGCGAATTTTATTGGTTTGAAAGCAAAATAATGTACAACATGCTAAAGCCTTAAATGACACCAACTCATCCCCATCCCCTACATATCACACACACACATACCACCGCAGACCAGTTGTCTGGAGACGCGCCACCAGACTATACTTTCACTTGTCGCTCGCTCGGTCGCTCGTAAATATTTCCAAATTCATAGCACGTGCAAATTATGTACTAGAAAGGAACAAGTAAATTGTATCTAGGACACTCGCTCCAACACAGGCTTTTTGTAAATACAATAAATATTTAGTCTACATATGTCATATCATACGCGTCAGAGTTATATGAAAATTTGTGTGCCACGACAGACATGATTTGGCGTACGATTCGGAATAGTTGCAACTTGTCTATTGTCTGCCTTTAATCCTTTGGCAGGAATCTGTTGAAGAGTTTAGCATCTCAAGTAGCCAAATTTAACTAAAGGAGCAAACGTTTTTCGTTTGTTGCGAAGCTTTGTGATAATCTGTAATATGATGGGACAGATTTGTGTATCCCTTAAAGCAGGGTTGACAAGTGAATTGGAGAGAGCACAGAAGTGCCTAAATACCCAAACTTGAAGGCTTTTTCTTTTATAGTATTCAAGTTCTTAAAATTCATAGCAGTCGGACATTTATTAATAGACTCGAATTTTTTTTTATGGAGATTACTTCTTTTAGAGGTCCTATTTGTCAAAATTTAGTGTTTCTAACTGAATTAAAAATACCAGATTTCAACACCTTAACATCCACAAGGCTACATGGCTGAGTCCCGACCAAATTGATCATGTTTTGATTGACAGAAGGCCCGCAACGAGCGTGTTGGACGTGCGAACGTTACGTGGTCCCAATATTGACTCGGACTACTATCTTGTCGCAGCCAAGGTACGCACTAGGCTCAGCGTAGTGCACGCCGCACGTTCCAACATGTAACGAAAGCTAGACGTCGGCAAGCTGCAAACAGAACAGACCGCCGTAGCCTTCTCAAACACACTCTCCCGACTGCTCCGGGAAACCTCTCGGTCTTCTCAAGGTATATGCAAGTAGTGGAAACTTATCACCCGCACCATGGATAAAGCTGCCAAGGATGTCATTGGTTATAGAAAACCTGTGAAGAATTCTTGTTACAACGAGGAGTTTCGCAATGCTACTGCAGAGTAGAACGCTTCCTATCAGCGAACTTTGCAGTCGGGAGCAACGCGAGCTGTTAGAGAAGGATATCGTGAGAATCGGAGAGAGGAGAAACGCCTTTTCAGACGCAAGAAATGCGGGACTTTGAGGATGTTGCATGACAGAAATGAAGCTCGAAAATTCTATCAAAATGTCAAGCGTCAGACTGAAGCTTTTAAGCCCGGAGTAACTTTCTGTACGGATGACAATGGACGCTTTGATACCAAAAGAGGTTCCAAGCAGTGCGATGCTCTGCCGTGTGCCCGTACATACAGAATACATTGGGCTCGATCTTCGAGATTGAAAAATAGTCTCGGCTAATGGGTCTAGCGGTGAATGGGGACAAGACTAAGTACTTGGTATCTGCTCGCACACCGTCATCGCGTCTTAGACGGTCAGTAACGATGGAGAATTTCTACTTCAATATGGTAGAAAACTTCATCAATTTTCAATCTCGACTGTTGAACGCTGTAAAGCTAAGCGTTGTCCTAACTAATCCCTGCCATTTTGAAGCGATTCAAAAATATATTTCACGACTTTTCGAATACTTTCTTTAGTACTATTCGAACTACCCACTGCATACTCATCAAACACACATGTGACCATACAAAACCAAATTACGAGCTATTCTTCTTTTTTTTTGGCAAAAACTCCCTCCAAAAAAAAAAAAAAAAAAAAAAATAACATAAACCAACAACGCAGTGGCATGGGAACATCTATAAAACCAACCCCCAAACTGGGAGTGGGAGTTGCGATTTTCGGGCTTCCATAAAGTCCAAAACGGAAGAAGAAAAAAAAACATTTCGACACAGAGTAGTACTAGTCTATAAAAATCCACAAATAAAATGTCATTTGCCTGCTACGTGCCTAGCATTTGCTTATAAACTAAATTAAGGATAACATTTGAAAAATTTGCACAGAATAAAATCAAACCCTATGGAAAAGCTGAAAAGCAGCGAAAAGAAAATATCTACGACTTATTATGTAGAGAAAATGAAAATGAAAAAGCTTGTGCAGTGAATGCTTAAAAAGAGCTCTTTGTACTGTCGCAAAAGAAGCCTTTTCTGTCTTTGAACAGTGATGCGCGCGGGTGGTAGCGCAGAGAGAGCAGACAATAATTTAAATTGCTTTACAATGAAACCCTAAAATGTCAATAGACCAACGAACGCTCCAGAACTCTTAACATTGACAAAAATATTTGCCTAACACGTAGCACAGAATTAATTTTTTTTGGCTTGCAAAGTGTTTCAGTTTTTTTTTTTCTTTTCAGTTTTTCCTTAAAGCTGCCTGGTTTGATTTTCTATGAACGAACTATAATTTGCATATATGGCGCAGCGATTGAAATGAAGTGCTTCATAAAATGTCGAATGTATGGAATGCATCGAACGTTTGCTGTAATGAGTGGAGGGTAGTGAAGTGTGGCACAACTAAAAGCTTGAAAAAAAAAGTTTTTGTAATCACAGTCGTATAAAAATTTAAAGGAAATAATTTAATAGCACAAATTTTTAGAGTTGTGTATACTTCGAAAGTGCTGGCAACTCTTTGAAACTTCAAACGCAAACTAAAGCGGCTTATGTAACACTCCAGTATACTATCAGTGACAACAATTTTCGCTTTCATCGAATGCAAATGTATGTAACAGGTAGAAATAATGGTCGAAGACCCCCCAAAATTTACCCCTATTATGGTCAGGTGTGATTGAGGATTCGATGTAGCCAACTACGTCTGTCTGTCTGTATGAACGTAAGGATCTCGGAAACTGCAAAAGATAGAAACTTCGTTCGACTAAGACTTCACCGGAATTTTACGAGTTTATTTTAAAGTTTTGCCTTTCCCCTTCTTCTAATAAAATCAACCACCAAAATCTTCAGAAAAAGGCTAAAGCCCTCTAAAAATGTAAGCAGTTCAGCTTCGATAGATCTATGTCTCTTGCATAGACTTGACAAAATTTTGTTACATAGAAGCTTTCTACGCGGATGATTCTATTTGCTATGAAGGCAGTATTTGATGCCACAAGTCGCTGCTGCATAAAATTTTGCTCAATGGTTTTCCAATTCGAGCTCTAAGAAACATTTGAAGCTTTTAATCTAATAGAAAGAAACGAACTCAACGCTGTTTGTTCTCCAGTTCTGTATAATATTTTCACCTCTGACCTTCACTTACCACTTGACTGCAACACATCAATGTATGCCGAGGACATTGCTGCTTTGACGCAGGATGTATGCCAAACAGAAATAGCCAATACTGGTAGAAAATCATTATAGATGCCTCCAAAACTCAATACGAACATGGTACAACGTCGCCGGCAGTAGAGCTGGGAAAACATCGAATTTTAGACCGATGCAGACGGGCTGTCATATTAAAAAGTTACAAAAAAAAAATATGTCAAGTCGAACTTCTTAAACTAATTTTCAATTTATCATGGATCTACTTAAATGAGTCCCCGCACTCGGAAAGAGGGCTTCGGTGTCAAAAAATTATTTTCTACTTTTTCGCCTATTCGGAGAGAGTTTCAGACGCTCTTTCTTATGGTGAAAACTTAAAAGTCTCAATATGTTTTAAAATGATGTACTAAATGTTCGTAACGTCTTGAAAATACTAAAAGCCTAACAAGCCTGAGGATCATCTAAACTCTTATCGACCAACCTGCTTTGTCAAAGGTATGGGAACGACTTTTAGCGTCGCGAGTTACCGTGCTGGTGGGCCACCAATTTGGCTTTAGATCTGGTCTTGGCACAATAGAGCAAGTCCACAGTGTGGAGAACCATGTCTTGAAAGCGTTCGACGACGAAGAGTACTGCAAAGGGGGTATTTGTCGATGTGCAGAAACCCTTCATTTTTTCTGATAGTTCGACATTATCTGGAGGAACGTCGCTTTCAGTTGAAAGTGCGAGATAAGTTGTCCAATATGCATGTTGTAAAATCTGGTGTCCCCCAAGGAAGCGTGCTGAGTCCACATCTGTACTCGCTGTTTACAGCTAATCTCTCTGAGCCTTGGGACCGAAAAAAGTGTTGCTGGCATCGTATGCAGTTGAGGTTGCGATTCTGTTTAATTGAGAATGCGAGTACGATGCGGCCGTCGCTTGAGCACTGGGACCGGAAGTGGAACAGCAAACTTAATCCGGCCAAGTGCATTGACGTTTGCTGCACATTACGCAGATAGAGACCACCCAATGTCTGGCTGAACAACACCGCTGGCAAATGCAATCAGATATCTTGGGCTATTGCTGGACAAAAGGTTGACGTTCGCGCGGCAGACTCAAACCTTGCTCACTCCTTGTCGCCTCAGAATGAGGCTGCTCTATTAGTTGGTAAACAGACGAAACAAACTGGCTCTGAGCTGCAAGAGAGCTGTCTACACACTTGCCGTTGCTCCCATCTGTCGGTACGAAATCTCATCCAGTTGATGCAAAACAAAGCTCTGCGGATGATCAGCGATTGCCCGTGGTTCGTTCGGAACAGCACGCTCTACAGGCGACTCCGCGTGCAGACAATTGAGGAACAAATTGCCCGCCACACCAGTTGGTATAGCGCAAGACTGACTACGCACTGCAAAAGGCGGTCGATCAGGAGTCTAAGGAGGCGTTATGTCTTCACGTTGTTGAAGGCTTTAGACCATTGGACAGATTACTTTCCAAGCAGTCGGCGAGTTATCTTTAAGACTGTATTAGGCTAATATGACGGCGTCGGATGCTGAAGAATTTGTTTGCGCATCCTTATGCGACTGCTAAAGTTTGAACAGAAAGAGTTGAGCATTAGACGGGTTGGATTATTATTATTTGCTGCTTGACATATACTTACAAAGCCACAATGTTCTTCGACTGTTTGACAGCTGCCGGTGGGAACTATTTATGCTCTTTCCATTTGTTACGGTTTAACTTTTGAATAGCAATACGCCGGGCAACGTCCGCTTTGACTACAACATTTAATTACAGTCGAAAAAGTTTACAAATTCTTTATTATTTAATTATTTTACACAAAAAGAAAAGAAGAAAAAAACTGCAAACTAAGTCATTGGATGCTGTTTGCAATGCTCCAACAGATAGTTGATCAAAAATCGGCGAGGATCTTCTGCAGCACTCTCCTTCAAGGCTATAAATGCTTGTATTAGAACAACGTACAGTGTCTGATCCAAATATGATCGCAAGGGCAGTGCAAGCATCGCAGCTTTTTGTGCGGCTGCTGCAGATGTTGATGGCTCAACATTATTAATGTCGGTCAATGGAGCTTGTGGATTTGCCAAATAATCAGCAAAATAAGCAAGCGGTGCTACGGGACGTGTCAATGCCACAGATTTGATTGCACGAAGTATAAGTTTAATCAAATCATCGCCCAAAATCTTTAGCATAGCGTTTGGCATGTAAGGCGACTGCATTTGATTTGCCTCGGTAAAGGACAAATGCGGCATTTCGACATTTTGTGGCATTTTGCTGCGTTTCGTTGATTTACGCTTGGGACAGCACGACATGTTGGAAATTCCTATAAAAGAGAATTAGTAGACATATATGAAAAGTTGTACAGAAACTCTATGCAAAGCAATTAAATGTTGCAAATTGTTTTATTTTGGTTTTTAATTCGATTTTTCTTTTGTTATCGCTGCAACAGCTGGCGCAGAAAAATATCGATACTTTCGATAAATCACTAATACCGATCGGTTAAATATTTTTGCTTTTTTTGTTGTTGCAGTTAGTACAACGACGTAAGTAAACAAATTCACGTAGCACTTTACTTTATGCGATGACGCCACAGCTACGGCCATCAAAGGCAGACAGAAAATAGTTGAACACCGAATTAGAAACTATTTTATGTCGGCTAGAATACTGAAGTATGTTCCTGATTGCTTATTATCATATATGTATATATTTATATATAAAAACAACTGCAATTATTGGCGGCTACGCGTCTACGATGTAGATATAAAAATTATCACCGGGTACGCTCCAATTAATATTTGTTAATATATGTAGTGGGCGCTGGAGCACCAGCATATATGAGAAACACTTATACTAACACAAATAAAAAAATTGCCGCGTATTTATGTATTTACTTTCTATAGTCAAATCATTTGCGATCGCTCAGAGAACGAAAGCGGCGGCTTTACAATTTTATTTGTTGTTCGCACAAATAACTTACAAAATTGACGAAAACTCGACAGGCGTAGCAATGCAAATTATTTGCTTATTGTATTTAAATTTCGACGCACAACATGCGACAAGTTTAAGCCTTGCACTTTTCGCTACTCTACTACGTTGAACAATGGCGGCAACTAGAGCTGGAAGACCGATGATCGATTGTGTAGCGTACAACAAATCATTTGGTCAAATTTAGTACATAGTGCGCCTCGTCTCCAGTTTATGGCGCATTTTTCAAAAACACAAAATATAAAAGGATAAACTTGAATGATAACAAATTAGCCAACAGCAGTCAAGATAAAACTTCTGAATAGGTAATCTTTGCTTTAAATAAACTTTAGAATCCTTGTTTTTATTTATTTTTTTAAACGCTTCCTATCGCGATTTTATGTGCCACGTCTGCACGCGTTGCTTGCTTGTTATGCACTGATCTTTGTTCTTCAGTGGAACTGAATATATATAAATATATACATTATATATATATATACAGATATATTCGCTTGTTGCATCGTCCGACTATTGGCGGCGAAGAGTTGGTTGGTTAGAAGTATGCACCAAATTTTATGCAAGATGTGGTCCGATGAATAAGTCTCCTTTCCATTGGATATAAGATTCTGTCGCGCGTATTGTGTAATAGGCTGAAGCCATATACGGATTCACTGATAGGACTATATCAAGCCATATACGGATTCACTGATAGGACTATATCAGTTTGGCTTCAGACCAAAAAGGTCGACCAGTGACCAAATATTCACATTACGACAAATCTTGAAATAGATCCGTGAGTTCAGCAAAGATACACACTACCAATTGGTCGATTTTAAAGATGCTTTCGAAACTCCGATACGAACGAAGTTTTTCGACGCCCTGCCTGCACTAGGTATCCCGGCAAAGATTGTCCGTCTTTGCATGATGACGCTATCTAACACACAAAGCGTTGTCAGGGTGGGGAAAAACCTCTCCGACCCCTTTGATACCAAGAGAGGTTTCAGGCAGGGCGATGCTCTGTCGTGCGATTTTTTCAATCTCCTACGCCAGTGCCCGTACATACAGAGTATGTCGGTCTCGATCTTCCAAAAGGAAGTGATGCTGCTCGCTTACGCCGATGACATGGCAGCAAGGCGTTCTCGGAGATTGAAAAATAGTCTCGGCTCATGGGTCTAGCGGTGAATGAGGACAAGACGAAGTACTTGGTGTCTTCTCGCACTCCGTCATCGCGTCTTTGACGGTCAGTGACGATGGAGAATTTCAACTTCAGTGTTGTAGAAAACTTCGTCTATCTTGGAACAGAAATAACCAGCAACAACAACGTCTGCCTGGAGACCAGGCGAAGAATCACGCTTGCAAACAGATGCTTTTTAGAACTGAGCAAGCAAATGAGTAGTAAAGCCCTCTCTCGACAGACGAAAATAAAGATCTATAAGACGCTGATATGGCACAGAGGCATGGACCGTGATTGAGTTAGATGAAACAGCGTTGGAAGTCTTCGAGAGGATGATTCTTCGCAGGATTTTCGGTTCTTTTAGAGTCGGCGACGAGTTTAGGTCCCGTATGAACCGCGAGCTGTACGAGCTATTCGATGAGGTTGACATAGTTCAGCGCATAAAATTCCAGCGGCTGCACAGTGTTGGACACCTCATTCCAATGGTTGAACGAGCTCCAGCACGCATGGTTTACATGGCCGGCCCAAACTTGATTGGTGGACGCCGAAATAGAGGACGACAGGGCACGCTTTGAAACGACCAGGTATCGAGATCTCTCCTTACTTGGCATTCAAAACGACTGGCGCCAGCGCGCACAAGATTATGAAGGCTGACCGTTAGACGGCCATTTAAGTTAGTATGGCACCAGCTTCACTGACTGAAGTTATGAGTGGAAAACTGACTAACCTAACTGTTTTGTGATCAGTAGCGCTACTGAAGAATAATATAAGCCTTGAACACCAAATATTACATCACATAATTAAAATACTTCTGCACAATGTTCTATGGTTCAAATAAAGACATGTGGCACGTTTGTCAGAATTTTCAGTTCGTCTAAGAATTCGCCAGAGAACTCGGCCAATGATGTATACTATTCCATCTCCTCGTAATTACCAAATCTACGACAGAAGTCCAAGAAGCCAATGACATAAAATTCTGATTCTATGAGTGTCAAAGAGTAGGAGCTCATATATACACTAGGGTGGTTTTTTCGGCTAGAATACTATTGAGACAAGACATCCCGGCTCTATGCTCCTGGTTAATTCAGTAATGTTTGTTTGTAACTGCCAGGTACAGGTATACCACAATGAATCGGAACACAATTGATTTCGATTGAGTGCTATTGGACTTGGCCCACCGTTTCTTTTTATGTTTTCCGAAGACAGATCTAGATTTATATGCTAAACAGCATAAGAACTGCTTTGCCAGTTTCTCAGAGGTATGCATTGAAAGCAGGTTTCACTTATTATACTAAGGAGGATCCATGGCTCATATTATAAATGGCATGCTTTGAGCTCTGGAACATAGTAATGACATTGCTTGAACTCAGCTGGATTCTTCACTAAATCTATGATACTACTGAGAAGGTTTAACTGACGGAGACTAGCTGCACTTCTTCTTATACCAGATTCAATATATTGTCTTAAGTCGTTTGGGCTGCGCTGGAACTGTACTTCAATTTGAATATTTGATTGGTGAGCACCAGTCACTTTCCGAAATAGCACAGCACCATTTTTTGGTATAAGCCTCATCTGTTCTCAGAGTTTCTTCTTCAGAGAGTCGCCCTAGAAATATTTATACTTTCAAATTAAGTTCTTAAAGTTTAAACTGTTTGAATGTATCATCGGATCATACGATCATCCGCACAAATTAATTTTATTTCTTCTTTACTTTTATAATTTTCCACCAATAAAATTTATAGAGTTTTTGTTTTTTAACTTTTTAGTTCCATTTTTTTTCCAATTTTTTTTTTAGTTATTCCGTCCAGGCCGTGTCAATAGCTTCTAATATTCTTTGCTTTGCGTCTGCGGATGCCTTTCTGATTGCTGTTAGTTCAAAAAAAAAAAAAAAAGGAGTTAGAAACATTTAAATCTCCAAATTTAAAAAAAAATATTTTACTATTTGTTTTTATGGACTTACCTCCAAAAGTATCGAACACTGAACCGGTTTCAGACGGATCAGTAATATCCTCGGCGCAACATTTGCACCAAATAGAAAAAAAATTGCAAAAATGCACAGACTTAGAATGAGTTGTTGCTTCATTATTTCGACTTCCAATAATAGTAGAATCGTAGAAGTTTTTGGCCCTTAAATACTTGTTGAAAAGTAGTAAATGTCGGGAAACGTGACTTGGTAATAAAAAATTTTAATAAACTCTAAAGTTTTTATTTATTTCCGAAGTCTGTAAATTAGTTTTTCCAATAAAAAAAAAAAACCTTGGAAATTATACTTAATACCCTTTACACTCAGTGAAATTTTTAAAGGTCCGAACTTGGCAAATGGAACATATTTTGTACAACTTTTGACTTCACTCTCAGATTTCAAAGACTAAGCCACCAATGCAAAAGATTGATGTATCTCGTCAAATAAAGCGTTAAACAAGTTTCTATTGGCTCTTTGTTTCCAGAGCCCTTTACACATGTAACTTAAAAAATCACAAATGATGCATTTGGTTTTCTTCTTACTTGAAGGTGCTTTTTTTTCATCCGTTGCCCTTTATATATGAAACAAATATGATGGATGCATATGTCATGCACTTGCTGCGATATAAGGAATTTGATTTTTCTCTTATATGAAGTATACCGCCTATATTTTCATTGCATTGCATTTTTTTTCACTCGTTGCCCTTTATATATGAAACAAATATGATGGATGCATATGTCATGCACTTGCTGCGATATAAGGAATTTGATTTTTCTCTTATATGAAGTATACCGCCTATATTTTCATTGCATTGCATTTTTTTTCACTCGTTGCCCTTTATATATGAAACAAATATGATGGATGCATATGTCATGCACTTGCTGCGATATAAGGAATTTGATTTTTCTCTTATATGAAGTATACCGCCTATATTTTCATTGCATTGCATTTTTTTTCACTCGTTGCCCTTTATATATGAAACAAATATGATGGATGCATATGTCATGCACTTGCTGCGATATAAGGAATTTGATTTTTCTCTTATATGTAGTACATCGCCTATATTTCCATTGCATTGCATTTTTTTTTCACCCGTTGCCCTTTATATATGAAACAAATATGATGGATGCATATGTCATTCATTTGCTACGATATAAGGAATTTGATTTTTCTCTTATATGAAGTATACCGCCTATATTTTCATTGCATTGCATTTTTTTTCACTCGTTGCCCTTTATATATGAAACAAATATGATGGATGCATATGTCATGCACTTGCTGCGATATAAGGAATTTGATTTTTCTCTTATATGTAGTACATCGCCTATATTTCCATTGCATTGCATTTTTTTTTCACCCGTTGCCCTTTATATATGAAACAAATATGATGGATGCATATGTCATGCACTTGCTACGATATAAGGAATTTGATTTTTCTCTTATATGAAGTATACCGCCTATATTTTCATTGTATTGCATTTTTTTTCACTCGTTGCCCTTTATATATGAAACAAATATGATGGATGCATATGTCATGCACTTGCTGCGATATAAGGAATTTGATTTTTCTCTTATATGAAGTATACCGCCTATATTTTCATTGCATTGCATTTTTTTTCACTCGTTGCCCTTTATATATGAAACAAATATGATGGATGCATATGTCATGCACTTGCTGCGATATAAGGAATTTGATTTTTCTCTTATATGAAGTATACCGCCTATATTTTCATTGCATTGCATTTTTTTTCACTCGTTGCCCTTTATATATGAAACAAATATGATGGATGCATATGTCATGCACTTGCTGCGATATAAGGAATTTGATTTTTCTCTTATATGAAGTATACCGCCTATATTTTCATTGCATTGCATTTTTTTTCACTCGTTGCCCTTTATATATGAAACAAATATGATGGATGCATATGTCATGCACTTGCTGCGATATAAGGAATTTGATTTTTCTCTTATATGAAGTATACCGCCTATATTTTCATTGCATTGCATTTTTTTTCACTCGTTGCCCTTTATATATGAAACAAATATGATGGATGCATATGTCATGCACTTGCTGCGATATAAGGAATTTGATTTTTCTCTTATATGAAGTATACCGCCTATATTTTCATTGCATTGCATTTTTTTTCACTCGTTGCCCTTTATATATGAAACAAATATGATGGATGCATATGTCATGCACTTGCTGCGATATAAGGAATTTGATTTTTCTCTTATATGAAGTATACCGCCTATATTTTCATTGCATTGCATTTTTTTTCACTCGTTGCCCTTTATATATGAAACAAATATGATGGATGCATATGTCATTCATTTGCTACGATATAAGGAATTTGATTTTTCTCTTATATGAAGTATACCGCCTATATTTTCATTGCATTGCATTTTTTTTCACTCGTTGCCCTTTATATATGAAACAAATATGATGGATGCATATGTCATGCACTTGCTGCGATATAAGGAATTTGATTTTTCTCTTATATGTAGTACATCGCCTATATTTCCATTGCATTGCATTTTTTTTTCACCCGTTGCCCTTTATATATGAAACAAATATGATGGATGCATATGTCATGCACTTGCTACGATATAAGGAATTTGATTTTTCTCTTATATGAAGTATACCGCCTATATTTTCATTGTATTGCATTTTTTTTCACTCGTTGCCCTTTATATATGAAACAAATATGATGGATGCATATGTCATGCACTTGCTGCGATATAAGGAATTTGATTTTTCTCTTATATGAAGTATACCGCCTATATTTTCATTGCATTGCATTTTTTTTCACTCGTTGCCCTTTATATATGAAACAAATATGATGGATGCATATGTCATGCACTTGCTACGATATAAGGAATTTGATTTTTCTCTTATATGAAGTATACCGCCTATATTTTCATTGCATTGCATTTTTTTTCACTCGTTGCCCTTTATATATGAAACAAATATGATGGATGCATATGTCATGCACTTGCTGCGATATAAGGAATTTGATTTTTCTCTTATATGTAGTACATCGCCTATATTTCCATTGCATTGCATTTTTTTTTCACCCGTTGCCCTTTATATATGAAACAAATATGATGGATGCATATGTCATGCACTTGCTACGATATAAGGAATTTGATTTTTCTCTTATATGAAGTATACCGCCTATATTTTCATTGCATTGCATTTTTTTTCACTCGTTGCCCTTTATATATGAAACAAATATGATGGATGCATATGTCATGCACTTGCTGCGATATAAGGAATTTGATTTTTCTCTTATATGAAGTATACCGCCTATATTTTCATTGCATTGCATTTTTTTTCACTCGTTGCCCTTTATATATGAAACAAATATGATGGATGCATATGTCATTCATTTGCTACGATATAAGGAATTTGATTTTTCTCTTATATGAAGTATACCGCCTATATTTTCATTGCATTGCATTTTTTTTCACTCGTTGCCCTTTATATATGAAACAAATATGATGGATGCATATGTCATGCACTTGCTGCGATATAAGGAATTTGATTTTTCTCTTATATGTAGTACATCGCCTATATTTCCATTGCATTGCATTTTTTTTTCACCCGTTGCCCTTTATATATGAAACAAATATGATGGATGCATATGTCATGCACTTGCTGCGATATAAGGAATTTGATTTTTCTCTTATATGTAGTACATCGCCTATATTTCCATTGCATTGCATTTTTTTTTCACCCGTTGCCCTTTATATATGAAACAAATATGATGGATGCATATGTCATGCACTTGCTGCGATATAAGGAATTTGATTTTTCTCTTATATGAAGTATACCGCCTATATTTTCATTGTATTGCATTTTTTTTCACTCGTTGCCCTTTATATATGAAACAAATATGATGGATGCATATGTCATGCACTTGCTGCGATATAAGGAATTTGATTTTTCTCTTATATGAAGTATACCGCCTATATTTTCATTGCATTGCATTTTTTTTCACTCGTTGCCCTTTATATATGAAACAAATATGATGGATGCATATGTCATGCACTTGCTGCGATATAAGGAATTTGATTTTTCTCTTATATGTAGTACATCGCCTATATTTCCATTGCATTGCATTTTTTTTCACTCGTTGCCCTTTATATATGAAACAAATATGATGGATGCATATGTCATGCACTTGCTGCGATATAAGGAATTTGATTTTTCTCTTATATGAAGTATACCGCCTATATTTTCATTGCATTGCATTTTTTTTCACTCGTTGCCCTTTATATATGAAACAAATATGATGGATGCATATGTCATGCACTTGCTGCGATATAAGGAATTTGATTTTTCTCTTATATGTAGTACATCGCCTATATTTCCATTGCATTGCATTTTTTTTTCACCCGTTGCCCTTTATATATGAAACAAATATGATGGATGCATATGTCATGCACTTGCTACGATATAAGGAATTTGATTTTTCTCTTATATGAAGTATACCGCCTATATTTTCATTGCATTGCATTTTTTTTCACTCGTTGCCCTTTATATATGAAACAAATATGATGGATGCATATGTCATGCACTTGCTGCGATATAAGGAATTTGATTTTTCTCTTATATGTAGTACATCGCCTATATTTCCATTGCATTGCATTTTTTTTCACTCGTTGCCCTTTATATATGAAACAAATATGATGGATGCATATGTCATGCACTTGCTGCGATATAAGGAATTTGATTTTTCTCTTATATGAAGTATACCGCCTATATTTTCATTGCATTGCATTTTTTTTCACCCGTTGCCCTTTATATATGAAATAAATTTCTTTATCTCTAACTTAAAAACTAGCAGCGTCATCTGACGTCAGTTCAACTACTTCTGTGTTTACTTTCGTACTTCGTTTGCCGCTGGCTATCTGCCACTGCTTGTCTCGCTGCCGCTTCACTAACCCACACACAAAACACATCATGAACTATCAGCATGAAGTGTCTAGCAGACCTTAGAGCACGTAATTTCTAGACACATTCGGCTTGAAAGCATATTTCTGTGATAAACATAAAAATAAAGAAAAACCAAACATATCAGAAGTTTCCGCCAAGCGTTTCAAATGTATCTCTGTAGACGCCACACGTTGGGCAATACGTCATAGATACCCGATATATACATTCAAATGCAATAAAATATATAAATGCAAAATTTAATTGAAAAGCTTTTCAGTCGCTGTTCAATATTCAGAGTGAGATATTATATTTAAAGAAAAAGAAAAAAAAAATGTCAATCAACTATCGGCTCCTGCTCGTTCCAACCATGGTGTTCTACTTGGCTATACTATTTGGCAGTGCTGAGGCACAACTGCCGAAATTCAATAAAACCGAAAAAGTTGTCATACAACAATTTATAAGTTTTGTGTCTGATTTTTTTAACATGATGACTGATGAAGATGATGATACAACAGCGGGTGAAACGGTGCCAAGTGATATAGCCGTAGCAGATGATACTATAACTGATATAGTTCTAGAAACCACAACAATGTCAACGGTTGATCCTAGTACAAATAGCACCACAGTTGAGCTTAGTGGTAGTACAGTGGATGCTGCTGATGTTATTACCGAAGCACCAACGTCTACAGCAACTACGACTGCACCACGACGGATTTGCTTTAAACGAATGTGTGTTAAATTTAGAAACGATAAAGGTTATATTTATTAAAAATTGGTTAAACAAAACTGAAAGCCGACATTGTGTTTTATATGCGTGGAAGAAGTAACGTAATATTTAGTGTAAGGCTCGACAATAGCTGGACATTGCTGTCTCATAAAAGATATGGAATATTTGTGCGAAGCGCAAATATATGCGAAACTTATAATAATTTATCCAAGAGTGTCGACCAAAGGAATTATCTTGGCAGCAGGTTTATTGCACATCAGGTAGGCTTCGCTACTCAAGAGCTACAAAGGTAAAGAACTGTGTAGAAATGCATCACTCGTCGATTGAAATAACAAACTATAAAGCATTCTGGACTTCCATGCCAACTTATGCTGCTCCTAAACATTCCCATTGTCACAAAACCAACACGAAATAATTTTCTTATAACTGTGCAACTCCTGGCTCATGGCAATGTGTGTCTTCTAGAGAAAAGCGTGATCTTCATCTATGCTGTCTCGAGACTGCACAAATGGTAGCTGAGAAAAGGCGGCTGAGTAGAGTATGACAACTCAGTCGTTATATTAGAGACTAGATAGATCTTAAGCGGTACTCAAAGATCTTCTTAAGAGAACACTTAAACCCTCTGATCCGTTCTTCTTATAATCAGCTACTAAGCTCCTTAAAAAACTTGCGAGTGAAGTCAAAAGCTAAAGCCATTACATAGCAAGATGGAAGCGTCTTGACTCCTTTTAATATTTGCTTTCCAAGCGACCAAGAGTAGACTTTGCAATTTCTCGTGGTCTCTTGCCCAATGGATCTTACAATGCTTTATTATTTGTACTCTCAAAGATCTGAAAGCCAAAAAGTCTACCGGGCTCGATATATGCCTAGAAAAGCTTTCAAATTGTGGATTGCATGAAAGACATCAAAAGTTGTTAGCCATCTACTGATTTACTCAACTCCTATTCGTTTGTTAACATCATTAGACCCTGTCTGGCATGATGATCCAATATTCAACATGAACAAGATGAACTTCCCAAATGAATTCACACATAGATAGAGATCTCAGAGATTTTGCTCATTAATGTTTGCTGCCCAAGAAGGATCTTGTCTATCACCAATTCTATACAACATTTTTACATTAGACTTCCCGACTTTAGCATGATATTATAGGATGTTCAGCGAATATTGATGTTCTGCAATAGCACGGGGCCTAGGAAAGATTCCTGAGGAAAACCAGCACAAAAAAATTTGTTATTGGATTAAGTAGAGTCCATATATATTTAAAACTATGTCGGTTAAAAAACTTCGCAATATTTTGTTTAGGTAAGATGGTCCTCACTCATTTGTGAATCCAACCGTTTTGTCATACCAGCATCTGGGGTAAACATGCTGGGGTAACCATGAATGCAATTAAGAAAGGCTCTGCATCCATATTGCGATGGAAGTTTAGACTGGTTTTAAAATTTTCGAAAATATTCTGAATAACACTTACAATGCGTTCTGAGATTTTTTTGGACAAGTTTGTGGTGAAAAGATCCAAACTTGACAGCTGACCTTTGTTGGATATTTGGAGTAAAGTATAAAGCACCTTCCATAGTTTGACAGTTCATGCTTTATAGTGCCGCAGTGATTTGTCGTTGAGGTCACCTAAGATAGTTTAAGATAGGCTTTAAACATGTCCTTTTAATATTTAGTCCATTTAGCCAAGGAACCAGGCAGCCTTTCCCTGGCATCTACACATCTCGCGTTGTACTTAAAATGGAGCATAAACTTTATCATCGAGTCTCAACCGCGCTAGAAATAAACTCAATATATAAAAAAACAAGTAAGGAAATTTCAGTCGGGCGTAACCGACTGTAAGAGGCCCTGTACCAGTTCAGTTCGCCTAAGAAACACATTAAATGTTTCCCTAGCTTATGACCAAACACATGACCACTTCTCACTGCGCGAATATGAATGAAAAGAAAAGGGGGGTCGTTCAAATTCAATTGCTTATAAAATCGTCATTTATTATCCGATTTTGATGAACTTTTCGGATTTTGGCTAAGAAGGACGATATCTCTATACTGGCATACTTACTTTTTTTTGTGCCGAAGAAATTTTCACCCTAAGGGGTGATTTTATGGGGAAGGGGGGGAGGGGCAAGTTTTTAAAATAAACTTGTTAAATTCCGGAGCAGTCCTAGTCGAATGCAAAAAACACGAAGTCTCTATCTATTACCGTTTCCGAGATCCTTTCGTTCATACGGACGGACGGACGGACATACGGACAGACGGACATGTCTATATCGACTCCTCTATCACTCCTGACCATAATGGGGGTAACTTTGGGGGGTCTCCGACCATTATTTCTACCTGTTACATACATTTGCACAAACCCAATAGGCTCTTGTACCTTCGGTACAGGGCCTAAAAAACACTTGCCCTTTCTTCAGAAGCTATTCCACCAACTAGGAGAGCTCAAAAAATTGTAGTGCATTGGTGAGAATAGGAATTTCTTTAACTGAGAAGTATGTATAGCCATACTTTGTGACTGTCGAGGTAGAATGATGATTTGGATTTAACTGGGAAAAAACATTTTGTATGCAGTAAACTTTCTCTCAAATAGAAAAATTTTAGTCCAAACGAGTAAAGCCTTCTTTGCACCAAAACCCTGAGAAACCTACAGCAGAAAGTTGCCAGATGTGCTTGACACAGCTATCATGCGAGTGCACACCTGCAACTGTCCTGACCTGACGTAGAACTAGGAAAGTATGGCATTGCCAAGGAGCTGAAACAATTGCGGAATGAAGTTGCGCTGGAAGACCACATCAGCGAGCTTGCACCAAATTATGGAGAGCACAGTTTATGGAAGACACGATTATGAAGCCGCTTTCGACACGCCGATACGAACGAAGTCTTTGCATGATGACGCTTTCCCACACTCAAAGCGTTGTCAGGGTGGAGAAAAACCTCTCCGAGCCCTTTGATACCATGAGAGGTTTCAGGCAGGGTGATGCGCTATTTTTTTTTAATCTTCTGATGGAATATATCCTACGCCAGTGCTCGTACATACAGAATATGTCGGGCTTGATCTTCCAATAAGAAGAGATCATCGATACGCAGGATCGGCGATTCAGCAGGGTTTTCTCAAAGATTGAAAAATAGTCTCGGCTCATGTGTCTAGCGATGAATGAGGACAAGACGAAGTATTTGGTGTCTTCTCGCACGCCGTCATCGCAGCTTGAACGGTCGAGAATTTCAACTTCAATGTTCTAGAAAACTTCGTCTACTTTGGATTCGAAATGACCAGCAACAACAACGTCAGCCTGGAGATCAGGCGAAGAATCACGCTTGCATATAGCTGCTACTTTGGGCTGAGCAAGCAAATGAGAAGTAAAGCACTCTCAAGATCTATAAGACTCTGATACTGCCGGTCCTACTGTATGGTGTAGAGGCATGGACCTTGATTGAGTCAGATGAAACAGCATTGGAAGATTTTGAGAGGTAGATACTTCGGAGAATTTTTGGTCCTATTAGAGTCGGCGACGAGTTATTTGATGAGGTTGACATAGTCCAGCGGCTGAACCTCAAACAAATGAATGCAAGATCTTCAGCACGCTTGGTTGACAGGTGGACCTAAATTTGAATGGGGCACGCAGAAATAGAGGACGACCGGCCACGCATTCCCAGTATGGAGAGTGATCTTTCTAGTCTAGAATCTCGCTGCAAATACTCTACGGAACTATGCTATAAACTTCCCAGCTCAATGAAGAATAATTAATACCAATTAATAAAAGAAAGAAAGAAAAAAACTGCAGCACTTTTATTTCTTTAAATGATTCACAAAACAAAACGAATTAAATTTTCCAAAGCACTGCACGGCATGTCTGCCAAGTTCTTGCAGTTGGGAACTAAACTTTCGCTGCTTATTTATGTAAAAAAAAAAAAAAAACATTTTATTTATTTATAAACTTTAGAACAAGAAATTCTTTTACATGAAGTTGATTAAATTATTTCACATAAGCCGAGATATGAAGAAGATCATAAAAAAAAGCATCAATCAAAATGCAGCAAAGATTATCGTAAAGCGACATTCTACGGCCGAGGCACGTAACACTTCCCCATAAGATTGAGCTATGCAGCAGCATGTATGCAGATTACGTTGTTGCATAGTTGACTATAAAAGCCAAATGCCATGCCAAGTTGTACAGCATTCAAAGAACGAAACAGCGTTGAGTGAAAAGTTGTAAGTGGAACACAGCACAGACTACGGAGACGCATACAAAAGATGTTGAGGCACAAATCGGTACTGGTTAGTGTACTGCTGACACTGCTTGTACTGTTACAAAAGAACGCCAAGATTTACGGCAAGCCAGCAGCTGTGGAACTGAAGAAATGGCATAAACTGATGCCGCTGCTCTCGCCGCGTGAAATCAATCAATATCTGGCGCAATCGGCAAACAGTGCCGTCAATAGGCGCACCTCACGCAGCGCCGATCCGCCAAAGACAATAGATTTAGACACCGTACTGGACATATTCAATACGGCGGAATATAGACACTGTACTGGATTTGTGAATATGATCAACGATCCGAGCTCAAATTCAAAAGGAAACATACTTCTGGATGTTGATTTCATTTTGACTATACTTGCGCTGAATGATATACAGAATGGCGACGAAAAATGTAAAACGAGATTTAACGAGGTATTACCAACCTTGGGTACAGTGGGTGGCCAAGTGGGCGAACTGGGCGGTGCATTGGGCAGCGCTGCTAGTAATGTTGGCGGTTTAACGGGTGGCGCTGGCGGCGTTGCTGGCGCTACAGGATCTGATGTAGCCACTGGTTTGGCCGGTTTTGGCGCTGGGCTGGACGGCGTTAATAGAGGTCATCAGTTCAACAATACTGTAATAAGTAAGTAAAAAAAAAATAAAATAAAATAAGGTGAACATTCGGTGGAACCGTATACAAGCTAAAAGTAGAAAAAAAAAAAACACTAAATCAAAAATAAATAGGTGGGGGATGGGTTTGTCGGAACATAACAATGGAGATGTATGGGGGCTACCCCTTCGAATGGACCAATCTGCACCTAAGTGGAACATTTTATAAGAATTAAAATCAGAGAAACCAAATTTGGCGCTTTTAAGTGAATTTAAAACAGTCATAAAATTTATTTCATACAAAAAACCCAAAAAGGAGGCACAGTTGTATGGTGACTACCCCTACTAGTGGTCCAATCTGGAACTACATGAAACATTTTATAAGAATTAAAATCAGAGAAACAAAATTTGGCGCTTATAATTGAATTTAAAACAGCCATAAAATTTATTTCATACAAAAAACCCAAAAAGGAGGCACAGTTGTATGGTGACTACCCCTACTAGTGGTCCAATCTGGAACTACATGAAACATTTTATAAGAATTAAAATCAGAGAAACCAAATTTGGCGCTTTTAAGTGAATTTAAAACAGCCATAAAATTTATTTCATACAAAAACTCAGAAAGCAGGCACAGTTCTATGGGGCTACCCCTTCTTATGGTCCAAACTGGAACTACATGAAACATTTTATAAGAATTAAAATCAGAGACACAAAATTTGGCGCTTATAATTGAATTTAAAACAGCCATAAAATTTATTTCATACAAAAAACCCAAAAAGGAGGCACAGTTGTATGGTGACTACCCCTACTAGTGGTCCAATCTGGAACTACATGAAACATTTTATAAGAATTAAAACAAGAGAAACCAAATTTGGCGCTTTTAAGTGAATTTAAAACAGCCATAAAATTTATTTCATACAAAAACTCAGAAAGCAGGCACAGTTGTATAGGGTCTACCCCTTCTTATGGTCCGATCTGGAACTACATGAAACATTTTATAAGAATTAAAATCAGAGAAACCAAATTTGGCGCTTTTAAGTGAATTTAAAACAGCCATAAAATTTATTTCATACAAAAACTCAGAAAGCAGGCACAGTTCTATGGGGCTACCCCTTCTTATGGTCCAAACTGGAACTACATGAAACATTTTATAAGAATTAAAACCAGAGAAACAAAATTTGGCGCTTATAATTGAATTTAAAACAGCCATAAAATTTATTTTATACAAAAAACCCAAAAAGGAGGCACAGTTGTATGGTGACTACCCCTACTAGTGGTCCAGTCTAGACCTACATGAAACATTTTATAAGAATTAAAATCAGAGACACAAAATTTGGCGCTTATAATTGAATTTAAAACAGCCATAAAATTTATTTCATACAAAAAACCCAAAAAGGAGGCACAGTTGTATGGGGGCTACCCCTACTAGTGGTCCAATCTGGACCTACATAAAACATTTTATAAGAATTTAAATCAGAGACACAAAATTTGACGCTTATAATTGAATTTAAAACAGCCATAAAATTTATTTCATACAAAAAACCCAAAAAGGAGGCACAGTTGTATGGGGGCTACCCCTACTAGTGGTCCAATCTGAACCTACATAAAACATTTTATAAGAATTTAAATCAGAGACACAAAATTTGGCGCTTTTAAGTGAATTTAAAACAGACATAAAATTTATTTCATACAAAAACTCAGAAAGCAGGCACAGTTGTATAGGGTCTACCCCTTCTTATGGTCCAATCTGGACCTACATAAAACATTTTATAAGAATTTAAATCAGAGACACAAAATTTGACGCTTATAATTGAATTTAAAACAGCCACAAAATTTATTTCATACAAAAACTCAGAAAGCAGGCACAGTTGTATAGGGTCTACTCTTTCTAATGGTCCGATCTGGACCTATATGAAATATTTTATAAGAATTAATGCCAGATAGCACAAATTGTTTCTTTTCAAATTAAATGTACAACAACAATATATGTTTTTCATAAAAGAAAAACCCTGAAAAAAGGGGAAGCTTGGTATGGGGGCTAACCCTTCAAATGGTCCGATCTGCAACTGTATAGAATATTCTATAATAACTAACTTAAGATAGACCAAATTTAAGGGTTTCTAGCCAAATTTTAAAATAAACTTGTAAAATTCCGGTGCAGTCCTAGTCGAATGCAAAAAACACGAAGTCTCTATCTATTACCGTTTCCGAGATCCTTTGGTTCATACAGACGGACAGACAGACGGACATGGCTATACCTAGCACTCCTGACCATAATGGGGGTAACTTTGGGGGGGGTCTCCGACCATTATTTCTACCTGTTACATACATTTGCACAAAACCAATAGGCTCTTGTACCTTCGGTACAGGGCCTAATTATGGCTTGGTATTGGTTTGCAAAAAAAAAAGGAGCTGCTTAGTTTAAGGGCTTCTGAGTAGTCTTTAGTTTTTGTTTAAATACTTCTTAAAATTGTTTGAGTACATATGGTAAAAATTTCTAAATAAATACTTAACTTACGAACTATCCAAATTCCAGGCGATAGTGGCAACATTGTGGAAGATAGTAATAGGGTAAACAGTGACCTTGCTTCTGTTGATATACCACCGAACATCAATACAATGCTCTTCGGTAATGTACAAGATCCAACTGGAAAAGGCGAGAATTTTGTAATAAATACAGTCAAGGGTAAGTGTGTTGCTAAGAAGCTCTTTTGACAACATTTTTATACAATCTTCGTTTTTCTTCTAGGCAATGCTGGAAACATCTTTGTCGGTGATAATAATTCCAATGATCAGATTGCTGCTGCAGAGGTGCCACTCAATGTTGATGTATTAGGCTTTAGTAATATAGATGCCACCGGCACGGATGGCAGCAATAGACTGGATAATACTATTGACGGTATTACGACTTTTGAATACTAAAAAAACTATGTCCAGATTATTTACATATATATATTTTTTTTTAGGTAACGCTGGTAACATATTTGTCGGTGATAATAACACAAATACACAAATTGTCGGTGCTGTCGTACCGGCGAATGTTGATCCAATACTTTTTAATAAGTTGAAAGCGGAGGGTGCAAATGGCACGAATACAGTGAAGAATACAGTGACTGGTAAGTACCGTTATAGCAAATTTTATTAGAATTGATATAAAATATAAAAAACAACAAAAACTTCTACATAGAAAAATCGAAAAAAAAAAATTGGTACAGTTTTGTATGTGGTTTCCTCTTAGAGAGCGAAAATTAGCACCTACAAGTGTATTACATATTCCAACATATATTTCAGGTACTGCCGATAATATACTGATCGGTGATAATAATGACAATCTACAGGTTGCTGGCGCTGCAGCGCCCGTAAATGTACCCATTCTAGTTGGCAATGATGTATCTGGTCGTGGTACAAATGGTAGCAATTCATTATCGAATGATGTTTTCGGTAAGTTCGCATAGAACTGAAAATCAAAATCCCTATAGATTATAGATTGAAAAAAAAAAAACCTATAACTTCTTGTCAACAACAGGTAGCGCAAGCAACGTTATAATCGGCGATAATACAGATAATTTACAAGCTGTTGGTGCTGCAGCACCTGTTAATCCAACAGTTATAGCACTGAACAAGTTACGCGCTTCCGGTGAGGATGGCAGCAATTCAGTAAAAAATGTCATAATAGGTGTGTTCATATGCTAAAAAAAATATATATATATATATATGTATTCAGTCTATAAGCTAAACTTTCACTTACATATATATTAAAGCCGATGCCAGCAATACGATTGCCGGAAATAATGATAGCAATATACAAGTAGCAGGTGTAGCAGCGCCGGTAAATGCGCCAGTATTGTTGTTGAATGAACTGGATTCGCGTGGTGGCATGGCTGGCAATCAGATTGTCAATGATATAGAGGGTAAGTAATTACAGTTAATAATTTTTTTTAATTTTTAACAATATAATTCACTAAATATCTATTTTTTTTTTTTTTTTCCACTAATCAGCTGATGCCAACAATGACATCACCGGTGATGATAGTGTAAATACTCAGGTAATCGGTGCTGTAGCACCTGTTAATGCAGATATTATTGCTCTGACACCCATACGTGCTGTGGGTAATAGCAGCGACGGTGCAACCAATCAGATTGTGAATCGTGTTAATGGTAGGTGTTAACATTTTTTTTGCAAATTTAGCTAAAAAATTTACGAAAAAAACAACAAATTTAAAACAAGTACATATTGGTAGGTGCTACCAGATTATACAAAAATTTAAGACGAGTACATATTGGTAGGTGCTACCAATAGAAAAATAAGACTATACAAAAATTTAAAACGAGTACATATTGGTAGGTGCTACCAACACAAAAAATAAGACTATACAAAAATTTAAAACGAGTACATATTGGTAGGTGCTACCAACAGAAAAAATAAGTCTATACAAAAATTTAAAAAGCGTACATATTGGTAGGTGCTACCAATAGAAAAATAAGACTAGACAAAAATTTAAAAAGCGTACATATTGGTAGGTGCTACCAATAGAAAAATAAGACTATACAAAAATTTAAAACGAGTACATATTTGCAGGTGCTATCAATAGAAAAAAAGACTATACAAAAATTTAAAACGAGTACATATTGGTAGGTGCTACCAACACAAAAAATAAGACTATACAAAAATTTAAAACGAGTACATATTGGTAGGTGCTACCAACAGAAAAAATAAGTCTATACAAAAATTTAAAAAGCGTACATATTGGTAGGTGCTACCAATAGAAAAATAAGAATATACAAAAATTTAAAACGAGTACATATTGGCAGGTGCTATCAATAGGAAAATAAGACTATACAAAAATTTAAAACGAGTACATATTCCCTGGTTTGGTTCAGAGCTTGGCAATCTATCTAGACAGAATATACACTTGCTATCACTTTCGATTCCAATTTTACACAAGTGTCTTCTAAGTCTACAGTTCAGTTCAGTCAGAAAGCCCGAAAACATTCTTAGATCGTTTTTTTTTTTAAAACCGTTGCAAATTTCCGATCTCCTCTTGTTGTAAGGGCCTAACAGCTTTTTGCTCTGTTTTAATCCTTCCCTTTTTTTTTTCCAGAAAAAATCTCTTGCTTTCTTTTCTTACTCTTTAACCAGGATTTTCATTGTTCCTGGTCCTAGCGCGCAGAATGTCTCTGGAAACATGAAGAGGGACCCTGCTCCTCTCCTGGCCAAGTCATCTGCTTGCTCGTTTTCTGGTATGCACGCATGTTTGAATACCCAGTACAGTGCAATACATTCCCTGACCAGTTTGGATTTGATCACAGACCAACTGCTTACGGCTCTAATAGCCGCCTGGCTATCGGAGAAGATGGCGATGTTTTGGTTCTTGTGACCCCTATTTAAATTGAATTCAGCACATCTTTCTATTGCATATATTTCTGCCTGAAAGATACTTGTGAATTTCCCTTGTGATTCGAAGTATTTAGTGCGAGTTCCGAAAACTCCTTCACTCTGCCACTTCCTTCATCTGTTAGAGAGCCATCTGTGTACCAGCTAATTGCTCCTGGTTTGATATTGTAGTTCAGCGTTATGTTTCCCCATTCTTCTTTATTGCTGAGTCCTACTTTAAATCTTCTAGTGACGTTGTTCATTATGCCTAGGTTGTCACTAGGGTATTGCAGGAGTGGGTGGACGTCTTTCATATTAACACTTTTTTGATTCCCGATGCAGGTCTTCCTACCCTAGCAATGGCTCTGTCTGCCTGTTGTTGGATATGAAGCTGCAGCGGCATTAGATTTAGTAGCACGTCTAATGCCACACTAGGACAGGTTCGCTGCTGGCTCCTGTTATAGATATACAAGCTAACCTCTGTACTTCAGTTCAGTTGCTTACTAGCTGTTGTCAATTTAGCTCTATCCGCCCAGACAATGGCACCATATGTTATTATGGATCTGACCATTGTGAGATACATCCATTTCATTATTTCAATTCTTACCGGCAATGACTCTGCAAGTCATCATTGCCATAGTAGCTTTCCGCACTGCATGTTCTAAGTGAGTCTTCCATGTGGTACGCTTCTCAAATATTACTCCTAGGTATTTTACCTTCTTGGAGAATTCTATCAGCGTGCCATTCACTCATATTGGCTTCAGTAACTTCATCTTTTACTTCCTAGCGAATGGAACGATAGTAGATAGTTTTAGTTGGATTAATACTCAGTCCTACCTTAGAGCATAAAGATCTTAGTTTGATCACATAGTGTATCTTCATGCTTTACTATGCAGATAATAACTATGTCGTCCGCTTAGGCTTGGCATATGATGGCATTATCTGTAAGACAACACAGGAGAGGTGATAAAATGCCCCGCTGTGTGCATCCTTCTGTGGTTTGGACATATATAAGCAATTAATTTAATTTTTTCTTTTTCATTTTTAATTACAGCCACTGCTGGCAATACTATCACAGGCGATGATAATCAACTTACACAGGTCGCTAATGCTGCTGCACCCATTAATGCAAATGCCATAGCGCTGGGCGATATTAGTGCCACTGGTGAAACGGCTAGCAATAAGTTGTCCAATGTGGTGACAAGTAAGTTGATTGCATAGAGCAAGTAATATCACGAACTAATTTTTGGTTTAATTTTCTAAGGTGATACTGGCAGCGATGTCGACGGTGATAATAATCAATTACTAGGTGTTGCAGGTGCTAATCTGCCGGTTAGCGCAAATGCGCCCATTGGCAGCCGTTTAACAAGTGATGCAACGAATGGTAGCGCCACCAATGAGCTAAGCAATATATTTAATAGTAAGTTTTTTTCTTCATCATTTCTAAAATTTCTTATATTTAATATTTAATATTTAAAAAAATTCTCATCTTAACAGCTACTTCCGGCACAAATGTTTCAGGTGACAATAACTTTGTTGCAGGTTTAGCAAATGCTAACGGTGTTGTGGGTGCAAATGCACCGTTAATCAGTGAGCTTAGTGCCAAAACGATGAATGGCAGCGCAACAAATGTGCTTAAGAATGAAGTACATCGTAAGTTGACTGTTTAACTGTTTACTAAGCAAATTATATTCATTTGAAATTCACACAGAACCTTCGAATCTCAATATCACTGGTGATAAGAATTTTGCCATCAAAGCGCCTACAGCGCAGGTCAATACATTTGCTAATTTACTAGCGCTGACTAAATTAACTGCTAAATCACAGAATGGCAGTGCCAGCAATATTGTCACCAATAATATAACACGTAAGTAACTAATATAGACGAGCAAAAGTTCAAATAAAATACGGGCTTCATTTTGTACAGGTGATCCTAATATCAACATTCAGGGCAATGATAATAGAGCTATTGATATATTTTCGGGCGTTATTGATGCGCCAATTGCTGCTGCAGTTTTGAGTTCTTTGGACGCAACAGGTGCCGGTGCAGGCAGCGGCAATAATACGTTCTCCAATATAGTGCAGCGTAAGTAGAAAGCATCAGTGGTGCAAGCATTTAATTTAAAAAAATATCTTCTTTTTTTTTTTTTTACCAAAATCTACACAGAGGGTCCGGATGTTAAAATAGAAGGCGACAATAATAAAGTTGTGCGACTTGTAGATGGCCAAGGTACACTCCTCGCTACTTTACTTGTGGGCGATAAAATCGTTGCGGATGGCGGTCCAAATAGTACAAATAATTTTGAAAATCTTATTACTAGTAAGTTTTTATAGGCTCTTGAGTGTTGTTGTTGCTGTTACTAATGCCTCCTTCTGCAGAGGATTCTCCAACAATTATTATGGGCAATGACAATGAAGTCATAAATGTGCTGAAGTTTGATGCCGCTACTATCACGGATTTCTCAGCCGCGAATTTCATTCAGGGTAAATGCGGTAATAGGTTCAATAATACCATCACAAGTGAGTATTCGGTTTTTTTCTGTTTTTTTTTTGTTTTTTTTTAAGTTTAAATTTAATTTTTGCAGAGGCAACCGCCGACAGTATTAGTGGCGAACGCAACAAAGTAACAAATTTATTAACTGTAAACGCAAAATTAATTAATGACTTTACGGCCTTGACGAAAATTATTGGATTGGATTTGAATGCCAATTGTAATATAACAGAGCCGGCTACACCGCCACCTCCAACGCCTTCACCGCCAACGCCTTCACCGCCAACGCCTTCACCACCAACGCCTTCACCGCCAACACCTTCACCGCCAACACCTTCACCGCCAACACCTTCACCGCCAACACCTTCACCGCCAACACCTTCACCGCCAACACCTTCACCGCCAACACCTTCACCGCCAACACCTTCACCGCCAACACCTTCACCGCCAACACCTTCACCACCAACACCTTCACCGCCAACACCTTCACCGCCAACACCTTCACCGCCAACACCTTCACCGCCAACACCTTCACCGCCAACACCTTCACCACCAACGCCTACACCTTCTCCTTATCCACCTACACCTACACCTTATGCACCTACAATTGCTCCTTACACACCTTATGCTTCTTATCCCCCAGCAGCCTCACCCTCACCCTCCACACCACCACTCAATCGTTGCTATCGCCGTTATTGTCGCAAATGGCGCACTCGTCCCAGCTTTATTTGCTACAAAAACTGCGGTAATCCGGATACCTATCGTCCGCCTACTAAAAACTATCCGCAACCCGCACACTATGCATCGTCTGCACAACAAGTCGCCTATCAACCTATACAGTATAAACGCGCTGCCATACCGGACTCGCACTACAACATAGAACCTGTATCTATGCTTGGTCCCATATTCTAAAAATTTCTTATATAATTTATTTATTTATGTTTTCTTTAATTTAAATATAAAACGTGTTCCATTATATTATTTAAAATAAAAAAAAAAAAAGATTGCATCTTTCAATCCATAGAAATTTTTTTTTTTTTCTTCCCGCTACGCTTCTAACCTAATTAAAGTGGCATCAAGCCCATAAAAAAAGCATCAAAGTTCTACTTTTTGTTTAAAGTTACAATCGTATTATCAAAAATCACAGCTGAGGGATGTTTCGCACGAATGCTGCAGTCGAGGGATGAATTCAAAAAAAAAAGAAGAAGAAGAAGATTCTCTGCTTTACGCACGTGGATAAAAGTTAAGGTAAATAAAATGCAATTACCGCGCATAGATAACATTATTAACACCGGTGTGCGCTGCTACTACCCTGACCCACAAGCTCAGCAGCTCCAGCTCATCATCAACTCTCACGCCCACCTCCATGGCATCCATGCCAGCAGCATGGCGCGTACGACAAGTTATGAAATCATAATGAAAGCAATAAAAGCATCACCAAAAGAACTGAAGCATATTTCGAATTTCTTGCACTCCTGCGACGGAGACGACGACTTCTACTTCTCATAATTGATGGCCTGGGTAATTTGTTATGGTTATGAAATACCCCGACGGGAACGAGTCACCCGAAATAAGTAGCACGCAAAAGTTTTAAATTCATTTGTGATGCATATTCATTTTTTTTTTTTTTTTTTGGAGAAGTTTTGCACCAGAACAATTATAAATTAAAATGCTGCCGCGGGTCCAAGTGTTAAATTTCGTCATCACCGTTCTGGTGGCTGGTGGCTGGTGGCGGCTTAAATTGTATAATTTGGAATGGTCTGTGTTTATATTTAGATGCTTGGCTTTTATATTATTATTCTTGAACATCAAAAGGTGGCAATAATGTTTCAAATTACTCTTAAACATGGCACTGAGGCAATTTATTTTTAGCGGAGACAAATTGTGACAATTACAGAGTTTAATTGACAGAAAGTTTTATATTTCGGTAAAGGGAAATGTTTTCAAATGAATATGAATATTAAATATTTTATGAGTTGTGCGAAGAAACGTATTTTTTGGGTAGAAATAATAATTCGTCTAAACGTAGTAACTACTAGCAGGTCTAAGTACCAAAAAAGTATCGGAACCTCGTACGCCGAGCTTTGTTCTACATTTAAGAAATGAGAAAGGTTTGCGCCAACTACTACCGCGGAATAAGTCGTCTTATAGATTATGTAGCGTAAAAAAGAACCTCTTCGAACGCTTTGATGTCAGGAGAGGTTTCAAACAGCGATGAAATACACCCAACGCCAGTGTTCGTACATACAGAATCATCGGCACGCAGGAACGGCGAGTCCGCTAGGCGTTCTAAGAGATTGAAAAATAGTCTCGGCTCATGTGTTTAGGGGTGAATGAGGACAAGACGAAGTAATTGATGTCTTCTCGCACGCCGTCATTGCAGCTTGAACGGTCGAGAATTTCAACTTCAATGTTCTAGAAAACAACAACGTCAGCCTGGAGATCAGACGAAGAATCACGCTTGCAAATAGATGATAATTTGGGCTGAGCAAGCAATGTAGAAGTGAAGAATTAAGATCTATAAGACGCTAATACATTCGGTTTAGCGCACAGGCATGGACCGTGATTGAGTCAGACGAAATGGCGTTGCAAATCTTTGCGAGAAAGTATCTCCGCACGATTTTTGCTGCTACTAAAGTGGGCGACGTCAACCGTCTACCGGTTATGGCCGCGTCTAGGAAGGCGCGCCAGCCTCCATAATCTAGTGCGCACTGGCGCCAGTCGTTTTGAATGCCAAGTACGGAGAGATCTCTTCATAGCTGGTCATTCCAACGAGTGCCCGGTCGTCCTCTATGTCGGCGTCTACCAATCACGTTTGGGCCCCCCTTGTAAACCTTGCGTGCTGGAGCTCTTTCATCCATTCGAATAAGGTGTCAAACCCAGTACAGCCGCTGGAATTTTATGCGCTGGACTATGTCAACCTCATCGAATAGCTCGTACAGCTCGCGGTTATACGGCACCTAAACTCGTCGCAGACTCTAATAGGACCAAAGATCCTGCGTTGAATCTTCCTCTCAAAGACTTTCAACGTTGTCTCATCCGACTCAATTACGGTCCATGCCTCTGCGCCATACAATAGCACCGCAAGTATCAGCGTCTTATAGATCTTGATTTTCGCCTTTCGAGGGAGGGCTTTACTTCTCATTTGCTTGCTCAGCCCAAAAATGCATTTGTTTGCAAGCGTGATTTTTCGCCTGGTCTCCAGGCTGACGTTGTTGTTGCTGGTTATCTCTGTTCCAGATAGACGAAGTTTTCTACAACACCGAAGTTGAAATTCTCCATCGTCACTGATCGTCCAAGACGCGATGACGGAGTGTGAGAAGACACGAAATACTTCGTCTTCTCCTCATTCACCGCTAGACCGATGAGCCGAGACTATTTTTCAAGCGAGCAGCATCTCTTCCTTTTGGAAGATCGAGCCCGACATACTCTTTATGTACAGGCACTGGCGTAGGATGTATTCCATCAGAAGATAAAAAAATAGCCCGACAGAGCATCACCCTGCCTCAAACGTCTCTTGGTATCAAAGGGGTCGGAGGGTCGAAAAACTTCGATCGAATCGGCCTGTCGAATGCGGCTTTATAGTCGAAAAATAGGTGGTGAGTGTCTTAGCTGAACTCACGAGTCTTTTCCGAGATTTGGCGTAATGTGAACATTTGGTCACTGGTCGACCTTTTTGGTCTGAAGCTACACTGATATAGTCTCATCAGTGAATCCGTATATGGCTTCAGCTTATTACACAATCGTATATCCGATGGAAAGAAGACTTAATCCGCCATTGTTGGCAGCGGGGTCTCCTTTCTTAGAGATAGGACAGAGAACACTGAGATTCCAGCCATTGGGTATGCGTTCATTCGACCATATCTTGCATAAAATTTGGTGCATACTCCTAACCAACCAACAGTTCGCCGCCGGTTTTAAATAACTCAGCTGGCAGCCCATCAGAGCCTGCCGCTTTCTTATTTTTCAGCTTTTTAATAACTGAATCGACCTCGTTATAGTCCGTTGGCTCTACAATAGTGCCATCCTTACAGAAAGTTACTCCGGGCTTAAAACCTTCAGTCAGACGCTTGACCTTTTGATAGAATTTTCGAGCTTCATTTCTGTCACGTAACATCTCAACATTCTCAAACTCCCGCCTTTTTTACTCCTTTTTCTTGCGTCTGAAAATGCGTTTCTCCTCTCTCCGTTTCTCTCGATATCGCTCTCTAACAGCTCGCGTTGCTCCCGACTGCAGAGTTCGCTGATAGGAAGCATTGCGACACTCCGCGTCGTACCAAGAATTCTTCACAGATTTTGTATAACCAATGACATCCTTACCAGCCCTATCCATGGAGCGGGTGATATGTTTCCACTGCTCACATATATCTCGAGAAGACGGAGAGGTTTCCTGGAGCAGTCGGAGTTGTTCCATTGATGTTCTCTATGGGCAGAAAAATTCTATGAACTCGAAGGAGCTAAGCACGGGATACGAAACGTCTTGCTGAAGTTGGGGCAAATTGGAGTACAGTTGTTGAAGTTGTGTGATTTCTCCATGGCTGTCTATAAGCGGTGATCCTTAGCGCATACCATTCTGTAAAAACTTTTAGGGTGAACTTCGTAACTTGCTGCAATATCTTCATTTCTCTGCCTTCATTGTACATTGCATTGGCATCTATTTTAATATACTTTTCACCACCTCTGTCTGAATTTTTTTCGCAGGAAGTAAATGAAGTCTCTTCACGCTTAAACTGTTCTAACATTTTACTGAGAAATTGAGAGCTCCACGAAGCAATGCATAAATAGCTGCAATAAAAACCAACAAGACACTCAATACCGCCCACTCTAACAACAAAAGTGATGCACTGCTTTGGGGTGCAAATTTTTTAAAAATATTTTTGAAGGAAATTGTTTAAAAAAATTAAAATTTGTGAAGATGTTTTCTAAACTGCTGATGCGATATTATGGTTTTCTGGAACTGTTTAGCTGCGTTGAGGGTTTCCTTCGGTGAGGATGCTTACATCCTCACCTTTCTACTTACTATTTTTTCAAGCGATTCCATCTGTCATACATCAGCTGCTGACAAACTTAACTTAAGAATTAATTAGCTCATTTGAACTTCATTATTATTTTTGCAATGAATCACCAAAACTTTTCAAATTTCGGCATTATTATCGATCGATCTATTTTATTCGAAACAATCCGAAACAATCCGAAGCTGTCAATAAAAATAAAACTGTCGAAAGTTTCACTTAAAAGTTTCGCAAAAATAAACGCTTTATGCGAATGACAACACATTTCAATTAAAAGTTTCGGAAGAACAATACTGATTCATGGGTATAAAGTGTTTCCTCATCTAATTGACAGAGCGCGAATATTTGATAAATGTGTTATATAATGTAGTAGGTCTTAGGGCAATAATATTTTGGCAGCCGCTTTGATGACAGTTCAGTCATATTTTGTTTTTCATATTTTTTTTCTTTTTTTTGTGAAGTAATGCACGAGGGAACTAACGAAAATTCGTTAGGCAGATGCTATGTGAAGTTGGCTGCTGAAAATAAGTTCTCTAGCGGTCATTTTCCCGAAAAAGTTTTGATTTGGAGAGTAGCACAATGCTCTGTTTAAGTTTCGCAGCTTACCTTTCTCATGGGAATTGAAGATGTGTCGATGGAGGACCTTAAAAGAACAGTTTTGGCGAAATCAAATCAAGAACAAAATTTCCAAAGCGGTTTGGAGAGTAGCAAAATGCTCTATTCAAGGTTTGCAACTTACCCTTCTCATGGTAATTGACTATGCATCGATGGAGGACCTCAAAAGAAAAGTTTTGGCGAACATCGAATCCAAAAGAAAATTTCCAGAGCGGTTTAGAGAGCAGCAAAATGCTCTATTCAAGGTTCACAGCTTTACCTTCTCATGGGAAATGAAGATGTGTCGATGGAGGACCTTAAAAGAAAAGTTTTGGCAAATATCAAATCCAGAACAAAATTTCTACAGCCAATAAGCACAAACCAGAAAACCTGAGGCTCCAATTACCTTTTCCACCATAGTGGAAGGTGTTCCATCATGGTATACTAGCAAGAACACTAGCACAAGAAAGCCAGCAACAGGCTTGCAAACAATACTCCGGAAAGGGGGAAAAAACCTGCCATAGTGTGCAGAATTTTTCGAGAAGGCCTCTTGAGAATGTTGAATATATTTTTCATGGTGAAATTATTTAAAGTGTGGTGTACTTCTCTTCGATGCTCTTTAGAGCGCCTAATTTGTTAATGTCTGAGCGACTGTCTGTCAAGAATTTTTGTGCCGGCTTATCTCCGAAACAACTGAACCGATTTTGAGTGGACTTTCACAGCTTGATAGCTGATGTTTCGAAAAAACAAAAATTCCAAATTAAGATATTTTTTGTTAGCCCCCCTCGCACATTATTGCGCATTCAAAGAAGTGTGCCACATTCTCAAATGCGATTTAAAATTTTGCTACTAAACAAATAAACAAACAAACCGAAAGAACGAACGAACGAACGAACGAGCAGCGAACAATCAAAGTTAATTTCATCAAGTCGGCGGCTTAAGTTTTTAAGTCCAAACAATGAATGAAAATTATAGGAAACGGTGGGAACAACATTTGCCTACGGCAGCAAAGACAACTCAGCTGAACTCAACTCCGGCGATGACGTCTCAGATCTTATTTCTAGCTGACATGGCACACAATTAATGTTGGGTGAAGTTTTTAAATAAAATAAACACACAAACAGCGTCGAACAAACAGATTTATGTATTTATTATTTGCTATACGAGCGAATGGCAACCGCAAATGAACAATGAAGTAATGATGAGTGGTAGGGGTAAGCATATACTTCGCCCTTATAGCGCACACAACCCTCCGCATATACATAATCACGTGCTATTTTATTGTTCATCTACACTCTCTCCAAGCCATGTGAATGGTAAATAGTTTGAGATTCTCATCGAAAAGTGTTCTAATTGCCTAAGTTGTTGCAGTTTCTTGAACGAAAAGGCTCGAGAAGAAGAAGTCTATTATTGGAAAACTTTATTAATTTACTTAAATTTGTTTTGACGAAAAAAAATGGTGACAAATCTTCAATAAGCCGAATTTTGTTTTCGTTTTTTGATAGAAAAGTTTATGTTACATTAAATGGCCAAACTTTTAATGTATATGGTTCTAAAAGTACTTCAATGGAACTCCAAAATATCCAAAAATATCAAAAAATCTATCACCATATACCAATTTATTACAAAATGTGCAAGCAGTGGGGTCTCCATTCGTAAAGGTAGGAGAAAGAACTCAGAGATTCCTGTCATTGGGTATGAGTTCATCGGACCATACTTGCTTAAGTGGCCGTCAACCGTCTACCGGCCATGGACGCGTCTAGATTTTGGAGGAGTAATTTCTCCAACGTACTCGGAGGCGATGAAGCGCACAATTCCGCCGATAGAGAAATGAGCTGAGCAAGCAAATGAGAAGTAAAGCCCTCTCTCGACAGACGAAAATAAAGATCTATAAGACGCTGATACTCCCGGTGATATTGTATGGCGCAGAGGCATGGACCGTGATGGAGTCGGATGAGACAGCGTTGAAAGTCTTCGAGAGGAAGATTCTTCGCAGGATTTTTGGTCCTATTAGAGTCGGCGACGTGTTTAGGTCCCGTATGAACCGCGAACTGTACGAACTATTCGATGAAGTTGACATAGTCCAGCGGCTGCACTGGGCTGGGCACTTCATACGAATGGATAAAAGAGCTCCAGCACGCATGGTTTAAATGGGGAGCGCAAACTTAATTGGTGGACGTCGAAATAGAGGACGACCGGGCACTCGATGGAATGACCAGGTATGGAGAGATCTCTCCGTACTTGGCATTCAAAACGACTGGCATTATGGAGGCTGGCGCGCCTTCATCGGACCATGTCTAGCATAAAAGTTGCTGCATACAAATTTTCCGCCGGTTGGGCCAAAGAATCCCTCCTTTCCAAGTTTAACTTTGATGTTAAACGCGTTTTATAGATTTTCCAAGCACTCCTAGAAGTCGTCTTTAGCATCGTCGTCCTAGAAGATTCTTAGCTGTTAATATCAGCTGCATCTTTTGCCGCTCTTTGTATAATTTTCCATAGATCAACTCAGTCTCGTCGTTTCTGTCAGTTTTTCCTGTGCAACTGTAAATTTTTCGTCTAACATGTTGACCTTGTGCTGCGTTCTTCTGTGTTGTTACTTTCTCTTAATTAATTTCGGTATTTCTTTTATTATTTCATTCGTCCGTATATCTAATAAGTGCGAACTTATATGTGGCTCTAGAGTTGCCAAGCCAATCAAACCTTTTCCCACCATAAAACAAAAAACTTTTCAATTGATTGTTAATCCTTTGTCCACTGATAAAAGACTACACAAGCTACCCAAAGCGTCAGCGCTTCAATATTCAGTTAATCAACAAAAATTTTTCCAATTAAAAGAACCTCTTCACGCTTAGGGGTTTATTTTTTACACAGATGGCTCCAAATCCGATCACGCAACCTCTTTCATCTGTCGCATCTGATAACTTATGCAGTTTATCTCACCTATGTACCTTTCTATACCTTCATTTTTTCTGCAGAATTCAAATAGCAAAACATAATAGAACTTCCCCGAGTCGCTCTCCACGTTTCAATTCATAGTCAATCAATTTTATTTATTTTTAAATAAATTTTCAGCAAAACAAAAAGTCAAAAATTTGATTAAAATAATTTGCGCGCCTAATATCGGGCAATGAAAGAAGCGGTAATACCGCTGAAACGGTTTTGCACCTTTCTCACTTAATTACACCCAACAGCATCAGCAACAACAAATACAATTATGCTCTACAATTCAATCTTTCTAATAGAAACAATAACAAAATATTTTACTCTCGTTCACTCGCGTGCTCTCTATTATCATTTCGTGCTCTGCTGATTACCAAATCTGTCAACTAATTTGGCACATTTCGCTCACTCATACACACGCGCACTCTTAATCTTGGGTTGCATTTGTTGTTATGCATATCTTACGGCAGCTTCGATCAGTTTATATTCTAATTGCGTCATGTCGCGTTGCGTGGATTGTGATAAAAAAATAATAATTATTTGTTTTACATAATTAAAAAGTTTTCTTTAATGTCAACAGGTTGCGCGGCTGTATTAATTAAATATGTAAAAGAAAATCCCAATGAAGAAAAGCAGTGCAAAGGAAAAAAGAGCAAAAGAAACAAAAAGCCGGCGTTTTCATATGTTTTATTGTTGTAATTTAACGGTTTGTGTTTTTTTTTATTTGTTGGTTTCTTTTGCTTTGCCATAAAATTAAAGTGGAAAAGTGTATTTTTTTTGTTGCTTATTAATATTTGGTTGTTGTTTTGTTTGCTTAGCAATATAGTTAATGGCAATTGTTTTTGTGAATTATTTTTTTTATGTGCTTCAAAGCTGTATCAATTAAAAATGTAAAGAAAGAAAAGTAAAAAGTATCAAAGTGTTGTGCTTCCTCGTTTTATTTGTTGTTGTTTTTTTTAAATCGTTTTTTCGTTGCGCTCGTTTTCGTTGCATTCGTTGTCGCGCAGCGCAGTAGCAGCGATACTCAAAAGCAAATTTCTGTTTACGCTTCTGTTTTTGCAAAGTCAAAGTCTGCATATCAGGTGAGTGGTTTTGTTTTTGTTTTCTCGCAAAAGCAATTCATGAAGAGTGTGACTGCAGGAATGTGTTTGGAAATTTCTTTTAAATGTAAATAAATACAAATTAAAATAAAAAAAATAATTTTAGTAAACAATTTTGTACTTGAAGAATTTGTATGTTAAGGACATATATGTCTGGCATTGTGGGCGTGGCAGTTCTATATATTATATAGGTCTTTTAGCCGAAATATTGTTTGAAATTTGTTTTGTTTTCTTTTTAAGCACTGTTCCCATAGCAAAGAAGAGTATATTAAGTTTGTGCAAATGTTTGTAACAGTTCAAAGAAGGCGTGGCAGACCTCATAAAGTATATATAGTATCAGTATCAAAAGTGGAGTAGATAAAGCCATGTCCATCCGTCTGTCTTAAGATCTTGGAGCTTTCAAATTTGTATATTTAGGTTCTTCCATTCATTCCTCAGATAACTTGTATTTAATAAACATCACGAGTCCGACATATTCTGGCGTAGAATGTATTCCATCAGCAGATTGGAACAATCCTACGACAGCGCATTACCCTGCCTGAAACTTCTCTTGGTATCAAAGGGTTCGGATGTATACTTTCCTACGCTGACAACGCTTTGTTTGTGTGTGATGGCTTCATCATGCGAAGACGTATGATCTTTGCCGGAGTACCTAGTGCAGACAGGGCTTTGAAAAATTCGAAAAGCGGGTTATGTGTCTCAGCTAAACTCTCGAGTTACAGAATTGGTCGTAGTATGTATATTTCGACACTGTTCGATCTTTTTGGTCTGAAGCCACACTGATATTACCCTCTCAGTGAAATCCGTTATTATTTTTGTATTCATCGTAGCTTCTTGAAAAATACATCTTGCACAATTTTTTCCCCTAAATTGGAGGTGTGATAAGAAGTTTTTGAGGGTGAGAAATTGTTATTTGTAAATATTTTTTAACAGATTTTTTTTTTCAATATTTTTTGCTATAATTTACAGTTAAAGTTCTTAAATATTTGTCTTCTACGCATTTATACATTTTTTTATTTCTTCTGTTTAATTAAAATATTACAAATTAATTCCACTGCGTTGCACACACTGCCAACCGATTTAAATAATTTCGTATGTACACAACAAGAATAAACACGATTACAATAAAATTTTCAATTGTGAGGCTGTTAATTTGATATGCTAATCTGGCTTTGAACTCAAATTTAATCAATTGGCGGTCTTCAGATTGAATTGTATCTGTTGTGTGATGCGTGTTTTGTTTAAGTTGACATTAATTGAATTATTAACAGCAGGAAAAACAATTACAGTCGAGTGTGGCCGATTGCGAGATACTCTATGAACTTTTGGAACTGATAGGTCGTGAAATGACAAAGCTACTTGGAGACGTCTATGGAACTAAAAGATAAGTTGAGCGCTGTGACACTCTTTCGTATCGGCCACTTCTGAACACTGTAAGTTATAGACATGATATCTCCAAAATATACAAAAAATTGCTTGTGAGCACTCGAGTACATGCGGAATATTTCGAGAAGACTGCGGATCTTCGTCAATATTAAGCAAGCTGTACAGTGAGAAATTTCTTTAGTTTGTCAAGAAAACCCTGTCGAACGGCTTCTTCCATAAGCTTAGAAAGTAAAACCTATTGCTTGAAAGTTTTCTATGTGGCTACACTTTCCCCTAATCAAGATAAAAAAATCTTTTAGCATCCCTTTTTGCTCTCAAAATGTGCAAAAATTGTATGCAATGAGAAACGAGTGCATTTTTTTCATAGGTGGTTCTCCTGTTAACGGTACGTTGTTCCGATGAAACATGAGGGTGACATGGATAGCTGAAACTCAGAGCTATCTAATGGTACCCATGTCATATCCAAGTCCCCTTAAGCCCTCGAACAAAATTTTTCAAAATTTGCAAAAATTGTATGCAACGAGAAACGAGTGCAGTTTTTCCATAGGTGGTAGTCTTGTTAACGGTACATTGTGCCGATGAAACATGAGGGTGACATGGATAGCTGAAACTCAGAGCTATTCAATGGTATCCATGTCATATCCAAGTACCCTTAAGTCCTCGAACAAAATTTTTCAAAATTTGCAAAAATTGTATGCCACGAGAAACGAGTGCATTTTTTCCATAGGTGGTTGTATTGTTAACGGTACGTCGTTCCGATGAAACAGCAATTTTTTTCAAAATTTTCTATAAATAATAAACAGATCTTTTAGCATCCCTCTCCCCTCTCGGTGACCAGCCGTAGTCCTTAGTGCAAAGACCCCACAGTGACCAAGCGTGAGATGTATTTTGAGGAACACCACACTACAAAAGCACACACCAACAACCACACCAAACAATAATGGAGTTCCTCAGACATAACATATTTCTCTGCCGATTAAAAGGAAAAATAAATTGCTTCTACTGATATCCTGTTGCTGACAAGTAAGATTTCGTTCGAGCCAGATTTGGATTAGGCATCTTTCATATCGTTTAACTGTTTTGCTTAAGTGTATGAGAGAAATAAAGAAGAATGAGAGAAAGAAAATCAAAAACATTCCTGGACTTAGTACAGACTCTACGGTATCAACGCAAAGCATTGCTTCACAGAGTCTCCTCACTACGGCACAGTCATCAGTAGCTTATATACGAACTACGCTCAATTTTTCTCTCGTCTACGAAGTTTCGGCGTAATAATCACAGCATAGTCGTATATAACAAAACAAACCTTCTCCATACTAATAATCTTCGGAAGCAGTTTAAATTCATTTATTAAGTCATTCCTCAGTGACACGAGAAATTTCTATCTAATGCAGATCTAATGTGCTTAAACATCAGATGTGAACAGGAACCTATTAAAGTACTCTATGTGCACTCTTTATCCACATACTTAATACACCCAACATACGCTTCGTTTAAAGGGTATTACAATAACAATGATAATAATAATAACAAGATATCGCATAAATAAGAACATTAGCTTTGTTATCACAGCAGGATTAAATCCGCTTTCCAGTCGCAAAAGTTGAGTAAATTGTTTTCAATGTGAATTAGGGGATGCTTTTACTTATTCTTTATTTTTTTTTTCTCCATTTCGAAAATTCAAAATTAGTTGATTATTGTAATTATTCTATGATGATAATATGCTGTCATGCTGTGTGCTATGTGATGTGTACTGTGCAGATACAAGTATGTTGACCTTCTTCTTGGATGGATGGATGGATGGTTGGTTTTATGTAATTATGCAACTTCTTCACATACTTATTGGATGTTTGTGCAATAAGGGAGCATACGAGAGAAAGATACAGATAGATGTCAACAGTATTGTTCACTACTAAAAGCTTTATTATCATTATTTGTACCTACATAATGTCATCATTAGCTGTGGTCACGTGTCACTGTCAACAGATGAACACAGCCACACGCAACAATGCGTCTATGTATATCTGTATATACAGGGTGTTTGATAACTTTTAGGAAGTTATTTTAACAATTAGGGAAATAAAATTAAGAAAATAAAATATAAAAGGCAAATGCAGCTACTCTCAATTTCCAAAACGATTCTCAAAGAAAAAATTGTAAAGAATTGCTAAAAATCCAAATTCAAAATATTACCGCTTTTTCTGTATTTATTTATTCTTAAATATATTTGTAACGGTACGTCGTTCCCTTGAAAAATGGGTGTGTTATGGATAGCTGAAACTCAGAGCTATGCAATGGTAACCAAGTCATATCCAAGTCTCCGTAAGCCCTCGAACAAGATTTTTCAAAATGTGCAAAAATTGTATGCCACGAGAAACGAGTGCATTTTTTCCATAGGTGGTTGTATTGTTAACGGTACGTCGTTCCGATGAAACAGCAATTTTTTTCAAAATTTTCTATAAATAATAAACAGATCTTTTAGCATCCCTCTCCCCTCTCGGTGACCAGCCGTAGTCCTTAGTGCCAAGACCTCACAGTGACCAAGCTTGAGATGTATTTTGAGGAACACCACACTACAAAAGCACACACCAACAACCACACCAAACAATAATGGAGTTCCTCAGACATAACATATTTCTCTGCCGATTAAAAGGAAAAATAAATTGCTTCTACTGATATCCTGTTGCCGAGAAATTTCTATCTAATGCAGATCTAATGTGCTTAAACATCAGATGTGAACAGGAACCTATTAAAGTACTCTATGTGCACTCTTTATCCACATACTTAATACACCCAACATACGCTTCGTTTAAAGGGTATTACAATAACAATGATAATAATAATAACAAGATATCGCATAAATAAGAACATTAGCTTTGTTATCACAGCAGGATTAAATCCGCTTTCCAGTCGCAAAAGTTGAGTAAATTGTTTTCAATGTGAATTAGGGGATGCTTTTACTTATTCTTTATTTTTTTTTTCTCCATTTCGAAAATTCAAAATTAGTTGATTATTGTAATTATTCTATGATGATAATATGCTGTCATGCTGTGTGCTATGTGATGTGTACTGTGCAGATACAAGTATGTTGACCTTCTTCTTGGATGGATGGATGGATGGTTGGTTTTATGTAATTATGCAACTTCTTCACATACTTATTGGATGTTTGTGCAATAAGGGAGCATACGAGAGAAAGATACAGATAGATGTCAACAGTATTGTTCACTACTAAAAGCTTTATTATCATTATTTGTACCTACATAATGTCATCATTAGCTGTGGTCACGTGTCACTGTCAACAGATGAACACAGCCACACGCAACAATGCGTCTATGTATATCTGTATATACAGGGTGTTTGATAACTTTTAGGAAGTTATTTTAACAATTAGGGAAATAAAATTAAGAAAATAAAATATAAAAGGCAAATGCAGCTACTCTCAATTTCCAAAACGATTCTCAAAGAAAAAATTGTAAAGAATTGCTAAAAATCCAAATTCAAAATATTACCGCTTTTTCTGTATTTATTTATTCTTAAATATATTTGTAACGGTACGTCGTTCCCTTGAAAAATGGGTGTGTTATGGATAGCTGAAACTCAGAGCTATGCAATGGTAACCAAGTCATATCCAAGTCTCCGTAAGCCCTCGAACAAGATTTTTCAAAATGTGCAAAAATTGTATGCCACAAGAAACGAAAAATGGGTGTGAAATGGATAGCTGAAACTCAGAGCTATCCAATGGTACGCAAGTCATATCCAAGTCCCCGTAAGCCTTTGAACAAAATTTTTTAAAATGTGCAAAAATTGTATGCAACGAAGAACAAGTGAATTTTTTTCATAGGGGGTTGTTAGGGTTAACGGTACGTCGTTCCGATGAAACATGTCGGTGACATGGATAGCTGAAACTCAGAGCTATCCAATGGTAACCAAGTCATATCCAAGTCCCAGTAAGCCCTCGAACAAAATATTTCAAAATGTGCAAAAATTGTATGCAACGAAGAACGAGTGCATTTTTTTCATAGGTGGTTGTATTGTTAACGGTACGTTGTTCCGATGAAATATGGGGGTGAAATGATTAGCTGAAACTCAGAGCTATCCAATGGTATTCATGTCATATCCGATTCCCCGTAAGCCCTCGAACAAAATTTTTCAAAATGTGCAACGATTGTATGCAGCGAGAAACGACTGCATACGTTGGAGAAAGCCTCATTGTCATGCCGAATGCTGAACATCCAATGAACTGTTTCTGCAACAGTTCAGAGAGTATTAAAGAACCACAAAACACTGGGAGTTATTGCGCTGTAAATTCTACAGTAAATGTTCCTATTCATGTTGCTCGCTTATCTGGGAACTTATTTACCTTTTTAGCTACAGAAGATGTCATTTGAAGTTTTGAAGATTTTTCTGATGCTTTTTTCGCTTTTAGTTTTGAGTTGCTTATAAAAAAAAACCTGCTTTACTTTTCAATGTCTCAGAGTTAGTCCATTAGCGTTCTCATCTGCATTTGTAAGCATTTAGCATTGTTCTGAGAATTTGATGCTTTTTATTTCATGTTTGTCTGCTATTTCGCTCTCCATAGTATTTTTATTTGTGTCTTATTATTGGCATAGCAACTATTGCTGAGTCATCTGAACACCCTTTACCAACGTAAAACATCATTTCAGCCAGCAGTCGATGGACTGCTTGTCTTCCTGCATCGTTGTAGGCCTTTTTTTTTTCTTGGATAAGCAATAACAAAAATACTTCTTAAACAACAAAACACAATTATGTACTTTTCTATTTATTTTAAAAATATTTGTGGCGCCTTCTCTTCTTTTTATTGCATCTCCAGATTTGCTTTGTGCGATTGTTTATTAATAGCAACCAAAGAGAACAGAAATCAGTTTTATTGCACAATGGAAACATAAAAATCATTGAAGCCCATCGTACACATCCTGCCAATGCGCTGGCGCAAATCGCCCTCACTCAGAAAGAAAGAAAGAAAAATGCAGATAAAAAAATTTCTGCAAATATTTTAACAAAATATATGAAATATGGAGGGACAGACAGACAGACGGCCTTTTGTAGATCAATTTTATTTTTTTTTTTAACAAAAATTCATAAATTTAGTAACTTTTTTTCTTGAAAATCGCAAAACACTTCCCGCGAGCCAAGCACTAAAAATGTTTTCAATTGGTTCTCGTCGTGTGCACACTTTGAAAAAATTGCTTAAAAATGCACACGATTAGATTTGTGATTTTTTTGATAATTTTTTTTTTATTTGATTTTTATATTTTTGACTTTGAATTAGCTAAGATTTTTTCGTAGAGATTTATCCATCCCTAATTAATTACCATTTAATAGAACACCCTGTACCAGCACAAACTATACTGGGCTTCATACACATGCACTATGAATTTCAACTGTACACACATGCCTGTTTGTGTATATGTGTGTGTGTTAGTGTGTTGATATTATTAGTGTATATGTGTGTGTGTGTGTGTGCCATTGGCTTTTCATTTATAATGCTGCCCATTTTGCCATTGTTGTCGCCGTCGTCTTCGAGACAAAATATCCAATTACATTTTAATTAAGTCGGTTCTAATTTCAAACTGTAGTAGCCACCCTCGCCTCGCCCATTTCTATACTTTTATGTTGCTGTTGTTTTTTTTTTTTTTTTTGCTGGTTGTTGGGTGTGTTTTTGTTTCACATTTATTTAGGCGGGCCTAAGTTAATAATTTATTAAATTTTTTTCTCTTTCCAACGATTCAATTAAAATGAAATTTTTTTTTTTTTTTGTTTCTGTGATGTTTGTCGTGGGAATTAATTTTTTTTTTAATTTTAGAAGTTCACTTAAAGGTGATATCGATCCAATTGTTGGGGCAAAAATTTACAACAAAGCAGTACACGTTCCAAGTTCTGATCATCTTCCAGCTTAAGTCTCTTTCTCTCTCTCCGCTAAATTATGGGCGCTTTTCAAGTTTCATCAACCATAGTCCATCAATGTTTGAACCTAAAGCTTTACTGAATTCAGACCAGTTTGATTACTTTTAATTAATCAACGAAGAAACAATTTCCATAGGAGTTGACCATGTGACCAAACTTCAAAATAAAGCTGGGTACAATCTTCAGTTAACTTTGAATAAATTATGCTCTTCATAAGGAATAATAGAAACAGAACCCGTTAAATTATTAAAACTTTGTAGACTCCAACTTGATGCTCCAGAACGTTTCTGGGCGAATATTAAATGCTGTCACACCGACCGAAGAGATTTTAGGAGACATAGGTCCGACACTGGTTTTTAATGAGTTTTTTTTTTTAACTTACTTGGATTGCCTTCAACTGTCGTTCGGTCATGGCCGCATTTAAGAAGGCGAACCAGTTATTTTGAATGCAAAGTACGGAGAGATCTTGTCATTCCAAAGCGTGCCCGAACGTCCTCTATTGCGTCGTCCTCCAATCAAGTTTGGGCTCCCATGTAAACCATGCGTGCTGGAGCTCTTTCATACTTTCGAAAGAGGTGACGAACTCAGTGCGTCCGCTGAAATTTTTTGCGCTAGATTATGACAACCTCTTGTCGCCGACTCTAATAAGACCGAAGAAGAATCTTCCGCTCGAAGACTTTCAACGCTGCGCCATACAATAGGTCCGGGAGTATCAGCGTCTTATAGATCTTGAGAGGGTTTTACTTATCATTTGCTTGCTCAGCCCAAAAAAGCATCTGTTTGCAAGCGTGATTCTTCGCCAGATCTCCAGGCTGATGTTGTTGTTGCTGGTTATTTCTATTCCAAGATAGACGAAGTTTTCTACAACACTGAAGTTGAAATTTTCCATCGTCACTGACCGTCCAAGATGCGATGAAGGTGTGCGAGAAGACACCAAGTATTTCGTCTTGTCCTCATTCACCTCTACACCCATGAGCCGTGACTGTTTTTCAATCTCTGAGAACGACTTGCTGACTCGCTGTTCCTGCGGGCCGATGGTATTGATGTCCTCGGCGTAAGCAAGCAGCATCACTGCCTTTTGGAAGATCGAGCCCGATATACCCTGTATGTACGGGCATTGGCGTAGAATGTATTCCATCAGAAGATTGAAAAAATCGCTAGACAGGCCGGAAACCTCTCTTGGTATTAAAAGGGTCGGAGAAGTTTTTCCCTACACTGACAACACTTTGTGTGTTACATAGCGTCATCATACAACGACGGACAATCTTTTCCGGGATACGTAGTGCAGTAAGAACGTCAAAAAACTTCGTTCGTATCGGCGTTTCGAAAGCGGTTTTATACTCGCCAAATAGGTGTGTGTCTATGCTTAACCCACGGGTCTTTTCCAAGATTTGGCGTAATGTGATTGGTTGGTCACTGGTCGACCTTTTATGTCTGAAGCCACACTGATATTGTCCAATCACTGAATCTGTATGTGGTTTCAGAATCTTATATCCAATTGAAAGAAGACTTATTCCGCGGTAGTTGGCGCAAAAAGCGAGGTCTCCTTTCTTAAAGATAGAACAGAGAACACTGAGATTCCAGACCATTGGGTATGCGTTCATCGGACCATATCTTGCATCAACTCTTCACCGCCGGTGTTGAATAGCTCAGCCCATCAGAGCCTGCCGCTTTGTTATTTTTCAGCTTTCTAATAACTGAATTGACCTTGTTATAGTCCGGTGGCTCTACAACAGTTCCATCATTAAATGACTCCTCCATAATCTCAGTGATTCCTGTTCATCCGTAACCAGATTTCCATTGTCATCCTTACAGAAAGTTACTCCGGGCTTAAAAACTTGAGTCAGACGCTTGACCTTTTGATCGAATTTTCGAGCTTCATTTCTGTCACGTAACATCTCAACATCCTCAAACTTCCGCCTTTCTTGCTCCTTTTTTTTTGCGTCTGAAAATGCGTTTCTCCTCTCTTTGTTTCTCTCGATATCGCTCTGTTACGGCGCACGTTGCTCCCGGCTGCAGAGTTCGCTGATAGGCCTTCTTCTATACCTTAGTCACCTCCTTGACAGCACTATCCTCGGTGTGGTTTATGTGACTCCACAAATATCTTTAGAAGACGGACAGGTTTTCCGGAGCAGTCGGGATGTGTCTGAGAACTGCTTCAGCGATCTGTTGTGATTGCAGCTTTCCGATGTCTAGCTTTCTTCGTTGCATAATGGGTCGTGCTGCGTGCACCATAGTGGTCCGAGTCACAGGACGCTTTTTTCGTCGAATTTCCTAGATTGCAGTGATATTATGATGATATCTTTCTGGATATTAGTACCATCCCATATCATTAAATCGTGGTCCTTGTATCGTTTGCTGTGGCCGTCATCCGAGACTTCCATTGGAGTTAGTTTTTCTTGGTTGCGGGTCCCAAATCTAGCATACCAACACCTTCTCAAAGTTTGCTCAATTCTACTGAGCTACTTAAGTTGTTTATACTACGATGTTTTGAGATTAATAGAAGTCCTGACAATTCGAGCACTTCATTGCCATACATATCTGTTGTGCAGGGTATTAAGTCCAAAAAAAGACCAAAAATCCTTGCTTCTTTCTTTTCTTAACTTAACTTATTTTATTTCATGTTTGATGTTTCAACTCATGCTACTACAAGTCCTCGAGTAAGTTCGTGTGCAAATGTGACTCCTCGGCTCGGCTGTGTGTGGTTGTGCTGTGTCTGTTGACACATAAAATACTTTTTATGTTCGAACATTGCCATTGATGTGCAGTGCTGTGCTGTGCTGTGGTGTGGCTGTTGTTGTGTAATGACCCTCATCATAATCAACATCAGCAACAGAAGCTACAGCAGCAGCAGCATCATCGAGGAGGACAGGACATCATCGATACTATCGAACAATATCGCATCGCATTCTTGTCGCATTATCCATTGGTCTGTTCGTCGTTGTTGTTGTTGTTGCTGTTATCCTTTTCGTTATTGTCATCAATCGCCACCTTTTGTCCTGCATTTTGCGGTGTTACTAGATTCTTTTTTTCTCGCCTTCCACTTCTTGCTCTTCTTATTGTATTTTTCCGTTTTATTTTAAGCGCTTTTTATCACCATTTTCGTTTTAATAAACGTTTAAATTTTATTATCAGTTATTGGTTCAAGTTTTCCTTTGATACAGGGTGATATTTTTATACTATTATTTTTGGTTGGAAAATGTGCCACCCCCTACCCACCGTTCGGTTGTGGTTGTGTATTTTTTATGACAGCTAACAGCTGTCTTTCGTACAAATATGCACTTGTATGTGTGTGTGTGTGTGTGTGTGTGTGCTTGCTATAAACTTGGTTTATTAAATATTTGCACAAGGCGTCCCCTTTTATAGTCCACAGAATTATTGGCGTTGTTGGCATAAAAAAGTGTAGAGTCAAAGGACGCAGCGGGGTACAGTGGGCAAGCGTTTTGTTTCGCTTTTTTTTTTATACAGTGGAGAATTTTTGGCTTTATTCAATTTATTTAAATTAATTTAATTTAATAAATTTATTAAAATGAAAATATTTTTGTCAATCAATGGAAATATTGTTTGTCTAGCCATAATATTTTTTTATGTATGAGGGTTAAAATGAGCGCGCGCGCAAAAGTATGCTACACTTTAGTAAAATTGTAGCGAATAACGAACGATCGGTCGCTCATTTCGTCTAAGCACAAAAGTATGCTACAAAGTAAGCGTGCAGTAGGTTGCAAAAGTATGTAATGATTTTTTGTGTGGTGGTGCATTGTCCCTTCGATTTTGACCAAACTTTGCAGGTTGACTTCTCCTAATCCTCTTAAAATGGAGGCAAACGCTGTATCATTTGCTTGCTCAGCCCAAAAAAGCATCTGTTTGCAAGCGTGATTCTTCGCATGGTGTCCAGGCTGACGTTGTTGTTGCTGGTTATCTCGGATCCAAGATAAACGAAGTTTTCTACAACACTGAATTTGAAATTCTCCATCGTCACTGACCGTCTAAGACGCGATGATGGATTGCGAGAAGACACCAAGTACTTCGTCTTGTCCTCATTTACCGCTAGACCCATGAGCCGAGACTTTTTTTCAATCTCTGATAACGCCTTGCTGACTCGCCGTTCCTGCGTGCCGATGATATCGATGTCATCGGCTTAAGCGTGCAGCATCACTTTCTTTTGGAAGATCGAGCCCAAAATATTCTGTATGTAGGGGCACTGGCGGAGGATGTATTTCATCAGCATATTGAAAAAATCGCACTATTGCCTGAAACCTTTTTTGATATCAAAGCGGTCGGAGAGGTTTTTCCATACCCTGATAACGCTTTGCTTGTGCGTGATACCGTCATCATGCAAAGACGAACAATCTTTTCCGGGAAACCTAGTGTAGTCGAAGAACTTCAATCGTATCGGCGTGTCGAAAGCGGCTTTGTAATCGTCAAATAGGTGGTGAGTGTCTTTGTTGAACTTACGGGTCTTTTCCAAGATTTGGCGTAACGTGAATAATTGGTCACTGGTCGACCTTTTTGGTCTGAAGCCACACTGATATGCAGTCCATTGCACAATACACGCGACAGAATCTTATATGCGATAAAAAGGAGACTTATTCCGCAGTAGTTGGTCGCAAACATCGGTATCTCCTTTTTTAAAGATAGGAGAGGAAACACTGAGATTCCAGACATTGGGTATGAGTTCATCGGACAATGTTTTGCATATCAGTTGGTGCATACTCCTAACCAGTTTTTTTTTAGCCAAAATAACAAGAAAAAAAAAATACTATGTTCCCATTCCAAAATTTAGAAAGGAGGGCTGATTATTAAGTAGCAACCCAACCTCCTCCTATATATCTGAAAAGGGAACGAAAGACATTAAATATATAAACTTTAAGGCTGAAGCTATTATAGTCTTCAAGTTCTAATTGTTCATAGCCCAACAGATGGTTATGATCTGATCAAGAATATATTTATTTTATGTGGTCTGCATCGCCTCATGCTTTCTGATACAGCCGAAGGGGACTGATAAATTGATAAAATATACTTTTTCATGAAGGGTATTAAATGCAGTATAAAGCATTCAAAAACAAAAAAAAATAAAAAATACAAAAAAAGAAGGCGTGTAACTGTGTGAGGTGTTACAGAGAACATAGCAGCAGCAAAAAACATCAACTGTTTGCCGGAACATAGAGCATCGTAAAAGGGTTAGCATACTTTTAGGTTATGAAGCTCAAAAAAAAAAAAAGAAGAAAGAAAAAAAAAACATGACATAGACGTTTGAGTGAACAACATGCCCGCACATAAAAATGTTTCACTCGATTGAAAGTCGACCAACCACCCACCTTCTATATATATAAATATATATGCTATTAAATTGCTTTATAGTGTTCTCTCCAGCGTCCAAAATGCTGGCAACAAGCAACCGCCCTATTCAACCGGCGGTCCGACCGACCGACCGACCGACTGCTGCTGCTGGAACATGTCATTGAACGCTTAATGGCATCATTGGGGAATATTTCGACTTGTAGATGGAAAACTTCTTACTCCATTTTTTTTTAACGCTTTACTTGTTTTCCATTTTGTTCGCATTTATTTTATTCTTTATAGCCAGTTGGGTTAATCCACTGCGCCTAAAAGTATGCAACAACTGACCATTTGTTTGGCTTCATTGTTAAATTTGCTGCGGCAGAGTTGGAGATGCTTTTTTTTGTTAGCAATTTCATGTTTCATATTTATATTATTATGATTAGGATTTATATGATGGGGCTTTTACATATTTTTTTTTGTTTTTTTTTTTTGTGTTATTTATTTGGTTTTTGCTGTTCATCCCTTTTACTTACGCTCTTTAACACCCTAACACTTTAACACCGTAACGGCATATACAGGGTGTACTTTCGAAAATTGTTCTTCATTACTTTGCAAATGTAAAGAAGAGAGGAAGAATAACTGGGTTTCTTATTAGCTATCCCACGGGCGTCGTAAGTGCAAAGTACTGAGAAAAGTGCACAGAAATTAATAGTCTCTCTCATTTTATGAAGATCCAGATTGGACCACTAGAAGGGATAGCCCCATACATCGGTGCCTCCTATTTGAGTTTTTGTATGAAATAAATTTTATGGCTGTTTTAAATTCAATTATAAGCGCCAAATTTTGTGTCTCTGATTTAAATTCTTATAAAATGTTTTATGTAGGTCCAGATTGGACCACTAGTAGGGGTAGCCCCCATACATCTGTGCCTCCTTTTTGGTTTTTTTGTATAAAATAAATTTTATGGCTGTTTTAAATTCAATTATAAGCGCCAAATTTTGTGTCTCTGATTTTAATTCTTATAAAATGTTTCATGTAGGTCTAGACTGGACCACTAGTAGGGGTAGCCCCCATACATCTGTGCCTCCCTTTTGGGTTTTTTGTATGAAATAAATTTTATGGCTGTTTTAAATTCAATTAGCGCGCCAAATTTTGTCTCTCTGATTTTAATTCTTATAAAATGTTTCATGTAGGTCTAGACTGGACCACTAGTAGGGGTAGTCACCATACAACTGTGCCTCCTTTTTGGGTTTTTTGTATAAAATAAATTTTATGGCTGTTTTAAATTCAATTATAAGCGCCAAATTTTGTGTCTCTGATTTTAATTCTTATAAAATGTTTCATGTAGGTCTAGACTGGACCACTAGTAGGGGTAGTCACCATACATCTGTGCCTCCTTTTTGGGTTTTTTGTATAAAATAAATTTTATGGCTGTTTTAAATTCAATTATGCGCGCCAAATTTTGTGTCTCTGATTTTAATTCTTATAAAATGTTTCATGTAGGTCTAGACTGGACCACTAGTAGGGGTAGTCACCATACAACTGTGCCTCCTTTTTGGGTTTTTTGTATAAAATAAATTTTATGGCTGTTTTAAATTCAATTAGCGCGCCAAATTTTGTCTCTCTGATTTTAATTCTTATAAAATGTTTCATGTAGGTCTAGACTGGACCACTAGTAGGGGTAGTCACCATACATCTGTGCCTCCTTTTTGGGTTTTTTGTATAAAATAAATTTTATGGCTGTTTTAAATTCAATTATAAGCGCCAAATTTTGTGTCTCTGATTTTAATTCTTATAAAATGTTTCATCGAGTTCTACACTGAACCACTAGTAGGGGTAGTTAGTTAGTTCCTAGAATCGAGTTCCTGGTTTTGCCTGATAGTAAGGCATCAAATTGAGAAGTAAATAAGAAATTTTAATAAGTAACTTCAAGATAAAATTACTTCGTAAAATTATTCAATTTCCAAATGGAATATAAGCATCTTCTACTCTGCGCAGGTAGCACACTTACTTTCAAAAGAAACAATTCTTCGATGATCGATCATCAACAGAACAAAAGCACTGCTTGCGAAGTACTTCACCATGCGGCAATTGAGGTACAGGGTATTACCTTTCATCTATAAAATAAATATAAAATGCACAAAGGTACGCTGAGACCGCAATCAAGCACTTGTGCACACGCCGCAACTCAAATTGCACACATTTTGTCTTCGGAGAAGGAGTTTTTTTTTGTTTTTTTTTTTTTTACCACAGCAGAAGAAATATTTAACACAATTTTCGGATTAAAAAACAACAGAATTATAAGATGAGAATACTCGTAATAAAAATAATAATAAGAGGGTAGTTACACACGCACCACCATTTCAATATGCGGAACCATCCAGGCTGGCTAGCATAGAAGCCAAGGGTGTGACAGATCTAAGCGGATTAGGTTACAACAACAGTTTTCAGAATGTGTTGATGACAATAAGACAATGTGTTTCTATGTCCCAAAAAAGGAAGAAAGAAAAAATTATCGGATCGATGCTTTTATAATTCTATTAGTTGCTATAATATTTCCCCTTTTGATGCTTGAGCTAAGTGGATTTCTGCTTGTAATCCTTAAAGTGTTCACGGATATGTTTGCAAGAAACAGGCGGATTTAATTATTTATTTATTCAAAGTTTTTAAATATTAATTTGCTAAATGCACAATTTATGTCGGAATTCCATGCCAGATATATGAAAAAAAAAAAAAATCGGTTAAATAATTTGGCCGTAAAAAGTTTTAACAAAACTTTTTCATATTTATTTATTTTATTTCGACTTAGTTAAGGTTAGTTAAAATGTTCCAAAAATGTTGTTTTTGGTTATCTTCGGCAATATTGATTTTAGCAACGTTGAAACGAAAAAGCGACACTAAAAACTGACACATATATATAAATGAATAGAATTTAACCTGCGGGAGAAGGAGTTAAAATACAGATATACAGTGTTTCATACCATCTTCGTCTTCACTTAGTGGTCCAAGCGTCCTGTTCTGTGAATTCAGATTTTATCATGATTATTCAGTTAAAAAAATGGCAATTTACAGCGCTCTATAGATTATGAACTTGTTCCCCTCACCTTATTCCACGGCGATAGTTTGTTTAAAACATCTTGAAATATTTTCCCAATCTGTTTTTACACAGTTCCAAAGCTACTCTATGTTACTAGGTGCTCCATTGTTCTGTCACAAACGCTCCTTCAATATTGATCAAAAATTGGGTATAGGTCTGATCTTTGCACAGGCCATTTCAACATCTAAAATTTTTGCCTGGACAGCTGACTGTTGACAAACTTTGCCGTGTTTTCGAGGTCTCCGAACTGCTGGAAAACTACCTCATTCGCATTGGATGTAGTCTTCATTCTATATTATTCCATTAATTCTTATTAGTGGTCCCAATTTGAACCAACGAAAACAACCCGAAATCTTCAAGCTATGCTGATGCTTTTCAATAGGTCAACTTCGAAAATATTCCTTACCAATTTTGTGTCCAATCTTCTATGATCCAATGCTGCTGCTATTGGCCGTATATCAGCAACTAATTTCTTTTTAGTATTCTCAGGACAGTCTATTAAATCCTTTTGAACTTTGATCTACCAATAAAAGTTCAGAGCTTTCGACTTCCTCGATTTGTCCTTCATTTCAACACTTATTTATATGTTCAGCAAAGCTAGCAATCTTAGGTCCTGTGGGGCATTTAAAGTAAAAGAAGAGCCTGTGGGCGAGTAAAGCGTTGTGGCACACCACTGTTGAGTCTGCTCCATCTCTTTCGTATACTGTGTCGAAAGACTTCGTTTCTATACAAATCAATAATTTTAAATAATTGTTAAACAATTCTTCAAAACAAATAAGCTCCATGAAGCTCTAAGTAAAGAATCTTACTAGATCCAACACTATTTTCTATTGCAAAACTTTTATAAAGCAACTAACTGAAATTTTTTTTTAATATTGGCTGCCAACTGCTGCCTTTTCTTCTTCAAATTTGTGTAAAACATTTTAAACTTCAAACTTCAAAACTCTAAAACCTTTTATATCAAGATCAGCCTTCACTATTTACATTACTTGGCCTTGATACCCCTCAAGAATGAAGTTTACCACCATATTGAATTGTTCTGTTGTTCCATTTGACTAGAGGAAACTCCAGGATTTAGTTCAGGAATTATGAAGATACTTGCTATTTGTAGCTCTTAGTCAGTACTCAGTACTATTATCTGCTTTTCACCACCTTCTCTTCTTCAACTTCTTCTTGTATACAATATAATAGACAATATGAGAACCAAATCGTAATAGAAGAGCCAACAGCTATTGCTGAGAAAAAAGAAAGTAAGTTGTGTGTGTGTGAAATATATATCGAACTAGCTATATCTACTGGAAATTTGATAGTTCTCTTTTTTTTCAATTGCATCAATTTGATATCCTTCAAAAGCACATACGCTTGATCGATTTATACCGGCTTTGTTTTATATCAATGAAAATTTTTCTTATTTTCTGTTTTGTTTCTTTGGTATTAGAACGCACTACGCTCTTAATTGCTATGCAAGTATTTACACAAACTATTTACTCCGCATTGTATCCTTGTTTCAGAATTCCTTGCTTCAGCTAGAATTACCCGAAGAAATCTCGCCCCTAGCGTTGCGTTAGTCGGTATCTTTTATAGCTTTTATAGTTAAGCAGGACTCGTTTTTGTGGTTGTCAGGATATGTCAATATTAGCACGTTCACGTTCTCCTTTGCCTTTTTCTTCAGTACATACATATAAACAAAGCGGGGAGGGGGGCATGCACATATTATATAACACCAACTGAGCTCACTTTAAATGAATGAATAAAGCGATTACGTATTTTTCGGTCTTTCGTTCGTTCGTTCGTTCGTTCGTTTGTTTGTTTGTTCGTTCGTTCGTTTGACTGGTACAAATAGAAATACCGGAAACTGCGTTTCGCTTCAGCGTCTTCCGGCTTTTTATGTTGCGTCAGGATACGTGCGACTGAAGTCAATGATCCATTGCGCATTTGGTTTGGCTATAACTATCTGCATCTACTAGAATACGAGTATCTTTCATTCATGCATACCACCTGACGCGACACGACGCGCTGATTATCCTGACTTGCCACTGAAGCCTTAAGCTTAGCGCACTTTGTCTGGCAAAAGGCAAGCAAAGCATACTCGAAACACCTATTCAAACTGAAGAACACAAAAAATAACAAACCGAAGGCAAATACAGCAGACACAATTATTTTGTTACTAACTTATTTTTATACACTGTAGTTTGTATATGATAAGCGGGTATATTAAGTTTGTGCAAATGTATGTAACAGGTAGCAAATTTCAACACCATAACTCAATTGAATGCAAAGATATCGCTTATATTGTGGGTAGGGTATCTCCACTCTATTTTTGAACATACTTCTCATAATTAGTTCTCCCGATCTCATTAATATTTATACCAAATTTTATGTGGAGGTTGAAGTATCGTCCCGTTCAATTTCGAAACATGTTCTTTGTGCACCTCTAATCGAAATAGACATCTGTTCAAAATTTCAAGTCAATCGGATGTATAGTTTCGGAGTGCTCGTGAGCTGGAGAATATTCCCACCAAGAATCCGAAGACAAGCACATGTAGTAATGAAGTTTCAGAAGTTTCCAAATATGAATTTTATGAAATTCTAGACACAGCGCAATCTTAACTCTAACCTCTAACCGTGGTTTAGAACACATCATGTGCAGGCATAGTATTATCAGAAGAATGACAGCAAATGGTGAGCTTGAACCAGCGACCACCAATACAAATAGAATACATCACGATTTGAAGCTCGCTATTGAGAACTGACCATGACTGCTCGTACCGTAGACTAAAAATCATAAAGGTCTACGCAAAATATGTGGAGAGTATTTTCAAGAAACGAAATAATTGGAGAAACCTTTGAAGACCACCATTTAAATCAGAAATTTTAAAGGTATTAAGTGGTGATCCATAGAGAGCGAGAGAGCCATAGAAATATAATGGAACAGAAAAACACAACCAAAATAATATAAAAAATTTTTCTTCATTAAGTTTTATCTCCAAAACGATGGAACCGATTTTGATAGGACTTTCACGGCTTGTTAGCTGTTATAAATAGTAAATAAGGATACTTTTTTTTTTAAGACATAAAAAATTGGCGGCATGAAAAATTAGTATTCAACTTTTCACCCAACCGATTTTGATAAAAAAAAAAAAGAAAATTACACCTAATAAAATTTTGCAATATTAACTGTTCCAAAAATTTCGATATGCAGTGTAATAAATATTCGGTTATGTCGATTTAAAATTGAAGTTTCCTTATTTTTCCATACAAATGTCCTGCCATTGTTCTCGCCAGCGAATAAAAGTGCGCCGTCTAAAGTTCCTTATGCATATACTCTTCTTCAGGCTGGCTGACCACATGGCGTCGTCGTCGTTGAAATAGCATAGGAGGAGGAGGAGTTGCCTAGCGTCAAGCTGACTGCTATATATTGCACTTAGCAGGATATTGTGGTCAGCAGCAATGCTCAAGAAAAATAACAAAAAAAAAAAAAAACCGAAAAAAAAAGACGAACAAAAAAGTTGTAGTGAAGCGAAAAATAGTAGAGCAGTAGGTGGATTTGTGGGGATTCCATGGGCATTGAGTGACTTTGAGTGTGCGTAATTAGTGTGCAATGAAGTCATGCATGAGAAGTAATGCAGAGGAGACCGACCGACCGACAGAAAGAAAGAGAAAGTGTACGAACAAATGCAGAGGAGTGAGATAGAAAGAAAATAAAAAAATATTTTTATGAAAAGCTTTAATAAAAGAAAAGAAAAAAATTTGAATAATAGTCAATTGTTTCGGAAATTGCCGAGTTTGTTGCTTAAATATGGGAAAAATTAATAAAAACATACATTTTATACAATTTTATACAGTTTTCTACAATTTTATACAATTTCTACAATTTCTTACAATTTTCTACTATTTAATACAATTTTTTAAAATTTTCTACAATTTCATAAAACAATTTTATACAATTTTATACAATTTTCTAAAATTTTCTACAATTTTATACAATTTTCTAAAATTTTCTACAATTTTATACAATTTTATACAATTTTATACAATTTTTATAGCAATTTTATGCAATTTTATGCAATTTTATGCAATTTTATACAATTTTCTACAATTTTCTACAATTTTCTACAATTTTATACAATTTTATACAATTTTCTAAAATTTTTACAATTTTCTAAAATGTTCTACAATTTTCTACAAATTTTTACAATTTCTAAAATTTTCTAAATATTTTTACAATTTTCTAAAATTTCTACAAATTTCTAAAATTTTCTAAATTTTTTTTACAATTTCTACAATTTTCTAATTTTTTTTACAATTTTCTAAAATTTTCTACAATTGTCTACAATTTTCTACAATTTTCTACAATTTTATACAATTTTATACAATTTTATACAATTTTATACAATTTTATACAATTTTATACAATTTTATACAATTTTATACAATTTTATACAATTTTATACAATTTTCTACAATTTTCTACAATATTCTACAATTTTCTACAATTTTCTACAGTTTTCTACAATTTTCTACAATTTTCTACAATTTACTACAATTTTATACAATTTTATACAATTTTCTAGAATTTTCTACAATTTTCTACAATATTCTACAATTTTCTATAATTTTATACAATTTTATTCAATTTTATACAATTATACAATTTTCTACAATTTTATACAATTTTATACAATTTTATACAATTTTATACACGTTTATACAATTTTATACAATTTTCTAAAATTTTCTACAATTTTCTACAATTTTCTACAATTTTCTACAATTTTCTACAATTTTCTACAATTTTCTACATTTTCTACAATTTTCTACAATTTTCTACAATTCTACATTTTATACAATTTTATACAATTTTATACAATTTTATACAATTTTATACAATTTTATACAATTTTATACAATTTTATACAGTTTTATACAATTTTATACAATTTTATACAATTTTATACAATTTTATACAATTTTATACAATTTTATACAATTTTCTACAATTTTCTACAATTTTCTACAATTTTCTACAATTTTCTACAATTTTCTACAATTTTCTACAATTTTCTACAATTTTCTACAGTTTTCTACAATTTTCTACAATTTTATACAATTTTATACAATTTTATACACGTTTATACAATTTTCTACAATTTTCTACAATTTTCTACAATTTTCTACAATTTTCTACAATTTTCTACAATTTTCTACAATTTTACAATTTTATACAATTTTATACAATTTTATACAATTTTCTACAATTTCTACAATTTTATACAATTTTATACAATTTTATATCAATTTTATCAATTTTCTACAATTTTCTACAATTTTCTACAATTTTATACAATTATACAATTTTATACAAGTTTATACACGTTTATACAATTTTCTACAATTTTCTACAATTTTCTACAATTTTCTACAATTTTCTACAATTTTCTACAATTTTCGCATTCTACAATTTTACAATTTTCTACAATTTTCTACAATTTTCTACAATTTTATACAATTTTCTACAATTTCTACAATTTTCTACAATTTTCTACAATTTTATACAATTTTATACAATTTTATACACGTTTATACAATTTTATACAATTTTCTACAATTTTCTACAATTTCTACAATTTTATACAATTTTCAACAATTTTCTACAATTTTCTACAATTTTCTACAATTTTCTACAATTTTATACAATTTTATACAATTTTCTACATTTTCTACAATTTTATACAATTTTCTACAATTTTCTACAATTTTATACAATTTTATACAATTTTATACAATTTTATACAATTTTATACAATTTTCTACAATTTTATACAATTTTATACAATTTTATACAATTTTATACAATTTTATACAATTTTCTACAATTTTATCTACAATTTTATACAATTTTCTACAATTTTATACAATTTTATACAATTTTCTACAATTTTCTACAATTTTCTACAATTTCTACAATTTTCTAAATTTTCTACATTTTCTACAATTTTCTACAATTTTCTACAATTTATACAATTTTATACAATTTTCTAAATTTTCTACAATTTTCTACAATTTCTACAATTTTCTAAATTTTATACAATTTTATACAATTTTATACAATTATACAATTTTCTACAATTTTCTACATTTTATACAATTTTATACAATTTTATACAATTTTATACAATTTTATACAATTTTATACAATTTTATACAATTTTATACAATTTTATACAATTTTATACAATCACATTTATACAATTTTATACAATTTTATACAATTTTCTACAATTTTATACAATTTTATACAATTTTATACAATTTTCATACAATTTTATACAATTTTCTAAAATTTTATACAATTTTATACAATTTTCTACAATTTTATAAAATTTTCTACAATTTTCTACAATTTTCTACAATTTTCTACAATTTTCTACAATTTTATACAATTTTCTACACGTTTATACAATTTATCAATTTACTCTACAATTTTCTACAATTTTCTACAATTTTCTACAATTTTCTACAATTTTCTACAATTTTCTACAATTTTATACAATTTTCTACAATTTTATACAATTTTATACAATTTTACTAACAATTTTATACAATTTTCTACAATTTTCTACAATTTTCTACAATTTTCTACAATTTATACAATTTTCTACAATTTTATACAATTTTATACAATTTTCTACAATTTTCTACAATTTTCTACAATTTTCTACAATTTTCTACAATTTTCTACAATTTTATACAATTTTATACAATTTTCTAAAATTTTATACAATTTTCTACAATTTTCTACAATTTTATACAATTTTATACAATTTTATACAATTTTATACAATTTTATACAATTTTATACAATTTTATACAATTTTCATACAATTTTATACAATTTTATACAATTTTATACAATTTTATACAATTTTCTACAATTATACAATTTTATACAATTTTATACAATTTTATACAATTTTATCCAATTTTCTACAATTTTCTACAATTTTCTACAATTTTCTACAATTTTCTACAGTTTTATACAATTTTATACAAGTTTATACAATTATACAATTTTATACAATTTTATACAATTTTATACAATTTTATACAATTTTATACAATTTTATACAATTTTCTACAATTTTCTACAATTTTCTACAATTTTCTACAATTTTCTACAATTTTATACAATTTTATACAATTTTATACAATTTTATACAATTTTATACAATTTTATACAATTTTCTACAATTTTCTACAATTTTATACAATTTTATACAATTTTCTACAATTTTCTACAATTTTCTACAATTTTATACAATTTTATACAATTTTATACAATTTTATACAATTTTCTACAATTTTCTACAATTTTCTACAATTTTCTACAATTTTATACAATTTTCTACAATTTTCTACAATTTATACAATTTATACAATTTTATACAATTTTCTACAATTTTCTACAATTTTATACAATTTTATACAATTTTATACAATTTTATACAATTTTATACAATTTTATACAATTTTCTACAATTTTATACAATTTTCTACAATTTTCTACAATTTTATACAATTTTCTACAATTTTCTACAGTTTCAATTTTCTACAATTTTATACAATTTTATACAATTTTATACAATTTTACTACAATTTTCTACAATTTTCTACAGTTTTCTACAAGTTTTCTACAATTTTCTACAATTTTATACAATTTTATACAATTTTATACAATTTTATACAATTTTATACAATTTTATACAATTTTATACAATTTTCTACAATTTTATACAATTTTCTACAATTTTCTACAATTTTCTACAATTTTCTACAATTTTATACAATTTTATACAATTTTATACAATTTTCCACAATTTTCTACAATTTTCATTAATTTTCTACAGTTTTCTACAATTTTATACAATTTTCTACAATTTTATACAATTTTATACAATTTTATACAATTTTCTAAAATTTTATACAATTTTATACAATTTTCTACAATTTTATACAATTTTATACAATTTTATACAATTTTATACAATTTTATACAATTTTATACAATTTTATACAATTTTCTAAAATTTTATACAATTTTATACAATTTTATACAATTTTCTACAATTTTCTACAATTTTCTACAATTTTCTACAATTTTCTACAATTTTCTACAATTTTCTACAATTTTCTACAATTTTCTACAGTTTTCTACAATTTTCTACAATTTTCTACAATTTTCTACAATTTTCTACAATTTTCTACAATTTTCTACAATTTTATACAATTTTCTACAATTTTCTACAATTTTCTACAATTTTCTACAATTTTCTACAATTTTATACAATTTTCTACAATTTTCTACAGTTTTCTACAATTTTCTACAATTTTCTACAATTTTCTACAATTTTCAAAAAAATTTTACAATTTCTAAAATTTTCTAAATATTTTTACAATTTTCTAAAATTTCTACAAATTTCTAAAATTTTCTAAATTTTTTTTACAATTTCTACAATTTTCTAAATTTTTTTACAATTATCTAAAATTTTCTAAAATTTTCTACAATTTTATACAATTTTATACAATTTTATACAATTTTATACAATTTTATACAATTTTCTACAATTTTCTACAATTTTCTACAATTTTCTACAATTTTCTACAATTTTCTACAGTTCTCTACATTTCTACAATTTTCTACAATTTTATACAATTTTATACAATTTTATACAATTTTATACAATTTTCTAGAATTTTCTACAATTTTCTACAATATTCTACAATTTTCTATAATTTTATACAATTTTATACAATTTTATACAATTTTATACAATTTTATACAATTTTATACAATTTTATACAATTTTATACAATTTTATACAATTTTATACAATTTTATACAATTTTATACAATTTTATACAATTTTATACAATTTTATACAATTTTATACAATTTTATACAATTTTATACAATTTTATACAATTTTATACAATTTTCTACAATTTTATACAATTTTATACAATTTTCTACAATTTTCTACTTTTCTACAATTTTCTACAATTTTCTACAATTTTCTACAATTTTCTACAATTTTCTACAATTTTCTACAATTTTCTACAATTTTCTACAATTTTATACAATTTTCTACAATTTTATACAATTTTCTAAAATTTTCTACAATTTTGTACAATTTTATACAATTTTATACAATTTTCTACAATTTTATACAATTTTATACAATTTTCTACAATTTTATACAATTTTCTACAATTTTATACAATTTTCTAGAATTTTCTACAATTTTATACAATTTTAACAATTTTATACAATTTTATACAATTTTATACAATTTTATACAATTTTATACAATTTTATACAATTTTCTACAATATTCTACAATTTTCTACAATTTTATACAATTTTATACAATTTTATACAATTTTCTACAATTTTCTACAATTTTCTACAATTTTATACAATTTTATACAATTTTATACAATTTTATACAATTTTCTACAATTTTCTACAATTTTCTACAATTTTCTACAATTTTCTAGAATTTTCTACAATTTTCTACAATTTTATACAATTTTATACAATTTTCTACAATTTTATACAATTTTCTAAAATTTTCTACAATTTTGTACAATTTTATACAATTTTATACAATTTTCTACAATTTTCTACAATTTTATACAATTTTCTACAATTTTATACAATTTTCTACAATTTTATACAATTTTCTAGAATTTTCTACAATTTTCTACATTTTTCTACAATTTTCAAACAATTTCATGTCTGACTTGACTTGACTCGGCTTGCCTAACGCATTTTTAAGATAATTGAAAACTTTCACTTGCCACCAAATTGAATTCACTTTCGCGACATGTCGAGGCTTTCTCGTTACGCCTGCGTTTATTGTTATATGCCTGCCGTCATTTGACCCTTCTTCGTCCTTTAGCACATTCGATCGATCAAGTGCTGAGCTGCTGTCTTCCTCGGTATAACTCGTCTCGTTACTCAGCCTAGCTGCCTGCAGGGGCAAGTCATATCAATTTTCGTCTCATGTGACGCTTGACTGACGCAGCTGTTGTGCTATGCAGCGCCTTAAAGCCTTGTATGTCCTCCGCTGCGCTGCATTTGTGTCCACTCACTGTGGGCGTCCTTGTCGGCATATGCCACGTCATCATCATCATCATCATCGTCATCCTTAACATCCTTAATATCCATAGTTGCATTTATTTCACTGCACTGGCGCAAGCAGCAAGTGACAACGACCTCGCGCATTCATTTAGTATGTTCGGTCCTTGCTGATATTGTCCTTTGCTGCAGTATGTTTTCACTTTTGATGATGACGATGATGATGATGATGATGAGGCATAGAATAAGGACATTGTCCGAGCATGGTGACCCGCGACTGCGGCTGTTATTGCAAATTTTACTTTCATTACAACAGCAACAAAAAGTACAAACAGGACATGTAAGCAGGCAGGCAGGCAGGCTGGCATGTTGGCTGGCTGGAAGGCAGCGAGACAGCCCAATTGGGATTTGTTGCAGCGTTTGCCACAACTTTGACTGCGTCTGTGTCCTTGTCTGCTTACCGCCTGTCTGTCTGTCTTTCGTCCTGCCGTTCTTCTATTGTCCTGCCGTTGCCGTTCATTTCGCGTACAAATTTGGCCAGCTCAGATGACAGCAAATCGCTATGCGACTCGCACTTTCTCCTTTTGCTTCCATTTCTCTGACTCGCTCGCACTAACTAGCCACAATAGACACGTGTACGTACTTTGTCCTTTTACCTATTGTTGTTGTTGTTGTCCTTGTTGGCTTTTTTTTTTGTTGCATGTTATATGTTTACAGCATCCGGATTAGTTTATATATGCCGCCTTCAAACTTATTCGCCTGCTTCTTCCTTGCATTTATTATTTGTACCAAAAAGTTAATTAAGGGTTTCACCGTCTGCCAGAAAGGAGAGAACAAAAAAAAAAAATTTAAAAAAAATGTTACCGAAGCTTTAATACGCTACTGAGAAAATTTCAAATTATGGAGAAGTCCAGCAGATACAAAATAAAGTTTATGGTGAACGCCTACATAAATTTGATCCGAAAATAAAGGACTTTTAAGCAAAGCCATCAGGAGATAACTTTTCAGAGTAACCAATTCTCGAAGTTCCATGCCGAATGTTTCAAATAAATAACTGAAGTTTGTCAAAATTAAAGCAGAAAATTAAACTGTTACCAAGGAAGTATAAACAACTCACCTACCCGTATGTGTAGGGTATAAAATACAATTTTTTTTCTTTTCAAATTGAGGTCTATGCCTCACACAAACCTAAACTAAAGCAAGCTAAACTAAAATGCAACAAACAACCACGCAGCAGCCCACTGTAGCATTATCCTTGCACGATATCCTGTGGTGCATGTCATTTGAGTCGTTGCGGATTTTATTATTACAAAGCGCCATAATTAGTTGTGGCGGCTGCGATGACGACGACGACGATGACACTTAAATTCTTCGAAAAAGTGAAAATTGTGGTTGACAATTTTTTTTGGCGTCTCCTTCTTTCTAGCTTTTGCAAGGATGGCATCAAATTTAAAGCCAAATTAGAGAATCATAGACGTGGTAACGTAGTACTTGTGTAGTTTAGAGCTTTGTTCGTTTTAAATAGTCGGAGGTAAACGTTTGATACTCCAAATAGCCTCCCAGAAGAAGAAGAAGAAGAAGAAGAAGGAAGCATTGCTTGTGGAGAACATGGTTTTGCCGTATGTAAACGAAGAGTTTTCTAAAACAGTTTGGAATTATTTTATGTAGCTTCGAAAATCCACAAGATTTTGTGGCATCATTGGAGCAAAACCATTTAATGCATTTTAATGCTGCATGTTATAATGGAGACAGTATATGATATGTGGTGTCAAGAGAATGCCAACTCACACAATTCGCGGTTATAGTGGACTACTATAATGGCATCTTTCTAGACATATGATATTCCCCCATTGGAGAACTTTGCCCTATGTCAGATCTTGCGGTACATGCGAATCCATAGGTTCCAATCAAGCGTCCAATCAAGCTTAATATTGTTCAACTAATAAGAAATTTTTTTTTACGGAACATCCACAATATTCCGGTAATATGCCACATTATTTTACGGTATTCTTCTGTATAGTTCCTTATCATTGCAAATTTTTAAAGACTTAATTTTTATGATTATTTGTTGTCGCTAAATGTGACTACTCTGATCTCTCGGACCACACACTTTAAACTATGCAGCACGCCTAATCTTCAGCCAACCAATAGAAGTAAGCATCACAGCACGTTTATATCGCTGACACTTATATGCGCGTACTATCTCACAAATTTCTTTGCTTCTAAGTGAAAAACGTTTGAAGTCACGTTTGTTGCGCATATAAATAGCCAAAGTTTTCAGCTGGGAAATCATCATCGCAAACGTCTTCTCTCTGTTGTGAAGTTTCTTGTCTTGGAAAAATTATTAAACCAAAAAAAAAAAAATGCGCAACCTACTTATTTTAACATTCACCTTCTGCACGCTGTTCTACTTTGGTGCTGCTCATGAGGAATCAAATACTCCTGCGGAAACTTCACTTACTACGCCTAGATTTTGTACACCATTAGCAACGCAATGTCGCAGTAAGTAATATTTGCATACGGTACCAGTTAGTAATGTAACTTAAAACTTCTTCTCCTTCTCATTACGCAGGTGGTCCTATTACAAAAGTCGTTGGCCTAATTATTACATATTTAGGATCTTTATTGGGCTCCCAACTCAACCTAAAAATTGTTGTAAAATTATTATTAATTATGATTAAGTTGATTGTTACGGTTGGAGTTAAGGTCGGTGGATTAATGGCTGGAACTCTGAATGGTTCACCATCAGTACAAAATTTTGGTGGAATAGTCGATGAAATTCTACGCGTATTACCATCTACTACATTTGGAAACGCCGCGGGTCAAGTGCCGGCTTCCCTTATAAGCGGAGGAGTTTTAAATAATATTTTATCTCAAGACAATATATTAAGCAACCTCGGATTGTTGAATGGAGTTTTTAATAGCGGCAACAGCAACCTTTTCGGAATATTTTGAATCAAGTCTAATGTAGCAGAAACGAATCTTCTTCTCCTTCTTTTTTTTCAATAGGATGTCATTTGAACTAATTTAGTTTTTTTTAGTTGATTTTAATTTTAATTTATTTTATTTGCTTTTATTCAAAAATATGTAATCAAGAAATTAAAAATTTTAATAAATTTTATTCAAGAAGCTTAAAAAAAGGATGTATTCATATATTAATATGTATAGCCGGGTAAAACAAGCTATGCCCGGTTTGAACATATATAATAGCTAGATATAGACTTCTTTTGTTGATAAGCTGATTAGTGACATCTTAAATGGAGGATTGGTGTTAGTCTAAAAAATTATGTTAATATTGGGATTGGTTATATGTTGCTCCATTTCAATAATAATATTAATATTTTATGTACTCTGATTTCCTAATATAACTGAAGAACGAACTTGATTAAATGTATGATTATTTTCTACTAATCACATTCATTCTTGGAGCATCAGTTGGTATAGTAGGAACTTCTTTAAGCATGCTTATTCGAGCTGCATCAGAACCTGTTGGTGTTTTAATGGTGAATGACTAAATTTAGAATGCGATCGTAACTGCTCATGTATAATTTTTTTTTTATAGTAATACCTATTGCAAATAGACGTTTTGGAAATTTGTTAGGCCCTTTAATTTTAGGAGCTCCAGTTATAGCCACATATAATATAAGATTTTGACTATTATCTCCTGCTTGGTAAGTAAACAAACCTCTTTCTGTGGACGAAAGCGTGTGATATTTCCATAACTAAATTTCTGAATTCAAGGGTTTACTTCTTTGCAGTGGTACAAGTTAAAAAAGAAACATTGAGAGATGCCTGTTTTATTTTTTTTTTTTATGATACGATGATCCATTTGTAACTCCTTTTACACTATACGCTTAGAAATCTTCATACATTATACATAAATCGTTCAGCTATGTGCTAAGAAGTTTAACTTTTCAGTAGAATTTTGAGAAACTTTTTTAGTGTCCGTGAAGGTGTGAACAAATACTTCTTCGGATGTATCGACATTCGTTGAATACAATTTAACACAATTTTTGTCTATGTAGGACTAGCAATTAGTACTTCTCCATGATTTCGGCCTTCTGAAAATTTCCGGTAGATCGAAATATTTTATAAAAAGTCGTCTTGAACATATTCTTCTTCAATTTTTAGTCCTAATAGTCATGTCCGCTTGGAGGAGAAATTTTATAAAATTTTAATATTTTTTTGTAGACTATAGAAACCATATTTCAAGACGTTCAGCAGAACAAGAAATTTGTTGACCTTTTTTTTACCTCTTTGAGGGAGAATCTTCTCAAAATCAAGGTAAACTTCTTTTCGCTAGATTTACACAAATTCCAACTAAGTCAGTTCAGCCAATGTATGCTGCCCTGCCCTCTTTAATTTATCGGTTTATATAGTGTTTCCAGTGTTTCTTTTTAATTTCGCTGCCCTATCAGTTCTATAACTTTTCAGCCTACACTCGTACATTGCATACTAAACATTCGAATTTATTTACTCAAACATTTTATACAAAGCATGCAATCAGAAGTGCAGCAACAAAATTTGCCGAAATTATTTTCAATTAAAATTCAAATTCTATTTTGAATATGAACCAAATTTTCAAAGGGACCACCAACTGCGTCTCAAATTGTGGCATGAGCAAAACTGTGGTCACGCGCCAAAATCGAAATATGTAGAAAAGACAATAATTGACCAAAAGGGTCAACAATAGAAGCAGATAATAAGCAGATTGACTGACAGATAGACACACACACACACACACACATACAGGAAGACAGTTTGCATGTAGATAGGGGCAAACCGTACCGGAAGTAAAATTGTAGCGCCACAGCGTCTCAAATAAATTCGATGCACACATCTTTATAGATGCATGTGTGGGTGCTTGCTCTCCCCCTCTTTGTCAGTGCATAACCAATCAAAAATTTATTTCGTTAGTAATTAATTTTGGCAAACTTTTGCCCAAAATAGTTTAAAATGTGCGGTGAAAATATTCCGACAGCGGAAGTCAAACAGAGCAGAGTACTGTTATTATTATTGAAAAACCGTGTCCGCATACACGCCCCCCCCCCTAAGTCACTAGTAGGTATACAATTCACATAAGACAACAGACCTTCCCTTTTGCCAGATGAGGGTGTTTTGATGAAGCAATCGAGCTGACCTGACTAAATATTGTCCAACGCGTGCTGTGCATCTTGCATCAACACATCACAGCGTGACATTTCATTCTGGTATTTTGGTATGGCTTTAGTTAAATTTGATTTTAAACAAGCTCTGCTTGTGCTGCTGACCTTTAAATGTGCGAAACGGGGTGTTTTCAATTAAATTTTGTGGTTAGCTGAATTTGGAGGAAGTTTTCACAGATTTACAACAGACTTCTTAGCAATAAAATTTATTATGCTATGTGAGTAATAAAAAGTTTCAGCAAAGAATAAATTTTAGTACATAAAACATCAACCACTGCAGCAGAATTAAAAATTTAATTGTATGCGTGCTATACCTGCTAGTGGCCACATTAAAGCAAATCTTATAAGATTTTGGATTTTGTTTCAACTTTTAAAAAAAAAAATTGCAAGCATAGACATTCGGACGGAATGAACATGGCTAGAACAGAGCATAGCTGCATTAGGCATATATGTACATGCGGACCCGGACAGGCCGTGTTAAATATTTCTGTAATAACTAAATTTCGAATTTCATTTCCATGAATAGCTTCTATTTGCAAGCGTCATTCTTCGCCTGATCTCCAGGCTGATGTTGTTGTTGCTGGTTATCTCTGTGCCAAGATAGACGAAGTTTTCTACAACACTGAAGTTGAAATTCTTCATCGTCACTAACCGTCCAAGAACGCGTTGACGGAGTGCGAGAAGAAACCAAGTACTTCGTCCTGTCCTCATTCACCGCTAGACCCATGAGCCGAAACTGTTTTTCAATTTCTGAGAACGCCTTGCTGACTCGCCGTTCCTGTGTGCCGATGATATCGATGTCATCGCCGTAAGCGAGCAGCATCACTTCCTTTTGGAAGATCGAGTCCAACCTATTCTGTATGTACGGGCACTGGTACACGACAGCGCATCAACCTGCCTGAAAACTCTTTTGGTATCAAAGGCTAGGCTAGTCACAGGCAGCCTCACATACATCTTGAGAAGACGGTGAGGTTTCCCGGAGCAGTCGGGAGAGTGTGTTTTGGAGAAGCCTTCGTCGGTCTGTTGTGATTTGATCGGGACTGAGTCTTGTGAATGTTGAGTTGTTGAAATCTAGTGACCTATCATGCTCTTATAAGCCTCTCTTCCTTATTGGAGTTAGGTAGTCGTCGTGAATGCTTATTGGTTTCCGTTGGTTAGGCCAAAGATTCCTTCCTTCAAAAATTTTTCGTTGAAATCGCCAAGTTCGATTTTGACATCATAGGATTTCAACAGAAATTTTGTTTTGTTCTTCATTTTATGTTAATTCAGTGAAAACAGTTCAGAACGAAGGGGAGGACTTCACACTATTTTAAGATAAATCAAATTTGGTTTATTATTCTCATAAAAATATTTGTTTCCTATTTTGAAAACACTATTCGCCGCGATTCAAAAGGAGAAAAGAAAAAACCAACAACACACTTCTCAATAAATAAATCATTATTTATGACTTTCGCTCTTGCCACCAAATTTCTTACCAGTCAAATGGTAAAGCCGAGAGCAAGCAGTCCAAATCACTTTCAATTTCAATTTCATTCATTCATGGCGGGCAGGCAGGCAGTGTGTAGCCAGCTCACCTCAGAATTTCGACAATTTTCATACAATTCGATCTAAACAATTAGCAAATTGTGCATGACGAAAGGAATGTGGCGAAAGTTCCTTCCCAAATCACACTGTATAGCTCGGCTCGGCAATCTATCTTTTATTGACTGCAGTGCAGTGCCGTGCAACGAATTTCTTGATTAAAGATACAAGACGAACTGGTGCCATGGCAAATCCATGTGAATGTCAAATGAGAGCAAAGAAAACTGAATTTGAAAATGAATACAGGCTGGCAATGTAGTACGGGAGTACGAAAGGAAAATAAGTAAATATGCGATTTCGAAATACCCTGCCAATTTTCGCATCAATATTTATTTGATTCATATGTCAAGGGCAGCTGAAGAAATCAAATTCAATGGCAAAATATTTCGCTGATTTTGAAAATTTGAAATTTAAGAGAAAAGAAAGGAAAGAATGTCTAAGATTATATAACTTATGTCTGCTCCTGGTTTGGTTCATGTATAAAGTGCAGCAGGAGAAATTAGAAATTAGGATACATGAGATTGCAAACAAAGAGGGGCGTAACAAACTGCTCTAAAAATATTAAATACCCTTTGTCCACTCTTATGTATGGAGTGTACAAAAAGGATAAACAAGAGCAATAACTACTCGCAAACATAGTAGTATGTGAAAAGTTGGACAGACAGCAGTGAGCAGCAGGACTAAATAACAACGTTATAAATCACTTATCACAATAACAACGCATTGGCCATGAAGAGCCGGGGAGAGCCAAGTGCGCGGGTATTACGTCTGAGTCTATGCCAATATAAAGAATGAGCGACAAACAGTCGAGCGAACAATGATAAATTGCACTCGCACCCACTGCTAAAAGGACCGACGGACGGACGGACAGTCTCCGAATTAAATACACACAGACTACATAGCTGCATTGTATCGCAGAGATACACATTCGCAACGCAACGCAACGCACCAGTTAATAAATGCATCTAAAGCATTCGTTCGATTGCGTTCGATAACTTTCAAAATCACAAAATACAATTTCTCATATAAACGCGAATCATATATCTATCTGCGATGCGTTGCGTTGCGTTGCGTTGCGATGCGCTGCGCCAGCATTAGTTACGCGATATACAATTTTTGTATCTAAAAGTATGTGCGATGTATCTGCGGCTACTGATTCTGCTACTGTTTCGCTTATGCTGTACGCATAACGAATTGGTTTGCAATAATTGCTGCACGCAAGCGAACGCATCAATGGTTGAGAATTCGAGCGAACGCTGTGGTGTAGTCGGGTCGGCTTGGATCTGCGCTGGTCTGAGGTGTCGATGGAATCAGTTTTAAAATAATAATAAAATAGATTGTGAAATGTTTATTTTAAATATATATATATATATAAACTGGGTCAACATATATGGAAAGCATAAGTCAGAAATAGTTAAAACGCTTGCAGCATTTGCTAAAATATTGACACAAGTTCAGAACTAATAACTGGCTTCGTCGTTGCAGAATCAGTTGTGATATTGCATGCCTCATGGTTAGATTCAGAACGTTGCTAGTTGTCAACAAAATTTGGAATCAGCAAACTTAACAGCAGCAGCAGCAGCGGGGAGTAAGGTTTTTCTGGCGATGTGTTCTCTCCATAATTGTTTTTGTTCGCAATTTGACTTCCAAGCTGTAACTCCACTAACTACTTTGGTTTTTGTTTAATGTTTTATGCAGAAGTAAGTCTTCAATTCAATTTGAGAAAGTGAAAGTGGTTTATCTATTTTATTTACCAAACTTCCAAAAGATTTAAATGTGTTCAAGACGACTTTTTATAAAATATTTCGTTCTTCCGGAAATTTTCAGAAGGCCGAAATCATGGAGAAGTACTAATTGCTAGTCCTACATAGACAAAAATTGTGCTAAATTGTATTCAACGAATGTCGATACATCCGAAGAAGTATTTGTTCACACCTTCACGGACACTAAAAAAGTTTCTCAAAATTCAACTGAAAAGTTAAACTTCTTATCACATAGCTGAACGATTTATGTATAATGTATGAAGATTTCTAAGCGTATAGTGTAAAACGAGTTACAAATGGATCATCGTATCATAAAAAAAAAAAAATAAAACAGGCATCTCTCAATGTTTCTTTTTTAACTTATACCACTGCAAAGAAGTAATGGATTCAGAAATTTAGTTATGGAAATATCACACGCTTTCGTCCACAGAAAGAGGTTTGTTAACTTACCAAGCAGGAGATAATAAGAGTTAATAGTCAAAATCTTATATTATTTGTGGCTATAGCTGGAGCTCCTAATATTAAAGGGACTAAAAAATTTTCAAAACCTCTATATGCAATAGGTATTACTATAAAAAAAAAAAAATTATAATAAGGACCAGTTACAATTACATTCTAAATTTAGTCATTCCCCATTAAAACACCAACAGGTACTGATGCAGTTCGAATAAGCATGCTTAAAGAAGTTCCTACTATACCAACTGATGCTCCAAGAATGAAATGTGTTCATCCATGTGATTAGTAGAAAATAATCATACATTTAATCAAGTTCGTTCTTCAGTTATATTAGGAAATCAGAGTACATAAAATATTAATATTATTATTGAAATGGAGCAACATATAACCGATCCCAATATTAACATAATTTTTTAGACTAACACCAATCCTCCATTTAAGATGTCACTAATCAGCTTATCAACAAAAGAAGTAAATATCTAGCTATTATATATGTTCAAACCGGGCATAGCTTGTTTTACCCGGCTATACATATTAATATATGAATACATCCTTTTTTTAAGCTTCTTGAATAAAATTTATTAAAATTTTTAATTTCTTGATTACATATTTTTGAATAAAAGCAAATAAAATAAATTAAAATTAAAATCAACTAAAAAAACTAAATTCGTTCAAATGACATCTTATGAAAAAAAAAAGGAGAAGAAGATTCGTTTCTGCTACATTGGTCCTGATTCAAAAAATACCGAAGCCGTTTCTTCCTTGGTTATTAAATATTCCATTGAACACTCCGATGCCGCTTAATATGTCATTTTGAGATAAAATATTATTTAAAATTCCTCCGCTTATAAGGGAAGCCGGCACTTGGGCCGCGGTGTTGCCAAATGTAGACGGTATACCGATACCCAAATTGCGTATAATTGCATCGAGTAATACATCTATGCTGAAAGTTCCACCCAATCCAATGCAGGTGCCTCCAACCGTAAAAATCACCTCAATCATAATTAATATAATATTGATTATAATTTTGAGGGTGAATTCGGTGCCCAGCAAAGTTTTTAATTGTGTAATAAGTGTGACCACGAGTTCTGTTAGAGGACCACCTGCGTAATGAGAAGAAGTTTTAAGGTTCAATACTAACTGGTACTGTATGCAAATATTACTTACTGCGACATTGCGTTGGAAATGGTATACAAGGTATAGACGAAGAAGCAAGCGAACCTTCCGCAGGAGTATTTGATTCCTCATGAGCAGCACCAAAGTAGAACAGCGTGCAGAAGGTGAATGCCAAAATAAGTAGGTTGCGCATTTTTTTTTTTTTTGATTTAATAATTGTTCCAAGACAAGAAACTTCACAACAGAGAGAAGACGTTTGCGATGATGATTTCCCAGCTGAAAACTTTGGCTATTTATATGCGCATCAAACGTGACTTCAAACGTTTTTCACTTAGAAGCAAAGAAATTTGTGAGATAGTACGCGCATATAAGTGTCAGCGATATAAACGTGCTGTGATGCTTACTTCTATTGGTTGGCTGAAGATTAGTTGTCACACACTGTATGCAGTTATGTCAGCTGATGCTGATACGGACGAACTAAAAGTGTGTTGTCCGAGAGATTAGCGTAGACACATTCCGAGTGAAGTCTAACAGGTTGACGGTTGGTCTAATATTTTAGCGGACAGTACACCTATTGAAATCATACAAAAACTGGAGAGCCTAGTTTTATATGGATTGCATTTTGTTTATTTGTTTTGCTTCTCACCTCAACATGTAAACTATTTTGAGCTTCTAAGCACTTTGTTCGATTGATGGATCCAACACTTAAGCACTTACTGTTCGTTAGGTAAACTCTCTATGAAACGTCTTGAAGTTTTACTTAAACCGATTTATTCTTCTTTAGCTTTATAATGCAGTATGGACTCCAAATTTCTATCCAATATTAAAATAAATTTCCCCCGCACCATGAAGCTGTACAAAGGAGCATAGGTGCATATTCAACGACATCCACAAAATGTTTATTAGCCGAATCAAGCCTGTCAGATATAAAATCGAGAATTACTGAAACCACTTGCAAACTGTTAACCAAAAAATGGTGCTCCACAAATGTTATAGTAAAGAAGGACTACCCAACTGCTTATAAACAATGTCCATAATCCGAAGATGCATTCAATTTAGCAAACAGCATATTCGTAACATTGAAGTTTCGCACTGTTAGAATCAGACTACCTCGATACTACCATGGGGTCTACGGGACACTACCATAAGTTCTTACTTAGATGGTCTGGTTATTCCAACGAGTACCCGGTTGTCCTCTATTTCGTCGTCCACCAATCAAGTTTGAGCGCCCATGTATATCATGCGTGCTAAAGGTCTTTCATCTATTCGAATGAGGTGACCAGCCCTAAGAAGACTTATCCGGTCTTATTATTTCTCAGCTTTTTAATAACCGAATCGTCTTCGAATCGTCGTGCCATTATGAACTGCTGGTCCCGGTGTCATTTTCCTATAGACGGTAGCTTAAAAAAATTACTTCTCCATAATTTCGGTTGTTCCTGAGCATCTTCAACCAGATTTCCACTTTCGTCTTTACTGTAAGTTAGTCCGGGTTTAAAAACTACGGTCAGACGCTTGACCTTTTGATAAAGTTTTCGAGCTTCATTTAAGTCACAGAACCTCTAAAGATGCTCAAACTCACGCCTTTCTTGCTCTTTTTTCTTGCACTTCTCCTCGCTCCATTTTTTTTTTAATTCCGCTCTCTAACAGCTTGCGTTGCTCCCGACTGCATACTTTGCTGATTGACACTCCTCGTCGTATCAAGTCACAGGTTTTGTAAACTTGGCAGCCCTATCTTAATGGAGTGGTTGATGTATCTCCACTACGCACATATATGTTGAGAGGACGGAGAGCTTCCGAGGAGCAGTTTTGAGAGAATATATATTTGAGAAGTCTACGGCGGTCTGTAGTTTATTTAGATTTTGCTGTCAAGCTGTGAGTAGGGGCACAACCACCATTCAACCAGGCGACCAAACAAAAATTTTGCCACAGCTATTTCTAGTTTTAAGTAACTTCAAATCAATGCAAACATTTGATATATAAAATCTTTACGTAACAGTGACTGTTTGACTGTTTGAATCAAAAAAATAAATATTTAAACTGACGAGCTATACTTTCCAGCTCCATTAAACTGCAAATGATTGCCAAACTGCAGCCATTTTTCTACGCTTTCACTTATAGGTCTGCCATTGCTAATCGCTGTTGAAAAATTTAATAAACTGTAAAATATTTATAATAAATCTTAAATGCATGCGCAAACTTTTGCCTCAAAAAAAATATCTCCATGAAACAAAATTCAAATTCCAATTCCATTCATTTTTTTTTTTTTTTTTTTTTTTGTTTAGATATGAAGCAATCGTCCGACTAATGATCACAAAAAGTCGTTAATAACTTTATAAATGCAATTAAGTGCATAAAACGAACGTTCGTTCGTTCTTAACTGCTTTACAACGAATACCGCCGAATTCCGAGCGAGTTCTTGAGCTGACAGCGACAGCAGACTTCGACTCAGACTCGAGCAAAATGGAGAGGTTGGCGTAGATCCCTACCAGCCAAAGCAAACTTCATGCAAGACTATGCGAAGTATTGTTAAAATACAACGAGAGTGAATTGTTTGGTGCAAGGGAGGGGAGGTGACAACGCCTAATGATGCAGTGCAACCGTGCAACTCGAATTCAAACTCAAACTGGAGGAAAATAGCGTGAACCAACAAAAAAAATGATAAATCAACATGAAATCAAAATTCATTTATGATTCCAATTTCCATTTATACATTTTTTTTTTATTTTTTTACTACCTAGTTTGTAATTTTTATTAGGATATAAGCAGATTGACCGACTAGATGATCAAGCGACTGAAATAGTTCAAGTTTGAATAACAATATTACTAAATAGGTCTACATCGGACCATTAGAAAGGGTAACAACCATACAAAAATGTCTCCAGTTTTGGGTTTTTGTATGAAAAAAACTTTATTTTTCTTATTATTTTAGCTGAAAACACAATTTCCGTTGTATCTTAACTCAATTCTAGTAAAATATTTCATATAGCTGCATAATGGATCACTAGTTGGCATAGCCCTCATACAAATTTGTCCTCTTTTTACTGTTTTTGTATGAAAAATGTTTTGTTAGAGGTTTCGTTGTATCTTACCATGCAAACAAATTTCAGTGCTAACGTCACTAGTGCATAGTCATATTGTCCTAACATCACTGTTGTAGTATGAAAATTGTTTTGTTTCATGTTAGTGGATGTGACAACTGCTTCTTAATATTTCTAGCTGCACATCCGTTGGCAACTCAATTCAAATTTCTCTTACTGTTTTTGTATGAAAAATGTTTTGTTTTTCTTTTTATTTTAGCTAAAAACACAATTTCCGTTGTATCTTAACTCAATTCTAGTAAAATATTTCATATAGCTGCATAACGGATCATTAGTTGTGCATAAACCTCTACAAAATGTTTTTTTCTTTTTATGAAAAACGATTTGTTGTTCTTAAGCTGAACAGTTATTTCATCATTCTAAGTACATAGTTCATAGCCCTAACGTGTCTATTATTATGTTGTATACAAATTTGTCCTCTTTTTATTTTATGAAAGACACGATTTCCGTTGTATCTTAACTCAATTCTAGTAAAATATTTCATATAGCTGCATAACGGATCACTAGTTGGCATAGCCCTCATACAATCTTTTACTGTTTTGTGACAAAGTTGCTCTTTTTAGCTGACAATTTCCGTTGTATCTTAACTAATTTAGTAAAATATTCTCATAATAGGTGCATACATCGGACTCATTAGAAATGTGGTATAGCCAACTCATACAAAATATGTCTCTCTAGTTTTGGTGTTTTTGTATGAAAAAATGTTTTGTTTTTCTTTTTATTTTAGCTAAAAACACAATTTCCGTTGTATCTTAACTCAATTCTAGTAAAATATTTCATATAGCTGCATAATGGATCATCTAGTTGGCATAGCCCTCATAACGGATCATTAGTTGGCATAGCCCTCATACAAATTTGTCCTCTTTTTACTGTTTTTGTATGAAAAATGTTTTGTTTTTCTTTTTATTTTAGCTGAAAACACAATTTCCGTTGTATCTTAACTCAATTCTAGTAAAATATTTCATATAGCTGCATAACGGATCATCTAGTTGGCATAGCCCTCATACAAATTTGTCCTCTTTTTACTGTTTTTGTATGAAAAATGTTTTGTTTTTCTTTTTATTTTAGCTGAAAACACAATTTCCGTTGTATCTTAACTCAATTCTAGTAAAATATTTCATATAGCTGCATAACGGATCATTAGTTGGCATAGCCCTCATACAAATTTGTCCTCTTTTTACTGTTTTTGTATTTCTTTTTATTTTAGCTGAAAACACAATTTCCGTTGTATCTTAACTCAATTCTAGTAAAATATTTCATATAGCTGCATAACGGATCACTAGTTGGCATAGCCCTCATACAAATTTGTCCTCTTTTTACTGTTTTTGTATGAAAAATGTTTTGTTTTTCTTTTTATTTTAGCTAAAAACACAATTTCCGTTGTATCTTAACTCAATTCTAGTAAAATATTTCATATAGCTGCATAACGGATCATTAGTTGGCATAGCCCTCATACAAATTTGTCCTCTTTTTACTGTTTTTGTATGAAAAATGTTTTGTTTTTCTTTTTATTTTAGCTGAAAACACATTTCCGTTGTATCTTAACTCAATTCTAGTAAAATATTTCATATAGCTGCATAACGGATCATTAGTTGGCATAGCCCTCATACAAATTTGTCCTCTTTTTACTGTTTTTGTATGAAAAATGTTTTGTTTTTCTTTTTATTTTAGCTGAAAACACAATTTCCGTTGTATCTTAACTCAATTCTAGTAAAATATTTCATATAGCTGCATAACGGATCATTAGTTGGCATAGCCCTCATACAAATTTGTCCTCTTTTTACTGTTTTTGTATGAAAAATGTTTTGTTTTTCTTTTTATTTTAGCTGAAAACACAATTTCCGTTGTATCTTAACTCAATTCTAGTAAAATATTTCATATAGCTGCATAACGGATCACTAGTTGGCATAGCCCTCATACAAATTTGTCCTCTTTTTACTGTTTTTGTATGAAAAATGTTTTGTTTTTCTTTTTATTTTAGCTGAAAACACAATTTCCGTTGTATCTTAACTCAATTCTAGTAAAATATTTCATATAGCTGCATAACGGATCACTAGTTGGCATAGCCCTCATACAAATTTGTCCTCTTTTTACTGTTTTTGTATGAAAAATGTTTTGTTTTTCTTTTTATTTTAGCTGAAAACACAATTTCCGTTGTATCTTAACTCAATTCTAGTAAAATATTTCATATAGCTGCATAACGGATCACTAGTTGGCATAGCCCTCATACAAATTTGTCCTCTTTTTACTGTTTTTGTATGAAAAATGTTTTGTTTTTCTTTTTATTTTAGCTGAAAACACAATTTCCGTTGTATCTTAACTCAATTCTAGTAAAATATTTCATATAGCTGCATAACGGATCATTAGTTGGCATAGCCCTCATACAAATTTGTCCTCTTTTTACTGTTTTTGTATGAAAAATGTTTTGTTTTTCTTTTTATTTTAGCTGAAAACACAATTTCCGTTGTATCTTAACTCAATTCTAGTAAAATATTTCATATAGCTGCATAACGGATCATTAGTTGGCATAGCCCTCATACAAATTTGTCCTCTTTTTACTGTTTTTGTATGAAAAATGTTTTGTTTTTCTTTTTATTTTAGCTGAAAACACAATTTCCGTTGTATCTTAACTCAATTCTAGTAAAATATTTCATATAGCTGCATAACGGATCACTAGTTGGCATAGCCCTCATACAAATTTGTCCTCTTTTTACTGTTTTTGTATGAAAAATGTTTTGTTTTTCTCTTTATTTTAGCTAAAAACACAATTTCCGTTGTATCTTAACTCAATTCTAGTAAAATATTTCATATAGCTGCATAACGGATCACTAGTTGGCATAGCCCTCATACAAATTTGTCCTCTTTTTACTGTTTTTGTATGATTGTATGAAAAATGTTTTGTTTTTCTTTTTATTTTAGCTGAAAACACAATTTCCGTTGTATCTTAACTCAATTCTAGTAAAATATTTCATATAGCTGCATAACGGATCACTAGTTGGCATAGCCCTCATACAAATTTGTCCTCTTTTTACTGTTTTTGTATGAAAAATGTTTTGTTTTTCTTTTTATTTTAGCTAAAAACACAATTTCCGTTGTATCTTAACTCAATTCTAGTAAAATATTTCATATAGCTGCATAACGGATCATTAGTTGGCATAGCCCTCATACAAATTTGTCCTCTTTTTACTGTTTTTGTATGAAAAATGTTTTGTTTTTCTTTTTATTTTAGCTGAAAACACAATTTCCGTTGTATCTTAACTCAATTCTAGTAAAATATTTCATATAGCTGCATAACGGATCACTAGTTGGCATAGCCCTCATACAAATTTGTCCTCTTTTTACTGTTTTTGTATGAAAAATGTTTTGTTTTTCTTTTTATTTTAGCTAAAAACACAATTTCCGTTGTATCTTAACTCAATTCTAGTAAAATATTTCATATAGCTGCATAACGGATCATTAGTTGGCATAGCCCTCATACAAATTTGTCCTCTTTTTACTGTTTTTGTATGAAAAATGTTTTGTTTTTCTTTTTATTTTAGCTGAAAACACAATTTCCGTTGTATCTTAACTCAATTCTAGTAAAATATTTCATATAGCTGCATAACGGATCATTAGTTGGCATAGCCCTCATACAAATTTGTCCTCTTTTTACTGTTTTTGTATGAAAAATGTTTTGTTTTTCTTTTTATTTTAGCTGAAAACACAATTTCCGTTGTATCTTAACTCAATTCTAGTAAAATATTTCATATAGCTGCATAACGGATCACTAGTTGGCATAGCCCTCATACAAATTTGTCCTCTTTTTACTGTTTTTGTATGAAAAATGTTTTGTTTTTCTTTTTATTTTAGCTAAAAACACAATTTCCGTTGTATCTTAACTCAATTCTAGTAAAATATTTCATATAGCTGCATAACGGATCATTAGTTGGCATAGCCCTCATACAAATTTGTCCTCTTTTTACTGTTTTTGTATGAAAAATGTTTTGTTTTTCTTTTTATTTTAGCTGAAAACACAATTTTTTACACTATTCAGATATCATAATGCATAACGGATCATTAGTTGGCATAGCCCTCATACAAATTTGTCCTCTTTTTACTGTTTTTGTATGAAAAATGTTTTGTTTTTCTTTTTATTTTAGCTGAAAACACAATTTCCGTTGTATCTTAACTCAATTCTAGTAAAATATTTCATATAGCTGCATAACGGATCACTAGTTGGCATAGCCCTCATACAAATTTGTCCTCTTTTTACTGTTTTTGTATGAAAAATGTTTTGTTTTTCTTTTTATTTTAGCTAAAAACACAATTTCCGTTGTATCTTAACTCAATTCTAGTAAAATATTTCATATAGCTGCATAACGGATCATTAGTTGGCATAGCCCTCATACAAATTTGTCCTCTTTTTACTGTTTTTGTATGAAAAATGTTTTGTTTTTCTTTTTATTTTAGCTGAAAACACAATTTCCGTTGTATCTTAACTCAATTCTAGTAAAATATTTCATATAGCTGCATAACGGATCACTAGTTGGCATAGCCCTCATACAAATTTGTCCTCTTTTTACTGTTTTTGTATGAAAAATGTTTTGTTTTTCTTTTTATTTTAGCTGAAAACACAATTTCCGTTGTATCTTAACTCAATTCTAGTAAAATATTTCTTATAGCTGCATATCGTATTACTAGTTGGTATGGCCTTCATACAAATTTGTACTCTTTTGTGTGTGTTTATAGCGCATAAATACTTCGCTTATACTGCAATTGTTTTGTTTTTCGTTGCACTTGGCTTTCACAAATGTTTCTTTACTAATTTTTTCCTTTTGCTTCCTCTTTTTTTTTTTTTTTTTTTTTTTTTTTTTTTTGATTCTTGAAGTTTTAACTTTGTTGGAAATAAATAATAAATTGATTTTTAAGTATTTGCTTTACAGATACTTTTTTTTTTGTATATTTTTTTGTTGCAACAAGTTACTCTTCTTTTATTTCCATTTGTACGCTTCGAAACGCATTCATTTGTTAGGTCAGGCATTTATTTAATCTATAATTTGAACGTCTGTGTCGAAGGCCGTCCATCAGGCTGTTCAGCCTAATTCATTGTGTGACGCTGTATTACATGCGTCTTTTTCTCATTGTCTAGGGGCAGGCAGATCCATTCCATTGTCTGGCCTTGTCTTGATTTGGTTTTAATAACTCTATTTGCTGTATAGATCTTCGGGATGAAAAAGGTAAATTAATTGTATAGGCCAGCCAGGATCTTAATGATCTGTACGGCTCAGTCGGCACACGATTTGCGCAAAAATTATATTTTTGATTTTTTGGAGTTTAGAGTTTGGAGAAAATCAAATATAATGGAGTGAATTTCTGGAATATGAATTGAAATATAAATATTAATTTTTATATCTATTGGAATTAACTGCATGAGCATGACCTTAAAATAGTCCTCCAACATAGTATGTAACATTGTAATCGTTTTCATGGTCCAACTACCCTCTGGCATGAAATCCACTCACTTTATCCGGTCACTTTTTGTGATTCTAATGGAATTTCTGCAGAGTGCCAAATATAATTCACGAAGCCTTTTTTGATCAATCGTATGTAAAGGTGATCGTAATAAATAAGTGCCAACAAGTACATATATTGTTGCTTGACTGTATACAGAAAGTTTGTAATTAGATTGTATGAAAACTGAGTGACTAGTTCCGTTATACATATACACACTGACTAACAGACTTGGCTATATGGACTCGGCTTCACTTGAAATATGATGTCTTACGCAAAAATCATGGCACAAATTTTGTATGTGTTGGAAAGGTAATATCTGCGGCCTAAATGGGCACACAAACGACTTGAATAACGCAGCTGAAATTTGCCTAATTACAGATGGCTACGCAGACGGGAACATATGTACGTACACACAAGCATCAATATTGGTCAGAGTGAAACATTGGGCAACGGTTGGGGATGTTGCAGCATTTTGTAACTAGTTACTACTACTAAATGCTGGTTACAAACAAATGTAACTGAAAATTGATTGATAAGTAGTATCTAAAACTTCAAATTTGAAGTCTCTAACGCTTATAGTTCTAAAAACGGACGGACAGACACGCCTACTACCTGTCTGTTACACAAATTTTACACATAAACCGTTAGTTAGTCAGCATTTCATTGAAATCGCTAAAAAATCGCACACTCTTTCACTTTGCAGACACAATGTTTCGCAACTAATGTTGCTAAGCTGCAGCGCTATGCTGCACAACATTTTTTCATAGCTGTCAACATTTCGATGTCTCAACAAGAATTCGTAGCTGAATTTTCGAAGTTTGATGCAACATGTTGCTGCGTTTTTTATGCGTTTCCGAATAGAAAATTGTTCAACAAGTGGTTAAATTTTTATTGTGCGACTTTTGTTTGTTTCCCAACAAACATGAAGAAAAATTGCTGCTGCATGCTTTTTCTTTTTTTGTTGCTATTGGTAGAAGTTGCTAAAGAAAATTAGAGGAGAAAAAATTAGTTGCTAGAAGAAAATATGCAACGGCATTAGTAGTTGTATGTCATTTATTTCCTTGTGTGATTACAAACTTTGAAATCATTTTATATCCAGTGCGAGAAGACACCAAGTACTTCGTCTTGTCTTCATTCAACGCCGAGAATGTTTTTTCAATCTCTGAGAACGCCTTGCTGATTCGCCGTTCCAGCGTGCCGATGATATTGATGTCATCGCCTTAAGCGAGCTCTGTATGTACGGACATTGGCGCAGAGCATCGCCCCGCCTAAAACCTCTCTTGGTACCAAAGGGGTCGGAAAGGTTTTTCCACACCCTGACAACGCTTTGTGTGTTAGATAGCGTCGCCATGCAAAGACGGACAATCTATGCCGGGATACCTAGTGCAGACAGGGGGCGTCGAAGAACTTCGATCGTATCGGCGTGTCATAAGCGGCTTTATAATCGACAAATAGGTGGTGAGTGTCTATACTAAACCCACGGGTCTTTTCCAAGATTTGGCGTAATGTGAATATTTGGTCACTGGTCGACCTTTTTGGTCTGAAGCCACACTGATGCCTTTCTTAAAGATAGATAGTCATTGGGTATGCGTTCATCGGAGCATATCTTGCAAAAAAGTTGGTGCATACTCCTAACCAACCAACAGTTCGCCGCCGGTCTTAAATAACACTGCTGGCAGCCCATCAGAACCTGCCGCTTTGCTATTTTTCAGCTTTTTAATAACCGAATCCACATCGCTATAGTCCGGTGGCTCTACAACAGTTCCATCATTAACTGTTGGTTCCGGTGTCATTTCTTTATCGGCGGAATTGTGCGCTTCATCGCCTCCGAGTAGGTTGGAGAAATGACTGCTCTGTAATCTCAGTGAACCCTGTTCATCTGTTACCAGATTTCCATTGTCATCCTTACAGAAAGTTACTTCGGGTTTAAAACCTTCAGTCAGATGCTTGAACTTTTGATAGAATTTTCGAGCTTCATTTCTGTCACGTAACATCTCAACATTCTTAAACTCCCGCCTTTCTTGCTCCATTTTCTTGTGTCTGAAAAGGCGTTTCTCCTCTCTCCGTTTCTCTCGATATCACTCTATCACTGATAGGAAGCGTTCTTCTCTGCAATAGCATTGCGACACTCCTCGTTCCAAGAATTCTTCAGACGGACAGGTTTCCCGGAGCAGTCGGGAGAGTGTGTTTGAAAAGGCTACAGCGGTCTGTTTTGATTGCAGCTTGTCGAGGTCGAGCTTGTCGTGTCTAGGTTTCCTTGCTGTTACAAGATAGTGGTCCGAGTCAATGTTGGGAGCACGTAACGTTCGCACGTCCAACACACTCGGTGCGTGCCTTCCGTCAATCAAAACATGATCAATTTGGTTGCGTGTTATTTGATCTGGACTCAACCATGTAGCCTTGTGGATGTTAAGGTGCTGAAATCTGGTACTACTAACTACCATGTTCCGACCTGCGACGAAATCGATTAGGCTCTCTCCATTATTGGAGATAGTGTCGTGAAGGCTAAATTTTCCGACGGTTGGGCCAAAGATTCCTTCCTTTCCAATCTAGGCTTTAAAGTCGTCAAGCACGATTTTGACATCGTGTTTGGGACAACGCTCGTACAGACGTTCCAAACGCTCATAGAATTCATCTTTAGCATCGTCGTCTTTCTCTTCCGTCGGGGAGTGCGCACAAAACAGGCTAATATAAAACCAGTAAGGAAATACAGTCGGGCGTAACCGACTGTGAGAGGCCCTGTACCAGTTCAGGTCGCCTAACAAACATATTAAATGTTTCCCGAGCTTATGACCAAACACATGACCACTTCTCACTGCGCGAATATGAATGAAAAGAAAAGGGGGGTTGTTCAAATTCAATTGCTTATAAAATCGCCATTTATTATCCGATTTTGATGAACTTTTTGGATTTTTGCTTAGAGAGACGTTATCTCTATATTGGTACACTCAATTTTTTTTGTGCCGAAGAAATTTTCACCCTAAGGGGTGATTTTATGGGGAAGGGGGGAGGGGCAAAATTTCAAAATAAACTTGTGAAATTCCGGAGCAATCCTAGTCGAATGCAAAAAACACGAAGTCTCTATCTATTACCGTTTCCGAGATCCTTTCGTTCATACAGACGGACAGACGGACGGACGGACATACGGACGGACGGACATACGGACGGACGGACAGACGGACATGGCTATATCGACTCCTCTTTCATTCCTGACCATAATGGTGGTAACTTTGGGGGATCTCCGACCATTATTTCTACCTGTTACATACAAGTGCACAAAACCAATAGACTATTGTACCTTCGTACGGGGCCTAAATATTTAGTTTGCATACTTTTCTCAACATTAACGCAAAACTGTTCGACTAGCAACATTAAATGTTGCGCAACAACAAATGTTGCTATAGCCGCGTGCGAGCCGCTGCTTCGCTGCTGCTTCACTGCTGCTTCACTGCTCTGTTGCGCATTTTTTTTGTTTTACAGTTTCAGTTGTCTTTCATTTGCGAACGCGTCGAGTACGTGAATTGTCTCTCAGCGCGCAACGCACACAAAGCGAAGCCGAACGAACAAGCAAACTCATCAAACAAATACATTCGAACAGTGAAGTGAGAAGAAGAAGTCATTGAGTTACTCACTCACAGACACACGCACGCATGCAGCTGTTGTGTTGACTCAGTTCAGTACTGAAAAATCGAGTCAGTTAGTCAAAGTTTGTCGAGCGAGTAAGACGTTGACTGCAAAGTGAGCGCGAACGGGCGACAATAAAAACTAAATAAATAGAAAAAAAAAGAGAATAAACTTCATTCTACAACAAAATAAAAAAAAATTTCACGTACGAATTGTGTTGAATTTTTTTTTTTATTATTGATACGAAGCGATCCGTGTATGTTGGTATTTAATTATTGTTTTTTTTTTTCTTAATTAAAATATTTTAAATGCATAAAAATTAAAAAAAAAAAACAGTGACGCATATTTTTAAAATACAAAAAAAAAAAAAATATTGCATTAAGAGATTTTTTTTTATTGTTTTTGTAATTAAAACTAAACAAAAGTAACTGTGTATGTGTGTGTTTTTTTGTTGTTGTAACTGTGTGTCTGTGTTATTCTTTAACAATTTAAATGAAAAACAAATAAGCTTTTAATTAACTTAAAAAAAAAAAGATACAAATTGTTAGAAATATTTATTAAAAAAAGGGCGCACACGTGCGTTTCTGCTGTTAATTTTTTTTTTTTTTTGTATTATTTTGTTTTATGTGAAACATTTAAAAAAAAAGTTCAGGTTTCATTAAAAACGCATTAATTTTTTTTTTTTTACAAAAAGTGCAATTGGAAATATTTTCAAATAAAATAAAAAATTTTCAAAAGAACAAATTGTCGGCTTTGAAAATTGAACAAAAAAAAAAGTTACAAATTGCGCTTAAAAATTTAGACGCAGCAACCGACTTTGTCCGCAGCAAGTTTTAATATTTAAATTTTTGAATTTCTAATTTTCTTTCTAATCCTTCATATAATTTTTTTTATTTCAAAAATTAGTCAAAATAAATTCAAGTTTAAGATTTTATTTCGTTAATTTTAAAAATAAATTCTTTGTGTTTGTGTAGGCTTGAATTCCGGTGAAGCATTTTGAAAAAAATAGTTAATTTTTTTTGTTTTGTAATGTTTGCCAATATATTTCGAGCAACTTGGTTGTACTTCATTTGAACGCAATAATATAAATTGTGGAAAAAATTATATATTAAAAATTTGATAGAGCTTGAGTGAAGTTTACTCGATAATAATTTGAAATGAAACCTTAAGCCTCGTTATCAAGTAAGAAGGAAAAGAAATCTTAGTGGCTTATTGAAAAAATTTCATTAGGTATTTCTTTAAACTTTTAAACTTGAAAATCACAGAATCTTCGGAGGCAAATTTGTGGAAATACATTGTTTTGAGAATTTAGTTTAGAGATGCCTATTAAGTTTTTTTATTTAAAATATTTTTTTTTTTGTAAATAAAACAAATTGAGTAAAATTTTTTTTTATGTTAGAAATAACAAAAACTTCTCTCATTAAAAAGTTATAAACTAAAATAGGTCTCCGCATAGAAAACACTGCAAAGCTGTACAAATTTTTGCATTTCTCAAATTTTATTCATGTTTTGAAACCGTTTTTCGAGATATCACAAATTTGATTTTTAGAAAATATTCTATATAGCTTCAGCTCCGTTCATCTTATAAAAAATCAGTTTTTTTTATTAAAAATTTATTTTGTTGTTGTTGCTTATTTAGCTAAAAATTTTAAATTTGCTTGAATCTTAAGAAAATATGCCAGTATCGGACCAGAAATGATAAGAATTAGGAATAGTTTATTTCGTAGTCGAACACACTCGAGCGCAGCGTACTCCCTTTGTTTATTTTATGTTCTCCATCACTATTCCATCCATGAATATTTAAAAAATATTGCTTCTTGAACAAGTTAATGATCTTCTTTTTCAATAATTTTCACAAAAAGAAGTACGGCGTTGTGTCAAATCTGTCAAATCACCAATTTTCGACAACACATTTCCAAGAGATTTTTGTTGCCAAACCTTCTTTATTTGGTCTACAGTATTATTCTTGGAACCAGTAGTCATTTAGCAAAACAGTTGTGGAGAATTCGAAGCCCCTGACCATTCGAAAAATTTTATTATTCCGTAATCCAGAGGCAGTTTTACTTTATACGACAGGAAGTATTGCTTCCACTAAGATATTTAGTTTTTGCACTCCTATAGAATTGTTCACAATTCGTTCTTGAACCGTACTCCAAAAAAAAAAAAAATTGTTGGTAGATGCTTTTCGAACAACATATTTTCTTACGAATTTTTTTTTTAACAAGCAAACTCACTATTTTAGCTTCATCTTTTGGTTTAAGTTTGATAATGCTTCAAATTTTATTTTCTTGCTTATACAATCCAATCCATATTTCCATACCAAAGCTCGATTTGGCACTTGCTGTATATATTTGAACTGTTCGGCCAAGAGCCTAGCCAGCTTTTGTGTTTGGCTGACTTTGTTTTTCTTAATAGAATGATTTGGACCACTAGAACCTATCTTGAAATAATATCCATTAATTCAGTAAAACAAAAATATTTCAATAAATCAAAAAAAAAAAACATTTTTTTTTGCTTGTCTATGTTCCGTTTAATTTTGGCAACTGTTGAACCGATTTTGATGAGACTTTTACTTTCTGATAGACTATTTTTATTTTAAGTTTATTCAAATTCGAAGCGGGTGATGCCTTGCCTCCCATATAAGTGAAAAACATCATTAAAGAAGTTTCAATAAGGAAGTCATTAGAGGAGTTTCCTTAAGAATATAATATAATCTTTGTAGTGTCCTCTTTAATGATTTTTTTTTATATTATATTTAGGTTCGATGTAGCTTGTATATCCAAAATTTTGTAGGCACTGCATTTGGCTTTAACAAGTTGTATATACTTGAACGTGAAAGAACATATTTTATTTATAGACCTTGTAATTGAGCCTTCTTGTAGCTTCATCTTGAACTTCCCTAATTTTATAAGCTTTAACTCTTATAGATTTCGTCAATTTTTTTCTAATGCACTCCTAATGTCGGGTGAGAAATTTCAAATTTAATAATTTTCATTTATTTCTTTGCTGTAAAGAATGAAGATCTTTTAAATTGGTCCAGCATTCTCCACTTAATTTATTATACATGTTCTCCACAGATGTGTACAACGGTCTTCGAAAGCTCTTTAATTTGCTCACTTTTCAAGATTTCAAATTTCAGTGGAAGCAATCCATCCATTATAAATTTTCTTACATTTAAAAATTTTAAACTTTTATAAACTTCAATCAATTAGGACAGTTATTTTTTATTATAAACGTTTAGAAAGAAAAAACAACAAATTTTATAAGAAAAAAAAACCGTTTTTACAAACTGGTTTTGGCCGCATTTCAGTGACGTTGTTACTTGATGTTGTTGTTGTTGCTGTTTTTTGGTTTTGTAATTACCACTTTTTGTTGTTGTTGCAGTTTGTTTATTTCGCTCTCAGCCACATTTTCGCTCTGCTGTGTTTTGTACTTGGTGTATTTGTGTGTGTCATGCTCTTTCTCTCACTCGCTCTCTAGCTCTCTCTCTCTTTGAAGTTTTGTGAAGATCGAAGAACTTTAAAATACAATTTTTTTACAAATTCTTTGTAGAAATAGTTGGAGTTGCCATAAAGTTTATATATACGATCGATCATGATCGATCGATTTAGGTTCATAGTAGAGCTAAGAAAAACATCGATTTTTAGACCGATGCATCGATGTTTTTCATATGAAAACATGATGATTTCCCAGCACTAGGTCATAGTGACTTAACTTTTCTTTCTGTTTTTTCTGTCTGTCTGCTTGTTTTTATTCCGATTTATTTCAAAAACTGTTGAACCGATTTTGATGGGACTTTTTCTGTTTGGCTACTTAATAAGCTATTTTTATTTTAAGTTTGTTCAAATTCGAAGCGGGTGATGTCTTGCTTCCTATATGAGCGAATAACTTCATTAAAACAGTTATTAAATATATTTCCATAAAGATTTCATTAAAGGAGATGCCTTAAGAATATAATATATTCTTTGTAGGGTTCTCTTTAATGACTTTTCTTATATTATATTCTTGTTCGATGAACATAGCTGTAAGTTGTTGCACATATTTTCTTTTATAAAAATTTTGAGAGTTCTAACTGAATTCCGGTATATAGGCTTATAGTGCCTAGCCATACAAAACTATCATCCCGAAATCTGGGAAATATATACATATCTCCCATTTATCCAAATGTACTTCCATTCGCATCTAATTTATTTTTAGTAACAAAATGCAAAATATTTATATAAAAAAAAAATAGCTAAAACCAACAGAACTTTATGTTGCCATATTTCAGCAAATAGATGTTTCTCAGCAATTTATAGTACATCAAAATTTGCACAAACTCAACACGTATTTCCACAAGAAATTGAAGCACAAAGTTTTGGGCTCATTTTTTGACAAAACAGCAAAATGTTTTTTTTTTAAACGTCAAACAAAGCTTCTTCGCCATATTTCGCACAGAGGTGAACCGATTTTGTTCAATTTTCTGCTTGTACATTTCAAGGCTCATTTTTTCAGTCATATAGCAGCTCTAAGGTATAAAAAAAAAAAATAATAGCTCAGAACTTTATGTTGCCATATTTGAGCAAATAGATGTTTCTCAGCAATTTATAGTACATCAAAATTTGCACAAACTCAACACGTATTTCCACAAGAAATTGAAGCACAAAGTTTTGGGCTCATTTTTTGACAAAACAGCAAAATGATTTTTTTTTAAACGCCAAACAAAGCTTCTTCGCCATATTTCGCACAGAGGTGAACCGATTTTGTTCAATTTTCTGCTTGTACATTTCAAGGCTCATTTTTTCAGTCATATAACAGCTCTTAGGTATATAAAAAAAAAATAGCTAAAACCAACAGAACTTTATGTTGCCATATTTCAGCAAATAGATGTTTCTCAGCAATTTATAGTACATCAAAATTTGCACAAACTCAACACGTATTTCCACAAGAATTGAAGCACAAAGTTTTGGGCTCATTTTTTGACAAAACAGCCAAATGTATTTTTTTTTAAACATCAAACAAAGCTTCTTCGCCATATTTCGCACAGAGGTGAACCGATTTTGTTCAATTTACTGCTTGTACATTTCAAGGCTTATTTTTTCAGTCACTCAGTGCTTATCAGAACGTTGAGCCTACGTCACTTGCATGTACTGCCGTCCACAGTGATAACTTTTTTTTATACAAATCTGACACAATTTCCACGATATAACATATTATTTTTTTTTTATTTATTTTTGCATTACATTTTAGTGACTCACATTCGTATCTAATAAATGTATCTGTATTAGTTGATTTAGTAGCAACCTTCACTCAATACCCTATAGCGTAAAAAAAATCAATTATAGAGAGTCTATAGTAAACCCCAAGTGAGCACGTTAATTGCCAAATAAAACTGAGAGTAAACAGCAAATTGAGATACTTTTTTTTTTTTGGTTGATATATTTATTATCAATGACGCTATCGACTTATTGTGAGTCGAGTAGATACATTCATGGCGTCGCGTCGTTGACATTCTTATCGAACGCAGGTAGTCGAACAGGTTACTAAAAAAAACAAATGAAAAAAACAACATACAGCGCGCTCTCTTGCATATTAAAGCAGAAAGAAAAATTAAATAAACAAGCCAACAAATGCAGATAAATATCAGCCAAAGCAACAAACAATAGCAAAAGAAAGAATTATTTCTTTTTTATATAAATAATGAAACAAAAGAATATAATAAAACGTTAAAAACTGTTTAGGCAGGTTTCTGTTGTTGTTGTTGTTGTTGTTGCGTATCTTTCAGATACAAATTCTGCATTTCAGATGCTTAACACGCATTCGAGCAGCGGCGGCGACGTTGTTCTTGGAAAACATGTTTCGCGCGTTGACTCAAAGCTAAATGCAATTTCCGTTACAAGAAACTGGTCAAGTTGGACGTTTTAGAACAGCGGAAGCGTGTAGTTGCAGTAGCAGGTTTTTATTTTAATGTTTTTTGTAGATAGTTGCCGGCTAACTGCGCCATGCAAACTCATTCAGCTGTAACGCTTGGCTTTTATTTTTTATGCACAAACTGTAGGGTATAGAAAAAAAAGTTATTTAAAAAAAAAAAATAGTTTGTAACAGCATAAAAGTATCTTAAACTGTAAAAGTAACTGATATAATATGCTTGAGTTACAGCGATATAAATATCTTATTAACCATTAGCAGGTGCTTACATTTTTTATTACACTGTTTAAAAGTTTTTGCTGTTTAGTATGAAATATTAGTAAAAGATACAAAAATATCTTTTTTTTTTTCCTTTTTTTTTTTTTTAGATTTAATTAAATTTTAGTTGTTGCAGCGTATAATAAAGACTCTGTAAACTTTTTCTTTTAAATATTTATGTTTGTTTTTTTTTTTATTAAGTACGCTGCACGCCTTAAATTTCATTTTGCAAAGAAAAGATACATTTGCCACTTGACGTCAAAATGTAGACAGAACAGCTGCGTCTACAGTGAAGTGCATAAATTTTGCAAAAAAGTTGCAAAAGGGTTACAAAATGCTTCAAGTGCGACAAACTGGTCTTTGCTGAGTCAAATAAATTAGTAGAAATAGCGGTTAATAGGCATTTAAATGTGTGCTAATCAAAGGATCGAGGTATGAGGCAGGGCGAATCCTAAAAGGTTTATATGTATAGCAACAGATCTTCAAAAATTTAAGCGCGAATGACTTCAAGTTTGCTTATTTAGTTGCTCCATATTCAGCAGTTTTTTTTTTCTTTCGAAAATTTTGGCTTTATTATGAACAAACTATTGTGCATCGGAAGCTACGACCTTTGTCCATCGGAAGCTTCTGGCAGTTTCTGGATTCCATTCCAAAAGAATTTCTTTGGCTGAGCCAATTTTTATATCCTGTTCTGAAGTGAAACGTATTCCGATGAAGACGTTTTGCATTGATCTGAAGAAGTAGTAATCAGAAGGTGCCATGTCTGGGCAATAAGGCGGGTGAGGTAAAACTTTCCATCCACTGTTTTCCAAATGAATGGAAAATTATCTATTCGTGTCTGAACGCATATTCTGGTTGTTTTTCCGCGCTCGCTCTTTTCAAACGAATCAATTGTGTTCGGTAGCAATCCTCTTTGATCATCTGATCCGATTTCATGAGCTCATAAAACAATACACCCTTGCGATCCCAACATGCCGTGGATGTTGATAATTTTCTGGGCATCATATACGATTTCTTGCGCTTGAGTTTATCGTTATGAATCCATTTTTCATCACCAGTGACAATGCGATGCAAAAATTACTTCTTTTTCGACATGCAGAATCGGCATTCAACGTCTCTAGGTTTCAATTTATAGGGCTCCCAATTTCCAAGCTATTGGATGAATACCAATGCTTTTAAATGTCTCTGTTGCTTGATCAACTGCCAAAGCTTTTGTAAGTTCTTTCTTCATCGAGAAATGCCTCCAATTCTTCATCATCAAACCTTTATGGTTGTCCGGCTCATTCTTTGTCTTCTAAGTTGAAATTTTCCACTTTTAAACCGTGCAAACGACTTCTGGCATGTTCACCATAAACTTCCACTAAAAAACGTTGACTTTCGGTAGCACTTTTTTTCATGTTACACTAATGAAGAAGAACTCCCCGCAAAAAAACACTTTTTCGGGCAAAAAGTTCGAGATTTTGAAGATTTTCAAGCAAATGACATATACTAAAAAATACCAGCAATGACAGTAGCTTCCAAATGAATATAGTCACGAATGAATGAACAGTATTAATAAAACAATTAATATTCCAGAATATTCTTTAATATTTTTTTTAATTAAAAGAAATCGATAAAAATTAATATTTTTTTTTGTAATTGATATATTTAATAAAATTTTTAAATTTTTTTGAAAAAAAAAAATTTAAATATATATTTAATATATTTTTTAATAAAAAAAAATTTAAGTAATAAAGTTTTTTTTTTTTTGTTTATATAACAAATTTTTTCTTCTGTTTTTATTTTAAGTTTTATTATTTATAAAATATTTCAATTTAATTTTATTCTCACTATCTAAAAAAAAAATATAAGGAATAAAGTTTATTTTTTTTTATTAATTTTAAAATTTTTTTTTGTTTGTTTATATTTTTAGTTTCATTATTTATAAAATATTTGAATTCCATTTTAGTTTCACTATCTAAAAAAAAAAATTTAAGAAATAACGATTTTTTTTTTATATAACAAAATTTTTTCTTCTGTTTTTATTTTTAGTTTCATTACGTATAAAATATTTAAATTTTATTTTTTTTTTTCACTAAAAAAAATTGAAGAAATTAAATTTTTATTTTTTAAGTTTTTAATTTAATTGAATGAACAGGATTTAACAAAAAATAAATAATCCAGAATATTATGCAATATTTTTTTTATAAAATATTGCATATTTATAAAATATTTGAATTCCATTTTAGTTTCACTATCTAAAAAAAAAAAATTTAAGAAATAACGATTTTTTTTTATATAACAAAATTTTTTCTTCTGTTTTTATTTTTAGTTTCATTACTTATAAAATATTTAAATTTTATTTTTTTTTTTCACTAAAAAAAATTGAAGAAATTAAATTTTTATTTTTTAAGTTTTTAATTTAATTGAATGAACAGGATTTAACAAAAAATAAATAATCCAGAATATTATGCAATATTTTTTTTTTAATTAAAAAATCCTAATTAATGTTTTTTTTTTTAAACTGATTATTTATTTAACATAATTTTTTAATTATTTTGAAAGAAAAATTAAAATATATATTTAATATTTTTTCAATAAAAAAAATTTAAGCAATACATTTTTTTGTTGTTTATTTAACAAATTTTTTTCCTTCTGTTTTTATTTTTAGTTTCATTATTTATAAAATATTTAAATATAATTTTATTGTCACTATTTCAAAAAAAAAAAAAAAATAATAATAATAATTTAAGAAATAAAGTTTTTATTTTTTTGTTAATTTAACAAATTTTTTTTCAAAAAAAAATTAAGAAATAATTTTGTTTTTGTTAATTTAACAAATTTTTTTCTTCAGTTTTTATTTTTAGCTTCATTATTTATAAAATATTTAAATTTAATTTTTTTTCACTATCTAAAAATAAAAAATTGAAGAAATAAAGTTTTTTTTTTGCTAATTTTAAAATTTTTTTCTTCTGTTTTTGTTTTTAGTTTCATTATTTATAAAATATTTTAATTTAATTTAATGAATGAATGAACAGAATTAAAAAAAAAATAATATTCCAGAATATTTTGTAATATTTTTTTTAATTAAAAAAATCTAAATTAATGTTTTTTTTTTTTGAATTATTTATTTATTAAATAAAATTTTTAAATGTTTTTGAATGAAAAATTAAAATATATATTTAATATTTGTTTTAATAAAAAAATTTTAATTTTACAAATTTTTTCTTCAGTTTTTATTTTTAGCTTCATTATTTATAAAATATTTAAATTTAATTTTTTTTCACTATCTAAAAATAAAAAATTAAAGAAATAAAGTTTTTTTTTTTGCTAATTTTAAAATTTTTTTCTTCTGTTTTTATTTTTAGTTCCATTATTATTTATACAATATTTAAATTTAAATTTATTTTTGCTATTTAAAAAAAAAAAATTAAGAAAATAAATTTTGTTGTTGTTAATTTAACACTTTTTTTTTCCAAAAAAAAAATTAGGAAATACAGTATTTTTTTTTTAAATTTTACAAATTTGTTTCTTCTGTTTTTATTTTTAGTTTCATTATCTATAAATATTTAAATTTAATTTTATTTTCACAATATAATAAAAAATTTTGTAAATAAACTTTTTATTTTCTGTTAATTCTTTTATTTTTAGTTTCATTATTTATACAATATTTAAATTTAATTTTATTTTCACTATCTAAAAAATAAAATTTAAGAAATAAAGTTTTTTTTTGTTAATTTAACAAATTTGTTTTTCCGTTTTTATTTTATTTTAATTTTATTTTCACTATCTAAAAAAAAAAAATTAAGCAATAAATTTTTTATTTTCTGTTAATTTAACAAATTTTTTCATCTGAAACATTTTCTATGCAAAATTCTTAAATTTTGTTTATTTTTAGTTTAATTATTAATTTTTTAAATTCAATTTTTAAGGTACATCTTTTTAAATTAAAAAAAAAAATAGTTCTGTTAGTTTTAAAAAGTTTTTAATACAATTTTTTTTTTATTTTTTTTTATTTAATATATATTAATATTTTTATTTTGATTTTTTCATTAAAAATTATTTTAATAAATAAAAACTATTAATTTTTTTTATTTTTTTTTTGATATAACAAAATTCGTAAGCCATGATGAAGTCAAATTTAAAGTATTTAACTCTTAAATGCAGTAATTTTTTTTATGCCTTAAGAATTTTCTTATATATATTTACTTAAAAACTAAATTAAAATTTTTTTTTATTATTTAATCTCTTGCAGTACGCGCTATACAGAACTCACAACTAAATGGAGCCAATAAATGCGACATAGAAGCGAAAAGACGAACAGTTTTTTTTTACAGTGTACAGTGAAATCTAAAAATTTTTTTTTTAAATTGTGTGAACAAAATAAATAATTAGCACAGTGTGTCTGCAAATAAAAAATAAAAAAAAAGGAAATAAAAAAATTCAAGAAGCTGCAATAAAAATAAATAAGTCAAACTAGAAAATTTGCTGCTTATGCTTAAATTAAAAATAGCAAATTAAGTGCAAATCACGGTGCATCCTAGAAACAACAACAGCAGAATTTACATCAATAGCACGAAGCGAAGTACAAATATGGGCAACATGCCGCGTAGCGCTTTGGCGGCTTTACTCCTACTCTGCATCTATCAGATACTAGGTGAGTTAAACAATTTTAGCTAAAGTTTGCAAAATCATGTTCTAAAGTAAACAAATAAACTGTGTGCAGCTAATTAACTGCAAAACATCAAATGTATCTGAAATATTGTATGTATCTAACTATGGCTCCACTCCACAATGGGCAGCGGCTAATTTAGACGTAAATCGTTGCAAAATTTTGCGCAAAATTTTATATCAGCGCATAAATCAGAAGAACTGATTTCTTGACTGCTGGCGTTTGAAGTCTGTGCATAGTTTAGACATTTTTCTTTTGGTAAAATTTTGCAGCTATTTGATGCAAAAATCGAACTATTTTACTCATATTTCAGTTTTTAGTGGTTTTCTGTGGAATTCGTAGTCGTAGCCTGGCAGACGATGACATTTATGTAGATTAATTAGCTCGAAACGTGTGTAGACTTTGGAAAATTTGTGCAAACAGTTGCAGTAAAATTTTTTTTTAAAGGCTGAGTATTATATTTCATTGAACACAGAAAAAAAAAAAAAAGAAATATTTTAAAAATTTAATTGAAACAATTCTAGAAAATTCTGCAGCAGCGAATATTTTAGAGAATGTTAGCGGAATTTCTGGCGGGCATATATTCTCAGCTAAAATTTAGCATTTAATTGGCTAATATTTGAAGCAACATCATAAGACTTTATAATATAAAACACTTACAACTATGAGCTATAGCCAACTCTTACGTGACCTTATAGAGCCATACGCTTATCATATAATGTACAGTCCAGAGTCTGTCTCATGTGTAAACTGCTGACTTGCTTTTATTATAGTTGTTGCAGATAAGAAAAAAAGCAGTCCTGTGACAACCATTTTGTTGAAATCCGTATCTGTGATAATATTTATTTGTGAAATTTCACAAATTAATGCGGCACACACAAACACATCAGCTTATTTGCAGAGCATTTAACAAAAAAAAAAATGCCGCAAGCAGTGATAAACAAAAATAAAAAAAAAAAAACCCCAGATGAAGAAAAGAAATAAACAAATATTTAAATTGTTCTGCTGTGATAAGTCGTTTGTATCTTTTATTTGTTTGTCATAAAAATTCGAAAAGAATTTAAATGAAAAATATTCTTCAGGTAGATAAAAATGCCTTTGCGTCATTTGCAAAAGATCTGCTGTGTAGTATCTTAGATATATAGAGATCTTAACTGATATTGCTTAATTTTATACAACTTTATAAAATTTACACAGTTTCAGCTTATCTTCATTTTGTCTAATAAAATTATGCAATATTTTATTTGTATAATTTTTTTGCTGGCTTAACAACATTTTGGTGAGGAAATATTAACTTGGGAAATTTTTTAGCATATTTTATATTGTTTACAAAGATTTATAGCATATCTAACACCTTTGGAAACTAAATTTAAATACAACTGAAGAGTAGTTAGAAGTGGTTAATTGTTCAAATTGGAAGCTTCTAGACTTTAGTTGCTGTGTTAGGATCTATTACATATGCAGACTACAGTTTTTGTGTGTCCTAATTAATTATTCATGCATATTTCTGCCACTATTAAATTTCTATAATTAATATTTTATAAAAAAAAAAATTTTTTTGTTCAAAATATACGTTTTTCCAATTTCCCCAAAAATTGGCTCCAAATTAATGCTTTCATATTTTGTTTAATAATAGCTTGTGAGACTGCGCAACTGTTGATATATGCTAACTAACTGTAAATTTTGTGGTTACAGAGATATTGCAGTTATCACTTAATTCATATTTCTTATATATGACTGAAAAACGATCATTCTTAATTGATACTTGAAAAATTCCTAATAAATACTTGAAAAATTTAAGTTGCAAACATATTTTTGAGTTTTGCTAAAAATTGAGTCCAAAATATGATTTTCATATTATGTCTAATAAATAGCCTGGGAGACTGGAAACATTTTGTTATGTACATATCAACTCTAGATACTATGGTTACAGTGATATTTAAAAATTTAAAACCTTTGATATATTTATATGAAGACTTAAAAATGCTAAAACCTATATTTATATATTTCGCCTATAGATAAATACCATCAAACACTTGAAATAGCATTATTAGTCACCACTTTTGAGGGCCGTAAACGCGAATCTTATATTATACCAAAAACTGTTGAATTATCTTGTCTCTAGAACAATTTTGTCTGATGCATATTTTTTTTTTATGATATTTTTTTATAATATTCTTATAAAATACTTTGATGATTGTGTTCTAAAATTTTCACAAAGCTGCACCTCCAAGTCTCCGTGGTTCACTCGTCACCTCTGCCATTAAGAAAATATAAAATCACGAAACTTTAAAAGATTTACAAAATGTCAGAAGGTGCAAGATTACTCAATTAGCTAACAGGAGTTGCTATAAATCAAAAACAACTTCCATGAGAATCCAAAATCCAGACTGTAAGAGACCCTGTGCGAGTGCAGTTCGCCTAACAAACACATTTCCCTAGCTTATGACCAATCTTATGACCACTTCACACTGCACGAATAGGTGCTTTATGAAACATTTTTTTTTTTGTGTATGAAAAGAAAAAGGGAGGACGGAAGTATCATAGGTCGTTCAAGTTCAATTGCTTATAAAAAAGGTATTAATTATTCGATTTTGATGAAGTTTTGGGATTTTGGCTTAGAAAAACGTTATCTCTATGCTGTCATTTTTAGTCTTGAGGGTGATTTCATGGGAAAGAGAGGAGTGGCAAAATTTTAAAATAAACTTGTAAAATTCCGGCGAAGTTCTAGTCGAATGCAAAAAGAACGAAGTTTCCGAGATGCTTTCGTTCATACGGACAGCTAGACGCACATGGCTATATTAACTTCTCTAACACTTCTGACCATAATGGTGGTAAATTTAGGGGGTTCCCGATCATTATTTCTACCTATAGGCTCTTGTACGTTCGCAACAAAGCTTGATAATAAAAAAAATCATTTTCAAAAAAGTTCACTAAACCACTAAAGGATGACGAAATAATGTCACAGAAGTTCACCAAATAAAATTCCATCGAGTTCAGAGCATTTCTAAAGTATTTTTTAGCATCGAACCATTGACTTGCACTTTCAATGATGAAGTTCCATACCATGAGGTGTTATTCTGTGGGATTGAGGCATTAAAATAGCAGTGAATAGATGATAGAATACTATGCTGATATAAGATTTTGACCAATTATTAGTCTCACGAAGGCTTAGAATGGAGCATACTTTAAAAAATAATAAAAAAAAAAATTATTACTGACTGATTATTATAGATTGCTGGCGAAGCTTCAAACTTGCAATTTGTCACGGATTTTACAACCAAGTCGAGTACTCATTAAAACGAAAATGGGAACACTGCAACATGTGACATTTTCTAAACCTTTTCATTGTTAGCTGCCACATGTTCTAAGCTCAAAACAAAAAATTGTGCTGAGTCCGCACATGTTGCAAGATCATATAATATAATCATTTGTTGAACAACTTGCACTCGAGACATGATGTCGGCAACTCCAAAAAAAAAATAGAAAAAAAAGACAATCACTTGGGAACTTTCAGCGTTTGCGCTTTAAATGAGTTCAGGGAACTAATAAACTAGTAAAGTGTTTTTGGTGACTTTTTGGTTTTTCCTTGTTTTTAAGTTCGTTGTTCTATTTCACACATAAATGACAGATTTCACCGTTTTTTGAGCTCGTTCTTTTTTTTTTTTTTACTTCATTTTTGGCGTTTAAAATCGTGTATATATATGATTTATATATAAATTAGTCTGCTCGCGCTTAAGATAGCAGAAGTTCGTAAATTTTTTTTTTTTTAATGACTTTCTACTTTCAAAGTTAGTTACAACAATTAATTTCTTTTAGTTATTATGCTTCCCTTTTTTTCTGCCGACTAATACTTATTTTTTTTTTTTTTCTTATTGAACTTAAGCTTGCTTAGGCCGCAGTCAGAGTTTAGGTCAACTCAGTTCAGACATTCAGCACATCCAAGAACAACAGGGCATTAATTAATTTTTCACATGGCATAAAAAAAAATAAACTGGTTAAAGCAATGAACGACAAATTAAGCGGAAGTGTTAATTGTTTGCTTGCAACATGGCGTTTTTTTTGTTTCTTTTTTTTTTTTTTTGTTTTTGGTATTTTTACCGGGCATGTCGATATACGCTAAATAGTTCATAGGGAGCCCTTGATACATGTAATATAATTTTTTTTTTGTGCAAAAAATTTTGTTAACTAAACTGTTTGATGATGAGTTGTGCTGTTAAACGTTTTACGGCGGAAATTGTGTTTAAAATTTAGCTTAGATGAGCTAAAATAAAATAGGAACCACTGTGGTCCTTCGTCCTTCGTAATAAATTAAGTTACACAAAATGTAAATGGTTTGTAAGCTTTAGTTTTTTTAAGTGTGGCGTAAATATTTTATTTGAATGTGTAAAACAGGTAAAAAAATATATATTTCGAAGTATTACTGCTCCAAGAAAAAAAAGGGGCTAAGAACAATAAATATAGCTTGTTACTGAGGCCCCTAATTGAGATTTAAACTCAGGTCAAAAATTTAAGTTTTTAAGTAAAGAAAAGATGTAATTGTAACATTTGTAGAGTAGCACACAGCAATTGAAACGTTAAATATGAAACATTTGGAGAGTAGCACACTGCAACTGAAACGTATAATATGAAACAATGTAAGAGGAGCGCACTACAATTGGCATGAAAAAACCGTAGAAGTTTTGGAATATGAATTTCGTAAAACAAAACTTGGAACAGAAAATAAATTTTAGTTTATATTTGAATTCTATATGCAAGAGAGCATAAGAGAGTACATCAGGGAGCAAAGTGTTCAACTAATCTATACATATATGTATTTAAATTAGAAGAAGTATATAAATTTATGCATATATAAAGGGCATCAGAAGAAATAAGAATCAATCAAAAGATGTGGTGTGTGCTGGACATATAAAAAATATTGAATAAAAACATCTAAAAATATGAAACTTTTTTTAGGCCCCGTACCGAAGGTACAATAGTCTATTGGTTTTGTGCACTTGTATGTAACAGGTAGAAATAATTGTCGGAGATCCCCAAAGTTACACCCATTATGGTCAGGAGTTATAGAAGAGTTGATATAGCCATGTGCGTCTGTTAGTCTGTATGAACGAAAGGATTTTGGAAACGGTAACGAATAGAGACTACGTTCTTTTTGCATTCGACTAGGACTGCGCCGGAATTTTACAAGTTTATTTTAAAATTTTGCCACTCGCCCCTACCCCATGAAATTACCTTCAAGGCTAAAAATGCCAGCAGAGAGATAACGTTTTTCTAAGCCAAAAGTCCAAAACTTCATCAAAATCGGATAATAAATAACGATTTTATAAGCAATTGAATTTGAACGACCTATGATGCTTCCGTCCTCCCTTTTTTTCATGCATAAAAAAATGTGTTATGAGGCACGTATTCGTACACTGAGAAGTGGGAGTAGCAAAATACTTTTCGCCAGTACTATATTTCTTTAAAATTTCCTACTTTTTTGTTTTAGACTGCTTGGTCATAAGCTAGGGTGCTTGTTTGGCGACCGATACTTGGACAGAGCCTCTTACATTCGGTTACTTTCTTAAATGGCCGTCAACCGTCTACCGGTCATGGCGGCGTCTAGGAAAGCGCCAGTCGTTTTGAAGGTCAATTACGGAGAGATCTCTCCATACCTGGTCATTCCATCGAGTGCCAGGTCGTACTCTATTTCGGCCTCCACCAATCAAGTGTGCTGGAGCTCTTTCATCCATTCGAATGAGGTGCTCAGCACTGTGCAGCCGCTGGTATTTTATGCGCTGGACTATGTCAACCTAATTGAATAGTCCGTACAGCTCGCGGTTCATACGGGACCTAAACTCGTCGCCGACTCTAACAGGACCAAAAATCCGACGAAGAATCTTCCTCTCGAAGACTTTCAACGCTGTCTGATTCGACTCAATTACGGTCCATGCCTCTGCGCCATACAATAGGACCGGAAGTATCAGCGTCTTATAGATTTTTATTTTCGTCTTTCGAGAGAGGGCTTTACTTCTCATTTGCTTGCTCAGCTCAAAAAGTCAGTTACGCCCGACTATAATATTTTTACTTGTTTTATAGAGAATACTCTAGCTTCTAGAAGTTTTTTCCGATTTCACTTTCTTCATTGGCGTATCTTGCCTGAATTCTAATAAAATATGCTATATAGCTCCAGAACAGACCACTAGAATAGGTATCTCCCATACAAATCTGTCCATTTTTCTTGCTTCTAAATTATGAAGCATTGCTGCTGTCATAACAGATCCTTAGAGCAAACAAATATGAAGAAGACTGTCAACCACTTGACTTAATTTTTTCTTGTTATAAATAATTCCTGGCTATAGCAAACACAACTCTGGCTGGCTGGGCTGGGCTGGGCTGGGCTTAACTATTCAAGCTGCGATGACAATGACAACAATGTCGCCAATGTTGCCGTTGAGAACATCCAAGTTGACCATCGATATTTAACATTTTCAACTGCGTATCTTGTTTTGCTACAATTGCGCTACACTCGCAGCAAACAAACAGCGGCAAAGACTGCTGCTGCTGCTGCTAAGCTTTACAGGAAAAGGAAATTCCAATTACCACATTTTGTGGCAGTGGCGTAGCTTGTATGCCATAAAAAAGCAGATACGCAGCACAACTAAAGCATTCCTTGTCCACGCTGCTGTATCTATGAGCTACATAGGTACGTACTACACACACACACACACACACGACAGCAGACGAGCTCGTATTTATTTATAAAGAAAACAAAAACGAAAAAAAAAAAAATGGAAATGGAAAACTATTTTCTTAATCCAAGCGCATTCGCTGCCATTCTGCGCTTGTTAAACAATGTCTTTTGTTGCAATAATGTATCTTTTTTTTTCTTCTTCTGCACAACACTTGAATGGAATTTTTATTATTATTTTTTGTCATTTTAATCTGAAAGCTCACTCGGTTAGGTCTTCTATTTTCCTAGTTTTAATTAAAGACAAAAATAATTCATTCATTCACTGGATTTAAAGTAGAAGTCTCAGGGATTATGCATATCAACAAGCACATGTATGCGGCATTGCCAACCAAAACAAAAGGCACAGCTTAGCAGCTCAAGTCGGGCCAACAACTGGTGACGATGTATAGAAGCTGCTTGCTTGAATAGTTGCCACGGAAAATGCGGTTTTGATGCAACTACAAAGCCGTACCACTTTAATGATTGACGATTGTAATTGGTTGTGATTGAGTTGGAGTTTGTGGTTAACATGTGATGTACTTGCGCCAAAGTGCTACGAACTAATGCGTTGGATGTGTAAATAATTAATGGTTAAATCGCGCCAATCTATTGTTAAATTATGTCAAATTTGAGCAGTCGGTTTGGCTTTAGTCTTTGGCTTATTGAGTGAGTGCGTGTAGGCAGGCGTCCTCTATTGTTTGGTAGTCGTAAAGGAAACCACATTTAATGGAAATGGATGCTCTTAGAGTTTAATTGAAGTACTTCATGCTTTGTTTCTCCATAGCAGTGTTTCTCCATAAAAATAAATAAAACATTATAATTGAGATATTGTGCTGAAATTTGCTGTTATCATTTTTTTACACTTACTGAATTTCGTCTCTAATAGATCAATTGTTGAAACCAAATTTTACTGCAGTCAAACTCTTTCAATTCTGTTTTAAAATAGTCTCTCCATAGATTGCAACATGGTGCTCACTTGTTTTAAAAAAAATATGTTCCAACTCCGTCATGAAATACACAACCACATGGTCACTTTTTAGCTCTCTATTGCTATTCCATTCGTTCTTAATTTGTTTTCCTTAGGTTCTTTATTCGTTATTGGTTGTTTCTCCATTTATACTTCATTCGATTTAATCCTTTTTTTTCAATCGTCCAGAATTCGTCCAGAATTTTTTCATTATTTTGTTTGTTAATTGTGCCCAATTGGTTTTTCATATGTTCTCCAATCGTTATTTGTTGGTTCTCCATTTATTCGTCATTCGATTTAATCCTTTTTGTCTCATTCTTCTAGAAATATTTTATTATTGCTTTTTTTAGTTGTGCCCAATTGGTTTTTCATATGTTCTCCCCTCATTATTTGTTAGTTCTCCATTTATACTTCATTCGATTTAATCCTGTTTTTCTATTCGTCCAGAATTCTTTCATTATTTGTTCTTTAATCGTTCCCAGTTTGCTTTCCACACCTTCTCCACTCGTTATTTGTTGGTTCTATATTTATACTTCATTCGATTCAATCCTTTTTTTTCAATCGTCTAGAATTCGTCCAGAATTCTTTTATAATTTGTTCTTTAATCGTTCCTAGTTTACTTTCCACACTTTCTCCACTCGTTATTTATTGGTTCTCCATTTATTCTTCATTCGATTTAATCCCTTTTTTTTCAATCGTCCAGAATTCTTTCATTATTTTGTTCTTTAATTGTGCCCAATTGGTTTTTCATATGTTCTCCCCTCATTATTTGTTAGTTCTCCATTTATACTTCATTCGATTTAATCCTGTTTTTCTATTCGTCCAGAATTCTTTCATTATTTGTTCTTTAATCGTTCCCAGTTTGCTTTCCACACCTTCTCCACTCATTATTTGTTGGTTCTCCATTTATTCTTCATTCGATTTAATCATTTTTTTTTCATACTTCTACAAATATTTTATTATTGGTTTTTTTAGTTGTGCCCAATTGGTTTTTCATATGTTCTCCACTCGTTATTTATTGGTTCTCCATTTACTCTTTATTTGATTCAATTCTTCCATTCCTCCAGAATTCTTTAATAGTTCGTTTTTTAATCATGATGCTCGACTTGTCCTTCTTATGTATGTCTTTCATTTTATTGTTCTCCAAGTATTCCATTCCTTCTCCGTTCGTTCTCAATTTGTTCTTCACAATTTTTACCATTTTTTCTTCATTTATTTTACATTCTTTCGTCACTTATGGTTTGTTCTTAAATTGTCTTCTATTGATGCCCGACTAATTTTTAATTTGTTCGTAATTGTTCTCCATTTGTTCTTTATACATATTTTTAATTTATTCTTTGCGATCTGAAATCGTTCGTTGTTCTTCATTTATTCTTTTTTCAACCGCCTGTAGTTCTCCACTAGATGTACATTCCTCGCCCATTTTTTGTTCAATATCTTCTCCGTATGTTCTTCATTCTATCTTTAAATAGTTTATCTATTTTATTTACATATATTATCCATTCTTTCTTCACTGTTGCTTCTGTCTATCATTCCTTCTCATTGTTTCGAAAATTGTTCACCAGTCAGCTTCATTGTTTCATTTTCGATTTGTTTCACATTTTTGAATCTTTTTATTCTGCCTTTCATCTTCGCTAGATGTTTCGTTCCGTTCTCATTTTGTACTTCATTTATTCTTCACTGATTCGCCATTCGCGTGCCACTTGTACTTCAGCTTTTATATGCTGCTCGTCAAATAAGAAATTGTATCTGACAAGTAAACAAACGCAACTGTTGCCTGCCAAACCATAAACTCAAGTTTTCAAGGAACTCGTATATAAAAAAAAAGTATATATTTTTTTCCACTTATTGAAATATATATGGCACTGTTTGCTAGAAAGTATCTACAACATATGTTAAAACAATTTCAAATATTTTAAATATCCACAGATATATCTTGCCGGCTACTTAATGCTTTCAATTTTAATTAAAGAAAAAAACCATCATTCATCATACTTAAAAAAGAAAAAGATACAATTTCGTTGCATTTTTATACGTTTTTTTTTTCGTCTTCCTATCAAGCGTTTCATTTCATTTTTGAAATTCAATAAAAATCTGCTGGTAGCTGTTTTTCAGATACATTCAAAGATATGTATATGAAGGGGGCAACGTAGTAAAGTAGCTGAAGCACTTGTAACTGACAATCATTTGGCATATTTTTTCACACTAATTTCGGTGTATGCTATAGAACAGATAAAAAGATGAAGGCAGAGTGAGTAAATAATAATTATTATGTTACTACACTTGAGTTTGAGCTTGAAAAGTTCTACAGCATTCTTTCAATACGCACTGAGCGCGGCTCATTTGCAGCTAATTTCCAAGTGAACATTAAAATGAAGTCAGCATAATTGTATGCTACTCGAATATCTGAATATCTGAGTATCTTGGCAGACAATGTTCGCTAATTATGCACAACTTTTGGATCAACTTCAACTAATTGTCAGTGAAGTTTTTGGATGCACAACGTCTTAAATGAAGTTGCATTGAGTGAGTGGGTGTACAGCTAAATTTTTACCATAATTTGGTGCATGTTTGGCTTGTAAAACATTATGCGGTGGCATGAAGACAAACTGCCAGACAGACTGCTCCAATATCACATCTTGTCGTCGTCGTTGTCGTTGTCTTCGTTGTCTTCGTTGTCATTTGCAGCATTTCAAAGCGTAGATAATCATGAGAAAAGTTTTATTTATCAGCTGAATTTTCGCTTTTTAGTAGATATATATAATAGAAATTTGTAATTTCAAGGCATTGAAAATGTTTATAATGAAGCGTTAAGCGTTCGAGACAGAGCGTCAGAGTCGTGCACTGCAGTTGTTAGTTTTAGTTTTCATTGACTTTGCCTAAAATGCTGGCTGGCTCCAGTGTGCTCCATTTCACTAGCGCTGTCTGTCTGTCTGTCTGTCAGTCGGTTAGTTGATCTTGTCTCTTATGGCGTGAGAAAATGCGCATAAATTTAACATTTACGTGAATTACTTTTCGGTATTATGTGCAATAATTTGCATAGCATTAGCAAATTGTTTTCGTTTTTCTTCTTCTTAATGCTACTCAAATTGTATTTTGTCTGAGCATAGTTTGTGATCTTAGCTTATCTCAGCTGACATATGATACTAAAGAAAAGCATTTCGAGCTAATTTTGCAAACAAAAGTTACAACATGGCAATTTTTTAGCATTCAGATACATTCTAAGGATTGAGATACTTTTTTTTTTGACAACTACATAGCATATAGCAGTATCTAAGTATCTAAAAAAGCAGGCTTCAACTCTTATAGTTGCCAAGTACTTGTCAGACAGACGGACAGGCGGTCTATATTGATGCGATAAATATTTTGTAAATATTTTTTTGGAGTCTCTCTCGGTAGAACTTACATTTCCAGCTAATATTGCAAACAAAAGCTGCAACATGGCAATTTTTTAGCATTTAGATACATTCTAAGGGTTGAGATACTTTTTTAAGATACTTTATTTTGACACCTACATAGCATATGAGTAGCATGAGTTATGTTTAGCAGTATTTAAGTATCTAAAAAACTAGGCTTTAACACTTATAGTCGCCAAGTACTTGCCAGACAGACGGACAGGCGGTCTATATCGATGCGATAAATATTTTGTAAATATTTTTTTGCAGTCTCTCTCGGTAGAACTTACATTTCCAGCTAATATTGCAAACAAAAGCTGCAACATGACAATTTTTTAGCATTTAGATACATTCTAAGGGTTGAGATACTTTTTTAAGATACTTTTTTTTTTTTTGACACCTACATAGCTGACAAGTGAGTTGAGTTATGTTTAGCAGTATCTAAGTATCTAAAAAAGCAGGCTTCAACTTCTTTTACTCGCCAAGTACTTGCCAGACAGACGGACATATCTATAGAGATGAATGAAAAGCTTTAACAAAAGTTATGCCATACCCTAATGCTCTGTATTGGTGACCCCATACAGTACAAACAATTTAAAACTTTTCACTGCTAATATATGTAATTCCATTCGAGCAATTTGGCAATTTTCTTTGCTGTATTTAAATTCCATTTCGATCATTTTCAGCACTCAACAAATTCAAATCTCTTTGCAACGAAAGCATCTATCTATCAGTTAACTTTTGTTATCTAACTTCTAGCTAACTTTTGCCGCTGAAAGTCTATATAAATTAGTAATATTCTAGGCTATATTGGCCACTGTTACGCACTGTCATACAAATGCGTTGCCATGCCAGCCATATGCCGCATTGTCTGTCTGCAGCAGCAGCAACAACAATCCCAAGTGGCATGAAAAAACAATCAACTAACTTGGTACTTTGCGCTGACTGTCAGCTAGACGACAGGCATCAACAAGCTTATTAAATACTGCTACTACTAAAAGAGATAGAAAGATAGATAGATAGATAGAGAGAGAGAGAGAGAGTAGTACAAGTAGTTTTGCAATTATAATTGCCACAGAAATGAAATTGAGAGCATTTTATGAAGGACTGAAGGACAAGTTAGACATACATAAAATATGACAGTATACAAAAGTTGAAGTTTAGTTTTATGAAATGATGTTATATGATATATTCATAGTAGTAGACTGACTATAATGAGGTTCTGAAGTAAGTTTTTTAATAAATGCTTTGTGAAATTGAAGTGGAACATAAAGTTGAAAGGAATAAAGTACAAACTATATGAATTTGACATACTTAGTTAGTTAAAGTTTATTTTATTTTTTATTTATTTATAGAAAAAACAAAAAAATATGTTTATTAAGTCGATTCGATATAGACATGTCCGTCTGTCTGTCTGTCTGTCAGTCTAAAGTTACTACACTGCTTCGATATATATAATAAATATTCATTTTCGATTTTATAGAAGCTTCTTAACTTATTATTTGTATCTTTTTCTGTAGTTGTTGTTGTTGTTGTTGCATTTTTAATGCTACTTAAACTTAAATAACGCTTTAATCACTTGAAATACCACAAGCTATAAAACTACGTACTTACAAAGTGTCAATTGTTACGCCTCTTTAGCTACAATGTACACTACATGTACACTACATCGACGTGTTCAAAGCCATAGAAGTGTTTTTTGTGATGTATACCTTAAGATATACAACGACGCCTACAACATCGATTACTTGTGAACAAGCCGAGCAGTTAGTTAATACAGCATTTACTGTCCTCTAAAGCAATTAGTGTACGAGGTACGATTGAAAGATTATTGCTCAAAAATTTAAAATAAAAAAGAAGCTAAAAACCCTGCCCAATGTTGTATTGTATAACAGTTACACGTGACGTTTACAAGCCATATTTATAGAAATTCACAGTTGAATACTGCAGACTGCAAGTGACTACACTGAATGCTGGATCTGACAAAAATTGACATGTGTGCCTGGCTTTGACAGTAGCCGCGCGTTATGTCGTCTCGTCGTTTGCATAAGAGATTATACTTTTTGTGTGGAACCAGAGCGTAAATAATTGGCAAGGAAAGTAAGTTTAAAGCCTTGCAGTAAGAAAGTAAAATTTATTTTTGTCTGCCTTTAAAGCGCTTCAAACGTTTTGCTAATACTAACAGCTAACGAACGGTAACTAGCTAAATCGTTAGGTAATTCGCAGCAAAATTATATTTGAATGAAAGCTCATTGCATGAATGAATCAACAAATTAATTAATGAATGCATCAATCAAAATTATTCCAGGAATGAGTCAATGAATTAATCAATGAATAAATTAATCAATGAATCAATGAATGATTCAATGAATCAATGTTAAGAATCGAATAATAAATCAACGAATTAATTAATGAATAAATATCTAACGAATAATTCAATGAGTTAATGAATGAGTAAATGCATGAATCAATATATAAATCAATGAATGAATCATTGAATGTATATATCAATAAATGAATATATCAATGAATGAATATATCAATGAATGAATAAATCAATGAACAAATGAAGGAATGAGTTAAATGTATAAGTCGAATAATAAATCAACGAATTGATTATTGAATGAATATACAATATATCAATCAATGAGTTAATCAATGAATGTAACAACGAATTAATTAATGAATGATTTAATACAAGTGTAAATGAATGAGGCCATGAATGAATCAATGAATGACTCACTTCGTGTATTAATGTATGAGTCAATAAACGAAGCAAATAATAAATGCATGAAAAAGATGTATTCAAATCTAAGAATGAATCAATGAGTGAATGCATGAATCTATAAATAAAAATAATGATATATATATATCAATGAATGAATATATCAAAGAAAGAATATATCAATAAATGAATATATCAATGAATGAATAAATCAATGAACGAATCAAGAAATGAGTTCAATGTATGAGTCAATAATTGAGTCAATGAATGAACAAAATAATGAATGAAAAATATTCAATAAATTAATCAATGAATAAACTAATGAATGAATCAATGAATGATTCAATAAATCAATGCAGGAGTCAATGATAGATTCGAATAATAAATCAACGATTAATATATAAATGAATGAATATGCAATATTTCAATTAATGAATAAATCAATGAGTTAATCAATGAATGTAACAACAAATTACTTAATGAATGATTTAATACAAGTGTCAATGAATGAGACAACGAATGAATCAATGAATGACTCACTTCATGTATCAATGTATGACTCAATAAACGAATCAAACAATAAATGCATGAAAAAGCTGTATTCAAATATACTGAATGTATTTTATATTAAAGTGTCGATTTCTCTGTTCAACTCTACTTTTTTTGTTGTTGCTCACGCACTCACTCCACAAAACCAGAGAAAAAAAAAACAATATTATTTTATTGTTTTTTTATAAACGTTTTTGTATGACGACGCAGCTGAATGTATTCGAAGCATTCGAATGACTTGAACTTGAACATTTTGATTTTAGAGTTTAAATCAATGCATTGCAATTGAATGCCAAGTCCAATGAACTAGCAAACCCACCTCGCAATTACACAGTTCAGAATCAAACATTTTTGCACATGACATGCCGTACTAACTAACTGCATAGAGACAATGTATAGAATTTAGCTGAACTGTACTGAACTGCTATGACGCTATAATGAATTGCTAATTGGATTATGTCTTATTGAGTTGAACACTACTACTACTACTACGACATATCATAAAAGTAACAACGCATGTGGGTGTCAGGTGGGCTATACTAGTTAGTGTACTCATTTGGCTGCTCTTGTGTTAAAGGTCAATGATATCTGTCAAAGGCGAATCCGTATATACCTGCCGTCCAACCTGCAACATCGTATGAAAGAAAATGTAATATTAAAATGAAACGAAATGAATTCAATCCAATCCGCACAGGTATTAAGCAATGAATGCAAACGAATACTTCAACTACTCACTCACTCACTCATCTATTTGTAGCTGGACTGAACTGAAAACGGTTTGTGACGTTTTGTAGTTGTTGAATTTTTTTTTTTTTTAATTGACTTGCATTCAAATTGCATAACAATGCACGTATGTGACGTTGGCTGACTTGGAATGGTTTTTGGTATTGAATGACTGGCTGAGTGGTTGATTTCTGGTTCTTATATTGTACGTACGTTGGGTATAATCAGCCCAACTGCTCAACAAGCAACGTAGATAAACTCCACGTACCACATATTGTGGTATATAGCATGATTGTGGCGTCTATTGAACGTTTGCATTTGACTTGGTTACTTCTGTTTGACATTGTCCGTCCTAGTCATCATCATCATCATCATCATCATCCTTGTTGTCGTCGACTCATACTCAACGTTTGAATATTGGCTTTTCTATTATGTAACTTTAGCATAAGGGAAGCGTTAGAGCGTATCCTTCAATGTACTCTTTGGCACAGAGTATCTATATCTAGTTCAGTCTTCTGTTTAATACGCTCGACCAGCAGTTTTTTCTTAATTTTTTCCAATTTTTTTTTATTTTTACTCGTTGCTATTTAATCAGTGCTGTCATTCTTAGTTTTTGGTTTCTGTTCTATTCCAATAAGCAGGATTTCTTTGATTGTATTACGTAGGATTTGATTTTTTTCCGTTTCTCATTTTCTTTTTTATAGTTTTTGATTTTTTAGCATTTGGTTTTGATTTGCATCCTGTTTCTATGCTATAAAACTTGCAGGTTTAAATTGATATTTTTTCTCCTCTCTTTTCTTTTCGTTAAACGCTTAGCATTTCTATGTTTCATTGAGTCAAATTGCATTGGATTTTCTTGTTTCGAATTATAATTAGTTCGATGAAGTTTTTGTGCCTATTGATTTTTTTTAATATTTACTACTTACTTAAATGGCCGTCAACCGTCTACCGGTCATGGCAGCATCTAGAAAGGCATGCTAGCATCCATAATCTTGTGCGCGCTGGCGCCAGTCGTTTTGCATGCCAAGTATGGAAAGATCTCTTTTTACCTGGTCATTCCAACGCGTGCCCGATCGTCCTCTATTTCGGCGTCCACCAATCAAGTTTGGGCCACACCACAAAAAACATCTGTTTGCAAGCGTGTTTCTTCGCCTGAACTCCAGGCTGACGTTGTTGTTGCTGGTTATCTCTGTTCCAAGATAGACGAAGTTTTCTACAACACTGAAGTTGAAATCCTCCATGGTCACTGACCGTCCAAGACGCGATGACGGAGTGCGAGAAGACACCAATCATTCATCGCTAGACTGTTTTTTAATCTCTGAATACGTCTTGCTGACTCGCCGATGATATCGATGTCATCGGCGTAAGCGAGCAGCATCACTTCCTTTTGGAAGATCAAGCCCGACATACTCTGTATGTACGGGCACTGGCGTAGGATGTATTCCATCAAAAGATTGAAAAAATCGCACGACAGAGCATCGCTCTGCCTGAAATCTCTCTTAATATCGAAGACCCCTTCGAAGAGGTTTTTCCCCAGCCTGACAACGCTTTGTGTGTTAGATAGCGTCGCCATACAAAGACGGACAATCTTTGCCGGGATATCTAGTGCAGACAGGGCGTCGAAACACTTCGATCGTATCGGCTTTATAATCGATAAATAGGTGGTGAGTGTATTTGTTGAACTCACGGGTCTTTTCCAAGATTTGACGTAATGTGAATATTTGGTCACTGGTCGACCTTTTTGGCCTGAAGCCGCACTGATATAGTCCTATCAGTGAATACGTATATGGCTTCAGTCTATTACGCACGACAGAATCTTACTTCCGATGGCAAGAAGACTTATTCCGCGGTAGTTTGTGCAAACAGCGGCGTCTCCCTTCTTAAAGATAGGACAGAGAACACTGAGATTCCAGTGTCCTATCCATCGGATTTCGTGGATTGCGGTGATGTCAGCCTTGCACCACCTGGATATTTGCACCATCCCAAATAAGGGTGCGTACATTCCTGTTGCATATTCTTAAATCGTGATCCTTATATCGTTTGCGAGGTTCGTCATCATAGAATTCCTTCCGAGGCTTCTTAAACGTTTTCATTGGGGGTTTATTTTTTTAAAGTGGCTGGTCCCAAGCACAGCGCACCAACCCCTTATTAAAGTAGTGGGTGCCCCTTCGCCTTCTCACAAATATATCTCTTACAGCTTGTATCTTTATCACATCAACAGCTTAAGATACAATTCATTAACGCAAACATTTACACAACTTATAACACATAGTTAAGCATTTGAAAATTAAAAGTAATAGATATCATTTATAAAATTGTATCTGCTATTAAAAGTGTTAGTTACAAGCGCTGCTTTCACACAAAATCCACAACAACAACAGCAACAACAACAGCTTGCAGTGCAGCATAGCAATTACTGTCAGTTAATCCACAGCGCCACAAATTCCCACACTAACAATTCCCACAATATTATGCCGCAGATATTCCAGTACGTAGTACGTAGATCTTCTGCACCTTTAGCACAGAGAATTTATATGTTGTTGAGGCGTCGCGCGTGCGCTCATTATGCAATTTTCAACATTTAAGCAAATAAACTAGCAAAGTATCTGTAGCTGCATAGCTGCATCTGCTGCAAAAGTATCTTATCAAGCACGTATCTCACAAAACAGTTTGATAAACTGCATTTCGTTTCGTTTGGGTATGAATTGCATACTTTTGCGTAGTTATTCATAATTTGACAAACAATTTTACGTCAATTTTGCCGCATTTGCATGACTCTGACGCAGACTCGCTTGAATTGTTTGCCGCTTTGTGGCTTGTTACATATAAATGCAACCAAGTCGGCATCAGACGAGATGAATGAGTTTACTGCTTATAAAAATATTCTCGAATGCCTTGGCATCTTTTTATTTTTTATTCACATATATTCGTACAGTTTATGCTAAAGTTCAAACTCAAGCGCATTTTTCAATTCTTCGTTGTATACCCTTCTTTAAGCATGAAGTTTTTTAGATGTATTAACAATTTTTGGACAATTTTGTAACGCTATGAAGTCATGTCCTTTTTAATTTCATTCATATTAAAAAAATTTTATTTGAATTTAATTTTTAAAATAATTCCAATAAAATTTCACCATTGTGTCGGCGTATTATGTTCCATGAACTAGAAACTTCTTTAAATATAAATTCATATTATTTTTTTTTTTTTAAATAAATTTTATGCAGGTTATTAAAACTTCGTTTCGACTGTAGTACTTCTTTTTTTACTCACTCGTATACGACTCTTTTCTCATTTTATTTCTTTGTTTTGATTTTAGTCATGAACTTTTAAGCATTTGTCATGCATAATTTACTTCGTAAATGTATTGGAAAGAATTTTAAATTGATTGCTATTGTTGCGCCAAAGGATGCTGGGCGTATGATATACAAAAAAGAGTATCCTTTAGAAAATTGTAAGCGCAACTTTAACACTGTTTGTTGCTGCTGTCAACAATTAGCTTAAACCATTTATAACCAAGCACGTAGTTTTGTCTTGAGTCAAAGTTTTTATTGTTGGCGGAAGATCTCCCAACTGACAGGCATCAAATAAATTTTATTTTTAACCATTTTTTAAGCAGCTCATTCAACTCTCTCTTTCTCTCCTTCGCCGTGAGTCATTAAATTCCTATAAATGAAATTGTATTTAGTTGGAATTTCTTCGTCGTACCTTTACCGATTAACCAGCAACTTCTTTTTTGTTTTTTTTTTATAAGCCGGAGATTAATGATGCTTACCTGCTGCAGCAGTACTGCAGAAGAAATGAAGAAGTTCGAAGCATGACAAAGACTTGAAGACAGTCTTATACGACGCTAAGTGCGGTCATTCACATTAAAGTTTAACATTTGTTTCAATTAATTGGTTTCATTTTGCTTTGATGTGTTTCTCTTTTCAGAAAATGGTAATTTTTTACTCGAAGTACAATGACTCAGAAAATTATTCTCTAATAGATTATTTGAAAGTGCAAAGTGTACTTTTCTACGCTCTTTTACGACTCTTATACACAAAAGAATAGGTTCAAATCACTCACAAGCAACTCAGATATAACATTTTTTAGTATTAGACGCAAAAAAAAGTTTCATAAAAATGTTTGCAAAAAAATGTTAGCTTTTCTACAACTCTTATACAACACTTATACAACTCTTATACAACTCTTGCCACTTTATTGCCACTTTTAAATTGAAAACTACTTCCAAATTGTTTACATAATAAAACCTTAAGTGATTCGACGTGTCCGACGCGTCTATATAGCTCTTCTACCACTCTTATACTACTCTAAAGCAACTTTTATGCAACTTTTATATTGAAAACTACTTTCAAATTGTTTACACAATAAAACCTTAAGTGTTTCGACGTATCCTACGCTCTTATATAGTCCTTTTACAACTCTTATACATCTCTGAAGCAACTTTTCTGCAACTTTTAAATGCAAAACTGCTTTACATTTTTTTTTTCATATTAAAGCCTTGTGTTTCGAAGTTGTCTATGCTCTTATATAGCTCTTCTATCACTCTTATACAACTCTAAAGCAATTTTAATGCAACTTTTAAATTGAAAACTACTTCCAAATTGTTAACACAATGAAACCTTAAGTGATTCGACGTATCCTACGCTTCTATATAGCTCTTCTACCACTCTTATACAACTCTGGAGCAACTTGTATGCAACTTTTATATGCAAAACTGCTTTAAAATTTGTAACACAATAAAACCTTAAGTAATTCGACGTACCCTACGCTTTACTACAACTCTTATACTGCGCTTATACAATTTTAATGTACAAAAAAATCATGCAGCTTGACTGTTAATCAGTCAGCAGTATATACATTCAGCAAATAGTGCAAGTATAATATTAAAATTTGGTTATACCCTGCTCCTGCCATTAGAAAATACAAAGTATCGATACTTATATAGTATATAGTATACTATAAGCAATAGAAACTTAAAAAAGATACTCTTATACATTTTTCGGATGCCAAATACACGTATAAATATTTTATTCCATGCTTATATTACGCTTAAACGATGCTACAAAACTTAGATATAATTTTTAGCTTTTAACTACACATATACGTTGCTACAGAGCAAAATAAAATGTTTACTATCTTATACAACACTTATACGACTCTTATACAACTTTCATACGCCTAAAAACTATTATACTTAGCTTAAACTACACATATACGTTGCTAAAGAGCAAAATTGAATGTTCACACTCTTAAACAACTCTTATACAACTCGTATAGAACTCTTATACAACTTGTATACGCCTAAAAACTATTATACTTAGCTTTTAACTACACATATACGTTGCTACAAAGCAAAATAAAATGTTTACTATCTTATACAACACTTATACGACTCTTATACAACTTTCATACGCCTAAAAACTATTATACTTAGCTTTTAACTACACATATACGTTGCTACAAAGCAAAATAAAATGTTTACACTCTTATAGAACTCTTATACAAACAGTATACAACTCTTATACAAATTTTATACGCCTAAAAACTATTATACTTAGCTTTTAACTACACATATATGTTGCTACAGAGCAAAATAAAATGTTTACAATCTTATACAACGCTTATACAACTCGTATACAACTCTTATACAACTTTAATTTGTTTCTAAAACATTTACACAAACTTTCAATGTTTTATGCCATAATTAAAAATAATATTTCGCTGCCTAATTGCGATAAATGTTTGCCAATAAAACCCATATCAATAAAAACAATTATACCACCTTATAAATGATGCATAAGAATAATAATCACTGCTTGGAGAGTTGTTGAAATTGCTAAAGTGTGTTGCTCATTGTCTGACCGATGGCCAAAGGACGACAGACGAATAGACAAAGTATCTAAATGTGTATCTAAAAATATGCGTGTGCGTGCGTGTGCGGTGTGTCGACAAATGGCACCTAGGGACAATGAACACGAAACAAAACGCCAAACGACTTATTAAGACGCAGCTACGAGGCACATATCCAGGCAGGCAGTCAAGTTCCTTACTTCACATTTCAGTCAATTAATGAGCCAACAAACATTTGATTTGTGACGCGTGCCGTTCTTCCATCTTTCTTTTGTTTTGTTTTAGGTTTTTTCTCGATGGTTGAGCTCTCAACAAAATTATGCAGGTAGAGGGTTGGAATGTTGGTGTTGCATTATAAACCCGGGTGTGGCATCCTCACTCATTTGCTTGTTAGTATTATTAGTTATTGTTGCATAATTTTCTATTTGTGCGCAAAGTAGCGGAAAATTTTGTACAATTTTATGAGCAAAGCGTGGCGCCAAATTGATTTCATGTAGTCGAGTCGAAGTTGAGCCAACGCAGGATGCCGATGAAGTTGATGAAGTTGAATGAAGTCAAATAATCGAATATTCTGCTTGAAAATTCTCGAAAAAAATGTCGTCTAATGAGATATTTTGAGCAGGAAATTTCCAAGTAAATAATTTCTTATCCTTTGCTGCTTATAATAACTTAATAATGATTAAAAGATAATTAAAAAAAAACTACGAATAGTGCGCACTAACGATTTACTAACTACTAGTCGTCAGTTTAAACAATTTAACAAATAACTGCTTTTTATTGCTTTGCCAACTTCGAAGCCTTTTCTTTCAACTACGCATTTGGCTGTAAAACAAACAGCGCACATAAATCAAAAGGCATATCCTTGCTGGAGCAAGCAAAGAAACGGAACAGTTTTTACTACAAGATCGAGTATGCCGCGTTGCCTGTCCTGCTGTGGTGTTACAATTGCTCGCACGCACTTAATAAAAAGGATTTTCAATTTGGCAAAGTGCTGAAATGAAAGACAACTTTGGAGACGACAACAAGGACGATTCGTACGCGAAAAAGATGTTCGAAGAAATTTGATTACCGACAAGTGCCAAATGGCTTTCGTTGGCCAAGGCGTCTCGTATGTGTGTGTGTGTGTGTGTGCGAGAGAAGTTCACATGATGACTTCATCTTGGGTTTGCTTTTTGTTGTAGAAAAATCCCAGTAAAAGCAATCAAGACATTGCTACACCCACTGCGAACACTTATAAAACGGCAAGAAGAAGCATACCCAAAAAAAAAAAAAAAAAAAAACGAGCCACACAAAACACAGTTAGACATTTAGTTATATGCCTTGAGAGTGGGTAGTGTTGGGCGGTAAATAGTGCGCTTCGGGGTTACACAGCGAAAAATGTCAAAGGCCTTGATTTATGCGGCAGGCGCCAAACGATACGAGAAAAATTATTTTTATAGGAAACTGCAAACGATTTTTCGGCGCACTTTTCTTTATACTCTTTGGTTTTTTTTTTTTTTTTTTGGTTACCCCCCCACCAAACAGCCCCTGCAACTTTTGAGTTATAGAGACATAGATACAGCGCAACATAAATACTAAAACTGCGACTACAAACTAATAGCGTTGATGGGTTTTCATTTCAACTGGGGCGCGCACAGCACAGCAGAGCAACTGGGTTGAGTTTTGGTCTAGAAACTATCCATAGAAAAAAAAAATTATATATATATTCGTATTGAAAAATGCGCTTGGCATCGTTGTAAAGCGGAAAAATCAAATTAATAATGGCGAGGGTTGTCTCGGTCTACAATGAAAATGTTTGATAACCATTTAGAGTTGTCATTGTACGAGTATACGCGTTTATAAATGTCTATTTGTGCTAGGGGTTGCCCTTGTGTTCGTGGGTGGGTCATTGTATCACTTTGAATGCCAACCAAAGCGAAGGGGAGTTTGTGATATTTGACATTAAAATAATAGCGAAAAAGAAAATTATTTTTAATGTGCGCTTGTCTTGTTGGCGTTGAAACAAGCAACGTCAGAACGGAACAGTGGTGGGTGGAGGGGGTTGAGGGTGTCATCGGGGTTTAAGTATTTTGCAACTGATCACTCGAAAATCGACACAACAGAGTTCATACAAACAAAACAAAACGAAGCGAAACAATTTTAATGGAAAGCAATAAATTATGCATTAAATTGTCTTCGCGTTCGATTCGTTTCAGGCTTCATTACGATTTGGGTTTTGAGCATGTTAACAAGTTGTAAAAATTAAGTTTCAAAATGTGCAAAGTTCACAATTCAGCAGCAGCTAAATGTCTTGAGCATGTAAAGAGAAACTGGCGAGAGTGATGGGAAAAATAGAACGACCTGTAATATATAGTCTTCCCAAAAATTGGGCTTTATTGTGATGCACTAACACTAAGATACATTTTAAACTGAAAAACATTTAAATCTATGCAGCGGTTATTGAGTTACAATAGACTAGTGTGGTACTATGGAGTGTACTTTTAGTGAAATTTGTTTTAAAAATTATTGCAAGCAGATTTTTAATTGTCTTAAAAGCAATAATGAGTTATTGAATATAAACATTTACTTTAAATATATTAATTTCAAAGCCTATATGGATATTTAATATCTAATTTAAAATTTTTACCAACAACAAACACTAAGATACATTTTAAATTTGATAGCAGTCAAATCTATGCAGCGGTTACTGAGTTACAATAGGCTAAAGTAGTACTATGGAGTTTACTTTTAGTGAAATTTGCATTAAAAATTATTGCAAGCAGATTTTGAATTGTCTTAAAAGCAATACTGAGGTATTGAATATAAACATTTACTTTAAATATATTAATTCCAAAGCCTATATGGAAATTTAATTTCTAATTAAAAATTTTTACCAACAACTGACACTAAGATGCATTTTAAAATTTAAAACATGCAAATTTATGCAGCGGTTACTGAGTTACAATAGACTAGTGTGGTACTATGGAGTGTACTTTTAGTGAAATTTGCTGTAAAAATTATTGCAAGCAGATTTTGAATTGTCTTAAAAGCAATACTGAGTTATTGAATATAAACATTTACTTTAAATATATTAATTCCAAAGCCTATATGGAAATTTAATTTCTAATTAAAAATTTTTACCACTAAAAAACACTAAGATACATTTTAAATTTGATAGCAGTCAAATCTATGCAGCGGTTATTGAGTTACAATAGGCTAAAATAGTACTATGGAGTGTACTTTTAGTGAAATTTGCATTAAAAATTATTGCAAGCAGTTTTCGTATTGCCTTAAAAGCAATACTGTGTTATTGAATATAAACATTTACTTTAAACATATTAATTCCAAAGCCTATATGGAAATTTTATTTCTAATTTAAAATTTTTACCAACAACTAACACTAAGATACATTTTAAATTTAAAAACATGCAAATTTATGCAGCGGTTACTGAGTTACAATAGACTAGTGTGGTACTATGGAGCGTACTTTTGATGAAAATTAAATAAAAATAAAAAATACGTTTACATACTCTTAGAGCACACTTTTTTGCAACATTTTAATAAGCAATACTTTGTTTAATTTATGCTTTTAGTATAAACTTCCTTTAATATACAAATTAAATGCTTTAAAAGTTGAATTTTTAAGTCCTCGCTGCAACATTAAGCCATGCAACTTATTATCAAACCATATTAATGTCGTTGATTTAGCAAGTTGCATAATTCTACAAAGCTATGCACTTAAGCCATACAAATGTATAATAGTTGGCAACATTTATCTGCAATTCAAAGCCATATCAAATCGCATCTAAGGCGCTTATCGAACAGCACAGGCAAATGAACCGAAATACATGCAGCAATCTTTCTGCCCAATTGAGTTGCATCATTTGCTGTCGCTGTCGCTGTTGCTGATGATGATGATGTGCTTGTTGAAAATGTTATCCGCAAGTGCTTAAATTATATTAAATTAGATTTTCGGCTATAATTCTAATAGGAAGTGCCACCACCAGATTAGACTATTGTGAAAATCGCGTAAAAAAAAAATAGAAATGAAATAATCCTAATTGAAAAAACTTGTACAATATGAAAGATATTTCAGGGTGGTTTCATTTATGGCTTAATGGCGCGCTTGACTGACTGCTTAAATGCACTGGAAGAGTCATTCAATTTCGTCCAAAATTTGTTTATTTTTCTTATTACTATGAATGTTTTTTATGTGCGTGTCGCTAGCAACAAATTGCCGCACAGCTGTTGCACAGATACTTCTACTTCTAATTGCAGGCAGGCAGGCAGGCATCAATACAAAAGTATCTATATTATGCGTTTATTAAACAAAAGATACAAAAAGTAATAAAAATCCCAAAGAGCTTAGTTGCAGATACTTTAAGTGGATTAGTTAAAGTTAGAGCATACACAACCACAGAACTTTACTTTGGCTTAACTATTTTTAGTTACTAATTGCTATTACTTAAATTGTAGCCAGTCAAACAACAACTGCTGCATTGTATCTATGCGATACATTTGTATCTTAAGCGTTTATTATTTGTTTGTTTGCTCAACTACTAAATGTTGTCTGCATGCATAAACGCATTCATCGTTGTCGTCTTCTTCGCTTTGACAGGCGCCTATTTTTAAATCGTCGTCATTGGGGAAACTTATATTTATTAGGTTCAAACAGCCCCGCTACTTGGGCTAAGTATCTGTCATATGTTTCTCTTATGCTGCTGCTGCTGCTGCTTTGAAATGCACCGAGCCAGACCGTTGTGTAGTAGCACTTGTGACAATATATCAAACAAAAACATTCAAGTCTGTGTGGGAATTTTCTGCTTTTAATTAGCTACACAGAAAGTTCTTTGACCGAGAATCTATATAAGGAGTAACACTTTAGAAAAGTATCTGTTTGCAAAAATGCTTAAAACTTTTTTATTTTTTTTTATTATTTTTTGCCAAACTACTCAAGCATATGGCAGACATGAATAATTTTACGCTTCATTGCAGCTTTGCAGCAAGTATCACCTGTGCAACGTGTAATTCTGTATTTTTCGAAAGGCAACAAGTGTACTTCCGTTTGTTTATTTTATGCTTTTTTAACGGAAGCAGTTTTATTATAAATAAAACATTTTTTTATTATAATGTTTTGTAATTTACATCTTTTAAGCAGCTATTTATGACTCATTTGTGTGTAGAAGTTCATGCAATTAAGTAAAAAGAAAATTCTACTCTATAGTAATTTGTAGCCTATAGGAACTCAGCTAATATGGCATGCATTTTTATGGCATAAAGTTTAATTTGTAGCTTAAACTAAAGACAGTTTGGGTATCCTATTAGTTTTTTTTACTTCCAATATTTTTTTTAAATTTTTATAGTTGTTTTTTTTTTATATGTATATATCTTAGCGACTACAAGTATGGCTGCATAGTTGTTATGCAAATATAGGCGCCAGTAGCCAACATAAAATTTTTGCAATTGTTGTGTTTTCATAAAAAAAAAAAAAAACAAAATACAAAGAAGTCAAGCATGCTCCCCTACTTTAAGATTGGTTTCCATTTATGTAGCAAGCATTCATGCGTTCTAATTGTTGCTTGAAAATTCAATCGAACTTGTTTTTATTTTCTCTAATTTTTCTTCGTTTTAATGTTCTACGCATGAAGTAGAAAACATGTTTGCAATATTTTGCCATTTCTCAAAATAACTTTTAAACTCGGTATTAGTGCGCCGAAGAGCTAAAGAGCCTAGGCAAGTATGTAGCTACATACGGGCAATGGATATGAAGAAAATGTAAAAGATACAAATGTATCTACATGCAAAATCGACTGAAATCAGGCGCAACATATGAATGTTGTAGAGGCATAAATTTTAAAGCAAAGTCATTAAAGTTGTTTTTCTAGAAAAAATTAAAAAAAAAAAAAATAACTGTTTATATAGGAGATATAGCATAAAAACTGCAAGAAAAAGTATTCTTCTTCTGCTTATAAATAAAATATAAACTATTCATCGTCATTGAGTTTATTAAAGAATATAAGCAGACTGTTTCGTCGTCGCCAGCAAGTCTATTCCCCAGTGCAACATCAAGACCAAACCGAAAACAAAATAAAAATAATCCCATTAGAGCCTTTAATTGACATATTATGTAAACATGATAGTTAACATTCTTCGATAAAACCATAAAAAAAAAAAAAAAACATTTAAGTAAAATAATTTTCGGTTGTCTTCATTTGTTTGTAGCCAGCGCCAACCCCCTCGACGCAAGGGTATATAAGCGCAGAGAATGTGCCCAGCTGTATTTACACAGAATAGAGTGAAAGTTAGTAGTGGGATGCCAAACGTCTGTCGTTCGTTCGTTCGTTCGGGATGTATTATTCTGTCCCTCTGTCATTTCTAATTAGAAGAAAATATGCTGTGCACAGCTGCAGCTGCAAATAAGTTGGAATATTTCAGGGAATACACTTTTATTTTGACTCTTTGTGGCATAGCATTGAATTGAATCGAAATGAAATATATTCATAATAAATTTAGTGGCATGCAAATGAGACCTTTTTTTTTTTGTTTTATTTTGCTGCGGTGTGGGTTCGAGATGCAACGTAGCTGATTTGTTCGTTTTTATTTAAAGGTAAAAAGGCATCGTAGTTCAAATTGTTTACTAATGAGATTTTATTGGCATATTAAAAGAATGCTTTAAGTATGATCTTATCATTGCTTGTCACACGAATTTAAATCGAGGGAATGCTGTGAAGGAGTATCTTTGTAAAGAGTCATTAAAGATTCTAAGTCAATCCACACAAGTTCGTTCTCAGTTTATCAGATTAATTTGAAGAACTGTTCAAAAGGCCTTTTTTTTAATATAGACGTAAGGACGATTAGGTCTACAGTTCGACTAAATATAGTTTGAATCGGTTTTATGCTATGCGAAAGGTGCTACTTCTGCCTAAAAACTGGCCGTAAAGTATTCTTAAACACTGAAACAAATTTAAAAAAAATTCGGTTTAGGTGGGACACCCTTTAATTGCATTAATTCGTGCGGTTTTCTAAAAAAGTGCGTTACTATTATTACTTCGCGTCCTTTTGGAAGCTACTGTCATTGCTGGTATTTTTTAGTATATGTCATTTGGTTGAAGCGTAAACAAAAATTTTTTCTATTCATTTGAAAATGTCAAACAAAGTGTTTTTGCGGGGAGTTCTTCTACATTACTGTAACATGGAGAAATTGCAAACGAAAGTCATTGTACTTTAGTAGAAGTTTATGGTGACCACGCTCTAACTGAACCAACATGCTAGAAGTGGTTTGCACGGCCTAAAAGTGAAAATTTCGACTTAGAAGAAAACGAAGAACGACCCGGACCACCAAAAAGGTTAGAAGATAAAGAATTGAAGGTATTGCTCGATGAAGAAATAACTTGCAAAAGCTTTGGCTGTTGATCAAACAACCATTTCGAGATGTTTAAAAGTATTGGGATTTATCCCGAAGCTTGGTAATTGCATGTCGTATGAATTGAAACCTAGATGAACCTGCCGATTCTGCATGTTGGAAATGTTGCTTGAACGCAACAAAAAGAAGTCATTTTCGACGGCATGGTGTATTTTATTTTGAGCTCTAAAAATCGGATCAGATGATCAAAGGGGTGGACCTCTACCGAACACAATTGATTTGTCCAGACACGAATTCATAATTTTTCATAATAAAAACTATTTGTATAACAGTGGGTGGGAAGTTCTACTCATTATTGCTTATCAGGCAATTCAAAATCTGCTTGCAATAATTTTTAATGCAAATTTCACTAAAAGTACACTCCATAGTACTACTTTAGCCTATTGTAACTCAGTAACCGCTGCATAAATTTGCATGTTTTCAAGTTTAAAATGTATTTTAGAGTTTGTTGTTGGTAAAAATTTTAAATTAGATATTAAATATCCATATAGGCTTTGAAATTAATATATTTAAAGTAAATGTTTCTATTCAATAACTCAGTATTGTTTTTCAGGCAATTCAAAATCTGATTGCAATAATTTTTAATGCAAATTTCACTAAAAGTACACTCCATAGTACTACTTTAGCCTATTGTAACTCAGTAACCGTTGCATAGATTTGAATGTTTTTCAGTTTAAAATGTATTTTAGAGTTTGTTGTTGGTAAAAATTTTAAATTAGAAATAAAATTTCCATATAGGCTTTGGAATTAATATGTTTAAAGTAAATGCTAACATTCAATAACTCAGTATTGCTTTTAAGGCAATTTAAAATCTGCTTGAGATAATTTTTAATGCAAATTTCACTAAAAGTACACTCCATAGTACTACTTTAGCCTATTGTAACTCAGTAACCGTTGCATAGATTTGCATGTTTTCAAATTTAAAATGTATCTTAGTGTCAGTTGTTGGTAAAAATTTTAAATTAGAAATTAAATTTCCATATAGGCTTTGGAATTAATATGTTTAAAGTAAATGCTAACATTCAATAACTCAGTATTGCTTTTAAGGCAATACGAAATCTGCTTGCAATAATTTTTAATGCAAATTTCACTAAAAGTACACTCCATAGTACTACTTTAGCCTATTGTAACTCAGTAACCGTTGCATAGATTTGCATGTTTTCAAATTTAAAATGTATCTTAGTGTCAGTTGTTGGTAAAAATTTTAAATTAGAAATTAAATTTCCATATAGGCTTTGGAATTAATATGTTTAAAGTAAATGTTTATATTCAATAACACAGTATTGCTTTTAAGGCAATTCAAAATCTGATTGCAATAATTTTTAATGCAAATTTCACTAAAAGTACACTCCATAGTATCACACTAGTCTATTGTAACTCAGTAACCGCTGTGTGTGGGTATATTGTATTATGAGCACTTGAAATCGAATCAGACTATCAAAAGGGGATCTCTACCGAACACAATTGATTCGACCAGACACGAATCCATAATTTTCCATCTTAAAAATTATTTTGGAAAACAGTGGGTGGTAAGTTCTACCTCAGCCGCCTTATAGCCCAGACATTGCCCTTTCTGATTACTACATGTTCAGTTCAATGCAAAATGCCCAAACCGGAATACGCTTCACTTCAGAATAGGGTATGAAAAATTGGCTTAATTCATTCTTTTGTCGTAGCTTCCGTTGGACAATATCTTGAACATTGAACGACATTTATGCGTACTCCCAATAATATATTAGTTTATACAACATTTTTTCGCTATATTGAATTGTTCTTTTGTATAATTTTTCGTTATTGATTGTCTTTGCAAGCTCAGTCATCATATCATCATCCAATCTTCCTTGATAACGCTTTTCTATATTACTTATGTCTTGGTGAAATATTTCTTCCTGAACATAAAATTTATCTAGAATTGAGTTATGCATTTTGCAGCCAAGGTTTTTTTAAGCTAGAAAGAGAAACTTCCTGTTTTCAATAAAAATTTTTATCACACAACGAATTCTAAGCTTTAGAATCGTTTCTGTGCTTTTAAAAGATCTATTATCCAGCAAGTTCTGGCGCCCGAGTAGGGACCAACGTACACATTATCACTAACTGGCTCTGCTTAAACTTTTTCACATACTAGGCTTGCTTAAGCAATTTATGAGTTTTGAAAAAAATATATTCATGTTCTTCACTTCTTAATTTAAACATGCTACAAAAAAAAAAAAAATCACCATTTTTTATTATTAACAAATTTTATTTTCTGTTCTTTGTCTTTCTAGGTAAGTTCAACAAAAACTTTGCTGCAACGAGTTCTAACTAAACAAATGTCAACACGGTACAACATAAAAAAAATCATACATCATTTATAAGCAATGAGCACTACGAGTACAATAAGTGCCGGACGGACGGACGGACGGACGGACTGAGTGACCAACTGGTATGAATATGTGTATGCAATTTGCTGCGTCAACAACCTTCACAAATAATAAAATGTGCTGCTGCCCGAATTTGAGCTAAACACGAAATATGAAACTTGTCAATTCAATTGTACAACAATTAAAAATTCTATACCGAGTTCATTTTTTGAGTGATTCGCGTAAATTTATTTGATCGAGCAATTAAACTAGTTCAAAGTCATATACTACATACATATATGTACATATGTGCATTTCCTTGGGAATAGATACATAGATAGATATGTAGATACAAGATACAATATATATCATGCTATGCTGATGTTTCTGTTGAAAGCAATTCTTTATAACGCATTGCTAACAGCTCATTAGACTTGACAATGTTTCAACACACACGGCAAACATTTCTATTCAAATTTTTCGATCCTAATAGCTACTTTCACATAAATTTCAAATGAAACTCCTATCCTTTGCATGACAGTTGTCAAATTATTTGTCAAGAACAAATAAACACACATCGACAGACAAACAGACAGACAGACAGACAGACAGACACTATTATTCCTGTTCGAAAGGTGCGAACAACATGAGTAGCGCGCCTAATTTGGCACGTGTGCATGTATATGTATCTTTAAGATACATTCTATCACAGCAACTTCTTCTACTTCTACTTCTTGTTGTATGCTGTGGTATTTTAAGAGATTTCCATGTTTATTGTATTTTTGGAATTATGAATAAGCAACAGTTGCAACAAACAACAAACACTCTGCTGTCAAATTTAACAGCTGCATTGACATTGAAATAGCATACAGCCTTTGGGGAGCGATTCTCGAGAGATAGTCGAAGAAGCAGGCGTTTAAGCATTTCGTGGTTGCTTAGGGACCACTTGAGTTTAATAGTTGCAACGATTGCGCATTGAATTACTTGCTTAAGTGTTTTTTTTTTTTTTTTTTGTGCTATCTAAAGGTCAGCTACTGTGTATATAAATTATGTATTTTTTTTTATAACGCTTTAACACTAAAAAAGTGCATAAATAATAACACAGAATTGCTTAGAATTACAACAAAATTGGTTTGCAGCTTTTTTTTTAAGACTTTGCACTAAAAGTACACTCCATAGTACTACTTTAGCCTATTGTAACTCAATAACCGCTGCATAGATTTGAATGTTTTAAATTTTAAAATGTATCTTAGTGTTAGTTGTTGGTAAAAATTTTAAATTAGAAATAAAATTTGCATATAGGCTTTGAAATTAATATGTTTCAAGTAAATGCTTATATTCAATAACTCAGTATTGTTTCTAAGGCAATTCAAAATCTGCTTGCAATAATTTTTAAAGCAAATTTCACTAAAAGTACACTCCATAGTAGTACACTAGCCTATTGTAACTCAATAACCGCTGCATAGATTTGACTGCTATTAAATTTAAAATGTATCTTAGTGTTTGTTGTTGGTAAAAATTTTAAATTAGAAATAAAATTTCTATATAAGCTTTAAAATTAATATGTTTAAAGTAATTGCTTATATTCAATAACTCAGTATTGCTTTTGAGGCAATTCAAAATCTGCTTGCAATAATTTTTAAAGCAAATTTCACTAAAAGTACACTCCATAGTACTACACTAGCCTATTGTAACTCAATAACCGCTGCATAGATTTGAATGTTTTAAATTTTAAAATGTATCTTAGTGTTAGTTGTTGGTAAAAATTTTAAATTAGAAATAAAATTTGCATATAGGCTTTGAAATTAATATGTTTCAAGTAAATGCTTATATTCAATAACTCAGTATTGCTTTTGAGGCAATTCAAAATCTGCTTGCAATAATTTTTAAAGCAAATTTCACTAAAAGTACACTCCATAGTAGTACACTAGCCTATTGTAACTCAATAACCGCTGCATAGATTTGACTGCTATTAAATTTAAAATGTATCTTAGTGTTTGTTGTTGGTAAAAATTTTAAATTAGAAATAAAATTTCTATATAAGCTTTAAAATTAATATGTTTAAAGTAATTGCTTATATTCAATAACTCAGTATTGCTTTTAAGGCAATTCAAAATCTGCTTGCAATAATTTTTAATGCAAATTTCACTAAAAGTACACTCCATAGTAGTACACTAGCCTATTGTAACTCAATAACCGTTGCATAGATTTGTATTAGCTCAAGTTTAAAATGTACTTTAATGTAAGTTATTTATGAAACTTAATAGAGTATTGCTTAAAATTATTTATTGTTGACCAATTTCAAATAGAATTTTCAAGCGTTTTCAAAAAAAAAAAACTTTAATGCTTGAAATTTACGCAAATTCCAATAAAAATCCTTAAAGCTATTTAGCACCATTAATTTGATTAAATTTCTATACATATAAAATGTATGTATTTAAAAACACGCATTTTGCAAAGCCCACGCAAATGCCAAATATTTAACATCATCCATTATAACTAAAAAGCTAAAAATACATATAGTAAAAAATATATAATCAACAACGTATTAACCAAAAATAAACATACTGCCACACGTTCGCTGACCATTTTGTTGTCATCAACATCATTATGAATATAACTTGATTATCATCAGAGCGCGAGAGTCATTGTATTTATTGTTTTTGACCCAGAAATATATAAAGCTGAGCCAGCAAATAGTAAAAAATGTTGTTACACGCATTAAGTACTACAACAGACATACAACATAGGCTCACCTCTCTTACTCTATATGCATATACATTTTTTTTTTTTTTTTTTAGGAGTATGTAACGCATCCGCATGCTCATTTTGTATACACCTATATATATATATACTATAGAACTAGAACTGATCCGAAATAGTATTTTGGCGACACACAAAAAATGCCGCATTTCGTCACCACACGCCAGCAAACAAAACGGGCCAAAAAAAAAAAAAACGGACGGAGCGGCGACTGCGGTGACGGTGACGGCCTAACGAACTCTTCTAAAAATATTTAGCGCAATTTTTTCATATAGGAACCTATATATGTTTTAAAGAAAAAAAAAAAAAAAACAAATAATAAATAAGAGTTCGGTTTAATAGAAACTTTTATACGCTGCCATATTTTTGTATGTGTTACTACGAAATGTATAAAAAAAAAAATTAAATTGTTTAACTTGTTAACCTAGATTCGCTTTGTAAGATGGACTGTAGATAGTTTAATTTGATTAATTTGGTTGTGTTTTTCACATTGTTGACTTAGTTAACTTAATTGACGTGGTCAACTTGGTTTTATTGGTCTACTTGATTTACTTGGTTTACTCGGTTTAATTAATTTACTTGGTTTACTTGGCTTACTTGGTTGATTTGGTTTACTCGGTTTACCTGGTTTACTTGATTTACTTAAAATATTCAGTTTGCTTGGTTTACTTGGTTGACTTGGTTTACTTAGTTGACTCGGTTTACTTGGTTGACTTGGCTTACCTGGTTTACTTGGTTGACTTGGTTTACCTGGTTTACTTGGTTTACTTGGTGTACTTGGTGTACTTGGTGTACTTAGTTTACTTGGCTTAATGGTTGACTTAGTTTACTCGGTTTACTTGGCTTACTTGGTTTACCTGGTTTACTTGGTTTACTTGTTTTACTTGGTTTACTTGGCTTACTTGGCTTACTTGGTTTACTTGATTTACTTAATATATTCAGTTTGCTTGGTTTACTTGGTTGACTCGGTTTACTTGGTTGACTTGGCTTACCTGGTTTACTTGGTTTACCTGGTTTACTTGGTTTACTTGGTTTACTTGGTGTACTTGGTGTACTTGGTGTACTTAGTTTACTTGGCTTAATGGTTGACTTAGTTTACTCGGCTTACTTGGCTTACTTGGTTTACCTGGTTTACTTGGTTTACTTGTTTTACTTGTTTTACTTGGCTTACTTGGCTTACTTGGTTTACTTGGTTTACTCGGTTTACTTAGTTTACTCGGTTTACTTGGTTTATCTGGTTTACTTGATTTACTTGGTTGACTTGGTTTGTCTGGTTAACTTGATTTACTTGGTTTACGCTGTTTATTTGGTTTAGCTGGTTTACTTGGTTTACTTGTTTTACTTGGTTTACTTAGTTTACTTGGTTTACTCGGTTTACTCGGTTTACTCGGTTTACTCGGTTTACTCGGTTTACTTGGTTTACTTGGTGTACTTGGTGTACTTAATTTACTTGGCTTAATGGTTGACTTAGTTTACTCGGTTTACTTGGTTTACTTGATTTACTTGGTTTACTTGGTTTACCTGGTTACATGTTTTACTTGTTTTACTTGGTTTACTTATTTAGCTTGATTAATTTGTTTTATTTTTTTTACTTGTTTAAATTGCTAAATTTACTGCACTTGGCTAACTACGTTTACTTGGTTAGCTTGTTTAGCTTGGTTAACTTGTTTTACTCATTCTACTTGATTTACTTGTTTTAATTGTTTCACTCTTTGTACTTGTTCTATTTATTTTTACTTGCTCAACTTGATAAACTTAATAGCTTCATAAACTTGAGACATATTCAATAACTTGATTTAACATTTGAACTTGTTAATTGATTTATTTGAACCAATTTTCCTCCACAATCTTCTCTTACAAACTTTGTAGTCAAACTAATACTACCGCGCTGTAGCGTACAGTGAAATGAAAAAAAAAAAAAACACAAACCAAAATATTTATAGGCACGCAATATAGAGTGAGATATGAGTACCGAAATAGGGAGCAAAAATCGATTCCAAAATATTGAAACTAGTTAATAAAAAAAAAATAAAATAAAAAAAAGGAAGCAATAACACATTTCGCTTTGATGTTTAGTCAGGCATGGAACCAACAGAGTGTGTAACCAAGGCATTTCAAGTCAAATACAATCATCGGGAATTATTTACTAAATATTTAGTAGCGCATTGGTCTCGACGCAAAACTGGGTTAAATTGTGCAAATGACTTTAAACCTTTTGCCATGATAAACTTCTCCTGAGTATTTAACAGACGCTTGAATGCATCACACACACAGCACAGCTAATGAAATGGAAATGGGTCTATGTATCTATAAGTATTTATAGCACATTTTCCTACGCTCTAAGGTCATAGCCGATTATTTTCAGTGCATATTAATATGTTTATTGATTTTAACCAAACGAAGCTATAAACTTTGTCAAAGGAGCTATAAAATTTTCTAATTATTATTTTTGTATACGAATTAAATGGATCATTTAATAGACTTTTATTTATTCAAAGGCTGTCGAGTAGCTTAAAACACGTATTTAATTACAGTTCAAAGCCATAAAAGCTTGAATAATTGATTGTTTTTGGGATTATTAATGAAACTTTAAAGTATTTACAAAATAATTATGAAATAATTTATAACTGTGTTAATTTATGAAATATTAAACAAGTCGAATTCAAATAATTGCTTTGAAAATAAAATAAAATATGTTTCCCATGCAAATTAATAAAATATTTGTGCACCACGTTGGGCGCCAATTAGTAAATGAGACTGTTTATATACAGAAAACGTGACATTTTTTTTTTTTTTAAATTTATGCAGTTGTGCTTAAGTTAGTCTTTTAGTTAAAATTGCTTAAAAAATACGCTCCATAGTAGTGCACTAGTCTATTGTAACTCAGCAATGGCTGCATGGATTTTGACGCTATCGAATTTAAATTCTGCGCTAGTGTTAGTAGTTTCTAAAAGTTCACAATTTGAAGCTTGAAATATTTAACAGTGTTGGCAAAGTCTTAATAATTTTTTTTCACTGTAAAATTCGACGTTTATCGAATGTTGGTTCCATGTTATTTCGCATTGCCATACTAATGCGCAATACGGAAATTTTTTACATTTTTTTTTCACCAAAAATTGGCAATTCATTTTCAATGTACAGTTGTACATTTCAGTTTTTCTTTCTCCCTTTCTTTCTTTTTTTTCACGCAGCGTACAACTGCTGCTGTTCATTTTGAGTGTTGCATAAGACCAAAATGCGAGTTTGTTGCGCTTGGCCGAACTAATAGAATTTCAGTTCAGTTACCAAACTAAATATTCGCACATGATGCAAGTTCGTTCGCATATATAGAAACACAATGGCTACACTACATTCTACATAAAATCCTGTTGGGCGTTTATAGTTCGAAATTGAAACTGAAATGGAGTGCAGTTCAACAGATCCTTCCATTTATATATGTATGTATTTTTTTTTTCTTTTTATTTTGCGCAACGGATGCGTTGTCGGATTTGAAACTTGAACAACAAATTTTTTGTTCTATTTGGTTGAATTTTCATTCGTTCCCTAAATTCGGTATTTCTTTTTCTGGATAATTGCGAAAAATACTTGCAATGGCTTGAAATATTCCAGCTAAAACCAAAACCGAACTGAACTCCCAACCGACCAATTGAACGAAAAACCCAAAAGTACAAGCTATGACTACATGGAAAAGAAAAAAATAGTTAGTGGAGACTATTTCGCAAAAAAAAAAAAAAAAAAAAAACTGTGAGGAAAAAAATGCAACCAAAGTTTAAAGGAAATTGCAAACGTTTGTTGTTTTTAACGATGTTGCAATTGTTTTACAACACATTTATCGCAGAAGTTTTTGCACAGCAATCGACAATTTGTACCATTTTCCATGTGTATCTCCACACAGCAAACTACTGATGTAAAGAAGTTTATCTCCATATTTTTTTTCTTCATTTTTTTTTTTTTTAGTTTTTGTCACTCGTTTTGATTGCATTCTATCCGAAAATGTTTAAATTTCAGTGTATGACAATCTAAAATTTTGTGCAATTGATAAATTGTATGATTGGGCGATTATATTGGAAACAGAAGTATTTTATTTAAGTATAATATTATGTTTAATGCATTTAATTAGCTTGCCTCACGTTGGGCGCCAATTGTTAAATTTTACTGGTTTGTATGCAAAAAGGTTCACAATTGTTTGTTGATCCTGGTGATCTAATCCTTGATCCATTTCTGCCATTTCTTATATGAGTGCTGAAAATGTACAAGTCGTTCATAAATTGCCTTCGTCTGCAAATAAACAAAGTATTAGCAAATTATGCTGGCCCACGTTGGGCGCCGATTAGTAATTTAGATCGCTTATAAGCAGAAAGTGTCTGAATTTGTCTAAGATCTCCAAACTATAGGCACAATCTAAAGATTGCTTCACGTGAGCTAAGTTAAGCTCTTAAACTCGTGAAAAAACTCACTCAGAGACGATACAGCGAAGGTCTTGCTCCAACAATGAATAGCGCGAGCAGACATTAAACCACCAGCTTTAGTCTCTACACCCATAAGAGACATAAAAAAAGCAACAAACATTTAAGAACTGTTTTCCTGTCAAATTCGTGATCTAACGCTTTTGTTCTTTAACTCTGAACCCCTCAGAATTCACACCAACGAAGTTCATTGAGTGACAAAAGTCCAGCTCAATCCCAAGAAGACTGCAGAACAAGATTTAATTTCCCCAAAAATGTTCATGGAGCTTCCCAGGTAGGAAGGCAGGTAATGATTTGTTCTTCCCTCTCTTTCAACTACGAACAACTCTGAACAACTCAAAGTTCACAACAACGAAGTTCATAAAGTAATAAAAGTCCAGCTCAATCCAAAGAAGGCTGCAGAAAAAGATTTAATTTCCCCAAAAATGAACATGGAGCTTCCCAGCCCAGCTCTTACATATATCACATATCAGTGGAAGAAATCGGACATAGTCATGATACCGAAACTCGAAAAGAATAAAAACCAGGCCAAACTACAAACAAAAATTTTGGATCATATCTCAGCAATAGAGCATTCACAGTACAACAGAATGACTACATAACACAGGAGTCTGAAACTAAAGCTGGAGTACCCCTATATTATATATTCTATACACATCAAACATAGCAACGGATCACAGACTCACAATATTCGCATTTGCTGATGACACAGCAATCTTAAGTAGAGCTCGATGCTCACTCATTCTTCTCGAGGAGTGGCTAGCTAACTGGCGTATAAAAGCAAACATGTCACAGTGCCCGGTCGTCCTCTATTTCGGCGTCCACCAATCAAGTTTAGGCCTCCCATGTAAACCATGCGTGCTGGAGCTCTTTCATCCATTAGAAAGAGGTGCCCAGCTCAGTGCAGCCGCCGGAGTTTTATGCGCTGAACTATGTTAACCTCATCGAATAGTTCGTACAGCTCGCGGTTCATACGGGAGCTAAAATCGTCGCCGACTCTTTGAGGGCCAAAAATCCTGTGAAGAATCTTCCTCTCTAAAAACTTTCAACGCTGTCTCATCCGACTCAATCACAGTCCATGCCTCTGCGCCATACAATAGGACTGGGAGTATCAGCGTCTTATAGATCTTTTTATTTGTCTTTCGAGAGAGAATTTTCTTCTCATTTGCTTGCTCAGCACAAAATAGCATCTTTTTGCAAGCATGTTTATTCGCCTGATATCCAGGCTGACGTTGTTGTTGCTAGTTATTTCTGTGCCAAGATAGACGAAGTTTTCTACAACACTGAAGTTAAAATTCTCCATCATCACTAACCGTCCAAGACGCGATGACGAAGTGCGAGAAGACACCAAAAACTTCGTTTTGTACTCATTCACCGCTAGACCTATAAGTCCAGACTGTTTCTTAATCTCTGAGAACCTTTCCTGCTTGCCGATGATATCGATGTCATCGGCGTAAGCGAGCAGCATCACTTCCTTTTGGAAGATCGAGCCCTATATACTCTGTATGTACGGGCACTGGCGTTGGATGTATTCCATCAGAAGATGAAAAAAATCGCACGACAGAGCATCGCTCTGCCTGAAACCTTTCTTGGTATCAAAGGGGTTGGAGAGGTTTTTCTCAACCCTGACAACGCTTTGTGTGTTAGATAGCGTTGTCATGCAAAGACGAACAATCTTTGTCGGGATACGTAGTGCAGACAGGGCGGCGAAGAACTTCGATCGTATCGGCGTGTCGGATAAGGCTTTATAGTCGGCAAATAGGTGGTGTATGACTTTCTAAATTCGCTGGTCTTTTCCAAGATTTGACGTTATGTTAATATTTGGTCACTGGTCGACCTTTTTGGTCTGAAGCCACACTGATATCTTCCTATCAGTACATCCGTATATGGATTCATTACTTCTTTACAACTCCGTAATAAAGCCTATTTGGCTTTGGTGCGGCTCACAATTATGGGGCAATGCGTGTTCCAGTAACGTGTATATAATACAAAGAGCTTAAACAAAAATAATCACATTCACAATGTGATCTTAACTGTGATCCCAACGGTGAAAACTGAAATAAATCGTTTTAAGCCAAACTACGTATGCAAACTCAACTCTCAGCCAAATCCACTCGCAAGATATCTCACCCTAGAATATATACAAACACAACTCAGGAGAAATGAACTACCAGACATCTTAGTGCCATTGTAACTACATAAGTCTTCAACTGGTGGCTTAGTGTAATACACAACTAGTTTTAGGATTTGATAAATTATTGTTAGTCTCTTAACAAGATAAGATTTAATAAAGAAAACAGTATATTATACAAATTAGAAAATTATGCTGCCCCACGTTGGGCGCCATTTTGTAAATTAGATTATTGCAGTTCATGATATGGTGGCAATATTGAAATTTTAACTGAGGCAACAGCCTGCTTTGATTATCATTCTGCCATATTATTATACTCTAAATATTTGAGCATTATTTGAGAAAAAAAAATTATTTTTATGAGCTGAGTGTTGAAAAACGCTGCAAAAACAATTAATAAATCATTTCTTTGGTGGCTCAGTAAATAAAGAAAATAAATCGAGATACAAATTGCATAACATCTACTCAACACTGTACGTAATTGTTTTCATTAAATAATAGATTTCTGAAATAATTTCCCGAAAAAGAAAATAAGAAAAAAAAGATGAAATAAATGTATCTGCGCAATTGGTTGAGCAAACCAGCAGCATAGCAAATGCCAACTGTGAGCTGTCAATATAAAAAATACAATTGTAGTCTTGGTTTAATAGCATATGCGGATGAGTATGATGATGATGATGATGATGATGATGATGTTGGCATATATAGACTATAGACTATAACACAAATTGATTTCACAAGCTCAAACATGGCAAAGAAATCTAAGCAATCGTTCGTATACATCATCTTCAACGCAATCGCCAGCAGAATGATTGTCATAATTTTAGTTCACACATAGCAGAAAGTGTTGAAACATCATAAAAAAGAAAAGAAAAAATATATAGCTATTAATATATAAAATGATATATATGTGCGGCAAGGGGCCAACATGTGTCTTTGCCATTTTAAGGCTTAATGTTGCACTTTGGAAAGTTTTTTGTTAAATCTTTAACATGTATCTATTAATGAAATCATCTGCAGTTCTATTTATTAACCATACAATTCAGTTCATGCCATTCAAAATTTTTGCTATTGAGTTATTTTGACAATTATTTCGACTTCATTCTAAACACTCGCCGAGGGAAAGAAAAATAGAAGAAACGCATAAAACGTGCCGTCATAAACATTTTCGTTTTGAAAACTAAAACGAAAACGAAAACAATTGCAGACACTTTTTCTCAGTTTTTAAGTCAATCGCATTTGTATCTACGAAAAAATATATTTTTGTATCTCGTTCTTTTCGCTTTTATGTGCGAAAAGTTTGTTTGTAAACAAAATGTCTCTCAGTCAACAGCATTATTGAGTAAATGATATTAAAAGTATCTGTAGAAACGTTCTATCTTAATTTGTTTTGCTTGGCGTTTTGCTTTCATTAATTCTTCGTCGATTTGAGTTTGAAAATTGCAAAATAAATAAACTAAACTAATGTGCAGCTACAGTTCGTTCCAATTGTATTATTTTGATTAAATGCAAATGAAATTTATGTTCCACTGAAGAGAAGATCGTGAGAACCAATTTGTTTTTATTTTTTTATTCGCAGAATTCTTAGAAGTATGAAGAAGACTGCGTGGAGATTGTTTATATGCATTGTTTTTTGTTTTTTTTTTGGAATATCATGCAATTTAATACATTTTTACGCCCCACGTTGGGCGCCAATTAGTAAATTTTACTGTACATATGCAGTTTATTGTGATAACTTATTTTTTTTTTTTGAAACTCATGCAAATTAATGAATTTTTGTTAAATTATGCTGCCCCACGTTGGGCGCCAATTAGTAAATTTTACTGTACATATGCAGTTTATTGTGAAAACTTATTTTTTTGTGGAATTTTATGCAATTTAATGAATTTTTGATTAATTATGCTGCCCCACGTTGGGCGCCAATTAGTAAATTTTACTGTACATATGCAGTTTATTGTGAAAACTTATTTTTTTTTTTTTTGGAAACTCATGCAAATTAATACATTTTTGGTAAATTATGCTGCACCACGTTGGGCGCCAATTAGTAAATTATACTATTCATATGCAGAAAATGATGTGCATTGTGGTATGACGGTTGACTGCTGTTTCGAACTCTTAATTGCACCGTAAGGCACAATTTTGGCTGTAAGGCTTCATAAATGAATGCAAAAAATTACATGAATTACCTTCGCATACAAATGAACATATTATTGTTAAATTATGCTGCCCCACGTTGGGCGCCAATTATTATATTAGACTATTTATATGCCGAAACGATTACAGTTTGTTTATTATGCTACATTAAGTCTTGCCTTGCAGTAAATGATGATTTATTGTCTTAGTTGCATCGTCATATTTTCGATAAGGGCGCATTTCTAGTTGCATAGCTTCACCTAATGTTGTAAAAGTGTTGCAAATTTATATTTTGTACATGAAACGCATTCAAATTAATTAATTAGTAAATAGTTTGTAAAATATGTTTCCCCACGTTGGGCGCCAATTAGTTAATTTTAGACTGTTTGTATGCAGTTATGGTAACAGTTTGTTGTAAATTAAAAAATTTTAAAGAACAACCGATGTAATATTCTATTTGAAGACTGAAGTTATTTTGGCATCAACCTCCTACATACAGAGTTGGTCAAAAGTATTTACACAAAGTGAGTTCTTTTGAGCTTTCAACTTTGATTGCTTATTGCTGCTGCTTACTTGTACTTAGATACCAAAATAAAGGTTATTGTCGTGTTTCTACATCTATGCAGAAGCGTAAAAGGAAATATATAGTTCAAGAGTTTTTCTTACACGATCTGTGCACGTCAACGCATTAAATATTTAAAATATTTAAAAATTTTGCATTTATTTCAATAAAATCAAATCAAAGCTGTGTCAAAGATATTAATTAAAAAAATTCTAAGCTTAAAACTTGCTAAACACGAATGCTATTCAAACTGTTTGCCATTACAAGCGCTTTTCAAACCTATGCAGACATATGCAGTGCTATTCAAACTAACACAAATACAAATAATTGCATGGAAGCAGCATTAACTACTACAAGTAAATAGTTCAAATCACTTAACAACACTGTTTTATATGCACTTGCACTTTGCAGCTCTAAGCCAATTAGCAGAACAGTGTTGAAAAATATTACACTTAAAAGCATAGATTCTTTTGTGTACTATGTATCTTCAAATACTGTAGCTGTCTTTTGCAACACTAAACTTTGCTATTTGAACAGAAAATACTTAACGACTTTTACACACATTGCACGTTCACTTGTGCGCATCATAAGGACATTAAAAAGCAACTATTAAAAGCATACAAAAAAAAAAAAAAAAGCATCGAGAACCCAAAATAAAAGAAGGGACATCAAGTACGTAGAACGTTAGATGTACATAAATGATGATGATGATGATGATGATGACGACAGCAATGTCGATGTCGATGTCTCTAGTAACAGATAGAGATACTTTTGATATTTACTCTGAATAGGTGTACATGTGTGTCTGTGTGTGTGCAATTAAAATGCAATTAGAGAGCGTACCACTCGAATATATACACGTAAGATATTTTTGGCTGCCACAACGTAGGATGTAGGACATTTCAATTCTAATGTCTGTCACTCCCTGCCGTTTGCGCTGATATCTGCTGATAAGTTTATTTCGTTTCCATACGATTTTTTTTCAACAATTTGGTAGCCTTTTTGGGTTTCATTTAACGTAATTACAAGCGACACAGGTGGCATCAACTGATTGGTTTTTAATTAAGGTAGACATTGTGAGTGCAAAGGGTTAATGTAGACATACAATAGAACGAATGCGCTACGATTTGTAATTAATAAAGTAGTAGCACAGGACTGATAGGACTGAGAGGTAGAGAACAAGAAGAAAAAACTAATAATATGCAACGCTATAATTTTTTTTTTAATATTAAACTTAAATAACTGCATAACTATTTGCAAATACAAAAAGAGTGTTGAAAAATGCCAGCACACATAACTTTCAGAAAAACTCTTCTCATTCAATGAAAACTTTTGCGTAGAATTTCAATAAAGCTTGCCAGTTATATTTTCCATCCGTGTAAATTTTTTGCATTGCAGAGGTCAGCTTGACCACACACACACACACACACACAGTTGGGTACCCCGTTGCGCTTAAACCGTTGACCAACACTATGCATGCTGTTTGACACTTGAATGCATAACGAAGTGAACAGTATTCAAAACTACAAAAAAAAAAAAAAAAATAGAAAATTTTACACATTGACAACTATTGCTGTGGAAAGGTAAAACGGTAAAAAGGTAAAAGCGCAACATGGGAGCTATAACATGCAGAAAATTCTATTAACAAGAAGGAAGTGAAGGGAGAAAGACAAACTCTTCTTCACACTGCACAACACTGTTAAACCTTACGACTGACTAGCTGTCAGTGTCAACGTTTATGCTGCTGCTGCTGCTGCTAAGGAAACCGGAAGTTGCCAGAGTTGCCACATCCCGTTTCCTGTTGCTGCGGCTGTTGCATATGTACCGCCGCAACCACGTTCACTTCCGCCCACACTCGCTCGCTTGCTCGTTTGTACACTTCTTCTTTTTGCCAAGAGCAAATTGCTTTGTCTAAAACAAAAAACTAAAAATAAAAAACAAAAATTAGAGATAGCTGAGCAAAATATATACGTAGTACTCTTGGTTAGATATATTGTTCAGCAGTGTTTAAATTATTTATGGCAGGCGGATAGTGTTTAAAAGTGCTTTAAAAGACTTTTAATGCTTTTGCCATTCAGCCGGCCGGCCACACATACACAAAGTAAAATAGTAGACTAACCGCCATCGCGTGTTGCTGCCTACAAACGTGTTACAAAAATAATAAAATAAAAAAAAAGAACAAAAAACACCAGTAATGTCCTAGAAAACTTTAATTTTGTACCAGCTAGTGCTGTGTTCCATTCCACATTCAATCACTGCGTGTGTCCGTCTGTCTGTCTGTCTGTCTGTCTGTCTGTTTGTCGGTATGTTATCCGTCATCTGTCTCTGTTTGTGCCCGTTTGCTATTGAGTGTGAATGGTTAATGTGCTACTTTGTTGCCACATTTTTCACAGACCGGTAACAGTTGATTTTACTCTTATTGTCTTTCCTTTAACATATGTGTGCAAATATTGGAAAAAGTTTTTGTATAAAAATATTTACTGGCATATTTATGTCATGTCCTCTGGCAATTTATAGAGTTTCAGTAAAGTAAGTAGAAAAAGAAGCTCTGCAGCAAATGGTAGATAAATTTGGACGTCCAGATTTACTTAAAAGAAAAGCTTAGAAAGCGTATATTTTAGTGCTTACTGCGTATTTATTATGTATCCGGCTCGAAGAACCATTTTAATAAACGCCATAGAGATTTAGGTTATGAGACAATTAAGGCGGATGTTGTTCATTGTTTTATTAATTATTTACTTGCAAGAAAATCTTAGAAAGCGTATATTTTAGTGCTTACTGCGTATTTATTATGTATCCGGCTCGAAGAACCATTTTAATAAACGCAATAGAGATTAAGGTTATGAGACAATTAAGGCTATGGTTGTTTATTGTTTATTTAATTATTTACTTGAAAGAAAATCTTAGAAAGCGTATATTTTAGTGCTTACTGCGTATTTATTATGTAGCCGGCTCGAAGAACCATTTTAATAAACGCCATAGAGATTTAGGTTATGAGACAATTAAGGCTGTTGTTGTTCATTGTTTTATTAATTATTTACTTGAAAGAAAATCTTAGAAAGCGTATATATATTTGTGCTTACTGCGTATTTATTATGTAGCCGGCTCGAAGAACCATTTTAATAAACGCCATAGAGATTTAGGTTATGAGACAATTAAGGCTGTTGTTGTTCATTGTTTTATTAATTATTTACTTGAAAGAAAATCTTAGAAAGCGTATATATATTTGTGCTTACTGCGTAGTTATTATGTAGCCGGCTCGAAGGATCATTTTTGAAACGCAATAGAGATTTAGGCTATGAGACAATTAAGGCTGTTGTTGTTCATTGTTTTATTAATTATTTACTTGCAAGAAAATCTTAGAAAGCGTATATTTTAGTGCTTACTGCGTATTTATTATGTAGCCGGCTCGAAGAACCATTTTAATAAACGCAATAGAGATTAAGGTTATGAGACAATTAAGGCTGTTGTTGTTCATTGTTTTATTAATTATTTACTTGCAAGAAAATCTTAGAAAGCGTATATTTTAGTGCTTACTGCGTATTTATTATGTAGCCGGCTCGAAGAACCATTTTAATAAACGCCATAGAGATTTAGGCTATGAGACAATTAAGGCTGTTGTTGTTCATTGTTTTATTAATTATTTACTTGCAAGAAAATCTTAGAAAGCGTATATTTTAGTGCTTACTGCGTATTTATTATGTAGCCGGCTCGAAGAACCATTTTAATAAACGCAATAGAGATTAAGGTTATGAGACGATTAAGGCTGTTGTTGTTCATAATTTTATTAATGGAGAGTAGTGTGTATGGTTTCAAGTCAGTTTTTTTCTCTTTTAAAATTTTTCAGAAATAAATCTTTGCTTGGACAGATAGACTCAGTCAGAGCTTACGAATCGAATTTTCACAAATAGTAACTCCCAGAAAATTTATGTTAATTCCAAGAATATTTGCTACTCGGCTCTAGATAGCAATATATTCTCTTATACAACTTTAAATACTTCTTGTTATATAAAAAATTACATAAACAAGTAAAGAACGAAATTTTATATTTTTTTAATTATTTTTGTTGAAATCAACAAATTTTCTACGAACTCTAATCACCCACATTTTGCAAAATTAAAACAACGAATTTCGCAGAATTTTACAGTAATTGCAGCAATTGTTGCATGCAACGTGTGACACATCAATTTAATTTTACGTGGAATGCCTCAAGTACTGTGCATTGGTCAACATTGCTTGATCGAAGTAGTGCAAGGTCAAGTTAGCGTGTAGGAAATTATTCCAAGAATAAATAATATAAATAATAAATAAATAAACTGAATATTAGTCGCAAGCAAAATGTCAACAACTGCTGTTCAAATATTGCTCATTATTTATGCAACCTACACGTGTATAGGGGCATAGAGTTTCTTTGTTTTATGTAGCCAGTCAGTCTGTCAGACAGTCACGCACTTGTAATAAAATATTTCAAATGCTTGGTTATCGATAATATTTGCTTTAACACATGAATCCGTTTGAGTCGAGCACAAGTAATAATCGTCATGGCATGCCACAACAGCAAAGAAATTATTGAATGTCAGCAAAAATATGAGAAAGAAAAGAAAAAAATAGATTTTACTGCGACATTCTTATAGAATGTACACATTGCAACTTATTTGGTTTGGTGCGCATAAGTTGCAGCTGCAGTTTATGGCCAATATTTAAGAAGTCTGTAATCGTCAATAGAGAACGTAATATAGTTGATGAAATATCGGTCTGTATATCGGGATGTATATACTACGTGAAAGATGAAGTTTTTTCAACTCAACATATTTCACCGCACTGGTACTGGTAGCTGTTTCTGCCACCGGTGGATAGTCAATTCACCAATCATATATTTTTTGTAGTTCTCTAAAGTCGTTCATTGTGAAAGTGTAATATCTCAAGAATTGCATGACTAAAAGGCGCTTGAGTTAGAACTTCCCACCCACTGTTTTCCAAATAGTTTTTAATCGGTCCTGCAACATGTGGCCGAGCGTTTTCATGATGGAAAATTATGGATTCGTGTCTGGTTGCAATCCATTCAATCCATCCATTTTTCATCACCAGTGATAATCCGTTGCAAAAATGACTTCGTTTTGTGGCATTCAAGCAACATTTAGACGTCTCTAGGTTTCAATTCATATGGCATCCAATTACCAAGCTTCTGGATAAATCCCAATACTTTTAAACATCTCGAAATTGTTGCTTGATCAACTCCCAAAGCTTTTCCAAATTATTTCTTCATCGAGCAATGCCTTCAATTCTTCATCCTCTCACCTTTTTGGCTGTCCGGGTCTGGTTCTTCATCTTCTAAGTCAAAATTGCTACTTTTAAGCCGTGGAAACATCTAGCAAACAGCTAGATGATCACCATAAACTTCCACTAAAAAACGATGACTTTCGGTAGGACTTTTCTTCATGTTACATTTATAAAGAAGAACTCTCCGCATAAAAAACACTTTATCTAACACAAAGTTCAACATTTTCAAATGAATTGAAAAAATGGTTGACATATACTAAAAAATACCCGCAATGACTGTAGCTTCCAAATGAATAAAGTCACGGATGAACACGACGGGAAATAGTACTAGAAAACCGCAATGAATTGAAATTTTTTTTTTTTTTAATTTTTAACTAAAAAAAAATTAATTAATTGAAAGTGTTTTTTTTATATTTTTTTTTTAATTAATAAAAAATTACATAAACAATTTTTTCTCTAACTAAAAAAAATATTTCGCTAAAATTTTTTTTATATTTTAAATTTTTTAAACAAAAAATGTAATTTAGGAAAATTTAGAAAAAAAATGTTTTAATTTTTTAACTACAAAATTATTTTATAAATATTTTTTTTTAATTTTTTCATAAAAATATTTTTTTTATATTTTTTTTTTAATTAATAAAAAATTACATAAACAATTTTTTCTTTAACTAAAAAAATTATTTCGCTAAAATTTTTTTTATATTTTAAATTTTTTAAACAAAAAATGTAATTTAGGAAAATTTAGAAAAAAAATGTTTTAATTTTTTAACTACAAAATTATTTTATAAATATTTTTTTTTAATTTTTTCATAAAAATATTTTTTTTATATTTTTTTTTTAATTAATAAAAAATTACATAAACAATTTTTTCTTTAACTAAAAAAATTATTTCGCTAAAATTTTTTTTATATTTTAAATTTTTTAAACAAAAAATGTAATTTAGGAAAATTTAGAAAAAAAATGTTTTAATTTTTTAACTACAAAATTATTTTATAAATATTTTTTTTTAATTTTTTGATAAAAATAATTTATTTAAATTTTTTTTTAAATAAAAAGTTATTCATTTTTTTTAAAATCTTTTAACTTAAAAAACAATTTACTAAAATATTTTTTTCAACTAAAAAATTGTTTAGTAACATTTTTTGTCTAACAAAAAAAAATTAATTCGTTAAATTTTTTTTTATTTTTAAATTTTTTAACCAAAAAAATTTAATTTAGGTAAATTTCAAAAAAAAAATTTTGTTTTAATTTTTTAGCTATAAAATTATTTTATAAATATAATTTTTTTTTTTTAATTTTTTAGTTAATAAAAATAATTTATTTACATTTTTTTAACGAAAAAAGTTAATTTATTAACACGAATTTTTTTTATATCTTTTAACTTAAAAATAAAACAAATTACTAAAATATTTTTTTTTTTATTTCATTTTTAACTAAAAAAATAAAACTTTTTCAAAATTTTTTTAATAAAAAAAAAAAATTTCTACACCAAATGTTTTCTTTACTTTTTTTAACTAAAGAAATTAATTTATTAAAACTTTTTATTTTTTAAATTTCTCAACTAAGAAAATTTATTTACTAAAATAATTTTTTTAATAAAAAAAAACTAAAAAAATAATTTCTTACATTTATTTTTAATTGTTTAATTGAAAAAACTAATTTATGAAAAAAAAAAGATGTACAAGTTGCTTGTTTCTTCTTTACGACGTTTGTTAGTTTTCAAAAGGCTGAAGAACCTTTGTCTACGGATGATAAGAAGATTGTTCCATGATTATTTATCCAAGGCGTCCAAAAGAGTTCTTCACATCAGAAATTTTGCCTAAAACTTAAGCAATTATTTAAACAAATTCTTGCACCCTAGAACTGCAATAATTTAGGCTTGATTTTAATGGAACCTGAGCTCTAATAGATTTATGTAAATTAATATTTTATATTTCTTTTAATAATTTTTAAGTATTTTTTTACTTTAAAACTGATTGGCAAAATTGCTGTTGAAAAATTTGCCAATCACTCGAGCGCCCAACGTACGTAAGCGCTTCAAATATTTTTTATTGCTCCATGCTTATTGCATAGCAATTCTAAAATATATTTATTTATTTTGCTTTGTTATTTTTATAGACGCCATTTTTTTTTTATAGCATTTTGCTATATTTAGAAAAATATTTTTCTATGTCTGCTATTTATTTTTGAAGTCATTGCGTTGCCAGCTGCTGTTCTTTTATTTATTTATTTTTTTTTATCCGGTTTTTATTTTTTTTTTTTAGTTTAGTTTAGTTTATGTGTGCAAATGTCAAACGTGCATAAAAATTATGCAGTTGACATTTGGCTTGACTGCATCTTCAATGCCTGTGTGACATCTTCCTCGTTTCGTCGTCGTCGTCATTGTTGTCTGTCGCTGATTTTTATCACAGTCAAACGAGTCAACTCGAGTTGAATTGGGGAGAGAAAATGCTGGAACGATTGGTTTTTGGTATTTTTTTTTCCTCTTTTTGGTAGATGCTTTGTAGTCGAGTCGAGTTGAGTCAAGTTGTATGTCTATTCAAAGCGTTGTGCATTTGAATGTCGACTGTGTATATATTTTTTTTTTTTTTCTTATTTTCTTGTTGTGGAATTTACTATGAAATGTCAAAAAGGAGCAGTTCTCTATGCGCTGTAACACGATGCATATCTAACTTATGGTAATATTCATACATATATCGCACTTTGTCAAAATTTTCTGTGCTCATTTCTGTGCTTTTTATTCAAATAACTAAAAAACGCAGAGAGAAAGAAATTCATATTCATATGCCTACTTTTTTTGTGTAAATTTATGTCATAAGCTTCGCAGAAATGCGTCTGTCATGCTGTATGCAAAATATTAAACAAATTAAAGCACAAAAATCCGAAACGGGAAGCTGATTACTTAAAGCAATTCCTACGAAAAAATACTTCAAAGTTAGGCACTAAACTAAATTATATATCTTCGAACCGATGCTGCAACTCTTTTTGGTGACGTTCTTTTATGTGATATTTTTTTTTTACTCTTTTGTCGACGATTTCAGCTTCAGCTTGAGCTGAGCTGAGCTGCTTTCGTCTTCAGTCAGTCAGTCCGTCAGTCAGTCAGCAGCGCAATAAAATTATGACTAATAAGTCTTCAGCAGCAACATAAGAAATTATTCTAATTAAACGCATTCGACTCTGACAGCGGCACAAATTCTTCTCTGCTTCGCTGTGGCTTGTCTTAGAATTTGCATGTTCAGTTTATTAATCATAGACTTCTTCTTTATGACTGACTTGCCAGCTTCCTGAAAAAGTTGTCGCAGCTAAAATTAATTGCCATAGCATATAGCTTTGAGGCAAAACTCAAGAAATGAGTTGGTTGCGACATTTCTCAATGATTAATTTAATTATTCTGTACCGTTTTGTCATTGATGTATAGAAGAAAATCTGTGCGAAATGAGTAAAAAAAAAAATTTTATCGAATCATAATGCTAGAAAGTTCATATAAGAAAGGCTATTTGAGTTTATTCTGTGCAATCGAAACGTATCGAATTGGTCCGTTTAATAATCGACAACTGTATTATGAAAATAAAACGTATCGATACATCGATAACACATGATTTCGATACAATTAAAATAGTAAGAGAACAGCGCAACAAGACTGATACTTGACAAATTTCATTTAAATAAAATAAATAGTCAAAAAAAATATACTTAAATGGCCTTCAAGCGTCGTTTCGCCATCTTCTGAACGCCTTAGAATATACACCAACGAAGTTCATAAAGTGATAAAAGCACAGCTCAATCCCAAGAAGGCTGCAGCTCATGATTTAATTTCCCCAAAAATGATCATGGAGCTTTCCAGCACAGCTGTTACATATATCACAATATTGTTTAAAGCGATTTTTAAATGCGAATATTTTCCAACTGAGTGGAAGAAATCGGTCATAGTCATGATCCCGAAACGGTTCCCGGAAAGAATAAAAAACAGGCCAAAATACAAAGAAAATTCTTGAGCATTCACAGTACGACAGAATGACTACATAACACAGAAGTCTGAAATTAAAGCTGGAGTACCCCTTTATTATATGTTCATACATAGCAACATATCACAGACTCACAATATTCGCATTTGCTGATGACACAGCAATCTTAAGTAGATCTCGATGCCCAAAAAGAGCAACTAGACTACTAGCAGATCATCTTATTCTTCTGTAGGAGTGGCAAGCAAAAAAGCAAACACGTCACATTCACTTTAAACAGCGATACTTGTCCATCGCTGACTCTCATCTCACAGCCCAATGACGTCGTGCTTCTTGACAATCATCTCGAAAGACGGCTTACATATTGTAAACATTTTGAAGTCAAGAAAACACAAATACAGCTAAAAGCCAACTCCCCTACACTGGCTTATAAATCTACAAATTACTTTCTTAACTTACTTACTTACTTAAAAGGCCTTCAACCGTCTACCGGTCATGAGCGTGTCTAGGAAGACGCGCCAGCCTCCGTTTTGAATGCCAAGTACCTGCTTATTGCATCGAGTGCCCGGTCGTCCTCTATTTCAGCGTCCATCAATCAAGTTTGGGCCCCCATGTAAACCATGCGTGCTGGAGCTCTTTCATCCATTAGAAAGAGGTGCCCAGCTCAGTGCAGCCGCTGGAATTTTATGACTATGTCAACCTTATCGAATAGCTCATACAGCTTGCGGTACATACGGGAGCTAAACTCATCAGCGACTCTAATAGAATCAAAAACCCTGCATAGAATCTTCCTCTCAAAGACTTCCAATGCTGTTTCATCTGACTCAATCATAGTCTATACCTTTGCGCCATACATAAGAACCGGAAGTATCAGCGTCTTATAGATCTTGATTTTCATCTTTCGAGAGAGAGGGTTTTACTTTTAATTTGCTTGCTCAGCCCGAAATAGCAACTATTCTTCACCTGATCTCCAGGCTGACGTTGTGGTTGCCTTGATGTTGAAATTATTCATCGTCACTGACCATCCAAGACGCGATGACGGCGTGCGAGAAGACACCAAGTACTTCGTTTTATGTTTATACACCGCAAGACCCATGAGACCAGACTGTTTTTCTTTCCTTTTGGAAGATCGAGCCCGACATATTCTGTATAGCTCGTAGGATGTATTCCTTCCATCAGCAGATTGAAAAATAGCACGGTAGCGCAACACCCTACCTGAAACCTCTCTTGTTGACAAAGGGGTCGAATAGGTTTTTCCCCACTCTGACAACGCTTTGTGTAGCGTCATCATGCAAAGACGAACATTCTTTGACTGGAATACCTAGTGCAGACAGGGCATTGAAATACTTCATTCGCATCGGCGTATTGGAGGTAGTGTCTTGAAGGCTAAATTTTCCGACTAATAGACCAAAGAAGCCTTCTAAATGTATCGAGCTAAATAAATAATATATTGAGAAATAAAACGCCGTAAAAATTTCTCCAGTAACATCCGGAGACACAACAGAAATAAAGTTCTTGGTCACGAAAATATTTTCATTTGGTGTTTTTTGTTTTTTTTTTAACGCCATATTAAGGGTGCACAAGCCTGCTAAGTTTCTAAGTAATGCAGACCAATCAGTCATCTGTTTCCATATCTAATGTTGGTGTATCAGCTTTGTGAAATGGCGAGCTATTATTTCGGTTCCATGATAATAGGAAATGAATTCTATTAAGTTTGATCAAAATCGGTGGGGATGATACGTTTTCTACTCGTAATATTATAATAATAAAATATAATAACGGAACAGTAATAAAATTAATTAAAAAATAAAACATTTTAACCATGTAGTAAGCTGTCCACAGCTTCATCAAATTGATTGCAGCGCCCCAATATAGTTCGTACATCTTCAATAAACCGCAATGCATCTAGAAATGGTAATAGCTTAAATAATTCCTCATCATTGTGCGGATTAGTTGCATAAAATTTTTTAATATTTATAGAATTCATGCGATTTAATCCGCAAACTATCTCCGAATCGTCCAGAATCAATATATTGGCCAAATCTCCGCTTATAATGCTTACAAACTTGCCCCGCTTATCATGTACATAGACACAATCCGGACGATAGAGTCGTCTATTAAATAGGCCACGTCCAGCATCGAGTCGATTTAGAACCTCATCTGCATAATATTGTTATGCCGCCGTGTATATGACTAAGTCATACCATTTTGCAACAGTATTCAAAAAATGATCAACATATGGCCGCTTCCGGACGAAAACTCTGATGGGCCCCAAGCGAAATGAGTAATCAAACGGAATGCCAGCAATGCGTCTTGAATATTGACCGTCTCTTAAGAAGACTGAGTTTATCAGTGTCTCGTCCATGTCCAGAACTAAGATCTTTCGTTTCATCTGTTGCAGACGTAGTCTATCGGCTGCAGTCAGCGGAGCTTCTTTATAGATGAGACAATTTTTCTTGAGTGTTTTTGTATAAAAAAATAGTATAGCGAGGCAAAGTAGCAGCAAAGTAACCGGATTGCTGTAGTGATATGATGATGATGAAAGTTAATATTGGAGCATAAACTCAGTTGAACACTTATGCAGTTTACCGGATTTCATAGTATGGTTCCATAATGATTTTTTTTCTACTATTGCTTATGCTGCGTATATTATTATTCAATAAAGTTTATATGACCGGTTTGAATTGCCTACTTTGTGTTCAATAATCAAGAAATTTTCCAACTCTAAAGTAGTTTGGCAAACGTGACTCAATGCTCAGTAAAAAATTTCAAACTCCAAAATATGGCTTGTGAGCGCAACAACAGCTTCTTCGTGCATAGAAAAACGTTCACCATTGTGACATCTCTAATGTTTAGAAATGTCACATGATGAACTCGCATTATCAGCAGCGATTTTGGGCGATCTTCACGGAATTCATTGAACGATTGATGTTGATGGTTTTTGTTGTTGCTTCATCGCCCAATAAGGTTCATACTAAAAAATGCCAAACTTTATTTTAGTATTGCCAGATTTTACACATTGTCATTAGTGTTGCGCTACACATATTTTGCCATATACAGACGACACACACTTGACAGTACAATGTCTTACATTTTAGTCTACCTGCTCAATACTATATATACTATACTATATATAGTCTATCGATTTACCATAAGTGCACTTGTTGTCTACTGGCAAACTGAGCCAGCAATGGTTATCAAGTTGATGACACTGCGTCTAACGATACAGTCGAGCACACCGGTGTGCCTGCCAGCCTGCCTGCCTGCCTGCCTGTTCTATCAACATTTTTCGTTAGTTTTAATTTTTAAGAGCTCCATATACACGTAACTACGCCAATATGCTGCTGAAAAGTTTCGTACAACTTCTTCGATGAGCCGGCATCATCGGCTTATAAAAATACGAAGCATCAATCGCGCTTAAATGGGTCAACTTGTCTACTACTTAGCGTTGCCAATTGTCGCACTTGTTTTTTTCTTCTTTCCTTTTTTTCTTTCTTTCTTTGCTCTCTCAACTACTTAATGTACATAACTACTTTTTATTTTATTTTATTTTATTTTATTCTGCTTTGCTGCTTAACGTCTACTTCACTTTTGCTTGGCAGTAACTTCTTTAGCCTAGCATCTTTGCTTGAGCTACGACTAATGCGGCTTCAATTTTTCGCTGATTTCGCACGGAGATACATACGCTAAGCTTTAGTGCTTTAGTAGTACATAGTACAACTACTATACAAGGCTGCTTGCTGCGCTACTTAATCCTTTTTTTTTATTTTTTTTTATTTTTCTATACACTTTATATGTTGTGTAGAATTAGCTTAGTTTGTTGGAAGCTTTTGTAACACATTCAAATTTTATATACGACATATTTTCTACTATATATATTTTTCTTTATTTTGCTCCTCCCCTTTTTTTTTGTTTTTTTTTTTATTTTGTAAGTTTCAGTTTTTATACTCATATAAGCCATATTCTCCCTTTTGTAGGGTATTTAAGCTACTTTTTTACTTAACAATTTTGTTAACTTTTTATTTTGCTTATTGATGCTACATTGACTGCCATATTGTGCTGCTGCTGCTGTCTTTGCTTTCTTCTTGCTTTTTTCTTTTAATTTTTTTTTCTTCCTCCCAATAACGTTTGAGCAGCAGCAGCAGTTTCATGTGTCTCAAACTTTGCCGCCATTTGCCAATTTCATGTGCCAGTTTAGCAGTGTTGAAAGGTTACTTAATGTTTTTGAAGTGTTTTTTTTTCCTCTCTTTTTTCCTCTCTTTTTATTTTCTTATTATCATTATCATCATCTACAGTGTCAATAAGACTTGTCGTTCGCCTTTTGTTTTTTTCGCTGCAACTTTTGAAGTATTTGTCACACTTTTTGGCGTAAATCTTGCATAAGTTTTTCGTTAAGTACTCGTTTAAAAAAAAAAAGGAAGAAAAAAAAAATACATTTTCAAACACTGCAAACTTGGCAAGTATAGTGTTGGAAAGTAGCATATTAGCAAAGTTGTAAGGCTTCGTAGCTGCTTCAAATCTGAGTTGAACTATACTCAGGCGGCATTTTTTAAGTGTGGCTATCAGGTGTCCCTGGAAGGTGAGTCTCATATCCAGGTTCATATAGATTGCAGATATAAACCTTCTATTTGAATGACTTGCATTAATCTTCAGATTCCAGCGTCTACACTTAGCTGCCAATATGTGCAGGTAACCCTGAAGACCATCAGCTGCCTCAATGCAACACTTCGAACTGTATAGAATGGCAACATCGTCAGCATAAATCGCAATTAGTGCCTTAGATAGGGTCTCCATGTACTCAACATCGTCAGGGATAAGTAGGTCAGCGGTATAGAGCGAATAAAGCGAAAGGCGAAGGGCAGAATAGGTATCCCGGTACCCTACCTGAAATTATCGTAGAACCGAAGAAGGCAGAACTAAGGCGCTGGCAGGTGCTATTTGACCTTCTACAATAGGCCATCATGCCAGACTCTTTCAAATGCCTGCTGCATGCCGACAACCCAACATCGTCAGGGATAAGGAGGTCAACGGTATAGAGCGAATAAAGCAGCAGACGAAGGGCAGAATAGGTATCCCGGTACCCCACCTGAAATTCTCGTAGAACCGAAGAAGGCAGAACTAAGGCGCTGGCAATAGGCCATCATGCCAGACTCTTTCAAATGCCTGCTGCATGCCGACAAATACTGCATTTAAGGTCATCAAAATGTGCTGTGTAACTCTGTGAACTTGTTCAATTGTGTCATGTCCTACCTGTTTTGGTCCATGAACTCCTACAGTCGGCCAGCAATCAGTCTCTCCCATACCGCTATGACTCAGAATCATCATCTGGAGTATCTGGCTTGCAAATCACTGGGCCGGAAAGTATTGAACACCCTCAACATTGCGTTGAAAATCAATCAGGAGCTTCAAAGTATTTAGTGTAGCATACCCTGTCCATAGCTGGAGCTTTATTTTTCGGCAAAACTTTTATGAATTTTGCTATTTCTAGAGTCTGGATAGGCTGGATTGATCGGCAGTCTCTATATGTAGTGAATCTATCAAGCAGTTGGTATGCAAAAGCATTTGCCTGCTCCTTTTTAGTTTTAGCAAGTCCTCCTCCAACAGAGCATCGGATCGGGGATTGGAGAAATGTTTTTTTCTTGAATGACTTAGTGTAGTTCATTGTTGCTCAAAGAAATCGCTTCTCACAGTCTCTGCAAAACATTTCTTAGTTGTTTTGAAGCTCGGTTCTACAAAAAATTGGTCCTGTGTTGGAATTGCTCTACTTCTGAGGCGCCTTTTCGTTGCAAGAAGCTTCCTAAGTTCTGTATTATTCGCAATACCATAATTATGAATATTTCTAGTAAGAATATAGACCTCTCGTGAATTTAGCTCCGTTTCCAAATGAATGAAGTTCTCCAGATGTATTTGAAAGTGTCCAGCTTAGTGTCAACGGTAAATAGCCGATCCGATAGTTAGTAATAATGGAGACGATCAATGCCAGATGATCGGATTACTAGTTCTCTGTTATACTCTTATACTGGTATGGAAATCCGGTACTATATGATGCACTGCAAAATCTATGCAGTTAGGTGTATGTGTGGGCACTGAAGGCTATCTCGTTGTAGCCCCAGTAGCGAGTATTTTAAGCTCACTGGTGAATATGGCTTCAGCTAACTCCCGCACTCTTTTGGAGAATTGTACTTCGGGTATTCCAGTCACCTCTAATATAATACCTTTGTGCAGAGGCACGAAATATGTCTGTAAACTGCTTTTTTTTGCACTTAACTCTATGTCACCGAATACTGTTTTCTTAATTCCTAACAAAGTCTGTTAGTAATACTTCCCGCTCTTTTTTGGGGCATTGACTTCGGGTATTCCAGTCACCTCTAATAGAATACCTTTGTGCAGAGGCACGAAATATGTCTGTAAACTGCTTTTTTTTGCACTTAACTCTATGTCACCGAATACTGTTTTCTTAATTCCTAACAAAGTCTGTTAGTAATACTTCCCGCTCTTTTTTGGGGCATTGTACTTCGGGTATTCCAGTCACCTCTAATAGAATACCTTTGTGCAGAGGCACGAAATATGTCTGCAACTATTTTTTTTTTTTTTTTTTGTCCACTTAAATCCATGTCACCTCACCCTGTTTTCTTAATTCTTAACAAAGTCTTTTAGCAACACTTTTCAACACTCGTTGCTTAACTACATAAAAATAAATAACACTTAAGCCAAAGCCATAACATTTAGCATTAAAACCAAAAACTTTTGCACATTTTTCTTGTCATTAACGCAAAGTTCTTCTTTATTTTTTTTTTTTTTTTTTTGCTAACATTTTCGTTAAATAAATTTCAAAAGATACAAAATGGCAAAACTTTTATTTAATACAATTTAATTTAAAACCATTTTGCCACAACTACAAACCACCAAAGCCACCCAATCCACCCATCCATCCACCCACACATGCCACAACTATGAACAATCAACTTTGCACATTTAATCGTAAGCAACTTCTCGCCCCTCCTTCTTTCTCCCTTGGCATAAAGTTCGTACAATTGAAAACCAAATTTCCGATGCTCTTTCCACCACTAATTCCGTTTCCGTTTTAAAATTTTTGTGGTGTACATTTGGCGACGTCGACATTGCCAACATAAATTTTCAATTTTCATAACTAAAAAGTCGCGCGCGCGAGTTCAACAACATTCGGCAAAAAAAAAAAAAAAAAAGGAAAGAAAGAAAAAGGAAATAAAATCGAACAGCGTAGTGTAGAGGAGCAAAAGACTGCAAATGTAATGAACACAGCAGCAAATCCTACTCTATTCCCTTTGTTGTTGTGGGGTGTCCTTGATTGTTTTTAATGGAACGCACACGACGAGCAAAACTTTTGCAATACGACATTATCTATGCTGCATCTGAATCACGTTTGTCAATTACTTTGGGTAAAAAGCAGCATTTGGGGCGCTTTTTTTTTTTTTTTTTGAAATCATCATCAAGAAACGAGAAAAAGATGCCAACACTGTAGGGCAAAAAAACAAAAACAAAAACAGAATACTAAAGAACAAAGAAAAGCGAAAGTTCTTTGAATATCTATCCATCCATCTATATATATATATATATATATATATATGTTTGGTATATAACTATAAGTGAGTAGGATATTGTTGCTGATGTGAATGTTGATGACATCATTGTTTTTTTTGCTTAAGTTGCTGCTGTAAAATGTTTGCATACTTATAGGCGTTTATGTCGGGTTTTTTTGTTTTAAACTTTTTTTTTTCTTAAGTTGCTTTAATAATTACATCAGCAGATCTTGTTTGAGATTTGAAGATTAGTGAAGACATTAAAAAAGGCCTGAAAAAGCCTCTTCTTCTGTTAATGTCACCACAGAAGAAGAAAAGCAAAGAGAAAAAGCAGTAGAAAGTATGCCTTTTCTTCTTTTCATTATCGAATTATATGCCAACTTACTTACTTACTTAATTACTGGCCGTCAACCGTCTACCAGTCATGGCCACGTCTAAGGAGGCGCGCCAGCCTCCATAATCTTGTGCGCGCTGGCGCCAGTCGTTTTGAATGCCAAGTACGAAAAGATCTCTCCATATCTGCTCATTCCATCTATTGCCCGGTCGTCCTCTATGTCGGCGTCTACCAATCAAGTTTGGGCCCCCCATGTAAAGCATGCATGCTGGAGCTCTTTCATCCATTCGAATGAGGTGTCCAGCCCAGTGGAAAGGAGACTTATTCCGCGGTAGTTGCCGCAAACAGTGGGGTCTCCTTTCTTAAAGATTGGACAGAGAACACTGAAATTCCAGTCATTGGGTATGCGTTCATTGGACCACATCCTGCATAAAAGTTGGTGCATATTCCTAAACAACCAATTTTTCGCCGCCGGTGTTAAATAACTTATCTGACAGCCCATCAGCGCCTACGGCTTTATTATTTTTCAGCTTTTTAATAACTGAATCGGTATCATTTCTCTATCGGCGGAATTGTGCCTCCGAGTAGTTTGGAGAAATGACTTCTCCATAATCTCAATGATTCCTGTTCATCCGTTACCAAATTTTCATTGTCATACTTACAGAAAGTTACTTCGGGTTTAAAACCTTCAGTCAGACGCTTGACCATTTGATAGAATTTTCGAACTTCATTTCTGTCACGTAATATCTCAACATTCTCAAACTCCCGCCTTTCTTGCTACTTTTTCTTGCGTCTAAACAGGCGTTTCACCTCTCTTCGTTTCTGTCGATATCGCTCTCTAACAGCTCGCGTTGCTCTCGACTGCAGAGTTCGCTGATAAGAAGCGTTTTTCTCTGCAGTAGCATTGCGACACTTCTCGTCGTATCATCCACGTCGTTATATGCCAACTACTGAGAAGTAAATTCACCAAACTAGCAGTTGCTAGTCTTCTCGGAGGAATTGGTGTCACATTTAACTAATTAGCAACTAGAGAAACCTGAGCAAATGTGATAGTGTTAGGTCTTGGGAGTACTGTGAAAGCATCTGATCAAAAGATCTCTGAGACTGATATTAATTTCTCCGTCTGGACTTCTCTAGACTTTAACTGAAAGCATCTATTCATACAGTTTAAATGATGTTGAAACATTTTCTGCCACAACTTAGAAGACTGTCCAGCTACCAAATGATAGAGTTGCTCCTCCAACTTCTCACTGGATTAACTAAAACTAAAATGGATGACAGAAGCATCATAGCTCGTTTAAATTCAATTGCTTATAAAAGATTTTGACGACTGAATTTTTATTGTGCCGAAGAAATTTTTAGACTTGCGGGTGTTTTTAAGAGAATGAAGTCGAATGCAAGAAGTCTCGATCTATTAACGTTTCCGAAATTCTTTTGTTTATACAGACGGATCGCTCCTGACCATAATAGTTCCAATCATTATTTCTACCTATTACATAAACAATAGGCATTGTTCAACACTAATTTTTTGAAAGCACACTTTCAAGTAGTTGATGTGTATTCTTGCTTTATTTTTTAATCGATAACAAATCGATACAATTGTCGATAAAATGTGTCATGTGGCAATTTTTATCTGCATTTCCGTTGGTCCATTTACTGTGCCACCACCATGCAAGCTGTTTCACACACTGTTTCTCTTTTTATTTATTTTTTTTTTTTTTAACTATTGTTGAATATGTTGAGCTACATATCAGTAGTAGTGGAATCTATATATATATATATATATATATATATTTTGTTAAAAAATAAATAATAAAAAAAAAAAGATAAAAAAATAAACGCAAGAAATATTTCATTCTCTGGCGACGACGACTGCTGCTGCTGCTGCTGTTGCTATACAGTTTGCTTCCTTTGCTGCAAAACGCCATTTTCTTTGCATCGTTGGTCGTTCGATGTGTCTCTGGCGCCACTTCCGGTCAATATGGCGCAGCAGAGTCGCCAGCAAATATCATCATCATCTTCATCACCAACTGCCCCAGCAGCCTTCGTGCAATATAGTACGTGCATGGTTATTGTTCTTGTCGACAACGACGACGACGACCGCTTGGCGTCATTTAAATTTTTATTACGTCTGCTGGGCATTTTTTTTATTTTATTATTTTTTTTTTCTTGCTATTTCCAGTCGGCATTCATTCATGTAGTATGTACTTATAAAGAGATGAGCAGGCAATAATCAAGTAACGAGTTGTCTGAAGTTGAATCAGCAATTTGACTTAGTATGTATATGTATACATAAATGTGTAAATATGAAAGACTTGAGCATTTGTTGTTCTAGAATTAATGGGAGGAAGAAAGTGGAAGCGAAATCTTGAGTACATATTAAACATTAATATAAGGCAAGCAAGCCAAATGTTGGCATAATTTTCATAACATAAGCTCTATTCTAACTGTTTTAATCTCTCTCTCTCTTTCTCTAAAAGCTGCCTCCAACTAAGTCTGCTTAAGCACATGACTCTATTTGAGGCTTTAAAATTTAAATGCGTTTATAATTCGCATTTAGTTTATAAAAGCAAAATGTTTTAAAAATATGATTTAAATATATCTAATTAGCTTATTTAATTAAATATTATCAACTAATAAATATTAAATATTCTTTTCATTGCAGGTATGTGCTCACTCAAAACAAAAAAAACGCCTAATATGTAAGCCAAAATAAAAATGCCAACCCATCAAAATACTTTCAGCAATGTTATTCTAAGCAGTTCATTAAGTTCTTCAGATTTTCATGCAAAATTCCCTACACAACTCGTTAAAATTCTATTTTATTCTTTCATGGTTTCAGTCCTATTTATGTTCTTTTTTTTTATAGAGCAAATTGCTGTCGATTTCGTTTCGAAATTCCCGCGCGACTTTAAGCAATTCTTTTTGCTTTTCGCGGCTCATTTAACGAAGTGCAAATTCACAACATGCCAAGCACATTTCCAGGCGCAAAAACGATGGAAAAATAGTTTAAAAAAAAAAAGTAGAGAAAAAAAAAATCTAAAGTTAACTTGCAAACCGAAATTTTGATACACTACACATGACTTGCTTGGTGAACTGAATATAAATATTGGAAAAAAAAAAACAAATTTTAAGATAAGATGAGTTGTTATGGAACATGCATATTGAGTAAAGCCTTTTAAAAATTGTATACTTCATCTTCATACTTGAGCTATTGTTTGGTAATGATTTGCTAAGTTTACGCTTCAAGCCAAACATTAAACTTAAAGCAAATGAATACCAAATTTTAATAACAGCAAAAGCACATAAAGAAAACTAGTATGGATGACTATTTGTAAAATTGTTTAATTCCCATTCTACACTGCATATGTAGGGTATTAACGAAAACACTTGAAGAAGCACAAATAGCATCAAGTGAAGTTCAATAGCGCTGCTCCATGGCAAACAAACAAAAAAAAACAAAAAAATTGTTCAAAAACAAAAAAAAACATAACGAAAAAAAACTTCTTTCGAAAAGATTATTTTTCTTGCCATAAACGAAAAATCTTTTACTAGAAAAAATATGTTGGTGAAAAAAATTTAATAATGCACTGTCATAGCATAAAAAATGGAATGGAATGGAATATGGCATAGCTTGTTGGCATGTTGGCGCATGTTGCTGATGTTTTGATGATGACTCTTTTGGGGATAGGAAGCGCAATTCTGTTCAATATTTGCTGCACTTCTGTCTTCAATAAGTTGGAAAATAGCATTTCGTTTGCGTTGGCAATGGCAACTAAGCCCCAAGCAGTTAGACGCTATTTTTTTTTTTAGTTTACGCATACGATGACTTCTTACTTCTTCTTCGGAAAAAAGGAGAAAAAAAATGAAACATGCAGCGAAATTTTTTCTTATAAAAGTATCTTGCAATACTTAATTAGGCTTCTTATTTTTTAGACTTGTCCTGAGCAATAAAAATGTAGACTTGCACCCTTCAGAAGAACTTAAAAGTAATATTTGTGAGAGGCTCGAGAGCAGCTTTGCAAGGAAAGCAAAAGAAGTCTATACTTACCAACTATCAAGCTCAAAATGAATGCATCAATAGCTTTTTTTATTTTTGATGTTTGAGAATAAAAGAGAATCAGTGGGTGATAAATTAGATCTATGCAGCGAATTACACATCAATTCGAGATTTTGAGTGCTCAAAAGTTCTCTTCTTTAAGCGTTGTCTGAGAGCTTGCGTTGGTTGGTTTCGCGAATTTCTCCGAAGATTTCATGCAAACAAATGGTCGAGTACCATTCAGCATTGACTGTTCTACGTTACTCAATCGGAACAGTGGCCACATGATCCATTCGGCCGAAGAAATAGGCGACCGACCATTTGATTAGCAGTGCTTTGTGCGCGAACAACCTTTGTTGGATTTGTCTCATTTAAGAACACCCACAAGGTCGATTGCTGTTTTGTTTCCGCTCATACGTATATATCCATGATTCGTCACCTGTGAAGATTTTGTAAACGTCTTGAAATTTCCATTTTGTGGCCAAATTGATTTTTCAAAATATTCAAAATATTTAAAATATTCTAAATAATCAAAATATTACAAATATACCAAATATTCTAAATATTCTAAATATTCTAAATATTTAAAATATTCAAATATTTTAAATATTCTAAATATTCTAAATAATCAAAATATTCCAAACATACCAAATATTCTAAATATTCTAAACATTCTAAATATTAAAAATATTCAAAATATTCAAATATTTTAAATATTCTAAATAATCAAAATATTCCAAATATACCAAATATTCTAAATATTCTAAACATTCTAAATATTAAAAATATTTAAAATATTCAAAATATTCAAATATTTTAAATATTCTAAATATTAAAAATAATCAAAATATACCAAATATTCTAAATATTCTAAATATTAAAAATATTTAAAATATTTAAAATATTAAAAATATTTAAAATATTTAAAATATTCAAAATATTCAAAATATTCAAAATATTCAAAATATTCAAATTATTCAAAATATTCTAAATATTCTGATGAAATATAATGTTTATATACTTCCGGCTTATACGCATATATACATGATTCGTTACTTTTGACGATCGTCTTTTTTCCGCATTTCTTTGCAATAACCTACACGAGCGATTGTCAAATTATGCGGAATCCAACGCAAACACACCTTTTTTACGTGTTGGAACTAATGCGATACCTCAACTTCACGGTATGTCACATGACAATCTCGTATTATCAGCATCGATGTTTTGTGGCACAACAAACGATTTCGGGATCAACCTTCACGCTGAGCGAACTACAGTGGAGCGATGCACTGTGCTTGTTGATGGTGCTTCATTGCCATACAAATAAACTTAGTTCATCGACACACTCTTGTTCAGATAATCCACGTCGAAAGTTGTGAAAAAAAACCCAACGAAAAGCATTTCTTGAAATTTCCATTTTATAGCCAAATTGATTTCTTCAACACAATTAACGTTGTGAGTGCGTTCATACTAAAAAATGTCAAACTTTATTTTAGTATTGCCAGAAATTAACTATTGACATTTGTTCCGAAATATAATTAGTGTCACTCATAGATAAAATGCTTTGCTACTAAAAAATTCTTATAAGCTTTGTTAAAACTATTTGTGAATTATAAACGACTTTAAGTGGAAAACAATTTAAACATTTTTCGTGTAATTCTTAGAAAACTCTGAGCACAAATAAAAAAAACACTACGAATTTTGCTTTATCTGAAGTGCTTTTAAGATATAAAAATAAGCTGCACATAAAACACTAAAATATGCCAATAAAGTATTTATTTATTTTCGCTTAGCATACAGCATCACAAGCTTAAAATATATTTAAAATAAATACATAAAAAAAAAATACTTTTCTATTTAATATGCAAACTTATCGTCCTCTATACGAACCGAGAAAAATGGCTTCTCTTTGAAAGCCGGAAAAAATGCACTCAGTTTTTATTTACAAGTAATATTATTTCGCTCCATTTATTTGTAATTTTATTTCGAAATATTTTGCATATTTTTTCGAGTTTCCTTTTTTTGCATACACTTAAATATTGCATGCATCAGTTCAGTGCTCAGTTGACTATAAATATTTAATATGCATTTATAGCCAATCGATTGCAATGCAATAAATGCATTAAAAAATACCATAGACATATGTATTTTTCAAAAGCGCACACATTGTTAACCGCATTTTCCACTTAAATACGCATTCGATAAAACCAAAAAGCGTCGGTTGGAAAAAAAATTGGCAAAAATATATAAATTACAAAATATATTCATATAGAATATGCCCGCATATATATGCATATGCATATTCTTAGTTAAAAATAAGCTTTACAAAGTACGCGTGAAAGGCAACACGAAAACAAAAAAAAAGAGAAAATGTTCCGCTTAAATTGAATGAAATTTCAAACCACAAACAATATGCATTTAAAAGGCTTTTTTTTTTTTTTTAAGTAAGAAAAAGTCGAATATCGAATATAAATAACAGACAAGATTGTTGCACTGCCATACCAACCAGACACCGAACCAACCAATTTCCAACGACCTCATACATTTTACGCCCACTTAGCACACATGTGCTGCCATGCCCACATTTTGCAATCGAAGCGCAAATAGACTTTTTCAATGCACTTGACACATGCAGTTTTTATTATATTTTGTACATTTAGATTTGTTACACAACACGGAACGGAGAGTGAAGTGTGGGTGCCAGTGCTGGGCAGAGTTTTCCGGATGTTTTCCTAGAGCTTTAGAATAGTTGAAATTTGTTTTTGTTTTTCATTTTATTTTTTCTGGCATTTTTTATTTGTTCTTTTATTTTTTATGCCACTCAAGCTTTGTTTGCGAATAACAAAATATTTTTCCAATGCTAGGTGTAAAAATCATACAATTTAATACAATATTTTGGTATTGGTTTGTAGCACTCGTGCTTTTGTATTTATTTCGAATATTTTATTTATGGCGAAAATGCGAAACGTATGCTTTTTTTCGATAACACTTAGTGCACGCTATATGCACTAAATCGAGGCTTATAATCCAAGTTTAAAGCAAGTTTTTAAACTCTATCGAAAAACTAGACATTAGCAAATGTCTTAGCGATAGTTTTGTTTGACAAAACATTCACGAAAAAAATCATTAGCGATATTTTTTCGAACTTTTGCTTAACTTAATTTGTTCAATTATTATTCATGGATTTTCAAAAAAGGGAATTCAAACAAAAGCCATATCTGTGTATTTTAAGAGAAATTTCAACCCAACTTGGCAGAAAATGAGAGTTCTGTAGAGTCAAAAATTTTTACTAATAAATTAAAGCATGCAGAGTCTTCTATGATTACTTTGAATAATCGCTGGACTATGTCAAGCTCATAGCGGTTCATACGGGAACCAAACTTATGGCCAACTCTAAAAGCACCAAAAATCCTGAGAAGAATCTTCGTATCAAAGTCTTCCAACGCCGTTTCGGCTGACTCAATTACGATCCATGCCTCTGCGCCATACAGTAGTGTCTTATAGATCTTGATTTTTATCTTTCGAGAAAGAGCTTTATTTCTCATTTACTTGCTCAGCCCAAAAAATCATCTGTTTGCAAGCGTGATTCTTCACCTGATCTCCAGGCAGACGTTGTTGTTGCTGGTTGTCTCGGATCCAAGAAAGACGAAGCTTTCTACAACACTGAAGTGGAAATTTTCAATCGGAGTGCGAGAAGACATCAAGTATTTCGTCTTGTCCTCATTCACCGCTCATTCACCCTTGAGCCGAGACTGTTTTTCAATCTCTGAGAACGTCTTGCTGACTCGCCGTTCCTGCGTAAGCGAGCAGCATCACTTCCTTTTGGAAGATTGAGCTCGACATACTCTGTATATATGGGGATTGGCGTAGGATGTATTCCATCAGAAGATTGAAAAAATCGCACGACAGAGCATCGACCTGCCTGAAACCTCTCTTGGTATCAAAGGGGGCGAAGAGGTTTTTCCCACCTTGACAACAAAGACGGACAATCTTTGCCGGTATACCTAGTGCAGACAGGGCGTCGAAAAACTTCGATTGTATCGGTCGGCAAATAAGTGGTGTGTGTCCTCACGGGTCTTTTCCAAGATTTGGCGTAATGTGAATATTTGGTCTGAAGCCATACTGATATAGTCCTATCCATATATGGCTTCAGCCTATTATCCAATGGAAAGAAGACTTATTTCGCGGTAATTGACGCAAACAGCGGGGTCTCCTTTCTTAAAGATAGAACAGAGAACACTGAGATTCTAGTCATTGGGTATACGTTTATCGGACCACATCTTGCATAAAAGTTGGTGCATACTCCTGAACAACTCTACGCCACCGGTCTTGAATGACTTAGCCTCCCGCTTTTTAGGTTTTTCATAAACGGATCAATTAGTGGTGGTTCCGGTGCTTTATTTTCTTTATCGCCTCCAAGTAGGTTAAAAAAATTACTTCTTCATAATCTCAGCGCATCTGCAAGCAGACATCCATCTTCGTCATAACAGAAAGTTACTCTGAGTTTAAAACTGTCAGTCAGACGCTTGAGCGTTTGATAAAATTTTCGAGCCGCACAAGATCCTTAAAGTCACGCCTTTCTTCCACCTTTGTCTTGCGTCTGAAAAGGCTTTTCTCCTCCATTTTTCTTGTGATATCTCTCTGTAATAGCTAGTGTTGCTCCAAACTCATTTCAACCGTGTGTCTCTCATTTTTTCCAGTCGCGCTTATTTCACTCGCTTCCCTTTATATATGAACAAAAATTGCAACAATCTGTGACAAATATTGTGACAATACTCAATGTGGATACTAAATTTTCGAAATCCAAATTATTAGTCAGTTTTTACACAAAAATCCAAAGCCAGTCCAATTTTGCATTAAAAACCATTAAATGTACCCAAGTAACTCGGGAACTAAACTATGTATGACTCTAATTGAAAAGAAATTTTGTAGGACTATAAGTAAAGTTAATATTTCTTTGCTATTTGAAATTATTTAGTGAATTCCACTAATAAAAACCAACCCAAACAATAAATGTACTCAAGTAACTCAGGAATTATGCTCTTCATGACTTTAATTGAAAAGAAATTATGTAAGAGCACAAGTAAAGCTAATATTTCTTTGCTGTTACACATTTTTTAGCCAACACAAATGATATAAACCTACCCAAACAATAAATGTACCCAAGTAACTCTGGAACTATACTATGTATGACTCTAATTGCAAAGAAATTTTGTAAGAGTACACTTAAATCTAATACTTCTTTGCTGTTATACATTTTTTATCCAACACAAATGATATAAATTCACCTAACAAATAAATGTACCCAAGTAACTCTGGAACTATACTTTGTATGACTCTAATGGAAAAGATATTTTGTAGAACTATAAGTAAAGTTAATATTTCTTTGCTATTTGAAATTATTTTTTCAATTCCAATAATAAGAACCAACCGAAACAATAAATATACCCAAGTAACTCAGGAATTATGCTCTGCATGACTTTAATTGAAAAGAAATTATGTACGAGCACAAGTAAAACTAATATTTCTTTGCTGTTACACATTTTTTAGCCAACACAAATGATATAAACCTACCCAAACAATAAATGTACCCAAGTAACTCTGGAACTATACTATTTATGACAATAATTGAAAAGAAATTTTGTAAGAGCACAAGTAAAGCTAATAATTCTTTGCCATTTGACATTTTTTAACCAGCTCAAGCAATTTTATAGCGCAACGAAAAGTGGTTACACTCTACACATATTTCTTAAAAAAAAAAAAACACATTAAACTAAGAGAAAAAAATATATATGAATCTCATGCCAAAACAATTTCAATTGCGGCACAGTGTGAATACTTTTTACTGACATGAAAAATGTGCAATATCTGGAAAAAATAATATATACCAATAAAAAAAAGAGGAATGGTATGAAATAAAAACACATTTATCAATGCAAAAGTATTGAAAACAAAAATATATGCAGTAAAAAGTAAAAAAAAACAGACAACACTAAAAAAATAATGGCACAACATCAAAAATCAGCTGACAATAACTGAAATAAATTGTATTTTAAAAATGCAACACTTACAGATTAGCGTGGAATTTAGTTTGCACTAAAATTTAATTGAATTTGTAGCAATTTGTGGTACTAACTTAAATTACGCGGGTCACCATGCATATGCATATACTTCAGGTATTAACTTAACTTACGCGGGTCACCATACACATATATGGAAAATGAAATCAAATTCCGAATTAACTGCTACTTGGTGCCGTAAGTCTATAGATTTAGATTTTACACTTCATTGAAAGTACATATATACACAAGAAACGCATACAAAATCATGAGCATGTGACAGAAGAAAAAAGATACTTTATATGACGCCATACTCACAACGGACAAAAAACGTCATACCTATATGCAAATTACTATTGCTGGTTGCACTTTACATACTACGAGGCTATTGAAAGACTTTCAAACAGTTTGAGTGAGTCTGTGTGTGTGTGTGTGTGTATTTAAAATATATTTGCATTGAGCAATTGAGTGTTGGAAAGTATAGGAAAAAAAAAAGGAGGAAGAAAAAAAATGTGCTGCAAATTGCAAGAACTACTTGAGCGAGTGCGCTCAATAGAGAACGCTAACAACACAAATACAAACGTTGAAGCGTAAGGGGAAGTGTGCGGAAATTTACATGTAATGGTGTGCTTTCATGTTGAAGTGACTGACTGACTGACTGGCTGACAGTTGCGATTATTGAGAGCGAGTGTGTGAACTAGCGCAGTTTAGATAAGAAACTCACAGTGAAAGTTCACAATCAGTGTTCAGGGAGCGAGTACGAGTACGAGTATATGCATAAAAGTCTGTCAATAACTATATCGAGAGGGCGTTAATAAGTAGCTGTTAAAAGGGTCACCAATATAAATTACTATGTGAGGGGGAGGGGGATATGAACAATGTATTGCTGATGTGTCTAACTGATTTGAACGTGTTCAAGTACAGCTTTTTTTTTCAATTTTTAAAATAACTAAAAAAGTTAATGTTTTAGAGCGTATGGAGAAAGGATATACTAGCAGGAAAAGCTGCATTTAAATAACTAAAGTAGAATTTAAAAATGCTTAAAACAATAGGAAAAAGGCGCTGCCAACTTGATTAAAATTAATAACATGGAAGACATTGACATGGAAGAAATTAACTTGGAACACATAAACATAGAACACTATAACATAGAACGGAACACATTAACATAGAACTTATGAACATGGAGAACATTAATATGAAACACCATAACATGAAATACCATACATTGAAAACATTAACATGGAAGCTATTAACATGGAACACATTAACATGAAACATTTTAATATGGAACAATCTAACATAGAACACCATACTTAAATGGCCGTCAACTGGCTACAGGTCATGGCCGCGTCTGGGAGTGTGCGAAAGCCTCTATAGTCTTGCGCGCGCTGGCGACAGTCGATTTGAATGCCAAGTACGGAGAGATATCTCCATACCTGGTCATTCCTGGACTATGTCAACCTCATCGAATAGCACGTACAGGTTGCAGTTCAAACGGAAAATCCGGCGAAGAATCTTCCTCTCGAAGACTTTTAACGCTGTCTCATCCGACTCAATCAATAGAACCAGGAGTATCAGCGTCTTATAGATCTTTATTTTCGTCTGTCGAGAGAGGGCTTTATTTCTCATTTGCTTGCTTAGCCCAAAAAAGCATATGTTTGCAAGCATGTTTCTTCGCCTGATCTCCAGGCTGACGTTCTTGTTGCTGGTTATTTCTGTTCCAAGATAGACGAAGTTTTCTACAACACTGAAGTTGAAATTCTCCATCGTCACTGACCGTCCAAGACGCATTGACGGAGTGCGAGAAGACACCAAGTACTTCGTCTTTTCTTCATTCACCGCTAGACCCATGAGCCGAGACTGTTTTTCAATCTCCGAGAACGCCTTGCTGACTCGCCGTTCCTGCGTACCGATGATATCGATGTCATCGGCGTAAGCGAGCAGTATCACTTCCTTTTGGAAGATCGAGCCCGACATACTCTGTATGTAGGATCAGAAGATTGAAAAAATCGCACGACAGAGCTTCGTTCCATAACATGGAGCACATTAGCATGGAACAAATTTAGATCATTCAAAACAAAGCTGCTCTACTTGTTTCTGTCGTACTTTACTAATAACAATTTTTATTGTTTCTCAAAATTTGCTCCATGAAAATTTATGCAAACCAATTTTCGAAGCACTTTTTTCACTCTTATTAAGGCATCTCCAGAACATGGCTTGTGAATGCATCAACAGCTTCTTTGGGCGTAGAAAAACGTTCACCACGCAGTTTATTTTTGATGTTTTGATAAATCTGGGTTGTACGGTGGATGAGCCATCAATTCGATATTTGGAGTGTTCAAAAATTCTCTTGTGTTAGCCGATGTATGGAGGATGATTCGTCTTCGGCGATTGATTTCGCGAATTACTTCAAAGACTTCAGTCAAATTAAACGTCCTACGTTGCTCAATCGGAACAGTGGCCACATTATCCATTCGGCCGAAGAACAGGCGACCGACCATTTGCTTCGCAGTGCTTCGTGCATGTATAATTTTTGTTGGATTTGTCTCGTTTTGGAACAACCACACGGTTGATTGCGGTTTTGTTTCCGCTCATACGCATATATCCACGATTCGTCACCTGTGAAGATCTTATAAACGTCTTGAAATCTTGAAAATTCCATTTTGTGGACAAATTGATTTTTCAAAATATTCTAAATATTCTAAATACTCTAAATATTCTAAATATTCAAAATATTTAAAATATTCTAAATATTCTAAATAATCAAAATATTCAAAACATTCAAAATATTCTAAATATTCTAAATATTCTAAATAATCAAAATATTCCAAATATACCAAATATTCGAAATATTCTAAATATTCTAAATATTCTAAATATTCTAAATATTAAAAATATTAAAAATATTAAAAATATTTAAAATATTTAAAATATTTAAAATATTTAAATATTTAAAATATTTAATATATTCAAAATATTAAAAATATTCAAAATATTCAAATTATTCAAAATATTTTAAATATTCTAAATATTCTGATGAAATATAATGTTTATATACTTCCGGCTTATACGCATAAATACATGATTCGTTACTTTTGACGATCGTCTTTTTTCCGCATTTCTTTGCATTAATCTACACGAGCGATTATCAATAAACCTTTTTTACGTGATGAAACTAATGTTTTGGGATGCCTCAATTTCACGGTATGTCACATGACGATCCCGTACCATTAGATTCGATGTTTTGTGGCACAACAAACGATTTTGGGATCAACCTTCATGTAATTCGTCGTTGAGCGAACGACAGTGGAGCGATGTACTATGCTTGTTGATGGTGCTTCATCGATGATGAGTTGATGAGTTCATCGACAAACTCTTGTAGTGATAATCCACGTCGAAAGTTCCCTTGAAATTTCCATTTTATGGCCAAATTGATTTCTTCAACTCATGCTAAAAAATGTCAAACTTTATTTTAGTATTGCCAGATTTTTCCTATTGACATTAGTGTTGCCACTTCCCGAAATATATAAACAGTGTCCCTCATCAACTCAAAATTTGTCAATCGTTTCTTAATAGCTATAAAATAAATACAATTTGTGGCATTTCAAACTTAAACAATTTAAAATTCAAGCGTGACAGTTGAAAGACCTTTTATAGACTCGTACAGTAGTTGATACTATACAATGTTGTATTTATGCATTTTTTGTCGCTTTATATAGTAATTTTTTTTTTATTTTTAAATAGTATATATAGAGTCACATAAATCCTGCAGAAAATTCTACAGAGAATATAACAGTGCAGCATCACTGCACAGTGTGCACACTACTCACTGCTTGCACTGTACACCTTTTGCGTAACGGAAGTTCCAACTTCCGTTTTCCTGTGCAGCGTTGCATTCGTAAATCGTTCGCGCGCATAACGGTAAATGCATGCGACAACGACATCTGGCGACAGATAAAATAATAATGGCAATAATGAACGACTGAGAACGACGACGACGATGTTGATGATGATGATGATGATGATGAGGAGAACGATTACAAAAGTGTTAATAACAACACGAAGCATGAATGCGTGCGAAATTATGCGGGCGCAATGAACACATATAAAGGATTGAGAACTCATATAGCGTATATTGAAGACACACACACACACACATGCACATGCACATAATATGTAAGCAGGTCGTCGAAAGCAGCACAGCACAGCACTTTAAATCCATACAACACACAGCAACAGCCCGAATGATGACATGTGTCGCATGAAATACGAAAGATAGACAGACAGACGGACAGACGGACAGGCCAAAACGAGTATGTTTCAAGTTTCTTATCGTATACCCTCTAAGGGCGAAATACAATATTCTTTTATGTGCAAAGTGTCTTCTTTTTATATATTTTGTAGCGTATTCAGTAAACCCGCTCCAAGTTTCTGCTACTTCAGGCGACATACTTAAATGCACTCCACTGATTTCGAGTTATTTCATTGAGTATAAAGCGTGGCAGGCTGCATAAGAGAAAGATTGTGTCTGTGTGGTCCAGTTTGTCATGCTTTATAGTAGTTATAAAATAATTATGCTGCTTTTGCATATTTAGGTGTACTCTAAAGCTTTGCTTTGAGTGCAAAACATAAAATTAAAAAAAAAAAAAAAAACAAACGAAAAATTCTAACTTCAACACAAACAAGTTTGTCTTAGTTTCAGTTTTATATCGTTCCATGCCAAGCCAACTTTCTTGCAAGCAAGCTATAGAATGTGGAGCATATTATACATTAGTGACACACTACACAGATATGTTCCAATTAAGTATTTATGCTGTACACAAAAATTCAGGCACAACATTTGCGCTCTATGAAAATTTTCTGTATTACACAAATAATGCAAGACTTCATTAAACCTGAATGCAATAGCTTTGGCCTGTCATGTTATATTTTGCTGAGTTCGGTTAGTAGTATCAAATGAATTCGAAATCTTTTTTAATTAAAATTTTGTATATTTTTGTAAAGTTTATTTAAAAAAAAATTATTAATGCTGTATCTTAAGCTATGGAAAGTCATTTATTGAGAAAAATGTATGATGCTATTGCTGAGTTCGTATAGTTAGACTGGTTGCTACTTAAGCTAAATTGTGACTTAAATAGTCTTGAGAACATTTCTATACAAATATTATTTATTTTAGTGCAATACATTGAGCCATTGCTGAGTTCGTATAGTTAGTCTGGTTGCTACTAAAGCTAAATTGTGACTTAAATAGTCTTGAGAACATTTCTATACAAATATTATTTATTTTAGTGCAATACATTGAGCCATTGCTGAGTTCGTATAGTTAGTCTGGTTGCTACTAAAGCTAAATTGTGACTTAAATAGTCTTGAGAACATTTCTATACAAATATTATTTATTTTGGAGCAATACATTGAGCCATTGCTGAGTTCGTATAGTTAGTCTGATTGCTACTAAAGCTAAATTGTGACTTAAATAGTCTTGAGTACATTTCTATACAAATATAATTTATTTTGGAGCAATACATTGAGCCATTGCTGAGTTCGTATAGTTAGTCTGATTGCTACTAAAGCTAAATTGTGACTTAAATAGTCTTGAGTACATTTCTATACAAATATTATTTATTTTGGAGCAATACATTGAGCCATTGCTGAGTTCGCATAGTTAGTCTGGTTGCTACTAAAGCTAAATTGTGACTTAAATAGTCTTGAGTACATTTCTATACAAATATTATTTATTTTGGAGCAATACATTGAGCCATTGCTGAGTTCGTATAGTTAGACTGGTTGCTACTAAAGCTAAATTGTGACTTAAATAGTCTTGAGTACATTTCTATACAAATATTTTTTTTTTTTGGAGCAATACATTGAGCCATTGCTGAGTTCGTATAGTTAGACTGGTTGCTACTAAAGCTAAATTGTGACTTAAATAGTCTTGAGTACATTTCTATACAAATATTATTTATTTTGGAGCAATACATTGAGCCATTGCTGAGTTCGTATAGTTAGTCTGATTGCTACTAAAGCTAAATTGTGACTTAAATAGTCTTGAGTACATTTCTATACAAATATAATTTATTTTGGAGCAATACATTGAGCCATTGCTGAGTTCGTATAGTTAGTCTGATTGCTACTAAAGCTAAATTGTGACTTAAATAGTCTTGAGTACATTTCTATACAAATATAATTTATTTTGGAGCAATACATTGAGCCATTGCTGAGTTCGTATAGTTAGTCTGATTGCTACTAAAGCTAAATTGTGACTTAAATAGTCTTGAGTACTTTTCTATACAAATATTATTTATTTTGGAGCAATACATTGAGCCATTGCTGAGTTCGTATAGTTAGTCTGATTGCTACTAAAGCTAAATTGTGACTTAAATAGTCTTGAGTACTTTTCTATACAAATATAATTTATTTTGGAGCAATACATTGAGCCATTGCTGAGTTCGTATAGTTAGTCTGATTGCTACTAAAGCTAAATTGTGACTTAAATAGTCTTGAGTACATTTCTATACAAATATTATTTATTTTGGAGCAATACATTGAGCCATTGCTGAGTTCGTATAGTTAGTCTGATTGCTACTAAAGCTAAATTGTGACTTAAATAGTCTTGAGTACATTTCTATACAAATATAATTTATTTTGGAGCAATACATTGAGCCATTGCTGAGTTCGTATAGTTAGTCTGATTGCTACTAAAGCTAAATTGTGACTTAAATAGTCTTGAGTACATTTCTATACAAATATTATTTATTTTGGAGCAATACATTGAGCCATTGCTGAGTTCGCATAGTTAGTCTGGTTGCTACTAAAGCTAAATTGTGACTTAAATAGTCTTGAGTACATTTCTATACAAATATTATTTATTTTAGTGCAATACATTGAGCCATTGCTGAGTTCGTACAGTTAGACTGGTTGCTACTAAAGCTAAATTGTGACTTAAATAGTCTTGAGTACATTTCTATACAAATATTATTTATTTTGGAGCAATACATTGAGCCATTGCTGAGTTCGCATAGTTAGTCTGGTTGCTACTAAAGCTAAATTGTGACTTAAATAGTCTTGAGTACATTTCTATACAAATATTATTTATTTTAGTGCAATACATTGAGCCATTGCTGAGTTCGTATAGTTAGACTGGTTGCTACTAAAGCTAAATTGTGACTTAAATAGTCTTGAGTACATTTCTATACAAATATTATTTATTTTAGTGCAATACATTGAGCCATTGCTGAGTTCGTACAGTTAGACTGGTTGCTACTAAAGCTAAATTGTGACTTAAATAGTCTTGAGTACATTTCTATACAAATATTATTTATTTTGGAGCAATACATTGAGCCATTGCTGAGTTCGCATAGTTAGTCTGGTTGCTACTAAAGCTAAATTGTGACTTAAATAGTCTTGAGTACATTTCTATACAAATATTATTTATTTTGGAGCAATACATTGAGCCATTGCTGAGTTCGCATAGTTAGTCTGGTTGCTACTAAAGCTAAATTGTGACTTAAATAGTCTTGAGTACATTTCTATACAAATATTATTTATTTTAGTGCAATACATTGAGCCATTGCTGAGTTCGTATAGTTAGACTGGTTGCTACTAAAGCTAAATTGTGACTTAAATAGTCTTGAGTACATTTCTATACAAATATTATTTATTTTAGTGCAATACATTGAGCCATTGCTGAGTTCGTACAGTTAGACTGGTTGCTACTAAAGCTAAATTGTGACTTAAATAGTCTTGAGTACATTTCTATACAAATATTATTTATTTTGGAGCAATACATTGAGCCATTGCTGAGTTCGCATAGTTAGTCTGGTTGCTACTAAAGCTAAATTGTGACTTAAATAGTCTTGAGTACATTTCTATACAAATATTATTTATTTTGGAGCAATACATTGAGCCATTGCTGAGTTCGCATAGTTAGTCTGGTTGCTACTAAAGCTAAATTGTGACTTAAATAGTCTTGAGTACATTTCTATACAAATATTATTTATTTTAGTGCAATACATTGAGCCATTGCTGAGTTCGCATAGTTAGTCTGGTTGCTACTAAAGCTAAATTGTGACTTAAATAGTCTTGAGTACATTTCTATACAAATATTATTTATTTTAGTGCAATACATTGAGCCATTGCTGAGTTCGTATAGTTAGACTGGTTGCTACTAAAGCTAAATTGTGACTTAAATAGTCTTGAGTACATTTCTATACAAATATTATTTATTTTAGTGCAATACATTGAGCCATTGCTGAGTTCGTACAGTTAGACTGGTTGCTACTAAAGCTAAATTGTGACTTAAATAGTCTTGAGTACATTTCTATACAAATATTATTTATTTTGGAGCAATACATTGAGCCATTGCTGAGTTCGCATAGTTAGTCTGGTTGCTACTAAAGCTAAATTGTGACTTAAATAGTCTTGAGTACATTTCTATACAAATATTATTTATTTTGGAGCAATACATTGAGCCATTGCTGAGTTCGCATAGTTAGTCTGGTTGCTACTAAAGCTAAATTGTGACTTAAATAGTCTTGAGTACATTTCTATACAAATATTATTTATTTTGGAGCAATACATTGAGCCATTGCTGAGTTCGTATAGTTAGACTGGTTGCTACTAAAGCTAAATTGTGACTTAAATAGTCTTGAGTACATTTCTATACAAATATTATTTATTTTAGTGCAATACATTGAGCCATTGCTGAGTTCGTACAGTTAGACTGGTTGCTACTAAAGCTAAATTGTGACTTAAATAGTCTTGAGTACATTTCTATACAAATATTATTTATTTTGGAGCAATACATTGAGCCATTGCTGAGTTCGCATAGTTAGTCTGGTTGCTACTAAAGCTAAATTGTGACTTAAATAGTCTTGAGTACATTTCTATACAAATATTATTTATTTTGGAGCAATACATTGAGCCATTGCTGAGTTCGCATAGTTAGTCTGGTTGCTACTAAAGCTAAATTGTGACTTAAATAGTCTTGAGTACATTTCTATACAAATATTATTTATTTTGGAGCAATACATTGAGCCATTGCTGAGTTCGTATGGTTAGACTGGTTGCTACTAAAGCTAAATTGTGACTTAAATAGTCTTGAGTACATTTCTATACAAATATTATTTATTTTAGTGCAATACATTGAGCCATTGCTGAGTTCGTATAGAAGATAGGCAGTTTTATGGTTGAAGAGATTTCTGTGTTATTTTCACAAATATTAAGATCTCTCGCTTATAAAAAAACAATTCCAGAAATCTCGAAGAGAACTAACAATTACCTGTGTCTAGTCTAGCTAGAGACTAGATTTATTATTTTTCCTGTTGGCGAAGTCCACCGGATGCATTTTTTGGAGTCGTTTCGACATGATAACTGCGCTCTTTCTGTGTCACTTAAGACGCCTAGCTAACTGGTTGGAGTTGTTTCTCAGGCGCTCCGTATAATCCAATTACGTACCCATTTTTGGGTAATTTTAGGTGCTTTTGTATGGTGCGAAGTAACTTTGTATGGAGTACTCTTATTTTATTTAGATGACTTTTCGATGCAGCTGTATCTTCGGCAAATGTGGCTAATGTTAGATCTTGTAGGACATCCATTGGTATTGAAGATCCACACGAAGCACGTGTCGTGTATGACTTGCATGACTTTATCACTCGTCTCTATTCCAGCCACCACAACAGAAAAGATTCTGTCCCACAGAATAGTTCCGTTCTACTAAATACAATTGGGGCGGCAAACGACTTTTGAATTTATACATGAAGCCACGTACTCCTTTGCCTCAAAAGCTTCTAGAATGAAATGGACCACTCTATTTAATAGCTCTGAAATTCCATGGGCTTTCTGAAATCAAAACTAAAAAGTTGATAAAAATTTTTTAACAATTTCAGACCTTTCTGGAACAGCTTGAATAACACAGAAAGTAAGCTGATGGCTCTGTATGCTTCCATTGCTGACGGGATTCTTTTTTCTGATTTATGGAACATACAGATTTAAACCTTTTTACACTTCCTTGGTATGTGAACCAGCGAAAGTATTGCTTTGGCTGGTATGACTTTTAGCGAAAAGTTATACATCCCATCTTGGCCTGGCGTCTTCCTGGTCCTCGACTGTAATGGGTGCAACGAGGAGGTTTCTTTTTCAAATTTCGTTCAAATTTTGAGCAAATGGTTCAGCACGTTCTAGCGAAGTTGTGGCTTGTCTGTCTATATCCAATGGAAGCCACGTGAAATTTGTAGATCTTCGACTAGAGTAGGAGGGAGAAGCACTGAGTTTGCTTTGTTGAGGAAAAGTTTGTTTGCAGCTTCAATATGTTCAGCTTGCAGAATCTCCATATTCAAATTTAACGCTTCTTCCAATTCACTTTGGCGCCTTAAACTGTGGGAAGTTGTCTACGTCTACCAATAAGTGGAGATTGTCAGAGCATAATTGATACTTCAAGCTTCGTCAGATCTTAGTTCATATAGATAAAAAAAAAAATCTGTGAAAAAAATGATGTATTTCAAAGTTTATATATGTACAGCCATAATCTCTCTAGTCTGCTGGTCCGTTTTACGACTAAACAAATTCTGCTAATTTTTTATTAAATACAAGTACAATCGATTACTCCGACTTTCTACTGAATCTAAAAAAAAAAATAAAAGTCCTAAATGCAATTGCTTTGCTTGAACATTTACTAAATAAAATTCAAACCACTCATGGCTGAGTACGTATAGCTGCTAGTTTGGTTACTAACAATGCGACGTACACATGTCACTTGATTTTATTAATGCTGACTACAAGAGCTATCAACTGTCATTTATTTTGAAAGGATACAAGCAGCATCTGCTGAGTTCCGATAGGACATTTAATGAAATTTCTGTTGTTAATCAAGCTATAAATCAATATGAATTTTTGCTTTTAGTAACTGCTCTGCTTTGCATTAAATTTTATGTGTCAAATGCTGCTGTGTAGCTTGTATGCCTGCAACAAACGCAGACAGAACACCAAGTGTCCTGTCGGTCGGTCGGTCGGTCGGTCGGTGTTGCATATAAGTAAAAACCACAAAAACAACAACAAGAACAACAGCAAGAACAAAATCAAAAGCAACAGCTGCTAACAAGCAAAGTGTTGCAACCGGAGAAATAGATTTAAGAAAAAAAAAAAAAGAAAGAAAATCCTGTCGCTACTAAATACTGCTGCACATATGAAGTTTTTTGTCCTTTCGGCAACCTTTTATTTTATTTTACAAGCAAACGTAGGGTGTTTCAGCAAACAGTGGGTGTCAAATATTTAATTAAATTCCCACAAAAATCTCGTTTAGCAGCAAAGTTGCTTTGCAATGAAACTAAAATACGAGAGTCTCTAGAAACATACAAGAAATGTTTCCGACAGACAACTGAGAAACTTCAAAAAAAAAAAAAAGGAGAAAAAAAAAGACAGCTTGGAGAATTTATAGCAAATTTATGGGTGAAAGCAAACAAGCAACCGAATTATTATTGCATTTAAATTTTATATGTATATGCCATACTGCGGTACAGACTGACAGACCGACAGACAGACAGCTGTATTTAAATAGTTTTAACGCCCTCTTGCGGCATGAAATGTATATAAAAACAAAAAAAAAAAAAACAAATATATATGTCACTTGAACTTAAAAACGACCAAAAGTATTTTCATTGCTAAATGTAAGCCATAAATCACTTAGCAAAATGTGTCAGTGTGTGTGTGTGTGTGTGTGGAAGAGTAAGACAGGATCTGTACAAGTTGCTATGGCAAGATTCCTTTTTTGTGGCATAAAGTAAAACGCTTTGGTGCAAAAAGCTGCTTTATGTCATACAAAGAATAAACGAGTTAAAATCAAAAAAAAAAACAAAAAAAAAAAAACCTTTGCGGCAAAGATTGGAACAATTTGAAGCATGAAGATTATACAAGAAGAAGCTTTGTAGCTTTTGTAGAAAATAATAAAGAAAAAAGAAATTAAAATGTGTTAACTTTCTGTCATGGAAACGTTTAAAAATAAAACACAAAGAAGAATGTTAAAAAATTATCACTTGTGAGTGTTAATGCGAGCGTGTAACATTTATTATTTGCTCAAAGCCATACAGGCTTCATTCTTTCTTGGGACCACCTGCCGCTTGGCAGCTGTCTTTAATACCGCTCCAGTAGCCGCCATATTTAGAATAAACATTTTAGCTGAATCTTGAAATACTCATTGCAGATGATAATTCTTAATAAAGTTCACTCTGCTGTCTCACAATAATACATCACGATGCGTAAAATAAGGCTGATCAAGAGAAGGCTTAGAAGGCAATACTGTTGCATCCGGAATCTCAATGTGGATAGAGTCTACCGTGAAAAAACTTCTAGTAATAAATAAGCAATGCGAAACTGATTCAACTCGGATCACTCGACGTAACGTTCTCTATGGAAGCTGACGAGGTGAACCCAAAATTCACATACCGTATGGCTGATGAGTTCTGAGCAAGATCTCAAAGCGTACGAGCAGAGGCATTTGCTGACAACTTAGAAAATCGCTTCCAACCAAACTGGTTTTGCATCAACGATCAGAGAAGGTGAAATCCAATCGGTACTGAAGAAATCTCGGCTCACATTTAAGCACTATAACCCAAAACAGTTTCTGAAGAAGTTGGGCTTGAGCACTTTAGATAAAAAATATTTCCATTAAAAGCAATTCTCTTTTTGGTATCTACTGACGCTGGACACATTCATTGGAGTCCAGTAGCAAGGTTATACGTGCGGGAGTTCCACAGTACAGTGTGCTGGGCCATCTATATAACGCACGACATACCCACTGGCTATGGTGAAAGACAGTTGTGTATATAAAGCATCTGATATGCTGCAACAACTTTGAGCGTTGGGATAAGTGATGAAACATTGGCATTAACCCTAATAAGTGCCTTAAAGTTGAAAGCTAAAAAGAAAAAAAAAAGAAAACCTTTATTAATTTTATCATAGCTCTTAACGATTTAGCTAACTACTGATCGTTAGTTCATTCTTTAGCTAGCGAAAATAGTGCATGTTAGTCACAATCAAAGAAGTTTGCGGGTTTTCTTCTTTTAAGAAACCTCTTCGATACGTAGACGCCTCGGAGAGTATTAATGATCTTATTGTGTGACACTGCTACACTCATGCGAACTATATGGACCTAAACTGAAATGCCTGAAAGCTCAATTCAGCAACAGACTCACTCCCAGATTCACTGAAACTTCGGCCGAAACGGCTACGACAAGCTAGTAACTATTCAGCAGTCAAATTCGGAGAACACCCATAACATAAGTACTGCAAATAGCAAGAGAGTGGGCACTTAAATACAAGGATCCATCTCGATCTTGAACAAAAATATGGAGGAGCCCAAAAGGCGCAAGAGCCACACGTAAAGCAGTACCTAGCTATGCGGAGTTAGGAATAGGTATACAAATTGCACATGTAATACTCTCTCGAGTGAAACTAATTAAGGTGGAGGAAGCATAAATTGATGATGGTGTTCACCGCTAAAATTGTGATACTTATCGACTGTAAAGACCAAGTCTCGGCTAACTGTCTCCATCTCAGGGAAGTTGAACACTGGGGAGCACCCAAATAAACTGTAAAATCTGCTCAAAAAAAATAAACTGCGATCCAACACCGAACCAGTAGCCTTCGGAAAATTGGCGTTGTATGTGCCGAAAAGGATATAAAAAGAAGAAATGAATAATGCGGCCTCGAAATTGAACAACTTACCATACGAGCATAACTCATTGGAAAACCTAAATATCGGATGAGAAGCTTGGCGTTTCTGCGAATGTGTGTGCTGAAACCTGGAGCTAAGCCCAAGGACAGCTTAGTTAAAACTTCTGCTGTGATTGTATGTGCTTTATAGATGCCTACACCATTCATTCATTCAACATGAAACTTTACGAAGCTATTGAATACACTCGCGCTCAAAATATAGGCATAGTAAAATTATCATGTGGAGGGGATATTCGCAGTCATATGTGGTAGACAGATGAAATTTGGTCCACCCTCATATAAGCTATAAACAACATTCAACATATATTTCCAAACATTTGAATTACAGGGAATGGAATTTTGTATAAATGTTATTGGGATCGGGAGAAGTAATTTTATTAAATCATCTTAGAAAAAAAAACTAAAATAATATTTTCTTTTGTTTTTTTCAGGTATGTACCAAAAAAAAAAAACCAACAAACAAATTATTTAACATATTTCACGTAAGTCCTTTAAGTGTTATAACTTCAAATATTTTTTAGTTTTCGGGAACAATTACTGCAAAAAAAATCAAAAATATGTTATCGGTCTTATTTAATGAAGCGTAGCTAAGCAAGTGGACAGTTCAGTTATTTCTTTCTCTTTATTGGTTTTGTACAAATGTATGTAAAAAGTAGAAATAATGGACGGAGACCGCCAAAGTTAGCCCTATAATGGTCAGGACGATGCTGCTTTGCATTCGATTATGTCTTCGCTGGAATTTTACGAGTGCCAAATTTTTATATTTTATTTATATATACTAAATGACGCCCATTAATAATACAATAAATGCACTAAATGTTCCAATTTCCGTTGCATAAATTTTCGCAAAAGAAAAAAAAAACGCCAACGCTATGCACTTGTCGTTGACTTTGCTTTTGAGCAACGACTCTCATGGCACTTGGCAATCCTGTACATAGCAGCCAAGTCTAGCCCACTTGACATGCAAAGCAGATGTGATGTAGTACTACTGCTGCTACTGCTGCTATATATATATATATATATATATATATATATATATATATATGTACTCTACTTATATAGCAAAATACCGAGTTTTGCTCCTTTAATCGACGCCGCCTCGCCTGGCCTGGCACTTTTTCGGCGCTGAAGCGTGGCACAAACGCCAACGCCGCCGCGACGTCGTTCGTTCGTTCATTCGTTCGTTTGGCATATTCAGAAAATTCAGTTTGCTAAAAATCATTGTTGGGGGTATAGCGTACAGCGTACAGAGAGTAGCTCTGGCCTGGCCCCATTCTCATGGTCCCATACGTATGTATGAAGTTAACAGAGCAGGGGCAGACAACAACAGGCACTTGTTATGCGCCATTTAAATGCGCTCGCTGCGGCATAAAATGTGGGAATATTATATGTCATTCCAACGCGTCCATATGTACTGATGACGAAGACGTCGACGACGACGACGTCGTCTACCTCCTAGCTACTCCCTTGACTTGTCGTCAGCCTTAACGTGTATAACAACGCGAATACTCCAGCAACTCGGTGAGTTCATGCGTTGAATTCCCATTTGGCTGTTGTGTATGTCCCCAGCAGCAGTCAAAACGTCATTGCAAACAAAATAAAATATATTTCATTTGGTAATTTATATATTTGTGGGCGTTTGTAGCACTTTAATTGCAATAAATTTTTATAAATTATGTAAAAAAAATAAATATTTATACATTAATGCCTTGACGACATCTCACTACTCCCCACCCAAAGGCGCATTGCATTTTAGTTTGAATATGCAACGCAGTTGAAGGAAGGCGTTTCCAGTGTTGACAGCCAAATGCAGCGATTCGTGAAGAAAAATGTTTGCTTTAAATTTTTAATATATGAAGTTGTTCTGAATTTTAAATTAAAATCTGACAATTGAATCTAATCATGCAGCCCTGTAAATTTATTTCTTTCGTTGCTGTCAAATACTGAAATTTAGTTTAATATTCCATCGCTTGGCACAATTCGGAAGATCGTGGACATAGTCCTGCAAGCCGTCTGCGTAAGTTGCCAATATAACTTACTCGGGTGGCATTATATGCTCATCGGAGACAGGGAGATCGGCAGTACAGCAACGGTCCTAGCACTCTTCCTTGTGGAACTTTGACTCCTACGGCATGGACAGTTAAGAGCTTCTCTCGCACTTACACTTGAAAATGACGATCATCAAGAAGAAAGGGAATTAAAGGATAGTCTTTATTTTTGCCATACTCGGTCAAAGATTTTCTGGAAGTCCACAAAAAATTCCAATGCAGAACTCCTTTCCATCAAACGCCTTAAATATGTGGTTCACTAACCTGTAAGCTTGCTCAACGGTGCCATAACCACGCCGAAAATCGAATACCTGCGTCGCAAAAACTCTTTCCCAAACCTTCGACAGGGAACGTAGTAGACTTATTGGTCAATAAAAGCTAGCAATATTCTGAACCTTGTCAAGCTTATGGATCATAGTGATCCACGCTAGTTTGCACTTGCTACTCAACATTGCAATAAATATTAATGTCAAATAGAGAAGTACACGCCTTGGCAATGCCTTTAAGTTATCATGAGAAATTCTGTCGTGACCCGGAGCTTTGTATCTATGCAAATGCCGTATGACTGCTATGACTTCTTCGGGACGGACTGCTATTTCATTGGAAAGACCATTTGAAGAGGGCCACGTCATTCTCGTTTGCAAGTGAAAACACTGTAAACCTGGCCTCCAAATTGGTTGCGAAGATGTAAACCTGATCTTGCTCGGATTTAGCTAGCACACCATCGGGATCCTTAACCTTCTAAAGCGAATAGTTGGCGTCAGCGGTGTAGTCCATACTTTTCGATTTCTGTACTTTTTTAACCGTGTAGCATGTCTTTGAACTCAGCAGCAGCGCTACTGTAGGCTAGTCTGTCCAGTGAATGCGGTGTCTGATGGAGCTCCCTTGTGGTATGATCAAGTGTAAAGGTGGCAATGACTCGGCATCATTTAAATCATCATATATGTCCATTGCTGACATCAGCTCAATGTAGAGATGTACGGCATTTTTCAGGTGTTGTTAGCAACGACTAATATCTGCGCAATTAGATAGTAGACGGCCTTCACTCACTAGATTGATTGAACCCGCTCTTAATGTGACTATTAGAGCCAGATAATTGGAGTGAAGATTCCATGAGTACCCAAAGCCAGTGACTAGAGTTCCAATTACCGTCAAACAGAAAACGTTGTACAGAAGAGCTATTGCTCTTAGATCATTTGCACCAAAATCGATTTCTCCTAAAACAATAGAAACTTTGACAACTGCGAGTTGGTACACAGGCGTTGCTATTGAGAGAGAGAAGGGCAAGATTCAAGGCTCTGCTCTACTTTTCTTCTACAGTTTTAAAGCTTTTTCGAGCAATTTTTCCAATTACTATTGAAGCCCTCATACAAGGCATCAAATAGCATCCTAATTAATAACAAATAAACTTATTTTAAGCAACAAAATTTTGAGTGCATGCTTCAATTCAAAGTACGCAATAATCGGACTAATAATAATAGCTACAATATATACATATTGTTGACATATATATATAGTATATAAAAAAGTCATTCATTCATTTATTTGTATTCATTTCACTGCCTGCCGAACCACACCGAACAAACCGAACAACCGAATACCGCCAAAGTCTTTGCCGCATTCAACAACAATGATTGTTGTCTATTTTATAATTGGTCGCAGAACATATAATGAAACATTTTGTTAAATTAACACCATCACACAAAGTAATTGACTTCAATTAAGTTCGTATATAGAGAAAATAAATTTAAATACAGCAAGAAATGTTATGTAAATATGTAAGTACAAACCAAGTTACTCGTACTCGTTGCTTGTTTGAATGTCTCGTGAAAATATTTAAGCGTTTAGAACAAAAAAAAAAAAATATACTAAGCATCTTACTGGACTGTACTGGTTTTAGGTTTTAAGATTTTGCGCTATAATTCTATTAAAATTCTGCTACTAGAGAGGTCTTCAAAAGAGGTCTTTAGAAAAATCGTGCTCAACTAGGTTATAGCCTATTCCAAACGATTTGTATGAGGTACGATCTTGATCTTTTTCATTTCTAGCTAAATAAAAAACAAACAACAAAACATTTTTCATACAAAAACTCAGAAGTTTGAACAAGAGAGAGAGAGAGAGAGAGAGAGAGAGATAACGTAAAAGTGAAACACAGGAGTGCATACTTCAAATTAGCATTCGCTGTTTGTCTGTTGCTGCCTATGCATTGCTTACTTCCTTCGACAACATTTTCAACCTCAACGAATAGCTCATACAGCTCGCGGTTCATACGGGACCTAAATTCGACCGTCGCCGACTCTAATAGGACCACAATTCCTGAGGAGGATTTTTCTCTCAAAGACTTCCAATGGCGTCTTATCTGCCATACGGTGGGACCGGAAGTATCAGCGTCTTATAGATCTTGATTTTCGTCTTCCTAGAGACGGCTTTACTTCTAATTTGGTTGCTCAGCCCAAAATACTTAGTTTCTCAACCGTCAACCGTCTGCCGATCATGGCCGCGTCTAGGAAGGCGCGCCAGCTTCCATAATCTTGTGCGCGCTGGCGCCAGTCGTTTTGAATGCCAAGTACGGAGAGATCTCTCCATACCTGTTCATTCCATCGAGTGCCCGGTCGTCTTCTATGTCGCCGTCCACCAATCAAGTTTGGGACCCCCATGTAAACCATGCGTGCTGGAGCTCTTTCATCCATTCGAATGAGTTGCCCAGCCCACTGGAATTTTATGCGCTGAACTATATCAACCTCATCGAATAGCTCGTACAGCTCGCGGTTCATACGGTACCTAAACTCGTCGCCGACTCTAATAGGACCAAAAAAGCTGTGAAGAATCTTCCTCTCGAAGACTTTCAACGCTGTCACAGCCGACAATAGGACCGGGAATATCAGCGCCTTAAAGATCTTTATTTTCGTCTTTCGAGAGAGGGCTTTACTACTCATTTGCTTGCTCAGCCCAAAAAAGCATCTGTTTGCAAGCGTGATTCTTCGCCTGATCTCCAGGCTGACGTTGCTGTTGTTGTTGCTGGTTATGTCCAATCCAAGATAGACAAAGATTTCTACAACATTGAAGTTGAAATTTTTCAACGTCACTGACCGTCCAAGACGTGTGGACGGCGTGACCGCTGCTAGACCCTAGAGTCCAGACTGTTTTCTGTCAATATCTGAGAACACCTTGCTGACTCGTTGTTCCTGCATTAAAAAAACTCCATACTAGAAATGTCAATAAAAAAAATCTAAACTTCATATTCTGATAATGGTCTGAATTGACGGTGACAATCATGGTTTGATGTAATCTTCAAAGATAGACGTTCCAATGTGAGTCTGTCTGCATAAAATATTAAACTAAAATTCCATTTGATGTTTACAAACCAACTCAAAAAAAAAAGAAAAAAAGAGAGTAAACAATTCTTAGCCACTTTTTGTGAAACATTCATCATTTCATGCATGAAAAAATCGACGAGCACTTTCGCTCTAGACTTGACTTGTAATAAAAGTTGCCTGACTAAAAAATTATGCATATCGAAATATCCCAGAAATATATTGTTGCAATACAAACATAAAACCTCATTCATCATGCAACTTAGTCAATAGGCATGACAGCTCAATTGTAGCAAAAAAAAAAAAAAAAAAAAAAAACAGAAAAGTCGCCAAACTGCATAAATTTGAAACACACAGCCACAGCAGCCAAGTGCGAGATGAGGGTGTCTAACAATAAACACTTTTTACAGACAGGCTTAGAAGTTGCCATGATCGATGAGCCAAACAGGATGCATTGTCGTCGACAGCTGATAGCTGATAGCTAGGTAGGTAGGTGGTAAATCAAGGCAATACAATGATCGATCATAGCAGTGGCGAAAAATTTTATACACGTTGACAGTTGATGGGACTTTTTGTTTGAAGGATTAGTGCTAAAAATTGACTGATTGGCAAAAAAAAATATTATTTTTGCTTAAAGCATTAATCGATCATTGAACTTCAGCAGCAGCAGCGGCAGTTAATATAAATTCTGTCTTAATTTGCTGCAGCTAAGCGCATACAGGGGCGGCATGGCATAAAAAAAAGAGTTCAATTGCATAAATTAAAACAGCTTTAACCACAATGACAAAGGTCTGATAAAATTATTTATTAAACAAATAATATAAAAAAAAAAAATAGAAGATACTTTTGCTGCTGCTGTGCTGTGCTATGTCCAAAGTCACTAGCCGCATTGAAGGCCCCCTGCGTACTCATTAAAATGCCATTTAATTAATCATCATCATCAACAGCAGCAGCAGCAACGATACTGCCTTTGATGATAATAATGATGATGACAATGATGATGATGAAGCCACATGCAAAGTTGCTAATTGACGCGGGCATGGGTGGGAGGCAGACTGCATGTGGGTGCACTACGCTAAAAATATTAATAGAATGCCCATCAAGTGCAACAGCATTCAATTGCATGAAGTATATATCTTTAATCAAGCATTTATTTCACAGTTGTATAGCGTCAAAATTTATTAGAAAATGTTAAAGACCCAACATGTAGTGTACAAGTCAATATGCTGACTTGACAAGTTGCTTCTACTTGGTTAAATGTGCACAAAATTAATTAACAAATGATAGAGTGAGATAGAGATAGACAGAGAGAGAGTAAGTAAGAGAGAGAGAGAGAGAGAGAGAGAGTGAGTGAGATAGAACAACAATTAACAAATATGTCGAGCTGCTGACTATATTATACACTGCAGTTTATTGGAAAAAAAAAAGAGGATTTTTTTTATATCTTAAATGTTTTTGCATGCAGACATGAGAACAAGGTGAACAACCCAGCAGTACTTTTCTGAAGATCTATCCAAAAAAAATTGTCACAGCAGTATTTTGCTGAAGATCTACCCAGAGAAAGGAAGTAACTTTTAAAAGAATTTAGATCTTCTAGAATCAGTTCTTGATTTAAGTGCAGGAGAATAATCCAGCAGTACTTTTCTGAAGATCTACCAAAGAAAAAATATCACAGCAGTATTCTGCTGAAGATCTTCTCAGAAAAAGGATGTAATTTTACAAAGAACTTATATAATCTAGAATCAGCAGAACAGGAGAACAACCCAGCAGTACTCTTCTGTAGATCTACCAAAGAAAAAATATAACAGCAGTACTTTTCTGAAGATCTACTCAGAAAAAGGATGTAATTTTACAAAGAACTTATATAATCTAGAATCAGGAGAACAGGAGAACAACCCAGCAGTACTTTTCTGTAGATCTACCAAAGAAAAAATATAACAGCAGTACTTTTCTGAAGATCTACTCAGAAAAAGGATGTAATTTTTAAAAGAACTTATATCATCTAGAAACAGTTCTTGAATAAAGTGCAGGAGAATAATCCAGCAGTACTTTTCTGTAGATCTACCAAAGAAAAAATATAACAGCAGTATTCTGCTGAAGATCTACCCAGAAAAAGAAAGTAATTTAGAAAAAGAATTTAGATCATCTAGAACATGGATCTACCGAAAAAATGTCAATGATACATTTGTAAATGTACATCGGTGCAAGGGAACTACCGCTTAGATAGAGCTTGGCACATTATTTCAGACGGATGATATGTCTAGATCGACTCAAATTTTAAAGCTCCTCAAGCTACTTATATACTTTAAACAATTGCAGCGTATATAAAAAGTCTTAAAGACGCTTACAATTGACTCCCTCTTTCTAATACTTTTCTATAATATTTTTCCATTTATATAGTAGAATTTTTTCCGACACAGTTCTTTGTCTCATTTCAATTAATAAACGACTTCGCTTCAATTGAGTTTTTATTATCCAAGCGTATTGAGTGAGCACTGAAAATTCATTTTAAATGAAAGCAAATGCTGGAAAATATCAAAATGCATTCTAAGCGAAACAATATACATAATAAAAAAAACTTATGCGCAACTGTACCTCTTACGCTTGTGCAGCGTTGCCAGACAACAGCCTATTTGCGCCATCTGTCTTATGTCGTATATACAGAGCTGCAAAGACTAACAATGAACTTGAGTTATAAAATGCAAAAGTTTTTGACTGCTGCTGTAGTTGGTAGGGGTGGGGTGGGGTGGTATGGGTTGTGTTGTGTTGTGCGGTTTGCATTTTGACTTGAAATTTTTCTTTTTTAAGAAAATTAAACCAAGAAACATACACATCAAAAAAGCTGGCAGCATATAATACCAAAGAAAAACGCCAGCAAACTACGAGCAAAAAAAAACTATCTGCACCCTACACAAGTTATACACAAATTGTTAGGACGCAAGCGAAAGAAGATTTTACTATCTAAATTTTACAAAAATCTTTTGGTTATTTTATTAAATTCGTTATCGAATGTAATCGATTTTTATCGATTTTCTTTTTCGATTTTAAGAAGTTTGCATTAAAATCTTCAAAGTTTGTATCTAAATTTCAAGTTTCAAACAAGACATAGATTTTTTAATTCATCTTTTTGGATGAAGTCCAAATTAAAATTAAAAAAAAAAAAACTATAGAATATCTACCGAAAATTCTTAGAAGATCAGAAATAAAGAATATAACATAAGAAATAATTGGCATGTTGATATGTAAATTTTTAGATCTTGAAATTGACCGCCTAGAATGTGGGTTTTAATTTTTATGCCATGCGCAGAAAAGTTTATAATAGCTTTAAATAGACAGTGTAGTCTCTATAAAGTTTATATGCATGATCAGCTCGAAGAATTGGATCGATCACATTATATCGGTCTGTCTGTGTGTGTTTGGTATAAAATGTTTTTCGATACAGTGACTTATTTTTATTGAAAGCTTTACAGATTATTTATTTAAGTCAATATCAGCTAAAAACTCAGTATGGTGACTTCTTATAGACGCCCTCTATAAGCCCTCTGCATCTCACATCTCACTCGCCCCCATACAAACCCATTGCACATTTGTGGGCTCTTTTTATAAAATCTTCGAAATCACTGTATTAAATTTTTTTTTTTCCAGTAGATCTTGTTTTACATGAAGTGCCCTTTACATATGTAGCACAATTTAAATAACTAAATATTTGCTAAAATTTAACGAATTGTTTTTTTTTTCTTATATAAAGTGCGTAAGAACGATTTTTCACTAGAACTTAATATTCTCGAAGTGCCCTTTACATATGTATCTGTTCTCAATTAGTCAAATTGTTGCTAAAATTTATCTAATTCTATTTTTCTCTTGTACAAAGTGCCTAACACCGATTTTTCAGTTGTTCTTAATTTTCTTGAAGTACCCTTTACATATGTATCTGAACTCAAATAGTCAAATTGTTGCTAAAATTTATCTAATTCTATTTTTCTCTTGTACAAAGTGCCTAACACAGATTTTTCAGTTGTTCTTAATTTTCTTGAAGTACCCTTTACATATGTATCTGAACTCAAATAGTCAAATTGTTGCTAAAATTTATCTAATTCTAATTTTCTCTTGTACAAAGTGCCTAACACCGATTTTTCAGTTGTTCTTAATTTTCTTCAAGTACCCTTTACATATGTATCTGAACTCAAATAGTCAAATTGTTACTAAAATTTATCTAATTCTATTTTTCTCTTGTACAAAGTGCCTAACACAGATTTTTCAGTTGTTCTTAATTTTCTTGAAGTACCCTTTACATATGTATCTGAACTCAAATAGTCAAATTGTTGCTAAAATTTATCTAATTCTAATTTTCTCTTGTACAAAGTGCCTAACACCGATTTTTCAGTTGTTCTTAATTTTCTTCAAGTACCCTTTACATATGTATCTGAACTCAAATAGTCAAATTGTTACTAAAATTTATCTAATTCTATTTTTCTCTTGTACAAAGTGCCTAACACCGATTTTTCAGTTGTTCTTAATTTTCTTGAAGTACCCTTTACATATGTATCTGAACTCAAATAGTCAAATTGTTGCTAAAATTTATCTAATTCTATTTTTCTCTTGTACAAAGTGCCTAACACAGATTTTTCAGTTGTTCTTAATTTTCTTGAAGTACCCTTTACATATGTATCTGAACTCAAATAGTCAAATTGTTGCTAAAATTTATCTAATTCTAATTTTCTCTTGTACAAAGTGCCTAACACCGATTTTTCAGTTGTTCTTAATTTTCTTCAAGTACCCTTTACATATGTATCTGAACTCAAATAGTCAAATTGTTGCTAAAATTTATCTAATTCTATTTTTCTCTTGTACAAAGTGCCTAACACCGATTTTTCAGTTGTTCTTAATTTTCTTGAAGTACCCTTTACATATGTATCTGAACTCAAATAGTCAAATTGTTGCTAAAATTTATCTAATTCTAATTTTCTCTTGTACAAAGTGCCTAACACCGATTTTTCAGTTGTTCTTAATTTTCTTCAAGTACCCTTTACATATGTATCTGAACTCAAATAGTCAAATTGTTACTAAAATTTATCTAATTCTATTTTTCTCTTGTACAAAGTGCCTAACACAGATTTTTCAGTTGTTCTTAATTTTCTTGAAGTACCCTTTACATATGTATCTGAACTCAAATAGTCAAATTGTTGCTAAAATTTATCTAATTCTATTTTTCTCTTGTACAAAGTGCCTAACACCGACTTTTCAGTTGTTCTTAATTTTCTTCAAGTACCCTTTACATATGTATCTGAACTCAAATAGTCAAATTGTTGCTAAAATTTATATAACTCTATTTTTCTCTTGTACAAAGTGCCTAACACCGATTTTTCAGTTGTTCTTAATTTTCTTGAAGTACCCTTTACATATGTATCTGAACTCAAATAGTCAAATTGTTGCTAAAATTTATATAACTCTATTTTTCTCTTGTACAAAGTGCCTAACACCGACTTTTCAGTTGTTCTTAATTTTCTTGAAGTACCCTTTACATATGTATCTGAACTCAAATAGTCAAATTGTTACTAAAATTTATCTAATTCTATTTTTCTCTTGTACAAAGTGCCTAACACAGATTTTTCAGTTGTTCTTAATTTTCTTGAAGTACCCTTTACATATGTATCTGAACTCAAATAGTCAAATTGTTGCTAAAATTTATATAACTCTATTTTTCTCTTGTACAAAGTGCCTAACACCGATTTTTCAGTTGTTCTTAATTTTCTTGAAGTACCCTTTACATATGTATCTGAACTCAAATAGTCAAATTGTTGCTAAAATTTATATAACTCTATTTTTCTCTTGTACAAAGTGCCTAACACCGATTTTTCAGTTGTTCTTAATTTTCTTGAAGTACCCTTTACATATGTATCTGAACTCAAATAGTCAAATTGTTGCCAAAATTTATCTAATAGTATTTGTCTCTTATATAAATTTAAATTTTTTCTTCAGTTGCACTTTATATATGAACCAAATCTTGAACTTTAAATTTAAAAGGCAGTTCAATTCGTGGTTTGTATTTTATTAATTTAATAATAGCCGCAAACAAATTGTTTATTCAAAAATTAATACAACTCAACGAGCTATTAAAAAAAATTAAATACCGCAAAATTTTTGCAGAAATTCGTTAAAACCTTATAAAAAAAAAAAACAAAAATAAAATCAAATACTTTTGAAGTATGCAAACTTTCAGTTTCGTTTACCTTCTCGAAGCTGACAGAAATGAAAGCAAGGAAGGAACCAACAACAAAAAAAAAAAGATATATTTTTCTTTTCCAAGCCAAAGTCATACTTTTGCACTCATTTTTTGTTTTTCTTCAACATTTACCAAATACTTTTTTAATAATGCTGCAGTTGTAGACAACTCAAGTCGCAGCAACAAAACTTTTTCTGCAGCAGTCAACATGGCGCCTAGCTTGCCACTTGCGACTGGCAACACTTGCAGGCTATGTTGCTGCTGCTTCTGCTGCAAGTTGGCAGTACTTTACTTTATTAGAGTTATTTCATTTCTTCACCGCATGACGCGCCCGGTTTGTTGGCGGCGGCGGCACTTAAATCCTTAAAAAACTAAGAAAAACACGAAGTAAATTTTTCTAGTAAGCTGCATCGCCACAAAACCACGAAGAAAGTACAAAAATAAAAAAAAATAAAAAAAATGGCGCAGGATCGATTGAAAAACTTTTTACACCATCAAATTTTCGCGCCATTTTGTTTTTGATAGCGTTTGCAAATCTTTTGATCTCACTGATGTCAATGGCTTGGCGCAAACTTTTTGCTTTAATGCATTTTCTTTTTATTCTTTTTTATTTTCAATTTATGTGTTTCATTTCGTTTTGGACTCATAATGACCTCATTCAGATTAGCATTGATTTTCGCACATATGGCAAAGTTGATTGTCTGTTCAGATCTCATTGGACGCTGTACTACTTTCAATTCTAATTCTAGGTCAGCAAATATTGCAAACAGTGAAAACTTTGTGTTTATAGTTTTTCTCTGCTTCTCTTCACTTTTAGATTACATTTTCCATATATATTCAAGTGATGTACGTTTCTAATCACGAAGACAAGATGCAGTGTCAGTGTTTTAAGTGTTTCAAGTGCACAGAGTTGCATTTGTTTGTGGTTGCAGCGTCTTATAATTAGCTGCATTAGCGATTTCACAATTGACATTGAGTTGCAGACGTGACTGTTGGGTTTAGACTGAGAAAACTAATTTTAGTTTTTTTTAAATAATACTCTATGCCAGTTATACAATTAATAAGCTTAAAAAATTTTTTATTTTATTAGATTCAAGTTTTTAAATTATAGTTCTTGAGCAAGTGCCGACTTTTGCTTACATTTTGAGACTTTTAAGGGGGGTATGGAAGTTTTTTTGAAGCATATTTAGATATTCCAGAAAAGTAAAATTTTTTGCTGAGGTTGCTCTCACAAAAATTCTTACAAATTCTACTTTTTTTTACCGATTTTTCAGTAGATCTTAATTTTCTTGAAGTGCCCTTTACATATGTAACAGATCTCAATTAGTCAAATTGTTGCTAAAATTTATCTAAATGTATTTGTCTTTTATATATAGAGCGTAACACCGATTTTTCAGTTGATCTTAATTTTCTTGAAGTGCCCTTTACATATGTATCAGATCTCAATTAGTCAAATTGTTGCTAAAATTTATCTAATTCTAATTTTCTCTTGTACAAAGTGCCTAACACCGATTTTTCAGTTGTTCTTAATTTTCTCGAAGTGCCCTTTACATATGTATCTGAACTCAAATAGTCAAATTGTTGCTAAAATTTATCTAATTGTATTTGTCTCTTATATAAATTGCGTAAGACCGATTTTTCAGTTGATCTTAATTTTCTCGAAGTGCCCTTTACATATGTATCAGATCTCAATTAGTCAAATTGTTGCTAAAATTTATCTAATTCTAATTTTCTCTTGTACAAAGTGCCTAACACCGATTTTTCAGTTGTTCTTAATTTTCTCGAAGTACCCTTTACATATCTGTCTGAACTCAAATAGTCAAATTGTTGCTAAAATTTATCTAATTCTAATTTTCTCTTGTACAAAGTGCCTAACACCGATTTTTCAGTTGATCTTAATTTTCTTCAAGTACCCTTTACATATGTATCTGAACTCAAATAGTCAAATTGTTGCTAAAATTTATCTAATTGTATTTGTCTCTTATATAAATTGCGTAAGACCGATTTTTCAGTTGATCTTAATTTTCTCGAAGTGCCCTTTACATATGTATCAGATCTCAATTAGTCAAATTGTTGCTAAAATTTATCTAATTGTATTTGTCTCTGATATAAAGTGCGTAACACCGATTTTTCAGTTGATCTTAATTTTCTCGAAGTGCCCTTTACATATATATCAGATCTCAATTAGTCAAATTATTGCTAAAATTAAACGAAATTTGTTTTTCTCTCAAATAAAGGCTCTAATACCGATGTTTCAGTTATTCATTCTTTTTTTTTTTTGTAACTGCTCTTTTCTCCAAATGCCCTTTATATATGAAAACATTTTTTTGTTGAACTAAACTTACTCTTAATACAGCTGCATCAAATCTAGATTCTTTAAATATTATACATATCTTTCAAATAAGCTTTAGGGAGGAATCCTGTACATAGTATGCATTATATGGTGACCTCGATTTATATACAAAAAAAAAAAACAATAAATTTGTTTGAATAATTTGAAACTCTACCTAACTACCATAACAAACTTTAAATACTTTTTGAGAACTTATAAAATTGACTTCAAGCTTAAAATTTTTTTTTTTTTTGGTGACCCTTGCTTTATTTTGTCATTATTTAGTATTTAGCTTATGCTCTATAACTGTACTGTTCAACAAAGTCATTGAGAAAAATTAAACATAATTACAACAAAAAAACAAGTAAGGAAATTTCAGTCGGGCGTAACCGACTGTAAGAGGCCCTGTACCAGTTCAGGTCGTCTAACAAACACATTAAATGTTTCCCGAGCTTATGACCAAACACATGACCACTTCTCACTGCGTGAATATGAATGAAAAGAAAAGGGCGGTCGTTCAAATTCAATTGCTTATAAAATCGTCATTTATTATCCGATTTTGATGAACTCTTTGGATTTTGGCTAAGAGAGGCGTTATCTTTATATTGGTGCACTAAATTTTTGTGCCGAAGAAATTTTTGGCCTTGGGGGTGGTTTTATGGGGAACGGGGGGGAGGGGCAAGTTTTTAAAATAAACTTGTAAAATTCCGGAGCAGTCCTAGTCGAATGCAAAAAACACGAAGTCTCTATCTATTACCGTTTCCGAGATCCTTTCGTTCATACGGACGGACGGACAGACGGACAGACGGACATGTCTATATCGACTCCTCTATCGCTCCTGACCATAATGGGGGTAACTTTGGGGGGTCTCCGATTATTATTTCTACCTGTTACATACATTTGCACAAACCCAATAGGCTCTTGTACCTTCGGTACAGGGCCTAAAAAACAAAAACACACAAGGCTGTTGGGGTCACCAAATAAATATTGAACAAACGTTTTTTTTTTATTTTTACCTTCATTTTATGCAAACCCACTCAAACTATCGATAGCAATAAAATTAAAGCTTTTATGCGCAAAAGTAGGCAACGTGCTTAAGTAGCGCATGCAAAAAAAGACCTGGATCTACTTTGTCTAACTTGTATAATAGGCATTTTAGATAATTCTTTTTTTAATTTTTGCATCGTATCTAAATTTAAATATGTATGCCACCACAAGCGCTATTGAAACTAAGTCTATAAGCAGCTAAAGCATCCATCGTTTGGTTTGCGTTAATGCATGCGCGGCATTAGTTACTGCCACAATTTGTTACAGACCAAACCGCGCGCGCCTTTCGCCAATTGTTGGAAATGATTTTTGAACAACATGCATTGCATATTTATAGGCGGCGGCTGTGGCGCCACGACTTGACGTTGGCTGATTTTCTGACTTTGATGTGTGCTATGTGGGCCTAAGCTAGGCTGCCATCAATGCCAGCAGCAAGGACAACACCGTCGTCGTCGTCATCGTAGTCGTCTCGTATATGTTGTTAAATATAATCAACAGCCGCATGCCGAATCGCTTGAGTCATCGCTTCAGTAACTAAATACATACTCATTCTCATCATCATCATCATCAACAACAAACACTGACATAGTTTACAGGATCTGCTCTTCTCTGCTCTTTTGTATATTCAACGTCTAAACATATGCATAAACGCTGTGCTTGGCTTTGTCTCGTAAATATGAATAATGCTGAGATACTTTAATTTTTCCTTTTTTCTTCTCCACGACGACGACGACGTCATCGTCGCCATTTCAAACACAATTGCCATCATCGTCCTCGTCGTCTGTGATTCCTTGTAAATTTGTCGGCATGCGTCTATATTTGACTCGCAACATGTTTGGCATATTTAATAGCCATAACAAGAAAAACAAAAAAAAATTGGAATATATAGAGGAAAGCATCTTTTGGATATGATTTCCTCTACGAAATTGTTATGCTTGCTGCTTGTTAGTTAGAATATTTGATACCCTATACTGTCTGACTCCGAAACAACGGCATTTCTTTCACCGTTTCTACTTCTTTGAGTTATTCTTTTTTTGAACGTTGCTGCTCGGGCGCCACTTTGTAGTTGTTTAAGACGCATGTAACACGCCACTATTAAGATGTTCCTCAGAGAAATTTATGAACATAATTCAATGCCTTTTGCCATTTTTTTAATATGCATATTTTGGAAGGTAGTGTCCCTGCTCAGGCGCCACTGTAAAAACGCAGTTACAGGCTGACATAAAACGCCAAATTTTGAAATTTTTATACTTAAACAAGGTACCCTTATTTCACGCTGTACCCTTTATTTAAGTTTGGCAATCTAAAAGCGATCTGCTATATAAATTGAGGCATTAAGTTGGCCTTCATAGTTCTGCTTCAAGCGTTAGAGTTGCCCAAAACTAACAACAGCTTCAAAAAACTGTAGCGTGCAACTTGACAGCTAAACATTTTGATGTCTAATTTTTATTTGTATATTTTAGCTGCCGCATATTGCATACTTTACGGCGGCGCTGCGATTTGTTTTGTCTGCATATATATAGTCCAAGCACAAAAGTTTCACTTTCTTACTCATACCAACTCGTGCAGAAGAAGTGCTTTGCTCCTAAAATGCCACACTATACACAGTTTATACACACATGTAGACAGACAGACAGACAGACAGCGAGTGGGAGGATTTTATGTCAATGACTGTGATGTTGTCGTCGTCGTCGCATATCCTTGCATGGTATGCTGTCGGAATGTACAAATAGTCGCCATTGCCATTGCCAGCATCGTTGTTGTACCAACAATATATCTAAATGTCTTACAGTCTTTTGCTGCCATTTTTCTTTCTTTTTTATATTTTTGTTTCTTTCTGCATATCTTAGCCGGTCGCTTGCCATACAACTAGTCAGACAACTGTCTTTATGACTTATTCTATGCCATATCTGTCTGTTTGTATTTTTCTTTTACACATTTCAGTGCGCTGCAGCCATTTGTACTGGCGGCGATCGCTTTTATTGTGTTTACTTACCTGAAAGTATGCTATATAAATTTAAAATTTTAATGTTAATACTTTTTTTTTGTATGTAAAAGTATTTTAAATTCGCAAGTTTTATGCGCTATTACTTTAGCTACTGCTCGCTTAATCGTAGCTCAGTAGCTCTTCGAGTGGCAAACTTGTGCGCTTGTGCGCCTAAGGATATGCAATAAATTTGCTTTGAAAGCTGCTTAAAGCGCTTAAGCTGCAGCGCTGCATTATTTTTTTACTTATGGCTGGGATTTTTATCCAACATAAGTTTACACATTTTATGCTTCAAAAAATTTATGGCAGCTTTTGAAAATTATTTGTACTTCATAATTTTTTTCTTTTTCGATTTCTGCAATTTCTAATGTAAAAAAAAAAAGATGTACGAAAATGTTTTCGCTCGTTAATTTATAGAGACTGTCCTAGCATAGACAAGAAGCACACTAAAAACTGTATTTTATTATAGTGTCGCTTTTTCGTTTCATTGAGTTTCAATGCACAACGTTACTAAATAAGTTAGTTAGTTATATGGCCGTCTATCGGTCATGGCCGCGTCTAGGAAGGCACGCCAGCCTCCATAGTCTTGTGCGCGCTGGCGCCAGTCGTTTTGAATGCCAAGTACGGAGAGATCTCTCCATAGCTTGTCATTCCATCGAGTGCCCGGTCGTCCTCTATGTCGGCGTACACCAATCAAGTTTGGGACCCCCATGTAAACCATGCGTGCTGGAACTCTTTCATCTATTCGAATAAGGTCAACAGCACAGTGCAGCCGCTGGAATTTTATGCGCTGGACTATGTCAACGTAATCGAATAGCTCGTACAGCTCGCGGTTCATACGGGACCTAAACTCGTCGTCGACTCTAATAGGACCAAAAATCCTGCGAAGAATCTTCCTCTCGAAGACTTTCAACGCTGTCTCATCTGACTCAATCGCGGTCCATGCCTCTGCGCCATACAATAGGACCGGAGTATAAGCGTTTTATAGATCTTTATTTTCGTCTGTCGAGAGAGTGTTTTACTTCCCATTTGCTTGGCTGAGCAGCCCAAAAAAGCATCTGTTTGCAAGCATGATTCTTCGCCTGATCTCTAGGCTGACGTTGTTTTTGCTGGTTATCTCTGTTCCAAGATAGACGAAGTTTTCTACAACACTGAAGTTGAAATTCTCCATCGTCACTGACCGTCCAAGACGCGATGACGCAGTGCGAAAAGACACCAATTACTTCGTCCTGTGCTCATTCACCGCTAGAATCATGAGCCGAGACTGTTTTTCAATTCCTGAGAACGCCTTACCGACTTACAGTTTCCGCATGTCGATGATATCGATATCATCGGCGTAAGCGAGCAGCATCAATTCCTTTTGGAAGATCAAGCGCGACATACTCTATATGTACGGGCACTGGCGTAGGATGTGTTCTATCAGAAGATTGAAAAAATCGCACTAAAGAGTATCGCTCTGCCTGAAACCTCTCTTGGTATTAAAAGGCTCGAAGAGGTTTTTCCCCACCCTGACAACGCCTTGTGTGTTAGATAGCGCCATCATGCAAAGACGAACCATCTTTGTCGGGATACCTAGTGCAGACAGGGCGTCGAAGAACTTCGTTAGTATCGGCGAAAGCGGTTTTATACTTGCCAAATAAGTGGTGTGTATCTATGCTAAACCCACGGGTCTTTTCCAAGATTTGGCGTAATGTGAATATTTGGTCACTGGTCGACCTTTTTGGTCTGTAGCCACACAGATATTGTCCTATCAGTGAATCGGTATACGGCTTCAGCCTATTGCACAATACGCGCGACAGTCTTATATCCAATGGAAAGAAGACTTATTCCGCGGTAGTTGGCGCAAACAGCGGGTTCTCCTTTCTTAAAGATAGAACAGAGAACACTGAGATTCCAGTCTTCGCCGCCGGTCTTAAATAACTCAGTTGGCAGACCATCAGAGCCTGCCGCTTTGTTATTTTTCAGCTTTTTAATAGCTAAATTGTCCTCGTTATAGTCCGGTGGCTCTACTATAGTGCCATCATTAACTGGTGGTTCCGCTGTCATCTCTCTATCGACGGAATTGTGCGCTTCATCACCTCCGAGTAGGTTGGAGAAATGACTTCTCTATAATCTCAGTGATTCCTGTTTATCCGTTACCAGATTTTCATTGTCATTCTTACAGAAAGTTACTTCGGGTTTAAAAACTTCAATCAGACGCTTGACCTTTTGATAGAATTTTCGAGCTTCATTTCTGTCACGTAACATCTCAACATCCTCAAACTACCGCCTTTCTTGCTCCTTTTTCTTGCGTCTGAAAAGGCGTTTCACCTCTCTCCGTTTCTTTCGATATCGCGTGCTCTCTACTGCAGAAAGCGTTCTTCTCTGCAGTAGCATTGCGACACTCCTCGTCGTACCAAGAATTCTTTACAGGTTTGGTATAACCAATGACATCCTATCCATGGAGCGGTTGATATGTTTCCACTGCTCACATATATCTCAAGAAGACGGAGAGGTTTACCGGAGCAGTCGGGAGAGTGTGTTTGAGAAGGCTATGGCGGTCTGTTATGATTGCAGCTTGCCGACGTCTAACTTTTGTTGCATGTTGGAACGTGCGGCTTGCACTACGCCTACTTGTTAAACTATATATTTTTTATCTCTTCACACGCAAATAGCCTCGCTATAAAGCAGAATGACAGAGTGAAAGCTAGATATGGCTCTTTGTATTGTTTTTTCTTAACTACTTGTTAAACACTTCCCTTTTTTCTCTCTCGCTCTCTCGCTCTCTCTCTCTCTCTCTCTCTCAATACACCAACAAATAGCCTCGCTACAATATTATTTACTATTTTAATGGAAAATTATTAAATTTAAAGTCCAACTCGTACAATGCCAAATGCACTACATTAAGCACAACAATTCGTTTCAATTACGCCACCCTGTATTTACATACTTATGCGGCTCAAATTATGCAATTATTTTCCAGTTATTTGCACAACATAAATGTATAAATGACTTTCAAGCGAATGCCCGTTTCATTGTTTGTTTAAATAATGCTTTATACGCCTTTTTTATTTATTTTAATCCTGCACAAATAGTGCGTAAAGAGATTTTTTTGTTTTTTTTTTTTTTGTGTCAATTGAAAAGTTTTACAAGGTATTAAAGTGGATAGCATATACCCTATATGTATTTTATATATATTTTTAAATGAGGATAATTTATTAATAAAATGACTGCATGTCCTTCTGTTCAACAGTGAGTGTGTGAATAAGTAACTGCACCACTTACACAGTTGAAAAATTTTCTTCTGCCTTTTTTTCTTAACCATTTTCCTTATCCCTATCTCCTAAAGGTAGAAAAGCAAAGAAAAAAGTAAAATAACAACGAGTTGAATGCCTAATTTGTTAAATTGTATGAATCAAGATTTAAAAGCCTATTACGCCTAAAATATGCAACCGATTTTAATGTAGATTTGACATTTTTCAAAATAAATTAAAAAAAAAAAATAAAGCGTACTATTGCTTCGCTTTGCTTTTTGTTGTGCTGTCTTAAAATCATTTTTAACCAATGACTCTTGTTGCTAATAAATTAATTTAAAAGGAAACGCCATATTGAAAATTGCGTAAAATGCGCTGAACGGACGAGCAAGTGTCACTCGAGTGTGTGTGTGTGTGTGTGCGCTATTTTTAAATTGCATTCATATACGTTTAATCTTTTTAACATTATGCCATTTTGAAAGAGAGTTAAGCGCGCTTGACTGCATGCACATGTATGCATGTGGGCGCATAAGCATGCAAGTGTGAGTAAAATAGCATAAGTGGTTGGTTGAATAGTCTCGCAGTAGACTATCACACACACACACACACACGCGCAAGCACATAAAGCCAGTTGAAGCGGTTTTTCATGTCATACGACAGCAGCAGACAACTACGACGACGATGACGACGACGACAGCATAGTGTTGCCACCTACGTTTATTTTATGTTTATGCATGCGGTTGCCACACGGTGTTGTTGGTCTCGGACTGTTTGTGCCGCCGCGATAATTCTTAACCGCTATTTATTTATGCAGCACACACACACACACGCACAAAGGGACCGAACTTGCTTTTTTTTTTTTTTTTTTTTTTTTTTTGGCAACAGCAGCATAGTGTGTGGTCAACGTTGCCAGACTGTTGGCAAAATATATAAAAGAAAATATAGAGCGAGAGAAGCGTAACGCTTATTTAAGCATACGTGTTGATAAATGTTTGTTGGCAGGAAATGAATTTTATTTATTTATTTTAACTTTATTTTTATTCCTTTTAATTATACAACTGTGATGCCAGTCAGTCAGCGCACACACACACACACACACACACATCCTTGCTTGCATTAATTTCAATTTAAATAGTGCTTAAATAAATACGCGTAATTTCGTTCTGTTGCAGGTGTAAGCGTAGTCAAAGTTGCTCCTTAAAGGACAAAGTTCTCTGTTTATTTTATTTAATAAATAAGTTTGAAATTTTTTGCATTTAGTTGGTTTGTTGCTTTTTAAGTAATTAACTAATTTAAATAACATTTAAAATAGTTTTGACTTTAATATTTGCATGTGTGTGCAATTATTTATGCCAAACAAAAGAATATGTGTGGTTGGTCCGTCTGTCTGTATGTCTGTCTGTCTGTCTGTCTGTCTCTGTCATGCTGTGTGCATTTAAATTACATTTAATTAAACACTCACTGAACTGTAAGTTGCATGTTTCAATGTGCACATTCTGCAGTTAAATAATAAACGTTTATGGATTTAAGAAAAAAAAAAAAAATTAAATTCAATCATTAACAATAATTTTTTTATATTAATCATTTTTAAAATAGTTATTTTGAGCAACGAAAATAATAGAAATATGTTACGAATAATTTCTCGACATACTTACTTAAATGGCCTTCAATCGTCGATCGTTCATGGCCAGTTTTTTTGAATGCCAAGTATGGAGAGATCTCTACCTACCTAGTCATTGCAATCAAATTCATTCGAATAAGGTGATCAGCCCGCTGGAATTTTATGTCAACCTCATCGAATACCTCATACAGCTCGCGGTTCATACGGACCAAAAATCCCGCGAAGAGTCTTCCTCTCGAAGACTTTCAACGCTTTCTCAGCCGACTCAATCACGGTCCATGCCTCTGCGCCATACAATAACACCGGAAGTATCAGCGTCTTATAGATCTTGATTTTTATCTTTCGAGAGAGCGCTCAGCCCAAAAAAGCATCTGTTTGCAAGCGTGTTTCTTCGCCTGAACTCCAGGCTGACGTTGTTGTTGCTGGTTATCTCTGTACCAAAATAGACGAAGTTTTCAACAACACTGAAGTTGAAATTCTCCATCGTCACTGACCGTCCAAGACGCGTTGACGGAGTGCGAGAAGACACCAAGTACTTCGTTTTGTCCTCATTCACCGCTAGACCCATGAGCTGAGACTGTTTTTCAATCTCTGAGAATGCCTTACTGACTCGCCGTTCCTGTTCTGCCTTTTGGAAGATCGAACCCGACGGTGATCTCAGCCTTGCATCTTTCGATGACATCAACCAGCTGGATATTTGCACCATTCCAATTAAGGGTGCAGATATTCCAGGTGCATATCCTTAATCGTGCTTCTTATATCGTTTGCGGGGGTCGCCATCATAGTGTTCATTCCGACGATTCCTATTCGTATTCATTGGGGTTTGTTTTTTAAAGTGACGGGTCCCAGCGCACCAACCCCTTATTAAAGGAGAGTTGGTCCCTTTCGCCTTCTCACGTTAGCTCACCTCTGAACTGCTGTTCAGAAGATACCCAGAAGATACGTGTCCTAGCGAACGTGTAAGTTGCTTGGACCGTTTGTAACAAGAATCATTGTTGGCCATTCCCAGGTGAATGGCAGTCAACGAACGACTGTTCAGAGGCTACCCTGGAGAAACGTGGCCTAACGAACTTTGTTAGTTGCTTGACAGTGAATGCTAAATAGTCTAAAAAATACCAAATTTTCCAAAAAAAAAAACAATACCAAATAATACACCAAAGCTATAACATCTAGAAAAATCCTTAAAAAAATACCAAATATTACAAATGTCTTAAAAAATACCAAATATTATATTTTGTTATGTTTTGCGTCAAGATTTATAAATCCTTTAGCGCACAAAATATTTTAACGATTTAAAAACAAAAAAAAAAAAAAAGTTACTACTTTTCCACATAGAAGCAGCTTTTAAATGGGTATTTTTTTCCAGAATTTCAAATTTGTTTGTAGTTGTAAGTTTTGATAGATTAAAGTTCCACAGAAAATTTTCGTTGCTGGCATATTGTAGAACTTGCTTGTTTGAATGTTTTAAATTATTTCTTGATATCCTTGAAGGTTGTACAAAATATCGGCTATTAATTTTTTTTTTCAAACATAAAATTCTTTCACCTAAATTCCAAAAAAAAAAAAAAAAAAAAAAACATTTCCTTGAATAATTCATTAAACGGAATAGCACTTACATTGCTTAAACTTCAGGTAAGATTAGCCAATATGTAAATGGATGCACCTCCGCCAGTAATGGCTCCCACTCCATGTTAATTATGCACTCCATATCGAGGAAACCAGGATGCACAGTAGTATTTGCACCAAATAAATCAAAAATAATAGTCAACCGTATCTCCCAATTATCCAACAGATGACCCACTTCTGATTCAATTTGCAAGGTGGATCTGACGTCAGCAAAATTCAGTTCATATTCAGGACACAGTACACCATCTCGCACGCGAAACATTTCCGGTGCAATGCACTCCAGCACACCAAATCGTGTCAGATTTATTATGCTCAGCTGCAGTGTGCGATCCATATTGTGTACTGGGCGGGTGTTCCTTAGGCTCTGCTTTGTCTTAACCATTATTTCATCTAACGAGGCGCCATTGTTGTTATTTATTTCATTGACAACTTTCAGCAGATGGCGATTGACTTTTTTATAGTGACAAGCCATACTAAATGCGAAGTTTCGATTAGTAAAAATTCTTTGGTTTTCTCGTGCTTGTTGTGACTCGCTTGAATGGTGCTTTGTGTTTGATATTGACACTGTCAGCTGCATGGCTTTATAGAGTATTTTTCTATACAAAAAATCATAGCAAGTCAAGAGTCTTCGGTCAAAAAATATTGTTTTTTTTTTTTTTCGGTAAACATTTCGGCCTACTGTGTTGCAAACAGCTCTGTGATCAAATTTTAATCCCTGTAACCATAGCATCTTTAAATTCAAGCTGACCCAACAACACGCAAAAGGGTTAACGCACAAAGGCAGCTAATACAATGTATAATCCTGCTATACTATTCACGAAACTCTAAAAAAAAAAAAAAATGTGTGCCGCTCGCGCACAAAAGTATGCAATAAACTTACGCGAATGCTTTGAAAAATGAAAGCCGCTTAAGCGCACAAAAAAAAAACACTGTAACTAACAACGCCAATACACCCACACAGACGCACGGCTAAGCTACACAGCGAGCTGCTGTTAAAATTTACAAACATATTTTTTTTTTTTTTTTTGCTTTCGCCGCAAAGCAGGCAACATATTTTTACTTTCAAGTTTTAGCCACTGCATCGACAGGGCAACTGCCTTTGCTTTCTTAAGCAACTGCCAGCTGCGCCATAGACACGTTCACCCAAATAAACTACGCTTGTCGCTTGAATTTATGAAGTGTACCAGCGCGGTACAGCAAAGCATTATGAGAAATACTACAATACAAGAAGAAGAAACAGGAAACACTTAAGCCGCGTATTTATTAAAGACCAAAAGCATATTAAACGCTGCATTCGCAGGCGGGCAGTCAGGCAGACAGGCTGCAGGCTGGCAGTAAATATGCGTTCTACTTAATCCTTTACGTGCTTGGCTTGCTGTACTATATTTTATTTTATTTTTTTGGGGCACGGCTACACCTACTACATCACGCTTAAGAGTGCTTACAAAGCAGGCAAAAATTATTGAGCGAACAGCAGCTTCTGTTGCTTACTTGGCATTTTTTTTTTTTAATTTTTTTTAAGTTACTTTATTTTTCTTACAGTGTACATCTTTAGGGTTAAGTTGGCTAATTAGTTTTAATTAGACTCATTAGCTGCTGCTTCAGCGCTTGGTTAATTGTTGTTGCTCTGTTTATTTAGCCTTTTCTTTGGCATTTGAACTTTGTTTGGTGTTTTTCTTTTTTTTTTTCTCCTGCAACAATTAATCATTTTGTATTGGAAGTAAATTTCTTCGAAGCTGCTGGATTGATAGCAGCGACTTAAAGTAGTTTAAAAATCCAAAGCTTAGCTTAAATGAAATTTTAGCAAAATCGTTTCAACATTTTAGGCGTAATAGTCTTTTATATTATTGACTCACACTGCATTCATAAAAAGAAACACCAAATTCTTACAGCAAAAAAAGCCACAAAGAAAAGTAAGAAAAAAAAACTGTACGAAAAACTGTATGAAGCTTTCCAACTCCTTCTAATTTCTGATAATAGTTATATAGCCAGTCAGCCAATATGCTTATTAAAGTATAGAAACTCAGATATAGCTCGCCGGATGGTCCAGGTTCGTTACAGAAAAATTTATTCAGGTTTAAAATTTTACCGAATAATAGTTTAGCTGTGATGTTGATTCCTTCGAGTACAATCCTTTGACCTACGAGTGTTATAGAATTGCTATTGTGAATAAGTTTATATGTGGACCAGATCACGTGTCTTTAGATACTGCCATCGCAGAGAGCTATAAGCAACAGAGGCTAATTCTAACAGACTTCACTTTCACTTCACAACACTCGATTAAACTCGGACCAATGTCCAAGCGTGACTTATGAATTTTCATGTCGTCGTGCCAATCATTCACAATCACCTTGTACCCATTAGAATCGGTTAAGTTTACCGATTTGTCCTATAGTCATTCATTGGCTAAAAAGATCAATGCCAAGGGTCACCATTTATCCGAAACACTCCCTCTCCCAAAAGCTACAAACTAGCCCTATATAATCAGAACTTCTTATGTAAATAATAGTTATATATCATGTTATATCAAATTACTAACTTAGATGGCCGTCAACCGTCTACCGGTCTTGGCCGCATTAAGGAAGGCGCGCCAGCCTCCATAATGCCAGTCGTTTTGAATGCCAAGTACGGAGAGATCTATCCATACCTGGTCGAGTGCCCGGTCGCTCTCTATTTAAGCATCTACCAATCAAGTTTGTCCCACCATGTAAACCATGCGTACTGGAGCTCTTTCATCCATTCGAATGAGTTGCTCAGCCCAGTGCAGCCGCTGGAGTCTTATGCGCTGAACTAGGTCAACCTCATCGAATAGCTCGTACAGCTCGCGGTTCATACGGGACCTAAACTCGCCGCCGACTCTAATAGGACCAAAGATCCTGTGAAGCATCTTTCTCTGGGCGGCTTTCAACGCTGTCTCTTCTGAATCCATCACGGTCCATGCCTCTGCGCCATACAATAGAACCGGGAGTATCAGCGTCTTATAGTTCTTTACTTCTCATTTGCTTGCTCAGCTCAAAAAAGCATATGTTTGCAAGCGTGATTCTTCGCTCTGATCAACAAGCTGACGTTGTTGTTGCAGGTTATCGCAGATCCAAGATAGACAAAGTTTTCTACAACACTGAAGTTGAAATTTCCATCGTCACTGACCGTCCAAGACGCGTTGACGGTGTGCGAAAAGACACCAAGTACTTCGCCTTGTCCTCATTCACCGCTAGACTCATGTGCCCAGACTGTTTTTCAAACTCCGAGCCATGTAGCCTTATGGATATTAAGGTGTTGAAATCTGGTAGTACTAACTACCATGTTCCGACTTGCGGCGAAATCGATTAGCCTCTCTTCATTATTGGAGGTAGTGTCGTGAAGGCTAAATTTTCCGACGGTTTGGACAAAGTTTCTTTTCTGTCACAACGCTTTGGTTAAGTACTCTTCAGACATGATGAATCTATGTTGGCTTTAGTGCAGTATATGAGAGCATCGTCGGAAATACAACATTGCAAAAGCTGATACAGTTATCTGAAATGCCAGCCATTTCCTACAAGAAGACTCCAAAACTTTTAGATTTTAATTACTTTAGAGTTCCTTGCTTGAAGTCTTCTCTCTCCAGGAAACTTTTTACAACTTTAGAATACAGTAGACACTCTTCTTCTCTGTGCAGATCTCCAGTATAGAGATCTGAGAAGATTTGACTGCTGGAGTCTAGCAACACTTCTTGCATTTAAAGTTACTCGTGATTGAATCGCAGGGACCTAGTTATTGCCAGCTACTTTCAGAGGCTCCAATAAACATGACCCTTTTTTTAGAAACTTAGAGAACCACCCATTGCTGCTTTCATTTTTTTTTTCTCCAGTACAGTTTTGAATCAAGCCTTACACCTCTGTTCCTTGCAATGAATGGGATCATATATTTTCGCTTAAAATTACTTCCAGTTGCATCTTTTGTGCGTTGATTCCAAGAAGCTACCCATTGGTATTAGCTGATCACCCTACATCCTTGCGAGAAATGACACTCATAAGCTTGTTCTTATTTTCCGCCAAATGAAGTTAATAATTGATAACAAGCGTGGTTGACATCGATTCAATGTTGATATCTTTGATATTGAAGAAGCCTATTCAAGCAAATTTTTTACTGTTCTTCGCGTAGTGCGACTTTTAAGATGATGTTTCAACCGTCTATGTTTAAATTTAAGAAAATATTTTGACTTAAATTCTGCGACAACTGAATTGTTTTAGCATTAAACTAAACAAAAATATGTTCCAGTATTTCTTGCAAAGCTTTCAAGCTAAACCTCACCCTCCTCCTACCCTCGCTCGCTTATAGAAGATTCGATTATATGGCATAAAACGACAACTTTCTGCTTAATTGCTACAACTTTTAGATACTTTGTGTTATAATTTCTTATTCCGACATTCCGACTAACAGACGCACACACGGCCGCACGTTGTTAGGGTTCGGTGGCACTACTCACCCTCTTATATTTCCTCACTGGTATCTTTTCCATTTCCATTAAAATTAAGTGCACTATTTGTTTGGCATTTTATTGGATGCTGACTTCGTTTACTTGCACTGACATCGTTAGGTTTACTCGCTACGTGTTTTTTTTCTTCTTCTTCTTCTTTCTTTCTTTTTTTTTTCTATATATATATATTGATACCCTACATAGTAAGACTTTTTCGACAGTAGAGTTTAGTAGTTCAGTAGAGTGCTAGCTACTTTAATAGCTACTTTATAATATTTTTTTTTTTTCTACCTTAAGACATTTTGTTAATTTGCCAAAAATTGACTCCATAATTTATTGCAAATTTTTTTTTATAATAATAGCCTATATATTTGTTCAAATTTTGATATATGTTACAATGTTGTGCAGCTGCTAGTTTTGGAGTTATAAGCCAATTTTTATTTAAGAATTTTTGAATTTTTTTTTTATAATTTTTTTTTTTTCAATGTATAGCATATTAAAACTTCGCTTAAACTTTACTTCTTTCATATATCCCTTGCTGCGTTACGCTCTTTTTATATATTCGCCATTTTCATGCAACACTTTTCTCTTGTCTTATTCATTAACAAAGTCAACTTTGGCTGTAATTGTTGTCGGTACGTTTTCATTTTTCTTCTAAGAGTTGACCTCGACTTTATTGCCGTGCAACGTTGGCGGAGAAATATCCAAGTGGAACTAAGTGATGCCATTCTATAGAAGTACTAGTAGGTAGATACTCTCTTAGCTGCTGTTGTCGCTGGTCCACTGCGGCAGTTAACAATGAATTTTATATCAGGCATGCCGTAGGGCAAACTGTTGAAGCTAAGCAGATGATGTTGATGACGCTGACATAGACTGAAGCTGATGCTGTGAGTTGCCAAGGCGCTATGCTTCAGGGCGTTTTATGCAGAAGCTGTATTTTTTTTCTTCTTGTTTTATACACAGTTAAAGTCCAGACAGCTGTTCTTCCCAGCATTGCTGGCTGCCATTTGTCTTGTAGTTTTATTATTAAGCGCGGCGTGTGTTTTTTTGTGACTGCCAATAAAGGGTTAAGCGCTGTTTGTACTGTTAATTTTTATTGCTACTTTAATTTTACCAATTCCACAAAATAAACTAAAAAACGGCAGATTAAATTAAATTGTAGCACAAACACATGACCACATCGTGAAGCATTTACAGTTAAACAAAAAAGTTGAAAAGTTGGTCGAAAGCATTATAGAACAGATGCTGCTGCTGGAAAGTTTCCCATATGTTTCTATAGCACAGAAATAATTAATTGATGGAGAAGTTGCCTGTGGTATAGTATGTTCCCTAAAGAAACTAAAGTATTTACGCTTAAGATGTAGTTGAGTCTCCCAAAGAAAATCAAGAACTTGCCGTCTATAGAAGTTAAAGCCTTCAAGTTTAAATATTTTGATGCTTCTATTCCATCTACAGAACACTTAAATAAACACGTGTCTCATATTCTTGCTTCAGTTAGTTCGAGTTTAATGTATCTCTCAAACAGAAGTTCTCATTCTAAGCAAAGATTTGAGTTGGCAAAGATTTGTTTCAGTAGAGAACTTTTTTGTAGTGAAACTTCTTTAGCATGGGTGTAGTAAAATAAAAACCGTTATGCATTTTGTATTATGTATATCGAACTGCACATGACCAAACGATGATCATTTGGTGGTCATGCGTCATAATTGGTGATCTGCTCCATTGATATATGATCATCTGTGCACAAGTATGCCGGTTTGTTTTCTGTTAGATCTGCCATGATTAAATATAGAAACTTTTACACAGCGCTGTGGGGATGTGCGTAGTTCTAGCTTCTATGATCTCAGTATGCTTGGTTGGGGCGCTCTCCAATGTGACGTAGTGACATATCTGAACTCCTTCTTTGTGAAAAACTATTTTTTGTGATTAAGTTTGAATTGCAAGGACATATTTGTTGTATTTAAAATTAATCCAAATATATGCTCCTTTTTTTAAATAATTTTTGAAATAACGGTATGGAGGTTTTTTTTCTCTTTTGATAAGCATACTTCGTTTCATTTCCTTTAATTTCAAAGAATTATTCATTGCTTTTGATTGATCTTTTATAGTTTTTTGTTTGTGAAGCAATCACAGTATTAACTTAAGTGAAAAGGCTAACAACAAATGCAGAGAAAGAAACATTGTTAGACGCAATTTAATTTACCAAACAAGGCTTAAATGTGCTCTTATTTTAAATAAGTCTACTGTGAAGGCAACTTCATTACCAATCACAGTGCAGTGTCTTCGAAAATGCTAACAGGACCTCGCGCTCAAAAAAAAAAAAAAAACTCACTTTCGGTGATTAGAGCATAATTTTTTATTTTTTCTGCAATTGAGATAACCTCAGAAAATCTTCAAATTCGTGGCCAATATTTTAAAATCAAGCAAAATATTGATCTATAAGTCTTACCATGACTATATAATATTTTTGGGCTTGTTAAAACCGAATTTGAGGTTCCTTTGACCTCATAATCTCAGGTTTTTCTTTTTTTTTCAATTTTCGAACCCATAACCAAGAAAAGAAATCATAAAAGCATTCTGTATTTTAAGACTTTTCAAAAACCAAAGACCTGAAACGCAAAAACTTCCATAAACCTTTGACTCTATAGCCCCATAGTACCGTAACGCCATAACCGAGCGAATAAATTATAAGAAAGATATATCTCATGAGTTTATAAATAGTAGGGGAATAGAGATTTTAGCTGCCTAGGTTTTTAAGAAATCCTCAACCATGTAAACTTTTTTCCATAACTCACATTGCCTATGATTTATTAGACATGGGCTTATGTGGTTATAGAGTTATGGAAGTTGTTGCTTTTTTTTTAGGTACTTGGGTTTTCAACGAGTTCTCAACTATCTTAGAATTTTTCTAAAATATTGGCCTCGATGTTTGAGGTTTATTTGAGGTTATCTTAGTAGAGCTCGGACTCGAATTCAGCGATCCAAAAAACAAACAAGTAAGAAAAGTACAGTCGGGCGTAACCGACTGTAAGAGGCCCTGTACCAGTGCAGGTCACCAAACAAACACATTAAATGTTTCCCGAGCTTATGACCAAACACATGACCACTTCTCACTGCGTGAATATGAATGAAAAGAAAAGGGGGGTCGTTCAAATTCAATTGCTTATAAAATCGTCATTTATTATCCGATTTTGATGAACTTTTTTGATTTGGGCTTAGAAGGACGTTAACTTTATACTCAATTTTTTGTGCCGAAGAAATTTTTACCCTAAGGGGTGATTTTATGGGGAAGGGGGGGAGGTGCAAAATTTTAAAATAAACTTGTGAAATTCCGGAGCAGTCCTAGTCGAATGCAAAAAACACGAAGTCTCTATCTATTACCGATCCTTTCGTTCATACGGACGGACGGACGGACAGACGGACATGTCTATATCGACTCCTCTATCGCTCCTGACCATAATGGGGGTAACTTTGGGGGGTCTCCGATTATTATTTCTACCTGTTACATACATTTGCACAAAACCAATAGGCTCTTGTACCTTCGGTACAGGGCCTAATAAAAAACAAGTAAGAAAATTATAGTCGGGCAAAAACGTCTGTAAGAGATCCTGTACCAGTACAGGTGACCTAATAAACACCTTAAATGTTTCCCTAGCTTATGCCAAAGCAGTGCAAAAGAAAAAGGTAGGAAATTAATAAGAAAAAATGTTACTAACTATAAGTATTTTGCTTCTCCCACTTCTCACTCTACGAATAAGTGCCTTATAAAACATTTCTTTATGTATGCAAAGAAAAAGGGAGGACGGAAGTATTATAGGTCATTCAAATTCGATTGCTTATAAAATCGTCATTTATTATCCGATTTTGATGAAGTTTTGTCTCTATCTCTATATCTCTACAATGGCATACTTAATTTTTTTTTGTCCCGAAGAAATTTTTTCTCCTGATGGGGATTTTATGGGGAAAGGGGAGGGCCAAAATTTTAAAATAAACTCGTAAAATTCCGGCGAATTCCTATTCGAATGAAAAAAGAAGTCTCTATCTATTACCGTTTCCGAGATGCTTTCATTTATATGGACGGACAGACTCCTCTATAACTTCTGTCCATAATGGCGGTAACTTTGAGGGTTCTCCGACCATTATTTCTCCATGTTACATACATTTGCACAAAACCAAAAGGCTCTTGTAGCATCTGCTTATCTCTGGGTTCTGGTTCAAAAAGTGATTTTGTTTTTTAAGAAAAACTTGTTTTTAAGTTCAACATCAACTTTAAAGTGAAGAAATAAAAATGTGTCGACTTTCCATGCAAATATTTTGCTTTTTAATTTTTTTTTTCTTTTTGTTATGCCTTATAAAAGACAATTAAAATTAATTTAAATTAATGCATAAGCACTCATCATTTTCTGTCTTTTGTTTTTTCATTTTTTTTGCTATTATACTTTCATATATATTTCATATATGAAAATGACTCATTATAAGCAGACACACAAAGGCAGAGGCAGTTCCATCATCATCATCATCCGGCAACGTCATCTTTGAGTCTTTGTCTGCAAAAATTTGCATACTAAGTACTTACAACATGCGAGCGAGTGCCGCCATAAGAAAAGGAATTGCCTTTCTGTTTTTAATCGTCAAGTGTCTGCATCAATTTATAATTACTTGAGAAAAAGAAAGAGAAAAAAAAACGCTGGCGCAGGGCATTAAATTGTGCCGCAATATTTACTTGTTCTCTCTCTCTCTCTCTCTCTCTCTCTCAGACGATTTTCAACTCAAAACTTTGCACAAATTTGATTAATTGAATTGAATTGCTGCCCCGCCCACTTTCGTCAAACTGACTGTCCTGACTTGCAGCTTAACACTAAACGAAGCTGTCGCTTCAAGCGAAAAGTTTTCTGCAAAAATATTGGCTAAAACAACAACAAATTTCACGCCCCGCCATAATGGCGAAAAATGGCGCATAGAAACCTGTGCAAAAGTTTAACATAAATCAAACTAATTTCATAGAAAATTTTACGCGTAAACTTTTCAACTGAAATCCAGACAGAAATGCCAGAAAAACGAGCGTACTTAGTAGTCGAAAAAAAAAATAAAAAAATGTACAAAAAAATCCCATTTTTATTTATTTTTTTTTTTTTTTGCAAAAAAGGTCAAAAGTTGTCTGCATAGAAAAAAGAAATAACCTGAAATTCGCTGCAAACTTTTAGCAAACAAATATTAATTTCAACTTTTTCGTTGTTGGCTAACAGACAGGAATAAAAATTGTGTGTATGTCCTGTTTTTTTTTTTATATATATATGTATTTTTTTTTTACAATATATTTAGCTCTAGTCAAGCCCACGGAAAAAATATTCGCTAGGTGCATTTGCACATTGGCAACACTGCAGTGCTGTACAGTGGTACGAAATACGTGCATGACATGAACCCTATAGAAATTGTCTGTTTTTATTAGACAGTGGTCTATAAAGAAGTTCGCTAGAGCGCACAGTGATATGACGTATCAATCGATTAGCTTGCCAGTATGCCGTTATTTTCTCTACTCGTACGCTTCCTAAACAGAATAATATTAATTTCTTCAACAGTTTTGTTACTTACTTACTTAAATGGCCGTCTACCGGTCATGCCCGCATCTACTAAGGCGCGCCAGCCTCCGTAATCTTGTGCGCGCTGACGCTAGTCGTTTTGAATGCCAAGTACGGAGAGATCTCTCCATACCTGATCATTGCAACGGTTGCCTGCTCGTTCTCTATAACCTTTTCCACCAATCAAGTTTGAGCCCCCCATCTAAGCCATGCGTGCTGGAGCTCTTTCATCCATTCGAATAAGTGCAGCCGCTGGAATTTTATGCGCTGTACTATGTCAATCTCATCGAATAGCTCGTACAAGACCTAAACTCGTCGCCGACTCTAATAGAACCGAAAATACTGCGAAGAATGTTTCTTTCAAAGACTTCCAACGCTGTCTCAGCCGACTCATTCACGGTCCATGCCTCTGCGCCATACAATAGGACCGGGAGTATCAGCGTCTTATAGATCTTTATTTTCGTCTGTCGAGAGAGGTCTTTACTTCTCATTTGCTAGCATCTGTTTGCAAGTGTGATTCTTCGCCTGATCTCCGGGCTGATGTTGTTGTTACTGGTTATCTCGGATCCCAGATAGACGAAGTTTTCTACAACACTGAAGTTGAAATTCTCCATCGTCACTGACCGTCCAAGATGACGGAGTGTGAGAAGACACCAAGTACTTCGCCTTGTCCTCATTCACCGCTAGAACCATGAGCCGATACTGTTTTTCAATCTCTGAGAACGCCTTGCTGACTCGCCGTTCCTGCGTGCCGATGATATCGATGTCATCGGAGTAAGCGAGCAGCATCACTTCCTTTTGGTAGATCGAGCCCAATATACTCTGTATGTACGAGCACTGGCATAGGATGTATTCCATCAGAAGATTGAAAAAATCACACGACCTGAAACCTCTCTTGGTATCAAAAGGGTCGGAGTGGTTTTTCCCCACCTTGACAGAGCTTTGTGTTTTGGATAGATTCACTGATAGAATCCTATCAGTGAATCCGCATATGGCTTCCGCCTATTACACAATACGCCGGACAGAATCTTATATCCAATGAAAAGAAGACTAATTCCGTGGTAGTTGGTGGACTAAGTAGCGTGGTAGTTATGCGTTCATTGGACCATATCTTACATAAAAGTTGGTGCATACTCCTTACCAACTCTTCGCCGCCGATCTTAAATAACTCAGCTAGCAGCCCATCAGAGCCTGCCGCTTTGTTATTTTTCAGCTTTTTTAAAAACTGAATCGACCTCTTTTTAGTCCGGTCTACAATAGTGCCATCATTAACTGGTGGTTCCGGTCTGCTCCATAATCTCAGTGATTCCTGTTCATCCGTTAGCAGATTTCCATCGTCATCCTTACAGAAAGTTACTTCGGTCTTAAAACCTTTAGTCAGACGCTTGACCTTTTGATAGAATTTTCGAGCTTCTTTTCTGTTACGTAACATCTCAACATCCTCAAACTCCCGCCTTTCCTGCTCCTTTTTCTTGCGTCTGAAAAGGCATTTCACCTCTCTCCGTTTCTCTCGATATCGCTCTCTAACAGCTCGCGTTGCTCCCGACTGCAGAGTTCGCTGATAGGAAGCTTTCTTCTTTGCAGTAGCCTTGCGACACTTCTCGTCGTATCAAGAATTCTTCACAGGTTTTGTATAACCAATGACATACTTGGCAGCCCTAACCACGAAGCGGGTGATATGTTTCCACATATATCTCGAGAAAACGAAGAGGTTTCCTCGAGCAGCCGGTAGAGTGTGTTTGAAAGGGCTAGGCAGCTTTCCGACGTCTAACTTTCGTTGCATGTTGAAACGTGCCGCGTACGCTACGCAGAGCCTAGTGCGTACCTTGGCTACGACAAGATAGTAGTGCGAGTCAATGTTGGGACCACGTAACGTTCGCAAGTCCAACACGCTCGATGCGTGCCATCCGTTAATCAAAACATGATTAGTTTGGTTGCGTGTTTTTTGATCATGACTCAGCCATGTAGCCTTGTGGATGTTAAGGTGTTGAAATCTGGTGCTACTAACTGGAATCGATTAGCCTCTCTCAATTATTGGAGGTAGTGTCGTGAAGGCTAAATTTTCCGATGATTGGACCAAAGATTCCTTCCTTCCCAGTTAATGCTTTAATTTAATCGTGTTAACATATTTTAGCTGCAAATGTTGATTGAATGTCAACTGACTCTGTTAACCATTGAGCACTGTTAACAACATTTTTTATTAAAAAAAAAAAGAGCGCGAAATGCAAAAAAACTTTTGTTCCAAACCTATATTATATATGACTCTCGCTCCCTCTCTCTCTCTCTCTGTCTCTCACACCGTTATTACCGAGCAGCATGTTTTAAGTAATAAATTTTCATAGTTGCATACGAAACAATTGTCTGCTTAGCGCAGCAATTTTTTTTTTTTTTAAATTTTCTGACATTTTGCGGGGTAATAAATTTTTATGCATTTTATCAAAAAAAAAAAACAAATTTATATTTTTTATTAAATTTTTTAATTTTTAATTTTTTTTTTACAGAACTTAGCAATGCACAGGCTACACCAAAATTGGAAATCTTTCCCAAGCAGGAGGTACAACGTAAGCCAGTTGGCAAACCTTTAATACTAACCTGCCGTCCGACTGTACCCGATCCGGCACTTGTAACCGATTTACAGTGGAAGGATAATTTGAATAACACGATATTGCCAAAGCCGTAAGTGTACAACAAAAAAATAAATAAATAAAAAACCTTTATTTTTATTAGAATAAGCTAATAATTGATTGTTTATGCTAAAGGTGATGGTGGTGCACGGTTTTAATGTAAATAGCTAGACAACGTAAATAGTGGGCAATTATATTTAAAACTTTTAAACAATAAAATAAGCTAAATGAAGTCAAATTAATGTTTTTAATTGTTAAATAAAAAATTAATTTATAAAATTAAAAGTGTGCCATAAAAATAAGTTTTTAGAAAAATTTAGCTAAGTCAAAAGAAAAAACGTTTTATGCAAATATGTACTGTTAAATTATAAAAATACTGGGTAATTTAAAAATAATGAGAAACAAAGAATTGATTTCAAAAAAGTATAGGAAACAACTTAAAAACGTTTTTTACAAAAAAAAAAAAAAATACTGGGATTTTAAAAAATACTGGGATTTTTAAAAAATACTGGGAATTTTTTTTAAAGTGTAAAATCAAAAACAAAGTGCAAACTATTTATAATTGTACCTAGCATTATTTTATATGCACTACTAAGTACTTAGTTGATTGTGTGCCTACTAGCTAAATTATTTCTTATACTATACTTACATATAAGTTATTTATATCTATATATATATATATATTAATATAAAATGAACCAAACAAATAATTTATAGGCCAAATGACTATGATCCACTGTATGATTCCAAGGGAAATAGAAAACCTGTGTAAGTGTTTTTCTACCAAATAACGAAAATTACAATTTAGCTCGCCCTGTTTGAAAAGTAGGCAACGTTACTACTTAATACTACTACTACTACTACTATTTAGTACCCAATAAGAGCACACAGAGACGTTGCATTACATATTACATATATGCCTATTATATATATATATTTTTTTTTATATAATTTTGTATAATTAACTAACTACTACTTACTGCTCTGTATTCCCGTATCATATTCCTAAGCTCGCAAATTAGTGTAGGTGATATGCCGTCGTCGTCGTCGTCGTCTCTGTCCATTAACTACATGTCATATTTAGCTATACAATAGCTTTAGCTCAAGTCTAAAAACTGCGCCAAAATGCGTGCTGTAGTGCTCAATCTAACCCAAAATAAAATATATATACATATATACATATATGTAGATAACATGCGACATGGCTTAATTAGTTTTACATACAAAAATGCGACTGAAATGTTATCTTTTAAATGTTTGAATTTTTTTATTTTTTGTACAACTGTGAACTGCACGTTTATTTTTGAAGAACAAAAAACCCTATTTTTTTTTTTTGCATAATTTTTTTTATTATATAAAATTTTTGTCTGTAAAATATGGCATGTTTTTGTTTATTTTTTTTTTTTTTTTTTATTTTAATATTTTATTCAAAAACGAAAAATCCCCTAACTTAGAAATATTCGTTGCTCATTTTTCTACGCGCAATTCTCAGAAATTTTCAATGTAGAAATCACACTTACACACATACAAACTCACATTTGTTCTAAATATTTAAAAAAAAAAATATATTTTTTATATATATTCATATTGTTTTCGATCAATTCAAATCAAATCACCAATCACTAATTCACATTTTAATAATGATCCTTGCTGAATACATTTACAGTGGCATAGTTTACTAACATTTCAAACAAAAAAAAAAAAAAAATACATTTAACTAAAAATATAAAATATAAAAAAAAATATAAAATAATTCAAGAATTTGCAGCATAGCAACATCGTATAACATGGCCAAGCTGTGGTTGAAGTTTGCTTAAATGCTTCAATTTTAATAGATCATATCATATAACATATTGAAACATTTCATAAGAAACCAGTATTTTGCTTTAAATTGCTTACAAATAATTTTTTTTTTTAGGTGTATTAAACTGATATTGTATAAACTGTATAAAACAGTTTTTTTTTGCTAGCTCATCATGCAATTTGATTTGGTGAATCATTGCATGAAATCTTCTTTTTTTTGTACTTAGGGGCTGTTTAAGTTTTACGTAATGAGATTTATTACAATTATTTAGCCCCCTTGGCCCTTGTCAGCAAAAGCAAGCAAAGCTCTCAACGAGCCATTCCACATCTTGGTACTCTCACTCCACTCCACATCCACTGTTATAGGCCTAACTTTCCTATTAGTGTGCGTTCTTAATTTTTTTATGGATCTTCTCTATGTTCTCCAAATAATGGATGGATGTTTCAGCGAAGTTGCTATCTAAGTGGCGATCAGTCTGAGACCGAGTGTGCTTAACAGGGACTGTCGATACTTGTCTTTCTATGCAGAATTAAATTTTCTGGGAATCAAACGAAGATAATATCTTTTACATTACCTTATATGGCCTTCAACCGTCTACCGCTCATGGCCGCATCTAGGAAGGCGCGCCAGCCTTCATAATCTTGTGCGCGCTGGTGCCAGTCGTTTTGAATGTACAGAGAGATCTCTTCAAACCTGGTCATTCCATCGAGTGCCTCTATATCGGCGTCCACCAATCAAATTTGGGCCCCCCATGTAAACCATGCGTGCTGGAGCTCTTTCATCCATTCGAATGAGGTGGCCAGCCCAGTGCAGCCGCTGGAATTTTATGCGCTGTACTATTTGAACCTCATCGAATAGCTCGTACAGCTCGCGGTTCATACGGGACCTAAACTCGTCGCCGACTCTAATAGGGCCAAAGATCCTGTGAAGATTCTTTCTCTCGAAAACTTCCAACGCCATACAATAGGACCGGGAGTATCAGCGTCTTATAGATCTTTATTTTCGTCTGTCGAGAGAGGGCTTTACTTCCCATTTGCTTGCTCAACCCAAAAAAGCATCTGTTAGCAAGCGTGATTCTTCGCCTGGTCTCCAGGATGACGTTGTTGTTGCTGGTTATCTCGGATGCAAGATAGACGAAGTTTTCTACAACACTGAAGTTGAAATTCTCCATCGTCACTGACCGTCCAAGACGCGATGACGGAGTGCGAGAAGACACGAAGTACTTCGTCTTGTCCTCATTCACCGCTTGACCCATGAGCCGAGACTGTTTTTCAATCTCTGAGAACGCCTTGCTGACTCGCCGTTCCTGCGTACCGTTAATATCGATGTCAGCATTACTTCCTTCTGGAAGATTGAGCTCGACATACTCTGTATGTACGGGCATCAGGAGATTGAAAAAATCGCACGACAGAGCATCGCCCTGCCTGAAACATCAATTGGTATCAAAGGGGTCGGAGAGGTTTTTCTCCACCCTGACAACGCTTTGTGTGTTAGATAGCTTCACCATGCAAAGACGGACAATCTTTGCCGGCATACCTAGTGCAGACAGGGCGTCGAAGAACTTCGATCCTAGCGGCGTGTCGAAAGCGGCTTTGTAGTCGACAAATAGGTGGTGTGTGTCTATGCTAAACCCACGGGTCTTTTCCAAAATTTCGCGTAATGTGAATATTTGGTCAGTAGGTCGACCTTTTTGGTCTGAAGCCACACTGATATCGTCCTATTAGTGAATCGGTATATGGCTTCAGCCTATTACACAATACGCGCGACAGAGTCTTATATCCAATGGAAAGGAGACTTATTCCATGATAGTTAGCGCAAACAGCGGGGTCTCCTCTCTTAAAGATATATCCCACTTCGACTAATGTTAAAATCAATTTTACGTAGTTCTTGTGTGAGTTCATCAAAAGTTTTTACCGTTCGTCTCCTATCATATCTTCTGCACTCACAAATAAATCAATATCCGCAATTGTTAGGCCCCGTACCGAAGGTACAAGAGCCTATTGGTTTTGTGCAAATGTATGTAACAGATAGAAATAATGGTCGGAGAGTCCTCAAAGTTTACCCCCATTATGGTCAGAAGTGATAGAGGAGTCGATATGGCCATGTCCGTCTGTCCGTCCGTATGAACGAAAGGATCTCGCAAACGGTAATCGGATCGAAAAATGACGATTTTATAAGCAATTGAATTTGAACGACCTATGATACTTCCTTCCGCTCTTTTCTATTCATACACAAAAAAATATAGTAATTGTAGATCGTTTTCTTGGCTAGGATGTCCCACTGAAGCCTTCAGGAATAGTTTCTAGATTTTTCTGACAAATATATTCTTGCTTTTCATACCATCTCTGTGTTTTATAGGGTATTATTTAATTATGCAACTCAAGCATATACATTTGTTAATAGCAAAAAGCTTTGATGTGCGTTTACTTTTATAAGCTACTGTAAGCAAAAGTAGTTTTGCATAATTTTAGGCATTGCACATAATTAAAAGTGAGTAGGAAAAATCAACACACACAAACACACATAGAGAAAGTGCAATAAAATCGAGGTTAATTGGTACGCAAAACTAACTAACTACGAAAAGTATGCAACATTTTTTTTTTTTTTTTTTTGCTTCAACGATTGAATTATACACTTCAACTCATAAAAAGGATAAAGCAGCTGAAGTAAGAGAAATGAAAAAAGTAAATTGTTAAAATTAAATTAATTAATACAAAACTTCTTACTTGAACTCACCACTGAAGCGAATTGAAGCGAGCAAAGCAAAAGACAAGTCAGTGAAAGAGTTGCTGTGTAAATAAATTTCTTTATGCTTTTCAAATGTAAGCTACAAAATAAAAGTTCGCCAGCAGATAGTTAAAAGTGAGCAATCATATACAGCAACAAAGCACACAAAGTCTCTAGTTGCTGCAAGTTTTAATTTGCTTTTTATGCTGCAGCAGTTTCCGAGCGTATTTGAGTGTGCGTGGCGGCATCAAAGGCAGATAAAAAATAAAAGAAAAAAAAAAAGAGAAGAAAAACTTATCTGCTTTTGTACTTTTTTTTTTTTTAATTATATTCATTGATTTCATTCTGCAATAATTGCATTTATTAATTGACACGCCTATAAGTATGCTACAATGTTGTAAAACATAATTAGCAGCACTTGGCATTGTTGTTGAGTTTTGTGCAGCAATGAAAAATAAATAAAATAAAAAATTGTTATAAAATTTAATAAATAAAAAAAAAATTATGCACTTTTGCTAAATATAAAAAGCCTACAATACTGCTTGGACAGACGGATGTGACTAGGAATTTTATGCAAAACTCTGCTGAAATACACTGAAATTAAATTTTCTAAGCATAAATAAAGCAGTTAATGCATTATTTCCAGTGACACCCAAAAAAAAAATTATTTTTTTTGCTACACTTGACTGCTGCTTGAAATCCTGTTGCACTGCCATTTTGTAAGTACAAGTCAAACTGTTGCTAAACTTTGTGTCACACTTTGTTTTTTTTTTTTTTTTTTTTCATTTTTCTATAGGGTATATGTAGAACTAAACTAGCAAAGTACAATGCGTATGGCATATCAAATGAAGGCGCGATACGCTGAATTGTAGTGTAGACTGTAACTCTGAACTCTGTCTACATGGATACAAATGGCCGAAATAAACCAAACCAAACCAAAACGAAGCCAAACTGTGAACCATCAAATGAAATTTAGTGCATTCGGCTTCGGTCCGCTTGCTTTGTTGCATTGCTTACCGCACTCTTACTTACTCACTCACTCACTCGCTCATACGCTTCTGGTGCGATTTTTCAATTTTCTGCGTTGCCGCATTTTAGGCGCAGCACAAAATAACCCAAAAAATAGACGAAGGAGTACGTACACAACTGTTTAGTTGCTGCAGTGCAGCTTCTGCAACGGTACAATATTTAATTTGGTTGCGCTCGCACTAGGCGCAATCAATCTACCTCCACTCTGCTCCGAAGTTCTTCCACGTTTCGGTTTCAATAAATGTTTGCTGAACTTCATGTTTTCGGCATTTCCATTGTGCATTGTTGCACTCGGTTTTGAATGTTGCGGTACTTCTATTCGATTTTTCGACGCTTTTCCTTCTTGTTGTTCCCCATGAAAATTCACCGCATTTGCATTGCATGATGCTTTTAGTGGTGGCGCCCAACGTAACCCAACGTAATTAAATTCGCTCGGTTTTCCGTATTCAATTTTTCACGTTATAAGTTGGCATTTAGCGGTACACCTAACGCTTTTTAGTCCCGACATTAAGCATGGCGTGGTAAATTTTTAGTTTATTTTAAGTTAATTAAAACATTTTTGTTTTTAAACGTTTGGTGTTGTTGTGTTGCGTTTTAGTTTTCCCCCTCTCTTCCTCTTTCTTTTTGTTTTTCTGTGGATAATGTAGTATGCCGCAAAATAGTTTTAAGCGGGCAGCTTATTTTCTACAAAATTTATATGAAATATGTTCATAAATAAATTCATATTATTTGGTGGCCTGTTTGCACACGTAATGAACGCGAACACGTTGTTAGTCCAAGTAAGCTGAAGTTGTTTCTCTTCTCTCTCACACAAAAGAGTGCACACGATTATTTGCATACACAGAAAGCGTCTATGAAATCTCCTAGGCTTACTTAAGTGTATTACGAACGTCTTTACACATCAAAATGCACTAAGTAGATTTCTATAGAATTTTAAAAATTTTGGAGACTTTTTAGATTTACAAATAATATACAGAAAGCATCTATGCAGTCTAATTTAAGTATATTACAAACACTTATACACATCAATATGCACTTAATGGCTTTTTATAGCATTTCAAAATTTTTGGAGACTTTTGTAGAAATACAACTGATAAACAGCAAGCATCTATGCAGTCTTCGTGACTTACTTAAGTGTATTACGAACGTATATACACACCAAAATGCACTTAGTGGCTTTCTATAGAATTTTAAAAATTTTGGAGACTTTTGTAGAAATATAAATAGTATACAGAAAGCATCTAGAAGTCTTCGTGGCTTACTTAAGTGTATTACAAAGGTCTTTACACATCAAAATGCACTAAGTGGCTTTTTATAGCATTTCAAAAATTTTGTAGACTTTTTAGATATACAAATAATATACAGAAAGCATCTATGCAGTCTTATTTAGGTATATTACAAACACCTACACACATCAAAATGCACTTAGTGGCTTTTTATAGCATTTTAAAAATTTTGGAGACTTTTGTAGAAATACAAATAATATACAGAAAGCATCTACAAGTCTTAGCGGCTTACTTAAATGTATTATAAACGTCTATACAAATCAAAATGCACTTAGTGGCTTTCTATAGAATTTTAAAAAGTTTGGAGACTTTTGTAGAAATACAAATAGTATATAGAAAGCATCTAGAAGTCTTAGTGGCTTACTTAAGTGTATTACAAACTTCTATACACATCAAAATGCACTAAGTGGCTTTTTATAGTATTACAAAAATTTTGGAGACTTTTTAGAATTACAAATAGTACACACAAAACGTCTATAAGTAGTACAATGCAACAACAACTTCAAATATTTTGCTAAATGTATCAAACTTTTTAATATGTAACTCTACAAAAGTCTCCAAATTTGTAAAAGTAAAATCTAAATTGTTTTGAGTTATCAAAAATTTCCAATATGTTGTATAGCGTTCTATAGAGTTTTTATAGCCAGCTTTATAACAGTGTAGAGTTTGTTATAGCTTTGCAAATGCATTAATTCTTTTTGAATAAGCTATTTTACTTCAATATAGTTATTAACTAATATAATATAAATAACGGACTTCAGTGAAATAGTCTACAAAATTGTGTAGACTTTTGTATTTGTTGAAGCACAACAAATATAGCTATACAAAAAAAAAAGCTACCGTTTACTTATTAACAATAAAATTGTTTAAAAAATATAAATATGTACTACAATATTGGAGACTTGTGTAGAGTTAGCAAAAATGAAGAGTTTGAAGATTTTGTAGTTACTTAAAAAATGTATGAAGTAATTATTTGCTAAATTAAATATAAGAGTTTTCAAAATGCACTATGTTGCACTTGAGGAGTAAAGTTAGAAAATCGTTAACAACTTAACAGCTCAGCGCAGGAACGACAATGAAGTGAAAGGCAAAGAGAAATGTTGTGCACATAAGACATATAACAGCAAACAAATAATAATTTGCTAACACATGCGCTAAATTTGTGTCTTTCAATGCATTACACATGCGTATACAGTGATGTGCTTTGACTTATTTATAGAATAACACGCTTAGCATGAAACTGGCTATATTCCATATATATCTATATCCAACTAAGCGCCCAATTAATTGTAGTATATGCCTCTGTACGCATCTGTGTAGAGTTGTGGAACCTAGTTAAACTCTGCACGTAAAATTTTGTTGCATAAAATCAAGTGCTACGTGCTTCAATCTGAATTGTGTAGAGTTACGTTGACGCACCCATTTCAAGCAGTTTATTTTCTAAGTTTGTTAAAATTGCGCTGCAAAACTTCAAAGCAAACAATTTGCATGCGCAAAAAATAGAGAAGAAAAACCTGTGCTGGAGATAAAAAAAAAAAGAAAAAAACACCCTCTCATCTTTGCGTCAATTTCCATTTCTAATATTAAATTCAATAAAAGCGCCTTATGCAAAATGCTGCCTGCCACCACAATAAAAACAAATACAGCAGCAGCAGGAAAAATTGGAAAAAGAATCTGCGCATACCTTCAGGCAACAGGATCGCAATAGACAATCAAAATTTCAATATTTTTTTGCCGTATGCGTATCTATTTTTCGTATTTTTTTTTTTCACAATTTCGTTGAATAGATATTTTTCTTGCCATACGCGGCTGCTGCAAGTATGGTAAACACTTGCAGCATATTTAAACAACAGCGAAAACAATGAACGAATATATTGAGTTGGAAGATACAAAAATAGAAATTGAAATAGAAAATCAGAATAGATAAAAGAATAGTAAGAATGGTGGAAGCGTGAGTACACGATTATCCAATACGCTGCTAAATTTAAAAAAAAAAAAAAAAAAACGGCGCCCAACATGGGGCCAAAATTTAAGAAAAAATACTGCGTCATGACTCTGTCTATACTCACTGCGACATGCTACTTAGCACTGAAAAACTAAATTTACTATTTTCAAATGTTTCGAAAAAATAAAATGTTTAGTTTCTGGCGCCCAACATGGGACCAAGATTGCAAAAAAAAAACTGCGTCATGACTCTGTCTATACTTACTCAAATGCGCCATGCTATTCAGCACTGAAAAACTAAATTTACTATTTTCAAATGTTTCGAAAAAATAAAATGTTTAGTTTCTGGCGCCCAACATGGGACCAAGATTGCAAAAAAAACTGCGTCATGACTCTGTCTATACTTACTCAAATGCGCCATGCTATTCAGCACTGAAAAACTAAATTTACTATTTTCAAATGTTTCGAAAAAATAAAATGTTTAGTTTCTGGCGCCCAACATGGGACCAAGATTGCAAAAAAAAAACTGCGTCATGACTCTGTCTATACTTACTCAAATGCGCCATGCTATTCAGCACTGAAAAACTAAATTTACTATTTTCAAATGTTTCGAAAAAATAAAATGTTTAGTTTCTGGCGCCCAACATGGGACCAAGATTGCAAAAAAAACTGCGTCATGACTCTGTCTATACTTACTCAAATGCGCCATGCTACTTAGCACTGAAAAACTAAATTTACTGTTTTCAAATGTTTCGAAAAAATAAAATGTTTAGTTTCTGGCGCCCAACATGGGACCAAGATTGCAAAAAAAAAAACTGCGTCATGACTCTGTCTATACTTACTCAAATGCGCCATGCTATTCAGCACTGAAAAACTAAATTTACTATTTTCAAATGTTTCGAAAAAATAAAATGTTTAGTTTCTGGCGCCCAACATGGGACCAAGATTGCAAAAAAAACTGCGTCATGACTCTGTCTATACTTACTCAAATGCGCCATGCTACTTAGCACTGAAAAACTAAATTTACTATTTTCAAATGTTTCGAAAAAATAAAATGTTTAGTTTCTGGCGCCCAACATTTGGCCAAAATTGCTGAAAAACTGCGTCATGAATTTCTCTATACTTAAGCGAATGTTTTAATGAAAAATGATTAAAAATGTTTATAACAGCTCAATGTAGGCGTATTTCCAAGCAAAACTTTTTTTTTTTTTGGAGCCCAACTTCTTTAGTCTTTAGTCACTAGAATGTGTCACGCTACTTGACAGTGATTAATTAGTACAATGTAGTCAATGTAGTCATTAAAAAAAAAAAAAATCGGTGCCCAACGTGGGGCCACATTGAACCAATTTTTAATACCAGCCAAAAATGTCCAAGCAATGCCTTAAATATAACATACCTGCTTAAACACTCGCTATGCAGTGTACAGAAAAACAAAAACAAAATTTAGACGACCTCCTCGAAATGCGACATTGGCAAAATTTTAGCAAAAACAGTCACCAGACAGACAGTCAGACAACGACGACGATGACGACGACGACAACTAAGCATCCATTCACTGTTTTTGTTAGCATAATTTTGTTTGGTTGCCTCGACAAATACCCGTACACAAAATGAGTAGAAAAAAGGGGGGAAAAAAATAGAACAGAGTTGCTGTTGAAGAAGCAAAGCGATAAGGACAACGACATCCTCCTATACGAAAATGTCAATGCCGATGCACGGAAACGGCACGGAAATTCGCGATTTGCATGCGAAAAATGTTATGCGATTCGGATTGAATTCGAAACCAACCAAAGAACAAACGAGAAACGAAACAATTGAAAATTCGAAACGGAGAAAACCAATTACGTTGACAACAACGTTGCAGTTACGGGACAACAAAAAAAAAAAAAAGGAATCACCGCAATAACAAACAAGAGGAAGACATAATATGCGTGGGTGTGTCTATAAGTTCTTTACTTAAATATAAAATTTATGCCAAACTGCTACAATTAAATTGAGCGAGTATTCGTTCCACTTGCAATGCCTTATTAACATTTGCATTTTGCATCAACACCACCACTCATGTCTAACTGTACTAAAGCGCAAGCTAAAGCTATGACAAAGCAAACAATGCAAAGCATTATCATCGATGCCTGTCGAACAACATCAAAAGGGAGCATCATACTAAAAAAAAAGAAGCGTAGGCAGACTGACAGGCAGGCAGGCAGGCAACCTTGTAGGCAGCCAGCCAGTCTGACGCTGTAATAGAAATCCGCAACTTGAGATTTGCTTTCGTTTTCAATTGAGCAACGGAAAGCCTTGTAGCAGTGTTTGGACTATTTTTTTTTTTTTTTGTTTGTATAGTGTTTCATTTTTTTTTTAAAGTATCTAAATAGTGAGCGCAGAATTTTTCGTTGCATACTTTCAGTCGCTAGGCACTATTGTATAGTCGTAATAACAGCAAAAAAAGGACGAAAATTGCTCGAAATAGTTATATATAAATATTTGTTTACAAAAAAAAAATATATATATATAACAACTTCATATCAGAATCAGAAATGAAAATAATTCTCTGCAAAGCAGTGTATGCGACTGTGAGATACACTGTATACAGACAGCGTTATGTGACTTGGAACGTAGCATATAAATAGGTTTTAAATTTCTTTATTTTCTTTAAAAACTGACAAAAAATAATATATCGATAATGCAGTTTGTGGTAAAGCAGTTTGTGATAATACCGTTCATAGTACGTTTGCTTGTGATACTGCAGTGTTTTTAAAATAGACAAAACAAAATACATAAAATCAATCTTAATCAAGTGGTTTTTGTTAGCATTCAAATAGCTCTACAGCGAGCCAGATATAGCCATTGGTTTAAGATAGGAAAAGTTCGTTGGATGAGACTGGTGTGGTGAGATTTTATCAATTTTAAGAACCGTGCGTACTCCAGCTTCGAGTTTGAAAAGCGTGGAATTCATTGACTGAAATCATGTTTTCTGTCAAGTTGTTTGACATGAAACGAATAACCAATTAATATTTGGGCTCTACCTAAGAAATCCTATTTTTTTCTTGCCCCTCTATAATGTTCCTGAGACTGGTTTAAGCTATATTTGCTCTGTCGACATGAACTTGCTTGCAACTCACATCATATTGCTATAATTTGCTTCTTACGCGAGTATATTGGCTACTGCCTATACAAAAATTTGCATATGTACGAGAGGCACTATTTATATTTCGGGAATAGCATATAATAACAAACAATTTTAAATGAAAAATGCTTTTTTGATGTTTAGCAGATCAAGGCAAGGTGGTTTAAAGAATGTAAATAATTATGTAGAAACATTTCAAAAGCTCTTTATGCGCCTTAAGCCTACAAGTATGCAACGTTTTTTTTTTTTGTTTCTTCCCAAGCCAACAGCTTTCGCCTTTTAAACCTGCACAAAACACATTTAACACTTTTTAGTCACATTTAAACATTTACAAAACAACTTTTTTCATTAAAACAAACTAAAAAAAAAAAAAAAAAAAAAAACTTTATAAGTGAATCAAAAGCAAAAGCAAACATTAAAATCAAATACAGCTGACATGGCATACGATGTAGCAGCATAAATGCTGCCAAGGCATGAAATAATTTTATAAAAAATAATTAAAAGAACAAGAACTAACAACAAACCAACCAACCAACAACAGCCATAATAACAACAACAACAACAACAAAAAGAACAATAATAATAATAAAAGTAATCATTAAAATAATTACAAATGCAACATATTCTTACCATAAGTGTCATACAACTTATTTAGCAACTAAAAAAAAAAAAAAAAATCAACAACAACAAAAAAAAACAAGCAAAAATGTTACTCGAATGCGTTCTCTCTCTCTCTCTCTCTCTCTCTCTCTCATACTATTTACTACATTTAAAGCAAATACAGAAAACAAGATACACTAATGCAATAATTGTTCTATCTTCTATCCCACAAAAACAACAACAACAATGATGATGATTATGATGCTGCCACACGGATATATATATATATACAGTACGGGTCGCAATCAACCGCCCATGTATACGGAAACATTACCCGGCGAAAGTTTGGCATTGATGATCACCTCACTTTCGGTAGAGATGGGCGGCAAATATTATTGTACAGCATCCTATGCAAATACGGAAATACTTCAGACGAATGTACAAATTAAAACTTATGGTAAGTTTTCTATATATATATATATATATATATATATATTTATTCGTACCTATAAGATACTTTTGTCTGACTGTGAGGTAGAAACTATTTAGATAAAACATCAACATTGAATGAACACTTTGTTTGCCTGTCTGATGTGCAAACACATTGCGCTCTTTCATTTCTCATTTAAAGTTTTCAAGTCCGTTTGTGGGCTTAAAACTTTATTGCCTAACAGTGTTGTAAAACATTACTAATCGCTTCAAAGCAGTGTGCTGAGTGTGGTTATATATGTATACACGTAAATTTTCAAATTTGTCATTTTAGTAACTTTTATGTATCTAAACCATACAGTGACCCTCTCAAACATACGTTATACTTCCATCAAAATAAGTGCCGTCGTTTAGGAGGAGTTCAGTGACATACCCAGACGGTACATAATACGCCGAGGGGTTAAGTCCATTGACCCACCAATGGGTCAATTCCATTAACTCTCCAAGGGATCAAGTCCATTTACCGTCAAGTTCATTGACCCCCCCCCCCCCCCCATGATGGGGGGTCAAGACCATTGACGCTTCAAGTGAACAAATTCATTGACCCTCCAATAGGTCAATTCCATTTACACTCCAAGGATTCAAGTCAATTTACCCTCTAAAGGGTCAAGTTCATTGACCTCCTCACGAGGTCAAGTCCAAGTGACTCCCACAGGGTCAACTCCATTAAACACCAGGGGGTTATGCCCCCAAGGTGCCAAGTACATTTACCTTCCAAGGGGCCAAGTCACTTGATGCGCTCAGAGTCAATTCCATTAAGCCCCAGAGAGTTCAATAACCTTGGCCAGAGGTCGATAGCTTTGGTCAAAGGAGATATTTTAGTTCGCATGTCCTTGGCCGCAAAAATTTCTTCTTTTTTTTTTTAAACGCTCTTTTTGGCGATTCTCAAAAGTTCATACATATATCCACGTTGATTCAAGCGAAATTAAGACCGTGGCCGGAAGTCGATTTTCCGTCTGCGAATTCCTCTCAAATGATCCGTCTAAAGATTCTTCTGTCTGGTCAGTCCACGTCTTGGATTCCTCTGTCTGAACAATCCTTCATCTAGAGATTCCTTTATCTGGTGAGTCTCCGTCTGCGGGGCGAATGCCGGTCTGGGAATACATCCATATGGAGTCTACTGTCTTGGAATTCCTTCGTCTAGGTACTCCTCCTTCCGGGGATTCCTATGTCTTGGGATTTCTCGATCTGGGGATTACTTCTTCTAGGGATTCCTCTGTCTGGAGATTCCTCCAGCAGGGTATTCCTTTGACAAGGGATTCCCTCGTCTATGTATTTCCATATGTGGGAACTCCCCGTCTATGGTTTCACTCGTCTGAGCATTCCTCATTGCTTAAAAAATGTTATAACTTGCACTAAAATATATTTTTTCTTATATTTTTTTTTTTTTTTTTTTGTTTGCACTAAACTTCTTCTTCCAAGCAACAAATGCATCGCCCGAAACACTTTGTAAAATATTCTGCAGCAAAAACTTGTTATTTCTTTAAAATATTTTCTAAACAAATTGTTTTCACAAACGCACAAAATCGACAACAAACTCCAACGACAGAATGACAAAGCAAATAAATTGTTTAACAAGTTTCAATTGAGCGAAAAATCTGTAAAAGAAAGCTACTTCAAATCCTTAAAAAGAAAAAAGAGAGAAAAAAAAGAATATAGGAAATTGTTTGCAAGAAAAGTTTATATATTAAATATTTCACTTAGCAATTTATCGAACAATAAATTGTATAAAATGAAATCTCAGCATGTACCAAGACGTCGAAGACGACGAAGACATTGATGACGACAGAGAATTTTAGATATACTGCTAGATGGACGGCATGACAAGCAGGACTATGAGAACTGCAGCTACTAACCACAACACACAACAAGCAGCACTCGACGGAGCAAGGACATATGCCTGAGCTAAGTGTAGCTAGCTAGAATTTAACTAAGATATTTATTTAGATATGCAGACATATTTATACTGAAGCGAGCGATAGTATGGAAGTTTATATTTGCGCTACAACTACTTACTGCTACTACTGTATGCTGCATGCAGACAGGACAGGAAAGACAAGGACTTAATATATCAATATTTATGCTTTTAATAAATGCAAGTAAACACACTTCCGGTACAAGTAAAGGCTTTCGCAAACAACTTGCAGCAGCAGCAGCAGCAGCAAGTATGCAACTATAAACTACGATTATACAAATAAACAACTAAAATTACACAATAAGATACTTATGCGGCAGCAGCTTCTGTGGACAGTATCCTGTGCTCGGATAGCACAAATCTATTAAATTACAAAGCACTCTGACGGCTGCTATTAAAGTGATTAGCCTTAATTAAAAATGCATTGCATATGCCTGAGCCAAACACAACGAATTGAGACAAACTCAATAAATAAATAAATAAATTAATGTATCTTGAAATATGTAAACTTTAACTGCAGAATTTCTAAAACTGAGCTCAAGTGTGCACTTGTCGCATATTTCTAGTTAAAATCAATGCCAAGCCATGCTTATGCACTTCAAATTTGTTGACATTAAGTGAAATAAGCCGAGAAATTACATACTAAACCACTTTGTGTAAATTGAAAGAAAATAGAGAAGCAAAGTGTATATGAAGCAGAGAGCACTGAAATTTTATAAATTTTTATACACTGTAACCGTGATGTAAAAGGATATATTCAGTTGGCTGTTTAGTAGACTATAATAGATAGAGCCTTCGAATTTGCATATTTGGGTGATCCTATTGCTGCTTCGGATCACTTGTATTCAATGAAGTTTTCAAATTCAAAATTCTATTTGAAACCCTTATCAAAACCCTCATAGAACCCTAAGAAAAACCTCATACAAACCCTAATACAAAGATTAATAGAAACTCTAATAGCAACTTAAGGAGAAACCCTTGTAGAAATCCTAATAGAAACCCTAATCGAAACCCTAAGAAAAATTGTATTTGCAACCCTTATCAAAACTTTTATAGAACCCTAAGACAAACCTCAATGGTAACCCCATATAAACTCTAATATAAAGTCTTATAGAAACTTTAGAAAAAACCCTAATAGAAACGTAAGAAGAAAACCTAACAGAATCCCTAATCGAAACCCTAAGAAAAATTGTATAAGAAACTCTTATCAAAACCCTTATAGAACCCACAAGAGAAACCTCATACACACTCTAATATAATAACAAATAGAAACTCTAATAGAAACTTTAGGAGAAACCCTAATATAAATCCTAACAGTAACTCTACTCGAAACCCTAAGAAAAATTGTATTTGAAATCCTTATCATAACCCTCAGAGAACCTTAAGACAAACTTCAATGGAAACCTCATACAAACCCTTATTTAAAGACTAATAGAAACTCTAATAGAAAGTTAAGGAGAAACCCTAACAGAAATCCTAACAGAAATCCTAACAGAAACCCTAAGAAAAATTGTATTTGAAACCCTTATCAAAACCCTCATAGAACCCTAAGACAAACCTTAATGGAAACCTCATATAAACCCTTATATAAAGAGTAATAGAAACTCTAATAGCAACTTTAGGAGAAACCTTAATAGAAATCCTAACAGAAATCCTAACAGAAACCCTAAGAAAAATTGTATTTGAAACCCTTATCAAAACCCTCATAGAACCCTAAGACAAACCTTAATCAAAACCCTATATAAACCCTAATATAACAACAAATAGAAACTCTAATAGAAACTTAAGGCAAAACCCTAATATAAATCCTAACAGAAGCCCTAATCGAAATCTTAACAAAAATTGTATTAGAAACCCTTATCTCACTCCAATGGAAACCACATATATACCCTAATATAAAGTCTAATAGAGGGTTTTGGGAAAACCCTTATAGAAACCCTAAGATAACGATTTGTGTGAAGATGATTCACCGGGTAAGCTCAAGCAGAAATTAAACTCCAATCGGCCGTAAGGTCTCTCGCCCTCGCCATTGAAGCTATTGGACAGACAGTTCGCCACAAGAATCCTAGAACTTCAAATAGCTGCGCAGAGTTGTGAACCAAGCTTTGAAGCATATTTGAACCCTTTACTTAGAATATCAGTTCTTCAGGATCTAAGTAAGAGCAGAACTTTCATTAATTTCAACAGTATCTCAGCGGAGTATGCTCAAGCTTCATCTTTTGCAGTTGATTAAACTTGGTTCGATATCTGATTGGATGTCAAATGGCCAAAATGAGCTTCCGTTCAATTATCAGACGCCTATATATGCATACACCAACTGCGCAAGAGAAGATTTACTTTAATACTCCTTAAAGATTGCTAGAAAAGGGAGACACCATTTTACAGTAGCCGCTACAACGCTAGACTTCTAGCGTACAACAAACGTCTCACCGTAGCCCTGGAGTCATCACAGTCGTTATTACTGTAACTTACTGACGACCTACCGTCACACCAGTGCTGTAGTTGAAATCTTTTATCTATAGAGAGGGTACTTAGACCACGCCTAACTAATTTTATGTGAAAAATAATATGCAAACTCGGACTGGAACTGAGATGCAGAGATAATATTTCCCTAGTAGTGCCGACCAATATTAGGGATAAAGCTTGATGTTAAAATTCACCCTTATCAGTCAACTTCCATGGCATCCATCCTCCACAAATGAAGCAAAATCTAAATGCTTTACTGACCCAACTGAGAGTTATCTCATGCTGCGATATAGCCACACAAAGAAAAAAAACAGTCAATGAAGCTGAAACAATGTCATGCAGCTTGGGACGGCGTGTTGTACTTCTAACATCATCCAAAATTTTCCATACTTTCCTTTTATAACTGCTTTTGCGCTCTTCATTGTTGAATCTGATTTGAATGATGATAGAAATTTGGCACCGTCCCAACTTACACACCGTTCCAAACTGCACATAAGCTTAGTCAGAAATTGTTGCTTGACTAACGAACGTTAAAGAAAAAGAGGAACGCTTTACCACCATACATAAAATGCACTTCTAACTAACTAACAACACATCACAAACGTTGTATCTTGTATCTTGTATCTGTAAAATGCCGCTCAAACGAAAACTTTAAATTGCACTGAAAAATCAATTAGCAGAACAAAAGTTTCTGACACTTCGTTAGCACATTACTGGCCAAGTAAAAGTTTCTGCTGAGATGGAATATCAAAATGCTTCACTGCTTCTATGCAAAAAACTGTGGCAACGCTTTGCATAGTATTTACTGATTTAATTATTAAAATACTCGGCAAAAAAAAAAAAAAGTTTTTCAGTTACCAATTTTGTCAAATGTCAAAGAGTGGACAACATGAAAAATGTCACTTTTTAGTGTTGGAAAACTGTACAAAAAAAAAATAGTACAAAAAAAGTGCATTAGATGCAGATTTCGTGGCAGATTGTTGACAGTTGGAGTTCAATAAAAAAAAATTGTTGAAGTGGAATTAGCTTAGATCTCTCCATACCTGTTCATTCCAACGCGTGCCCGGTCGTTCTCTATTTCGGCGCTCTCCAATTAAATTTAGGCCCGCATGTAAACCATGTTTCATCCATTCGAATGAGGTGTCCAGCTCAGTGCTGCCGTTGAAATCTTATCTCAGCTTCATCGAAATGCGGCATACAGTAGGGTCGGGAGTATCAACGTCTTACAGATCTTGATATCTAGCATCAAATAGCATCAAGCATAGCAAGCATGATTCTTCGCCTTATCTCTAGGCTATTCATTTTGGATCCAAGATAGACCAAATTTTCTGCAACATTAAAGTTGAAAGTCTCCATCGTTACTGACTTCAAGAGGCGATGACGGCATGAGAGAGGACACCAAGTACTTCGTCCTCTGCTCATTCACCATTAGATCCATGAGCCGAGATGTTTCAATCTCTGAAAACACCCTGTTGACTCATTGTTCCTGCGTGCCGTTGATATCGATGACATCGGCGAAAGCGAGCAGCATCAATTCCTTTTGGAAGATAAAGCCCGACATACCTCTGTATGTACGGGCACTGGCGTAGGATGTATTCCATCAGAAGATTGAAAAAATCGCACGACAGTGCATCGCCCTGCTCGAATCCTCGCTTGCTATGAAAGGGATCAGAGAGGTTTTTCCCCACCTTGACAACGCTTTGTGTGTTAGATAACGCCATCATGCAAAGACGAACAATCTTTGCCGGGATACCGAGTGCAGACAGGGCGCCGAAAAACTTCGATCGTATCGGCGTGTCGAAAGCGGCTTTATAATCGACAAATAGGAGGTGAGTGTCCTCACGGGTCTTTTCCAAGATTTGGCGTAATGTGAATATTTGGTCGACCTTTTTGGTCTGAAGCCTCACTGATATACATAGTCCTATCAGTGAGTCCGTATATGGCTTTAGCCTATTACACAATACGCGCGACAGAATCTTTTATCCGATGGAAAGAAGACTTATTTTGCGGTAGTTGGCGCAAACAGCGGGGTCTCCTTTCTTAAAGATAGAACAGAGAACACTGAGATTCCAGTCATTGGGTATGCGTTCATCGGACCATATCTTCCATAAAAGTTGGTGCATACTCCCAACCAACTCTTCGCCACCGGTCTTAAATAACTCAGCTGGCAGCCCATCAGATGCGGCCGCTTCGTTATTTTTCAGCTTTTTAATTACTGAATCCACATCGCTATAGTCCGGTGGCTCTACAATAGTGCCATCATTACCTGTTGGTTCCGGTGTCATTTCTCTATCGGCGAAATTGTGCGCTTCATCGCCTCCGAATAGGTTGGAAAAATGACTCCTCCATAATCTCAGTGCTTCCTGTTCATTCGTTACCAGATTTCCATTGTCATCCTTACAGAAAGTTACTCGCTTGACCTTTTGATAGAATTTTCGAGCTTCATTTCTGTTACGTAACATCTCAACATCCTCAAAATCCTACCTTTCTTGCGTCTGAAATGGAGTTTCTCCTCTCTCCGTTTCTCTCGATATCGCTCTCTAACAGCTTGCATTGCTCCCGACTGCAGCGTTCGCTGATAGGAAGCGTTCTTCTCTGCAGCAGCATTGCGACATTCCTCGTCGCATTAAGAACTCTTCACAGATTTTGTATAACCAATGACAAACTTGGCAGTCCTATCCATGGAGCGGGTGATATGTATCCACTGCTCACATATATCTTGAGAAGACGAAGATGTTTCCCGGAGCAGTCGGGAGAGTGTGTTTGAAAAGGCTACAGCGGTCTGTTCTGATTGAAGCTTGCCGACGTCTAGCTTTCGTTGCATGTTGGAACGTGCGGTGTGCTACAAGATAGTGGTCCAACATAACATTCGCACGTTCAACACTCCAATTCGATGCATGCATTCTGTCCTTCAGAACATTTTGGTGTGGACTCAGGCATGAAACCTTGTGAATCTTAAGTTGTGAAAGTTTGATGCTGCTAACTACCTCTCTCCATTATTGGAGATATTTTCATGATGCCTAATGCTTCCTTGATTCCAAATCTTGGAGTTGAAATCGCTAAGCACGATTTTGACATCGTGTTTTTGGGACAGCGCTCGTACAGATATTTCAAGCACTCATAGAACTCATCTTTAGCATCGTCGTATATTTTCCGTTTATTAAAATATTTAGGCTTGAAGCGTAACGCGCCTGGGTACTCGTCAACAGGCCTGAACTTGGAGATGAGGCTACATAGTTTCCTACTCACCAAGAAACCATATCAAAATTCGTGCAACTCTGTCGCATACATCCGCATTCTTTCAGCCCAAGGTTTGCTTTTTGTTTGCATTGAGGTGATTTTTTTGACGGGTCCCAAGCACAGCGCACCAACACCTAATTAAAAGAGGATGTTTGTCCCCTTCTTACACTTTTTAGCTCACCTTCGAACAGCAGTTCAAAAGCTTCTCAAGATATACGTGGTATAATAGACGTTGTGAGTTGCTTGAACCGTCATTGTCAACAACTTTCCACACAATGTGAGGACCCCAACTCTCCGCTTTACTCTTACATAAGCTTAAAATCACAACGACACAAGTTAAATATGTAAAAAAGAAAAAGCTAAACAAGCGAAAAACAAATAAAACAAAAATATTGAAGAAGTATAAGAAAAAAGAGAATTTTTGAGAGCAAATATTTTTCGTGTTTCGAATTTTATACGGTAGAAAAGTTTTTCAATAACTTAAACAAAGTTAACCAACACTGCAATCCGATGCAATGCAATGCATGTCCGTGCTCGTTTGTACTTTATGTTTGTCTTGTGTGCTTATTTCTCAAGCTCTATCCGTGTGTCTAACTGTCTTCGCAATGTGTGTGTGTAAAGGTATGTGTGTGTGTGTGTGTATGTGTGTTGAAAACTAATAATAAAATTGTACTCGAGTAGTACATTGCACAACTGTACCTTTTTTTTGTACGTTACGTGTCGCTGTCTCTCTTAATCTGCTCCAGCTCAGTGATTCGTTGTCTTGTGTCTGACTGCCCGCTATTCACTGCTTTGATAACTGCCAAACGAACATGTCTAAACGTGTTGAAGTAGTAGATACAACAACAAATAAATATGGCGTACAGCTTTCATTCCATCGTCGTCGTATGCCACTTGCAACACTGGCTGTGGTAACATTAAAAGTTTTAGCTTAAATTCATTGTAGAAAAAGAAGAAGACGAAGTAGTGGTGGTGGCGCATGTAGAAGACATATGTTTCGTTGCATGTCGTTTCATGTTCGTATTTATTGACAGATCTCCGCTAGCTATTTCTTTACTGATTTATAGTAATATATATATATATATATATATATATATAGCACAAAGCGAAGAAGAAGAAGAAGCACAAAATATCCAGAGATATATATGTATATGTACGAGGAGGCAGGCTGTATCGATTGTACAAATATAATGGCAAATGCAATCCGTTGCCGGATTTCGTACAAAATTAGTAAAAGCTTCCTTCGTTTTTTTTTTTTTTTTTTTGACCCTTTTTATGGGATTTTCTTTTAACAATTTAACCGACATTGCTCGTGGTTATTTATCGTCAATTTCAATACACTTTAACATGTTCAATTGTGTTGAAATCAATTTTTGAATAATTTTTGCACTAACGATGCACTAACGAAGCGCTAACTACTGCTCACTACTCATTTATTTCGTCGCTTACTATGTTTGTTAGCTTCTTATCTGATCATCTGAGATTTGACCACTAAAATGTGTTGCACCCTAATAAATCTGTTCCAGCAAGATGTGGAAGAGATTTGTTTCCTAGCGAAGAACTAACTTTTAAGACTTAGCGAGTTGCTTTATCATATTCCCCAGCGAAGAACTAGCTAAAGTTAATACATTATACCGTTTGTTTAAAGCACCGCTAGCCAATTGCATTAGAACTCATCACCGGTGTGGTGTTAAATCGTTAGTGCGGCACCGGTGCTTAAAATACGATTTTGCTTATCCAAACTTCCCAAAAAAAATTGCGTGCAAACGTGCTACATTTTATTTCATTTTAATACAATATATATATATATATATCGTATATAGGATATAGTATAATATATATATATATATATTTTTTTTTTAAGGATTTCTTTGCTTTCTTCGTTGCTTCTTTTTCCTGCTTGTTTGCTTGTTGAAGTATTTGATTTAGAAATTTCTCAACTTTTTGCTGCATTTTATTGGCATGCCTTGGCCAGACTCAGTTGTACAGTTGACTCCACTTGCTGCCTGTCTTCCAGCCATCCTTGCTTCTTTTTCGACAGAGGATTTGTAGTACGGATTTACGCGGCTAATGTTCGTGACAGTTTGTTTAAAAAAATTATAGATTACGTTTGGGGCAGCTTGGAAAGCGAAACGCCAAGACCAATGTCAACAGTGCCATCTGCGCTGTTTACGTTGGATTTTACAGTGTTGGTTAAGCGGCATATAAACAAATAGTGTTGTAAAGCAAGATATCTATTTTCTATACAATAATAATAATAATAAAAATATTTGCTTTATGCAACTTGTTAGCTAAAATCCAAAATAAAAAAAAAAAAAAAGAGTTGTTTCTCCAATGTCGTCAAAGGATTTTTTTCTTCACAATTTCTCCCTTTTGTTGGTAAAGTGGTTTCGTAGTGATTGCAGTTTTCGCTGCCACTTGACAAGTTCTTCTAAGCATCTTTGAAACTTACTGGACGTGTATCTGTGTGTGAGTCTCTCTCTGTGTCTGTGTATGTGTGTGTTTACAAAGTTTTCTTGTTAGTTTCGTGTTATTTCCATTTGCTCGTTTATAATAAATTTATTTAGTTTCTATATGTATTTTTGCCTTTAGTTGGCAATCAATTTTTAAGTCTCCAGCTGGCAAAGTTTATTTTATTTTTTCTTTTAAGCTTAGTATAGCACTTAAAATTTGAATTGGTATTGAGACCTATTTGTTAGGATGTTTCTTACCTTTTTTCTGCACATAACCGGTTTAAACGGGTTATTTACTGCTTTGGGCTGCCATCTTGTGATCGCGCACCTGCCAGTATGGTCATGGTTTCGTCGTAGATGACTGTAGGGATTGGCACATCTGCGTTGAAAATGTTATATAGAAGTGGGTCAAGCACACTACCTTGTGGAACACCAGCTGCCATCGTATGGGGGAGGGAGATTGAAGTTTTCACTTTAATCTAGAATTGGCGGTTTTGCAAATACGATACGAGTAGTCCCATGTGCCAAACGCGTTCAAACGCCTGTTGCACATCAGCAAAGACCCTATTGCAGTATTCTTTGTTATCAAATGCTTTAAGGATATGATTCACCACCCTGTGAATCTGCTCAACAGCGCCATGTCCTTCCCTGAAGCCAAATTGGTGGATTGGCAAGATTTCACCAAAATCCACACGCCTGGCAAGTTGTAATACAATAAGCCTCTCAAGCACCTTGGAGAGAGAAGGGCGAAGGCTGATTGGTCGTTACGACTCAAGGTCGTCCTCCGGGTCTATGGATCATTAGAACACTTGCCAGCCTCCAGCTGACCGGGTAGTATTGCATCCTCAGTATTGCCTTAAAAATTGATACAGTAAAGATAATCGCATGCTTCGGCAGAGCCTTCAAGGTGATGTGACATATACTGTCAGGCCCCGGGGATTTCTTCCTTGGCAGACGTTTTTTAGCATCGACTACCTCCTCTTCTCTTATAGGCATGATGGGCAGGTCCATCTGTAAGGGTGTATCCAGAGCCCTTTCCATTTCCATAACCTCTTCGTCAGATGCTGTGTTAAAAGGCAGAAACCGGTTCTCCAGGTGTATGGCGAAAGTTTCTGAATTCTCCTCATCTGATCTGCATACTTCGCCTAATGCTTTTTTAATCGGCACATGTCTCAACGGCTGTCGCTTAAAGGACCTAATAGCCTTCCGCAGAGAGTATCCTGAGTCGATTGTATAATCCATTGCCACGAGTTTCCTCACAAAAAACTCATCTCTCTGGGTCTTAAGCCTCTCTTTTAGAAGCCGACTAGTACGTTCTCACAAAGCATTATCCTCTGCAAGGTGGGTGCGAATATAACTCCGACGCTGCTGTCTCTTAAGCCGAATTGATTCCATTGTCTCTCCATCAAGACAATAGAGAGTTGAAGGACCCGAATCGCTAATAGCAGAACCCGACAGAGCTGCAGCAGTATGTATCTTTTGGGTAAGAAGATTCACTGCAGCATCTATGTCCTGAGATATCCTCAGCTCCATATTCAAATGGATCAACTCCTCGAGCTTCCTTTGAAAACTCGGAATAGATGAGCGTCTAGAGAGAAGACGGTATTGAGACACAACAGCTGTGTATTGGGTATGGATATCAATAATTAGCGCCAGATGGTCACAGTTATCCGTTATGTTTATCAGACGATCAGGAATGCCTTGGTATAGAGCAAAGTCTAAACAGGATGGACTTCCTTTTAGACTGAAAGGATAAATGGAGAAGATTAATGGTAGTAGAGAACTATTAAAACTATTTTTAAGCAAAATCAGTTCCGAGTTAGTAAAATCCATTGGGCATGGCACATTGCGAAAACGTATAATCTTCTCTTGTTCGCTTGGAGAGTAAGTATTAAAAGGAGTAAAGATCTTTCCAAACTACATAGCAGAGGCTTAAGCTTTCTTTTTGTCTCGGGCTTCACTTGTGTGCTTATCCTTCCTTCCTTAGAGTTGGAAAAGTTTAGGACATCTGGTAACTGGTCTGGTTCATCCGATAGGTTACAATGCAGTCTGTCTTTGGTTTAACTTAAATATGAGCAGTTTTAAACTCTAATAATTGCTCAACTTTGTGATTGATCGATTATTTATTTATATATAATAATTTTTTTTATGTCTTACAGTTGCCATTACCTGGACTAATGCGCCTGAGAATCAATATCCCATACTCGGTGAAGATTATGTTGTCAAGTGTGAGGTTAAAGCTGATCCAAATCCGACTATTGACTGGCTGCGCAATGGTGATCCGGTAAGTTGTACTAAAATGTAGACTACAAACAAACTAAACTAACTATTCTATCTCTCTCTCGCTCTCTCTCTTTGTCTCTCTCTAGATACGCACTGGTGATAAGTATGTTGTACAGACTCATGGCCTGCTCATACGTGATGTACAGGAATCCGATGATGGCATCTATACCTGTCGTGCTGCAGTCATTGAAACCGGTGAGCTCTTAGAGCGCACCATACGCGTTGAGGTCTATATACGTCCAGTGATAACCCATTTGCCAACCACACTCGAAGCAATTGAGGGCAAACCATTTGCCGCTAACTGTACGGCTACGGGTAAACCAGTACCGGAAATTTCATGGATTAAAGATGCAGCACAACAGAATGTTGCAACCGCTGATCGCTTCCAGGTGAATGCACGCACTGGGCTGTTGAGCGTGAATTCAGTGGCACAGGATGACTACGGCACATATACTTGCATTGCCAAGAACGCTGCCGGTGTGGTTGATCAAAAGACCAAGCTTAATGTACTGGTGCGTCCACAGATCTATGAATTCTACAATATTACCGGTGTCAATAAGAAGGAAATCGCCATTACCTGTCGCTCGAAAGGACGTCCCGCACCGGCCATAACTTTCCGTCGCTGGGGCACTGAAGAGGAATACGCACCGGGTGTACAAGTCGATGATGATCGCCTAACGCTTGAGCAGTACTTCGATGAGGAACGCGGTGAGAGTTCCGGTACACTACGTATTGCACGTTCTATGCGCACGGATGATGGACTATATCAGTGCATAGCACGTAACAAGGGTGAGACGGCATACAAAACGGGACACATCACTGTTGAATTCGAGCCAGACTTTACGCACATGAAGGATCTGCCACCCGTATTCAGTTGGGAAGAGCGTAAAGCGAATCTAAGTTGTCTCGCACAAGGCATACCAAATGCCACCATTGAATGGCGTTGGAATGGACGTCCCATACGTGATTTGTACGATAAGAATCTGGTTATCGAGGGCAAGGGACCACGCAGCGATCTTATTGTACATCCAGTTGCACGTCAATATTATTCCGTATACAAGTGCATTGCTACGAATATACACGGCACCGTTGAGCACGATATGCAGCTGAAGGAGGCACGTGTACCCGATTTTGTTGCTGCCGCTGTGCCACGCCAATTGACCGCTACGACCATAACCTTCGATATACGTGGACCGCCGACCGAACTGGGTTTGCCAATAACAGCATTTAGTGTACAGTATAAGGAATCGATTAATCCGGATTGGTCGTTGGCACAGAATCGTAGCTGGTCACCAGATTCACCGTACATTGTTGAAGGTTTGAAGCCGCAGACTATGTACAATTTCCGTTTTGCAGCACGTAATCAGGTTGGACTGGGCATGTGGGGTGTCAATCAGCAACAGTCGACACCGCGTCGTTCAGCACCCGAAGAACCCAAGCCATTGCATTCGCCGGTACAGAACGATAAGGAGGAACCGGTTGTCGTCTCACCATATTCGGATCACTTTGAGCTGCGCTGGAGTGTGCCGGCTGATAATGGTGAACCCATTGATATGTATCAGATTAAATATTGTGCGGTAAGTAAAAAAAATAATTTAAGTGGAGTACTGCGGAGTAAGTAAGTCACAGTCTACAATTTATAAACGAGCTGCTCAATTGTGACTCTTAGCTGCTGCTTTTTCATTTTTTTCATTTACAGTTACAGAGTCACATATAGTTTTGAGTAGCTTTGTGCACTTTGAATAGCTCTAACTACTCCTACTTTAACATTGTGACTATTGTTTGTTTAGTTTTTTTTACTAAAAATACTTATAAACTATTGTTTTTTTTTTTTTGTTTTTTTTTTTGTAGGGCGTCAAAATGGCTGGCACCTGGCATGAGCTTGAAAGTGATTGCGTTACTGTTGAAGTTGTCGAGACTACATCCTTTGAAATGTCACATTTGACAGGAAATACCTATTATCGTATTGAATTGCGTGCACATAATACCATCGGTTTCTCATCGCCAGCATCAATTATAATGAAAACGACACGAGGTGAGTCCGATTCTGCTAATAATAATCTCGGAACATTATTGTATTCGGCCGGTTTTAATTCCGGTGTCGGTTCGCTACATATCAACAACAACAAGTACAACAACATCTTCAGACACCTCTTCACAAGAACAACTACTACTACTACAACAACAACAGCATTCATAATTATGGCTACAACAATAAGCAGTACATTATTTAGTGTTCTAGCCACAATGTTAGTCTAAAATGCGAAATCGTATCCAAAAAAAATCGAAAAAAAAAACGAAAATCCGTAAACAAATTCGAAACAAAACGAAAGAAACAAAAACAAACATCATATAAAATTTTACAAAAAACATTTTCTACATATAATGTATGCAAACGTTTGTTTTTTGAGTTTTTTTTTTCTCAGTGTATTTGTTTATTTATAATTTTATATTTTAATTTTTTTTTTTTTCAAGTAAGTTTTCTAAATGTTCTATACTTATTTTCGTTTGTGTGTTTTCCTTTTTGTTACTGCTATGACTGCATGCCCTGTTCTTAACACTCTAATAAGAGTACACTGTGCAAAAAAAAAAAAAAATCTATCTGTTTTTTTTTTTTAATAACTATTTATTTTTTGCTACGAAATCTGTGAATTTTAAATTAATGCAGACAGACAATTTATGAAGTGCCTGGTTTATTTAAATGGAAGAGAATTTTTTTTAGAAGTTTTTCAGCTCAGTGTAAAAAAAAAAACACGGAAAAGGCATAAAAATCGCAGAAATTAAACATTTATAAACGATTATTCCTAAAAATTTTAGTACAGCTCAGTGTTAGTTAGCTGCTGCAAAAATATTATGGCACAAACAGTGTTAATTTTCGTTTTATTTGCATTTTTTCAACACTGTGTTTCGCTTGACGGTAGCAGTTTTAGCAGCACTGCGCGCTTTTCTAATTGCTTCTCAACAGCACTCAAACAAACAGTTTTTATAGCACTGTACATAGCTTCAAAAAACTGTTCATTACAGTTTGAGTGTTACACAGTGCTGCAAAAACTGTTCTAGTTGTACAGCAACAGCATTGACAGCATTGATACGTATTTTTAGTGCAAAGTAGTAAAGAAAATCTACATATTTATTTAACATACACTGAAAAAAAATATATATACAGTGTGTGTTTAGACTATATTTTAATACTATTTACAGTTTTAACAAACATCAGAAGAGATATATCAATGCAGCGTAAAACTTTTATAGCTGTACAGTTTGAGTGTAACCTCGAAACATTTGACAGCAATGCGCAAACTGCTTTCATGAAAATTTTGCACAGTTAATATTTTTCAGTGTACATACTTGCTAAGCACTTTTCTACAAAAACTAAACAAATACACTGAAGAAAATACAAAATTTAAACGCTTTGCATTTCAATAAACAAACAAAGACAACGAAGAATCATAAAAAATCATTATTTAAAAAAAAAAACGAATCTTTTATAATATTATTTCATATAAACTTTTGCTCACACAGCCAAGTGTAGTTGCGCATTTTTTTCATACACATACTACTTAGCCTATTTCATTCCAAAACATTTGCTAACTCAAACTGTTATATGCAAAAATCAAATGCATTTATTTAGTTAGTTACACTGCAAAAAAAAAATATTTTTTTTATACAGCATATACATACATACATCAAAAAAAAAAAATTTATCAAACTGTTTTGTAACAAACTAGCACTGTCCGTCGTCTGTCTGTTGTCTAAAAAGTTAAACAAAAACATATAAAAAAAAAATAGAAATATAATTTTTTTTATATTGCTTACTGTGTGTGTTTTTTTTTTTTTTTTTTTGTGTATGAATTATTAAATTATTTAATTAAATTTTTTTTTTTTGTTTGTTTTATAAATCCCAAGTGAGCAGCAACAGCAAATATCTATTGAATTATACAACAAATATGCTACCAATATTTAAATAGTTATGCGCTTAATTGTAGTCTTTAATTTTAATATATATAAAAAAAAAAAAAAACAATTTTTTTTCTTCTACTCTTCTAAGCATTTAAATACTTAATTATAAATTAATTAATTAATATACAAAAAAAAATTGATTTAAAGAGTTAAAAAAAAACTGCAGTGAATTATTAGTATTATATATAAAAAAAAAACATATATATTTAAAAAAAAAACTACAAAATATATGGCAGCATTTTTGTTTTAATTTATATATTTTTATTTTTTTAATGTTTTTCCTTTTCTCAACATAAATTAATTTTGTGTTTTATATTTTTGTGTGTGCATTTTCAATTAGCAATGAAACAATAATTAATAATAATAATAATTAATAATAATTTTTGTAAATGTATAAAAAAAAAACAACTTTTATAATTAATTACTTTCATTAATAACAAATAAACAGATGTGAAATTAATTATAAACAACTTTCAACTTTTTTGTTTAATTTTTTTTCTATTAGTTTTTTTTTTTTTTTTAGTTAAATTTATAAGTAAAACTTTTTGTTGCTACTACAATAAATATATATATATAATAAATATATATTTATTTAAATGAAAATTAATTGAACTATTAAATTAACATACTATTATTCTTTCCTTTTTTTTTCGTCTGTGCTCAATAAATATTATAAAATTATAATAAAAAAAAAAATGTTATAATTTTTTTTTATATACAATAATAAATAGCATTTATACAATATATTTTTTGTCGTGCGTTGTATCGTATCATCAGCATATATATATTTCACTCATAAACCAGCTTTGAATATGTTGTGTCTCTTAATTTAATTTCTCACGGTGTATGCCTTACATGTAACTGTCTTTTTTATGCTCTTACACGTGTTACTCTCTTTGTTATTACATACTATACGTAAGTCTCTTTATACTTTTTCTCTCTCTCTGTCTCCTGTTTTTGTTGTGTGTTGTTTAGTTCAAGTTTTATTAGCTCATTTATAAATTATTAAAAAAAAAAACAAAAATCTATATGTTGTTGTGTTTTGCAACACTAGTTTTAGGTAAAATAATGTTTCTATATTTATGTCTGTCTGTCGCTGTGTTTTTTGCATCTATATATATGTGTGTGTGTAGTTAAAACAAAACATTTCTCTTCTAAATTATAATTTTTTTTATTATAAAAAAAAAAAAAAATTTATACTCACTAATACTACTAAACATTTTAACACAAAAAAAAAAAATCGAAAGCAACACTGGTTAATTTTTTTATGTTATGTGCTCTCCATTTTTTTTAAGTACAACAAATTTCAGTGCTGTCTGAGTTGTGTCTAAATTATGCGGTAGGCACACTGTGCTCCTTTGTGCCCGAGCAAATATAGAACTTAACAACAAGAAGACTAAATTACTAAATAAAGACCTCCATAAAATTAAGAACTAAACCAAACGAAAACCTCCGAAAATTAGGACCCAACCAAAAAAAAAACAAGGAATCCAGAAAATTGTAATATTTATGAAATGAAGAACTAAAAAAAAAAGAAGATTTAAACCAAAATGAACATCTCCATAGTATGTATAACTTAACAACAAGAAGATTTACTCCAAATAAAGACTTTTATAAAAAAAAAAAAACCTAACAAAAAGCAGATTTACAACAAAATGAAGATCTCCATTAAATGCAGAACTAAACAACAAGAAGATTTTCACCAAATGAAGATTTTCATATAAAAAACAACCTAACAAAAATAAGATTTTCGCTTAATAAAGATCTCCATAATAAGAAGATCTAAACAAAAAGAAGATTTACCAATAAAATGAAGAAACTAACAAAAAGAAGGTATTTACTCATAGAAGATCTCCATAAAATGTGAAAAACTAAACAAAAAGAACGTTTTGATCAAATGAAAACCTCCATAAAATGAAGAACTAAACAAAAAAAATAAAGGATTTTACTAAATGAAGAACAAAACAATTAAAAAATAAAAACTCAAGAAGTAGAAGATTTTTTACTAAATGAAAACCTTCATTAAATATAGAATTTTACAGCAAGAAAAGTTTTCACCAAATGAAGACCCTTATAAAATGTGGAGCCTAACAGAAAGAAGGTATTCACTAAACAAAGAACTCAAAAAAATGTAGAACTAAACAAAAGAAGATTTAACAACAGAAGACCTACATAAAATGAAGAAACTAACAAAAAGAAAGTATTTACTCGATGAAGAACTCCATAAAATGTGCAAAACTAAACAAAAAAAAACATTTTGATCAAATGATAACCTTCATAAAATGAAGAACTAAACAAAAAAAAAAAAGCATTTTACTAAATGAAAAACAAAAAAAAAAAAAACTTCAAGAATAGAAGATTTTTTACTAAATAAAAACCTTCATCAAATATAGAATTTTACAGCAAGAAAAATTTTCACCAAATGAAAAAAATGGAAAGATTAACAAAAACATTTTCGCTAAATGAAAATCTCCATAGAATGCAGAACTTAACAACAAGAAGATTTTCGAAAATAAAAAACCTAATAAAAAGCAGGTTTTCAATGAAATTAAGATCTAAAAAAATTAAGAACTAAACAAAAAGAAGATTTACATCAATTGAAGTGCTCCATCAAATGAAGAATTTAACAAAATAAAGACTATCACTAAAGGAACTTCTTCATAAAATTAAAAAACCACCATCATGAAATGAGGACTCGACAAAAAGATACTTTTTACAAAATTAAGAACAAAGCAAAAGCACTAAATATACGAAAACGAGATTTAAAATAAGGAGCTCTACAAAACGAAGATTTTTACTAAATGAGGAACACCATAATACATATAGAATGCAACAAAACTAAATAAAGAACTATATAAAAAAAAAGCAAATCTCCATAAAAGTGAGAACTCATTCAAAAGAATGAAGAACACCATAAAACGAAGAACTTACCAAAAAAAAAAAATGAAGTACAACAAAAAAGAATAACTAAATTCACTAAATTAAAAACTTCTTCAAAGAAAAAACTGAAGAACTTCATAAATTGAAGACTTTCCACACGAATGAAGGACTTTATGACAGGAAGAAGAGAAGATACATAGAATATGTTAACTAAAATTTCATTGAAAAAAGACACTCATTAAATGCAGAACTCAACAAAGAGAAGTTTTTCACTACATAACGACCTTCTTGAAATGAAGAATCTAAATTCAACAAAAATTTCACTAAATGAAGACTATCTTCAATTGAAGAAGTCAATAAAAATAACATTTTCTCTAAATGAAGAACTTAAAAAAAAAAAAAAAAAAAGGTGAAGACATACTAATAGAACATATCCAAGTAAAAACTCATTCAAAAGAACATACGAAACATATGAAATGAAGAACTCAATAAAAAGAAGTTTTCAAAAGATGAACCGCAAAAAAAATTCGTTAAATTAAGTACATCTTCAAAAAGTCAACAACAATAATAAATGCAGAGTTCAACAAAGTTCAAGAAGCCTTCCACTCATCAATGCACGCCCCACCTATGTGGGGAATGACATTTACCCTACAAATCTACCTTTGCTGCTAAGTTTTTGTATGTAAAAATTACCAAATTTGGTCTATTTGATCATTAGGAATTGTAAAATATTTCATATAGTTGCAGCTGGGACCAATCGAACCATATATATGTGTAGCACTCCCATATAAATCTGTACCACTCAGCTAAAAATGGTTCAAATCCAATTACTGAAAGGGTTAGCCTTCATACAGAGCATCTAGTCGATATGAAATTGTCCGTCTGTCTGTCTGGCTGCCTGTAAGAACTTAAGCTATAATCTACAAGTTTGGGAATTTCTCTTCATATAACTTGTATGTACGAACATGATAACCCCGCTCTAAGTGGTATTACTCATAAAAACCTGCTCATCCATTTATTTTAACTACTGTATCCTTCCAATAAAATAATCCATACAAATCTGTACGCCTCTAAAAAATAAATCTCAAAATATTAAAAGACTCAAGGCAAGTTCCAGCGTACCTCGCAATGGAGCACAAATTTATTCTTATAGCTTATAGAGATTTAAAGAATCAAAAAGTTTTTGTTGTTTAAATTTTTTGAACAACAACAACAAGTGTTGTTAAGCAGTTTACGATTTTTTTTTAACATACAATTTTTGAACACTAGAAAAAAAAAATGCTAACAAAACATTTGTGAACTAATTTTCCAAATAAAAAATTTGTTTGTTTTCATTTTTTTTTCTATTATTTTTTTTTTCATAAAATATTAACCAACACTTATATGTGTGCGTGTGTATGTGTGTTTATATATTATATAATTTCTTAGTCTACAACCAAATAATAATCAAAACGCTTTAATAGTTAGTTAACGCAAACAATTTGCGACATTTACTAACACTAAGCTAACAGTTTTAAGTGTACTGTGCAAAAAAACAGAAAAATTTTAACAAACAAACAAACAAACAAAAACACACAAATTTAAAACAAACAAAAACCAAATCTAACTAATAAAAATATTTATTTATATATATAAAAATAATCATTGTCTACGTTGTCGTCGCCCAAACATGTCATGCCCACTTTCCCCAATACGCCCATGTTTAGTTTAAAAAAAAAAAAAACACTTCGTTCATTGGTTTTGTTTTGTTAGTTTTTTTTTTTATTTAGAAAAAAAAAAGCAAACAAGTGAAACCAATCAAAAAATGTTTCTCTGTGTATTTCCTTTTTTCTTCCTTTTTTCTTCTACTTCTCTCTACTTTTCTCTTTCTCTCTTCTTGAATTGCGCTGCGGTATCGTTTAAAATATATATTTTATATATATATTGTACGATAATTTCTAAAAAAAAATAAAAAAAAATTTGCGTACCCGTAAAATGAAATTGAAAAAAAAAAACAAAAACATTTTACCTACAAAAACGCAAATGGTGGCTCAACAATTCTATATATAGATAATCCCTACAATGGCGCTGCTGCTGTACAACACTGCAACTACAATTGGCTGCTGCTGCTGTTCAACACTGCACTGGCGTTGCGCTGGACAAGTACACAAGCAACGATGTGGAATTAAATCGATATGGATTGATTAATTGATTGATTGATTGATTGATTGATTGATTAACTAGTATACTATATATTTTTTTTTTTGCGGTCACTCGACAATTGTATATAAATGAGTAAACACAGTAAACTATGTTTAGTGTTGGAAAATACATGTCAAAGTCTAAATATACTACATATGATTCCATTAAATGTACAAACTAATGCCAAAATATATTAAAAACAAAAATAATTACTAACTGAAAACTAGCTAATTGCGTGTATGTGTGCAGCTGAGATATAGTTTAACTTCAATTTATTAAAACAATTTGTTATATAGTGGAAATATGTTTTTTTTTTTAAACTTATAACAGTTTTAGAAGCATACTTCTTAGTATTTAGATGAAATCAATGCATATTGCAGCTAAACAATTGTGAATGCTCTTTTACAATTGCGCTGTACAACCAAATTTAATCCCAAAATGTGAATGTTACACTGCCAAAAAAAAAAAATATATATATATATATACATATATAAAAAAATAATAATAATAATAATTTAAATGAAAAGTGTGTGGAAATTTACTAAGCATATACGAACGAAAAGCGTGTTTTAGCAAAATTTTTATTTTAATACAGTTAGCTTGAATTTTCAAACTATACATGTCCATCTGTCCGTCTAAGCTAAAGATTTCCCTCTTCGATTTTGCCTTAGTTTAGCAAATTTTAAAATAAATACAAAAAATTTTAAATTGCAATTAATTTATAAACCACCCTCGTAAAAACAGGCACCAATTGTCAGTGCTTACCAAATTCTGATTTACAGCACAGTTTTGTAGTTACAGTTTGAGCAGCGCTAAGCATTGCCAACTGTAACAAATTCTGTTTGCCTACTTCGCACAAATGTTAGTCATTTAGTTTAAAATAAAATAAATTTAAAAAAATGCTAAAGTAAAATTTTTCCCGCTTTTTCCATAAAAAAGACTAAACCCAAAAAAAAAAAAAAAAAAAAGGAAAACTTATTTGTATACGTTAAGTGACAATAAAGTTTCATATAATTCTTTCGTTTTTTTGAAACGCAATTTAAAAACCACTAAAAAATACCAACAATAATGATAAATCGAAAAATTCAAGAAGAAGAAGAAGAATAAAAAAATTAAGACAATGTCGCTGATAACGAAACTGTTTCCAACTACGAATTTTACAAAAAAAAACAGTAAAAAAAACGTATACAACTTTATATACATTTAAAAAATAGTTCAAGTGAAGTCGTCAAGTGAATCGATTTATATATAAATATATATAATATATACATAAATAAATATATAAATAAAATATACGTAGTTACATTTGTAGTCAAATTTATAAAGATTTGTATGAGATGAGCAGAAGTACACGAATACCAAGTAGAGTAGAGTAGCCAAGTTTAATATGTGGTATTTGTTTTTTTTTTTTGTTTTTTTTTTTCTTCTTGATTAGCAGAAATTTATAGTTAGTAAAAATTTAACCCGCCTAACTCTGCTGATTTTTATACACTGTGTATGTGTGTGTGTGTGGAAGCGTGGTATATTGTGTGTTGAATGGTCAAACACTCAAGAAATGCAGCAGTTGTATACTTGCTGTCTGTCTGTGTTAATAAAATGAACCTCTCTATGAAAATCTTCTTGAAAAGAAGACTTCCATTAATGTTTCAGTTTAACACATTTATTTTGAAGAACATTTTTAATAAGCAAGAACCCAAGAAGATTTTCATTAATTGAAGAATACAAGAAAAAAAATATATACAAGAAGATTTTTCCTAATTGAAGATCTGCATAAAATGCAGAACTGAAAAACGAACAAAATTTCAACAAATAAAGACCCTTAAAACAAAAAGAAGTTATTCACTAAATAAAAAACTCCATAAAAAAGCACTAAATACACTAAAAAGAGAATTAAAATAAGGAACACCACAAAATGAAGATTTTTACTAAATGAGGAACACCATAATACATATAGAATGCAACAAAACTAAATGAAAATAAACTAAAGAAAGATTTACCAACTGAAGACCTCCATAAAATGAAGAAACTAATAAAACGAAGGTATTCACTCAATGAAGATCTCCATAAAATGTGAAAAACTAAACAAACAGAAAATTTTTGATCAAATGATGACCTTCATAGAATGAAGAACTAAACAAAACAAAAAAAAAAAGGATTTTGCTAAATGAAGAACAAATAAATTTGAAAATAAAAATTCAAAAATAGAAGATTTTTTACTAAATGAAAACCTTCATCAAAATATAGAATTTTACAGCAAGAAATATTTTTCACCAAATGAAGACCCTTATAAAATGTGTAGCCTAACAAAAAGAAGTTATTCACTAAACAAAGAACTCCATAAAATGAAGAACTAAACAAAAGAAGATTTACCAACTGAAGACCTCCATAAAATGAAGAAACTAATAAAACGAAGGTATTCATTCAATGAAGATCTCCATAAAACGTGAAAAACTAAACAAACAGAACATTTTGATCAAATGAAGACCTCCATTAAATGAAGAACTAAACAAAAAAAAAAGCATTTTACTAAATGAAGAATAAAAAAATAAAAAAAAATAAAAACACAAGAATGGAAGATTTTTTACCAAATGAAAACCTTATCAAATTTAGAATTTTACAGCAAGAAATATTTTCACCAAATGACTAACTTAATATAATGAAAAGATTAACAAAAAGAAGAAGAAAAAATTTCCATAAAATGCAGAACTTAACAACAAGAAGATTTTCGAAAAATAAAAAACCTAATAAAAAGCAGGTTTTCAATGAATGAAGATCTCCAGAAAATGAAGATCTAATCAAAAAGAAGATTTACATCAATTGAAGTGCTCCATCAAATGAAGAATTCAACCAAATAAAGACTTTCACTAAAGGCGCATCTTCATAAAATTAAAACATCATAAAAAAACACTGATTGAAAATCACCATCATGAAATGAGAACTCGACAAAAAGATGCTTTTTACGAAATTAAGAAAAAAGCAAAAGCACTAAATACACTAAAAAGAGAATTAAAATAAGGAACACCACAAAATGAAGATTTTTACTAAATGAGGAACACCATAATACATATAGAATGCAACAAAACTAAATGAAAAACTATATAAAAGAAAAACCAAATCTCCATAAAAGTAAGAACTTATTCAAAAGAATGAAGATCATCAAAAAACGAAGAACTTACAAATAAAAAAAAATAAATAAATAATTTCTGTAATTGAAGAACTTCAACAATTGAAGAGTTCAACAAATACAAGACATTCACCAAATGAAGATCTTTTAATTGTATAAAGGCCATCAATAAATTAGGAACTCGACAAAGAGAAGATTTCTTCACTTCAAAAAAAAAATAATTGAGGATCGTCTTGAATCTAAGAAAGAAGTCAACAAAAAGAAGATTTTCACTACAAAAAAAAAAGAAATAATTGAAGATCTTCTTCAATCTAAGAAGTCAACAAAAATAATATTTTCTCTAAATTATTCAACAAAGAGAAGATTTTCATTACATGATGAACTTCTTCAAATGACGAACCAAAAAAGAATATAAATTATCACAAAATGAAGATCTTCTTCAATTGAAGAAGTCAATAAAAATAATATTTTCATCTAACGCATAGCTCCATAAAATGAAGAACTAAACCAAAAGCGGGGTTTCACGAAAACCTCAACAAAGTGAAGATTTTTACAACTGAAATAAATAATTGAAGACCTACTTCAATTCAAGAAGTCAACAAAAAAAATATTTTCTCTAAAAAGAATTAGAAAAAAATCACAACAAATGAAAATCTTCTTCAAACACTAATTTAAGACCTCCTAAAAAAAAATATTCTACTAAATGAGAAATAATGAACGAAATGCTTCACAAAATGAAAATCTTCCAAACTTATAAATTTAAGCATACAGAAAGAGGTCATCTGTAGGCCTAAGATTGCTAATCCCCTTTCCTATCTTATTCTTATTTCTTTTTTTTAAACATCATAAACTTCAAGTACTCGCTTTGCATCACTCAAACAAAGTTGTCCTCTGACCGCTTTATTATATGCAGTATACAACTCTCAAGTTTCCAAATAATGCAATATACCGTTTAACATAAAACTGTGTAGCGTATTAGATGAGTAAATGCAGTCGGGCTTTACTTAAAAAATAATTCTCCTTTTTTTCACATACTCTCACAGACTCTCAAACTGTATACGAAGTATGAAAGAAATATAGAAAAAAAAAACTTTTTGAGATATGTTTCAAAAAAATAAAAAATATAAAACTATAAAATAGAAATCAGTAAAAAAAAAAAATATATTAATAACATTTATAATAAATAATATATACAAAAATAAATTTAAAAAAAAAAACAACAGATGTAAATATTTTTTGTGCTAATAACATTCAAAAGATTTTTGTAATACTAAAAAATAAAAAAAAAAATTACTAAATAAATGAATGTTTCAACAAAAAAAAAAAAGCAAAACGAAATTAGCTGCAACTAGTTTCTAATATAAAAATTAATAATAAATATATATATATAAATGTTTTAAACTAAACCAAAACAAAAGCGATGCAATTTTTTTTTTTCTTGATATGAAAAACTAAAACATTTTTTTTGTTAAAAACAAATTCAAATAAAAATTCAACGTTTAGTTTGAAAGTATTAAAAAAAAAAAAGCTGCGTTGCATTTTAATTAAAATTTTGATTAAACACTTGTCGTGCATTTTGCAACACTGTTTGTTGGTGTGCATTACAGTTTTAACAGCACGCGTGCAGCAAACAAGAACAAGAACCAAAAAAAGGTAATTTGTTATATATAGAAATTATTAAATATATATAATAAAAAAAATAATAAAAAAAAAACAACAACACCAAACAATAACAAGCAATTTCATACATTGACTAACAAGTGTTTAAAAAAAAAAAATAAACCCCCTAACAACAACAACAACAACAACAAAATACAAAAACAAATTGCTTAATTCAAAGAAACAACAAATTATTTAAAAACAAAAACAAATAAAAAATTGTGTTCATAGCTTTTAATTTATTTATTTCTTTTTTTTTTTTGTTTGTACAAAAATCAAAACCTAAAATAAATTAATTATTTTGTATAATAATCACTTCTTAACATTTTACAGCACTACTGCAGCGTTTGAACAGCTGTTGATGTTGCTGTTATTGCCAACAGTGTGAAATGTTAAAAAAAAAAAAAAAAAAAATAGCAACAAAAACTTACAGCAATTGTAGTTTTTTTCACCGTTAAATTTTTGCGCAAATTTAATTTTTTTCAGCGTAGTTTTAAAAAAAAATTTAGCACACCTTAAAAAATTTTAGGTTTTTTTTTAAAAAAAAAATTTGGCTTAAATAAAAAAAAATTTAAATTCGGTTGAACTAAATTCTGGCAAACTTTAGACACTTGTTTTGTCTAAGTTGGGACACTACAAAAAAATATAATACAGACAAAAAACAAAAATTTTAATAAATGCTTTTTAAGAGTATGGACAAAATATTTAATAAATAATTTTTGTCGCCTGGGTTGGGACATAGCCTAAAATACGTTAAAAATTTACAAAATTTATTAATAACTATTTATTATTAAATTGTTGTTTTTTAATACTACTACTGACAACTTAAAAAAACAAAAAATTAGTGACCCAACCTAGACAACATACAAGATTATGACAAAAACTGACTTAAAATTTGTACACTTGTTAAAACACAGCGTTGTACATAGTAAATATAACAGCTGACAACTAAAAATAGCATAATCTTAGTGACCCAACCTAGACAACATACAAGATTTTGACAAAAACTGACTAAAAAATTGTACACTTGTTAAAACACAGCGTTATACATAGTAAATATACCAGCTGACAACTGAAAATAGCATAAACTTAGTGGCCCAACCTAGAGAACATACAAGATATTGACAAAAACTGACTTAAAATTTGTACACTTGTTAAAACACAGCGTTGTACATAGAAAATATACCAGCTGACAACTGAAAATAGCATAAACTTACTGACCCAACCTAGACAACATACAAGATTTTGACAAAAACTGACTTAAAAAATTTTACAGTTGTTAAAACACATAGAAAATATAATAATATATACTGAAAATAGCATAAACTTAGTGACCCAACCTAGACAACATACAAGATTATGACAAAAACTGACTACAAAATATTACACTGGATAAAGTCAAGTAACTCAACACGCTGACAAGTATACATAGAGTAAACTAAGTGTCCCAACATCGGCGACATGTAAAATTTTGACCAAATATAAAACTTGTTTGTTTTCTAAAAAATTTAACACCCTAATTGTAGTAAATTTTTGCTGTTAAAAAATGTAAACCTAAAAAATTTTGGGCTTCAAGTTAAAATTTTTTTTTTTAATTTTATGGTACACTGTGCAAATATTAAACTCAAATTAATAAAAGGTGTTTTATTTTTTTTGACACAAAATAATGCACTAAAAAAAAAAACAAAAATAATACACACATACACACACTTTAACCTATAAACACACACATATGCACACACTTAAATATAATACTAACATGCTCATGGCATCCTCAAGATACTAACTCGCTTTTCTACTATGCTCAACTTTTATTTACTGATGATGCTTTCCTGTATAAGAAAAAAAAAAGAAAAAAAAAACACGCACCTAAAAACGCTTTTTGGCTTAATATTACTTTTTTTATTCTTTTTTTTCTTAACTATTTTAGTTTGGCTGTAAAAATAATTGAAAATATTATTATTTAATGCAAAAATCTAAGCTTATTTAACTAAAATAAAAACAAATATAAAAGAAGTTTACTGTACTTTCTACTAAAATATTTCAAAAGTACTCTTTGCAATTCTGTAACTCAAAGCTCGACCCAAGCCCCTACCATTTCCACTGTGCTGCATGTTCAAATTAAAATTTAAGTGCAAAGAAAATGTATGAAAATTAAGAAATGTTTAATGGAAAATGCATTTTTTTTTAGTTTTTTTTTTATTGATTGATTGACTGATTGATATGGCAAATTGGTGCATTTTGTATAAACTTGTGTTCAACTTTTTATTTTCTTATTTGTATATAAATATTTTTTAATATTAATTTTTTTTATTAATTTTATATGTTTTTTTTTTAAATTTCTGTAACACAAATACACACACAAAAATGTAAAATATGTTCAAAAAAATATAAAAATAACAATTTATAATATAAGCAAGCAGCGTTAAAAAAAAATATCAAACTAACTTAAAAATTTTAAAAAGTGAAAAAAGGTGCATACTTTTGTAAAACTCGTTTCTTTTTTTCTGTTAAGTAGTGTAAAGTTCCAGCTGGTGTCTACGCGCGTAACTTAATGCTACAAAAAACCCCAAGCTTTTCGAAAAACTTTCGAACAGTGTTGTAAAGTTGTATTGTACTTACTTAAAAAAAAAGAAAATAGTTGCCCAAAGAACTACTTTTTAATTAAAAATTAGCTAAAAATGTTGTATAAACAATTTATAGTGTATAAACGTATCTGTTAGCATTCAATTTGAATTCGTATTGTATTTTGTGCCAGCGAAATTTACAACTAGAGTTAAAAAAAGCATAAAATTAGTGGCCCAACCTAAAAAACATGCAACATTTTTATAAAAACTGACTAAATAGTACTAAATTTTTGAAAGCACAGCGGTTCACATATAAACTTTACCAACTGACAATTAATAATAGCATAAAATTAGTGGCCCAACCTAGACAACATGCAACATTTTAATAAAAACTGACTAAATAGTATAAAATTAGTGAAAGCACTGCAGTTGACATATAAACTTTACAAACTGACAATTAAAAATAGCATAAAATTAGTGGCCCAACCTAGGCGACATGCAACATTTTGATAAAAACTAACTAAACAGTATTAAATATGTGAAAGCACAGCGTTTCACATATAAACTTTACCAACTGACAATTAAAAATAGCATAAAATTAGTGGCCCAACCTAGAAAACATGCAACATTTTTATAAAAACTGACTAAATAGTATAAAATTAGTGAAAGCACAGCGTTTCACATATAAACTTTACAAACTGACAACTAAAAAAAGCATAAAATTAGTGGCCCAACCTAGACAACATGCAACATTTTGATAAAAACTTACTAAATAGTATAAAATTTGTGAAAGCACAGTGGTTCACATATAAACTTTACAAACTGACAACTAAGAAAAGCATCAAATTAGTGACCCAACCTAGACAACATGCAAAATTTTGATAAATACTAACTAAATAGCATTAAATTTGTGAAAGCGCAGCGTTTCACATATAAACTTTACCAACTGACAACAAAAAAAAGCATAAAATTAGTGACCCAACATAGACAACATGCAACATTTGACAAAAACTGAAGAAATAAAAATATATTTTATGCTCACAGTAAGTAGAAGAACAACTTAATTTGTTGAAGTCGTACGTCAATTTTAGTTTCATTTCAGTACTAAGTTCCAAAACCTGCATATAGGATATTTTAAAGTCGTACACACTCAACTGCAGCGTGCTTTCTTATTATTAAATTGCCGGCATGAAGAACTTATTTATATATTTTTTATTTGCCAGCTAAACTGTTCCATACTATTTCATTCCAATTTTTTACAAAACTTTACAACACTGTCGCAAAGTTAAGCTTTTATAAATGAAGAAGAAAAACTCCGAACAAAAAAAAAATTTAAAAAAAAAAAACGTTTATCAACACTTATACTAATTAAAGCAAACAAATTGTACACCCAACTAAACCAAATTTAAACCAACAACCAACGCCATCCAACAATCCATGTTCCATTTTTTACTCCAAAATCACCTACTAAAACAATTCCAATGCCAAAATCCAATCCAAACTCATGCAATTCTTTTTCTCTTTGCAACATTCAACAACAACAATAACAACAACAACAACAACCAGGTATCGATGTCATACAAGTCGCTGAACGTCAAGTGCTCTCCTCAGCTGCCATTGTCGGTATTGCCGTTGGTGGAGTACTGCTACTGCTCTTCATTGTGGATCTACTGTGCTGTATTACGGTGCACATGGGTGTTATGGCGACCATGTGCCGCAAGGCAAAACGTTCACCTTCCGATATGGATGAAGAGGCCAAATTGGGCAGGTAAGCATATATTCCGTTAGAAATCTATTACATATATTGAAGTCAAATTTGAAATAGTAAAAAAATAATACCTTTACGCATAATATTGCACTAAAAAGTAATACGAAAATTTCAACTGTTTTCAATTCCTCCCTTTCTTGTTTTGTTTTGTATAAATTTTTATTTTTCTTCTTCTTCTTCTACTTCTTATTTTGTTTAACCAATTGTTAAAGTCAAAATTCTAAACGTACGAAACCGGAACACGAGTACACATGGGTCTTTGCAAGACCCAAATCATTACAATTCAATCGCAATTCATTGATATTTGTTTAATATAATTTTTAGTGCAATATTTATGAGTGAGCTCTATATACAAATATTCTTTTCCCAATTTCCCGTAAAAAAAAAAAAAAAATCCCGAAATCCAAAAAAAAAAATTAGTTGACATTTAGTTTGTTGTAAACAAAATTAGTTGTTGTTTTCGTTTTTAATTTTTTAAACACCCACTAAAAATATATATATTTTCTTTGGTTTTTTTTTTATGTTGGCAACCCTAAAATAAATTTTTTTTTTTTTTTTAATAAAAAAAAACCGTATCACTCAAAATTCATATCAAAAACATCAACAAAACAACAACATCTCATCATGTACCTACTATATGAAACCATCATCAATCACTCTTACTACTACCATCTACCACTTCTACTCCATGTACTGTACTCTACTACTACTACCACCTACTCTACTACTACTACCACTACTACTATGTACTACTACAAAACTACATGCATACTACTACATATACAAATACAAAAAAAAATGTATCTGTATGTACTATGTGTATGTGTACTACCCAATAAACATCTAACCAAGCAGTCTTTACGGTTGGCGTTTCCCGCTACCTTATTGCAGTGGACAGCTGGTTAAGGAGCCACCACCATCACCGTTACCACTACCGCCGCCCGTTAAACTAGGCGGTTCACCAACAGCATCGCCATTGTACGTATCCCAAATGAACAACTTGAGTACTCTACTACTTAGTCTACTTATATCCTATGCCTGCCTAACTGCCTGTCTTTTATTCTTTTACTAAATATTTCTCTAACTATTACTGCGTTTATACGAGAGAGAGAGAGAGAGAGAGAGGAGGAGATGATTGTGATAAATGAAAAAATTATTTTTACTTTCAAAATCACATTTAACTCTCGGCTATAAGCGCTGTAGAACACTTTCCCTATGTTTCTTTTTGCCTTTCATTATCCGTTCATATCATTTCATCTATACTATATCATATTTTTATAGCTTTATTGTAATTTGTAGCAGTAAAATATTTGAGATTTCTCTGAGAATTTCAACGTTATATAATATACCTTTTAATAGTTGAAGTTAAACGAAAATTCAGTAAAAATTTCACAGCATTTAATAAAACATTCAAACACATTCATTAAATGAGAGCATTCAATTCTAATGAATACATTCATATCTCTAATTAACTTCTATGGAAAATATTTCATGCAGTTGAAATGAGAAAAGCATTAATTTTAATTTTTAACGAATACATTCATAGTACAAAATGTATACATTCACATTTATATTTCTTACTAACTTGCGAAAAAAATTAATCAAATGAATAGAATGAGAGCAGCAAATTTTTGTTCTGAATACATTCATAGTGTGAAATGAGTACATTCATATCATCTGAGTTACATATATATATATATATTTTTTTTTTTTTTTGCAAAATAACATTAAATGGAAACAGCATTAATTTCCATTTGTTATCAATGATACGAAAAAAAATGAATCAGTATTAAATATCACGCACATTCATCATATGAGTGCAGCAATTATTTGTTATGAATACATTCATAGAGTAGAAAAGTATACATTCATGTCATCTTATTAATTTTTGCAAAAGAACTCAACGACATTAAATAAGAACAGCATTTATTTGCAGTTGTCAGTCCATTTGTTTTCTATGAATGCATTCATAGTATAAAACGGATACATTCATACTTATTTCTAGCTCACTTGAAAAAAAAATAGAAAAAAAATCCATCAGCATTTAATAAAGTATTCATGCACATTCATTAAATGAGTGCAGCAACTATTTGTTATGAATACATTCATAAATTAAAAAGAATACATTCATGTCATCTTTTTAACTTTTTTTTTTTTTTTAAAAAAGAACATTAATTGAAAACAGCATTTTTTTTTCCAGTTGTCAGTGCATTTGTTTTCAATGAATGTATTTATATTGTAAAATGAATATATTCATACCGCTTACTACGTATTAAAACTAATAAACATTTAAAAAAATGAGAGCAGCAATCATTTAATTTTTTTTTTTTTTTTAAATACATTCATATTTCTTACCTTACCTTTATATCATGAGCACAGTATGCATTTTATTTGTGTGAAATGAATGTATTCGAGTGGAATTATAGAATTCAGAGCATTATATACTATTTGAAGCTCTTGACAAGAGCGTGCATGGCATATTTTTATGCAACACTGTTACACCATAATCTGTTAAAACGCAGCCGCTTTATTGCGCTCTATTTTAGTTAAAAGCACCAATGAATGCATTCACAGTCATTCGTTTGTAAATTACAAAGCACTATACCGCTGAATGTACTCACTTTAATGAGTAGTTATTATAGCTCATTAGTTTCAAGTTTTTTTTTTTTTGGTTTTAGTTCAAATATACTTAAAAATGATTTTGTGTCATTTGAGTTAATTCATTTCTCATCAATTACTCTATTAAAATAAATGTCAGCAACGCTACTTTATAAACTATGTAGATCGATTTTTATTGTATGTTTTTTTTTTATCATAACATAGCAGTAAAAGCATGATTCGTTTTTGAATGATTCTATGAATCATTCACATATTCTATGTACAAAATCAAATTCTGTTCAATTAAATTTTCAATTTAATACATTATTCAATTAAAATCATGAATTAATTCATTTAAAATCCAAACATTTATGTACACGAATAGAATTTAAAATTAATTCATAAATTAGCAAAATCATTCAAATCAATGAATTAATTAATTTAAAACTTAAGCTCGCTTGAATGACTTTCAAATACGATTCGATTCGAAATTCAGTGTTAAGTAATAATAAAAAATTTATCATGCTTTTACAACACTAAATATTAATCAACATTTTATGGCCTATTAGTAAATTTTCTTTACTGTTCTCCTTCTTTTTTTTTAACTATTTAGCGCAATTTCTAGTAGTACATATATAACTTTTCCGATTTAGCTAACTACCCACTTGTTACTTTCCATTTCTTACAATTTGACACTAATAAATACCAAACTTTCTCCACCATCTCTAGAGACGAAAAGGAACCGTTACGCACACCCACTGGCAGTATTAAGCAAAACTCAACTATAGAATTCGATGGCAAATTCGTGCATTCACGTAGCGGTGAAATAATTGGTAAAAATTCCGCCGTGTGAAGAGACTCACGACGACTACGTGTACGGGAAAGACGGCGTGAACAAGAACGACGCGTCGTCTCACGCCTGACAGTTCATTGAGTATTGTGCGCTAAATATACACTTGAAAAAAAAAATACAAGCACAATTCTGCAGAAAAAAAATCGAAAAAAATTTATTAAAAAAAAATTTAAAAAAAAAAAGAAGCATAGTACATAGTATTAAGCAGTCGAAATAAATAAAAAAAAAATAAATAAAAACATAAACACACAAAACTTAGTGCAAGCCAAAGTTAAAAGTTGATGGTACTCTAATGAAGTAAACTATAAAATAATTAAAGAATTTTTTTTTTCTTCTTGTGTAATAATTTAGTCTAAAATATAAGTGAAAGTCTTTAGTATTAGTGGAAAAAAAAAACAGAACAAGCTTGAATAATGTTTGTAAGTGTTGCTTCTTTGGAAACGCTTTTAGCTTTTAAAAAAAAAAAAAAATATATATATATATACACTACCTACATAAAAAAAAAATATACTATATATATTTATGTACTTAGTTCGCCGTAGCCAAAAAAATTCTCAAAAAAAAAAAAAAAGAATTTATTAATTCTACAAAATTTACTAAAACATGACACAACAAGCTGGCAAGGCGCTTATCAGTTTGTTAAAGTATTACAGCTAACGGCGAACAGAGTTGCCAACAACACCGAAAACCACCAACACAAAATCATAAAAACAAGAACAAAAACCATGCAAATTTATGCCTTAAAATTTACATTTATTTAGCTTAAAGTGAAAATAAAAAAAAAATCTATATATATATAATAATAATAAAAATTATTATAATTTTTTTTTTTTTTACAATAATTAAAAGCATTTAAAATAAAAAAAAAAAAAAAGATAAATGCATTACAAAAAAATTAAGTCAAAAATTTAATTAAAAAAAAAAAAAAATATTAAAAAAAAAATACATGCCATAATTAAGTTAAACATAAGCCTGCATAAAAACATTTTAGTATTTAAAAAAAGCAGAAAAAAAATTATATTTTAAATTTTTTCACTTAATTAAATTACAAATTTATTTTATTAAAACAAAATTTCCAATTTAGTACTTAAAAATTGAAACAAAAGACTTTGCAAAATGAACAACTTCAAACAAAACATGACATGTTCCAATTGGTTAATTTTTAATTTTAATTTTTTTAACTACTCAAAATAAACCTAAAAAAAAAACACATATATATATTTTTTTTAAATAAAAACAATGACGTAACAAAAATGCTCAACTTTAATATACTTAAATATATTAATAAAAATAAAAACAATATTTTTTGTTTTAAGCTTAAACAAATAAATAAATTAAATAAAAATTATAATTTTTTTTTTTTTTATTTTAACAAAAATAATAAAAATAGCTAAAAAATAATTAAGTTACAAAAAAAAACAAGCCAAAATTATATGCATTTTTTTTAGTTTGAGATTTAAATAATTTTTTAAATAAAAATAAAAAAAAATATTTTTTAAATTTTCAATGCAAAATTTTGTCGGAAAAACATAAAATTTAAATATTTCAAAAAAACCTGCAAAATTTCGTTGGAAAAAACATAAAATTTAAATTTTTCAAAAAACATGCAAAATTTTGTTGGAAAAACATAAAATTCAAATTTTTCAGAAAGCTTGCAAAATTTTGTTGGAAAAACATAAAATTTAAATTTTTCAGAAAACCTGCAAAATTTTGTTGAAGAAACATAAAATTTAAATTTTTCAGAAAACCTGCAAAATTTTGTTGGAAAAATATAAATTTTAAATTTTTAGAAAAACTGCACAATTTTGTTGGAAAAACATAAAATTTAAATTTTTCAGAAAACCTGCAAAATTTTGTTGGAAAAACATAAAATTTAAATTTTTCAGAAAGCTTGCAAAATTTTGTTGGAAAAACATAAAATTTAAATTTTTCAGAAAACCTGCAAAATTTTGTTGAAGAAACATAAAATTTAAATTTTTCAAAAAACCTACAGAATTTTGTCGGAAAAACATAAAATTTAAATTTTTCAGAAAACCTGCAAAATTTTGTTGAAGAAACAAAAAATTTAAATTTTTCAGAAAACCTGCAAAATTTTGTTGGAAAAATATAAATTTTAAATTTTCAGAAAACCTGCAAAATTTTGTTGGAAAAACATAAAATTTAAATTTTTCAGAAAACCTGCAAAATTTTGTTGAAGAAACATAAAATTTAAATTTTTCAGAAAACCTGCAAAATTTTGTTGGAAAAATATAAATTTTAAATTTTCAGAAAAACTGCACAATTTTGTTGGAAAAACATAAAATTTAAATTTTTCAGAAAACCTGCAAAATTTTGTTGGAAAAATATAAATTTTAAATTTTCAGAAAACCTGCAAAATTTTGTTGGAAAAACATAAAATTTAAATTTTTCAGAAAACCTGCAAAATTTTGTTGAAGAAACATAAAATTTAAATTTTTCAGAAAACCTGCAAAATTTTGTTGGAAAAATATAAATTTTAAATTTTCAGAAAAACTGCACAATTTTGTTGGAAAAACATAAAATTTAAATTTTTCAGAAAACCTGCAAAATTTTGTTGGAAAAACATAAAATTTAAATTTTTCAGAAAGCTTGCAAAATTTTGTTGGAAAAACATAAAATTTAAATTTTTCAGAAAACCTGCAAAATTTTGTTGGAAAAACATAAAATTTAAATTTTCAGAAAACCTGCAAAATTTTGTTGGTAAAACATAAAATTTAAATTTTTCAGAAAACCTGCAAAATTTTGTTGAAGAAACATAAAATTTTAATTTTTCAGAAAACCTGCAAAATTTTGTTGGAAAAATATAAATTTTAAATTTTCAGAAAACCTGCAAAATTTTGTTGGAAAAACATAAAATTTAAATTTTTCAGAAAACCTGCAAAATTTTGTTGGAAAAATATAAATTTTAAATTTTTCAGAAAACCTGCAAAATTTTGTTGGAAAAACATAAAATTTACATTTTTCAGAAAACCTGCAAAATTTTGTTGGAGAAACATAAAATTTAAATTTTTCAGAAAACCTGCAAAATTTTGTTGGAAAAATATAAAATTTGAATTTTTCAGAAAATCTTTTTGTATTTGTCAACAATTCATTCAATTAATGGATTTAAAAAGGTGTCCCAACCTACACAACAATTTTTTTGAAAGCTTATAAATATACGAAACTAGTGAAAGCGTTTATGATATGTGTCTATGCAACAATGCATTGATCTATCTATATTTTTTTCAAATTCAATGGTTTGTAAAAGCTGTCCCAACCTGTAAAACAATTTTTTCGAGCGGGTATAAATATAATAAAACAGTGAAAGCATATTTAGTACTTGTCTATGCAACAATGCATTAATTTAGCTACTTTTTTTCTAATTCAATGGATTTTAAAAGGTGTCCCAACTTACACAACAACTTTTTTTAAAGCTTATAAATATACGAAAATGGTGAAAGCGTTTATGATACGTGTCTGTGCCACACTGTATTGATCTATCTACTTTTTTCCCCTAATTCAATGGTTTGTAAAAGCTGTCCCAACCTGTAAGACAATTTTTTCGAGCGACTATAAATATATGAAAACCGTGAAAGTTTCATTAGTGTGTGTCGCGCATTCATTTATAAATGTATTAAATTTTTTATGCTTAATTCAATGAATTTAAAACAATGTCCCAACTTACACAACAAGTAGATTAAATTAAAGCTTTATTGTGCAAAAATGGTATTCATAATATTGTCCAACGGAAGCTACGACGTTTGTCAATCTTCCTGGCAGTTTGTGAATTCCATCCCAAAAGAACTTCTCCCGCTTGACGGCCAAGAACGAATCGAGCTAATTTTTGATACCCGTTTTCTAAAGTGAAGCGTATTCCGTTGAAAGCATTTTGCATTGATCTGAACAAGTAGTAATGAGAAGAGGCCATATCTGTGCTATAAGGCGGCTGAGATAGAACTTCCCACCCATTGTTTTCCAAATAGTATTTAACCGATTGTCATGATGGAAAATTATAGATTCGTGCCTGGTAGCATATTCTGTTGGTTTTCCCGCGATCGCTCTCTTCAAACGAATCAATTGATCGTCTGACCCGATTTCATGAGCTCATAATACACCTCTGTGATCCCACCAAATACTGAGCATTAGCTTGGCACCATGGATATTCGGCTTTGCCGTGGATGCTGATGGTCGGCCGGGCTTCGCATACGATTTCTTGCGTTTGAAATTATCGTAATGAATCCATTTTTCATCACCAGTGACAATCCGACCATACAGAAACAATGAAAGCATCTACAGTGGTGTCCCAACTTACAAGATAAATCAATAAATTATTTCAAATCTAAAACTGTACACAAATTCTAAACTTAATGCAATTGGCGCAGTATTATGGAAGTAAAATTTTCATCATCATATCTCGAAGTGTACTTTTAGCTGTTTGTGTCGCAGTGTTGCCACACATTCAGTTGCTTGTTTTGCCATTCACACATGTTAAATACTCTTTAAAATGGTTTTAACAGTTTATGAAGCATTTTAGAATATATGTGTAGAATTCTCAAAAAAAAAAAAAATCCCTTTTAAAATTTGTGTGAAATTTTAGTTAAATAATTTTTTTTTTTCATTTTTTAAAAAAAACCTTAAATTATGTAAAAATGTTTCAAAACTTAAATTTAAGTAAAAAATCAAATTAACAAAGAAATTGAATATTTATATACAACATATATAAAAAATACTAAAAATAAAAATAAAACTGTAAATGTATTAATTATGTAAGTGAACTTTTTCTATATACAAAATAAAAAATAAAAAAAAAATTACTAGAAAATTGTGTTCCATAATATTTTTTTTTTTATTTTATAAAAACAAAATTAATTTTTTATTTTATTAAAAAAAAAATTATATTTTTATTTAATTATAATAATTCCGCTGCTTTGTCGCAATATTTTGTTGCCCATACAGTCTAAGCGCCTTCTCAGAGCTTTTTAAATAAATTAACTAAATGAATAAATAAATTATGCAAACTTAAAAACTAATAAAAAAAAATTTAAAAGCGTTACAAGAAAAAATCCATAAGTACAGCGTAAATTTTTGTACAAACCATAATTAAAAAAAAAAAAACAGAAAATATAAATAAAATATTTATAAATGAAATATGATATGCGTATTTTTTTGTGTAAAACTAAATTAAGCCATATAAAATGGATAAAGATAAAAAATTACCACTTTATATACATACACATATACAATATATTGTATAATAAAACAGAAACTTAACAATAAAAAAGAAAAATTAAATATATTAATTAAATGTGTGCTGAATTTGAAAAAAAAAAAAACAAATAAATAAATTCGTATTTACAAAAATGAGCGACGAGTTTTTATTTTAAGAAGTTTTATTGGCCACTTTAAAGACGTGTACAGCAAGGGGCAAGGGTAGTGACATTTTTTTTCATTAATGCATTCAAATTTATCGAAATGGAAATATGAAGAACCTAAGAAAAATTAAATTAATTTAGCGGGCGTTGTAAAATATTAAATCTTCACGAAATTTGCATCATAGCATACTACACATGACCGTTTGGTCATTCGCAATCGGGATTTGCAATCGCAAATGGGAAGATTTGGTCTTTTGTAGAAGTTCACATTGTGAGAAAAGTTGTTGACTGCCATTCACCTGGGAATGGCCAACAATGATTCTTGTGTCAAACGGGCCAAGCAACTCACACTTTCGCTAGGACACGTATCTTCTGGGTAGCTTCTGAACAGCAGTTCAGAGGTGAGCTAACGTGAGAAGGCGAAAGGGGCCCACTCTCCTTTAATAAGGGGTTGGTGCGCTGGGAACCGTCACACTACCACTAGTAGTCCCAGATTTCAAACCTTAACATCCACAAGGCTACATGGCTGAGTCCTGATCAAATAACGCGCAACCAAATTGATCATGTTTTAATTGACGGAAGGCACGCATCGAGCGTGTTGGACGTGTGAACGTTACGTGGTTCCAACATTGACTCGGACCACTATCTTGTCGCAGCAGAAAGGCGGGAGTTTGAGGATGTTGAGATGTTACGTGACAGAAATGAAACTCGAAAATTCTATCACAAGGTCAAGCGTCTGACTGAAAGTTTTAAGCCCGGAGCAACTTTCTGTAAGGATGACATTGGAAATCTGGTAACGGATGAACAGGAATCACTGAGATTATGGAGGAGTCATTTCTCCAACCTACTTGGAGGCGATGAAGCACACACTTCCGCCGATAGAGAAATGATACCGGAACCACAAGTTAATGATGGCATTATTGTAGAGCCACCGGACTATAACGAGGTCAATTCTGTTATTAAAAAGCTGAAAAATAACAAAGCGGCAGGCTCTGATGGGCTGCTAGCGGGGTTTTTTAAGACCGGCGGGTCTTGGGGTTAAAACTCTCCGACCCCTTTGATACCAAGAGAGGTTTCAGGCAGGGCAACGCTCTGTCGTGCGATTTTTTCAATCTCCTGATGAAATACATCCTACGCCAATGCCCGTACATACAGAGTATGTAGGGCTCGATCTTCCAAAAGGAAGTGATGCTACTCGCTTTCGCCGATGACATCGAAATCATTGATACGCAGGAACGGCGAGTCTCAGAGATTGAAAAACAGTCTCGACTCATGGGTCTAGCGGAGAATGAGGACAAGACGAAGTACTTGGTGTCTTCTCACACTCCGTCATCGCGTCTTGGACGGTCAGTGACGATGGAGAATTTCAACTTCAGTGTTGTAGAAAACTTCGACTATCTTAGAACAGAAATAACCAGCAACAACAACGTCAGCCGAAGAATCACGCTTGCAAACAGATGCTTTTTTGGGCTGAGCAAACAAATGTGAAGTAAAGCCCTCTCTCGACAGACGAAAATAAAGATCTATAAGACGCTTATACTCCGGTCCTATTGTATGGCGCAGAGGCATGGACCGTGATTGAGTCAGATGAGACAGCGTTGAAAGTCTTCGAGAGGAAGATTCTTCGCAGGATTTTTGGTCCTATTAGAGTCGACGACGAGTTTAGGTCCCGTATGAACCGCGAGCTGTACGAGCTATTCGATTACGTTGACATAGTCCAGCGCATAAAATTCCAGCGGCTGCACTGTGCTGTTCACCTTATTCGAATAGATGAAAGAGCTCCAGCACGCATGGTTTACATGGGGGGCCCAAACTTGATTTGTGGACGCGGAAATAGAGGATGACCGGGCGCTCGATGGAATGAGTAGGTATGGAGAGACTGGCACCAGCGCGCACAAGACTATGGAGGCTGGCGCGCCATCCTAGACGCGGCCATGACCGGTAGACGGTTGACGGCCATATAAGTAAGTTCGCTAAATATGATCCTACTTTCAAGTATCAATTGAACCACTTATAAAAAGGACATGTGTCCTATTTGTCAAAAACGATACAAAATGATACAAATCAAAGTTCAAAATACTATTTTCAATGAGATCAAGGATGCCAACATCATGTTTGACTGCTCTCCAGATATATTTCACAAAGACTTTATATTATCAAGTTTTTGCACTGCTTCGAAAAAATCGTAGATCCGTTGCTGGGTTTGTATGAAAGTAAGTAAAATAAAGAAGACACTTACATGCAGAAACTCCCGCATCCAACGGTAGTTGGTTTTTTTACTCTTCGGTTTACCGTTTGAAATAACATTTTTTTTAAGAGAGACCTTTTGTTGTTATAATATATGTGTATATGCTTTTTTTGTGTATGTCGCATATATGGACATATGTAAATATTTATAAAATTATTTAAAAACGAAACAAATTTAATTTTTATTATTGATTTGCATTAATTTTTTATTGATTTTTTTCTTTTTACAAATCTTTCGAATTTAATTAATTACCACACACACAAATTTTAATAAAAGAAAAACCCAAAACATAAAAAAAAAACACTTCTAACAATATTTTGCATGTAGAAAAAAAAAACAAATTAAATAAAAATTTTTGTAAGCCATACTTTGGCGCAACTTTTTATTTTTTTTTCTTTAAAATGCCAGGCATACAACAAAAAAAAAACTTATGAACAAGATCGCACTAAGCACCGTTAGATATACAACTAAAACCGCACTAAAACCGCTCGCTTCACCACATTTTGATTAAAGACAACAAAACGCGCGCTGACGACGCGTTTTATCTCGCGAACAGTTGACTACTGATTTCTATTTCTTTGCAACTTTACAAGTGCCAAAAAGAATCAGAGAGAGAGGGAGAGAGAGATTGCATGCAGATTCTTGCATATGCAGCGGTTTAACTGTTTTGTTTTTTTGTTTTTTGACTTTAGATACGTAGTTTGAATAGAATATTAATTTTGCAAGGAGTCGTTGATTGATATCAATTATTTTAATGGAGCGATATCGACTCGACTTTTGTTACTGATAAAGAATATAATATATTCTTATATATATTATATACTTCATATGGTCGAATAAAGCTAGAACAACTCAATCGATCGAGAATATATATACATATACTTAATAGTGCCTATGTTGTCTACTTTATTGTTTCAGACAATGTATTGCAATGGTTTCGAAATCAATGGCGTAATTTCGAAATTTGCTAATCAATCAGTTCTTTGTTAAAGGCAACCCACCAATAACTCCGGTAATAAACCGTACTCTTGCAGACAGACAGAACACCTGCCTACAGTCCACTGAAATGTAGATCGTGTATTGTATACAAGTTAATTTGGTTATATACCAACATGCGTACGTGAATAAAGCTAAATAAATATAACAACAAAGCAGACTGCATTCGACAGTAATTTGCAGCACATCAATCCGATTACTACGCATTAACCATGGAGCATAAGCCAAAGTTTCCACTTGTAGACTGCGTACGGAAATCTGCCGGAGAAAAAGAAAAGTCAGTCAGTCGTAGAAAAAATATACTAATACTGAACGCAAACGCTCGTCACATAGGCGCCTTTGCCTTTGAACTGCTGCAAACATTGTCAGATTACAACGTGGTGCTACTGGGACCAGAACTGGCCATGTTGGAGGCATTACGTGCACAGCTGCAGCACGCAGTACGTGAACGCTGTCTTACAGTCGCATATACGGCCGGTACAAAGCTTGCAATGCGCCGTGCACTATACGGCATACAGGCGGAGCTGGACGCTGTGCAGTTAGTGTTAGAATACAATGTTGACGCTGACGTTAGTAACGCAGTATTCTGGCAGGAAATGCATAGACTCTGGCCGAATGGTATCGATCGCATGGTGCTGCAAACGCAGCAGTTTTTAACGCCCGAGGCGCGGCGTGAGACATTGGCGAGCATAGTGGAAACCCTTGAAACCGCAGCAGAGTGATGCATAATTTGAAATTGAAAAATTCTTTGTTTAATATGTTATCGACAAAAAAATACAAATACTATACACAAATATAAAACTACACACAAAATCTAACTACATACATACAAGTACATAAGTATTTTGCCCATTAGTATACAGTTGCAATGAGTAATTACGCTTATGGCTAAATTAGTAAACTACGACGAAAAAATAATAATACGGTGAGCTGAAAAATTCGTTGGTCTAATTAAATACAAAACAAAAATTGGCTAAAATTGTTCTTTTTTTTTTTTTTTTTTTTTGGAAGACTAGGCTGTCAGGCTATGCTAACGCGCAGACGCATTTCAAATCAATATGTTCTGCTACACTTCCATGCCGGCATCGGAACGTCGCCCTTGCTTTATCAATGCTTCCTCGGCGCTTAATTTTGTTTTTTCGGTGCGCGTATGCCAGACAAGCACATCGCGACACTCATTCGCCAGCGGTTGTAATCTTTCGCGTGTTGTCAGATGTCGCAAAATTTCACTTTCCTGATAGCCACGTTGCACCTCGTACGAGAATTGTGCCTGCGGATATTTAAAGAATAAATCCAAACTGATAGCAAACGCAGCCATATCAATGGGAAATGGACGCTCCGGACGCCATGCAGCATTAAAGCCAGTTACCATACTGCGATCATCATCTAGCAATGGTTTCTCTACCATTAACCCACCGACTAAGCCTACTGGCCAGATACCAACACGTCCCGGCTCGATTTTCGACATTTCAGCAAATAGTTCTAATGAATAGGAATTATCATCGTCCATGAAATAGACAATGCCACGTTGTACTGGATCGATATTGTCACGTAGCCATTTCAGCGCTAAATTACGCTGCTCTACGCCACGCGGTTTAATCCAATTGGGATCTTGATTTTTTAACTTGAATTCCGGGGGCGTTTTGATGTGCAACTGTGTGGCACGCGACGTCAGGCTGGCGCGTTTCAGTAGCGAGTGTACAAGCGCAGTAGTGCTGTTGGCATCCTCGACAATAATCCAATGTAGATTGGGCACCAGCATAAAGAGTTGCGAGAGTCTGCAAAGTATTTGTATGAGCGGTATTAGAATTTATATTTATAAACAATTTAAAAATTTAAAAGCAAGAAATTAAAACTAAACTGAGCGTTGGAAAAATGCTGATGTCTTCCAGAGAAACCTTACAAATTTCATTCATTTGGATAAGTAGGTAAAATTTGGTCAAGACATTGACTTTGCTTTGAAGTCGTTGTGCCATAAAATCGACACAGCTGTCAAACCAATCACCTTACCGCAAGTCAGATGTTAAATCAAAAATCTAAAAAGGAACAAAGTTCCTGGGCACGATGGTATTTGCAACCGCACCCTAAATGCCAAACCCGACCAGACATAACATTTTATAGTGTTCATCTGTAGCACTATAATAAGTTAGCTATCATATCCATGATGCACAAACCTGTCCAGCCAAAAAATTACCACGAGTCATATTGGCTGATCAGTCCGATTGCCCGTTTTTTTTTTTTTTTTTAAGGCCCAGAATATAATTCCGCGCCATCGAGAGTTTTGTTGAAGAGCATTTTCTTTCCTTTATTAAAAAATCCCTGGATACTCAATTATATACACAAATGAAGGCGGAATAAAAAATACTATTGTGTTCAGTGGTAACAAACTTCGTCATAAATTATATACAATATATCTTACTGATATTAAGAAATTTTGACATTTCACTATATCAGCATTGTATAGTCCACACACGACATATCTCTAGACCACTATATGCAATACTTTATTGCAAAATACCGAATATCCTGCTACTTGTTTACGAACAAACCTTAACAGGAACATATTTACAGACCTGCCAAAATTCAGGCTTCTACTAATTTAGCACGTGTGACCTCCAAACCCATTATACAAAAATATGGAACATCTGGAACTATAATTTTAGAATGAAATGAGCGAGTTTTCATTATAATTTACAAAAAAAAAAAATCCATTTCTGATCCCACTGTAATAAAATAGGGGTTGAAATATATTCCATCCAGACGATGGAGCTCCTATTCTATTATATTAAGATGCCTATTTTAAGGTTCTTGACGGTCCATATGGTGCACAACGCACAGCATAGCAGGGCTGAAGTGACATTGTTTGAATTGTATCAGTCTAAAAATATAAGAAATAATTAATAATTGGCCAACAATTTATGAGGTTTGATAAACGAAGATTACTTATCAACATGCCGCCAAGTTACGCTTCTACCTTGGCTACATTTAAATATTATCAATTAATATGTTTTACTATGGAAATTGAAATATAAGCCAAATTAAAGTGCTTTGTATAATTTTTATTATTAGTCAATGTTGAGCGAGTGCCTATTTTTATGTAGCGGACAAGCTGCGAAACAGCTACAGAAAACAGCTGCCACATACGGCTACCACTTGTTACATGAATACTAACAAATTGTCGTATTTAAGCGCTTTTTAGATAACAAAATATTTCCTATGTCAACTAAAAGATACCCAAACACGTTTTTTCTCTTTTTCTACACGTCAACGCACGCCTAAGTAACCCCCGGCGGCTATCGTAGATGAGTACACTCACCTGGTCAGCTCTGCCTTTTGTGCGGGTCGTGCGTACGTCGGCGTTATGGCGTAAATTGTAGGCAATGCATTTGCATCTTCTGCTTGCTGCCGCGCATATAAGGCCTGCAAGTACTCCGGTCCTTGGCACGTGCGTTTACCATTCCGGTGCACCAGCAAGATTATAAAAATGAAGACAATAATTAATATGAGCACTTGACGTGGACGTATACGCTTTTCAGACATATTCTTTAAGACGTGTAAAAACGGCCACTTGCCACTCAGGATTATAGTGCAAATAAGAACGCAGTTGTAAAAAATCTAAATTAATAATAGAAAAGTTAAATTCAATGCCTTAAAAAGAAAACAAATACAAAACGCTACATCAGCGCGGCGCAACAAATGTCTGCTGGCCGCAACAAAACAACTGTTTAGTTACTGTGCTGTGCTAGCGCTGTGCTGCTCTAACGTACGCACGTTAAGCGTTTGCTATTAAGCGTTTAAGTGTGCATTTGGTTAAGCATGAGCAGTGTGGCTATAATGTGTTCGTTAGCCAAGCAGGGTTCCAAAATACATAATAACGCATTAAGGGCGAATTCTAGCTGTTGATTTTTAAATACCGATATCGACTGCGCTGTATGCGAACTCGATTTTACACTAATTTACACTAATAAATGGGTGGTGCCAACCGAAGCATCACGAATTTGGAACCACTAATTAGTCTGGCGCTATACTCTGTGGCGCTCCACTCTGTGGACAGTCCAGATGGGCAATCATCATACCAACAACATTTGGACAGTATGCGCGACTACTTTACATCATTTCATTTGTAAATATTTCGGGTATATATAAATACATAAGAAATATGAATATTCTCATCTAAATTCATAATTATTGGTATTAACATTTGCTAATTCATACCAATGTATAAAATTTTCATTCCGTGGTTGAGTATTTTATACTTACTTATGTGGCCGTCTACCGGTCATGGCCTCGTCTAGGAAGGCGCGCCAGACTCCATAATCATGTGCGCGCTGGCGGTAGTCGTTTTGAATGCCAGTTTTGAATGACTGGGAGATCTCTCCATACCTGGTCATTCCATCGAGTACCCGGTCGTCCTCTATGTCGGCGCCCACCAATCAAGTTTGGGTCACTCATTTGAACCATGCGTGCTGGAGCTCTGGTCTATGTCAACCTCATCGATTAGCTTGTACAGCTCACGGTTCATACGGGACCTAAACTCGTCGCCGACTCTAATAGGACCAAAGATCCTGCGAAAAATCTTCCTCTCGAAGACTTCCAACGCTGTCTTGTCCGACTCAATCACGGTCCATGCCTCTGCGCCATACAATAGGACCGGGAGTATCAGCGTCTTATAGATCTTTATTTTCGTCTGTCGAGAGAGGGCTTTACTTCTCATTTGCTTGCTCAGCCCAAAAAAGCATCTGTTTGCAAGCGTGATTCTTCGCCTGATCTCCAGGCTGACGTTGTTGTTGCTGGTTATCTCGGATCCAAGATAGACGAACTTTTCTACAACACTGAAGTTGAAATTCTCCATCGTCAAGACGCGATGACGGAGTGCGAGAAGACACCAACTACTTCGTCTTGTCCTCATTCACCGCTAGACCCATGCGCCGAGACTGTTTTTCAACCGAGCAGTATCACTTCATTTTGGAAGATCGAGCCCGACATACTCTGCAATGGCGTAGGATGTATTCCATCAGGAGATTGAAAAAATCGCACGACAGAGCATCGCCCTGCCTGAAACCTCTCTTGGTATCAAAGGGGTCGGAGAGGTTTCAAAGAGAGATTCCAGTCATTGGGTATGCGTTCATCGGACCATATCTTGCATAAAGTTGGTGCATACTCCTAACCAACTCTTCGCCGCCGGTCTTAAATAACTCAGCTGGCAGCCCATCAGAGCCTGCCGCTTTGTTATTTTTCAGCTTTTTTATAACTGAATTGACCTCGTTATAGTCTGGTGGCTCTACAATAGTGCCATCATTAACTGGTGGTTCCGGTGTCATTTCTCTATCGGCGGAATTGTGCGCTTCATCGCCTCCGAGTAGGTCGGAGAAATGACTCTTCCATAATCTCAGTGATTCCTGTTCATCCGTTACCAGATTTCCAGTGTCATTCTTACAGAAAGTTACTCCGGGCTTAAAACCTTCAGTCAGACGCTTGACTTTTTGATAGAATTTTCGAGCTTCATTTCTGTCATGCAACATCCTCAAAGTCCCGCATTTCTTTCTCCTTTTTCTTGCGTCTGAAAAGGCGTTTCTCCTCTCTTCGTTTCTCTCGATATCGCTCTTTAACAGCTCGCGTTGCTCCCGACTGCAGAGTTCGCTGATAGGAAGCTTTCTTCTTTGCAGTTGCATTGCGACACTTCTCGTCGTACAAAGAATTCTTCGCAGGATTTTTGTAACCAATGACATCCTTGGCAGCCTTACCCATGGAGCGGGTGATATGTTTCCACTGCTGACATATATCTTGAGAAGACGGAGAGGTTTCCCGGAGCAGTCGGGAGAGTGTATTTGAAAATGCTGCGGCGGTCTATTCTGATTGCAGCTTGCCGACGTCTACCTTGGCTGCGACAAGATAGTGGTCCGAGTCAATGTTGCAACCACAAAACGTTCGCACGTCCAACACGCTCGATGCGTGCCTTCCGTCAATCAAAACATGATCAATTTGGTTGGGACTCAGCCATGTAGCCTTGTGGATGGGGATACCATGTTCCGACCTGCGGCGAAATCGGTTAGCCTCTCTCCATTATTGGAGGTAGTTTCATGAAAGCTAAATTTTCCGACGGTTGGGCCAAAGATTCCTTCCTTCCCAATCTTGGCGTTCAAATCGCCAAGCACGATTTTGACATCGTGTTTGGGACAACGCTCGTACAGACGTTCCAAGCGCTCAAAGAACTCATCTTTAGTATCGTCGTCTTTCTCTTCCGTCGGGGCGTGCGCACAAATCAGGCTAATATAAAAATATTTAGCCTTGATGCGTATCGCGTATTCATTGGTGGTTAATTTTTTTTAAGTGGCGGGTTCCAAGCCCAGCTTACCAACCCCTTTTTAAAGGAGAGGGGACCCCTTCGCCTTGTCACGTTAGCTCACCTCTGAACTGAGTATTTTATACAAAATTTAATATTATGAAATAAATTATGAGATTGTAAAATTTCAAACAACTTGTTGCAATTTTAAAAATATTGCATTTGCTTTATATATTTTCTGATCGAATATTATAAAATATATTTATATAAGCAGTTCATATAAAGAATCAGTACAATTGAGAACATTATTGGCGGCAACTTCGACGAGTTGCAACTGGCAGTCAGAAATCCGAAACGCGACACCTTTTGCCACAAACACATCCATCTTGCATTTATAGAGCACTAAAAACAGTTCCGGAGAACGGTTGTCAATAAGTTTTTACTGCCGAAACCTACTGCCTAGCTTTATAATCAAAATTCGTTGATTTCGAACTGTTCTTCATATCTTTGCAGTACTACTTCATATATATGAAGCATATATAAATCTGTATATATATATATATGAAATAAAATAGTAAAATAATTAAAACTAAAAAACAATAAAACTATTTAAGTAATTAATATTAAGTGTGTAGAATATAAATAAATAAATATAGTGAAAACTCTCCTAACGCACACTGCTTTTATTATATCAGGCAGACAACCCACTTGCGTGAATATTTTCTCTATAAACAGCAGGATATATCCAACAGGTATCAAAGTTTTAGCAATCAAAACCAAAAAATATCACAGTCCTATTTTGCGTGAATTTTGCAGGAGAGAAAGAAAAACCACTCGTGTTTGGGAAAGCTGAACACCCCAGAACTTGATATAGTTGATAGTTGATAAACTTGATACAGTAGATGAGATGTAATAGACAAGGATAAATATGGATGAAAGTACTTGTGAGGTACACTCAAATAAAACCGCGTTAATACACATAAATGTGGAACAATGTGGATCTCAGGACATGACTGTTAATCTTTTCCTACTTCATTAGGCGGACAATCCCGTTCAACGGATATAAATTGCCGAAGAGAGTTTTCACTGTGCATATGAACAAAAAATACAAAAAAAAAAAAATAATAATAAATACTGCCAATATATAAAAACAGAAAGAAAAAAATAATTCTAATTCATTTGGTTCCAACACCGCTGCTGTTCAAGCCATTTTTGAGCACTAGTTGCCAATCGACGCCGGCGAAGAAGGCATGCGACTGCAGTTGTTCATAGTCAAAACGTGATTCCGGCATCAGTTGCAACAAATTGTCCAGCAAATCGCGTGCATTATCTGAAATGTCTACATCATCCGGAAATTGTACTGTGCCATAAAGATCTATTTGTCCAGGATGTGTAGATCTAAAGGGCTGTAAATAGTGAATACATAAATAAATTAATTTAAATTTAACCACCAATTCTTGCTTGAAGCTATAAAATTAAGGAAGCTCAAATATATATAATTTTCCTCTACTACATTTCAAACCCCTTACAGCAATTAAAATTCGTGTCATATGCAGATGAATACACCATCATCGCTCATCTTCCTTCAATTATTAGAAACAAGCCTTTATCGAAGGACATTCTCTTAAGGAATGTCGCTTAAGCTAAGCATATTGTAAATGCCAAGAGCAGAGATGACAAGGAGTAATACATTTGATCCAAATTTTGGCATTGGCGCTGGTACGACCGCTATGTATATCAGTAAACCACTTCTTAGCGATTGAAATTGATGATGCTCAGTACCCTTAATATTTATCAAGTCACGGTAATGGTCTTTCTATGCAGAAAATAATGATTTCGTCCAAATCCGCACGGTTGTCTTCTTTCAATGGCTGTCAAACTGAAACTAAATGTCGCAGTTTGGTCAAAATTTTACAGTAGTCAGTCTATTCATAAACGAAAGTCACCACCTTCGTAGAAACAGTATCAACTTAAACATTTTAACTGGTTTCAATTAAGAATCTTTAGAATTTCATTAGTAAATAAGAAACATACCAAGCCGATCAATAGCTGATAAAGTACTACGCCATAACTCCACCAATCCGATTTGAATGTAAGCGGCCGTTCCGGCGCTACAAAATGACCAGCTAAAGCAGTTGTACTTAAGGCTTTATGTACATAGTATTCGGAGCTTAGGCCTTCGTTCTGATAGAAATATGAAAGCAATAATTGACCTTTTGCACCGAGTAATATGTTGGACATGTGCAGATCACTGTAAAATAGAGATTATAGTTTTTGGGAAATTATTTGGGAAACCTATTAAATACGCACCTTAAAATAACGCCCTTGCCATGCAGACTTTGTATGGCAACTGCCAGTTCACAGGCCCACTGCCTGAGGCATTGTTCGGGTAAGTTTTTCGGCTGTATGTGATATTTTGTTGGCGTCACAGGTTTTATTTCATTAACCAGCGTTTCCAGTTCGTTTAGTGTATTTGAAACAGATTTCAACAATTGCTGTGAGTTGCGCACTTGTTCACAGAAATCATACGCCTCTGTATCGTCACGGTCAACAGCCGGAAAAAGTTGCGCATAGTCTGTGCTCTTCACAGCGTTCGGTGTATAACTTTGTATATAGTCATACAGCAGTCCACCTTCGGCTTGTTTTAACAATAGAAAAATCTTTTGGTCCGATTGAAAGTAGTAGAGCAATTCAATCATGTAGGGCACTTGTTGCGGCAGAAAAATACTTTGCGTAGGCGCATTACTCGATGGCTTCTCAATGCCTTTCATAATACAATTTGGTTTCTGTGGCTCGGTTATGCACTGCACCTGCATGACACGCTCGCCCAGTACTTTAATCACTTTGTATTTGGCCAGTTGATTCCACGGACGCTCTAAGTACTGTGCATCGGTAGCAGCATTACCAGTATCGACAACGTCGAGTGACAATTGAAGATGTAGTTTTTTGTTCTGTGCTGTAGCGCTAAGGAAATTCGTATATATCTCATCGGCGCGTGCCAGATATTTCGATATTTTCGCTTTGGCAATAAACTTGCGTTCATCGTTGCCATCATCTGTAAGTAAAGTTTGCATTAGTTTAATTTGCTGGATCAAATATATATATGCTTTATTATTTCGAAATGACAGAGAGAGAGAGAGAGAGTTGCTGGCCAACTGAATGAGTTTATGGATTAACATAGTATCAACAAAAGGCACTGGAGCCGCTGCTTTATTCGATTCATACCACTGACCTTTTTAAACCCTGTCGACGTCTACATAGAGGTCCATTTAAAGACGACTTTTACATTTTATACAACTCAATGCAGATAGCCTTCAGGATTAGCTGCACTTATAGGCGTTGGAATTTGAAATATAATACAACAACATCCACATAGAAAGCGAATATCTGCAGCAGCCTTCACTGGCTCGAAAAGAAATATATATTACCTCTCTTAAGTAAGCATTAATAGATCCAAACATACTCGGCTGCAAAAACCTTGAGATTACTATATAAAGCAATTGCAATTTACGTGCACCGTTTTATACATAACTTTATCCCCAAAAATTTGTAGACCTAATATTACCTACTAAACTAAATCGAACTGTATTCGAATATAATGTGCGCCTAATTATTTATATCAAACACATGCATCCATATATGAAATTTTAGATTGAAGCCAATCGTGTAGCAATTGCACATAATATACCATGGAATACTAAACTAAAGCACCTACCTTGGGACCCATGTAACAACAACTCCACACCGCGTTTGTAGCGTTCGTGTGCATCTTTGTATTCCAAATTTACTTCAGCTTGTACAGCATGACTAAATTCCAGTGCAGCTTCATATATATAATCGCTATCATCGCTTTCTATCGATGCCATGGGTGTCAAAAATCGTGCATTATCTGCATATTTTGACTTTTCCGTTTGCTCACACTGTACCGGCTCTATCATTGACTGATTATTACACGTTGATTTGTTGATTTCATTTTCGTTGCTATCTTCTTCGTCGCCATTAATATCACGCGTCTGATCAAGTGGCGAAATATCGGCAGCATTATATGGTAAATCAAGTTTATCACATATTTCCGTTATAGCACCCTCACTGACACATTGTTGCTGCTCAATATCTATGCCAATAAACGGAAATTTATTGTGTATTTCCAGTAGTGGCGACAACGATGCAGTTGTTGTGAGCGTTGGTGTGCCGCCATCACGCAGAAATTGCGCAAAAATACTGCTTTTATACAATGCCGGATGCTGTGCAGCAAAGTCAAGTAATTCTAATATATACGTCTTTCTACGTTGTATGACAGACGCATCGAAGCGTTTGAAATAGCTGCTATCTGTTGGCTCCGGCAGACTGTCCGGCAGCTTAAGACTTTTGTGTCTGCGGCTGAGCTCCCGATGCAAACGTTTAACATCATGAAAACGTTTCCAGACAACCAGGCAAGTAAGCGCTTGCGGTACAGAGCGTGGAAATACCTAAAAATTAAATGGTTTTTTTTTTTTTTTTTTTTGTGAACAAAAATAGGAAAAAAACACTTACAATGGAAGTAATTTTATAAATGGTATAGCCGCCTTTGTGCGTCTGTGTATCGGTTACAGTAAAACTATGTATCCATCCGCCTAAATTAAGCGACATCTTTCAGCACATATTATACGTTGTTACATTCATTATGCCTTATTTACATTTTGTAATAAACACCTTTCTTCTTTTCTGGTTTTAAAACATCCCCTCTTTGCGGACATATGTTGGAGCTGGTGAAATGGTTTAATGTTTTCTTTTTTTTTCAACTTGAGAAAACAGCTGTTTGAATAGTGTTGAACGATCACTCACAACAAAATAATTACTTATTAAACAATTAAAACACTAAAGCTTAATAATTTTTTTAATGCTAAGCAATATGTGGCTTTAGTTGCTAACATTTTTTTACTTTTATACTTTAAGCATTAAACATACTTGATTCGATTCAGCGATTGCCGCTCGTAGTTGCTGCATCGTTGCTTCGTACTGCTTGCACTTAGGCCTTATTGGCCTGTATAAAACAGCTTGTACAGTCCATCGAAAATTTAGTGTAAAATTGAATTCGAATAAAGCGCAGTCGATATCGATATTTAAAAAAACGCTCATCTATAATCAGTATTGTCTGTTTCACTTTCTGCTTGCGGCTGTTGTTCGTTAATGGTCGTCGATGTTGTTTTAAATTTGTGCTTAAGAAAAAAAGAAAACAATAGAAAAAATATAAATAATTGTAAAGCGTGCAAAACAAATAAATTATCCTGCTGCATCTTTGTGTCAACGTTGCTCTACAGTATATTGCAGCATTTCTTGCCATGCAAAATGCAAATGTCGAAGGATGCCGTAAGTTAATGCCATAACTTAGATTTAAAACAAAAAAAATTACACATAAATACATTTTCTCACAGGCAGTCGAGCGTCACAGCCTATGCACCACAACCCACTATGGTAAGCAGTGGGTCGCAGGATTACTTGGATAATGGCGGCAGCTTTGATATAACTGCAATGGCGCCGTCCGCTTCTGCTTCTTCTTGTTCATTTGTTGTTAATTTTACTGGCGTTTCGTCTTTCAATGATTGAAAGCGCTCTCTTAAACCAACGTAGGCGTACCATTTTCATGTTATATGTTGCATATTGACGAGAATGACTTGGTGTGGGTCATGGATGTGAGAAATAGGAAGTTGTACAACTACATAAAAAGTTCCCTGTTGTAACATATTGCCATGGGCCGGCATATTGTGTATTGGCGTTGTTTTCGATGGCATTAAGTCCAGCGCATATCGCGTCGAGTTACTCGCTGTGGAACAGTCAGTTAGTGCAGCAACTGTGCGTCTTATTGATAAAGGCACCAGAGTAAAGTTACCCTTTAATATGCTATACGAAGCAACAGCCTCATTCAAACCCTTCAAATCACCTGGGGTCGATGGAATATTCCCAGCATTGCTACAGAGGGGACTAGACCTCCTAATTGGGCCAATGCTGAAAATGTTCAGAAGTAGCCTGGCACTCGGGTACATACCTATGTGTTGGAGGAAAGCAAAGGTAGTTTTCATCCCCAAGGCGGGCAAGAAAGACCCCTTCTCACCTAAGTCTTTCAGACCAATAAGTCTCACCTCATTTATGCTGAAGACCTTAGAAAAACTAGTGGATAACCACATCAGGACCACATACCTGATTAAAGAACCACTCCATAAGAATCAACATGCATACAGGTCTGGCAGATCTACTGAAACTGCCCTATACCAACTAGACACATTAATTAGTAATGCCATAAAGAACAAAGGAACTGGACTGAGTATCAATCCATCTAAAACTACGATCGTTCCTTTCTCTAGGAAGTATAAGATGAAGCTACTCAAGCCAATAAGGGTAAATGGCACGCTGATAGAATTCTCCAAGGAGGTAAAATACCTGGGGGTAATATTTGACAAGCGTACCACATGGAAGACTCACTTAGAACATGCAGTGAGGAAAGCTACAATGGCAATGATGACCTGCAGAGTCATTGCTGGTAGGAACTGGGGGTGTACCCCCAAAATAATGAAATGGATGTATCTCACAATGGTTAGACCCATAATAACATATGGTGCCATTGTCTGGGCGAACAGAACCAAATTAGCAACAGCTAAGAATCAACTGAACAAAGTTCAGAGGTTAGCTTGCATATCCATAACAGGAGCAATGAGAACCTGTCCTAGTGCGGCACTAGACGTAATTTTAGGTCTGATGCCGCTGCATCTTCATATCCAACAACAGGCTAATAGAGCCATTACCAGGGTAGGAAGAACAAACACTGGAAGAAACACCTGTACTGGGAATCAAACTAGTGTTAATATGGAAGACGCCCACCCATTCCTGCAATACCCTAGCGACAACCTAGGCATAATGAACAACTTCACAAGGAGATTTAAAGTAGGACTCAGCAATAAAGAAGAATGGGGAAATATAACGCTGAACTACAGAATCAAACCAGGAGCAATTAGCTGGTATACAGATGGTTCCCTAACAGACGAAGGAAGTGGCGTAGGAGTCTTTGGACCTCGCACTAAATACTTCGAATCACTAGGGAAGTTCACTAGCATCTTTCAGGCAGAAATATATGCAATTGAAAGATGCGCTCAATTTAATTTGAACAGAAGGTACAAAAACCAAAACATCGCTATCTTTTCTGATAGCCAGGCGGCTATTAAAGCAGTAAGTTCGCCTGTGATTAAATCCAAACTGGTCTTGGAATGTGTAGGTAAATTAAACAACCTGGGAAGATTTAACAAGATCAGTCTATACTGGGTACCCGGACATGCGGGCATACCAGGAAACGAGCAAGCAGATGACTTGGCTAGAAGAGGGGCAGCGTCCCCCTTCATAGGCCCAGAACCCTTCTGCGGGCTCGGACCAGGAACAATGAGGATCCTGGTAAAAGAGGAAGAAAAGAAAGCAAGAGACTTTTTCTGGGATAAGTGTGAAGGATTAAAACAGAGCAAAAAGCTGTTAGGACCTTACAACAACAGAAGATCGGAAATTTGCAACGGTCTTAAAAGAAATGACTTAAGAATGGTTTCAGGCTTCCTGACTGGACACTGTAAACTTAGGAGACACCTATGCAAAATCGGAGTTGAAAGTGACAGCACTTGTAGATTCTGTCTGGAGGACGACGAAACTCCGGAACATATTTTGGGAGACTGTCCAGCTCTGACCCAAACCAGACACATGTATCTTGGCAATTACCAAGTGACCGGAGGGGCGTTGCATTCACTCAATCCTAAAAACCTATTGGCCTTTTTCAGGGCAGTAGGGCTGGATGAGTTGCTGTAAGTCAACAACTGTTAGGGCACAATAGACCTGTAAAGGTCGCAGTGCGTACTACCCACTAATAATAATAATAATGATATGCACTTGACTGGTCACAGAACACGCCATAGTGTATTAATTGCGCAGTTACAAGGAGAGCAAGTGCACAACTTGCCGATTTGGGAACTAACAGAAGAAAACGGCGCGATAAGCGTTTTACGTGTTTGCGCAGATGGCTTCTACGCCAAATAAAGTAGTTAATTTCAACAGAAAGTTGAATTGTATTATGGCCAAGGATAAACAAAATTTGATATATGACAGATACTTCTGTCCGCTAGTAGATACCGATTGGAGTCGTGCGTACTTGATCGATGCTGTCGTTGCGCATGAACTATAATCTTTTATGGCAAGGCGTGTTAGTGCAGGTACGGCTGGATGTTTGCGAAAAGTTTCATATATAACGTTTGTCAAATAAGCCAAAGATTTTACAGCCTCATAATGCAGCGGACTCCTACATGCGTGGCGTGCAACTAAGATATCATGCCGCAAATTTTCCTGTATCTTTCCTGAATTCTTAGCCAATTCAAATAAGCAATAATTCAGAGCACTTGCGGTAGTATCAAAGCCGGTATATAGAAAATTAAACATTTGTGCACCAAGTTCATCAAGGCTCAAATCCGGATCTCTATATTCCATGAGCAGATTTACGAAATCCACACAAAAAAGATTTTCGTTTTTTTGACGTAGCTCCATGGTTACGCGCACCAAATGCATAAAGTATTCAGATAATTGAAGAAATAAACTAAAACTTGAACATCTGTTCGACTTTTCCCAATCGTCTAAATGGGTATCCATATTTCGTTGCCATGAGGTAGTTGATTACAAGTAAACGGAATCTTGCAAAGCGATACCCCAGACTGTTGCAGGGAATGTCAAAGATTTAGTTACATAGGGTGTCGGTTGTATAACGAGATATAAGGTCATGCATATCAATTACACCGCCGAAGAGATCAATCTCACGTTGTAAGGTGTACTCCAATTCATAGCCGAACTCCAGAAGCGTTGGAAAATCAGATTTCATTCTGCTTTCGCTATATATTGGTCTTAGATACTGGCACCAATTTTCGCCGGGAAGATTGTATAAATAGCACATTGGTTCGTTCGTTTCGTTATTGATGTATGTACGTAAGATCGGAAAATTTTTTAAAGTGTCTAATCAAAATGCATTTAGCCAAATTCAAATCCAAGCACACGGCCATCGGCTCAAGCAGTATGTAGAAGCCGGCAAGTGGCGTTTTGTCTCTGAATTCTTTGTATACCATATACAGTAATTCGCTAATTGAATGCGTACCTTGATGCAGTTTGACAATATTCTCGTTCAACTGCGGTAACCTAGACTGTTGCATACATTCAGCAACATAGCGGCTGCCACCAGCTCGTATGATAATTAATAGTCCATCTTGTTGCTTTTTTATTAATTTAAATCGTAATTTATATTTTCTACACGATTTTATAAGAAATTATAAGCTTATGTTCTCTCTCGTTGACGTTCGTTATCTGACTGATCTTTTCTTTGAACTGGATAAAGGCTGCGTATTGATTAACATTGAGTTTAGGATTATGCCTGCCGAGCTGCGCAAATAGCCTGCGGAGAATGTAATGATTTCAAGGAACACATCAGACAAATCAAGAAGTATGGCAAGTACATATATGCCACGGTATGTAGAACAAATTATTTTTAATGATATGGTTTTAAGCTAATATTTATACTTTCTTTTTTTTCCATAGACCGAATGAAATCTGCTTGTCCTTGTACCACGGGGACAAATATTGCTATCGTGCCCAATGTCTAGGAATTATAGGTGATATTGCAATCGTCAACATGTTTGACTTTGGCAACATTGCTGAAGTAAGAAATGTCAAACAATGTATTTTCCACAATTTTATATTTCTATTTTATATAAAATATTCTCAGACCAAGCTTAAAAATAATAAAAATAAGTAAGAAACATTCACATAAAGATTTCAAGTGTACAAAAATTTATACAAATATTTTTTTCTAAAATAATATGTAATTAGATTATTTGGTTTCGAAGCAGTCCAATAAAATATTTCAATTTGGTACAAATCGGAATACTAATAGAGTTGGCCCCACTACAAAAGGTGAACTCAATATACATAGATAGACATGTTCGTCTGCACAAGTCTACCCTGCAAAATGAAAAATTTGGTTCATCTTACTTAAAGATAACATATGGCGCCATTTCGGACCACTAGAATTGGTAAGCCCGATACAAATCTGTGCCCACCTATTTGTTGTGGTTCAGTTTGAAAGGACAAATTTTTGTGTTTTACACTTATTCAAATAAGGTTCAACGGAGGTACAGAGTATTGAGAAGTCAAATACACTCCATTGCAGCGCTTTTTCCAATTATTTAGCATCTTTACAGTTAGTCAAAATGAGAAAGACTTACACAGTTAAAGGTTTGAAGCTGTAAAAGAAGAATTCTGGACTGAGATAGAGAAAAAGTTTGTATAAGAGGGTATATTAAATTTGTGCTCAATAATGCTTAAAGTATAAAAATCAAGCTATCCGGCTGGCTGTCTATTTGCATAAAAAGACACAGATTGGCGACTACACGCGATATAGCTTTGAAGTTTTGATATTGCGGCTCTCCTGTTATCCTTACAGTTGAAGAGCATGAAATAAGAATAAAGTTATGAAAAATTTATTTATAAAAAATCGGTTACTTTTGTAAGGCGAAAGCACACTACTTTGGAGTTCTAATTCAAGGTCAAACAATAGTTCAATGCCAACTGTAGTTTATAATAGTGTCTTCATGTCTAAAACGGAGAATTAAATTTTCTTTATTTCCAACCAATTAATGTTGAGATTTGTATTGACTTTCGAAAAATCATCATCTTTGTAGTATACTTAAGCTTCGGTTTTACGGAACCAAGCGTTATCTCTTTTTAAATTTTTTTTGCATTTCCCTTTTAAACATTACCGTTTTCTGAACGTGCTCTATACTTGTGCATTATTATTCCTGTTACACTAAGCAAACAACTTTTTTTAAGTAATAACTCTTCATTTTTAAAGAGCATTTGTCGGCACGTGTTGACGTCTCTCATTAAAAAAAAAAAAAAAAAAAAAAAAACCATTTTGGCTAGTAATGAGTAGCGCAAAATGAATGGTTCGCCAGAGCTATGGGGGAAACTATCTGAGCCAGAAGATGAGCTTGCAGATAATAACAATAATATTGAGGAAGAGCACAATGAGGGCATCATTAAAAGATCACTTAACGTCAGAAGATCGCTTCGCAACAGAGTAGCAAACGTACCATACCAAGCACCGGTACAGCCAGAACGTACCAAGACCAAAACCCCAGCTGCTGTCGGCACTAAGCCCCCTAAGGCGACCAAAAAAATGGTGCTTGAAGCAATCGAGAAATTGAACAACCGAAACGGCTCATCGGTGCCTGCAATATTTACCTATATTAGGTCAAACTATGCCATTACAAATGAGGAACGTCAATCGGAGCTGGTCTACGGTGCAGTTAAAAAGGCCACACAAGCGGGTGACTTGGAGCTACGAAAACGTTCCTATCGTTTGAGCGCAAATTTTAAGAAAGCGACTAAAGCCGAAAACGAGCGAAAGGTATACTAAAAATAAAAAATTTTATATAGCAAATATTTCAGTTTATAAATTTGTTTAACAGCAATTAGTAGCCAATTCGAATGAAGAAGACCCACAAAAATCGCGCGCCAGAAGATCTTCAATCGGCGCGGCAGTTAAAAATGCAACTACAACAAATAAAGCAACGACTTTCCAAAACGCCGCCACATCCAGTAATATGCAGAAACCGACCACAAGTTCTACGCAGCATTATGACAATTTTGACAACAATAATAATAACAATGATGATAAATATAGTAATAATAATATTGATGATGATGAAGGTCATTGCTGTGCAACTTGGCATTTTGATGTGCTGGCAGCTTTGGAACTCACTGAGCGGGCAGCTGGTATGCCGGCAACAAACAAAGCCAAAAGAATTTAGATATTTAATTAATTAAATGTATTGTTCAGAAAATGTTTTACTACTTTTTGTACGCGTCTTAATGTTTATTAAATGTATTTCTTTTTTTAAATATTATAAATCGCTTTAATATTTGTAGCGTTATTAATGGAAACAACAAATTAAAAAGCTAAAGCTACATTATATCTTCCGCCGATTTCAAATAGCAGTATTGAACATCTGACGGCATTTTGCTGCTTTATATTCAACTCTTTAAAGTGTTTTAATTTTAGCGCCCAACAAAAGTTTTTTTTATCAAATTCACACAAAATAAATAAATATAAATTTACATTTAAATGCATTTATTTAATATAAAAAAAGGGTTACTTTTTATTTTTATAACCAAAGGTTAGACGATTTGAATTGAAATATATTAAATATTTGCGTAAGGCATAACCAAATTAATGAGTTATGATATAAGTGTGTGTGTGTGTGCACATTTTCAATTCATATTAAGTGCAATACTTGCGTACGTTTTTTTTTGTTTTTGTTTAGTAAAATAGATGCGAAAAAAAAAAAATAGTTTGTATCTTTCTCTTTTAAGAAATTAAGACAATCAGCAAAGCGGGTGTGTATCTATCAATATTCGTTTGTTGCTGCTGCACATTTTCGGCAGTAGACGCTACTAGCCCTTAAGGCTCGTCATGCCAGCACGCATCACCTCGTCCACTAATAGCAGATTACTGGCAATGACGGAGCATGAATTGATTATCTGTTTCTTAACAATGTAATTATCGTAGACGCCCAAGTCAGATGGTTTCATTGGTTCACCAGTGCTCAAATCCAAACCAATGGGTTCTGCGCTGAGACGATCCTCTTCGGTTAGCTTGACAATGGTGTCCTGTGCATCATAGCCGCTGTTTATGGCCAGCGTCTTGGGTATGACTAGCAGCGAGTCGGCGAATGCCTGCACAGCCAGACGTGCTTTGCCCTTAATTGTATCCTTGAACTTCATCAGCTCATTGTAGGTGCGTACCTCGTAAGCACCAGCGCCGGGCACCAGACATTTGTCGACAATTGTATTGTTTATGGCGCGCAGTCCATCGCGTATGGCATCCCGAATTTGTGTTATGGTATGCTTATTTGGACCCTTAATCAATATAGTCACAGACTGTGGATTCTTGCACTCCTCAACGAATGTATACTTATTCTCGCCCAGCACATGTTCGTAGACAGCGCCAGCATAGCCGAGATGCGATTCTTCGATGTCATCAAACGAATTCATGGCAGTGCCACCACATGCCAATGCAAGACGTTCCATATTACGACGCTTGGCACGACGCAGCGCCAGAATGCCCTCCTTGGCAAGCGCATCCAGTGACATTGGATCGATACCCTTCTGATTGATAACCACAAAAGTTTTATCAGTGCCATCGCAGAGTTTACGCTTCAGCTCGATAATCTTCTTGACACGCTGATCAATAAAATCACGTTCAGCGCGTACGAATGCTTCACGTTCTCCGGCAGTCTTGTAAAAGAAGCCCGAATTTACTTCCGACTTTTCATACTCCAACGAAACGTTGCATGTCAGTATATATGCATTCTCCACACGTTTCGGCATATCCGGATGGCGCGCACCATGATCCATAACCAGACCACGTACAAGTGATGTATCAGTGTCGGTCTTATGCTGCATATCCATCAGCTCAATCATGTGCAAATCGACTTGCTGATCACCGTCCTTGCGTATAGCCAGCACAGCATCAATGCAGACACCGGTCAACAAATCGGCAAGCGCTGGATGCACCTTTGTCTTCAGACTGGTATTGGCTACTTCCATTAGACTCTTCTTGTTAATCTCAACGGGTACCTTTATTGAGTCGAGTACCTCCAGTGATTTGTCGCGTGCCTTCTCGAAACCTTCGGTAATAATACGTGGATGCAGGCCCTCGCTCAAATACATATCAGCCTGCTTCAGCAATTCACCGATGAGCAACACAGTGCAAGTGGTGCCATCGCCAGTCGAATCATCCTGTGCAGTGCTGGCACGTGCAATCATCGAAGCAGTAGGATGCTGAATTTGCATTTCATGCAAAAGTACATTGCCATCCTTGGTAATTTTGATGTCACCGGCGCCAGAGACCAACCTATGGAGTATTCGAGAAAATTATTAGTATGAGTAACGTGACTGCTGAACGAAATAGAAAGAGAGCAAACAGGCGTGTGAAAACGCGACAATACATGCATACAGCATGTTTTTTTTTAAATAGTAGTTGTTGCTTATTGAGTTTTATTAATATAAACGCATTTAACTGCAGTAGCATGCACCGCACGAAACAAATTTAATTTGGAAATAAAATTTTATAAATGATTTATTTCACCTTATCTAGCTGTCTCACTTGCACCTATGCCATACAAACAGTTGCGCATGACGCACCAATGCCGCCGCCGCCGCAGTTCGTGTATAACCACAACTTCAAATTGAACAGCGTCTGCGGCATGCATGTCGCAGCTGTTGCAATTATTATGTTTTTTATAACAGGAACAGTCTGTTGCAGCATAAAAAACTTATTGCGCACGCTACATATCACTACAAAAACGCATTGTCATACATGTTACTTACATTTTCACTGTGCCTTTTGGTCCCAGATTAGTGCGCATCACATCCTGTAGGCCTTTAGCGGCGCTGATATTAATGGACAATGCTTGTGCAGCACGGGCAAATTCAGCCTTCGGATTCAACAGACTGATCGAAGCCATTTTTGTTGTGTTGTATGCAAAGTATTATAAACGACGCAAGAAAAATCAGAAGTTAGAAATAATACTTCACAAAATGCTTCCAGAACAGTCGGCAACAGCGGCACGGCAATGACGATAGATGACAATGTGCACGCAAATCGATAGCACAAAATACCAACAACCGAGAATGACAAAATTCTGGTGAATTACTAAAAATTACTAAAAAAAAACGACAAGCAATGAAGTAACGTATTTTAATTTAAATTTGTATGAAATTCAAGCTTTTCAATCCTATATAAATAACATAAAATGAGTTTCAAAGCGAAACCAAAATAACAATTAAGATCAGTAATTGCAGTGTTTGACTATTCAATACCCTGAACATATAATATATTCTGCACAACAGTATTTTTAGGCTTACTATAAACATTTAGTTTAGTTTACTCGTTTTTTCAATGTGACATATTTGTCGAATGTTACTGTAAGATACTTGATCGCTTCAGAGAATTCTGATACAGTTATTTACCAACTTGTCCAAAGTTTTTGACGTGTTCTAAAGGAAATACATTTTTATTTCTCCCCAGCAGTTCGAAATATATTCGGTTGCCGGACGACTATTCAGACTTAGTTGGCATTGATTTGTCTAAACAAGTTAACTGCTTTTTGTAATGATAAACAAAATAATCGTCTAAAAAGAGGTCGAAATTTTAAAGTGCACAGCTCTTTTTTTTTTTATAAATTATCATTCTTTATTGCATGTTTCGCTATGGATCCTGAGGAACCTAGAAAGCAAAAACCTACTAATCAAGGTGATGCTGAGGAACGAAGAAGCACAAGTTCTAGAACGCAAGATGGCGCTGAGGAACCAAAAAGCACAAGTCCTAGAACGGAAGATGGTGCTGAGCAACCAAGAACCCCACTACCTCCAAGACATTTGCGAAATTATTCTGAGGAACCAAGAGCACCAAGAACGTCAAAAACGCCAAAAACACCGAACACGCTAAACACGCCAAGAACATCAAAACCTAGAGTGCACCTTGATTTGACAAAGCCAGCACAAGATGAACAGCAGCCGGCTCAACGTAGAAATATTCAAACGAGTACGTAGCGTCTGTTAGTTTTCGTTCTTGACGTTGTTCAGTAAATATGTTTTTATAGGTGCTCGGGATCGACATGGTGTCTTTGAGCATGTTGCCTACTTTCTTTCGTACTTCATTATGATAATAACCTTCCCCATATCAATATTCCTGTGTCTAATTGTTATGGCAGAATATCAGCGTGCTGTAGTCTTCCGACTTGGTCGTCTCAGGTTAGTTAGCTACTAATTTGTATTGCAAGAACTTTAATACTATTTTAGAACTGGAAAACCGCGAGGTCCTGGCCTTTGTTTCGTACTACCCTGTATTGATAAGTGGGTGGTGGTCGATTTGCGTACAGCTTCATTTGATGTGCCGCCACAGGATATATTGACCAGAGATTCAGTTAGCATCACCGTCGACGCAGTGGTCTACTATAGAATTTTTAATCCGCTCGATGCCGTAATACAGGTGGCGAATGCGCGCGAATCAACCAAGTTGTTGGCGCAGACAACGTTACGCAATGTGGCGGGCACCAAAATGCTCATGGAACTGTTGACCTCAAAGGGCACATTATCGAAGCAAATAAGCGAGATATTAGATCATGCAACCGATCCGTGGGGCGTTAAAGTGGAACGTGTTGAAGTGTAAGTTTTTAAAATTTGTTTTTTTTAGAGTCCAAAATGTTCTACATTTTAGCAAGAACGTGCTGTTGCCGATATCGCTACAACGTGCATTGGCCGCCGAAGCAGAAGCCTTGCGCGAAGCTCGTGCTAAAGTTGTATCTGCTGAAGGTGAATTCAATGCCTCGAAAGCGTTGAAGGAAGCTTCCGATATAATGGTTGATAATAGCATAACACTCAAGGTACACTAAAATACATTATTAAAATGAAAGAGCATGGAAAATTTACAATACTAAACAAAGAAATCTCTATATACTGCAGCTCAGATATCTGCAGACACTCTCCGCTATTGCCAGTGAACGGGATGCAACCATTATATTTCCGTTCCCCATCGACATGATGAACGTATAAATTCAAGTCGGCAGTCATTAGTGTATTTCAGAGCACCAAGATTGTGGAGCTTACACTAAGCAAGTAAATTGACTTCAAGAGTGGAGTGAACCAAAGCAATATATTATCCAAACTAATTCAAAGTAAAAAAAAGGGAACAAAAACGTAATAAGTTATTTAATAGCTTTCGCTTATGCTATAGCGATTTGAGCTGGAGATTATATTATAGCGTTTGATATTATGTAGTAGCATTCAATCTAAATTTAAAGTTGCTAACTTGTATAATAAAGAAGTGTTCGACGCTAGAATTCATATTTAAGAAATTTAAAATATTGTGGAACTTTTAAAAAACGAGCATATGTTCCTTAGAATAAGGCTCGGCCCGGTCATTACTTTGTACGGAAGGCATATAGCCTCGTTAAAGATGTGTGGTATCCTATTCTGCAGACAGCTCTTGCAACACGCTTCGGCTAAAGCGCAAATTTATTTGAAAATTTTTCCAAGACAACATTTTAGTGGTAATACTGCAGCAACTTGAAGGCATAGCAGCGGAATATCTTACGTACAGCTTTAAACTCTTTAAAGTTTAATGATTTGAACTTTACTAAAATTTGGCAATGAAGCTGAACACGGTTCTTCATTTTGCATAATTGTCTTACAAAAAATAAAATTATAAAAATTTGTATATACACATAAACGCACACGGCTCGTCGCTAGAAAACTTGTACCTCCGAAAACGGCCAAATGCGACAGACTACACGACTCTTGATTAAGCCCAACGGTATTGCGCCATAGTAGCGTGAATCGGAGCTATTCGTTTTGTTATCGCCCTCCACCCAGACGCAATTCCTTGGCACATATTCCGATACCAGTTTGGCGCTCTTAGTACGTACAGCTGCTACATCAGCCATAATGCCACTAGACGCAACACCGCCAGTACGCAATGGTTCCATTTCCTGTTCAAGCGGACGTGGTATTTGTACCATAACTTTATCACCCGATACGGCTACAATACGCTTACAAATGTATTGATCTGCATTTAATGGCGAGACAGCAATAACAATATCACCGGATTTATAGCCGCGCCAGAAACGCGATAAACGTTCGGTTAGAAGTACATTTTTAGAGAACAGTGTCGGTTCCATCGATGGCCCATTGCACTGCAAATATGTATGTAAATTAGTATGCGCTTAATTTTAGATGTTTAGCGTTTAGTTTACCATAACAAAATCGCCCACATACTCAAAAGTGCAATGCGTTATACAAGCGTATTGCACCGTATACTTGAGCAAGGATGTCATACGGCTCAAATAACTCATTCCACTTGAATATTACACGCGCTCACAAACAATGCAACATGCTTTACAATATTGTTTTTTTTTTTTTAAATTAACTAATTGCTATTTAAACAACAAAACGAAAATATTTGCATAGATAAATTGTACTACAGCTTCGTTGCTCCAGTTTAACCAGCACAGCTGTGCAATGTGGTGTGCAACTGCTCAGCTGTGTGTGCACTGTGTTGAATATGACGGCGTGGTGTGTTTGTTGTGTATGTACAAAAATTTCTATTTTAAATTCACTTGAAATTTTTCATTTGCGCTATAAATTTTGAGCACAAACACGTCGAAATTAATAAGCTTAATTATTTTTAATTTTTTTTTTCAACTACACACAATTGATTTTATTAGACAATAAGTATTTTGTATTTGCTTGACAAACATACACATTTCAATTTAAATAAATAATTTACAATTATTTTAGACACATTTTTTGTATTGTTTTTTTTTTTATATGGAAGTACATGCGGCGGAATTCTTTGATACGTTAAAATAGTTTATGGATCTACATATGTAAAATTACACAGGCACTTTGCACTTTGTTTGGGAAGAAATGGTTCGGTTACTGGTTTTACTTTCGTCTATTATAACTGCTTCTTCAACAATGTCACTATCGATAGTCAGTAAGGAGGAAATAGAAAAAATATGCAGAAATAAAAATAAAACTTTTCGTGCGAGAGCCTGTACTCCTTAACACCAGTAAAAGCCTTAGACTTTTTAATGGCAAAGGAGTTGATAAAAAGGCAGTAGTCGCAAAACTTATTTTTCCAGAATTTAACGTTTGTACTGAACAAAGCATGTTTTTCATTCGCAACACATCTCCGGCGGGTTCACCTTGGTAAGCTTACATTTTACATTTACTCAATCCTGTTTGGCTTTATGGTGCAAATGTGGCGACCCTTTCATCTAAGAAGACTCGCTGTTCACCCTGGTTAGCTGGCTTTTATACTCCTTCGGATAATAGTTCCTAAAGCGCAAACAAAACAAAAAACAAACCTTTTAATTTGTTTGCTTTCACAATGTCATCAAAGATGTGCGCGATATTGTAAGATCTTCTCGACAAACATGAGCAATTTTTATATAAACAAGAAAGAATGCACTTACATTGATTACAAGCTATCTAAAGAAGAAATAGAAGCTTTTAAATAACTTTGAAGGCTATATCTCTTATGGTCTTCAAGTTCTTGTTACTCATAAGTTATAGCGACATGTATATATCATATGGGTTCTGCCGTGCCTTCTACTGATTATTATATGCATTTACATATATAAGCAATAATTATAACCGATAAATAGTAGGTTTGGAAATTAGAAAAATAAACTTAAGAAATGTTAGCTATTTAAGTCACTTTTATAGCTACTAAATAAGCGTTTATATAGCTTTATAGCTGCAACTTTTATAGTAGCCGCTTAACGTGCAGTGTATCTCCTACAGTTTTTGCACAAACAACGAAAATCATCATTTTAACCTGTGTGCCTGTGTAATTTTTGAAAATCTCTTTAAACAAATAATGCCTATTTATACTAACTAGTGGCATTATTTGTCATTACAAAATATGGTTTTCATTGTTATTTACTTGAAATACATTCATAAGATATAAATTTTACTAGAATTGTTCCTTTGGATTTTTTTAGATTTGCTTTATAAATATACATATGTAAGTTATCATGGGCCGTTGGCCACATGATAAAACTGCTGACTGAACATATTTCGGAATCAAACGTAGCATTTGATTTCTGAAAAGTTTCCATTCGAATTATGCTGACCTAATGTCTGCATACTCGAACGGAAACAACAATGTTCCCAGCAACTCGAATAACGTCCTACGAACAACTGCAGCGGCAACAACATTCCTAGCGTCTCAAGTGGCGTTCCACGTGCGACGCAGCGACAACGTTAGCAGCGGCAGCAGTGGTAGCCGAACTTAGAATAAGAATACAATTATAAATTACTTTTAGTCTAAAATTGGTACTCCTGCATTATGCGAGCACAAGTGCCGCGATATTGTTAGAAAATTAAAAATATAACCTTTGCAAGCACAAGTGCTGCAATAGGAATAATAAAGATAATTAAATAAGAACTAAATAACAAAGAATTTAATTATTTATTTAATTTGTATATATGTAGATTATCTTGCATCTTTTTTATATAATCTGTTTATATTACATAAATTCTCAACAAAATGCATTTCATTTATTTATATATGTTTATATATATATATTTTTGTTTGTTTTCTACTTAGATTTCTTTTGTATTATTTACAACAAATAAAGAAAATTAAATAATAATTTAATTATAGATCAATAATACAAAAATACTTTGCAAATTAAGCGTCACCTTTAAAAATTAGCTAAATAACTAACAACTCGTTCTTCTTCAACATTTGTAAATAAATATTTAAAAAAAAAATAATAAAATAAAGCTAACAATTTTGTTACTAATTAAAATTATAAAAATTATATAATATTACATTGGGAGGTGTTTCTTTGTTTTTTTTTTTTTGTTAGAGAAATTTTTTTTTTTAATAATTATTTTGCAAGCAATGGAGAGAGACCTGGAAAGTACAACACATCTTGTGTTTTTTTTTTTCTCTCTAGGTTTTATGTTTTAAATAATTTAATTTAGTAATTACGACTACACAATAAAAACTCGACGTGCAACAACGACTGAGTATCGTCTGCATGGAATAGTATCATCATCATCTTCTTCTTCTTCAGCATTAACAGCTTTTTTTCTGTACTTTTTGTTGGTTTGTTTGTTTGATTTTGTATATAATATGCTTGCTGGTGGTGGCCGGCCTATTTATAAAATTTATTTATTCGGCTTTCTTGCTGCTATCGCCAACCAAGCCGCCGCTGATCGGCTGTCCGCCGCGTTTTTCAACGCGTTCCTTAACATCGACAGCAGCCAGATCAATACTAGCAATATAGGCATGTACGCATGAGATCAACGCCTTCAGCACCGCCAGCGGAAAGCTGAGCACAGCGAGTATTTTGAAAAGCGACATACCGAGTACTAGAAACAAAACATATTAATTGTAGAAAAAGCTTATAAAAATGCACAGCTTAAACTTACTCAATGGTCCGTAAGTGAAATGCAGCAAATAGAGACAGATGTAGAAGAGCTCATTGGCGCAGCACATAAAGGTCAAAACATCCTTTTGATAGTAAATGCGCATTACGAAATTATCGTTGACCTTGTGTGAGGTGCGACCGACTACTACGCTCCTGTATGAAACAAAAAAGGAATAGATTAAACAACATATTTTGTTTGTATATAAAAGTATATTACTTACGTTTGCATGTAAAGCCAGTGGCAGGCTACATCGATGGCAATCGATAGCTGAAACCAGAACATATAACGTGGATAGAAATATGCGAGCGTCACTAGCAGACCAGCAGTGCCGCAACGATCAGTAAGCTGATCCAACATAGCGCCGAAGCGTGTGCCTGAAAGTAGATATCATACAAATTAATATTATAATAATAATAATATAATTAATATAATATGATACACCTAATGGGCATGTAAGGATGACAATGGAAATCTGGTAACGGATGAACAGAAATCACTGAGATTATGGAGGAGTCATTTCTCCAACCTAATCGGAGGCGATGAAGCGCACAATTCCGCCGATAGAGAAATGACACCGGAATCACCAGTTAATGATGGTACGACGAGGTCGACTCGGTTATTAAATAAGCTGAAAAATAACAAAGCGGCAGGCTCTGATGGGTTGCCAGCTGAGTTATTTAAGACCGGCGGCGAAGAGTTGGTTGGGAGTATGCACCAACTTCTATGCAAGATATGGTCCGATGAACGCATACCCAATGACTGGAATCTCAGTGTTCTCTGTCCAATCTTTAAGAAAGGAGACCTCGATGTTTGCGCCAACTACTGCGGAATAAGTCTCCTTTCCATTGGATATAAGACTCTGTCGCGCGTATTGTGTAATAGGCTGAAGCCATATACCGATTCACTGATAGGACTATATCAGTGTGGCTTCAGACCAAAATGGTCGACCAGTGACCAAATATTCACATTACGCCAAATCTTGGAAAAGACCAATGAGTTCAACAAAGACATTTACCACCTATTTGCCGACTATAAAGCCGCTTTCGACACGCCGATCGAAGTTCTTCGACGGCCTGTCTGCACTATGTATCCCGGCAAAGATTGTTCGTATTTGCATGGCGACGCTATATAACACACAAGGCGTGGACAGGGTGGGGAAAAACCTCTCCAACCCCTTTGATACCAAGAGAGGTTTCAGTCATGATGAAGAATTTCAACTTCAGTGTTGTAGAAAACTTCGTCTATCTTGAAACAGAGATAACCAGTAACAACAACGTCAGCCTGGAGATCAGGCGAAGAATCACGCTTACTAACAGATGCTTTTTTAGGCTGAGCTAGCAAATGAGAAGTAAAGCCCTCTCTCGACAGACGAAAATAAAGATCTATAAAACGCTGATACTCCCGGTCCTATTGTATGGCGCAGAGGCATGGACCGTGATTGAGTCGGACGAGACAGCGTTGGAAGTCTTCGAGTATGAACAGCGAGCTGTACGAGCTATTCCATGAGGTTGACATAGTCCAGCGCATAAAATTCCAGCGGCTGCACTGGGCTGGGCACCTCAATGAAAGAGCTCCAGCAAGCATGGTTTGCCCAAACTTGATTGGTGGACGCCGACATAGAGGACGACCGGGCACGCGATGGAATGACCAGATATGGAGAGATCTCTCCATACTTGGCATTCAAAACGACTGGCGCCAGCGCGCACAAGTTTATGGAGGCTGGCGCGCCTTGACAATCGTTTTAAAAATATGCTCGTGTGGATTGATGCGGAAAGAATACAATCGTGGTGCGTATGAGCCGGAAGCAAAACAGCAAACGAACGTGTGGATGTTCCAAGACGAGCCAAATCTAACAAAAGTTGTACGCGCACGAAGCACTGCCAAGCAAATGGACGCCTGTTTCTTCGGCCAAATGGGTCATGTGGACACAGTTCCGCTTGAGTAATGTAGGACGGTGAATTCTGAATTGTACACGAACATTTGTGTGCCGAAGATGAAGCTCTACCGAAGAAGCTGTTGATGGGTTTACAAGCCATGTTTTGGAGGTGTCTCAATCGGAGTGGAATAAAGTGCTTTGAAAATTGGTTTAAGCGAATGCATAAATTTGAATGGAGAATATTTTGAAAAGTGATTAATGCTCCTCGTACTAACTTAGGATGCAGAAACAATTGCTTTTACGTTGAAAATTATCTCTGAGAATTAAGTCACGTTTGCTCACAGCGCCCTACTGCTCCAGAGTTCGGAAATTTCTTGAATATTGAACACAAAGTAGGCAATTCAAACAAGTCATATAAACGTCATTAAATCACAATATTCACAGCATAAGCAAAAGTAGAAAAATTGCGAAAAACAATATGGAGCCATTCTATGACATCCGGTAAAGTGCATAAGTGTTCAACTGAGTTTATGCTCCAATATTTACTTTCATCATCATTTCACTTCAGCAATCCTGTTACTTTGCTGCTATTTTGCCTTGCTATTCTGTATTTTTATACAAAGACACTCAAGAAAAGTCGTCTCATCTACGAAGAAGCTCCACTGACTGCAGCCGACAAGCTTCGTCTGCAACAGATGAAACGAAAAATCTTAGTTCTGGACATGGACGAGACACTGATAAACTCAGTTCTCGTGAGAGACGGTCAATATTCAAGGCGCATTGCCGGAATTCCGTTTGATTTCTCATTTCGCCTGGGGCAAATCAGAGCTTTCGTCCGGAAGCGACCACATGTTGATCATTTTTTGGATACTGTTGCAAAATGGTACGACTTAGTGATATACACGGCGGCCGAACAGTACTATGCAGATGAGGTTCTCAATCGACTCGATGCTGGACGTGGCTTATTTAACAGACGATTCTATCGCTCGGACTGTGTCTTCGTAGATAATAAGCGGGGCAAGTTTATAAGCATTATAAGCGGAGATTTGGCCAATATATTGATTCTGGACGATTCGGAGATAGTTTGCGGATTAAATCGCATGAATTCTATAAATATTAAAAAATTTTATGCAACTAATCCGCACAATGATGAGGAATTATTTAAGCTATTACCATTTCTAGATGCATTGCGGTTTATTGAAGATGTACGAACTATATTGGGGCGCTGCAATCAATTTGATGAAGCTGTGGACAGCTTACTACATGGTTAAAATGTTTTATTTTTTAAATTTTATTACTGTTCGGTTATTATATTTTATTAATATTATAATATTAAGAGTATAAACTGTCTATCGTTTATGTGGTATCATCCCCACCGATTTTAAACAAACTTAATAGGATTCATTTCGTATATTTGAAGCACAGAGGATGAGAATCATCATGGAACCGAAACTGTTGATACGGAATAATAACTCGCGATTTCACAAAGCCGGCACACCAACATAATATATGGACACAGATAGCAGATTGGCCTGCATTACATAGAAACATTTTCCGAAAATTATTGCATCTTTAATATAGGTTAAAAAAATAACACCGAACGAAAATACTGTCGTGACCGAGAGCTTTATTTCTACTCGGTGTCTTCGGATGGTATTTATTTAGCTCCATACATTTAGAAGGTATCTCTGGCCCATTAGTTGGAAAATTTAGCAATCAAGACACTACCTCCAATAATGGAAAGAGGCTAATCGATTTTGCCGCAAGTGGGAACGTGGTAGTTAGCAGTACCGGATTTGAACACTTCACGATTCACAGAGCTACATGGCTGAGACGAAACATATCCGACCCCTTTGATAACATGAGAGGTTTTAGGCAAGGTGATGCGCTATAGTGCGATTTTTCAATCTGCTGTTGGAATACATCCTACAGAATATGTCGGGCTCGATCTTCCAAAGGAAGAGATAGATGTTCTCAGAGATTGAAAAACAGTCTCGGCTCATGGTTCTAGCGATTAATGAGGACAATTCGAAGTACTTGGCCGTCATCACGTCTTGGACGGTCGGTGACGATGGATAATTTCAACTTCAATGTTGTAGTGAACTTTGTCTATTTTGCATCCGAAATAACCAACCACAAAGTCAGCCTGGAGATCAGGCGTAGAATGACGCTTGCATATAGATGCAAATTAGAAGTAAAGCCCTCTCTCTAAAGACGAAATACAAAATTTACAAGACAATGATACTACCGGTCGTACTGTAATAGTGATACCGTGAAATAGAGGACGACCGGGCATGCGTTGGAATGATCAGGTAAGGAGAGTTCTCTACGCTTTCCTGAATGTGGCCATGACCGAACGACGGTTAAAAACCAGCTAAGTAAGCGATCAGTCACGTCATTTTCTGCTATCTTGAAAAGTTTGCATATAAAATAAAAAAAAACCTTACGCCTAAGTTTCTTATTTGCCTTATCTATTCTTGCCAAAAACCAATTCAATAACAAATACAAAAAGTATACAATTAAATAAATTCGCTACTTGCTTTCGTCAGAAGTGTGTCGTCACCTATACGCCACCACCAAACAATCACGCCATGCCGAATTTCATTGTTTAATAATGTTGCGACAAAGTCCAACTACTCAAAGTAATTTATAAATAGTTTACGTGAGCAGGGTATATATTTAAAACTATGAATAGTTGCCCTCATAAATCATGCATGAGAGGATAATTTTTAATGAAAAACCACAAAAGATATAATTTTCTTCTTTTATAAAGGAAGGGAAAGAACGAAAGACATATTATCAGTTTATGGTATAATTTGTGACACCTTAAAACTGGAGACTAGTTAGAGCATAAGATAAAATAATAAAATTAGTATTGAAATAATATATTTTTGACTTCCAACTAGTTTAGTTAAGTTCATCGAATCTATATGCAAAAATTATTTTTACTAAAACGATCAGAGAATGTAATGTGTTCAATAAACTGATGTATGTGCAGAAATCTTGGGAAGGGTATACTAAGAATTTGGAAATTCCTTGCGCACATACGACATACGTCTATCAGCGCTGAGCTAAATATGGTTTATTTATTTATTTTTTGTTTTCCAATTATCGAATTGCTTGGAAGGTACGAAAACAATAAATGCGTTAATAAACAAAAAACAAATTGTGTATTATAAACCATTATAAATACAGTATGTGCTAAAAGTTTGCATACAACTGAGAAAAAATGGAAATGGTTAGTAAAAATCCGCACGAGATTTTAATAAAGCTTTGCACGAGAAATTGGGCTGCCGATCGTGGAGGGTGCTTTAATTTATGAAGAGCTATTGTCATTAATTTGAGCTCACAATTTTAGCCGTTCGTTACTGTAAGAATTGCTGAAACGACTTCCTAGAAGCTGCTTAACAAATGGACTTGGCTAGACTACATGACAAATCGAACTCTGAAGCCTATCACTAAATGGCCTTCCGGAATTAGTCAAAGCACATCCAAAAAAAGTCAGAGTGCATAGAATTATTCTAGAACATGAATTTACATCATGTTGGTTGAAACAAAGGTGTCTGACATATTGCGAATGAGTGGTTAATACAAACATTGAAGCCTACGAGAAGTTCCGTCTGCTCTGCTGTCTTTTGAGATATGCCAAAAGCTATCTATAGCGACTTTCATAATGTACTTTTATTTAAGATACAGAAATATCTTCATAAACAAAGGTGTCCGACAAGGTTGTGTACTCTCACCACTCCTTATCATGGTGGTCCTCGACCAGGGCAACGTGGCGTGAATTAAGAGCACTAGCAGCTGATAAAAGTCGTTGGAGGGCATTTGTTTTCGCCCTATGCTCCAACTAGGAGTAATACTTTAATTTACTTTGTAATCTTATAAGATTTAAAGTATTAAGGAATTATAAAAATAAAAATTACTTTATGGAGCCCTCCTTGACACAAGGAACAACGGTTGCATCGAATCGCTGGGTTTGTATGGAAGCTAACCAAATATGTGAGGAGACACGCCTATTAGCATATGTATGTGAAGCAGGCGTGTATAAGAAGCTACTATTGGACAAAATTATGCGTTGCAACACACAGACAGAATGACAAAACTAGATCGATTCGATTCATATCGTCAAGCTAATCACGATTATATTGTGTCTACGTTGTCCGCTTTAATGCGTGTGAATGGTATCAAAATTTTGGACTGTACTGTATACAAGTACAACAATATGACAATAACATATATATATATATATATATATATATCGTACCGCATTCCGTGTTGTCAGAGACCCTATAAAGTATATACATATATAACTTTTTGATCAGTTCAACGAGACGTTCAGTATCAGAATTAAAGTAAGCATAGCAAACGCATGGGGCTGCAGTTAGGGTGTTTACCTAGGTGGGGCGGTAGGTATCTTATCAGCCATATCGATGTTCGAATTATGGTTATCGGAGCATTAAAAGTCAAGACAATACTAGCATTAGGCTTTTCCTGAACGAACAGAAAAATTTACTTCAAGCTATTTGTTTGGTTTTATTCCTTTGCTATTTGTTTGTTCCTTCTTATTCTGGTCTGTTTTGTGGTTCTAATATATATGTATGGCTTCCCGTCTAACATTTTATTAGGTAATACATAATAAAAGAAACAAATAAGAACCAAGGAACTAGACAGGAATAAGTAAAACCAAAATAACATAATAAAACGAACGCATACAATTAAATAAAAATATGTAACCTAGTTCACTGAACCAATATGAACTAATCTCCCTAATGCGTTAGACTTTACTGTATACTGTATGGTCTGATTATCTTGCATTCAAACGATTTAAACTTAGATCACTTGCCGTTAATAGTTGATGCTGGACTTTCAGCGTATTCCTACGTTCCAAAGACAAGATTGTTGCCAGCTCACGCTAAAGTTCCAATATTTAAGGAATGACTGGTCCAACTACTCAAGCTCAACATGGAACATTCTTCTTCTGAGTAAGTTGAAGATGCGGTCGAGCTGTTCACCCGTAAAATTTATGAAGCTGCTCACCTCGCCACACAGCATCAGCCATCACCCGGCCACTTTTAAAATCTGAGGTTATGGATTTAGTTTTACTACGCATGTAGAAACGTTTAGACGTTTAGATTGATTTAGAGCGGCTACTGAGTTCAAAAAGTTGACGTCTAAATTGCGCATCGAATTTTTTGATGACCTTCTCAGAAATTAAGATCCAAACCAAAAAAGTTGGTTTCAGCTTGTGCAAAACCACGCGCTGTGTTAAGCGGCAGCCTTTACGACACGTGCCTATAAAAGATGCCAACAACACATTGTGTCGTACATACAAGGAGAAGGCTAAAGCATTTGCTGCTGTGCTTAAAGGCCGCTTTGATATCGCTGACCCGAATGATGTACGAGACACGATATGTTGCTTAGAAGTGCCGCATTGGAGCTGGAGTACAACAAGGTAGTGTTATAGTCCTGTCATCTACACGATACGCCAACTCCAGATACTGAGAACATGCTGCTGGCACCGTATGCTGATTATACGGCGGTTCTTGCAAACTCAAATTGAAGCTAAATGAAGCTTAAAATGACACACAAAATTATTTCCGAAATTTGAACGTCGGGCCAACCGATGTAATATAAAGGTCAATAGTCATAAATCCAGTCAAGGCAATTGCTCACCTGTCATGTTCAACAAAAGAGTCATAGCACATATGGACCAAGTAGTCTGTTTGGGTTTTGGCTTTGAGAGTTTTAACTGGCTTAAGAAGCTCAACTGGTTACTTCGACCAAGGAGTAAACTTAGACTCGAAAATAAACTTCTTGGTCAAATCAAATCGGTTATTATGCCTACTTGTTGTTGGGACACTGCTTCCGCTACAAAAATAAATCGTACACAAGTGCTACAAAACAAGGTTTTGCGAAAAATAACTGATGCTCCTTGGTAAATGCGCAACAAAAACCTGCACCGTGACTTAAAAATGCCAACAGTAATTGAGCAGATTAATCTTCTTAGTGACAGGTTTGAAAGAGCATTTTTCGAATTGGTTCAAATTCTTTTCAAATAAACCCTAAATACAGAACAATCTATATATCTATAATTTTTATTCATGCCATAGAAATTTGCCTAAATTTATGTATCTAACGTCAATACTAATAACGTCTTGAAGATAGATCCCGAAAGAATACATACAACATTTTGATACAAATAGTTAAGGGTATACTGAGGTCAAGCAAACAACTCTGCAGCATTTTTTATATTGCGTTTTCAACGGTGTTATTGATTTGCCATCGATAAGACAGATTATCAATAGCATGAATAAATACTATATAAAATATAGCGTCAGAGCGAAAATCATTAGACAAAACATTTAGCAAATAAAGATAAAGGTGCAGTTAAGAATATTTTTGAAATGTTGCAAATTGATAGTTATTACTAAGGTGATTTGAAAGCCTTCTGTAACTCGATTTACATAAAAATGTTTTGGTTTATAATCCTTTGAAGCGACAATTGTTGTACTTACTCTGATTAAATGCACGCGCTGCATGTCCATCTACTGCATCCAGCAGCGCGCTAATTACATAACACCAGCCGGAGATAATATAATCCGTAGACATGAACCAGAAAGCTATGATTGCCAGTACAATGCGTGCATATCCTGCAAAAAGAAAAAATATATAAGCATTAGAGTGTATCAACGGTATGCATGTATATATGTATAATATAATAAGCAAAACAAATACATAAAAGTAATCAATATGTAGGTACATAATATGTACGTGTATATTTATTATTGCTGTTGTTGTATTGCATTTGTATATAAGTAGCAGCGTTTGTGGGTGTGTACTGCCTTTTGCTGCTGCTTGCCTACCGGCCAGGTCACCTTTCCTATTCTAATGGTCATTCTGATGGCGCGCACTAATTGAATTAAGCCTCACAAAGTGCACCGCGTAATCATGCTTTGTGTATGTAACAAAAGCAATAATATATCCATATTTGTATACAAATGTGTGTATAATGAATCTCAACTAGCATATTGCGCAGTTAATTGCACATAGGCTATTTATTATTTAATTAACTTACCAATTAAATTTGGTATGAAAATGAAAACATTATCATGTTCTGTGTTAACCATTTTGTTGTTGTTGGTGACTTTAATTTATTTGCTACGCGCACTTTACTATGCTTAGATGTTATGCCCAACTGCTGCGATTTTGTTATGATTGTGTATATACTTAAACGCCAGCAAATTACCGACTAAAATGCAATTTTTATTTTGTTGCTTTTTGGTATTTGACACTTCGATTTTTTTTTCTTTTTTGTTCTAACTGTGACTGCTGCTTCTTCTTCGACTTTATGCCGCTGCTTCTACGTTGTAATGTGCTGCTAATGATGTTGTTGGTGGTTTATTATATTTTATTTGTATAACAATGTTTATAAAAGCTTAGCGCGTGTTTCTGTACCAAGCGCACCGTTTGGAGTAATGTATTAAAACGGCGCGTGCGTGTTAAAACGAAAATATTATTCCATTTGTACAAATAACATTTGCAAATTCTTAGACAGTGTTCGTAAACAGTCACATTATTGTTCGTTCTACTTAGTAGTGTTGTAAAATGTGAAGTTTTAACGCGGTTTTGTTAAATATTTTGTTTAACGACAATTCAATATTTTGTTTAACGCCAATAAATTGGCTGTTGCTTTTACTATGTATGAATAGTTAGACTAGAAAGACTTTCGAAAGTTCTTAAGTAATTTAATTGAGTAAAATAATATAATATAGTGTTACATGTTATGATATTCTTTTTAACATACTAAAGGCAAAATAAAATCAGTCATTGAAACCCACAGATATCTGAGAAGAAACCGATATTTTAACAACTTTTCTTAAGTTGAAGTTTGAAAATATTTGAACCTTATTCAATGCAAAAAGTTGTCAGATATTTGGGAAAATATTTTAGTAGTATTAAAAGTAAAGATCTACGTGTTTACGCCTTAAAAAGGAGTATAACCAGATACGTATTATATGCGCTAATGTTTGTAATTTGTTCGGCATGCAAAGCGTATCGGAAGAAATAAAATCTTATTGTAAAATTTGTACGCTTAGTGTGTATGTTTGTCAAATGTCAGTTTGAAACATTTTGTACTATCATAACCATGGTACAATTATACAAGGTAGCGCAACTCTCACAATATATGCAGCTGAGAGCAGAAGAGGGAGTCATTCAGTCGCATACTGAGTGTAGCTATTCTCTCTGAACCGTAGCCATTTTTTGAGAGCGCATGGCTGAAGTGGCGTCACTATGTATTATTACACTATGATCATAATGTTTTAAATTCTAGTTTCTTAAATTGTTTGTCTCTAGTAAAATAAATTAAATAAATTATCCTCAAAAATTTTGTGACTCGTTTGCATACATTTGTCAGTAACGAAATGTTTTTAATAAATTTTAGCTATTTCAGTTATTTTTCCTTTGGAGTGAATGGTATTTGCAATAAAGATATTTTCCCACACTATAATATATTTGTGTAAAGTATACAAAAAAAAAAAACAAAGCAACTGCACAGCACTTGTCAAAACAAATCAGCTGTATTTCGTGTGTCAGTCTAGTTGAACAGTTGTTTTTTGTGTGTGTTTGGCGACATAAACGTATAATTCAGTATTGTTTTTATAAAGCGGTTATAATTTCTGCAGTATCATGGATAAAATTACTAGCCAACAATTAAAACTAGAAAAAGTGGAACAATATCCAAAAGATTACATCGAAGAATATTTGCGCGCGTCCGCCAAGCTTAAGAAAATCGAGCGTGTGGTTTTCAAGTGAGTATAAATAATTATGTATATAATATACGTATGTAGATATATAGCGTAAACTAGCCAATAAACAAAGTCAGTAGTTTTATATTTATACATGTACCAACCGCTATGCATTTTTGCGCTTAATTTTTTTTTTTTTTTTTTTTGCGCTTACAGACGCTTTGCGCCCAGCATTGCCGACGTAAAGCAAGAGTTCTACCGCCTGGCGCTTTGTTTTGAGCAGAATGGCATATTCCAATATGCTGCTATGTGCCACATTGGTCAGGCAAAATGCGAGCAATATGTGGGTGTTGCACAAGAAGAGGTTAATTCGTATCTACGTGCGGCGCGCGCTTTTATGAAGGCACACATTGAGAATCTACAGCTGCGTTTGCGCAGCGTGCGCGATGAATTTCGCCAGGGCGCTTTGCATTGTTATCATCGTGCCATGGAGCGTACTACCGATACGGGCGTTAGCAAGGCGGCGATCATACGTGAAATGAATATGGTACAGCCGGAGCGTCAACTTGAACGTACCAGTTCATTTTACTCGCCCACACATCGCATCAATGATCTGGAACTGGGCGCTGAGACCAGCATACGCCGTGAGGATTTTATCAACGCATTGCGCCAGTACGACGACATTGTGGATAACATATACGAGCGTAAGATGCAGGATATTTATGGTGAGCTATTGCGCAGCGTGGAAGTACTGCGCATTTTACTACTTATACACTTGAACTTACCACCGGCACGCCAATCGCCTTCACATATAAAACTGATCGAACACTACTATGAAATTGCGACATTCGAACATGTTCAACAAACGGGCAACGCCAACGGTAATCAGCTGCAGGATATGGATGAACTTGGCGCGGCCGCTGCGCTCCCGTTGCATTGTCCAGACAACATTTTGATACCGCAGCAACAACAGTATGCACTTGGTGAAATTGTGCTGGCCTGGACCGAACGTCGCATGTGTGAGCTTAGATTCTTGCTGAAAGATTTTGCCGCTGAGTTCACCTCGATTACCAACAACGAACGTCATCTGATTAAGCATGTTTACGCTGAGCTCAGCAAGCTGTACCACTAGAAATAAAATATAATGCAGAAATTCATACATATATATATTGCGGCAGCAGAGTTTTCATTTGCTAACGCAGGTCGTCAACGCAATGAATACAACTGCTGCTGCTTAAGATTCTCTTTTGTATTATTTTTTGTTTATTTGTTAATCTTCTGAATGATAGAGAGTATTACCGTATAGAATATGTCAACTAGATTTTAATCACTGCTGTGCTACTGAAAGAAAACATTAAATCATAGTATATAAGTTTCGTAAAATTTATTAAGTGTAAAACTAGGCCACAATAAGCTCAGATGAGCATTCAAAATACTCACGGCATTATATTCTTTAAATATTCGGTTCTTGAGTGCTACAGCAAATGCTAACCTCAAACCATGTTATGTAGGTATATATATATATATAGATATATTTTTAAATATCGTGAAAGCAGCTTCATTAACATTATAAAATAAAATTACATCTACTTAATTTATGTCGAAGCCGACTAAGTCGTGTACAAATACAAAAAAAAAAATATGTGTCTTATTTCTTAAATTTCAAGCGGAAATCAGCAACACAAATTTAGAGTGAATTAATCCTACGCCAATATTGGACACAATCTTCGGAGAATCTGTGTTACGGATGATATAAACATTGTTGCCACTAAGTAATTGAAAAACTGTTACGGCCAAAGTATAAGACGCAGTCTTCTCTTCACATATTGGGCGATGAAGCATTTAACCTGCAGTGTTTTAGAAATCTTTGTCTATTTATCGCTACATAATTAGATTTATGTACAGGATATATTTATTTATATATACATATAAGACGTTTGAATGGGCACTTTTCATTAATTGCAAACAATGTTGAACGACGTCATAAGATGAAATGGGATACTTTGCAAGTTCTTCGGTGCCACGAAGCTTTTCTTTGATACAGAGCGCTTAGTGCATCAATATATGTCAAACCATGATTAATAAAGTTTAACGATCGCACTTTGTTTTGTAATTTGCTTTTATTGTCACTTTCTGGCAATCTAGGAGTGAGGACTCAAATATTGATACCATAACAGAACCTAAATGTTTTGCATATGTTACATCTGTATTTGGAAATTGGTTCCTATATATGGTTGCTCATTTCTTTGCATTTATTTTATTATTTATTTTATGGTTAAAATTCGTCGGAAATATTGGCTTGCTCACAGAAACCCACGGAAACTGCAATAGCTTTCACATTAATTTTCTTATAAGACCACATGCAAGTGGAGATTTCAGTGCTCATGTTTTCATAGCCTGTTCAGCATCATGAGTCAAGTTGATATTCGTTCAAACAACTAGAGCTTCAAGAGTTTTGTTTTGAATATTTAGACTGCTTTTCCCCTCTTCAAATATCTAGCAAACTCTATAAAAGTTAGCACCCGTATAAACATATTTGCGAAATGCTTTTTGAGTTTTCATCAAATGTTTTCATGCCATTGTATAAACGTACTCTATATCACATAAATTTTGTCATTTTAACAAAACAACAACAATTTGTTTGATTAAAATTAAAAAAGAAAACTGCCAACTTGCTGTCTTACGCTGTCTGTACGTTTTCTGTCAAAGCAACACTGTGCTTGTCGCGTTCGCTCTCTGATGCATTGCTTATTGCGCTCTTTGTGTTTACCATAGTGACGCGTGCGTTTTATGCGTTTTTTCTGTTCCGCGCTTTATGCTACTCAAGCAGACAAAAAGTAAAACGTGAATAAAAAAACGAATAACTAATTTTATTGCTGTATATTTTATATTTTGTATTATTATCAATTAACCGCAGCGCTGCATATATTTAACTTAAACTGCAAGCGGCGGCAAGTGTTCAAACATTAAACTTAGCACAATGACTGCGCGGGATGTTATTAAACTGGACATTGTGGGTAGACCGTGGCCGGCCGGCCAACCAGATTTTATGCAATAGTTTGATTTTTTAATTAATTTAATGCTGTTACAGGAGTGGGGCATGGAGCGCTTGGTGCAAGCTCAACAAGTTGTTGAAATGCGGCCGTACGATATCGAACCGTGGTCGGTGTTACTGCGTGAGGCACAATCGCGGCCCATACACGACGTACGCAGTCTGTACGAATCGATTGTTAGCGTATTTCCGACTACGGCACGTTACTGGAAGCTCTACATTGAAATGGAAATGCGTGCGCGTAACTATGAACGTGTTGAGAAACTGTTTCAACGGTGTCTGGTGAAGATACTTAACATTGATCTGTGGAAGCTATACTTGAACTATGTTAAGGATACAAAATCGGGTTTAAGCACGCACAAGTGAGTGAGCACAAAGCACGACAAATGAACAGCAAAATACTCAACATTTGTTATATTTTTGTGTGTGTATTTTAGAGAGAAAATGGCACAGGCATATGACTTTGCACTGGAGAAGATCGGCATGGATTTGAATTCGTTTAGCATATGGCAAGATTATATACAATTTTTACGTGGTGTTGAGGCAGTCGGCAGCTATGCAGAGAATCAAAAGATTACCGCTGTGCGGCGTGTTTACCAGAAAGCGGTTATTACACCAATAGTTGGCATTGAACATCTGTGGAAGGACTACATAGCATTCGAATACAATATAAATCCAATTATATCTGAGAAAATGAGTATGGAACGTTCAAAGTAAGTGTTAAGTGCTGCAGCATGTCTATTTTTATTATAATACAATTCGTTTGTGCACCACACACCCAGAGATTACATGAATGCGCGTCGCGTTGCCAAAGAATTGGAGTATACCACCAAAGGACTGAATCGTAATTTACCCGCCGTGCCGCCCACACTATCAAAGGATGAAATCAAACAGGTTGATTTATGGAAACGTTTTATTGCGTATGAGAAATCGAACCCGCTGCGCACTGAGGATACCGCTCTTGTGACACGTCGCGTTATGTTTGCAACGGAACAATGTCTGCTAGTGTTAACGCATCATCCGGCAGTGTGGCATCAGGCAGCACAATATTTGGATCAAAGCGCACGTTTGCTGACTGAGAAAGGCGTGCGTATAATGGGAACAATCTATATGTGTAGTTTTTATATAGTTGCAGGTTGCTTCGTGTTTGCGGTGCCAACGTTAACATTGTACCAATACGCGGCAGGAACGGCAGTTCAGTTTTACTGTACATACACTACTACTACTACTACTTACTGTTGTCAATACAGTTTAAACCAAAATCGAAATACTGTGCTTTTCATTTAATTCGTACAACGAGTGTCGCCCGTTTGTAACCAAGAACTTGCAATTGATATGGAATAAAATAAATCGTTTGATAATTAAATTATATTTGCAATTTCAAGGTTGCAAAATCGCTGGTCGCACGCATTTTTATTCGTTTTAAATTTTAGTGTTTATTATTATTAACATTAGGTAGATGTTTGCGCGCCTATTTTGAAAAAATTACATTGCTCTCTTATTCTCAGGATGTACAAGCTGCTAAGATCTTTGCCGATGAGTGCGCCAACATACTGGAACGTTCCATTAACGGTGTACTTAATCGCAATCCTTTGCTGTACTTCGCCTATGCCGACTTTGAGGAGAGTCGTCTGAAGTATGAAAAAGTGCATACGATGTATAATAAATTGCTTTCAATACCGGATATCGATCCTACGCTGGTGTGTATTTTTAAAGTTGCAATTAAATAACAAAACTAATTTTTTTTAACTTAGGTTTACGTGCAGTACATGAAGTTTGCACGGCGCGCAGAGGGCATTAAATCTGCGCGTGCCATATTCAAAAAGTCACGCGAGGATGTGCGTTCACGTTATCATATTTTTGTTGCTGCTGCACTCATGGAATACTATTGTTCCAAGGACAAAGAGATTGCATTTCGTATATTTGAGCTGGGCCTGAAACGTTATGGTGGCAGTCCCGAGTATGTAACGTGTTACATTGATTATCTGTCGCATCTGAATGAGGATAATAATACACGTGTGCTGTTTGAGCGCGTACTATCTTCCGGTGGCTTGTCGCCGCAAAAAAGTGTTGAGGTCTGGAATCGCTTTCTCGAATTCGAATCAAATATTGGCGATCTGTCGAGCATATTAAAAGTGGAACGTAGGCGCAGCGCGATATTTGAGACGGTACGTAAATAGTTTATAAAATATAATATGTGTATCCATTTTCACTACTCTCACACTCCGTGACACACCCTTTAGACATGTAACCGCCATTAAACACCAAAACTTAAAGCAAACAAATATGTTAATACTATCTGCGAATTAAATTCTGCAGACCAATCTAACATATATTGGAAATCTCGTGTCATATGGTGCAGTGGCTCTCGAGTTTTAAGAAGTGTCATAAAATTTCTACATTGGCATTGGCAAGTTTTGCTTTTAGCCTTTTTGTTATTCTATTGAGTGCATTCTTATCCTCTGAAAATTGGGTTTGTTCTCAGTTGCGTCGAAATCTTTTGTTTTTTCATTATTAATAATTGTAACAATCCCGCGAAATATGGCAATGAAAGCTATTGAATTTAGTTCAACTCGGCATTTCTCTGATATTTTAAGATCTCAGATCGTTTTATATATTTATTATATATGTAAATTTACTTATAAACTTTTAATATATGAATAATTAATTTTCTATAATATAGTTAAAAGAATATGACGGCAAGGAAACCGCACAACTAGTGGATCGCTATAAATTTCTAGATTTATATCCCTGTTCACCGGTAGAGCTCAAATCAATTGGCTACGCAGAGGTTTGTAGTAGTACATATTTTCTTTATTAATATTTGTATCCACACAAACCATTTAATAACGTTTTCTATTAATTTCCCAGAACGTTGGCATACTGAGCAATAAAAGTGCAAGCAGTGCCAATGGCATTGGTGGCAAAGACGATGATCCAGACGGTGAACAATCTGTACAGCTGCCGCGACCCGACTTCGCGCAAATGATTCCATATAAACCACGCGTAACTGCGTATCCGGGTGCACATCCGCTGGCTGGCGGCACATTTCCGCAACCACCGTCTTTGGCAGCGCTCTGTGCGCATCTGCCACCGCCAGCTTCATTTCATGGCCCATTTGTATCCATTGAAATGCTCTTCGATATATTCATGCGTCTAAATCTGCCGGAAAGTAAGTGTCCTATTTGTTTGCTTTTAAATTTAAGACAATTTGCTAAAATTGTATTTTTTATTTGTATAGCTGTACCACTTCCCAGCGGCAATAATGGCTGTAACATTAAGCTCTTTGATATGGCCAAGTCGGTACACTGGATTGTAGACACCAGCGTTTGCACCGCTGGCGTGCAGCATACGAATTCACATTCGCGGCGTCGTCGCATGCTGCCCGCCGGCGATGACAGCGATGATGACATGAATGCAGCTGTACCGCCAGCGAATGATGTTTATCGTCTGCGGCAGATGAAACGGTTTCTAGCGAAAAAGGATTAAGAACTTAAGACGCGACGTATAAGCAAGATTACAAGTAAATGTTTAATTAAAATTAAATTATTTTTTGTTTTTTTATCTATACATGTTAGTTAAGAGTAAACAGTTTTTCAAGGCAACCAACATTTTTTTGTAATAAAATCGAAGTGTAAACCTAAGTTAAAATCGAAACAAAATGCGTTGTTTTTGATTTGTTCAATCGCTGACCAAATCGTTTGCGCGTACGCAACGTTTCCGGTGTTTGTATAGTCCGGCGTACTGTGCAAAACGTTGGTTACAGTGCTCACAGGCATAGCGTTTGCTGTCGCGATGTAGATTTAAATGCGCATAATATGCCGAACCGACAACAAAGGCGCGTCCACATACCGGACAGATTTTATCGCGTATATTTAGATGTGCGCGCACATGCCGATCACGTTCGAATGCGCTGTAGAAAGCCTTATCGCAATGGTTGCAAGGAAAGTCACGCTTATTCCGATGCCGCTTGACATGCTGATTCAGTTTGCTACTATTAACAAAGCCACGTGCACAGTGCTCACAAACGTAGGGCAGCTCCTTGGTGTGGCTACGTGTATGCACACTTAATGCAGTTGCATTGAAAAACTTCTTGGGGCATATGTTGCAGGCGTGATTACGCTGTCCCAGATGACGTTTAAGATGCGCCAGCAAATTGTTACGTAGTGTAAACTTCATGCCGCATATATGGCAAATATGTTCCAGTGCATTAGTTTGCACTTTCCGCTTATTTGTAGTTGGTTCTTCGCCGCTGTTAATGATTTTCACGCACGCTGGCGATTCACTCGTCATATTTTTATGCGCTTTACGTTCGTGCAATAGATAGTCGGTACGCCGTTTAAATGTCGATACACACTGTTTACACGTAAATGGCGCTATATGTGCATCAAGAAAACCGAGCACCGTATAATATTCATAGCTAGACGACCATGTAGCGGCGTGTTTGGGATCGTGCTTCAGACGTTCCTGCTTCGATTGCCGATATTGACAGCGAAAATCGATTAGACGCGCTTTCAAACGTTCCGCCGTAATCTGTATGTTGCATTCTTCCTGCAGCCTGGTGCACATAGACTCGGTGTGACGTTGGCGTTGTTTACGTTTCGTATAGTCCGGATGATCGGTGCACCAAAGTTGCGGATGCGCTTTATATATTTCAATGATTTTAAGATTGTTGTCGCGTAGTTGCAGAGTTTTTTGAACTTCGCTATTGATTATCAGCTAAAAGAAATATAAAAAAAAAAATTTTGACTTGACGCTAGATAAAATTGATCCACACATTTCTTACTACTACTTACCGATTCGTCAAGGAAACGAAAATCATCATAAAAACACCACTTGGTGCGCGTTTTCACTGAAGATCCGGCTAAACGTTGCTGTTCACGTCTATAATATTTAGTATAATCGGTAATCTTGCGATGCAGTATTTTCCAGCTGTAGCGTTTCTTGCAGCTAGTATTCAGCTGTGCAGTCAGCGTATTCCAAGCTATGCGACGATGTTTACGCGAATGATAGTCTAGATGATTAGGATCCCACAGCACTGAATGCGACTTATATAAAGCAATCAGTTCATGTGTAGATTTAACACCAAGACGATCGCGGTACGCTAGATGCGGCACATCAGTTGTGCCGGAGGCGGAGGAGCTAGCATCTTGTTCATTGTCGGTTGGTGGCTTTTCGGATGTTGTTTGTCGTGTATTTAGGCGTAGATTATATGAAAAATCGGCACATTGTACATTTACAAGCAATGCTGCCGCGTTTTCGTTTTGCACATCCTGTTGCTCTGCTATAGACTTTGAGTCGTACAACTTTTTGTGCGCTTCGCTTGAGTCCTCCGTATCAGTAACTATAAACGGCGTTGCTGTTGCTTCTGCAGCATTTGTTAAATTCAAATTGTCCTGCTCTTCATCATTCTCATTTTCATAGACGCGCCAACAGCTACGATTTAAATTATTCACATGCTCCCGATAGCTGACTAGATTCTCAAAAATCTTGCCACAACCTGCACATACATAGGGATCGACGTGTTTATGCATAAATTCCATTTCTTCATAATGCTTAAATTCGCTGACAAATTCCTCTGTTTCGAATGACGTTTTCGACTCCGTATCACTCCGTTTACGCTCCTCAACGAGTCCATGCAGATAGCGTATCTTTTCCAGACGATAGCATTTGCGCAGCGATTGTAAACGGCGCTGTACGGCGAATGGCGTTAAATTAATGCCGTGCAATTTTAGTGCTGTGCTTATTGAACGATATGCTTCATTACGCTTATCCGGACAGCGTGCATGTTTCTGCGCGGTGTGCCACAGCACCGGATAGTGACGTAGTAACGCAACTAGTTGCTGATTCTCGCGCTCAAAGTACTCTCTACGGTTTTGTAATGTCTGCTGCTCGACAAGAAAACTAAGTCCCTCATAATGAACAAACTTAACTGATTCGTCGAGCTCACCATCGGCTTCGAGTCGTTCACGTTGTTTCATAAAGCGTTGACAGAGCGTTGAAACGCGTATACGCACATCGGTTATGCTGAATTCACGCTGACAGTGTACATTCCAAGAGTTTGTTATGTCTTGCCATGACTGGCGACATAGCTCGGTATCACGAAACTCTTCGTGACTATGATTCCAGAGTCGCGGTTGTGCTTTATACAGTTCAATCAAATGCTGTACTTGCTGCGTAGTTATACGCTTTTCGGCTGTCTCGGACGGCGCTTGCTGTTTATATAAAAAACGATTTTTTTTAATATGGTTGGAGAAAATTTTAAATGTTAATACTATTCACACGTGCTATTTATTAAGTCTTTTAGTAAAACTGTTAATATTTTGAGCTATGAAGTACGAGTAGACAGACGGACTTTCTGCAAACTCCTTTTGTCGAAATTAATATATGTACTAGACATACACTACATGTGATGAGTATATTAAAAAAATATTCCAAACTTTGGCTTACATTAAGTGCATATTGAATTTGCTCATTGGCGCTGAGTGTACGCGGATCTGGTATGTGTACTAACATTGCTTCCTCGTGCTCCTCCTGCTGCTCAACTTCCGCTGATGTATTTTCTTGTGCATGCTGCTGATTTTCATTTAAATTCGTGTTTGATTGCTAAAAATAAAAAAAAAGTTAATTAACAAATTAATAAACAACACAATTTAAACAAAGTTTAGCCTACATTAAACGCTGCAACTTCAATTTGCTTCGCGATGCTTGCTAACAGTAGTTCCTCATCAACCAAATGCGCTGTCTCATCCAACAACTGCTCCTCTGCCACCACTTCCTCTGTCATCAACTCATCCTGCTGTAATGTACTTATTTCCAATTCGTGTACATTTTCTGCTTCTATCTGTTGCAATAATTCTGTTGTTTCCGGCAACATACCGTCGTTCATTTGCAGCGCATAGTTAGGCTCATTTACCTCTTTAATTTGATTTTTGGGCTCATTTACAGTATCTAACAATATTTTTTCGAATGGTTCGGTTAATACTGTTGGCAGTCGCATATCCTTTGCAACAGCTAACAATTGCTCCTGTTGCTCCTGCTCTAACGCTAACATATTATCAAACGCCGCTTCCGCTGCCTCGAGTTCTTCGAGCACTTCTTGCATTACTTCATCGTGTACATCGTCCAATTGTTCTAAGGCATTTTTTTCGTTTTGATCATTTTCATTCCAGCTGCTGTGCCACAGCTCCATATGCTCGGCAAACTCAGCAAGTGTACATAGCGGACCATCCTCGCACAGTGCACATTCGATTGCGTATAGTTCACCCGCACAGTTCCAAGCATACACAATGCCACATTGTAAACGCGTATCCAATATTTGCGCCGGCGCAATAGTTTGCTCCAGCGTCATGTCCAGCAGTTCTTGTTGCTCTGTCATTTATTGTTCTTTAATTATTGTTCTAATTTCGTCTTGCTTTCACTTTTTGTATTGAGTATTTTAGTTTCTTAGTTTTTTAGCATCTAACTGCGCCGACGCAACGCTTGCCATTCTTTGTTAATAAAAAATAATGCGCTTAACACCACATGAAAAAGGTTGCTTGCTGTTCTTGTAGTAAATAAATGCCATAGAAGAAAGAAATAAAAAGAAATCTTAATTATATTTATTATATTACTATTTTATTTTATATTATTGTCGTCTCATCATACCAGTCTATTTGATCAATTGCTCGTCCGTTGACATCGAATTCCAGTGTAGACGCAGCAGCATCGTATTTAAATCTGTACTGCCTACTGGCTCTAGGCCTGACGATTCGACAGTCTTTGCCTACTCTCATCAATTCGCTGCCCTCTTAGCCAAGTGCCGCGCGACACCGTCTCCATTTTCGTCTTTGTCCATACATCCAAACATATCTGTATATACATATATATATACACACATATGTATATACAATTGTACATGTTGCTTTAGTCATGGATACCAATTTCTTGTTTTTCACTTCCCTCTTGACTTGACTTGGTCTTTTTACGTCTTTTACTCTTTTTGTTATTTTTTTTTTGTTAACGCGTTAGTTGGTTTGCTTTGCTCACTTGTTACTGTTGTTGATGTTGTTGTTGTTGGCTCGCTCATTCAAAATCAAATCAAACCCATAACACAACAACAACGTGTGTACCGACATTTTTACTCAATACACACACACATATATGTATGCATAGCATTGGTTACCAAGTTGAACGACACAAATGACAAGAATGCAATTGCATCTGCAGCAACAACAACAACAACGACACAAGTCAACATTTCGATAGTTAGTTGTATTGTGTTGTTGCTACCGCGCAGTCAACAAGCAGGTAAGACAAGAAAGAGCGCTACAATCGATTATATTCGACTTCGATATACGCTGCAACTTTATTTTATACATTGATTTGGACTGGCATTGGCGTTATTTCACTTAATAATCAGCATGAGAAGGAAAAAATAAATTTTTTTTTTTTAACATAGTCTAGCGTACTTCCTTTTGCATAGGTGAGCTGTTTAGTTTCGTATTGTTTCATGCGTTTTTTTTCAACAATTAAGTATTTATTGTGAAAAATTGGGTATACAATCAATGTTTAAAACATATTCCATCGGAAGCTACGACGTTTGCCCACCTTTCTGGCAGTTTGTGGATTTCTTCCCAAAAATATTTCTCCTGCTTGGCGGCCACGAACGAATCGAGCCAATTTTTGATACCCTGTTCTGAAATGAAGTTTATTCCGGTGAAGACATTTTGTATTGATCTGAACAAGTAGTAATCAGAAGGGGTCATGTCTGGGCTATAAGGCGGGTGAGGTAGAACTTCCCACCCACTGTTTTTCTGGCCAAGCGTTGTCATGATGGAATATTATGGATTCGCTAGTTAGTTAGTTAGTTATATGGCCGTCAACCGTCATGGCCGCGTCTAGGAAGGCGCGCCAGCCTCCATAATCTTGTGCGCGCTGGCGCTAGTCGTTTTGAATGCCAAGTACGGAAAGATCTTTCCATACCTGGTCATTCCATCGAGTGCCCGGTCGTCCTCTATGTCTATGTGGGCCCCCCATATAAACCATGCGTGCTGGAGCACTTTCATCCATTCGAATGAGGTGCCCAGCCCAGTGCAGCCGCTGGAATTTTATGCGATGGACTATCTCGACCTCATCGAATAGCTCGCGGTTCATACGGGACCTAAACTCGTCGCCGACTCTAATAGGACCAAAAATCCTGCGAAGAATCTTGTTCTCGAAGACTTCCAACGCTGCCTCATCCGACTCAATCACTGTTCATGCGTCTGCGCCATACAATAGGACCGGGAGTATCAGCGGCTTATAGATCTTTAATTTCGTCTTTCGAGAGAGGGCTTTACTTTTCATTTGCTTGCTCAGCCCAAAAAAGCATCCAGGCTGACGTTGTTTTTCCTGGTTATCTCTGTTCCAAGATACACGAAGTTTTCTACAACACTGAAGTTCAAATTCTCCATCGTCACTGACCGTCCAAGACGCGATGACGGAGTGCGAGAAGACACCAAGTACTTCGTCTTGTCCTCATTCACCGCTAGACCCATGAGCCGAGAACGCCTTGCTGACTCGCCGTTCCTGCGTGCCGATGATATCAATGTCACCAGCGTAAGCGAGCAGCATCACTTCTTTTTAGAAGATCGAGCCCGACATACTCTATATGTACGGGCACTGGCGTAGGATGTATTCCATCAGGAGATTGAAAAAAATCGCACAACAGAGCAAAGCACAACAGAGCAGAAACCTCTCTTAGTATCAAAGGGGTCGGAGAGGTTTTTCCCCACCCTTACAACGCTTTGTGTGTTAAAAAGCGTCGCCATGCAAAGACGGATAATCTTTGCCGGGATACCTAGTGCAGACAGGGCGTCGAAGAACTTCGATCGTATCGGCGTGTCGAATGCGGCTTTATAGTCGACTAATAGGTGGTGAGTGTCTTTGTTGAACTCATGGGTCTTTTCCAAGATTTGGCGTAATGTCAATATTTGTTTACTGCTCGACCATTTTGGTCTGAAGCCACACTGATATCGTCCTGTCAGTGAATCGGTATATGGCTTCAGCCTATTACACAATACGCTCGAAAGAGTCTTATAACCAATGGAAAGGAGACTTATTCCGCGGTAGTTGGCGCAAACAGCGGGGTCTCCTTTCTTAAAGATAGGACAGAGAACACTGAGATTCCAGTCATTGGGTATGCGTTCATCGAACCATATCTTTAATAAAAGTTGGTGCTTACTCCTAACCAACTCTTCGCCACCGGACTTAAATAACTCAGCTGGCAGCCCATCAGAGCCTGCCGCTTTGTTATTTTTCAGCTTTTTAATAACTGAATTGACCTCGTTATAGTCCGGTGGCTCTACAATAGTGCCATCATTAACTGGTGGTTCCGGTGTCATTTCTCTATCGGCGGAAATGTGCGCTTCATCGCCTCTGAGTAGGTTGGAAAATTGACTCCTCCATAATCTCATTGATTCCTATTCATCCGCTACCAGATTTCCATTGTCATCCTTACAGAAAGTTACTCCGGGCTTAAAACCTTCAGTCAGACGCTTGACCTTTTGATGGAATTTTCGAGCTTCATTTGTGTTACGTAACATCTCAACATCCGCAAACTCCCGCCTTTCTTGCTCCTTTTTCTTGCGTCTGAAAAGGCATTTCTCTTCTCTCCGTTTCTCTCGATATCGCACTCTAACAGCTTGCGTTACTCCCGAATTCAGAGTTCGCTGATACGAAGCGTTCTTCTCTGCAGTTATGGATTCGCATCTGGTCTGGTCGTATATTCTGCTCGTTTTTCCACGATCGTTCTCTTCAAACGAATCAATTGTGTTCGGTCTGTGATCGTCTGACTCGATTTCAAGAGTTCATAATACAACATACCCTTGTAATCCCACCAAATACAGTACATTGCCATGACGCAATGGATATTCGGCTTTTGCCGTAGATGTTGATGGTTGGCCGGGCTTCACATAAGATTTATAATGAATGCATTTTTCATTACCAGTGACAATCCGCTGCAAAAATGACTTCTTTTTGTGGCAAAATTTCTGACATGCAGACGTCTCTAGGTTTCAATTCACATGGCACCCAATTTCTAAGCTTTTGGATGAATCCCAATGCTTTAAAAAGTCTGGAAATGGTTGCTTGATCAACTTGCAAAGCTTTTGCAAGTACTTTCTTCATCGAGCAATATCTCCAATTCTTCATCTTCAAACCTTTTTGACTGTCCGGCTCGTTCTTCGTCTTCTTAGTCGAAATTGCCGCTTTTAAACCGTGCAAACCACTTTTGCATACAATTTTCTTTTTTTTTCTTGCAAAAACTCAATCAGCTAAGCAAGCCGTCTGATAAACATAACAAATTTAAATTTTTTAATTCAGTTGCTACCTTAATTTTCGGCATGGCAGACACATATTAGAAAAGTCTAAATATATCCGTAACAATAGCAGTTTATCCAAAATTCACAAAAGTGTTTACCAACAACATTTCACATCAGATAGTACCAAAAAAAAAAAAATAAAAATAATAAGCTGACTATTCTCCTAAAATTACAAATTACTAACAAGTTCTGTACTATTAATTTTATTAATTATTATGTCCGAGCGCCGTGCAAAGGATTTACCACGCTTTTGGAGCCGCGCAATACAAACGCCACGTCGTAATCGCAATATTTTTCCAGAAGATAAACCGCCATTGCGAAGAAATTTTAATGCTTCGTTCGAGGATAATGTAAGTCTTCATACACTTCATGCACGTTTATCAATTCATTTTAACTTATAAATTGTTTACAGTGCAATCCGCCACACATGTCGCTGCTGCTCTCATGGGAATTTGGACGCATTTGGCTGAATGAACGAAATGATTTCATTAGATTTGCGGAAAGAGAAGCTAAAGGCTCAGCCAGCAAGATCGATCATCACTGAACGTTGCAACTCATATATTTGCTATATTTCACAAATAAATATATTTCACAAAGGAATGCAGAAACTAAATCATATAGTTCGATTGATTTATCGATACGATATCGATATTCGATATGCTACGCATAACATGCATACAAAAATAACGATACTTTTCCAAATTTTGTTATGTTATCTCAATAAACTTCAAATGTTTCAATAAATCGTAGAATTAAAATTGTTTTTTGTTTGTTTTTTAATTGTTTAGCTGCATATTTGCGTGTTCTAAAAAGTTAATACTAATTTTTGCAGCATACTGTTTGTATATGCTAAATATTTCTTTTTAAATATTTATAATATATATAAGTATTTGTATTATTATTAAAATTAATATTATTTTTAAGAGTATATATATATATATATATATATTTATATATGTATAGGTATTGTATTATAACTTTTTACATTGCCAGTCAATAATTAATTAAAAAAAATATTATTTATTATGTTTGTCTATAAGTTTTTTTGGTTTCGATTTATGGTTGCTTGCACATTTTTGAAAACCTAAGCTATAAAATATATCTGTATATATATATTTTTTAGGTTCACATAATGCTCTTGTTCTTTCTCTGCATATACCTTTCTCTCCCTCTCTCTCTCTCTCTCTCCCTCTCACTCTTTGTATGAATAAAAATTGTTTATTTTTTGGCTTTCGCCTGTTTAAGATGCTGCCAAAACCATCCATCACCCCTGTCAAGCATTGAACGGCGCATGCGTACAGCCTTCACCAGTCTTACGAACAAAGTTTGTTTTCACCAACACGAATTCCTGAAGTCTTATCATCCAAAAACAACGTTTAGCGTGTGCATTTAAAAAGCCTGCAGTGTCCTGGCGTTGGTAGGTTGTTTATATTCCATTGTTGTTGTTGTTGTTGTCACTGCAGCTGCAGCTGTCGCTGCTGCCGTTGCCGTTGCCGTTATAGACGACGACGATTTATTATGCGGCATATAACGCTGTAACACTTCAGCCGATGCTGCTTTATATGTCTCCGACATCTGCCGATGCACACGCTCCATTAATACATCAATGTCATTCTTGGTCAGACCCATGGTACTAATTGGCGGCAGCGTCGTCACAATAATATTGCCAGCGTTAAGTATTTTCTTTTTATCGTTTAGAAACGTACAATAGGAGCTGAATACTACTGGCAGTATGGGTATCTGCTGATCGATGGCCATATGAAAGGCGCCCTTCTTAAACGGATGCAGCTCACCGGTATTGCGTCGTGTACCCTCCGGAAAGACCCAGAGTTTGATTTTTTGCTTGCCAATGCGATGATTGACTGCGTTGAGCGTATCACGCGCTTTTTCGCCACGTACACGATCGATGAAAATGAGTCCAGCTAGCCAGGCGGCCAGACCAAAGGGCCAGGCGAAAAATAGCTCACGCTTAGCCACCACCGTACACTTGTTCATTACGTGCCAAATGTCGAACATGCCTGGAAAAAGAAAATTTGCTCTAGAGTCGATTTCATATAATATCAATGTAAGAATACACGCATACGCACCCAGTACATCCAATGAGCTCTGATGATTCGCTACAATAATGCATGCTTGTTCCTTTTCCAGATGTTCCTTGCCACGTAGTTCCCAACGTAAACCAATTAATGTGGATATGCGATGACAGAAAGTGCTGGCCCAGCTAAAAAGAAAAAAAAAAACAAATTAAATACATATAAATAAAATTTTAATATTAAAATAATACATTTTTAATAAGTGCAGATGATTATATAGACGGTACATAACTCAATAACCTAATATACTACACATAAATTAACCCAAACACAGAAAACTCCTCAGACGCATGAATTCCTAGACAGAGGAATTTCCCAGACAGTGGAATCTTCAGATGGGGATCCCCCAGACATAGGAATTTCCAGACGTGGAATCGACCTTCGACAGCGGTCGAAATTTCATGGAAATCAATTAGGTATATCAACTTTTGAGAATCGCCGAGGAAGGCGTTGCAAAAAAACAAAAATAATTTTTTAAAATTTGCGGCCAAGGTCATCTACCTCCGGCCAATGTCGCCGGACTAAATTATCTCCTTTGACCGCGGCTATCGACAATGGTCAATGGACTTGTCCCCTTGTGGGTTAATGGATTTGACCCCTTTACCGGTTAATGGTCGTAACCCCTTGGTGGGTGAATGAACTTGATCCTTTATTATTAGCTCCTTTGTCCAACGTTATCGACCTCTGGCTAAAGTCAGCGACCTCTGGCCAAGGTTATTGACCTTCTCAGACGGAGGATTCGACGACCTGGGGCTTAATGGACTTGAGCTGTTCCCTTTGGATTGACAATGGACTTGAACCCTTGGGGGGTCAATTAACATGACCCCTTGGTGTTTAATGGACTTGGACCCTTGGGGGTCAATGGTCTTTACCCATTGGATCGTCAATGGACTTAAACCCTTGGGGGGTTAATGGACTTTTCCTCTATAAGGGTAAATGGACTTGACCTCTTAGAAAGTCAATGGACTTGACACCTTAGAGGTTCAATGGACTTGATCCCTTGGGGGCCAATGGACTTGACTCCTTGGGAGTCAATGGACTAGACCCCTTGGAGGTTCAATGGACTTCACCCCTTGGAGGATCAATGGACTTGATCCCTTGGAGGGTCAATGGACTTGACCCCTTGGTGGTCCACTGCCTTGGCCCTTTGGATTGACACCTTAGAGGTTGAATGGACTTCACTCCCTGGGGGTCAATGGACTTGACCCCTTGGAGGGTCAATGGACTTGACTCCTTGGAGGATCAATGGAATTGATCCCTTAGATGGTCAATGGACTTGACCCCTGAGAGGGTCAATGGACTTGAATCCTTGTGGGTCAATGGACTTGAATCCTTGTGGGTCAATGGACTTGAATCCTTGTGGGTCAATGGACTTGAAACCTGGCGGCGTCAATGAACTTGACCCCTTGGGGGTCAATGAACTTGACCCCTTGGGGGTCAATGAACTTGACCCCTTGGGGGTCAATGGACTTGACCCCTTGGGGGTCAATGGACTTGACCCCTTAGAGGGTCAAAGAACATGACCGGTGGTGGGGGGGGGGGGTTGTGGTTTATCATGGACTTGGTCCATTGTGGGTCATTAGACATGATCGCTTGGGGGTCAATAGACTTGATACCTTGGGGGTCAATAGACATCATTCCTTGGGGTTCAATGGACGTGACCTCTTGCGGGTCTTGACTTGAGGCCTTGAAGGGTCAATGAACTGGACTCCTTAAAGGGTCAATGGACTTGACACGTTAGAGGGTCAATGGAATTGATCCCTTACAGGGTCAATAGACTTGAACCCTTGGGGGAAGTTAATAGACTTGGCCCCTTTCGGTTCATTAGACTTGATCCCTTGGGGGTCAATAGACTTTATACTTTGGGGTCAATAGACTTTGTCCCTCGGCGTCAATGTACGTGACCCTTTGTGGAGTCAATGAAGTTGATCCTTGTGGGGTCAATAGATTTGACCCTTAAAGGGGTGCAATATTTTAATATATTGTTTGGTTCTTCCTCTTTATTTTAATTTAATTACAACATTTTCTTTCAAAGTGTGTCACTAAAATTTTAAAGTTTTTCGAAACATGTCAGTTTTAATTGTGACGTCGTCCGGTGAACACACTTTACATAAGAAAAAAAGATATAAAAAAAAGTCATACAAAAGACATAAAAATAAATAAAATATTTCATAATAAAAAATGTCTCGAGCAAAGGACATGCCACAATTCTGGAGTCGCGCTTATCCATTCAAACGTTCACTGAAGAAACAGCGCATCTTTCCAGATGATCGGCCACCGCCGCGTACGACTTTTACGGCTTCGTTCGAAGACGATGTAAGTTTCTGCGCTTACACTTAAATACTTTTTTTTTTTTTTTTTTTTGAACTGTGTCCAGCTAATTTTTGACCCACAATCTTTGTATGGCTTGGGTTTTGCAGAATAGTTTGATTCTCAATTTCGATGTGTAGATACTTCATCTTTCGTTGCTTATGTTTGGTCTAAAGTATATGGAGATGACGACAGTTGGTAACAAAAAGACAGATCTCTATAGAATTGGTCCTATCGGTATCTACATAATATTCAACTTTTCTGCGAAGTTTTCAATGTGGCCAATAATTTGGTTATTTTGTCTGCTTTATATTCTTTTTCCCCCATAAACAATAGCCATCTATGCTTTCATATATCAATTTTTTACTTAATTTCATTTAAATTTTCAGCAAACACAGCCACCGATGAGCATGCTACTCGCCTGGGAATACGGACGCATTTGGCTTGAAGAACGCAATGCATTTCAGAGAGAGAATCGCATCATCAACAAGACTAAATTCATAAAGCCTGGCTTTGAAGAATGGATAACAAAGCGTAGAGTTGAACCCGATGCTAGCAAGCTTTTCGCACAGCGTTATCAGGAAAAGAAGGCACGTGCTAAATTGGGTAAAAGCAAAAAAGCTTCCAAAGTGCGTATGGGCGCTGGTGAAGAGTCTGGAGCTGGTGGCGACAAACGTGACAATTGCAAAAATAAATCAGCTGACTGCAAGCAACAGAACTGTTCTGCACGGCAGAGTAGCGAAAAAAAATTTTCATGAAAAGTTTCTTTTTTTTTTTTTTACCATTTCTAACTTAAGGCATAAATTTTAGAAGAGAACTGAGTTGTATACTCAATTGTAGTGTGTTCCGAATGTCGATAAGCTTGTACTTAGCCATTTTAACAAAATTTTAATTGTTTAATTGTTATTATAATTTTTTTTTGTTTTTGTTGAGACTGGACCAAATATACTGTGTTATTTATTTAAATTTTTTTTTTTTTTAAGTATATGGTTTGATTAAGTTTCGAGCTATATTTCGTGTTATACGAAAAATCTCATATGTAAACCGAGTTGTTCGTCTGCCATATAAAGTAATAAGACTTAAGTAATAAATGTTAAGCTCTTATAATACATTATAAATCTTTAAATTGCTGCTAGACATATTAAATAGCATCACGATTTGTAGTCTATTTGACTAGCTGGCTTACAGTAAGTAATTTGCTGAACCTTTGCCGAGCCAATAAACCCATTATTTTATACAAAATTGTTTCGCGCGATGTTCAAAGTGCACAGAGCAACTAACATTAACTAACTACGGTTTATTTCTAATCAAAAACAACAACAAATTTGACTTTTAACTTATTTAAAAATGAAAAACAAGTAAAAAATATTTGTTTCTGCATAAGGAATCGATTATGATATCGATTGAAGTAATCGAAGACAGGCCAGCTACAGCGGCATATATTCGAAATAATCGGAAAAATCTAAGTAAATTTTATTAAATATTTGAAATAAATGCGTAATTCATTAAAAATTACTTCTTGCTTGCATGTTGGAACAACCTTTAATAGAAATTGATTTGAATTTGATATGAAATGCGTTGCGTTATGGCAGATTTAAAGGATGCATCATTCTGTTGAGTCTTTACGTAATGTTCAAATTGAGAAGTTCAGAAGCCAGATTAACTGTATGTAATGAAATACTGAATAGTTTTGAACTTATACAATTGGAAATTTGAGTTGATAACGCATTGATGGCCACGTGACATCTTTATTTCAACCGCTAATGACTAAACACTGTGCAAGCGCAAGCCACAAGCAAATTATACATAGATACTCTTTTATTGAATATTGAAGATACACTATACTACAAAATAGATTAAAAAAAAAAATAAAAATTGAGGTTTAATGAGTCAGCAAATTAGAATTCTAAATCTGCACATTGAGTTAATATGTGTTAAAACCACTTTTCGTAGTTTTAACTCATTTTTGAACAGTTCATACATTCCACCGGCATCACATGATCTCACATGATAGACTCCATGTACACCTAATAAGCCATAAAATTTGCAATAAGAAAGATCATGTCTTTGAGGGAATGGCAACGTAGTAAAAATTTAAACCCAAAATTGCGTTTTATTTCGTTTGTCTTCCGCAAAAAAACGTGTCATTCTATAAAATGTTCAAGTTAAAGCCAGATAAAATCAGTTTTATTATATTTAGAAAAAAAAAAAAGAGCTTGTAATTTAGTGTTGATATATGCGCGCGTAAATGGGTTAATAAATCATGCACAACATTTGTATCTGATAATAAGCAATTGTAATGTTAATTTTTTTTTAATGCATACCAAAAACAAGGCATTGACAAATGATTAAACTACAAAATACTTTATACCCTACACTTAGTGGTGTAGTAGGGTTTATTAAGTTGATAGAGTTTAGAGTTTATATTAAGTGAAGTCAGTCTAGCAATGTGAAGTATATAAATGGCATTCAGTTTCAGACAATTCAATTGCGTACAGTTTGAGTAGCACAGTGCACATATTATAGGTTTGAAAAGCGCTAGCAATGCAAACAGTTTGAATAGCGCTAGGGTTTATGTTTATAAATTTAATTTATATTTTAAAATAAATAATTATTGACTCTACAGCATGAATTAATTGTAATAAACGCTAAATGTTAAACACAATAAAGCATACATTTATTTGATTTTGAATGCAATGCGTGAGTACAACGTAAAGTGTGTACAAAAAAAAAATAAAAAAATTAAAACAAAATTGTGCAATTTTAATATGAGATTCGGTATATATATTATTTTATATTATTAGATTCGGTACAGCCTATATTTTATGCCGGCGCACATATACAAGAACAATTTTTCACAAATTCACAGCAAATATATGTAGGTATATGTACATACATAGGTCTAAGTTTAAAGATACTCACAGTAAATTTCGCACATCGCACGGCCGAAACATAAACACCGGAATTAATACAATCGAATTAAACGATACGATGCCATAGTAGATGAAGAATTTAAAATAATATCGAAATATATGATTTGTCTCGTATAAAAACGGCAACATTAGCAGCACAAACAATCCCAACAGTTCAATGTATGAAGCCATCATGAAAAAAGAATTTTTATAGTACGGCTTCAAGAGTAGCCAAGTAGCCAATATTTCTTTCTTTATAGCTACTAACTGGATTTGGCTGCGTCACAGTCCCAGCCACGTCGGCGTCGTCTACGTCTACGTCGTCAGGTGTTTAGTTGTTCTTATTTATACTATTTAGCCGTGTGTAATAGCTCTTTCCGTCCGCATACGTGTTTTATTGCACTAAATTTCCCGGACAATTTTCTCTTAGCTGCTTTTTTGTGTTGTGCCACCACTTTTCACAACGTTTACGTTTCAGTTCAGCGTCGTGCACCGGATACGTCCAAGTTGACACATTCAGACATTGATTGTTTGCTGCAATTATGAGAGGAGAAGGTCGTTAGTCAATGTATTTACTTACATATATGACGGTATATATGTATAGACATGCAATATATATAATCATTAAAAAGATAGATTGTCAAGTACAAGTTCTTGTAAAAGTGTACAATTTTAAGCTATTAAAATGTTGTGTATTATTGAGTAAACACATGCTTTACATTTTGCTTGTCTTTGAAATGTTCTAAAATTCAGAACGTATGTAGGTATAGTATTTTTATGGGTTGGTAGTATGTACTAGTTATCTGTAAAGGAAAAAAATAAATAAATTTTAAGGTTCAAGTTTTCGATGTTCATTTGAATAGACATATATCGATATTATATTTATTGCTAGCTTTTGTCAAAATAAATGTTAGAAATATATGTTTTCTATAGAAAGCCAAACCATCCCCATTTTATGCTAGTATAGAGATAACGATCCGAAAATATGTTCATATATTCTTGATTGAATGCTGAGTCGATATAGCCATGTGCATCCGTCTGTTTCTCTGAGAGTTACTAAGAGAAACTTAACTCACAGAATAAGACACAAAATGTTTGCCATATTCCAATTAAGCGGTTCGATGTCAATCATCTCTAGCTATAGCTCTTACTTTTTTAATTTATCGTAGCTAAGCAGTTTCTAGAAACTCTCTCAGCGTTTTAACCGGTATATATCGACATCGATATTATGGCGATATTGATAAAAGTATCAAAATATTTTATAGATATGTTATCGACATCTCTATTAGCCACTTCCGCCCCAAGTGTTTAGCTTTTTGTGCTTCCGTCCGCCATTTTTATTTTCATACTTTTCATCAGTAAAATTTTTGTTATTAATTTCCTACCTGTTTGTTTTGCATTGCTTAGTACATAGGATTTAGAGCCTTAATATGTTTAAAAATTCGAGCGGCGACCTGTACTGGTACAGCGCCTCTTACAGTTGGTTGCGCCCGACTTTATTTTTTTTACTGAAGGACTTTTTTTTTATAATCGAAGGATATTGGAAATGTTCCTTTAATAAAATCTGATGGAGGACATTTTTCTTTTCTTTTTTTTCAGATTGGTGGAAATTAAAAATCTTCCTTTAATATAATCCGATGAAAATCTTTTTTTTTTTTGAAGATTGATGGAAATTTGATATTTCTTCTCTTTTTTAAGACTAATGGAATATGGAAATCTTCCGTTATTTAAATTTTTTTTGTTTTTTTTTTTACAAGAACACCATATCTATTTATTATCAGACAACTTTGAGGAAATAATATTTTAATAAAAATCTGGTTTAAAGCAAGTTTGACTAAGATTTCGATGCAGTGTACACAAATAAATATGTATAGTCGCGCACCATGACTAAACGTGGGGTGGTATATGTAACTTATATATGTACAACTATACTATGTAGTATTTCGTTTCTACTTTTTATTAATTAGCTAAAACAAAAAGGAAAAAATTATATATAATACCGAATAATAATTCTTTTTTTTTTATATTATACATATTTATCGTATCATATTTCAAAGCCATAATTGCACCACCCACTTTTAGGCGCAATACTATACAAGGTAACCGAATAAAAAAGGTAAAAAAAATACAACAAAAAATTTAGAAGGCTAATAAAAAACGCTGCAATCAATTGTGTTCGACTTTAAGTTACTCTGTAGTTTATAGATTTATTTAATCTATCCATACGAACTGAATTTTGGCGCATTTTAATATTTTTTTTTTCAACAAAAAAAAAAAGCCAAATAAAAGCTTTATTGTTTTTATTAAAGTCGACGTGACTCGACTAAATAATAAACAATACTTCTTTTGGCTTTTACATACATTGGCACATATTAAATATACCCCATTACATTATAGGTGCAGTGTATAAACAAAAAAATTTCATTGATGCGATATAACAAAGCAGCAGCAGCAGCAAGCAGCAGTGCAGCAAGAAACATTGCAAGTATCAACAAAAAGATATATGTACGTATTTTAAAGGGTCTTTCAATAGTCACGTGCTGAAATTTATGTGAGATATGTATACATACATAAGTAAATATGTTTTCGAAGTGTAAGCAAAGTGAAAGGACACGCGTTGAAGTATAATTTTTTTGAAGCGGATATCCATAAGAAGTCAACATAACAAATTTAAAGCTGATAATTATTTAAATAAAGAAGTTTTCCATATAAAAACATATAAGTGAGCGCTAGGTTTGTATGGAGGCGTCCCCAAAAAGTGGGAAGACATGCACTTTAGCATATGTATGTGAAGCGGATATCCTTAAAGCTGTTAAAAATTTTTTTTTTTATAAATTCTCTCATTAATACAATTGCCTCATAAAAGGATATGCTAAGAGAAGAGGACTTTCTACGTTGCCAATTCGGTCAGAGCTTGAGGCACGCTTTTATTTGCTTAAATCAAAAAGTCATAATTTGTTGAAAAACTTATACATAAATAGCCACTGAAACGACTCGACGTTCTCACTGTCTGCAAACAGCTGTTTTCTCGAAGATTAGTTCACATATATTCTTGATTGAATGCTGCGTCGATATCTGAAAATTACTAAGAGAAACTAAACTCACAGAATAAGCCACAGAATCTTTGCCATATTCTCATTAAGCAGTTCGATGTCGATCATCTCGAGCTATAGCACTTACTTTTTTAATTTATCGTAGTTAAGCAGTTTCTAGAAACTCTCTTTTAGCTTCTTAACCGGTAGCGTTATCGACATCGATATTATGGCGATATTGATAATAGTATCAAAATATCTTATACATATGTTATCGACATCTCTATTAGCCAAGATTCGATTTATTTTAGTGACCCTTTACTTTATCGGACAATGCTATTTCTATGGTTGTTGTTATTGTTGTTGCCGCTTCTACACGTGCTGCTATTTTTTTTTTCGTATTTTTCTTCTTTTTTTTTTATTGTTGCGGTTATTAAATTATAACTATGTATCTCTTTTTACATAGTCTCATATATATCAACGAGAGCAAAAAACTTGCGCGCGCGTGTAATCATCAAAGTTGCATTACACACAAACGCATAATAGAAATGTTATACCCTATATTCGAATATATTCACATATGCATACATACATATGCATGCCACTATACACGATGAAAGGGTATTGTATTAACTTAATGAATCGTCGACCACAGACTGACCACAGGGAATACTTACACATGTGTGTGTGTGTGTGCATTTAATATTCTTTATTAACTCGCAAATTAATCTAACCACATTCGTCCTTCCGAACAACTGTTTCTATGGAAATTTTTTATGGAAATCTTTTCTAATTTTGTTGCATTTTTAATAGCAGCCAATAAACAAAGTGCCGAATGGAAGCCGCCCGGTGAAAAAGCCAAAAGTTGATTTGTTTCTACAATTCAAATGGCATTATACACCAAGAGTTCGTTTTTCGAATTATTTTGGTGTTATAAGTCGTTTGCTTCGTCGTATTCGGCCAGAATATCGTGAAGCAGGAAGTTGGCGTTTGTTGCACAATATCGATCGACACCTGTGACCGATTTTTTTTAACAAAAATCGCATTTTGACCATCAACAACTCGCCGTATTCGCCTGATTTGGCAACATGTGACTTTTTCTGTTCGGCAAGCTGAATTTATTCATGAAAAGACTGCGCTATGCTGATATGGAGGCCATCCAATAGGCCTGCACCGATGTCGTAAAAGTCATTCCGGCCAAAGAGCTAAAACACTCTTTTGAAATGTTATTGGTTTGAGCTATTCAGTCGGAGAGAGATTACTTTGAATAATAAATAAAAGAAAAAGGTGCAAGAAAGACGGAAGTTTGAAGATTTACAAAGATTATGTGACAAAAATTGAAACTTTGAAATCATTTAAGCACGGAGTAACTTTCTCTAAAGACGAAAAGTTCTAACCATGATATCAAAAGTTCAAGATATACATATTTGTGACTGCTAAACTGAAAGAACATATCTGTTAAATGAACTAGTGCAGTTGTTGTTGTTGTTGTAGTACAACACTTTCAAGAGTATCAACAACAACAATGAGTTCATTGTATTCTTCATCATATTTGCTTTTTCTTATATATATATATATGTATATATAAACATTAAAAAAGATACATATGTACATATCTACATCCCCCATATAAATTCTTCAGTAAGCTGGAGCTTATGATTCTTTTCTTTTAAATACCCTGCACACAAAGCACAAAGGAGTATATACAGTTTGTGTAAATCTATGCAACAATCCAAAGGACTGTAAGAGCAAAGAGTTCTTGAAAATTTTAATAGATATTGCCTTGAAAATTATTTATTGAAATGCTTTTATTTTTGCTGCAGTTAAAGTCTATCAATTGGACGTGCCATCACCAACGTCATCTTGACTATAAAATGTAGCCCGCATATCACTCGCTTTATTGTTAATTAAACCACAAAACGCCAAAGAAATATTTCTAGCTCGGTATAAGACCTTCAAAGAAATTGACAGACAGTTCTATGCTCTATAACAGTAACAAATTTTTAATATATCTGCTGGAATGCTTTTATTTTGTATGAATTTCTACAATTCAAAACTTAATACAATTCGCAACTAGTTTTTGTTTTTAGTTAACATTTCTATATTATTTATTATAGCTTAAATTTAGTAGTGTAAGGTATTAGAGCTGCGGTGCAACCGAAGTTAACATTTTTTTGCTGTGTTCTTTCTTTTTTTTTTAGATTTGTTAAAGTAGTACAATCTAAAGCAGCAGGAAAATCAATTTAATGTGAACAATATTTGCTTCAATAAATACAAAATAAAAATATAGAAACAAAATAAAAACAGCGAGGACAACAAAAATCAATTAAAGACAAAACAAACTGCAAATAAAGGTTAATACGAATAGAATAATACACTAAGAGCATTTATAAAGCGTATGAATACATTCATTTCAGTTGTTTTATGAATATGCATTCATTCGCACTCAATTCATTAAATTCAGTTCATTCAAACTTTGAGTGAATAAATACAATTTTAATTCAACTGAAACATTCATTCATTCATTTAAATATTTGAATGTATTCAATTGTCGGTCGATAAATTTTGACATGCAGGTTGGGACACAGCTATAAGATGTACATATAAACACATGGAATTGGCTTGATCAACTTGTATTAATTGCTTCAATAATAAAATAGTGGTAAAAATTTTTACAAGACGTTTTGACATGCAGGTTGGGACATACATACATAGCAAATGTACATGGCTTGCTCGACTCAAAGTAATTGCTTCAATAATAAAATAATGTTGAACATTGTCCATAAATGTTGCTTCTAAGCAAATAAAATATTGACATGCAGGTTGGGACACTGTTTTAAAGCGTATCGAATTGTAGCATTAGGTTTAAAAATAAAATAATGTTCAACTTCTTTTTTAGTTGTTAATTTTAAGCCAATAAATTTTTTACATGCAGGTTGGGACACTGCTTTTAGACGGCTAAACAAATGCATATAGCTTCATCGACTTATAGTAATTGCATAACAGTAATTTTTTAACAATAATTGCTTGATACTTTACAAATATATTGTTTTTAATTCAATAAAATGCTGACATGCAGGTTGGGGCACAGCTAAAAGACGTATAAACAATTAGACATGGCTAAATCGAGTTGTAGTAATTTTCAGACATTTTCCGATTATTGTTTTTAACTCAATAAAATGCTGATATGCAGGTTGGGACACAGCTATAAGACGTATAAACAATTAGACTTGACTAAATCGAGTTGTAGTAATTTCCAGACATTTTCCGCTTATTGTTTCTAACTCAATAAAATGCTGACATGCAGGTTGGGCACAGCTAAAAGACGTATAAACAATTAGACATGGCTAAATCGAGTTGTATTAATTTCCAGACATTTTCCGCTTATTGTTTCTAACTCAATAAAATGCTGACATGCAGGTTGGGGCACAGCTAAAAGACGTATAAACAATTAGACATGACTAAATCGAGTTGTAGTAATTTCCAGACATTTTCCGCTTATTTTTTCTAACTCAATAAAATGCTGACATGCAGGTTGGGACACAGCTAAAAGACGTATAAACAATTAGACATGACTAAATCGAGTTGTATTAATTTCCAGACATTTTCCTATTATTGTTTCTAACTCAATAAAATGCTGATATGCAGGTTGGGACACAGCTATAAGACGTATAAACAACTAGACATGGCTAAATCGAGTTTTAGTAACAGACATTTTTCGAATATTATTGTTTTTAACTTAATAAAAGGCTAACATGCAGGTTGGGACACAACTATAAGACGTCAAAAATAATTGGACCTAGCTTAAGCGACTTATTGTTACTGCTTTAAACATAAAAAAATGCTGAACGTTTTCTTAATATGTTGCTTTTAAGCTAATAAAATTTTGCCATGCAGGTTGGGACACTGCTTAAAGGCATATAAACAGACGAACAGACATGGTTTCAACGATTTCAATATTCATGTTTATAATAACTGTAACGAAAAAGTATCTCATCCAAAAGTTGGTGATGGGTTTATATGGATAGTACATATCCCTAAAAGTATGTGGGGGAGTTTAGAAATTCCATTACAGGCATTGTTTGAATATAAAAACCCAGAAAGGTGGTACAGATTTAGTGCTCCGATCTTGATCCAAATGCTATTCATAAGGATTAACCAAATAAGAAGTTTCTAGCAAATTTTTTTAAATTATTAAAAATTTTTAATATAAAAAAATCAAATGTTTAACGTTAGGGTTCGCGCCTACAAAATTTTAAAATAAACTCGTAAAATTCCGGAAGAGTTCTAGTCGAATGCAAAAAAAACGAAGTCTTTAGCTATTAGCGTTTCCGAGATCCTTTCGTTCATACGGACGGACATCCTCTATCACTTCGGAACAATATTTCTACCTGTTACATACATTTGCACAAAACCAAAAGGCTCTTCGCTTCTAGGAAGTTTACTCTGATATCAAGGAAAAGCATTAAAATTGCAAATGAAATTTTTTAAAATGTTCCATTTCCTATTTCGTTTCGTAGCTACAAACAATGTCAACATTTGCTAATACCACAATACAAAATGTACGGAAAGGGTATAGAAAGACGCGCATGAATTGTAGTTAACTTAAAAGGATATACCGCATACATATATATATATATATATATACATATATGCGGAACTCAGTATAAACATAAATAAGCCTTGAAAAGTTGTACAAGAAAATAAATATTTAATATTCAGGGTCTTTTGGGCGTTAATAGATTCATTATAACAACAAAACACAAAACTGCAATGCGATATGATGCTACCTCATTCACTCTTTCTCCTACACACACATACACACACACACACACACACAGAATTTTAGGCAGCGCAAAGGACAAAAAACAAAGCAAGAACACAACAATAACAAACACAATGTAAACATGTGCGTTTTATATACGTTTGTGTATGTGTGTGCGTGTGTGTGTGAATAAAAGAATTAAACAGCAAAAAAAAAGGACACTATTATTATAGGTTAAATACATATATACAAGCGACTGAATTTTGTGCATTTAATTTGCAGCAAAGCGGCGTAATTAAATGCTATAGAACACAATTAAACAATAATAATAAAAGTTAATAACAAAATAAAATTCAAACAGATGTACGCGCCACCATTTCAACCCTCCACTACACACTTTATAATTATTAAAGATGAAAGAAATATTTTCTATTTTTGGTTTACATTTTTTGTTGGTACATTGCTTCGATTATTGTTGTTGTTGTTGTAGCTTTTCTGCAATTGAGTATTTTGTTGTGGTTTGTATATTTTCATGCCCTCTTCTCATCCTTGCAGCGTACCATCTTTTATTAGTGTTTGTGCGTATGTATGTTGCGTTAATTTGGATTATTCTTGTTGGTTAATTAATCTCTTTTACAGGCATATATGTATATATACATATATATATGTGTATGTATCTTATTTATTGCACTGCACTCTCTTAATGTTGACATTTAAAAGCACATATTTCTTTATTATTTTATAAGATTAAAGACTAGTTGTTGAAATACATATAAATAAATTAATATTTCCACCACCAAATAACAACACACACCAAAAAAAAAACGAACAACAACAAATATTTGTCCGTTACCGGTCGAGCTCAAATATGCGACTGTCTATGCGTTTTGTTGTTGTGTTTGCTTAAAAACATATTCCACCCGCCCCACAAACAATTGCTAGAACAAGAAAAGACAAGACGACCGATTGAATTTGTTAAGCGATGATATGATGTCAATAACGTAACAATCGAAATCGAAAATGGTTTTCGATTTTTTTAAACGTTCCGTTGGTACACAGAATTTTAAACATTTAATGTGACGGTATAACCGAAGTTTAACAGTTGATATGACTGATTAGACAATTGCGCTTAGATTAACACACTAACTACGCCTATGATGAGACCTACACCATACTTATAATTTGAAAGGAGAATTAAAGAGTCATGTTATATTCTTCTAGTTCTCGAAAGACAGACGGACGGACATGTATATATAGACTCAATAAAGATTATACTTTATACACTGTCTGCTATATTGTAAATAAAAAATATTATATACTGTTCAAGGTGTTCATAAATAAAATGTACTTATATACTTTATGAAGCCTACAATATGATGATTTGTAATTGTAATGCCAATGTATTTATTATATATATATGATCCGATATATCTAAGCTCTAAGCACATACGTTTGCTGATGCAAATTGGTATAATTACCAAACGCTAATATTTTATAAATTGTTCATTTAGTTAACTATTGCTACTCCGTCAATACATAGTCCTTCCGATGCAGTAAAGCTTGAAACATAAAAAATGATATGAAGCGGACTATTACAATTAATTGGTAGCAATATTCCTGTCTGACATTAGATTATCGGCATTGTTAGAATTATTTTGAGTCATCTCCTGAGCTTCTCCCATATTGTTGTCTAAACCAATTTCCGGTACCGGTTTCTGCAACTTGCTGATATAGCTATTTGATTCGATTTGGTTTGTCAACTGAACATCTTCCATATTGTTGTCTGACATAACACCTTCGCCGGAATCAATTGCCGGTTCCGGCTTCTGCAACTTGCCGATATAGCCATTTGATTTCTTTTGGTTTGCCATCTGAACATCTTCCATATTGTTGTCTGACAATAAATTTTCGACGGAATCAATTGCCGGTTCCGGCTTCTGCAACTTGCCGATATGACTAATTGATTCAATTTGAGCAGGATAACGCTAAAACAAACAATTACAAGAAAAAACATTATTTTTGTACGTTCAACGCTTAATTTTTTAAACGCGATTTTGAATTACGTGGCAAGCTGAGCAAATAAAAAAGATTTACTTCATCGGCAGCGAAAAGGTAGATAACCTTCTTCTTTGGAAATATTTGCGAAATACTACAATATTTACCTCTTTTAGCACATCAACATTTGCTGCCTTCAGCGAAACTGCTGCCTTTTCTAATGGTTGCCCTCCTTTGGCAACATAATCGTCTTTAGTTATTAGACATGCAGCACCATTTTCGTCAAACCCGAGCAAATACACATTTTCGTCATCAGAGTCCATGTTTGCAAACAAAGCTCGTTCACCTGGAAAAGCAAACAAGTTGTTCGTATAAAATATAAAGATTATTAGTATTAAAATTTTGCAATTTGTTTTAAGAAAGGAGACCCCGCTGTTTGCGCCAACTACCGTGTAATAAGCCTCCTTTCCATCGAATATAAGATTATATCACGCGTAATATGTAATAGGCTGAAGCCATGTACGGATTTACTGATCGGAGCATATCAGTGTGGCTTCAGATCAAAAAGGTCGATCTGTGACAATCACATTGCACCACCTATCCACCACCGAACGAAGCTTTTCGACGCCCTGTCTGCACTAGGTATGCCGGCAAAGCGATGTCAGGGTGCGGGCAGGGTAATGCTCCATCGTGCGATTTTTTCAATCTGCTAATGGAATACATCCTACGCCAGTGCCCGTACATACAGAATATGTCGGGCTCGATCTACCAAAAGGAAGTGATGCTGCTCGCGTAGGCCGATGATATTGATGTCATCGGTACGCAGGAACAACGAGTCAGCAAGGTGTTTTCAGAGATTGAAAAACAGACAGATGAAACAGCGTTGAAAGTCTTTTGAGGTCTTTTAGGTCTCCTATGAACCGCGAGCTATACGAGCTATTCGACGAGATTGACATAGTCCAGCTGGGATGCTCACCTCATTCCAATGGATGAAAGAGCTCCAGCAAACATGCTTTACATGGGGGGCCCAAACCTGATTGGTGGACGATGAAATAGAGGTCGACCGGACACGCGTTGGAATGACCAAATATGGAGAGATATCTCCATACTTGGCATTCAAAACAACAAGACGGTTGAAGGTCATTTAAGTAATTCGTTTTGCAAGTTTTTTAAAAAACTAGAAAATTTTCTTACCTTTTTTATTGTTTTTGCGTTCTTGCGAAAGTTGAGAGACGTTTGTAGCTGTGACTTGGTTGTGTTTGTTTGTGTTAAAAGAATAAATGTCAAATATAAGTGACATAAAACGCTTTGGTAAATCCTGAGCAATTGAATCAATTGCAAAGTCATACTTGGCGCAATTTTTAAAAATATATTTCCTCTTCATTTTCTGTTTGTTCTCTAAACTGCATTTAAATTGAAAAACAAAAAAGGACAGTGCTGCTTGACATGTTTGTCTGCCTGAATATGTTTGTTTGTATATTGGAACTAGTTCCTAGTTTGCACAAATGGGCATAAAAACTCTCTCGAGCCATCATTCGTGCAGGAGTATATTCCTCTTTCCACTTCTCAGATTAAAGCAAAACCAATCCTCTGTAAAATGTTTTAATAATTCTTTGTATTCTAAATGTAAACTTATAAATACAAAACCATATTTCCGTATATAATACAAACAGTTGTATTTTCATTTCGAATTCTATTAAAAGCAGATTGCAAGTCTTATAAACAATTATTTTATATGTTTTTTCTTTATAGAATTACTTATTACAAAGCAAATGTTTTTATTTCGAATTTTAATAACGAAATTAACAAGTGTTTGGAACACATTTCAGCATTTTTTTTTTGTATTCTTTAAAGAACTATTAATAACAATACAGGTAGGTATGTTCGTTGTTCAACTAGTGCTCCCTTTGGACAGCTCGCGCACTTTCAGATGCTCCCTGTCGTCCTCTGCATGCCGGTTAATAAAATGCAGCACTTCAAATGCCACCTCGACCATAATCAAAATGATAATCATCCATTCGAGGCGTATATGATGTGCATCGTTTAGATTATGCGAAACTAGCTCGGCCAGTTCAACACAATGATTGATTTTCTCGTTCATAACCTTAGTGCGTCGACTGATGCTAAAGTATGAGCATACCTGCAAATAGAGCTGTTCCAACTCTTCGCGATCCCAATAAAAATCGGGTGCATCAAGCAAATCCGATGACAGATTTATGACATGTCGCAATGCAAATAGTTCACCGGTTTTACGTAGCACATCAGCACGTGAAATACGCAGACGACGGCCACGTTTTAAGTCTTCCGTCAGATATTCCATGGAATCGATATAACGATCTAGCGTTGCCTCCCAAATGCCCAGTTTGATGGATTGTGCAATTGCATTGGAGAATGTGTACTTGTACAGAAAGTTATTATCGTCATTGGTGACAAAGAATTTACCATTTTGGAAAAATGCGCGCGTCGCCGACAGACTACTGTCAGCGATAAGATCGCCCTCGACGTCCACAGCCGACGTTGAGATGTATGTGTACGGCATTACTTCGCTTTCGCCCTGTACCAGTGCACCACGAAATGATTCACGTTCGTATTTATGCAAAAAGGCGAGCATGTTGTTCGTCTCGGTCTGATTGCAATTCCAAAAGACCACTGAACCCTCACGGAAGAAGAATATCTCGCGTGGCTCTTCACCCACTAGATACTTGGCCGTGACATACAGTACATTCTGTTCAACGCCTAGATTGTCAGTTGAGAAAAATCGTTTGGTTTCGTAAAGATTTTGCACTTTCAATGCGTTACACAACTCTTCCAGATTATACTCCTCGGCGGTGCTGAAGCCGTTAACATTGAGAAAACCCAATGCAGATAGTTCATCAATGGCAAGCCGCTTTTTACGTGTTGCGCGTATGCGATGTGTTTGTGCATCAATTGGTACTTCTAACGCGGGCAGGGGCATTGCTTTAGTGCTGCCAGCAGCTGCAGTTTGTGTACCGGTAGTCTCATCTCCCGGTAGTTGCTTTATCGATGTGCCAGCATCTCCATTTGTTGTAGTTTTTGTACTTAGTAGACGTTGCAGTTGTAGTTGTTGTAGGCTTCCGCTTTTCAGTAGACCGGCGCTGTAGGAACGTTTCATCATAGGCTGTTGCAACAATAAACGCGCTGTTGTCATCATCCATCTTTGTTGTGGACGTTGCAGACATTTTACGAAACGCGTTGCATCGTACATTAAGATGCGTGTGAAATTCATTTTATTATTTTTACTTTTAAATGCGGCTGGTCTTTTGATAAATACTTTCAAATTAACATAGTTTTCAGCAGGCGTTATATATGCGCAAGTCTGTGAACCAAATGCCGGTAATTTAATAGACGGAAGCACAAGTTCGTGTACTTTGTTAGAATGCTTTGAGCGGCGACAGTGTAATGTAAGACGGGCAAAATAAAAATGCAAGTGAGCGCGCTGTCTGTCTTTAAATTTATTTGTTAAAGACTTTTTTCTACTTTTTATTTTCTTTTTTCTTTTTCAACTACTGACCCAATCAGCTGTGTTAATGTTTATGTTTACCAGCACTATCAGCCTGTATACAGTGTTAACAGTGTTGCAACTAGCAGTAGCGACTATCAGTTACGGGAAGCTGATTTGATTTATTTTTTAATGTATTGATATGCGCTTTACAGATTTCCTCTTCGTATATTAAAGAAAAAATATTTTTAAAAAGCCGAGAGAAATCATTAACTTTGGCTTTAATACTTTGTACACAAGGCTCGTAAAGAAAATGAAAAAGTTGTCGCCTTCTCCGCGCAGTTTTCCAATTGCGCCTTTTAATTTACATGTTGATAGGTTTGCAGCATTTGAGTTCGTTTTTGGGCAGAAGATATGACATACATTTTTTGATGAAAATTTTAATATTTCGTCCAATCATGTCTGGAACCGGATTAGTTTTATGCTGCAAAGCAAATACATATGGATTATACAAATTAATATGTTTCAAAGCCATTTTCTCTGATGAGAGCCAGTTTTGCACATTCGGAATAAAACGAGAGACAGTGTGACACAGCAGTGTCCGGACCACAATTCTATATAGCATTTGTGGGACTTACTCGAAAGCAGGATTCGGCAACAGATCATTGTTTACCAAATCATTTTTTTAACCGATAATAGAAAGAAACTTGGAGACTTCATATTAAGACGTCTTATAGAGAGTCTGCTAGAACATCCTCTAGAATTTGCTGCCTAAAAAGCCTATACGCAAACTTTTGCAATATATTTTTTTCGCATGATTTAGTAAAAAAAAACCTAATGTGAAACGCCGATGGCGTATTGACTGAGCTGCCAGAGCTTGATGTCGTTCGTTCCACTCCAGAGGAAATGCAACGAAAGCTAGACGTCGGCAAGCTGCAATCAGAACAGACCGCCGCAGCCTTCTCAAACACACTCTCCCGACTGCTCCGGGAAACCTCTCCGTCTTCTCGAGATATATGTGAGCAGTGGAAACATATCAACCGCTCCATGGATAGGGCTGCCAAGGATGTCATTGGTTGTACAAAACCTGTGCAGAATTCTTGGTACGACCAGGAGTGTAGCAATGCTACTGCAGAGAAGAACGCTTCCTATCAGCGAACTCTGCAGTCGGGAGCAACGCGAGCTATTAGAGAGCGATGTCCAGAGAACAGAGAGTGGAGGAACGCCTTTTCAGACGCAAGAAAAAGGAGCAAGAAAGGCGGGAGTTTGAAGATGTTGAGATTTTACGTGACAGAAATGAAGCTCGAAAATTCTATCAAAAGGTCAAGCGTCTGACTGAAGGTTTTGAGCCCGGAGTAACTTTCTGTAAGGATGACGACGGAAATCTGATAACGGATGAACAGCAATCACTGAGATTATGGAGAAGTCATTTCTCCAACCTAATCGGAGGCGATGAAGCGCACATTTCCGCCGATAGAGAAATGACACCAGAACCACCAGTTAATGATGGCACTATTGTAGAGCCACCGGACTATAACGAGGTCGATTCAGTTATTAAAAAACTGAAAAATAACAAAGTGACAGGATCTGATGGGCTGCCAGCTGAGTTATTTAAGACCGGCGGTGAAAAGTTGGTTAGGAGCATGCACCAACTTTTATGCAAGATATGGTCCGATGAACGCATATCCAATGACTGGAATCTCAGTGTTCTCTGTCCTTTGTTTAAGAAAGGAGACCCCTCTGTTTGCGACAACTACCGCGGAATAAGTCTCCTTTCCATTGGATTCTTTCGAGCGTATTGTGTAATAGGCTGAAGCCATATACCGATTCACTGATAGGACGATATCAGTGTGGCTTCAGACCGAAAAGGCCGACCAGTGACCAAATATTCACATTAAGCCAAATCTTGGAAAAGACCCGTGAGTTCAACAAAGACACTCATCACCTATTTGTCGATTATAAAGCCGCTTTCGACACGCCGATACCATCTTTTTTTTTCGACGTCTGCACTAGGTATTCTGGCAAAGATTGTCCGTCTTTGCATGGCGACGCTATCTAACACACAAAGCGTGGTGGAAAAACATCTCCGACCCCTTTGATACCAAGAGAGGTTTCAGGCACCTTCCTAGACGCGGCCATGACCGGTAGACGGCCATATAAGTAAGTAAGTAATAAGTTAATTAAACAAATTTTGCTTATAATTTATATATATTTGTTGTATATATATACATATATACATATATTTTTTTGAAAGTTTATTAGGTAAATATATACTTTTACATATGTATCTACTACAATCTTTTTTGTCACAAATTGTGTTTTTTTTTTGCATGTAGGTATGTATGTATATATTTTTTTGTAAAGTTGTATAAGATGCTAGATTTCGCTTCACCGTTTTAGAATATATACAATAGTTTAAGAACTTTCTTATACGCTTATTACCTAAAATTCTTTTAGTAGCTAATAACAAAAACCAAAATGGAAACCAAAGAGATAAACCCAAGTCGTAGATACATTTCTTCTTTTTTTTGTCATTCCTTCGATTTCTTAGTCAATGATTTTAATACACTCTACTATTGTATCAGTGCTTCAACCATTTCGTATGCTACTTAATTTTTTATTTTGTTTTTTCCGAGCATACGATATCAGGTCCGCCGTAGTTATCCCTGAGTATGTAAGTATTATCAATAAATCTGAGAAATTATAACGCGAAATTGATTCGTGTTATATATGTGGTATGTAACAATAAATTTCCAAGTTATGTATAATAACTGCAATATGTATATAAATAATTTAGCTTGTATATGTTTTGAAAATATGTAATCAAATATTTTTCTTTCATTTTTTCGTTTCTTTTTTTTTAATTTTTGTAGGCGGGTTCGATTCGAATTTCCACAAATGGAAATATGTTAATATGCGCAGACATATGTTTAATTAATAATAAAAAAAAAGGCATAAAAAAAAACTAAATAATAAGTAAACAAATGCAATGAATTTAATATATATTTATAATCTATGATAAAAGCGCATAGATTAGCAATCACAAAATTAATTCGTTACAACTGTTTTTTGTTTTTCTTTACTTAAAGTTCAATTAAGCTTTTAGTTTATAATAAAGCCATAAAAATAATAAAAAAAAAAAAAAATGCTTAAAAATTATAACCAAAAAATATATATATATATTTTTCAAATTTATACCATTTATGAATATAAATTAAATAAAAATTATTCATGTAAATTCTCAACTAATGGAGGACGCTAATGTTTGTTTCGTTTTATTTGTTTGTATGTAGTTGTATATTGTGTTTATGTAATTCATTCTATTCTATGTATATACATATAAGTCACACTAGGATTACGCAAATGTATACATCATCATTATATAATATAATAAATATTTAAACATTATTGTTTCGTCATATATAAATCTATATACATATATATGTATTTTGTATATAAATTTAAAAAAAAAAAAAAATTTGGCTAAATTTGGAGCAGTGACTCGTCGGGTAGGAAGGAATACGTATGATTTACCAACTGACAAACTAAATATTTAATTCTAAACGTCGTCAGCTAATATTGTCTTTTCTTTCTTTTTCAATTAGCTTCATATTTCTTTTTTTTTTTATAATTACATATTTCTTGTTGCTACTTTTTCACTTTAACAGTGTACATCCATATAAATTGCACTAACTAAAAAATAATAAACTCGTATATATTTGTAAGTATATGTCTGTACGTATGTATGTAAAAATAATAATAAAACTAAATTCCCCGTATTCGCGTAAGGCCTTTAGCTACTACTATTGTTTGTTACATATTGACTATTGACTGTGCTATCACTCGGATATAGATTAACCAAAATCGCATAGTAATGACAAGCAGCCGCCAGCACTACGAACAAATGCCATATGGCATGTGCCATTGGTATAAGGCCGTCTGACTTGAAGAACGCAATGCCGAGTATATAGAATGCACCGCCAAGCTTAAGCTCAAACATGCCGGGAAAATCATGACCCGTTAGTAGCATGACAAGCGCCGGTCCAAGACCCATGACAATGTAGAAGAATGTCTCGAGGCATTTGAAACGTTCGTGATAGATCTGTAAATAGATTTAAAAAGGAAAATAATTATAAATAGGAAAATATATTAATTTTAGTATATATTTAAGTTTTTTAACGCGCATAAAATTTAAAAAATAAGTACAAAATGCAAAATCAATTACAAAATAAATAAGTTTCAAATTGAAGAAATAAGAGCGACCATACAGAAAGCTGCTGATCATGACGGAAGATGTAACGGAATACTGCGGTCATCTTTAACGCTATATTAAGAATTCAGCACTTTGCCTCACAGTGGAAGTTCGAGTACCGGCAGATCGTCGCCTGATGGCACTTCCGAACTGCTTCACCGCATACTCAATCACAGATACAGATCTTTTAAGGTCAAACAATAGTACAAAAGCATATTTATTCGACCGATGCTTGCCCGGCTCCGTACTTATTAATGCTGCATACTTTCTTAGAGGGACGCTGTCTGGTATATGAATCATTCAACTAGTCTTAGCTCTTTATTCCAACTTTTCAGCGAACTTTTTTGTTCCAGATGCAGAGCTCATAGGCATAGCGTCATCATCATATGCTGACGATGTTACCATATTACTCAAGTTGGGAATACAAGGCAGCAGACTTTCTTAAGCATATCTGCATATCATTTAAGTATGAGCGAAAACCGTCAATCAAGGCTCAACAATAGGCTCAGCGTAGTTCACGCTTTTCAGACGCAAGAAAAAGGAGCAAGAAAGGCGGGAATTTAAGGATGTTGAGAGCTTATTTGACAGAAATGAAGCTCGAAAATTTGATCAAAGGAACAAGCGTCTGACCGAAGGTTTTAAGCCCGGAGTAACTTTCTGTAAGGATGGCACTATTGTAGAGCCAACGGACTATAACGAAGTCGATTCGGGCTGGAAAATAACAAAGCAACAGGCTCTGATGGACTGCCAGCAGAGTTATTCAAGACCGGCGGCGAAAAGTTGGTTAGGAGTATGCACAAACTTTTATGCAAGTTATGGTCCGATGAACGCATACCCAATGACTGGATTTTTAGTATTCTCTGTTCTAAACTTGGAAAAGACCGGTGAGTTTAACACAAACACACACCACCTATCTGTCTATTATAAAGCAACTTTCGATACGCCGATACGATCGAAGTTTGCTCTAGGTATCCATGCAAAGATCTTTCGTCTTTGCACGACGACGCTATCTCACACACAAAGCGTTTTCAGGGAATACATCCAACACCAACAGAATATATCGGGCTTGATCTATGAAAAGGAAGTACATAGCGAGTCAGCAAGGCGTTCTCAGAAACTGAAAAACAGTTTATGAATCACGCTTGCAAATTGACGCTACTTTGGGCTGAGCAAACACATTATATGTTAAGCCCATTCCCAGAAGACGAAAGATCTATAAAAAACGGACACTCCCGGTCCTACTATATGGCGCAGAGGCATGTCCGTGATTAAGTCAAACTTAAGAGAAAGATTCACTGCAGGATTTTCGTGATTCATGGCAAAATTCGTAGGCCATTACTAGACAGAAAAGTTTGATTCTTGCACCAGCATAGAGTTAAGGATCTTTAGGAGTTCTGCGTATAAAAACTGGTTGAGATTAGTATGTTCGCAACTGCACCATACATAAAGATCACAATTTGGCTAGCGTCGAGCAGCAAAATTTCCAACTTCTGCAGCAGATACCATGACCAACTGCTGGACTACAGAAATCCCCAATTGCAACTACAAACATATAGAAATATGTATTATTGAATATTATTATAATGAAAAGTTAGCGAGATCGTGGTAAAAAACATTCTAGAAGCCTAGGACGGAAATCAATACAGCTACAGAAGTTTGGACCGTATTTAGAAAAGTTGATATTCGTCTGGAATTATCATAATGCATTTATTTTTTATCACCGTAAATGATTGCATCTTCGCAGTTTTCTTCGTCAAAAAAATAATTCTTTTAAATTTCATTTTAAGAATTAATTTTTTGCAACTTTTTACTAACTTATTTATGCTTACCTGCTGATAGGTTATACCAATTGCTGCCATTATCCAGATAATCCATTCCAAGCAGATTAAAACAGTTGAGTGATTTGGATTCTGTAGCTGTAGCCAGGGAAAATATGAGCCCGCAATGAACACATAAATCATAGCACGATCGCAACGATGCAGTATGTTTTTGAGACCACTAAACGAATGCCAGTTGATAATTGGCCAACATGGTTCGTGCATTGTTCGTGAAGCCAATGGCCTATAATAAATTAAAATAAAACTATTTTAGTAAATAATACTTTTTATTTATTAAATAAATATTATGATTAAAAAAAAAATTCAAAATTCGCCTCTCATTCTTCAAAAATCTAAATAATAGCGATGAACAGAGATGCTGTAAAAATCCTTTTAAAAGAACTTAGACTGTTAAATATCTGGGAGTAACTCTAGAATATTAGTGTTTAATGTATGAAAACGGAGAAGAAAAATGCTTTCAGAAGATTAGTATTTAATTACCTATAGCGAGGAATGTTTTTTTTACAACCCACAAGAGAGAACACTGCATTGGAGTGTTCACGAATTCAAGAACAGAATACCCATCCACTGAATCTAAAATTTGTGCGGGAGATATTTGCCTAATTGGTTCCATGTGTGAAGAATTGATAATAGAATAATCATAATTTGTCATTTCAAGCTTCTAGGGCACAGATTCGTATAGGGCAGGAGAGGCCAAGTGGTCCCATTCCGGATAATCGAGGTCCTACTGTAAACGAAAATTAGAAATCAGACCCTAGACCACTAAATCTATATACGTATATATAAAAAAAAAAGCCAAAAAAATGACAGTTGGGCATAACCGACTTAAGTGGCCCGTACCAGTTCAGGTCGCCAAACAAACACATTAATGTTTCCCGAGCTTATGACCACTTCCTACTGCACGAATAATTGCCTTATAAAACATGTATGAAAAGAAAAGGGGGGTCGTTAAAATTCAATTACTTATAAAATCGTCATTTATTATCCGATTTTGATGAACTTTTTGGATTTTGGCTTAGAGGGACGTTATCTCTTTACTGGTATACTCAATTTTTCGAATGCAAAAAATACGAAGTCTCTATCTATTACTGTTTCCAAGATCCTTTCGTTCATACAAATGGACGGACGGACAGACGAACATGTCTATATCGACTCTTCTATCACTCCTGACCATAATGGGGGTAACTTTAGAGGGTCTCCGACCATTATATCTACCTGTTACATACATTTGCACAAAACCAATAGGCTCTTGTACCTTCGGTACGGGGCCTAATGAATGTTGTGTCTATCTATCTATTTATCTATCCAAACCATCCAACCGATTGAGCTGAATTTCTCATACAAACTTCAGTTAAGCCAGGAAATGGTTCTAGTCAAATTTGGTCAAAAACGGAGGGGGCTATGCCCCGCACACCGTATAAGCAATAAACAAAATTCGTCATATCTTTGCAATTATTTGAGGTACAGGCATGAAATTACGTTATAGTGTACATGTTAATGGGACCGGTAAATGTAGGTCCATTGAAAAAGTGGGAAAAGTTTAGCTGTATATAAAAACAGTACATACATATGTATGTATATATAGAATATTTATATCAATATTTACTGGGCGCGGCAAAGCGTGTCGGGTACAGCTAGTATACGATAAACTCAAGTATACAGATAATGCCCGGCACACAAAGTGTCAGATATCATGCTGTCACTTTTAGTTGCAATTTGTAAATATTATAAACTATTTTCAGTGTAATGTGAAGAGAGGCTTTGCTGTTAAATCAATTTAAACTTGCATACGAAATAAACAGAAATAACAACAATAATAAAGAAAGCTTTATAAAGTACTTGATGTGGAAACTTGCCGACGACATATCTTTTACTTCAATTAACTGCATCATTCTTTATGATATGATTTATTTATCTTGTTCTCTCTTTTGTTCAACTATTATTTATTGTATCTACTTACTTCTTTTCAACGCAATAGCACGAACAATGAAAGAACGTCGATACAGTAAAGAGCATACATAGTGCACCACCATAGACCCACGAAACCAAATACTGGCTTGGCGTCTGCGAACGTTCGAATAGCTTTATGGCTGCTATGACTGCCGGTATAATCCAAACGCCATGGGTTATCACATTGGCCAGTTGCTCGATCTATAAATCATACAAAAATTTCAATTAAATGAAATCTATACTTCGGCTTAAAGCACATTTAATATATATATATATATTGTATATAGGAAACAAACTTCAGTCGGTTGATAGGCACAGCCCGGTTTCGCTTTAGCGTTCTTCCATTTAATATTACGCAGCTGTAGTTTAAATGTTAAATTCGATTTGATCAGCGATTTCCAGAAATTTGTGAACAAGTTATCCAGAAATGAGTATTTATTTTGTATAGCCTGTACCAGGTTACTCATCGTGGTTGCTTTTGTATGAGTACGGCTGCAACTGGTACAAGAATCTTCTTCTGTTTATCTTCTACTCCAGCGGCAGCGCTTAACTGTAATGAAAAACAGAATTGGTTTGTTCAATTTTCAAACATTTTGAACAATTTATCGATATTAACTGTTTTTTTTTTGTTTGTTTTTTTAATAACTATTATTATGTATTATTAGTGCAGTAGCACGCAATAAAGTCAACTAAATACTTTCTGTCAGTCTGTCTGTCAGTCTATTGCCAGGGTTTATCATTAGTGTATATATTTTTTTTTTTACTATTTATTTATTATTTGTTTAATGTGATAGCTGCCGCTTCAAGTAGTCACTGGTGTTGTCGCTACGATCGTTCTGGCCAGACTGCTTATCGCTACAGCTGTTGTATCTCAAGTGAGACACTCGATTTGTTCTAAACTAAATCGATTCGTTGATTGGATTTCGATGTTTGCCGGCGATTTGTAATCAATTTGAGCAAACTTGTCGGGATTTGCTCGTCGTATATGCTAGCTAGACATATATGAAAGTTGCATAGCTGAGTATTTTTTTTTTTTTTGCATAATAGATCATCAACTGCGCTCAAAGTTCATTTGTTTACATTGTTGCATGTTATACAAGGGGTCTCTCAATGAAGATGCTTAACAGCTGAAATAATATTATATATAAGTTTGAGCAGTTTGATCAGCACATATAACATAGGTTTCAAATTGCTAGCATTTCATTTAGGTTTGAATAGCATTAGTGTTTGACAATTTTTGATGAAGCGATTTTCAACTGAGAAAATATTGATTTTAGCTTATCTTTATCTTTAACCAAAAAGGTAAACAATTGCGCGATTGATAAATGGTTAAGAAGTGAATAACTGAGTTCCGTTTACAAACGGAGCATGAATCGCTTGAAGTGGCTGAAGTTCTCAATTTCTACATTTTACATGAAAATTCGGAAACGATGTGTGTAACGCTTGCACACATTCGAACTTAAGCGCAACTGTGTGCACACTTCAAAGGCATATTTAGCGATGACCAGCCGTAATACGTTTGATTTTCTGCACACAAGACCATGGGTGGCTTTGGGTAAACGTGGCCTAACGGCAAAGAAGTTCATGGTCATACTTTTTGGTGATGTACGCAATTAGCCGAGATACACCGGTAGACACGAATGCAGTTACCATATCAAAAGTCTATAAACTGCGCTACATACTGTTACGGCACGCAACGTATTCTACCGATTTAGCACCCTCTGACTATTTCCAGTTTCTAAACTTTAACAAATAGCTGAGCGTTAAGAGATTTGAGTCTAATGAAGTGTTCAGCACGTAGCAAATTCTTAAAATTCGTTAACTGAAGTAAAGTAAAATAATGGTAATTCCGTTGCACATTTTCCGTACATATGTTACGGAAATGAATGTTGTACGACTGTGCTTATATCAAGCCACTTTAGTAGCCAACTTAAGTGGCCATATACATATTGAATTAATTTAATGGCACGGTTGACAATATTTTAGACTTTAACACTTATCGCATACCCGATTATGTCGTATATAAAAATTACAAAGCGCCGACAACTTAAAGATTATTAATTATCACGTAGACATTTTATAACTTCATCAAATTGTACGATTTTTTAAATTCAAAAACTATAAATTATTGCGTCGAAGTAACTTTTCCAAGAACTTCTTGTCTCATATAATAACTATTTCGACCGAATTTAATACACCCATTTGAGGGACCCCGTTTTTGTTGTACATTTCGAACATCGTCGGCGTGTAATCATAGTTGACCCATGCTCTTGTTATGCCACATGCTGCTAACGATTTGATTGAATGCACATCTTGGCTTGAACGTCGCCGCTGATAGCATAAAGCGCACCCACTGAACAGGTTCAAAGTCCAAAGTGTTATTGCATGAGAAGTGAATTTTAAATATGCGCTTAATACCTGCTACAATTTGCCGCTACGACACGCCGCTGTTGTTCACTCTTACGGAAATCAACTTGGAATAATAAAAGCGAAAAAAAAAATATTTTAATTTTTTTCTTTGCAAAATTAAGCAACGTGTAATAGCAGCAGCGACGTAAGCGACGACGACGACGTCGCTGACGGTGTACGCGATGCACACTTGGCGTCCATAAGTCTTTTGTCGTCACTAATCCGCCGCTGCTGTATGTAAGTCTAGTTTTAGATAACACTATGTTGACAACTAGTCACCCAACCACCCAACGAACCACCCACCCACCAACACACACACATCCAGTTGGTGTCGGTCGGTCAGCTGTCAGTAGCCGTAGGCATTTTTTATGCAATTATGATTATATACAGTGAAATATCATATTGGATACTCGGTCGGTCAAGCAGTAGAATAAAGTTTGTGCATCAGAGACATAGCCGAGCGTGTATACTTTATATGCATTGCATGTGCTATTAATTTGCGCGACAAGTCGCATTCGCTTTGATAAACTAGTTCTGGAAGCCGATATGCGCACAGCTTTTTGGACAGACTTGTTTAAACAAATTAAATAACAACTGAACCAGACGCTTGATATTCTAGCAAAATAATTTCGCGCGTTCACAATGCAAAAATCGGATTATAATTTAAAAACTAGCTAAACACTGCGCTATGCGCCGTGATAACTTTTGTCATAATTAATATGGTAAATATTGATGTTTCCTAAAGACAGCCGAACCATGCTTAATGTTCGAATGGATTCTACAGACGGACAATTTACCAGACAGTAGAATAAGTAGACGGAGGAATTCCCAGACAGTGTACTCATGGCCGGCTGAGTTCTCAGATGGAGGAATTACCCGACGGAAGATTAGCCAAACGATGGAATTCCTAAGCAGAAGAATCTGCAGACGGGTAATCGACTTAATCGGGCACGCTCGAAGTGTCGATAAAATCAACTTCTGAAAATCGCCGAGGAGAGTGAGGAGAGCAGGTCAAAGTCATCTACCTCCGGCCAATGTCAACGGACTAAATTATCTCCGTTGACCAAGGCTATCGACCTCTGACTAAAGCCATCGATCTATAGCCACGGTTTTTGACCACTCCAGACGGAGGGTTTGACCACCCTTGGGCTTAATGGACTTCACCCTTTGCTGGGTCAATGAACTTAACCGTTTGGGATGAGATTTATTACATATGCAAATTGAGTGAAAAACAAAAGTTTTATAGCAGTAGACTAGGTATTGGCCCTTCTTTGTACTTTGATTTATGGGAATGAGCGCATACAACGCCGCGGAGAAGCAGCTAGATGAAAGTTCCTTATGAAATTTGTTCAAACGCTGAAAGTTCTACCGGAGTAAGCACGACTTGTTATAGTGATAATCTATAACGCTATAATAATGGTACAGCACTTCCCCTCCCAGTAGAAGTTTGCAATGATTCCCATGATTCACAAGCCTGGCAAACCAGAAAATGACCGCGAGTCATACCGATCTATCAGTCTCCTGCCTTCCATTTCGAAGGTTTACAAAAGACTGTTCGTTACCCGGATTGCTGGTTTTGTGGATGCGCGGAATCGTATGCCGGACCACAAATTTGAATTTCGTGCTAGACATGGCACAACGGAACAGCTCCAACGCGTTAACAACCACATAATCAGTGCCTTCGAGGACAAAAATACTGCAATAGCGTCTTTATCGACGTGCAGCAAGCATTCGAACTACTCGGCAAGATTAAAGATGTTTTTCCGGTGCACTACTTTTTAATATTGCGGCGTTCCTTCATAACTTTTCTGTTAAAGTGCGATCGAGTATGTCAGTCAATTCGAAGTCCGCAGGGTAGTGTCTTGAGACCTATTCTGTATTCTATCTATTCAGCGGATCTTTCTGTTCCCAGATGCAAAGACCACGTGCAATATATCATCCAAAATGCTTATTGTGCCATTTGCCGACGATGTTAGCGTGTGTTATAGCTCAAGTTTCGAATACGAGGCAGCAGACGGTCTTCATGTATACCTGCACAGTTTTTGAGTTTTGGCTAAAAGATGGAACATCAATCGCAACCGGATTTAAAACCTACAAAACAAAGTTTTTCGTCTAGTAACTGTTTGTGATTGGTATGTTGAAAATTCAACCTTACATAAAGACCTGAATTTGGCTACCATCGACGAACAAATATCCTTCTCCTCAAGCAGCTACAATGAACGTTTGATGAAAAGCAGAAATCGCTTGGCTAGACTATTGACCACGGTAATACCAACCAGGAGGTTAAAACGTCGTCACTTTCGACATCTTCACGTCTAGATTTAGGATCCTGTTGGATAACAATTAGGAAATTCATATAATCTATAATTGTATACAATTGTATTTTTTTTAATTAACAAGTTGGTGATTTCCCATAGGGCAACTTGTGACCAGATTTCCACTTTTACTAATATATAAAACAAAAAACAAAACAAAAAAGAGCGAAAAAAATAATGATGGGCCTAAAATATTAATTTTTTAGCTTGGACTTGGCACAAATTTAGGTTTTCTGGACATTGCGCATATATCTATCATATCCGCACACAAATATATAGAAATATTGTTGCGCTACTTTAAGAGGTTTTGATTTTGTTTTAAAATTTTGAAATAAAACAAAAATTGATTGTCGCTTAGCTGAATCCTCACAGTACCATGTACCAAGGCTATAAAAATGTACAATCAAGTTCAAGTTTCTGTTGTATGATAATCGAGATAACAACAACCACAGCTACAACAAAAGCAAATAGGTTTTATGCTGCTTCAAGAGTATAAAACTTATAGGGGTGGGGTTGTCCAACAGTCAACCTATCCGGTTGACTACAGCCTGGTTGCAACGTTGCAGAAAATTGCGCCATTTGTATCAAATTTGTTTACAACGGCGACGTCCGTCGTCTATGTTTTTATTATACATCGTATGTGCAAATATTTACACCCGCCCCGCTGTTTTCTACCCATTAACTTATAAACGAAATTTTCTTTTTTGTACACATGCCTGTATAATGAGCATACAAGAATATAATGTAGAAGGAAGTGGAGACGACGACGACGGCATTGTGTCATTTGTTTACATACATTTGTATGCATTTAATCCAATTTGTTATATTTATTTATTCATGTATGTAAACATACATAAATAAATAAATTATATAAGTATTTATGAATACTATATCATTGACTTTGTTTGAGTGTTTTTGGAAAAGTTCTCATTTTCGGTATAAAAATATCGTTATAGCTGGCATGCGTGCAGGTTAGGCATATGAAGATGATATTCTAAGTTCTCTAGTGTAGGACCTATGACGACTACATAGTAATTGGCACATTAAATTGTTCTCAGAGGCTTTATTCTTACCTATTTACAGGTGTTGGCAATGAGCTAAAATTATAACAACTCGTACAATAGCTTTGTTTGTGCTAATACTTGTCTGCTTATGCTTACTTCAAATTGAATATTATGTAGATTCAGAGAACACCTTAACCACGTATCTTTAAACTCTACAGATGAAGTGTCGGGTTGTCAAGGAAGAATCATGTCTTGAAACAAGATGCCACCAACAATATTATATCTCTTGTTCAACTCTAGCGTCATTCTTATCAAAAACGTTCGAGTTGTTGTCCTTTAATGAACGCCTCTTATGTTCTATATAGAATCTTTATAGGATCAACTACACAAGTGGCAAATTGTACAAAAGATTAAACATTTGCCATAGCACAAATTTCAATACACAGGACGCCGGAATAAAGTAGCATAGCAGCATAACACGTCAACAACAATTTAAACTGTTACGAAAATTAAATTAAAAACAGTTTTGTTTAGTTAACTGAACATTGGCAGAACTCGAAACACTGCGTAGACTCGTCCGTGCTATATACATACGGATGGATATAGCTGCTTTAATTATTTCTGCGACTGATGTAATATTCGTTTCGGTACGTAGATGCGACTATTGTGGGTGCCATCATTTGAGATAGATTCGAATAAATGAGTGAATGCTGACCGACATATTCGAAATGTATAACGATTGCAGCCAATAGTTTCCGTATTGGTATTACGCCACACGTGCTACTTTAAAAGTGGCGCAATGCCAAGAGCAAAGTCGTTTGGCAGCAAATGAACCACGCGCGGTAAACCAGCCTAAGGTATCTGCTGTTTAGCAAACAGGACTATAAAAAAATTAAGCTATTTGCTTGTAACAGCAGTTTACAGTTAAGTTGAACGTACATATTTATGTTTATTTGGATGTAAATGCTTAAAGATCAAAAAAAAAAAAAAATTCTTTAGTTTTATATCATTTAATCTTGGTCAACTTACTTGTATTGTCCAAATAGTTGCTAGTTCCACGTTGTGTGCAAACGCCTTCATTTCATTGGTGGGTGTAAAGTAAGAGCATGCAGCGCACAGTTTAATAACGAAAATAAATTTATATGCTTTTGTATGTAAATATAAAACACGAGAAGAGCGCACTTTAAAAGTTGCTGCTGCTGCAGTTATTTTTGCCGATGATGCGGTTGGTGTCGATAATATCTGGTTGCAACGAGATTTTAGATTCTTGCTTTTGTGTTGTTGATGATTTGATGCTGTTTTGTTTTTGGTGGCGCCGACGCGCCGCCGTCTATGGTATAGAAATGCAGCGAAACTGTTGTTTGTTGGCAGGCAGGCAGCAGACAAGATGGAAAACAACAAACACAAACAAAAACACAACGGGATAGTCGGTGCAGTTAGTACTCAATACAAATGCAGCTCGAATAGTGAGTAACCGGCTAACAGGGTAAAGCTAAACGATTACTCATGCGAATGCTGATGGCAACTCTATATTCATTTCTGAATAAAACGTTGAATCTGATATAAATGAGCTCTTCACACTCTTCACACAAAACATGTACGGATTTGTATTGGCATTTTTGATCAGTTTTATGCTCTAATCCTCAACCAAGCCAGAACTTTGCAATCAATTTTTATATTTATATGATTTGTTTTTGTTGTGTTTTTATTAAATGCATAAAACTTAACTCGAATCGCTTTAAATGGCTGATCAAGCATTTTCAAAAGGTGAATAGCGGAAAATATACAAAAAATATATGCATAGACTGGTATAGACATAGATATATTGGGATTATTTATTAATTCGTGCATTTATTTTAAGAAAGTTAGGGCTTTATTGTTCAAAATATTGTCCATCGAAAGCTACGACATTTGCCCATATTTCTGTCAGAGTGTGGATTCCATCACAAAAGAATTTCCACGGTTTAGCGGCCAATAACTAATCGATCCAATTTTCGATATCCTGTTCTGAAGTGAAGCTATTTTGGTGAGGGCATTTTGCATTGATTTGAACATGTAATCAGAAGAAGCGGGTGAGATAGAACTTCCCACCCTCTGTTTTCCAAATAATTTTTAACCTGCCCTGCATTGTCATGATGGAAAAATATGGATTCGTGTCTGGTCTCATATTCTGGTCGTTTTTCCGCGATCGCTCTCTTCAAATGAATCAATTGTTTTCGGTAGAGGTCCCCTTTGATCGTCTGACTCGATTTTAAGAGCTCATAATACAACACATCCTTATGATCCCACTAAATACAGAGCATTACCTTGGCGTAATGGATATTCGGCTTTGCCATTTATGTTGATGGCTGGCCGGGCTTCACATATGATTTTTTACGCTTGGGGTTATCGTAATGAATCCATTTTACATCACCAACGACAATCCAATGCAAAAATGACTTCTTTTTATGGCGTTCAAGCAACATTTCCGACATGCAAAATCGACGTTCGACGTCTCTAGGTTTCAATTCATACGGCACCCAATTTCCAAGCTTTTGGATGAATCCCAATGCTTTCAATACTTGCTCGATCAACTCCCAAAGCATTTGCAAGTTCTTTCTTCATCGAGCAATGCCTGTCCGGGTCGTTCTTTGTCTTCTAAGTAGAAATTGCTACTTTAAAACCGTGCAAAGCACTTCTGTCATGTTCGTTCAGCTAGAACATGGTCACCATTAACTTCCACTAAAATACGATGACTTTCGGTAGCACTTTTCTTCATGTTACAGTTATGAAGAAGAAACCGCAAAAAACACTTTTTCTGGCACAAAGTTCAACATTTTCAAATGAATAGAAAAAAAATTACATATACTAAAAAATACCCGCAATGACAGTAGCTTCCAAATGAATATAGCCACGGATAAACACGACGTGAAGTAATATTAGTAACGCCCTCTCTTAGAAAACTTCACGAATTAATGCATACACCCAATACATAAATAAAAACTATTTCAAGGGAAAAAGTTTTGTTTTATTTATCTCGTATTGGCAACGCTCAGTGCCAAGCTCTTATTGTATGTTGGAAGAGTATGTTTTGGTTGTCAACAATCAATAGCTTTGTTTACGGGTATACTTCGCTTACCTTGCTGATCTAGTGGCCCATGGTACAATTATACAATTATTACAATATGTAGTGGCCTCTCATCTCTTGCCATCATTTCGTACCGCTTTTTAAATGCATTTGTTGTTGGTTTCCTTTTAAATGTAAGAATTTGATAGTTGCACCCATTTTCCATTTATTTTTTGCCTATCTGTTGGTTTTTTGGTAGCAACAGACTACAAATTCTGCATTGTCAAAGATTTGTCAATGTTGTTATTTCTTAAATTCGTTTACATTAACAATTCAATTAATTTTTTAAATTTGGCGCCAATGTACAATGCTAAACTGCGTCACAGTTGGCCATTCACCGTGCAAAACGACAAATAGCCAGTCAGCCTGGCGCAACAGCTAAACGAGCGCGAGTAGCAATAATAAGTAGAAACTAATAAAAAATTATTAAAAGTATTTGTGTGGCACAATGGGTGACCTGGATAAATGGATTGAAATTGTTAAAGAATGCAAATATCTGCCAGAAAATGAGTTGAAGAAACTATGTGATATGGTCTGTGACATACTAATCGAAGAGTCAAACATACAGCCAGTGAGCACGCCTGTTACCGTGTGCGGTGATATACATGGCCAGGTAAGGAAGGATAAGCAACAACAAAATCAACAAATTGTTTGATGCTAGTGACGATAGGCAAACGGAGTTGGTTTCAACGCTAGCCAAATACTACTAATTCAATTGACAGATAAAACAACAACAACTGCGTATTGTACAAATTCCACCCAGAAAATGTAACTATAATTGTTGTTGCACTTACAGTTCTACGATCTGGAGCAGCTCTTTCGTACTGGTGGCCCTGTGCCGGATACGAATTATATATTTATGGGCGATTTTGTGGATCGTGGCTATTATAGTTTGGAAACATTTACACGTTTGTTGACGCTCAAGGCACGCTATCCGAGTCGCATAACGCTGCTGCGCGGCAATCATGAATCAAGACAGATAACGAAGGTGTATGGATTCTTCGACGAATGCCTGAGTAAATATGGCAATGCAAACGGTTGGAAATATTGTTGTAAAGTATTTGATCTGCTGACAATAGCAGCGGTAAGTTTATTAGTTTAGTCTTAGCTTCGTACATATGCATTTATTAAAAATATTTTCTATATTTCATGTACGCAGATCATTGACGAAGAGGTGCTATGTGTACACGGTGGCCTTAGTCCTGAAATCATAACGCTCGATCAAATACGTACTATTGAACGTAATGGTGAGATACCCTATAAGGGTGCATTCTGTGATCTAGTTTGGTCCGATCCCGAGGATATGGAATATTGGTAGGCCGCATACATAAACATTTTAATAAAGGCTGTTAATTATTTATTTTTCTTGTTACTACAGGGGTCAAAGTCCACGCGGTGCAGGCTGGTTATTCGGACATAATGTTACCAAGGATTTTATGACTATAAATAATTTGGATTTGATCTGTCGTGCACATCAATTAGTTAATGAAGGCATTAAATATATGTTTGCTGGAAAATTAGTTACAGTATGGTCAGCGCCTAATTATTGTTATCGTTGCGGCAATGTAGCTGCTATATTAAGTTTTGACACTGCCAAAACACGACAAACTAAAATTTTCTTGGCCGTGCCGGATACGGATCGTGTTATACCTAAGCAGAATACGACGCCGTACTTTTTGTAACAGAATCACAATAACTATGTATCTGACAAAGACGACAACGAGTTCGTCAGCGGCAGCATTGTTGTAGCTGTATAAACTGAATATTGCTGCAGGAGAGCTTTTAAATATGTTAAAGCCGTATTAAAGCCGACAGTGTGCCAGCTCGCCGCCGTACGCTGCATTTTCATGCGCCTTTGTATTCATAGCTAATATCTACTAAAAAATCGCTAGACTAAACTGAAAATAGATCCAACTACTTTAAAATATGTCCTAGAAGTCTTAAGTTTACAGCTTTCCCCTTGTAACGTTATTGAATTACCTTTAAATGTATTTTGTATTCAGCGCATAATTTCTTTTATTTATTCTGCCAACTTTTAGATTCAGCAACTATTTAATATTCTTTTTGTATTTATGCTTATACATATAAATATTTTTACGAAATACTCTACTGCAGTTATAACTATTTAATTACCTTTTTCTTTTTTTGTTCTTTTTTTCTATTATTCGTGATCATTTCGTTGCCTTAACGTAACAAACGTTAATAATGCTGTTGTTAAGAAAGTTGTGTTCTCGCATAGCAAGAGAAATGAGATTTATGCATACAAAGAAATATAAAAGAAAAGAACAATTAAAATTTTTACATATGTACGAAACCAAGTTTCTAAATAAACGTCAAATTTATTAATAAGTAAATTTGTTTGTGTTTGTTTATTTGTTTTAATCATCCATCGAGTTTTTCATCAGTTCCTCCTCATGTGCAGACATAGCCGTCAAACGTTTGCCAATGCGTCCGTGTATATAAAGAAACTTAGCCACACAACGATCTATGCACACCATTTCACCTTTGCCCAACTCTGCCTCTCGGTAGCGCGGCGGTATACATTTCTTGTGGCACGTCGCCGTCATGCGTTTATACAGATCGGACATCATTTCGATTTCCATATCCTGTATGAATTGTAATTTGACTGGATCGGCATCGATTTGCTCAGTTTGCTCCATGACAATGATGTATAGTACTTGACAGTCCAATATATTTACAGAAAGGAAAAAAGATAAAATTTCGAATATTAGATTTGTTGCTTCGCCAAACTTTTTTTAATTTCCTTGAAGTCTCAAGGTTTTTTGATGTCTAACTCAGTGGCTGCTTTAATACTCAACAAATGTATTAAAAGAAATATAGTATCAGCTGCTCACTGACTTCTAGCTGAAGTATGAGGCAGCAGACTACTTGGTGAATACTTGTTGCTCCTTCTAGACAACAAATTCTGTATAAAGACATGAGTTTACCCACCTATTTGTGCATTATACGCTCGACATATTTCGACGCCCTATTTGCATGATGAAGCAACCGCACACTTGAAGCGTGGTTAGGTTAGCATAGAATCTTTCCGAGAAATTTAATATATGTTTTAAGAGAGATATCAGACAGTCAGCCACGCTATTTTTCAGTCTGTTGATGGAGCGAAACCTACGCCAATGGCCATACTAACTTGAACTGGTTTGCTCGAGCTTCCATAAGGCAGTGATTGACATCATTGGCGTCCAGTATGATGCTGTATAAGCTATTCGAACGGCGCGTAGAATTCTTCGTCATATGATTTGAATGAATGATAGAGCTTCAGCTTTCTGTTAGTAGGAAAATGGAAATCTGGTTACAGATGTTCGGGAATCACTGAGATTATGGAGGAGTCATTTTTCTAACCTACTTGAAAGCGATGAAGCGCACAATTCCGCCGTTCGAGATATGACACCGGAGCCACCAGTTAATGTCAGGGTGGGGAAAAACCTCTCCGACCACTTTGATTTGAGATTTTTTCAATCTGCTGATGGAATACATCCTACGCCAGTGCCCGTACATACAGAATATGTCGGGCTCAAACTTCCAAAAGGATGTGATGCTGCTCGCGTTAACAAGAACGGTGAGTCAACAAGGCGTTCTCGGAGATGGAAAAAAAGACTTGGCTCATGGGTATAGCGGTGAATAAAGACAAGACGTGTTTTCTCGCACGCCGTCATCATGTCTTGGACGGTCATTGACGATGGAGAATTTCAACTTCAATGTTGTAGAAAACTTCGTCTGTTTCGCATCCGAGGTAACCAGTAACAACAACGTCAGCCTGGAGATCAGGAGAAGAATCACGCCTTCAAATAGATGCTATTTCGTGCTGAGCAATCAAATTAGAAGCAAATAAAAAGTAAAGCCCTTACTCAAAAGACGAATATCAAGATCTTTAAAACGCTGGTACTCCCGGTTCTACTTAATGGGTCAGACGAAGCAGCGTTGGAAGTGTTTGAGAGGAAGATTCTCCGCAGGATTTTTGGTCCTATTAGAGTCGACTACGAGTTTAGGTCCCGAACAAAGCGTGAGCTGTACGAGCTATTCGATGAGGTTGGCATAGTTTAGCGCATAAAATTCCAGCGGCTGCACTGGGTTGGCCACCTCATACGTATGGATGATAGTGCTCCAGCACGCATGGTTTACATGGAGGGCCCAAACTTGATTGGTGGACGACGTAATAGAGGACGACCGGGCACGCGTTGCAATGATCAGATATGATTAGATCTCTCCGTACTTGGCATTCAAAACAACTGTAGCAAGCGCGCACAAGATTACGAAGGCTGGCGCGCCATGACCGAAAGACGGTTGAAGGCCATTTAAGTTAGTAAGTAGAGCTTCAGCGCACAACGTTTAGAAACTTAATAGGTATGAATAGCTCTCTGCGTTCTTGGAATACAGCGAATGGTTGCGCCTTTTTAAGCCGTATGAGTAAATTTACTAAAATTGTTATAAATAATAAGAGTTTCATTTTTGTTTGACAATATTTTTTTTTTTTTGTTTTATTCGTTAACTAAATCATGCATTTATTTATTTTTATTATTACAATATACTAATCATGTATAACCAAAAAAGTTATTTAAACAACAAAATATATAATATATCGTACAACTCGAGTTTTTTGCTATGTTCAGATTTCTTTTCTTTGTTATACTCTTCAACTTAAATCTTCTTTGTAAATAAAACTGTCATTGCATACCGAGAAAATGTAACAAAATTAATTAATTAAAAAACTGTTCAATAATTTTAGAACTGCTAAAATCAATATAAAAAAAAATGTTTTATATATAAATCATAGCACCGGGCCATGTAAGCACATATGATAAAAAAAATTAAATATGAACAATAAGTTGCGGCTGTAAATCACAAACTAATTGTATTAAAAAACTATAATTTAATTTTAAGTTTACCAAGGAACAAGCAAATGCGCAATAATTAAAAAAAATATTTAAATAAACAAAAATCTGAAGAACAAAAAAAAAAAGTATATATATATATAGAAACTTGAAAAATATAACGTCTAAATGAATATACATAATTGTTTTACATTTATTGTTGGTTTATTGATGTTGATGTTGTTTTTAAGCCCACCAATTCGTGCTACGCTTTTATATGTCAGCTTTTAATGATCTGTCTTCGTCGTTTTTGTTTGTTTTTGTTTTTATTAATTTTTTTGTTGTCGATCACAGTTTTGGGATTTCAGAACATTTGCTAATTGGGCGCAATATAATTGTGTTCAAAGATATCCAGTTCGTTTTGTATATAATTCGCTTTGTTACGCAGCAGCTTCAGCTGCTTTTGATTCGTCTCGAGCACACCAAGCTGTGACTCAAGCGTTTTAAGTTCTTCATTCATATCAGTGGTGGCATTGTCAACGGTGCGGCAGAGACGCGCAAATGTGCTTGATAGCTCTCTATTAAAAAACAAAAAAAAAATATATGTTTAAAAATAAATTTAATAAATATTAGTCACTGCTACTTACTGCTGCACTTGATGACTGCAATTTGCCGATGTCAGATCGACAATCATCTTGAGCTTCTTCGTTGCATGACGTACATATTGTGACTTAAAGGCACGCTCCTTAGCCGAATTGGTCCACGACAGACGCTCGTACAGATAGATACAGCCGTAGAGTGCACCAATGCCGACCAGTACACGCCAACCGATTGTTTTCAGCATCTGTAAATGTTCATTTTTCAAATACGGTTTCGAAAACACCTAAGCGAATGTATTGCGTGTGTGGGACACGCACACCCATTGGTGGCTAGGCATAGACACTATTTTGTGCATGCACGCCCAACATGCTATACAACTTACTATTCCAGCAACAACCAGACCGCCAACAGTGCCCTGAGAACCAATTGAGGTCAGCGCAAAACGTGAAATTATGGATAGCTGTTCGGGTGTTATGCCGCCGACGCCACCGGTAGGCATTAGACACAACGGCGTAGTGTCGTTCACGGGTGTAACAGGTGAGCTATTTTGCTTTATAAAGTATAAAGTCATAAAATGCATTGTTAGTAAAATGCATAATTACAAAATGAAACATACACTTACTCCAATACTGCTCTGACGATTCAGCAATGCGTTGGCATTTGCTTTTTTGCTGCGCTCACGCACCTTGCCCGTGAAACGCTGTATCATTGCCGTTATGCCCCATGAGAACTTAAAGTCAAGATCTTCTTGAAAATCGGCGCACAAATTCTGACAATTTAGCGAGTAGAGCATTTCGAACGGTTGCGAACGCACTTGTATCTTTGTAGTTGAGAGTACGGTCGAATCGTTCGGTACCAGCGCATGCATACGATCGGTCATTTCGGTTTGTGCTGATTCCACATTCATGGCAAGTGCCATGGAGAGACGCGCACGTAGATTTGAACCCAAACCGGATTCGACATGTCCATTCAATTCCTTCTTGTAGATATTGAGCACAAGGCGCTCCGGATGGAAGGGCATATTGAACTCATCGATGAGTACGGCCAAACGCCAGATTTCCTCGTTGAGTGCCTTTGAGACTTTCTGTTCGACCTCTTCGACCATATTGTGTATCTTCATTTTCATTTCGCGCGTCACCTGCATCATTTGTGTTTCGGTGCCTTGTATACGCTCGGTCAGCAGCGTTTTCTGATCCAGTTTCAGATTACGAAAGATTGTTATGCGTTCGTAGATATTGTCCAGCATGGAACGCATATCACCCGAAACGCTTTTGCCACGTGAACTGTGCTGTTGAAATTTGGTCTTGACAGCGCTCTGCGATATGCACTCTTCGAATTTGCGCTCAAAATCCTGAAATTCGAAATAGCGCACCTGGAAACCTTCGGCTATGGCACCCATGTGCGGCGGATTGCCTTTGGCCTCCTCGAGGCGTGCCTGTAAAGTTTCGCGTGCTGACACGAAAAAGACACGTTCGGTGGCTTCTTTCTCATTGCTGACCTTCAGCTCTTTGGTAAGAAAATCAATGCAACGCTCTGTGTGCTGTGATTTGACCTATGTGGCGAAAAATGAAGCAGAAAATTAAGTAAATGATGAGAAAAAATTATGTACAGCGAAGTTTCAAACAAATGTTTTTCTATTTTTTTTTTGTTTGCCAATTTAACGCATGAAATTTGTTTGAAAACACTTTTTTTTTTTTGTTGTTTAATGTTACTAAGCAATGAATGGGTTTCAATTTGAGTCAAATCTTTTCGTTCTGTTGAATGGTTCTCTTGACAAAGTGTTTACCTTGGCAAGCTCCTGCTTCAACGCACATTTACAACAACGACGCAAAATTAAAGAGAAAAAAAACAAACAAACAAAAAAGATACATAACAATTCTAGCATATTTACGCCATTCTCTCGCAACAATGCTAAGCTACTTAAGAAATGTACACAAAACGCTTACCGATTCCTGAAATTCGGGCTCATTGGCTGATGCATCCCAGCGATTGTTCAGTATAAAGATATTCGGTTTGGATAGTTTTTGTGAAACGGTATGAAAGAATTGCTTTTCGGCGCGCGTCATTGTGGACTCAGCATTAAGCACCAGCACAAAAACATCAGCATTGAGACAATGATTATCAATCCAATCATCTAAATTAGCGGAGACATCAACGCCGGGTGAGTCAACAAATACGACATCATCGCGTAACAGGCTGCAACGCTCACGTGGCCAAAAGATGCGCACTAAGGAACTTTCGCATAGCTTCTCTTGGCACAAAGCATTAGCCAACTGCTTTATGTTCTAGAAAAAAAGAAGGAAGAAAAGAAAGGCGCATATTAGAAATAAAAGAAAATAAAGAAATAAAAGAGGAGTATGTGACTGAATACTTTATAATTTGCAAAGCTTAACTTATGTACGGAAACTTATATGTGGGCCAAGCCATAGAAAGCTATAGCTTAAATAGACACATATAGATTAACGTCCGGTTAAAATTGGAAGAGTAACTCGCCTTAAATTGCACCCTTCTAATAACTTGTATCGATTTGTTGAGCATTATACTTACCACTACATTCAATTTCTCATCGGAGCCCTCTTTCATTAGATACGCCTCAGGTCCATCGCTGCCCTCCACCTGGCAGAAGCAATTTGTCGTATGTCCAATGCCGCTGGGCAATATCTTCTCACGTAGCATAGCATTGATTACAGAACTTTTGCCATTTGAGGTGCGCCCAAAGAATGCTACCTTCATATGATCACGTTGTAGTACCTCACGTATGGCAGCCACCTTATAGACATAGCTTTCGAATAGTTCACGTTCCGCCTTGTCCACAATCTCCGCTTCGGCATGCAACGCTACATGGAAATACAAATGAGCGTTTAGTTTTTACAGACAAAGACACAGCATACCACTTACCATTTATGAACTGTGTTGTCTCGTGCACATATTCCTCGATTTCGCCATATATGTCGTTGATCTTCTTCTTGGCACGCACAAATATCTGCAACGGCGATTTGTCGTTCGTTTGTAGTGTACGATTTTCAGACATCAACGCATTCGGATTGTATTGCAACGAAGAATTGTGTCCGGCGTTGCGTACGTTGTCGGTGGTGTCCGCGCCGTTGTTTTCATTGGCGGTGGCGGCGTTGCCGGTGACCAGTGAAATAGTGCGATTCAAATAGGCCGCCATTAATGTGAGAACAAGAAATAGTTGTTTTTATACAACACACAAATACGATAAATGATTTTCTAATGCAAACTTTTTTTTATTTTAATTGGTTTTTTTTTTTTGTATTCTATATTTTAATGCACACGCGGCGCCGTTGAAGTTCCGAGGATTTTTTTTTTATATTTTTTTTATTCTTGAATTGTGTTGCAAAATTATAAACAATAAATAATTGTATTACAGATGATGAGACAAAATTATTGTAGTGTATAAAATTGCTTTTATTAGCTTTTAAGAATTTTGCACGATAAGATTGATAGATACTGTTGCGTTTTTTCTAAAGCAATGGCAGAAAAAACTGAAATGAAACGAAAATAAAACTAGATTAAATGAAAGAAAAAAAAAAATAACCGAAAAAAAGGAAAGAAAAAAAAACGTTATAATTTAAAAAGCAAATTGTAATAAAAATAATAAATTGAGATAAAACCGAAAGCCTATAGTGGTTCAAAGTAAAGTATGATAAAACATTAAGTACTCCGGCGAAGTGTGCTCTATGTGATGAGGTACATAGGGCTAGCTATAAGGGTTGGGCTGTGCACCAGCGCACTGGTGGAGCTGCTGTACTCATCACGTCAAACCCCCAGTGCGATCGATTTTGCAGTCTATGCGGGCATCACGTCTTCAACCCTAACTATCAATAGTGTCGATGAAATAAGCTCTGACCATATGCGGCTGATAGTAGATTTCATAGCCGGAGCTCAATTTATGGGCGCAAATCCAAAAGTCCAAAAAGCCTTCAAGAGCAAACATAGGACTCTTCCAACTGATAATTCCAAATATGGAGTTGAGAACTGCTGATGATATTGATGACGCAATAGACATAACCATGGCACGCCAGAACAAGTACATAGAGTCGTACATCATAACCTTCCTTAGCGCTTTTGTAGAAAAGCAATACAGTTCTGTTTATTTTGGATTTGCAACAGACATTTGACCGTGTATGGCACGATGGATGATTGCAAAAGTTGAAAGCGCTCCTTCGAACAGCCCACTTCTTCATCATAAAATTCTTTATAATCCCACGATGTTTTCAAGTGGCAAACTTTTGACTCATATCTGCTGAGGTACCACAAGGAAGTATACTGAGCCCAACTTTATTTACACTTTTTACTGTAGACATGCCTAAACCATTTTTAGGTGTTACTTGCTTCGTAAGCGGATGATACTGTGGTTATGCCTAGCTCTAGTTGTCCTATAGCGGATTCTAATTAGCTTCAAGAGTTCTTGAATCTGTTTTAAAGGATTGGAGATAAACTGAAAGACGGTTGTAATCGAAGCCATATGCTGCCAAAGGGGATATAGGAGCGCATCTCAAAAGAATATACATACATGAATATACATGAATTTATCTTCACGATATGCTTTCATTTTCTTTTGAAATATTCGAAGTTTTGTTAGCAGAAAAGCCGGTAAAGCAATGTGACTCGTTTTGCTATTGCTTGATAAATTTATATTTCAGAAAAATAACACCAAAAAAAAATATAAAAACATTTTGACAGTAAATGTGTGTATGTGTGTGTGCAAAGCGGGAAAGTGGGCGGTGTGGGCCGTAATTAAGCAAAATAATACTAATACAATTGCAAAGCGCACAGCAGCGCAAATAAATAAATTACGTTGCAGAAAAAATATTATATTACGCGCATAATAAAAGAAGCAGAAATAATATTACATATTCGCGCGTTCATAAAATTATACAAACGAAATAAATATGTAGTTCATGTTTTGCTACTACCAGCTACTGTCATCTACTATTTACATATTGGAAAAAAAAATTGATTAGTTTTCATTTTTTGATTATCGTCGTTGACACCGCTGCTGCTTTGGCAAAGCAAAACAATTTTCATCAACTAACCTGATTATTGCTTTCGGTCATTTTTGTTGTATTTCTTGTATATACAATTTGTTGCTGTTGTTGTTATGCTTTAAGTATTATAATTTTAAATGCCAATAACACATGCATATTATATATTATATTTGTTTTGTATATTATTACAACTAACTATTAACGTTTTATTGCAATTAAAAACAAAAAATAAGTTGATGTTATAAACTAATGTTTTAATGATGTAACACGCGTTCACAAAAAACAGCAGTTCTGTCTGCCGAGCAGCGGCCGCAGTAAAGTGTTGGTAAATACTGCATACTGCATATCGTGCGCTTTCTCTTTCTTACATATGCGTTTTTTGTATAAGACTATTGCATGATTAACTATTGCATTTAAACAGTGCTGGAAATGTAACGTCTATAGTTGCTTTAGTGTTGCAAAATTTTTTCGATCAGTTTTAAATGAAAAATATTCAGCTTTTATACAGCAGAACATAATTGTTATTAATTAATTAATTATTGTTAATTAATCATTACTATTGTTATTAATTTACAAAAAAAAAAAGAGGAGATCTTACTCATTTGCAACATTTCGCAAATTGCAGAAATGTGGTGCATAAATCTACCGCTATGCTTGAAGTGGCTGCTCGTGGTTACATTGCTTTAACAAAGTTTGCTGGCGTACAGTTAGCAGTCACCTGCGCAGAGGCCATTCCACCATTAAGGACAGTCTTTTTTGATCTGGGGAGTTGTGGCGGTGCTAACAATTATTTGTTAGGCTGATCTTCGAAATGGCTAAACTCATTTTGACGGCTTTTCATTGGCGTGTTAAATCAAATCGCTGAAGTTTAAACTTTAAACAATTGTCTAAACTCTAAGCTAGTATTCCATGGAGCTCTTACGCTCGTTTAAATAAATATAAAACGTCGACTGAATTATCTTTTTTTTTGTTTTTTCTTTCTGTGTGTGCCAGACTACAATTTTATTAACGGTGTAGAATAAAATATACAAGTAACGTCATACAAATTATGCAGCTACATATGTATGTATGTGCATTTATTTTATATTATATTAACTTTGAATGCTTTATTTCTTGTTTGCTGCCTCTGAGGCCTGGAGTTTTTGGCTCTTGCAATAATTGAAATCGATTGGATGATATTAATGTTGGCGTAGCTGGTCCAGTTTGGGGAATACGTGGTGGCAGTACTGAACGATTGCGATGGCCCACAACAGGTATGAAATCAGTTTCAGTTGGATCCTTTTTCTTGCGTTCCAACGAAAATGATTCCAATATAGTAGGAAAGTGTACGATGTCCGATAGTAGCATAGGACCACCCAGTTCCGGTACAGTTTCAATGCATGTCGCTGTTTGTATTGGCTCCGGCGTCTTCCAGACACTAGCAGCAGCGGTCAAGCCATACACAGAAGGTGTGACCTCAGCAGCAGTAATAACTGATTCGTCACTGGTGCACATCGTTTGAGCATCATTTAAATCGTTCGGCTCGGCATTATCATCACAAGTGTTCCAGTCAACATCAGCGTAACACTGTGTTATGCTAAAATTGTACTACAAGCAAGTAGAATAGGTTAACTATAAAAAGTTAAGAAAATATAAATTTTTTTTTTTCACCAGTTTTTCTTTGTGCGCATCGGGCGATCCAAAAACAGTTGCAGCATACGTATACATCATTGGAGCGGCGGGCACTGCAGTGGCTGTCACTGCTACCAAAGCCGTAGTCGTTGGCGTTGTTGTGACCGCATTTGATTTGGCCACCATAGCAGCGTCAGCTTCCTTCTTTGCTGCCTTGGCGCGCAGCTTGGCTTTCTTTGCATCGGTCTTAGCAAAAAATGCATCTAAATCATCACTAGACATGGTTTCTTTAATATCAGTGTAGGAACTTGTGTTTGCCGTGTAAAATTATATTTTTTTTTCGTTTATTTTTAACGTATTAACGCGACAAAACCAAATTGAACACTGACGACTGCAATTAAAGTGTTCCATTATAAGCATACAATCGTACGATGAAGTTTGGAGCCGTACTCAGATTTCGCTGCCTATAGTAGGTACATACATATATGATTGAGCCGCTTTAAGTTCAGCTTGAATGAAAGTGTTTACTTGAAAATTGATTACAAAGAATTGTTTATACGAATAAGATCGAGCGCAGCTGTCGCCTATCTAGTGGCCAAGTCGCAAATGTTAACATGTTAGGTTTAAGGTTTTATTACTGACTCGTCATAAGATGAAAAGAGCAATTCAAAACCATGGACTTAAGCTTGTACATTTTTCAATTCAGAGTTCCTCAGTTTTTTTTATTTTTTTCTAAATTTTCAAGGCTCTTAAATTGGGCGTTTGTTTTAGTGATGACTTCTTCATGCGTTCCAAATCTCTTAACGCGCAGCTTTTGCTTCAAGTTTGGAAAAAGTGACAGGGAACCCACGTAGCCCAAATTACGGATTTTTGTCTTGTTGGAAAATTCGTTTTTTTCTTCATCAAATGCGAATCTGTCCAAAAGCTGTGAAGAAAAGTCTGAATTGCACGAATTGTTCCTTTGTCGTTGGTCTGATGTGATGTATTGCAGCTGATTTTCACATCCTGAATTCGGTATTCCGAATAGCATTTCCTGCAAGTTATTGCCTTATAATTTTAGGTACTTTCCAGAGGTGATTAAAAAAAAAAAATTATGTAAATTTATTGAAATAATTTTTTAAAATAAATTTGACCAGTAAAATCGACAGTTTACACTTGTTTCATACAATATTTTAATTATTATGCAACCACTAGCATCAAAGTATAACAACAAGCACAGGATATGGGGTGACTTCTTTTTTTCGCGTCGCTTTACAAGGTATCAACCTAACCGGTTGGGGTGCTTTCTCAGGCGCTCCAAATATTGAGAACTTTAAGATCTTTTTCAGGTTGGAACGATTATGGAACATTAAGATGGAGGAGCCAGCCAAGGTGCTTATGTGCTTGCTAAATATGAGACGTCTGTTTAGGTAGACGCTCAGGTATTTGCGTCCCGAATGTTATATCTAACAAGGCCGACCTCAAAACCTTCGAGAAAGAAGTATATCACTCTATTTAGTTGCTCTGGTGTTCCATGCGCTTTCTGGAAACTAAACTGTAAAGCTGGCATCCGTTCCTTTACAGTTTCAAGCGTTAGTATTCTTGCCAACAGAGACTTATTAAACGGCTCGGCTACCGCAAGAAGTATGAATGAATCCACGACCGATGGACTCTTACCTGATATATGGATCATTCAAATTTGTGTCCTTTTCACTGTTTCCTCAGCACAGCATTGAATATTAGAACCTAGAAAAGTACTGCATTGATGGGCTGCCAGCTGATTTATTTAAGACCGGCGGCGAAGAGTTGGTTAGGAGTATGCACCAACTTTTATGTAAGATATGGTCCGAAGAACGCATACCGAATGACTGGAATCTCAGTGTTCTTTGTTCTATCTTTAAGTAAGGAGATTCCGCAATTTGCGCCAACCTATGTGGAATATGTGTCCTCTCATCGGATATAAGATTATGTTGCGCGTATTGTGTATGAGGCTAAAGCCATATACGGATTCAGTGATAGGAGCATATCAGTGGGGCTTCAGACCAAAAAGGTCGACCAGTGACCAAATATGCACATTACGCCAAATCTTGGAAAAGAGCCGTGAGTTCAACAAAGACACTCATCACCTAGTTGTCGATTATAAAACAGCTTTAGACTCGCCGATACGATCGAAGTTCTTCGACGCCCTGTCTACACTAGGTTTCCCAGCATGATATTTGCATGACGACGCTATCCAACATACAAAGCGTTGTCAGGGTGCGGAAAATCGTCTCCCACCTATACAAAGAGATGTTTAAGGCAGGGCGATGCGATGGAATAAATCCGATGCTAGGGCCCGCGTACGACAATTAAATTGATATCATCGGCACGCAGGAACGGCGTGTCAGCAAGGTGTTTTCGGACAGTCTTGGCTCATGGGTCTAGCGGTGAATGATGACTTCTCGCACGAAATAGGTCTTCTCGCACGCCGTCATCGCGTCTTGGACGGTCAGTGACGATGGAGAATTTCAACTTCAATTCAACTTTAATTGAGTTAGACGAAGGAGCGTTGGAAGTCTTTGAGAGGAAGATTTTTAGTCGTATTAGAGTCGGTGACGAGTTTAGGTCCCCTATGAACCGCAAGCTGTACGTGCTATTCGACGAGGTTGACATAGTCCAGCTGGGCTAGTGATTTCATTCATTCAATGGATGAAAGAGCTACAGTTTATATGAGGGGCCCAAACGCGTTGGAATGACCAGTTATAAAGAGATCTCTACGTACTTGGCATTCAAAACAACTGGCGCTAGCGCGCACGATATTGCTGAAGCTGACTGGAAGAGACGGTCATTTATTTTAGTCATCGATGATGACAGCCTCTAAGATAAACTTTAACAAATCAATTAAAAATCAGCGCCAAACTAACTCCATTCAAAACTGTAAGCGTGCTGCAGCAGGATGCATACCGAATTTAAGTAATACTTTTAATATTGTTTATTGCTTTCTTACAAAAAAGAACTAGAAATATGCATTATTGTTCTTCAAATTTCCATTATTTGTTTTTGTTGTTTTTTCGCCATATATATAGCTTTATATAGTATTGTAAACGATCTTCGCTCTTTTTTGTTTGCATTTTTGCGTACTTTTCGCTAAATAACAATTATTTTATTTCATTTTGTTTGTTTGTTTTTTTTTTGTAACTTTTTCTTTATTTTCTTGTTGTTGTTGTGTCTTGTAGTTTTTTTTGTTTGTTTTTTTTTTCTGACTGCAAATCATAATAAATTATATTATTGTATAAAATATAACACATAATAAGTCGAAAGCGAAAGAAATTGTAATAAAAAATAATAATAGTTAAAAAAAAAAAATATATATTAAAATTAATTTAAAATAGTTAATAATAAAGAATAGAAGAGAAATTTTTATAACGGTTTGGTTGGGGCTGTTTTATAGTTTGGGTGGGTGGGTGGGTGTTTGGTAGTGTTCGAAATTATGAATTTAAAGTACATACAGGGTGTAGGTGTGTGTTTTTTTTTTTTTTTTTTGTTTTCATTTCTTTCATTCTATTATTTATGTATCTTTATCAGCGTCTTTCACTTGATTTATTGGTTAAGAACTTTTGGCTTAAATATTTAATTAAGTCCCGCACTAAACTAAACTAAAAAAACAAAGCAAATTTGCTGTTCTTGCTTTTGTGTTTGTTTGCTAGTTTGTTTGTTGTTTTAATTAATTTAAATTAATTAAGGCTTAATTTAGAAACTAAAATTAAGTAAAAGTTTTTTGATAAAGATCGTTTTTGCTTTCTTTCTAACTTTTTGTTTTCATGTTATCCTTCTTCGGTGCTACGTTAAGGTTTTTCACTCGACTTTTGCTTTTTTCTACTAAATATTATTAATTAATATTATTATTGTTGTTTGTTTTTTTGTTTTTTTTTTTTGGTTGTTTATATGTACGCAACGCGTGTGTGTTTGTGTGTGTATATATATATGTTGTGTGTGTGTGGCTGTACTCTCTTCGTTTTGCTACTACTACTTCTAAGTTTTTCTTTCTCTCTCTTTCTCGTGCTATCTCTCTCTATTAACTCTCGTTTTCTTTTTTTTTATTTTGTTTATACTTCGTTAACCACACTGCACTGTTCCATTTAATCCACCGCTCCGTCTATTCATCATCTGCTCCAGCGCTGCTGACTAAACTTTGACTTTTGAATGCTGAATTCCTTCGCTTCGCTTCGCTTCACTACACTTCACTACCACACGGCAGCTGACTTTATTGCCGGCATTTTTTTATTATTAATAATTTGTTGTTGTTGTTTGTGTATTTTGTTGTTGTTTTGTTTTTACTTCTTCTTCGTCTGCTTCTTTACTTTTTCGCCATCTTTATGAGCATATCAGTGGATAGCGATTTGGGACGCTCAATTGGCAGACCGAGCGCACGATCCCAAACCAACGAAGCCAAAACACCGAGAGCACGCGACACACCGAAGAGCACCGTGTAGTAGTTCATCTCCTTCATGCCATAGTACTGCAAGAGCACACCAGAGTGTGCATCTACATTGGGCCATGGGTTCTTGACCTTGCCGGTTTCAGTTAGAATTGGTGGCACCACCTTGTAGATCTTCGAGACCAGCTGGAAGAGCTCATCGTCGGGTAGATGCTTGAGCGCGAATTCGCGTTGGCAGGTGTAACGTGGATCGGTCTTGCGGAGCACAGCATGACCGTAACCGGGCACAACCTGTAAAAAAACAACAAAAAATTATTAAATATTTAATTTTTTTTTTTTTTTTCAAGCTTGAATACACTTACCTGTCCCGATTTCAATGTCTTCCAGATGTATTCCTTCAATTGCTCCTCGCTGGGATTGTTGCCTGCTTCCTTTTGCAGCTTGCGCAGCCACACCAACACCTCTTGATTGGCCAGACCGTGCAATGGACCAGCCAAACCGTTCAAACCGGCAGCAAACGATAGATAGGGATCGCTCAAAGCCGAACCAACCAAATGCACTGTATGCGCCGATACATTGCCACCCTCATGATCGCTGTGTATGGTCAAATAGAGACGCATCAGCTCCGTGAATGGTGCATTATCATAGCCCAACATCTTGACAAAGTTGGCCGACCAATCGAGACTGGAATCAATCGAACGCGAACCCTTGCCATTGCGATAGGTATTGCAGTAGATGGTTGCTGCAACAACTGGCAGCTTGGCAATCAAATCCATGCTATCCTCGTACACATATTCCCAGTACTTGGTCTTGTGCACACCCTCTGAGTAGGCTTTAGCGAATTTACTGTCGTGATTGAGGGCAGTGACGGCAGCCGAGAACTGTGACATGGGATGCAATGTTGTCGGCATATTATTCAACATGGTTACAACGTGTTGTGGCAGTGCAGCACGATCGGCCCATTCGCGTGACAATTGCTTGACCTGTGCCTTGGTTGGCACCTCACCGGTACACAACAGCCAGAAAAGACCTTCGGGCAATGGTTCGGTACCGCCATCGGCAGCGGGCAAAACCTTCTGGCATTCGGGAATGGAGAGACCACGGAAACGAATACCCTCATCGGCATCAAGCACAGAGGTTTCGGTGACGAGCGCCTTAATACCGCGCATACCGCCGTACATCTGCAAGAAAATATAGAAAAAAGGATTAGTAAGATCGTAACACCACTTCAGTCGATCTGATCCGGTAACAAAGTTTATTTGAAATGAGTATCGTTCATATATATTTTTTTTTTACGTTACTTATCTTACGTTACTCATCTTGGTAAACTTCAATTAAAACATAGATTTGTATGGAAGCCGATTTAAACCAAGAGTTCTATTGTTACTTCGGCATTACGACCACTTCTTTAGAAATCATAAAACATAGCCTTATGGTGTGTCTGCTTATAAGGTCTATAAAAACTTCTACCAGCATGGGGTTCATTGAAGAAAGTGTGTAGTCTGCTGGATCGAAAACATTTCTAACTGTTAGACGCTATATTAAGCGAGAAGTCTGTACGATTTTCCAGGACACTTGCTCATCGTGTCTTTATTAAATTTATTGTTAGCGTACTCTTTAAGATGTGATAGTATGTTCCACAATGATCAAGTATATATGGGAAACATACAAGGAACTTTTTTTTTCCAGGTCGATCTATTGTTGAGGACCTGCGTTGGAAAGGGACATCTTTCATTAACATTCCCTTCAAAATTTCATAACAGTTGGAAAAACATCAAAATTTTCCGTGAATTCATCAAAAATTAGCCGAAATCTTCATTGCGTTTCATGCAATTGAAGTAGAGCTGGGAAAACATCGATTTTTAGACCGATGCATCAATGTTTTAATATGAAAAACATCGATGCATCGGTCTAAAAATCGATGTTTTTCCAAGCTCTAGTCCAAAGACTTAATCCATTGCATTTTGGTCGATTATTTGGATTTCAGGAAAGTGTGTGCACGATTTGTTCCACATCAATTGAAAGACAAGGAAAACTCGCTTCGGATTCAACATTTGAAAGACATCATTAAAGATACTAAAAAGTATCAAAACTTCCTTTTCAACATTGCGACATAGCGATGAGACAATGTGTTTTCAATACGACCAAGCGTCAAAGTGCCGAATGATAGCCGTCCGGTGAGCCAAAACCCAAAAAATCACGTTTGAAAAAGTCAAAAGTGAAGACAATGTTGATTTGTTTCTACGATTCGAAGGGCATTCATTTTTCACAATTAATGGGACATTTTATCTTGGTGTAATGAGGCGTATGCTCTATATTCTATTCGGCCAGAATATCGCGAAGTAGGACGTTGGCGTTTGTTGCACGATATCGATTGATACTTGTGACTCATTTTTTGACCAAAAATTGCATTTTGACCATCAACCACTCGCCGTATTCGCCTGATTTGGCACCATGTGACATTTTTCTGTTCGGCAAGCTGAAATTATCCATAACAGGAGGGCTCTATGCTTAGGTGGAGGCAATCCAATAGACCTGCACCGACGTCGTGAAGGTCATTACGCCCAACGAGTTAAAACACTCATTTGAAATGTTATTGGATCGAGCTAATATGTGTATTCAATCATAGGGAGATAACTTTGAATAATAAAAAAACAAATACTCAAAAATCTATTGACGTATTCATTTTATTCCAAAATTTCGGCAAATTTTGAGAAACACCTTGTAGTGTTCAGCCCACGCTGGCTCCAAACGAACTTATCGAACATGTTTGACTTCGATTACAAATATCGGTAGTGCCGGCAGTCGGTCGATACTATTGCATACGATATCTTTAATAACAGCACTGATTGGATATATTATGTATATATAGTCGCTGTTGTCTTGAACAGTAGACAAAATTTGCTCATGCAACATAATTGGCCTTGCTTAAAGCTTAGCTTTTTTTTTTTTCATTATTTTGTGCTTTGTCTATTTGTGTTATAATGCCAAACCTTCAAATTTCTAAAGCAGAATCTGCACGAGCACATGAACATGCGCCAATCAAAGAGGATTTAGTGTTGCAAAGTAATATTTTTTGCAAACCGCTAAACTAATAATTCAAATTCAAATTATTATATCGTTTCCTTTTTTATAAAATCATTTTCTCTGCAGTAAAATTATTGCAATTAGGTTTTTTAACATTACATAATACATACATGAGCTGCACTTCATTTCAAAGTAGAATTTAAAGCACTTTGTACGTTTGTTTCTTGCTTTATGAAAAATTTAAAAAGTAATTTACTTTTCATTTTTTTTTTTTTAAATTGTGCTCATTATTTTTGCTTTAATTCGCTTCACTTTCTCTTGTTGTTGCTGTTATTGTTGCTATGCAAGGTAACTGCAACAAAGAAAGTGCATAGAATAGAAGAAAAAAAAAGCGAAAATTATTGTGTAATCAGCTTTTGTATTGCATATACACGTATGTATGTACATATATAATCGCTTTGTTATTTTGTTCTTTTTTTCCTGTATAGTATTTGTGTCTAATTCACATTGCATGACATTAATAGCAAAGAACAAAAACAACAACCACAATGTGTATGGATTTTTTTTTTTTTTGCACTGCGCTTACTTAACCAATTGGCATAGTGCCATATTTTCTTTTTAAACTTTTGCAAATGCAAAGAAGCGCAAAATGTCAAAAAGTCACACATACATATGAAGCAGAAAAAGAAACAAAGGCAAGGGGGGAAGCAAATGAAAACCGGGTGAAAACAGCGGCCAACTCAAGGAGACTTGTTTTTATTTTCTATTTTCTTCTTCTTATTTTTGCTGCGTAACCCAATTTGTTTCTAAAAAAGAATGCGTTTTTTTCCTGCTTCCTCTTCTTCTTCTTCTTGTTCTAATTTTGTCTAATGCAACCGGTTTCGTAATGTGTGTTGAGTAAGCTTTGCTTTTCACTTTCTTTTATGAAATTAGTGTTGCAAAATGCTTGCATATGCAGCAGTTATGTTCTAAAATATGAAATCTGACAATTTGAGGGAAAAATATATATTTTTTTTATGGATAAACTTTAAACAAAGCTAATATTTATTTTAAATGCAATTGATTTTCTTTGCAGCTGTTTTTTGTTATCGTTTTCTGATATTTAATAATGCAGACTATAAAGAATGTGCAAATATAATCGGAAATAGCATCAAATTACAAACTGTTGCTAAGTTTTATTTTCTTTTAAATGATAAAAACAAATCTGTTTTTTTTTTTTTTTTGCTTTAAATAGGAAAATAACTTTGATCTTGAAATATTTGAAAATTTATTTAGACATGTAGAACTTTTATTTTATTATTGACTAAGAAATACATCATACAAATCTATGTTTCAAATGAAAACTCATATTTTTTTCTAAAAAAAAAATTTGAGGGAAAAATATATATTTTTTTTATGGATAAACTTTAAACAAAGCTAATATTTATTTTAAATGCAATTGATTTTCTTTGCAGCTGTTTTTTGTTATCGTTTTCTGATATTTAATAATGCAGACTATAAAGAATGTGCAAATATAATCGGAAATAGCATCAAATTACAAACTGTTGCTAAGTTTTATTTTCTTTTAAATGATAAAAACAAATCTGTTTTTTTTTTTTTTTTGCTTTAAATAGGAAAATAACTTTGATCTTGAAATATTTGAAAATTTATTTAGACATGTAGAACTTTTATTTTATTATTGACTAAGAAATACATCATACAAATCTATGTTTCAAATGAAAACTCATATTTTTTTCTAAAAAAAAAATTCTTTTAATATCAATTAAAAACAAATACTTACCATATCAATGGTGGTTTCACCCATTTTAGTAGCGCCATGTGCCTTCCTGAAATTCTTTACACGCTCCTGTTCAGCGGGAATTTTAGCGGCGAGCACATCACGCAAGCTTGCGGAATCAGCTGAGATGGCGCGCACATAAGAAGTGAAGGCATTGTTCAGCTTCTGCAGATAAAGAACAAATGAAATATAGAACGTTTTAGAGATTAATTAAAAGTATATGACACACACACACATACATAGAAATAGTGAACAAAATATATTTGAAATTGTGTAGTTTTTTGTTGTTGTTGCTAGACTTAAAAGCTATCAATTAATTTGTACAAGGTTCATTTCGTGCACGATTTGTCCGAAGCAAAGATTAATCGCTTTTCGCATTGATCACGGAACGAACTGTGTGTGTGACTAGATTACTAACTGTTGACTGTCATTGTCATTGAGTTGTACTTCAAACTCAAACGCCGTAAAATGACACACTACACTAAATATACAGGGGTCAACATATGTCGTATAGTCGGAAGAGCATGCCACGTTTGATAGAAAAAAATTGATAAAGCAAGAGGCAGAGAGTTGATGCTATGTCCGGACATTTAGACGTATTATGTACATATATGTATAAAGTGCATTACTAAAGTATGCTGTCAATAAATTATATATAAAGAAAGAAATGGAAAGAACTTTGGCTAACGAACAGTAGTTAACTAAATCGTTAGTTTTACAAATGTAAGTAACGACGTAGAATATTACAACGCTTAGAACTCTAGGCATTAGCATTGGATGGATTACACAGCGAACAGATGTGGTTTGAAGCTAGCCAACTATCTAACTTTAGTCAACAACGAGATACTGGCGAACAGAGAAGGAGGAAGCGCTTCGTGCTTAAACTTTGCAATGTACAGCGGTACACCAGAGCAACTAATTAGCATCGACGACTCATGAGATCTCCACTTCGCGATTATCTGGCTCTAGTAGTCACATTAAGAGCAGGTCCAACCAATCTACTGAGTGTTTAGTCGTTTCCAAGAACAACTGTAAACCTCAGCTATGGACATACATAGATGATGCAGTGGAACAATTCAACCATAATCTAATTAATGCCGCTGCCATTGCCAATCCACCAAGTACAGAGCATGATACCGTCTTGGAAGACCGTCATATTTGAGTGAAAGTGTGAGAGAAGCGCCCAGAAACAACAAAATTTTAGCCTAAAAAAAAAGGTCAGCATCAGCTGTCTACTTTTATGATTTACTGTATTTAATTTCCTATGCATACACACACATACACGCATACGCGACACAACGACGACATTGTCTAGTTTTGTGTCTAGTCGCGCGACGCGTTTTTGCACTTATGCACGTCCACCGCCGTCCCTCTCACACTGATAAGAATTTTTCGGTCTGCTATTACTACATACTACTAACATTTGTGCTCTTCGACGAGTTGCACTTAAACGCGTGCACGGCAACAACAAAAATGATAAAGCACAAAGTAAGCTTAATCCATTGAGAGTGCGAGAGAGAGAGAGTGAGCAACAAATGCCAATCATATGCACGCAATCGAGTGCAACTTATGAATGACTCAGTAATAACGGAAGAACCAGCAACTAAATGACAGTGGCGTGCATGCAAAAAAAATAAACAAAAAAAAAAAATTGCGATCGTAGAAAATGAATAAATGCATAAAAAATTAATGTTTAATATGCTGCAAGTAGTCATTAAGTAATATAAAATTTTTTATTGAAATATTTGCTTTGTTTTTTTTTTTTCTCATATGGCAATTTTTAACTGTAAAATAAGATAAAAAAAAAAAAAACTTGACACGCTACTGTAAAATAATTGCATACTGCACGAGCGCATCATGGGGTAAATCACAATTTGTGAAGCAGTTTTGACCAGTTTTAATTTGTAGGCAGTTAACCCGACGCAACTTGATTTGTAGAAAAAAAAAACCTTTTGAACTCGAGACGACAAGAAAAAAAAAACAATTTTATAAATTAATATTAAAATGGCGAATAAAAAGATAAAACAAATACGCAAATTAAATTATTTCAATAGCTTTTATTAAATAAGTTTAGTAAATTTCCTAATATAATCTGTTCGATCTTCTAACATAAATTAGTTAATGCTGTAGGGTATCACATATTCCATATAACTTTTTAATGAATCAGAATTTTCATTTTTTGTGAAAGGCGCGTTTCTTTTTCTTTGAATTTTTACAACAAATATGACTAAGCTTGAATTAAAAAAAAAAAAAAAAAGCTTATTGCAATAAGAATTAATATCTGATATGTATGTATGTGTATGTAAATATGAGCAATTCGTGTGAGTAATAAAAAGCTAGAGAGAGAGTAAGTGTGAGAGTCTAATTGCACGAAGCTGCTGTTTAGCAGCAACAACAAAACAAATGAGTAGAATTTGGCAAATTTTAAGCGCCACAAGGTCATACCGCCAAAAGTTTTATTGTGTTGCCACGCACGCGTATGCCGCTATTTTTGTTGTTGTTTTAATTAAACATTTTTTTTTGTTTTTTACTTCAGTAGGTCAATCAACGCACACAAATTCAATTAGCCAAGTGAACTTGCGCAGCACACAGGCGATTCGATTCAACTTGAGCCGACGACGTGACGCGATGTGACCTAATAAACGAGTTGCGCTTGCAAAGCTATACACAGTAGCAAGGATTGATTCAAAAATTTAAAAACAACAAAAATAAAATGCGGTTTTCTAAGAGAGGGCGTTTCTAACTAGTATTACTTTGCGTCGTGTTCATTCGTGTCTATATTCATGTGTTAGCTACTGTCATTGCTGGTATTTTTTAGTATATGTCATTTGGTTGAAGCGTAAACAACAAGTTTTTCTATTCATTAGAAATGTCGAACTTTGTCAAACGAGCCGGACAGCCAAAAAGGTTTGAAGATAAAGAATTGAATGCATTGCTCTATGAAGAAAGAACTTGCAAAAGCTTTGGCAGTTGATCAACAACCATTTCCAGACGTTTAAAAGCATTCGGATTTATCCAAAAGCTTGGAAATCGGGTGCCATATGAATTGAAACCTAGAGACATCGTACGTCATGTCGGAAATGTTGCTTTAACATCACAAAAAAAAGATATTTTTTTATCGGATTGTCACTGCTAATGAAAAATGGATTCATTACGATAATCCCAAACGCAAGAAATTGTATGTGAAGCCCGGTCAACCATCAACATACACGGCAAAGCCGCAAATCCATGGTGCCAAGGTAATGGCGCTGTATTTGGTGGGAACATAAGGGTGTGTTGTATTATGTGCTCTTGAAATCGGTTCAGCCGATCAAAGAGGACCACTACCGAACACAATTGATTTGTTTGAAGAGATCGATCGTGAACAGACACGGAATTCATAATTTTCCAACATGACAACGCACGGCTACATGTTGAAGGACTGGTTAAAAACTATTTGGAAAACAGTGGTTGGGAAGTTCTACCTCACCCGCCGGCCGAAATCTTCAGTGAACGAACAAAACAACAAAATTGTCCTTGAATTCATAAAAAATGAGCCGAAATCTTCATTGCGTTTCATGGAATTGAAATTGTCCAAAGACTCAATCCATTACATTTTGGTTGATCATTTGGACTTCAGGAAAGTGTGTGTGTGTGTGAACGATTTGTTCTGCATCAATTATAAGACGAGGAAAAGACGCTTAGAATTTAACAACGGCTTAATAAAAGCTGTCCGGTGTGCCAAAACCCAAAAAATCACGTTTGAAGACAATTTGGATTTGTTTCTACAATTCGAAGGGCATTCATTTTTTACCAAGAGTTCGTTCCACCGTGCCAAACAATTAATGGGACATTTTATCTTGGTCTTATGGCGCGTTTGTTCCGTCGTATTCGGTCAGAATATCGCGAAGTAGGACGTTGGCGTTGGTTGCACAATATCGATTGACACTTGTGACTGATTTTTTGAGCAAAACTTGCCGTATTCGCCTGACACATGGCAACATGTGACATTTTGCTCTTCAGCAAGCTGAAATTATACATGAAAGTAGGGCTCTATGCTTATGTAGAGGCCATCCAATAGACCTGCAACGACGTCGTGAAGTTTATGCCGGCCAACGAGTGGTTTACTCCTTTAAAATGTTATTGGATCGAGCTTATAAGTGTATTCAATCAGAGGAATAATAAAAATAACAAGTACTCAAAAATCTGTTTTCATTTTATGCCAAAAGTTCGTGAAATTTTGAGACACACCTTGTACATTAATACACTTAAAATATGGCTTTACTTTGTTCATATTCGCACACCCTATTGCTCAAGTCTTCATCGGTTATGTATTTTAATCGGTTATCGATAATAAAAGTAATTTAAATTAGAGCAAATATATCGTAATGCGTAATCAAAATCTGCTCCCTTTTTTTTTTTTTGAAACTTTTCGCTCATTTGCTCATTTTGAAACTATTAAATCCAACTATGCAGCGAAAGAGAGTATATGCTGGGCTGCTTGTGTTGCCGGCATTGCGACTGGCAATGAGTCGTTGACCGTCGTCATCGTCGCCGTTGTTGTTGTTGCTGCTGCTGATACTGTTGCAAATTGAATTGCATGCTTTATTTGTTGTTGTTTCCGAGAAATTTTTTTTTTATTGATTTGCTTGCAGCATATGTATGTAATTTTTTGAATGTCTCTCGTAAACCGGTTTTCAAACATGAAGTTCATTGATAAAATGTTTTTGGCTTCACCTACTTTTTGAGATTTGACTTTGTAATTTTTTTTCGCGCGTTTTTGTAATTTTTTTTCTTTCTGCTTTTATTTAGCGAAGTAAAATAAATTCAAAAGAAAAAACACATTAGCCGACACATGTCGCTGATAAGCTCGTAAAACCGAATTAAATAAATGCAAAATGTAATTTTTTTTTTAACTCAACTACGCCATAAATAATCGTTAAGATACTTGTCGTCGCCAAGCAAAAAAAGAAAAAAAAAAAATAATAGTAGGAAACATTTAATTCGACTGTATAAAAAGATACACTACAACATTTTATGGCATGGTATATTGTTTAAAGTTTAAAAATTTAAGCAAGTGCGCAGCACAACATTAAAGCTGAGTTTCGATCGATAACATTTGTGTTTGTAAAACAAATTGACAATGAAACATATCGATAGCAAGTGAAACATGGCGTTTCATTAGTGAATCACCTACAATTGCAGGAAGTATGTATGTATATATTCTTTGAGTCATACAAAGCTTGTTTATAAGTTAAATTACACAAATCCATTAACTTTTATGCTAATTGACTATTTTTAACTTAACATTGAAATACATTATGTGGCATATTTTTATTTATTCATTACTCAGAGTCATTAACTTTTCAACTACATAAGTACAACAAGGCTCAAAGTGTTCGTGTATAAAATAATGCAAATAAGTAAGTTTGTTAAAGATCAAGGCAAATTGTAAAATTAATACGAAAAATTAATACATATATGTATAGTTGTGTGATCTATCTACGTCTGTCTGTCTGTCGGTCTACAATTAAGAGTTACATGCATCAATTACAGTATTTCTCGCAGTTTTACAAAATGTTTATTATATATAATTTAGCTGTCAGTCATGTCAATTGACTTGGCTCATTATTATTATTAAATTATTACGTTTGAATGAATTTAATTGTTTATATGTACATAGTATAAACTATATGTGATGCTTTGCTTGAAACCTAAGCAATACAAGTGGCGCTTTGTTGTCAGCTTGTATTATTAGAAATACAAGTAGACAAGAACATTTAAAGCGTATAAAATGGAATTATACAGAAAAAAAAAAACGTTATAAAGTTCTAGGAACAAAATAAATATATGTTTAGTACTAACAGACAGTGAAAATTCCAACAAAATCGGTTCCGTTGTTTCGGAGATTTGGCACAACAAAGTAGAGCTTGGAAAAACATCGATTTTTAGACCATTGCATCAATGTTTTTCATATGTATCGGTCTAAAAATCGATGTTTTCTCAGCTCTAGCAGCCAAAATTTTTTACATATTTATATCAACTGAACTTTAATGCTTCGTATTTACCCTTGGCCCAGCAGGGCAAAGGAGAAACAAAAAAAAAAAAAAGAACGCTTATCAGTTAGAGCAGCAAGAATGCCCGAAACTAATCTGATTAAGTGAATGAATTAGTTGGTAGGCTGCCTTATATAGAGTAAAAATGAACGAACGCACAAATATTGATATCATGTATTATATACAACTATATATATATATATATATATATGTATATACATATATACATACATTATATGTGTGACGACAATAAAAAGAGTATACAGACTTATGTATGTATATAGCAGCTATTTGCAATTAATCAAAATTATAAAACAAATACAAAATAAATGCTTTCAGTGATAAGATAACAGAAAACCAACAAAAAAAAATGTGGCAATGAAATTTGCAAATTTAATGCTCGCTCTGCGTTACACTCAAACATATCAATTTACCGTTTGTGCATTTTTTTTTTTGGCAGTGCGCAACGCATGCTAATTTGCGCATTGCTACGCTCTTCTTCTTTTAACTCTTTGGCTGTGTAACATGTAGTCACATGTTATGTTTTTTTTTTTCAGCTTAGTTTAGTTTGTACAGCTCGCTCTCTTTCTCTCTCTGTCGTGCTCTTAATACTACTAACTGTGTTTAGCTGCTTCTTCTTGGTTTTTGCACACGTTGCCATTGTGGTTGCCATTTGATGCCGACAGTATTTAGTTTTTGTTGCTGTTGTTGTTGTAAGCTGATTGAATTTCATTTTTACCGCAAAAACGTTTAAGCTAACAAAACTGTTGTATGAGCAGCTGTATACACTACACCACGACGAGTGAGTCTGTGTTAATTTCACGCTTGAACTGTTGCGCGACTTCGTTGTCAGATTACGACGCTACAGATTGGCTTTGCTTGCACAGGTGGCTTGCTTTTCATTTCTTACTACTCTCTCGCTCTTTGGCTTGCGCTTTGTTTTTTTTTTTCTACAATCAGCTGACTTTTTTTTTTTTTTGTCTGATGCTGTAATAATTGATAAAAAAAATTTTTCCCAGCATTTTTTAACAAAAGTTGTAGTTCTTTTTGTAGCTCTCCCTTCCCCTCTTGAATTCCGTTTCATCATACACAAAACCAAGCTGCTGCAAAAACAATCATTGCATCTCTCTCTCTTACTCATGCATAAAAGCTGTGGTAAGTAGAGCTGAGAAAAACTTCGATTTTTAGACCGATGAAAAATCGATGTTTTCCCAGCTCTAGTGGTAAGGCTTGCTTTGCTAGCATTTACACTTATCTTCCATTCTGTTCATTCAACGCTACTCGCCTTGCGTGATACTCCTTTTTTACCATAAAACATTAAAATTTAGCATCCGTTATGAAGTACTGTTCCTCACTAGCTATACATCATCTCTCTTTGTAATTTTCTTAGGGCATTCTTGGAAAAGTCTTCGCTAGAGACTGCCTCAAAGTTGTTTTGAACCAAAATGTACGACTGGGCACAGTCGAAATCCGTTGTAGAAATGAATTTCTCTTTCAATGCATGAGGCAGACAATTTCTGATTCTTTCAAACTGATGGTTTTTAAATTTTCTGGACCGATTTTCACGTTTAGTTTAAAACCAAATATTGCCGATGAAGCCATCTCACCATGGACTTTAAATTAAAACAGAAAAACAGAACTTTTCGCATGTCTTCTACACATGATTATCAAAGAATATAAAATAAAATCGATGATTAGGCACCTATTAATTTATTGACAGTAGAGCTTGGAAAAATATCGATTTTTAGACCGATACATCGATGTTTTTCATATGGAAACATCGATGCTCTAATTGACAGACTAAAAGCTTTGGTCGAAAGACAATCAAACCATGCCCACTTTTTTAATGGATATTACTTCTGCTGATCCCATTAACATGTGTACAAAAAATCATCTACATATATACCTTAAATTGATGCAAAGATATGACGAATTTTGTTTATCCTTAACATGGATGCGATTTCGACCAAACTCATATTGTGATCTACTTTTAGTTCCATTAACATGTATTCCAAATGGATGACGAATTTCGTATAACCTTTCTATGAAGGCATCCATCGTTCCGTCAGATTTCAATTGTTACTAATGGTGAATTTTTGAGATCGAACATACATAACATTAGTGAAGATGTCCAACTAAAGGACAAACTTTGAATTTCTAGTATTTTCGTTGAAGAATAACCACATAATAACCGGATCATATATATATACCAACTCAATACCTCAATTCAGAACAGCATAAAAGCCAAAGGGACAGCCATTAGAGCTGGGAAAATATCGATTTTTAGATTTCTAAAAATCGATGTTTTTTCCAAGCTCTAACAGTCATAGAAGGTGCTTTTGAGAACACATCTCACATAAACAAGAGAAATATAAATGTTTCTCTTAAAAGATGGCTAAAAAATTACAAATTTTAATAAAATTTCGAAAAAAAAAAAAAAACTTCAAAACTTTTTGCTAATTAAAAACCTTTTCTAGAAATACTCCAAACAATTGCAATGAGGTACTCAGTTAAAATTGACGTCATTGTTTTTGACTTGGAGGTTGTTGTTGCTGTTTATTTTTTTTTTTTTTAGAAAAAACTTAGCAGTCTACGCACAATTTCTAATCAAACTTTGTACTACTTGAGGCACAAAGCTCAAGTGCCACTCACTCAAAAAACAAACACCTTATACTAAGTACAATAAAAATTGAAGGAATATTTATGAGCTACAAAAAAAAAAAAAAAAAAATTAAAATAAACTTACGAAACAACAAAAACTTTGCCGCTAAATAAAATACATACATTTTTTTTCCACAGAATTAATAAATTTGCACGAAACGAACGTCGTCACGTCACGCGTTTCAGCTTAAATAATTCTAATTCTATTCTATGGTTGTTTTATTTTTTGTTGTTGTATTGTTTCTAGAAATGAAAATATTATCTAATAGCAAGAAAACGACAGATAAGATTGTTTAAAATTTTAATCCAGCACAAATGCGTAAATGCGAGATAACAGTGCAGCTTAAAATTAAAATTCAATTGTTCAATTGGTGCTTTAAATAAATTTAATTATTCTATAATTAAAATATTTCTAGAAGTGCCTACTACTGAAGTAGTTCGAGGGTGGAATTTAGTTTTTATATGCACTGTCAGCCATTAATCGATTGTTATCGGAACTGTGCGAAACGCAAAAAGTTGCTATCGTTATGTTTCATGCCGATTGTGTTAGTGTTATCGGTTATCGTTTTTAGTATAATTATTTAAAATTTGTAATCACTGACAAAAATATTGAAAAATACAACAAAATAAAACTCAAAATATTAAATATAAATCAAGACTTTATTTGTTTCAGATTTCAAAAGATAAAAGCAAATTTTATCAATTTTAAAATCTTTGTCTTCAAGTTTTGCCATTACATAACTTTGTATACAACTTAACTATTCGTTTTGGCGCATATTTTATAAACAAATAAACATTTTGCATTTACACTCAAATTACGTTCGATTATGTGCTTCAAATAGTCTGCTATACATAGTCTATATACATGTATATGTATGTATTTTCTACAACTTGGCAAGTGTTAAACGGAACTGACGACATACTGTTACCGCACAGTAGCCACATTCTTATCAGATTGTCATGTGACAACGTGTATTGCTTTGCTTTAGTAGTTTTTTTTTTTTCTTCACTGATTGGTAAATCAAATTTAAAAATTTTGCGATAAGAAAAAAAAAAATAATAAAGCAAAGGTTTAACTTCTTTTCGTTTCTATTGTAATTTATTTTATTTAATTATGTTAAAAAGAAAACAAATATGTACACATAAATACAAGTACAATTCACAGCAACTCAATAAATGCAAAAACATGATCTACATATATTTGCGTATAAAAAAAAAAAAAAAAATGTGTTAATTTCATGCAATAAAATACAAATGTTTAATTTTCAAAAAAAAAAAAAAAAATTATAAAATTTAAATAAACTTGTTGACAAATTTTGCTAATTAAGCAAATAGTAAAGCATTAAATGCGAAATTCTTAAAGTAAACAAATTGAACATCTGTCTTCCTTGTCTAACGTTTGGTAAATTAAAAAAAACCCAAAGACATTCTTCCTGTACAGACCAGAGTTTGCTTATCAAAAATCAAAAATGTTTGCAGTTTTTGAAAAATTTTGTTCTAAAGCTTATGCTGACTTGCATATGAAATGGGTATCATTGGATAGGTCTAAGTTTCAGCTATCCATTTTTCATAGGAACGATGTACCGTTAACCCTAACAAACCCCTATAAAAAAAAATTCACTTGTTTTTCGTTGCATACAATTTTTGTTGATTTTGAAAAATTTTGTTCGAGGGCTTATGCTGACTTGCATATGACATGGGTACCATTGGATAGGTCTAAATTTCAGCTAACCATTCTACCTCCATATTTCATAGGAACAATGTTCTGTTAAAAAGTTATTTGAGCATAAATAAATGCAGAAAATGCGGTACCATTTTGAATTTGGATTTTTAGCCATTCCTTACAATTTTTTCTTTGAGAATCGTTTCGGAAATTAGGAGTAGATAATTGTCTTTCTATTTGTATTTGCATTTTATATTTTATTTTCTGTTTTTATTTATCATTTTGTAATAATATTCAGCATATAAAATGCCTTTTTTCCGATATCGATAACTGTTTCATTGCCACTTGTAGCCGGTTGTTAACTTCACGCTAATGCAATTGCAATGTGCCTTCCGATAACAACAATCGATAAAAATCGCAAAAGTTAGTTCAAAATAAGAATTTTAATAAATATTGACAGGAATTATGATATATATATATATAATGACTTCATATATATATAATTGTAAGCTAACTGCCTACTACAAATGCAAATTTCAATTGGCATAACATTTGCACAATTGTTATTTTTTTTATTTTATAGGTTTTATATACAAGACTATAAAAAGTTCGTGCAAATATTTATTACATGCAACACAATTCATTAAACAACAAGAAACGAGATCTCCAAAATTATGTTGTTTAAAAACAAGTAAGAAAATCACAGTCGGGCGTAACCGACTGTAAGAGGCCCTGTACCAGCACAGGTCGCCTAACAAACACACTAAATGTTCCCCTAGCTTATGACCAAACACATGACCACTTCTCACTGCACAACTAAGTGCCTTATAAAACATTTTTTTATGTATGAAACGAAAAGGGGGGTCGCTCAAATTCAATTGCTTATAAAATCGTCATTTATTATCCGATTTTGATGAACTTTTCGGATTTTGGCTAAGAAGGACAATATCTCTATACTGGCATACTTTTTTTTGTGCCGAAGAAATTTTTACCCTTGGGGGTGATTTTATGGGGAAGGGGGGGGAGGGGCAAGATTTCAAAATAAACTTGTAAAATTCCGGAGCAGTCCTAGTCGAATGCAAAAAACACGAAGTCTCTATCTATTACCGTTTCCGAGATCCTTTCGTTCATACGGACGGCCAGACGGACAGACGGACATGGCTATATCGACTCCTCTATCACTCCTGACCATAATGGGGGTAACTTTGGGGGGTCTCCGACCATTATTTCTACCTGTTACATACATTTGCACAAACCCAATAGGCTCTTGTACCTTCGGTACAGGGCCTAAAAATATTATACGTTGTCAACTAACTGAGTGTAGATTGTAGCTTAAATTCGGATTAGATAAAGCTATATACATCTAGTATTACCGATAAGAATTTAGAAATTAGAAGCTATAAAAAAAATATTAAAGAAAATATTCAAAATGCCATATCAAGTAAGAAAGACTGTTGGAACTCAATGTAAGTTGGTAGACTATTGTCGATCTATAAAATAACGCGTAGCAAATATAAATTACTCTCTCTCTCTCTCGCTCTTTCTCTCCTTCTACAGTAGCATTACAGTTTTAAGTGTACAACAAAAACAAGTTTTAAAAATGGCATAAAAAATTAAATAAAAAACGCATAAAGTTTCGCATTTAAATGCAATGAAATGCAATATTATGACTATTTTCACGCAAGTAAGCGAGATATTTGACTTTAGATAAAGCTTCAAGGGTATAGTAACTTCAAAATAAAGTATTATAGTTATATGCAGCGGTAATACCGAACTGTGTGTGCGCTTGTATGTACTGTATTTCATGTCATTTAAGCTTTCTTAGCTTTTAAACTGTTTTCTCAATTTAAGTGCGGCTTAGAAACAAATATAGAGAGTAGCAATGGCAATACCGAACTGTGTGAATGCGAATGTTTATATAAAGAAGTACCATAAGCAATAAATTGATTTTCAGCAAAAACTTCATATTTTCTTAAGTTGCAAAAGCATTAAATACAATTTACGATTTACTTAGACCAATAACCGATAACATTCCATGTAAAACGCATTGAAAATGAAACATATCGGTAGCAACTTTTTGCACGTTCCGATAACAAAATTTCAAAAATGTAGACTGAATATAATATTTAAATGCGATTTGCTTTTTATATTATGTTGCTATATATTAATTTGAATTTCGTTAATATTTCTAACAAGAAAATTGTTAGCATATTATGTAAATGTTAAAACTTTAAACAAAAAAATTAGCATTTGTTAAACATTTTCACAAATGGCTTTAAGTAGAAATAAGTTTCGTTTTTTTTTTTTTTTCTTTTCTAAATCTTACTACATGCTATTTTGTATCTTACGTAATCGTTTGACTGACTATCTGTTGTCGTATGACGTATTAGCAAGTGTATGATAAAGAAAAGCAAAAAAAAAAAAAAAATATAAAATAAAATAAAATTCGCGTATCTATTAAATTTGTCTGTTTGTATATTTCTAGCTCTTGCGGCTCTTCGTTTTGTATTTATAAATTTTATTTAGTATATTTTTAGCTGGTATTTGCCATTTTACAAAATGTCTGTGCGTTAATTTTTTATTTTTTTTATTTTTATTTTGCGGCAACTATTCGACTTATTTTTGTGTATTTGGTCCATATGCAACTGACCTGTCATTCACACTCTCTCTTTCTCTCTCACGCTCTGTCAGTTGCACTTCAACAAGTTGGGAAATGAAAAATGTGTTGCTTTAATGCAGTTTCATTACTTTATAAACAGCCCTCTTAGTACAAAATTTCATGTTCCGCTGTGGCATATTAGTTTTTTTTTTTTTTTTTTTAAACTTTTGTCTTAGCCTGGCATTGCGCCAATAATGAAAATTTTCTTTTCGTTAAGACAATTCTTATGCTTCCTAGTAACAACAAATCTTGCCCACTTTCCTCAAAAACGAAGTTGCCACGCCTGAGTAACATCTTCGGAGAAATCAATTTTTGTTGCAATTTATAAAACAAAAATGTATCGGTTTAAAAATCGATGTTTTTCCAGCTCTAAGACAGACGCTGTGGCTGTTGCCTATTTAAGATATTGATAGCTCTTATCGAAGGTTTTAGGCAAGAATTTTTGCAACGTGGGTAACACAGTGCTATATCTGATCGTATTATTTAATATGCAATTATTGGCATTTTTATAAATTATAAATTTTAATAAATGATTTCATCAAACACCAGCTTCCAAATTCAATAATATTGAACTCTTACATCAAACTGTCGCTTTGTCTCTATCACTCGGTCTCGTACTCTCTTACTTACAAACTTCGTTCGCTCATTTATATTTTATGCTCAGCTACTTGCTTACTACTACCTGTCAAGCATCACAACAACAACAACAACAATGTGCAGCACGAGATAAAAAAAAAGAAGAAATATTCGCCGCAAAAGGAGGCTCGTCTCGTCCTTTTACAACACTGTACAATAAATACTTTTGTTTTTTTTTTTTTTTTTTTCTACTTGCTGCATATTGATTTTTCAAATGAGAACAATGCTGAGCGAGCCAGCGAGCGAGCCCTTTTTACAACATGCATATACATATATATGTATATGCATCTGTGTGTGTGTGTGTGTGCGAAATCTCAGCCGCTTTTAACATTTTAATTATTTTTGTTGTTTTTTTTTTTGGCACAAACGAAAAATTGTTCTTACATAATATTCTGAGTGGAATGTAGTGTGGGTGGCGATTGTTGTTAAGTGCAATATTTGCTTTTTTTAAAATTGAGTATTTATGCAAATAAAATAAAATTTAACTCTTTGAGGTCATACAACGGACACACGCATAAATAAATAATAGTGTGAATCTTTTTAATTTGAATATATAAAAAAAATATAAAAAAAAAAAACAATATTTAGGCATCTACTACCTTTTAAATGTGTATTAACTGTTCGGATTTTATTCTATACAATTAGGCAACACTGCATGTAAAATTTTCCGCTAAGAAAAAAAAAGAGTATTTAACGCATTATAATTATGTGAGAGCGGAGCGGCGGAGAGCGCATTGATTGTTGCTACCTGATCATGCACAAATTTATATGCGTGTGTGTGTGTGTGTGTGTGTATTTAGTAGCCGCAGCCAAAAAAAAAAAAAAAAAGTTGTATCAGTTGTAAATGTTGTTGGTAGTTTTTTTTGTGTAAAAGAGAGTGAGGAAGTAACTGCTTCAAAATCTGCTGCGTATTTCTTTAATCTTCTCTTTTTTTTTTTTTGATTTTTTTTTAATGCGCTGCTGTTGCTTTTGTTTTGTTTTTGTCTTTTTTGGTCAATAGTTCAACAAACTCTTTGGGTTTTTTTTTGTTGTTGTTCGTTTTTGGCTAAAGCGCAGTTAATAAGAGCAAATAAAAGTTTATTTTTATTATTCCAAAAATAAATTTCAAATACAATTGCTTTTTATTTTTTTTGTGTTTTTGTTTTTATGTACCCTGCAACCATATACAAGTGAAAGGTTGTTTGATTTGTGTTTTGAATGTGTGGCAACTCATTTAAAATACTTCAATTGAATAGTTTTAGCCGACATATAGATACCAAAAAATAGCTCAAAATATGAAAGATCGAGAAAAAAGTAGTCAAAAGCATTGGAGAATATTTTGTATGAAATAACTTTTCTAATGCTTCACAATAAATGTTTAATTTTTAATTAAAAAAAAAAAAAAAAAAACTTAATTCTAGACAATAATTTTCTGCAATCACAAGCTAACAGCGCTCAAAATTGCGTGTAGGGTATTTTTATTTTATTTTAAAGCTGCAACTTGAGCAAGTCTTACATTTTAAGCATTTATTTGGTCCTCGAGCCGGATACTAAATGATTTCACAGTGAATGGAGAGCAAAAGCAGGCAAGTTTAATGCTTCCGAAGACTATTTCTTTTTTTTTTTTTTATATACATATTATTTTTATTGAAAGGAACTAGAAAGTTGCTTCATAGATTTTTCTACGGAAAATTAATGTATTTTGGGGAAATGAAAAAAAAAAAATGGTCAGAATTAATCGATATTAATGGGATTTTTTTTTTATTTATGTTTTGCAGATACCAACCAACCCAGCAAGTAGATTATTAAGAGTGATCTCCAAAACTAAAAAAAGTTTCAGAAGACAGACGAAAAATTCACAAAGAATAAGAAGGAGAAGTCACGCTTTTTAGTCAATACCCACTTTCCGGACTATATCCCCATATTGCAAGAAAACACATTAGACTACTCGGAAAGAGCAAACTGAAAGCTGGCCAGTGACATTTGTTTGGAAGATAGGCTGTATTGAGTCATTGGTTTATTCCAACCTTACAAATCCCACGCTGACGTTGCTAATTTTTGACCACATGGAAGATCTACTTAGAATATACAATGAAGAAAGCCATCACTGATGACTCGCTGGGAAAAATTAGGGCGTGTTCCGCACAATGGGCAGAAGCAAACTACTAAATAGAGTTCAGAGGTGAGCTTGTATAACAATAATAGGAGTAATACGAACCTGTCCTAGTGAGGCTTTTAAATCTAATGCATCTCCATATCCAACAACAGACAAACAAAGCCATCATTAGGTTAGGAAGGATTAATAGTGAGTCTGACATAAGGAATCGTTCAAATGATATCTTGAAGGACTTCCAACCACTACTGCAATACCAATGGATAATGGTATCAAAGCAGGGGCAATTAGCTGGTTTAGAGATGGCTCCCTAACAGATGAAGCAACTGGCGCATGGTTTTTCGGACCTCGCACTCCAGTATCTTTCAGGCAGAATTATATACGATAGCAAGATGTTCCCATAACAACCTAATTCAGGTGACTATTAGAGCAATAAGTTCAACCGTGATCAAATCTAAACTGGTCATGGACTGCTTCAACAGGATTACTCTATACTGGGTACCCGGTGGTCAAGCGAGCATACCAGGCAAGAAGAGGGAGGAGCAATATCTAACTTTTCAGGTCCAGAGCCATTCTGCGGACTCGGACCAGTTACAATGAAATTCCTGTTAAAAGAAAAGGAGCACAAATCAGAAAGACTTTTTGTCTTAAAAGAAACGATCTTAGCATGGTTTCGGGCTTCGTCGTGACTGTACATTGCAGACTCAGAAGACACTTCTGTAAAATCGAGAGTGATTGCAGGACGAAATTCCGGAGCATATCTTGTGCAACTTTCGAGGTTTGAGCGTAACGAGGCACAAATATCTTAGAAATTAGCATATGACAGAAAGTGAAAGGGCTGAAGGGATGAAGTGTTTTAGGTAAGACTACGTTCGTCGATACTAAATTTTTGTATGAGTTTAAATTTAAATTTTTTTGTTACTTCGCCTTTAAGGTTTTTTCTTTGAGTTAATTGAAGAAAAAATGGCAAAATGCTTCGTTTAATGGCTATCTAGGCTATCTAAGGCGAATTTGAACCAGCAAACATGCGAACAGTGTAGAGGAAAAGTGTAAAGAAATAAAAATATATTTCTTAAAATTAATTTTTTATTTCTAAAGTTTTTAAATTAAATAATATCTGCAATATAAATGGCTAAGAAATCCGTGCAGATAGTCTATATTTTTTTTTTACGTTACAGCTAAAGAATCTCGGGAATCTTTTTTAGATATTTCAGTTGTCATATCTTTATTATATGCTTTAGCTACAGAATATCTTTTCGTTTTATGCTGCAGATACAGTATCTCATTTTTTTTTTTAAGATTGAGATAAAAAAAAAAAAAAAATGTAGTGTATTTAAAAGTCGCATAAGTAAAATGTGCTTAACAGTATTACTTTTTTTTTTTTTTTTTTTAATTCTTTTGGTTATGCAAAAAGAAGATAATTAAAATCTTTGCTTTTCATTTGATTTTTTTTTTTGCTTTCGTTTTTGATTTTCTCTCTTTGCTGTGTTTGATTATGTAATATGCGTCTGTGTATGTGTGTATTTGCAAATTTTCTTGCCGGACATTTTTTTTAAAGGATATTTGAAGGATAAACATAAAAATTTAACAGTTTTAAAAAGTATTTTAAAAAATTTAAAACGTTAATTTTTTTTTTTTTGATAAATTTCCAAAAAAAAAAACGAAATAGTAAAAAAAAAGAACTCTCTTACAAATAGCAAAACACATAGATACTCTTACTGACCAAAGCAAAAAAAAGAGCAACCAAAAATTATACAAAAAAAAAAAAAAACAAAGTAAAAAAAGTAATATTAAAAAAAAAAAACGTAAAGAACTCAGCACAGTGGAGAGCAGCAAAGACAATGACGTCGACGTCAGCCGCGACGCTGGAGTTCAATGCTTTTGGAAGCACATGGCGCACTTTTTTTTACGTTTTTATTTCATTTAGTTTTTTTTTTTTTCGACTTGCTTATGAAAGAGTTCAAATTTTAAACTAATTCCGCTACACAATTTCATTAAAAAAAAAAAAAAAATAAAAAAAAAAGAATATTAAAATTAAAAAAAAAATATATATATAACTCACCTGTGCCTCGGCCAATTTACGTGCAGAAATGCGTACCAAAGACATTTTGCTTTTGCTTCCTTTTTTGTATTTGTGCCTTTTTGTTGTGTGTTTTTGGAATTTTTGTTCTTTTCTTTTTTAGAGAAAGAAACAAAAATAAAAAACAAAACTTTAGCTTAACACTTTATGCCACACGGATAAACGTCGTCGTCGATTTATGCTATTTTTGATGATAAAAAAACAAAAAAATAGTTCGTAGGATTTGCACGATTATGTGTTGAAGAATACGCAACCAGAAAAAAAAAAATTTCTATATTTTCTATTTTTTTTTGTATAATTACTTTTTGGGTTGAAGATGCCCAGAAAACCACACACAGAACAGAACTGAACAGAATTCGGAGAGGCGTCACCAGCAGCTGCGCGGCAACTGAGAGAGTCGTTGCTTACACGATAGCAAAAACAGCCGCAGCTGCAGATTCACCACGCAGCAGCAGCACAGTTAAGCGATGGTGAGTTATTTAAGTGTGTACTCAACATACGTACGCTCAAAACTCAACAAATTCAACATAGCTAAAATGTAACGGGTGGTGAAAATTGAAAATTTTAAGTGTGGTATACACGGAAAGTCGGAAACACAGGGTGTGTGTGTGTGTATTTATTTAATTTGTTTTATTAAGCAAACTATTCAATAATTCAAATAAAAAAAAATAATAAAAAAAAAAAAAATTGAAATTTACTGCACTTTCGCTTTACAATATGTAGCGGTTCGATAGACAAATTATCGGTAAAAAATCGGTTAATGTTATATTTTGCCCTTAGTAATCGAAAACTAAACTGTTATCGAAACTTGTTTAATTTAAAGTTAAGCAAGAAAATAAAGTAAAATTTATTAGAATAAAAAAAAAAAAAAATGCAAACAATTTTTACAGTTTAGTTTGCAGTTTGCAAATTTAAGTAGGGTATACACTAACAAACTTGTTTCTACGTTTTTATTTACTTTTTTATATGCTCCACACAGGGTGTGCATTATTTTGTTAAGACAATTAAATTTTAAAATTAATATTTTTAATTATAATTATAAAATTTAATAAAAAATGAATAAAAGTTAATTTATTAATTTATTTATTACAACTACATAAATTAAAAGCAGTTGCTAAAAAAAAGGCAAAGTTACGACGACTCAGATCCGTTGGAGGATTTTTGTTTGGTAGCGCATAGCCATGGAGTATTCCAAGCAGTCGCAATTACAAATCAAAAGAATAAAAAATATGAAATTACAATTTTTTTCTGAAAATTAAGTCACTGATCAATGTTTTGGCACAGTGCCATACTACTCCAGTGTCCGGAAATTACTTGAACACAAAGTAGGACATTCAAACAAGTCATAGAGAGGATTTTTGGACCTTTTATAGTCGGCAACGAGTTTAGATGCCGTATAAAACGCGAGATTTTAGTAAAATGAAAAAAAAAATCTAATTTTGAATTAAAACTATTAATTAATAAATGTAACCGCTTTAAAAGCTTCTATTTACATATTCTGTTGATCCGATTTAAATTGCATTATATTACAAATGTGTATAAGAAGTATTGGTTAATGATTTGGAGAAAAAAAAAAACAAAACTATCAAAGGCTTGCCTTGTTCACATAATGCACTTCAAGATCCTCTGACGACATCTAACTGCTCTCCATTGCTGCCGTTTTTACAATGGAAACTATTTCATCATTACTTTTGAATTTAATTTTAAATATTCGAATAATAACGAAAAAAGGGAAAAATAAAAAAAAAAATGTATCTTTTTTAACTATTATTTTATTTATTTACAATGAAGAACTGTGACGCAAGAGACACAGGTTCGAATAACGTTTGCTGCAATCAAACAGAAATTTTTTTGTATATCTTATATTTATTTTCATTTGCATGTGTTTATAATTCACAAATAGTTTTAACTTAGCAGCTGCATAGCTTTTCGCATGACCGAATGGTCATTACTTCGCGACTTATATACCAATTCCCGTACGTGATCTGCTTGTTTACGTTTGAAACGGTTAGAATGTACCGTTTGGTCATTTGCTTGTGGTCATTTGTTTGCGAGATTGGACATCGTTTTTAAAACATAATAAATTTAATTGTTTCATTTAAACGATGTATATATGTACCTGTGACAGCATAGACGTAGTATGAGAGTTTTTTTTAAAATACTTTAATGATTGTGTTCTAAAATTTTCACAAAGCTGCTTCATCAAGCCTCAGTGGTTCACGCTTCAATCTTGCCATTTAGAAAATAAAAAATCACTTTACTTTAAAAGATTTAAAACATCTCAGAATGTACAAGATTACTCAAAATATTCTTGTGCGCGTTCTAATTTTCTATATATATGTTATTTTCTATTTTTATGCATTATTTTGTAAAAATAAACACAATATAAAATGACATTTTATTTTTAATATCGATTATTACAATATGAAGGGGTTCGATTGTATAATTATCGCTTATTAATCGGTCGCTATAATGTAAACGTAAAACTTTGCCGATAGTAAACGAAAACTAAACTCTCTGTTATCGAAACTTGTTTAGTCTAACGCCAACAATTTTATAAACGCCGTCAAACGGTAACGTCGCGACAGGCGTAAAATAACTGTTTCTCGCGTATTTGTATTTGTTCTGTTTTTTTTTTTTAAAGTTTCTACGTTCTGTGCCGTTTGCGGCTGCGGCAAAAAGTGCAAGCAATAAAAAAAAAAAAACCTATATTACAAAAAATAAAAAAAAATGTTGTTGCTTTTCTATTAATTAAATATATGTATGTAATGTAATTATTTATGTTTATGCTAGTTTAGTGCATGACTCATATTGAACAGTTTTGTAAAGTGGGCGAGAAGTTGCAACAGCAGCATTAACTACAACAACAACAACAACAACAACAGCAAAGCAGTTAATATGATGACATGAAGTGTAAGCGGTAACTACAACAAAAACAACAAGTGACGAAACGAAAAGAAGAGGAAGAAAAAACCAAGTTTACTACAACAGTACAGCGGTAGTAACTGTATGTGGGAGCAAGAAAGAGTGTATACAATAAGAAGAAGAAGAAGAACAACAACAACAACTGCACTGCATACGGCAAGCAAAATGTAGTAAAAACAGAGAGCACCAGTGAGAGTGAAAGAGAGAGTGTGTGTGTGTGTGTGCGAGAGCGCAGCCTACAACTTCAACAACAAAAACAACTTCAAGTGTATGTTGCAAGAAGCAGCAGCAGTAACAGCAGCGGAAGAAGTCCAAGACAAAATAAGAAAGAAAGACAAAAAAAAAAGAAAAAAATACACGCAAAGCGGCTACACCCTGAAAAAAAATAAATCCACAACAACAGCAACACAACACAACGTAAAGCAAAGTAAACCAACCAACAACAGCAAAATAAATGAAGTAAAAAGTAAAGTAAAGAAAAAAAAAATACAATAACTGAAACATTTACGCACTCGCTTGCACTTATACACATGTATATGTGTTATACAGCTATGTGTGTGTGCATGCGTGTGGGTGTAATAACAAGTAAAAGCCGCTGACGCCGTACGTTGCCAGTTCTGTCTTCGCAAACGAAAAACAGCAGCAGTCGTCAAAAGCCGATTGCCGCCTACGCTGCAGCGGAATAAATCTGCAACGAGTTTTTGAAAACAGGAAAAACAAACGAAACAAAACGAAACGAAAAAAAAGGAGTAGCTGCCATAAAGAAGAAAGCGAATTGTTAACTTAATTTTTTTTTTTTTTTTGTTGAAGTGTTAAAAAGTGCAAAATCAGCTGCAGCAAAAAAATAAAATATTTTAAACGCAATTCGGCAATTTTTTGTTTTCGGTTTCTTTTTTATATATTAAGAAATTTAATACACAATGCAACAACAGCAACAACAAGTAAAGTAAAGCAGCAGCAGCAACAAGCGCATTAAAAACGTAAAAAGTGTTTATTTGTTTTTTTTTAATTTTATTTAATTATTTATTTATAAATAAACAAAATAAATTCGCCGCCATTTTTTTGTGTAATTTCATATTTATTTATTTTTTTTATTATTTATATGTTATACATATATATTAATGCATTTTTTGTGTATGTTTTAAATTAAAAAAAAGAATTAAACATCATTTTAATGCCATAATCATCCAACAACAACAAACAAACGAAAAAAAATTAGTAAAATAAATGTGTAATCTAATAAGAAAATCGAAGCTGCTGTTGTCTCGCTCTCATACAGCACCATCATTAGCACAACAACAAAAACAACAACAGCAACATCATCATCATCATCAACAACAACAACAACATTGTCTTCATCATCATCATCGTCAACATTCACATCATCATTAATAAATATCAACAAAAACTCGCCCAAAAAAAAAAAAAAAACAAAACAAAATCAAAAACAAACAAAATTTTTCGCTGTCAACGTCAACATCGCATAATAATATGGATTGTGGTCTTGCAGCGCAGCAGCAACAACAACAGCGACAACAACTTCTTTTACAACAACAACATCAGCAAGAACAACAACAAAATTCTATAAACTATCTTGAACAAAATGTAAGTAAAAACAAAAACAACAATAATATATAATAATATGATTTTAAGCTGTTGGACGTTCGTTTATATTTATTTTGAAGTAACATTTGCTCCATCACTCATTTACCGTTGTTCCAGTCGTTTTCGTTGTTCCGGTACTCAATTGCGTAAGAATTTTGCAATTTGAGTACACTTGGCAATCAGTTTCAAATGAACTCGTGCCAGGCTCTCAATTTTTTTTGTTGCCCTAAAGTTGATGGCGGCTAGTAGGAACGATATACAAATTTTATCACGCAGTTTTTTTTATTACGTATTATTACTAGCTGTACGTATTATTACTAGCTGTACCCGGCACGCTTTGCTGCGCCCAGTAAAAATTATTTTCATTACACAATATATTCTCCTCCTACTCGAATCCAAGCACTTCTTTACTTCTTCCAGCAATATTCAAAACCGATAAATCAAAAAACTTTATTATATCTTTTAAACTATGAAACTTTATTCTCTTTTCTTAACTTGATTACTTCATCCGATCCCATTAACATGCACACCAAATTTCATCCATGTACTTCAAATGGATGCAAAGATATGGTGAATGTTTTGTATCGCTTGTATGGCGGGTGGGGCATAGACCCCTCCGATTTTGACCAAACTTAACACGATTACTTTTCCCGATCCCATTAACATGTGTAATAAATTTCGTCCCCATACCTCAAATGGATGCAAAGATATGTTGAATTTTGTTTATCGCTTGTATGGGGGATGGGGCATAGCCCCCTCCGATTTTGACCAAACTTAACACGATTACTTTTCCCGATCCCATTAACATGTGTAATAAATTTTGTCCCCGTACTTCAAATGGATGCAAAGATATGTTGAATTTTGTTTACCGCTTGTATGGGGGGGTGGGGCATAGCCCCCTCCGATTTTGACCAAACTTAACACGATTACTTTTCCCGATCCCATTAACATGTGTAATAAATTTTGTCCCCGTACTTCAAATGGATGCAAAGATATGTTGAATTTTGTTTACCGCTTGTATAGGGGGGTGGGGCATAGCCCCCTCCGATTTTGACCAAACTTAACACGATTACTTTTCCCGATCCCATTAACATGTGTAATAAATTTTGTCCCCGTACTTCAAATGGATGCAAAGATATGTTGAATTTTGTTTACCGCTTGTATAGGGGGGTGGGGCATAGCCCCCTCCGATTTTGACCAAACTTAACACGATTACTTTTCCCGATCCCATTAACATGTGCAATAAATTTCGTCCCCATACCTCAAATGGATGCAAAGATATGTTGAATTTTGTTTATCGCTTGTATGGGGGATGGGGCATAGCCCCCTCCGATTTTGACCAAACTTAACACGATTACTTTTCCCGATCCCATTAACATGTGTAATAAATTTCGTCCCCATACCTCAAATGGATGCAAAGACATGTTGAATTTTGTTTATCGCTTGTATGGGGGATGGGGCATAGCCCCCTCCGATTTTGACCAAACTTAACACGATTACTTTTCCCGATCCCATTAACATGTGTAATAAATTTCGTCCCCGTACTTTAAAAGGATGCAAAGATATGATGAATTTTGTTTATCGCTTGTATGGGGGCTGGGGCATAGCCCCCTCCGATTTTGACCAAACTTTACTCGAACACTCTCCTGAATGAACTGAAGATTGTCTGTGAATTTCAGCTCAATCGGTTGGATGGTTTTGCTTCTTATAAGGAACATACATACATACATACATAGATATATACAAGATTCATTTTTATATATATATATATAGCCTATAGCCTTCCTCGATAAATGTACTATCCAATACTGAAAGAATTTTTCAAATCGGACCAGTGGTTCCTGAGATTAGCGCGTTCAAACAAACAAACAAACTCTTCAGCTTTATAATATTAGTATGGATTTTATTTGAAAGGAATCAGTATTCGATGTATCCTATAACCATAGCATGTTGAACCCTTCTATTGTAATCGCCTAATTGTACAAATTATTGCAAAATAGTGCTCTTCCTTCGTCTGTTAGGTGTAGCGCCGACTCCAATAATAGTCCTTCTTAAACTTCTTATTGGACGCCTATGTGGCAAACTTTTTGCTTGTATGGTATATGATTTCTTGTTGTATGGTGTTCAGCCTCAAGACGTACCTGGGGCACTCTGTAATCAAATGAAGACTTCTATTTTGCAGCTGTGTGTCCCATATTTCTATCGCGTATCTCCAAAAATGAGCCACCGCATGCTTGCAGCTTAAGGCTAGCTTACACTTCTTATTGAGCAGTTCCAAAAGAACTGCCTTAGTCTGAGGCGACATCTAGATATTAAATTATTGACATATCGTCCAAATGTAAGCCTCTTTTCCAGCGTACACACCTAGGTACTTGACCTCGTTTGGCTGCGCAAGGGCGAAGTTTTTTTTCAGACTGAAGCACACATTTATGCACTTCCCTGTGTTTAGTTTAGTATTCCATCTTACTTACTTATATGGCAGTCAACCGTCTACCGGTCATGGCCGCATCTAGGAAGGCGCGCCAGCATCCATAGTCTAGTGCGCGCTGACGCCAGTCGTTTTGAATGTTAAGTACGGAGAGTTCTCTCCATACCTGGTCATACCATCGAGTGCCCGGTCGATCTCTATTGCGGCATTCAACAATCAAGTTTTTGGACCCCCATGTAAACCATGCCTGCTGGAGCTCTTTCATCCATTCGAATGAGGTGCCCAGGTCAGTGCAGCCGCTGGAATTTTATGCGCTGGACTATGTCAACCTAATCGAATAGCTCGTACAGCTCGCGGTTCATACGGGACCTAAACTCGTCGCCGACTCTAATAGGACCAAAAATTCTGCGAAGAATCTTCCTCTTGAAGACTTCCAACGCTGTCTCATCCGAATCAAACACGATGCATGCCTCTGCGCCATACAATAGGACCGGGAATATCGGCGTCTTTTAGATCTTCTCATTTGCTTGCTCAGCCCAAAAAAGCATCTGTTTGCAAGCGTGATACTTCGCCTGATCTTCAGGCTGACGTTATTGTTGCTGGTTATCTCGGTTCCAAGATAGACGAAGTTTTCTACAACACTGAAGTTGAAATTCTCCATCGTCACTGAGCGTCCAAGACGCGATGACGGAGTGCGAGAGGACACCAAGTACTGAACGAACATGGCTATGATATATATGTATGTATACTTCAGTGTGTATCTGGTGTAACCAAAATTTATATAAGTATATAAAAAGCTCATAAAAATTTTCTTCAGTTTTTTTTCCATGTGCGATTGCATGTTGCATCTTTAAAACGTTTAATCTTTCAAATTTCTTTATTCGGTCTTGTTTACCAAATGCCATACTCGTATTTCTGTACGTCCGTCCGTCCGTCCGTCCATCTATCTCTCTCTCTTTTTCAATGTTTTTTAAATTATTCACTCAACATTAATCTTTACACGATTTGTGCGCATATGTTCCTCCTCAGTACATGTAGACGACGATCAACGATGTGCAATGAAAAGAATCTGAAATGCAAATAGTTCGAACCGATGGTCGAAAAGCCAACGAAGACTTTCACCAAAAAAAAAGAAAAAAAAAAAAAAATAGGCTCATGAATTTGTAGCCAACCAATATTTACACACGAACCAAATGAGGGACAGACCGACCGACCGACATAAAACTCCCGGAGTGAAGAAGTTGAATTCAGTTCGGTGGTCTTAGCCGGCATTTCTTTCTTTATTTGTATTTGCAGTTTGTCAACATCTTTCTTCGACGATTTTAGGCAACTTTGTACGGCGTCTTCTACGAGCGAGCCGGGTTTCTTGGGTACACACTCACGCAGCGTGATTTGTTTCTCGCTCTTTTGTCTCTGCCGCGATTGTCTTTTGTTACTCAGTTTTGGTACGTGACTGTAATAAAATTTGTCCAGAAAGAAGAAGAAGAAGAGCAGCGTAGGGTTTTTTATTTTAACTGCAATTACGTGCCTCTGTGGTGTGCCTCTTTTTGTCGAAACGAAGTGTCAAAATCTGTAATAAATCTGCCTGATTGAAGTTTTTGCATAACCAATAAAATTTTCCCTTTTTTTTTTTGCTTATTCAAGGATAAATGTTGACACAGCATGCTGCAATCTGTTTTTGACGTAGATTTTTGCAATGCACTGGCAACGCTGACAAAGCGACAGAGAGTAGAAGTTGCCAACGCATGGCAGTTAGAAAAGAGAGTATGGAAGAGAGCTTGTCTCATTTTTTTTTTTTTTTTTGCAACAACATTTGTGCTAATTATTTAATTATTTTTAATTGTTCAAAATGCTGTCACTAATTAAGTGCATTTGAAATATGTAGCATGTACGAGGGGCACTATTTATATTTCGGACATAGTAAATAATAAGAAACATTTTTAAATGATAATTGCTTTCTTGTTTTTCATTGAGGCGTCTCCAAAATATGGTTTGTGAACGGTTCAACAGCTTCTTTGGCAATAAAAAGAAATCAATGGGTAATAAATTGGGGCTTGAACAGCGGTTGACTGTCATGGTAGAGGGTGATGCGTTTTCGGCGGTTAGTTTTGCAAATTTCTTCGAAAACTTTAGGCAAACAAATGGTCGTATATCATGCAGAATTGAGAGTCCTACGTTGCTCAACCGGAACAGTGACCACATGAAACATTCAGCCGAAGAAAACAAGCGTCCATTTGCTTCGGAGCAACTTTAGTTGGATTTGGCTCGTCTGTCTTGGAACACCTGTCGTCACCTGTGATGATCTTATGAACGTCTTTCGAAGCACCGGGATCGTATTTTTTCAGCATATCTTTGCACCAAACCACACGAGCCTATTTTTGAGCGATTATCAAATCTTTTTTAAGGAAAGGTGTTGCATTTTTAGTTCATGCACGATTTTGGGCAAACTTCACAGAACTCTTCGCTGTGCGATATTCAGTGGTTTTTGATGGTGTTTTTAATGGTTTAATGGTTGCTTTTAAACATGCTGTCCGTCTGATCCATCACATTGTCACATTGACACAACAAAGGAACATTTTAGGGGAAGCAAGTTTGAAGTCACAAATGCTAAAACTGAAAAAAATGAAGTTTTATATTTTATTTTTACGCAGCTCAACCTAAGCGAAAAAGGAACATGACATGTTTAGTCGAAAAGTTTCTGAACTGAACTTCATTTTGAGTTGAAAAGTTTCTTTGAAGGATCCATTTAGGCAGTCAGCAGCTATTGGATTGATACTTTCCACATATTTTCTAGACAATTGGCAACAGATATGGCAGCTCTACGTAAAAGAAATGGTATTGGTCGGAAGTTGAAAAGTATTAAGTATAATTTTTAACAGTCTTTAGGATTTGTTTCACTCATAACAAAGCAAAACCTTCTTCTAACTACTTAGCAGATCTTTGATACGCGTAGTGCTCTAAGATATAATTTCTTGGAGTATGTTCATAAATTGTTTATAGCTGAGTTCTATGTAGTTCATTCAAAGTAGAACTTAAGGATGACATCACCTTGATCAGCTCGAAAAGAAGAAGAATTTTAGTCCAACAGTTTTCATCTCGTATAATTTTAAAAACCATTATGGAGTTTCTCTTGGGCCAACATCAGTTCAAGATTCCCAAATTGCTATGCTACGCCGTATATAACAAAAATATTTTATTAAATTGCATCATGGAGATGGAGTCTTGTCGAAGAACTTTTGTCATCTGTTGTTTGTTGATTACACAGCTACACAAAAAAAAAACAAAAAAATCACTTTCAGACCCAGAACCCAGACCATGTGTATTATAAGTTTTTTGAATTCAAAGTCGAGGTACACTTAATCGCATCACCTCAGGTTTTTCAGATAACCTCAAGATTCGAAAAAAAAGACATTTTAAATATTGAAAAGTTTTCATCTATAACTTTTTTATGTTTTTGGGGTCGCTGAAACCGAATCTGTAGATTATTTAACCCAATTACGTCAAGCTTTTGACATAACCTCAAAGAAGTTCTCAAAGTTTAACGCCAATATTTTGATATGAAGAAAAATTGAGCACTCCAAATCTTACCCTGTATTATTTCAAAATATGATTCGATCAAAACCCAAGTATAAAAACTTCCATAACCCTATAATCACATAACCCCATGATTTGTAAATTATGTGCAATCTGTATTGTGGAAAAAATTTTACATGTTTGAGGATTTCTTAATACAATCATGCGATTGTCGGACCTTCTTGGATAGTTTTCTAGTTGTATTAGATTTCACGTTACCACCCAAGTCAACAATTAAAGTGGATAACTACGACTGCGGGGGTCTCGCTTTCACACCATAACAAGTTGCCGATAGCGAGTATCCGACCCTCTGACGGCATAAAGCTTATTCGACATGGAAGGTTGACGCGGCTGACGCCTCTCATCTGGTTTCGTGTCAAAAAATCTTCAGCCTTTCCGAAGTATTAATTTTCTCTGATGTTTAAAGCAGTTAAATTTCCAACATTTCTTGACGGAAGTTTGTACCATTTTTCACAAATTTTATCTGAAGTGAATGGAGTTCATGTTAAAAATTGTTGAGCACCATTCAACTGATCTTCCAGGTACACCATTCTACTTAAATGACAGCGTTGGAAAGCGTTTTTCGGTGGTTCACCCTTTTCTAATTACCTCACGACGTATTATACGGGGCAATGTAGAGATAATGGAGTTTGGTTGTTTTTCATAGCCTAATTTTCTTGTTTTCGTCTTCTTCGTAATTGTAATCAATCAAAATAATAACAAAAATTCTTCTTTTTTTTTTTTACCAGAGTTGTTACACAATTTTCCAAGTGAAATTCGACACTGCATGTCGGGTTCATAACGTGTCTTATCTGTCTGTAATGACCCATTTTTTCACAGCAGTGTTTTAAAATTGCAGAATAATATATATATATCTTGTAATATATATTCTATATATATATATCAGTTTATCATTTCTTTAATTTATCACGCGGTACATGACTTTGCGTTGCATTTCATAAATGATATATCGTATCAAAATGGGGCTTTCTGGCGTGCAGTGTTACGTTTACTGTTAAACATTTAGTAATATGTCTATTCATAGACCTCGACCTTTATATTGCAACTAACTATAGTCAGTTGAAGTCGGTTTGTGCATAATTAATGCAACTAACTGACTGACGGACAAACGTTTTTTAATGAGAAATATGGGTTTTTTTTTTTTTTCTTTCATTTACTAACCTCGATTTTTGCGCTTTATAATCAAACTAATTACATACAAAATGTTTTGTGTTGTTGTTTTTGTTTTTTTTTCGCTTTTGTTTGAAATAATTATTACGTGTCTTATTATGTCCGTCCGTCCGACCGTCTGTACACAATTATTTAATATTAATTAGTATATGTATGTAGCTCGTTTTTTTATTTTTATTTTGACTGAGTTTAATTAAAAATAACAGTAGGCACGCATACAAATATTGATAGTGCATAGTAGTACCGTGTAGCCTCTGTAGCGTGTACACGTAAGCAAGAACAAAATGAGAATTATAACATGCTATTGAACGTATGAATGGTAGCTCACTAAATTGGTCATTCAAAGACATATCCAATGATACCCAACATAAATTAGTTCGTCGTGCTCTATTTCCGCGTCCACCAATCCAGTTTGGGTCCCCCATGTAAACCATGCGTGTTGGAGCTCTTTCATTCATTCGAATGAGGTGCCCAGGTCAGTGCAGCCGCTGGAATTTTACGTGCTCGACTATGTCAATCTCATCGCGGATCATACGGGACCTAAAATCGTCGCCGACTCTAAAAGGACCAAGAATTCTGCGAAGAAACTTCCTCTCGAAGATTTTCAACGCTGTTTCATCTGACTTAATCACGGTCCATGCCTCTGCGCCATACAAGAGGACAGGAAGTATCAGCGTCTTATAGATCTTTCGAGAGAGGGCTTTACTTTTCATTTGCTTGATCAGCCCAAAAAAGCATCTGTTTGCAAGCGTGATTCTTCGCCTGATCTTCAGGCTAACGTTGTTGTTGCTGGTTATCTCGGATGCAAGATAGACGAAGTTTTCTACAACACTGAAGTTGAAATTCTCCATAGTCATTGAACGTCCAAGACTTCGTCCAAGTACTTCGTCTTGTCCTCATTCACCGCTAGGCCGAGAACGCCTTGCTGACTCGCCGTTCCTGCGTACCGTTGATATCGATGTCATCGGCGTAAGCGAGCAGCATCACTTCCTTATGGTAGATCGAGCCCGACATACTCTGTATGTACGGGCATTGGCGTATGATGTATTCCATCAGAAGATTGAAAAAGTCACACGACGGAGCATCGCCGTGCCTGAAACCTCTCTTGGTATCAAAGGGCTCAGAGAGGTTTTTCGCCAACGCTGACAACGCTTTGTGTGTTAGATAGCGTCGTCATGTCAAGACGAACAATCTTTGCCGGCATACCTAGTGCAGACAGGGCGTCGAAAAACTTCGATCGTATCGGCATGTCGAATCGGCTTTATAATCGACAAATAGGTGGTGAGTGTCTTTGTTGAACTCACGGGTCTTTTCCAAGATTTGGCTTAATGTGAATATTTGGTCACTGGTCGACCTTTTTGGTCTGAAGCCGCACTGATATAGTCCTAGCAGTAAATCTGTATATGACTTCATCCTATTACACAATACGCGCGACAGAGTCTTATATCCAATGGAAAGAAGACTTATTCCGTGGTAGTTGGCGCAATCAGCGGGGTCTCCTTTCTTAAAGATAGGACAGAGAACACTGAGATTCCAGTCATTGGGTATGCGTGCATCGGACCATATCTTGCATAAAAGTTGGTGCATACTCCTAACCAACTTTTTCGCCTCCGGTCTTAAATAACTCAGTTGGCAGCCCATCAGAGCCTGCCGCTTTGTTGTTTTTCTGCTTTTTAATAACTGAATTGACCTCGTTATAGTCCGGTGGTTCTACAATAGTGCCATCATGAACTGGTGGTTCCGGTGTCATTTCTCTATCGGCGGAATTGTGCGCTTCATCGCCTCCAAGTAGATTGGAGAAATGACTCCTTTATAATCTCAGTGATTCCTGTTCATCCGATACCAGATTTCCATTGTCATCCTTGCAGAAAGTTGCTCCGGGGTTAAAACCTTCAGTTAGACGCTTGACCTTTTGAAAGAATTTTCGAGCTTCATTTCTGTCACATAACATCTCAACATCCTCAAACTTCCGTCTTTCTTGCTCCTTTTTCTTGCGTCTGAAAAGGCGTTTCTCCTCTCTCCGTTTCTCTCGATATCGCTCTCTAACAGCTCGCATTGCTCCCGACTGCAGAGTTCTCTGATAGTAAGCGTTCTTCTCTGTTGTAGCATTGCGACACTCCTCGTCGTACCAAGAATTCTTCACAGGTTTTGTATAACCAATGACATACTTGGCAGCCCTATCCATAGAATGGGTGATATGTTTTCACTGCTCACATATATCTCGAGAAGACGGAGAGGTTTCCCGGAGCAGTCGGGAGAATGTGTTTGAAAAGGCTGCGGCGCTCTGTTCTGATTGCAACTTGCCGACATCTAGCTTTCATTCCATGTTGGAACGTGCGGCGTTCGCACGTCCAACACGCTCGATGTGTGCCTTCCGTCAATCAGAACATAATAAATTTGGTTGCGCGTTATTTGATCTGGACTCAGCCATGTAGCCTTGTGGATGTTAAGGTGTTGAAATCTGGTACTACTAACTACCATGTTCCGACCTGCGGCGAAATCGATTAGCCTGTCTCCATTATTGGAGGATCAGCGTCTTTTAGATCTTAATTTAAGTTACTCGAGAACACTCGAAGGAATTCGTATTACTCTTCTTCTATTGCTTGTGCTTTTGGTATTTTTTTTTACATTTAAAAAAAAGTACGCCAATTATTTGCGAAGTTTTCAGACCAATATAACTTAATATTCCGAAGATTTCATGTATGTTGTCAACTAAAATCTTTTATATCTTAAAAAATGGCGCACTTTTTGTACGAAGTTGCTGTCCGCCTGACCGCTTATAGCATGGTTTTACTGTAGTTTGCAAAAATTATAAAAACAGAAACAAGAGTAAATAGTAATAACAATAATTGTTCGAATGACAACAATATCAGCAGCAAAAAACATAAAAAAACAAAGACAAAAAAATAAAACATGCGTGTGCTCCACATTAAATTGTTAAAAGGCCGAATTGAATTGTAATTCAACAATTCATTCCCCCACCGTAGAATTGCATTTGCAACCAACCCTACAACCAATAGCACAACAACAACAACAATAATAACAGTTTGTAGTTGTTGCGCTTCAAGCGCACACTGCATATGAGTGTAAGTTATGCTGCATGCAGCACTAGTGTACAGCCGTGAGAAAATATATAAGTGCAAGTGAGAAATAAGTTGACAGAGTTGTCGCCATAAAACGTAAATTTTGTCACATTTCGTTGACAACGACAACACTGCTGCCGCTAAACACACGTTCCATACGCTCTCGCATTTTACATTCTCATTTTATACGCTGCACGCGCAGGTTGTTCACGTACGGAGAGCGCAAGCAGCATAAACGAAACAACAAGAAGAAGCAAACATCGAACTCAGAATTTAAAGCAGAAAATGTATTTCTATTTTTTTTTTCGTTTGAAATATAATATGTGAAATAAAAAGCGCATTTTAATTTGTACGGTTTTTGTTTTTTTTTTTTTAAATAACGTGCGTGTATATTATCTGTGTGTTTAAAATATATTTTTATATGCTTACATCTGCGTGTGTGTGTGTGTGCACTAAATAAGTTCCTTAAACGGTTTTGCAGTGCTGTTGTTGTTGTTCTTTTTATTGCGTTTGCTGCTGCCTCTGTGCTTTTCGAGTGCAGTTAATAAAAAAAAAAAAAAATTCAAGTAAGAAAAAGTATAAAGAAAAAAAAAGAAGCGGCCCGGCGGCGTGCTGTAGCACATTCAGTTTATTATTATTTTTGTTTATTGAATGCTAAAGCAAAGAAACATAAATATAACTCAAGTGCCTTTTATGAAAAGTGAATTTTCAATTACAAAATTATCTTTCAACGATATCAACTAAGCGGCAGCAGTAGCAGAAGAAGCAGAAGGTAAGAAGAATAAGCAAAAGCACTGCATAGTAGTGGAGTCAGTTAACAACAGGAGGCTCAAAATTTATCCAAAAACAATAAAAGAAATGCGTAGCAGCTAAAAAAAAAAATTAAAAAAAAAAAAACAAAACCATAGAGGAACACAAAAAAAGTTTATAAGATAAAATGTGTGTGTTTGTTGTTTTAGGCTTTGTTTTTTTTTTTTTGTTGCAATTGAAAAATCAATGCGCAATGAAGTAGGCGGAGTAGGAGGAGAAGATGAGCAAAAGTGCCGTTATAAAATGATTATAGCGTGCGTTTTAACTTCTTGTTGTTCTGCTTCTTTATGCTTTTTATTGCCATTAAGTTCTTTTACGTTGTGTTGTGGTGAATTGTGTGCAAGGAGTGTTTTGTAAAAGGAAGTTGTAAGAAGAAGCCTGCTGCTACGCATTTTGTATTTAATTTGTTTGTTTTTCAAGTGTCTGTCCGTCGCGTGTTGTTGTGTTTATGCTTTTTCGTTAATTAATTTTTCGTGCCGCAATTTTTGCCGATATATCAAATTTTACACAAATATTATATATATATGCTTAAATTTATTTGTTCTTGTAATTATATACGTGCATATATGTACATATGTGTGTGTAGTGGTAGCCTACTGTTTTTCGATGACAACAATTATTGACGACTGCTCCTTTTTATGCCGGAATGGTGTATAGAGTTGCCATATGTTGTTGAAATGGCTCTTTGCGTCTGCAAATATTTCTGTTTATTTGTTAAAATGAAAATAAATAAATAATACACAATTTCGTAAAGAAAACGAAAAAAAAACAGGCACTAAGCAGTTTTCATTGTCAACAAGATTTTGTGAAAATAAATTGTTGAAATGGTAATTTCTTCATTTTTATTCTTATTGGAATAACTTCCCTCGATCTCACTGACATGTATACCAAAATTTCATCTATGAACTTCAAATGGTTGCAAAGCTATGACGAATTTTGTATACCGCTTATAAAAGGTAGCCCATGTTCTTTTCCAACATGCCATCTATTACTCTAGCAAAAAATCATACAAATCGGTTAAGCAGTTTAGGCGTAGTACACGCATTTGATTTAGGCAGCCATTTTGCGCATATTTTTCTTTATATTGGGAGTATGCAATAATTCGTGCGATTTCTTCGAAAATTAAGGCTTTGTTGTAAATAAAATTGTTATACATTCCATTTTGAAAATATTGTCCATCGAAAGCTACGACATTTGCTCAACTTTCTGGCAGTTTGTGTATTCCATCACATTAGAACTTCGCCGGCTTTGCGGCCAATTTTTGATACCCTGTTCTGAAGTGAAGCGTATTCCGGTGAGGGCGTTTCGCATTGATCTGAACAAGTAGTAATCAAAAAGGAACCATGTCTGGGCTATATGGCGGGTGAGGTAGAACTTACCACCCACTGCAACATGATAGAAAATGATGTATTCGTTTCTGGTCGCGTATTTTGGTCGTTTTTCGCTCTCATCAAACTAATCAATTGTGTTCGGTAGAGGAATCGTCTGACCCGATTTCAAGAGCTCATAATACAACACACCCTTGTGATCAAACCAAATACAGCGCCATTACCTTGGCGCCATAGATATTTGGCTTTGCATTGGATGTTGATGGTTGGCTGGGCTTCACATTAGGATTTCTTAAGCTTGGGGTTAACGTAATGAATCCATTTTAATCTTCTTTTGTGGCGTTTAAGCCACATTTCCGACATGCAGAATCTGCTTTCGGCTTCTCTAGGTTTTAATTCATACGGCACACAATTTGCAAGCTTTTGATGAATCTTAATGCTTTTAAACGTCTGGAAACTGTTGCTTAATCAACTGCCAAATTTCTTTCTTCATCGAGCAATGCCTCAAATTCTTTATCTTCAAACCTTTTTGGCTGTCCGGGTCGTTCTTCGTCTTTAAAGTCGAAATTGCCACTTTTAAACCGTGGAAGCTACATCTGGTTAGCTAGAGTATGGTCACCATAACCTTCCACCTTTTTATTTACAGAAAAAGTTTCATGTTTAGTTGAGCATGCCATACGAAAAAGGTTCTATATGAAATTGTGGAACTGAAAATGAAGCACCTAAGCCCAAGTTTACCACTAACTGAAGGAATAAAAAATACTCCAACGATCACTCGAAAAAAAGAGCTCAATATTTGAAATATTGCTTCCATTCATCATATAAATTTTTATTCTGAAGCACCTAAGCCCAAGTTTACCACTAACTGAAGGAATAAAAAATACTCCAACGATCACTCGAAAAAAATAGCTCAATATTTGAAATATTGCTTCCATTCATCATATAAATTTTTATTCTATTTCATCTGGTCCATACTTATTTTGTCATATATAATGAGGCTCATCTTAAGATTCCTATTTTGGATTTTGTTTTAATACAAATTGGTAAGAACGAATTATGGAAATTTAAAACTGAATATTCATGATTCAAAAATTTTTATATATTTTCCTTCAAATATTTGGAATATTTTAATTTTGAAGAATTTCAGCTGCTGCCCATTCCGGAAAACAAGTTTGAAAATAATTTTAAATCCCAATTTATAAATTCTGAATAATTTCGTGTCACGAAACATTTGGCAACTCTATTTCTCGTTGTTCTTCTGCTCATTTAATTGCGGCTGCACGTTCCTCAAATATTTGCTCAACTCTTTTTAATTGCATTTTGGCACAGACACAGCCACATAAACACACGCACACATATGTTTATATATGACACGTTTTGTTAGTGTGAGATGTGTTTGTGTGTGTGTGCAACCCTTTTGTGATACTGCTTCTGCTGTCTTTTAGCATCGCATTGCATCGCAATACATCTTTCGCTCTTCCGGCGTTACTCCCACATACTACCTCCGTCGCCTCCGCAGGCATGCGTTGTTTTTTTGTTTTTTGTTGGTCTCATCATTATCGCCTACTCATTGCAAAGTTCATGTGTATGACTTTTGCACACAAACATATAAAAAAGGATTGCTATGAAAGTTTTTAAGAGTTGTCGAAATTGTTTAATATATAAACATTAACAAAGGACTTTGTGTTTCAAAACAGTGCAGGATAATACTCAATGACTAATTGAACTTTGAGCTATATTTTTTTTTCTTAAAGGGGAACATTATCAAATGCCTTTAAATTATTGTAACTTTTAAAATAGACCTGGCGCATTCAGTTGCAAAAAGCGCGTACGATTGGAATGTTTCTTTATGCGGGTGAGAGGTACAATGGGTTGAGAGAGAGTGACAAAGAGAGAGCGAGAGTGCACATTATGCTTTTTTGTTCTTTTGCCGCTTATATACATTTAAGATCATCTTCGTTCTTCTTCTTTTTTGTCTCTATGATGTGTTTAATAATTGTATTGTGCACTCGCTTGCACTTTACAAAACTTTTTGTTGTTTATGCATTATCTTTGGCACACTTACTCACTCGCTCTCTCTCTCTCGCATTGCAATTGGAAAATGGAGAAACGCATTCACAAGAAGTTTGTACAGTAGTGCGTTGAGCTTATCTGTTTGTATGTTCGTTCCACAATGCTAAATCAAAGATATTTGTATCGCACAAAATTCCATTAAATATTTCGTAATATCTGGCTACTTGCTCGAGTACTTTCCTAAACATATGTTTAAAAAAAAAAATCTCCATGAAATCAATGGGACAGACTTATACAAAAGCTTATTATTATTGCAGTTCTATTGTGCCCTGTTCATAGTTCTACCTATAACCCTTCACTTAGCCTTCATCTTTGTAATTTCCAAGATACTTTTGCCTGGTTACAGTTAAAGCTCGAAAGTTGCCCAAAATATGCTCCGGAGTTTCATTCGGCAATTACTCAAATTTTTATTATTTGTCTTCTTTTTGTACAATGTCCAGTCACAACGAAGCCCGAAACTATTCTAAGATCATTTCTTTTAAGACAAAAAGTCTTTCTTATTTGTGCTCCTTCTCTTTTACCAGGAATTTCATTGTACCTGGTCCGAGTTCGCAGAACCTGACAAGGGAGATATTGCTTCTCCCTATTCTTGCCAAGTCGTTTGATTGCACGTTTCCTCGTATGCTCGCTTGACCGGGTACCCAGTATAGAGTAATCTTGTTGAAGCAGTCCATGACCAGTTTAGATTTGATCACGGTTGAACTTATTGCTCTAATAGTCACCTGAATTAGGTTGTTATGGGAACATCTTGCTATCGTATATAATTCTGCCTGAAAGATACTGGAGTGCGAGGTCCGAAAAATCATGCGCCAGTTGCTTCATTTGTTAGGGAGCCATCTCTAAACCAGCAATTGCCCCTGGTTTGATACCATTATCCATTGGTATTGCAGTAGTGGTTGGAAGTCCTTCAAGATATCATTTGAACGATTCCTTATGTCAGACTCGCTATTAATCCTTCCTAACCTAATGATGGCTTTGTTTGTCTGTTGTTGGATATGGAGATGCATTAGATTTAAAAGCCTCACTAGGACAGTTTCGTATTACTCCTATTATTGTTATACAAGCTCACCTCTGAACTCTATTTAGTAGTTTGCTTCTGCCCATTGTGAGATACATTCATTTCATTATTTTAGCGGAACACGCCCTAATTTTTCCCAGCGAGTCATCAGTGATGGCTTTCTTCATTGTATACTCTAAGTGGATCTTTGTAAGGTTGGAATAAACCAATGACTCAATACAGCCTATCTTCCAAACAAATGTCACTGTTCAGCTTTCAGTTTGCTCTTTCCGAGTAGTCTAATGTGTTTTCTTGCAATATGGGGATACAGTCCGGAAAATGAGTAACGCGTAAAAAGCGTGCCTTTTCCTTTTCATTCTTCGTGAATGTTTTAACTGGCTTTTGCAGATATAGTGCTGAAATTCTTTTAGTTTTGGAGAGAGCTCTAAATAAAATAGTTGCAGGGTATGGAGTTTGGAGTTCCCTACGCTTTTTTGTATATTCTTTCTTGTTTACTTTAGCCAATCTCTAATATTTCTAAATTCTTATTGGATTCTATGCGGCTTTTCAAGTACCAAGTGGTCCAAATGTTCAAACCTCCAAACAAATAGATTTTCATTAAGCATAAAGCGTATTGGCAATTCGACTAAGATCGAATTGTAAATTTTTCATTCGCATATATTTGGATTACGACTACGAATATATATTTTTAAAATTCCGAAGTGTTTTTATTTTTTTTTGTTGTGTTCTTCTCATTTTATTTAGTTGTTTTGTGGTGTGGAGGGAGGGTAGGAAGTGTTGATCTGCAATGCGCTTTGAATGTGACGACTTCCTCTCTAGCCGCCTCTTGCTCTTCCTTTCTATTTTTTTGCTGCTTATTTTACATTTATTCATTTTTATGTTGCTTGCCTGCCTGCCTGCCTGCCTCCCCCTGCTGCACTGCTGCCGCCTTTTTATTTTAATTTGTCGTTGTCATATCTTGGTGTCGTTGCCGCCGAGCCGATGCCGATGCCGCCGCCACTTCTGTGATGTTGTTGTAAATATTTTATTATCGTTCGTTTCCGTTTGGAAACAAAATGGGGGAAAGAGCGAATTATATATGGACATATATATATATAAAGATATATATGTATGTAATATATATATACATAGATTTACTTAAAGTCAGAGACAACGACGACGACGACGATGAAGTCTACGAAACGACGGCATGCATACATATTTAAAATTCTTTTGTCGCACATTTTTAGTTAGCTTCGATTTTGCTGCTTATTTTCCTTCAATTGTGTACTACTACTATATACATTTCGAAATCATCCATCCAGGCAGCCATCCATCCATCCATCCATCTATCTAAAATCCCATATGTACAACAACTATTTTCTATCCATTCAAGTACAATATATATATTTCTTCATCGTCATTTCGGCATGAGTAACGCTGAAAGTTGTTGTTGTCTTTGATTGTTTTGAAACATCACGAAGCTAAATTGTTGCAGTAGTATCTCCAGACGTTCTCTATGCCATCTCGTAGCGGTACAAGATTTAGGTTATCCAGTGCCTCCATCCTTCGATCTTGTTTATTATTTTAGTAGTTCATATATGTAGCCTAAAATACTCCCTTGTAACATTATCTATCAGACATTGAAAGTCCCATCAAAATCAGTTCAGCCATTTTGGTGATTTTTTAAAAAAGAGTATAAACATTTTTATCGTGAAAGAAATTCCTTATATAAAAATAGTCTAAAATATTGCTTATAATATATATATCAGACAGTGAAAGTCCTCTCAAAATCGGTTCAGACGTTTCGGAGTTTAGCCGGAACAAACAAAGACAGAAGAAATTTAGTAAAAATTAAATAATACAAATTTTCATCGTAAAAGAAATTCCTTAAATAAAAATAGCCTTAAATATTGCTTAGAATATATCTATAAAATAGTGAAAGTCCTCTCAAAATCGGTTCAGCCGTTTCGGAGATTAGCCAGAACGCATAAAGACTGAAGAAATTTAGTAAAAACCGTAGTATTCATGGTGATAGAAATTTAGTAACAATTGGACAATACAAATTTTCATCGTGAAAGAAATTCCTTAAATAAAAATAGCCTAAAATACTGCTTACAACATATATCACGCATTGAAAGTCCCATCAAAATCGGTTCAGCCGTTTTGGTGGTTTTTAAAAATGTAGTATAAACACATCATCTTGAAAGGAATTCCTTAAATAAAAATAGCCTTAAATATTGCTTATAATATATCTATAAGATAGTGAAAGTCCTCTCAAAATCGGTTCAGCCGTTTCGGAGACTAGTCGGAACAAACAAAGACAGACAAAATTTAGTAAAAATTTGACAATAAAAAAAAATTTTTTTTCGTGGAAGAAATTCCTTAAATAAAAATAGCCTAAAATACTGCTTGTAACATATGTCAGGTATTGAAAGTCCCATCAAAATCGTTTTGCCATTTTGGTGATTTTTAAAAATTGGAGTACAGTGAAAGTCCTCTCAAAATCGATTCAGACGTTTCGGAGATTTGCCGGAACAAACAAAGACAGACCAAATTTAGTAAAAATTGGAGTAAAAATGAAAGAAATTCTTCAATACTGACATAGAAAATGTAAAGCAAATGATTCTCGACCCGGAACCCACAGTTCGCTTTATAAATAAAAAATGTTTGTGAAATATTTTGCTATCTTATAAAGTGAACCACTATTCAAGCTTGATCAAAAAATTTTTCATCGAATAATGTACTCGAATTATACATTTTTAAATTTTTTTTTTTTGACTCATCTGGAGGTTTCTTTTGACTTACAAATGTCACAAAAAATATTACCCAACGATTTCGAGATTATGAATCGTTGATGAATGAGATGAGATGAGTTTATGTAGGAAAACTTGTTGCCATTTAAAAATTTAAAAATCTTCAATAGGAACATATTTAAAAATTTTTATTTTTTTTCCATAAACAAATTTTTAAAGTTACCCTCGTATACCAACTTCCAACTTGCTATTACAGCTTCGGTTGGTTTTTCCACCAAGTGATTGAGTGAGTGAGGGTGCAAGTGTGGAGGCGTGCGCTTTTTTTTTTTATAGCTATTTGTTGTGATGTTGCCCTTCAATGCACAATACCCACGCTTTACTTTCCGCCATACAACGAACAGCCCTTAACGCTTAGTTCCCCCTCGTAGTCTATGGCTTTAAGATAATTCTTATTAGTTCTTATAGATTTATATGCTATAATGTTTTATTTCTTATTGACTACTGGCTGGCTGGCTGACCCTGTATGTAGCAGCCATCATTATAGCATGTTTTTCTCTTTGTAATGCGCTTTTATTATAAAAGGGGACGGCGAAGTTCTGAAATGGGAGAGCTGTATAATTATTGTTTTATTGCTTTTTCGTTTGGTTTTATAATTAGCGCAGAAATTTGTTTTTCTTTTTTTTTTGGGTTCGATTGATTTTTCTTTGTTTAAAACTTGAAAGAAAAGATTTATATGAAAATTTTGCGATTTTTAATGAGTTATATGTGTCTATATTATGAGAATAATGAAGAAATTTTGTTTTCTTTTGTTGAAGATATTTGAGATTGCTGTTGTTGATTGGTAAACGACTGAAAAAAGTCAAAGTTTTTGGACTCATTTATGTGGAATTTTGGAAATGAATTAGGAAGGAATATTTGCCATTTTTTAAAAACTTTTTCAAAATGTAGAATCTATAACTCAAATAGTACAAATAAATATGTCTATTTTCTGTATTATTGTTTAATTGTTGAAAATTCGGGAAAAGAAATTTCAATGAGGTCAACGTGCCTGAAATCTAATTGGTGGAACTACTTTATACAACTCTATAATTGAGTTTATCTTTTTTTATTGTTATATTCATTGAGTAAATATAATTTATATGGTATAACACATTGTAGCACTTTCTTTCACTCCACTTCCCCTCTCCTTAATCAACAAGTGATTGATGTGCTTAGGAGAGCAAACAGTAAACCAAAAAAGAAACCTCTTCATGATGAATCCACCATCACAATACAACACAACATAACACAAAAGACAAGCGTGCCTGTTCGTAGCACCCTATATAGAATTACATATCAACAACGGACACACTTCAGACCGCGATGCATTACAGTCAGTCCTACTTCATTTCGTAGAAGAAACGGCGACCGGCTGTGCATTGGATCGTGCAACCCTTAACCCAAACTAAATGAGCATATGAGAGCATATGATAATGATGACGATGATGAAACCACTTGGAGAGACTGGTATTAAATTTCAGACTACTGAAGTTTCCTGCTTGTTTGGCTTATAAGCATACATAAATATAGAATTCAATTGTGTTTGTTTAAGCAATGTCAGTGGCGGAGGTTTAAGTATGGAGGACGTCGGTCGTCATCATCATCGTCTGACTCAACCGCAACCTCAACCTCGTTATTGCAAAGAAACAAACGTTATACACAGTAAAAAAAATTTGTACAAATCTTTAAAAAATTAAGAAATAATATACACCTCCAGTGTATCTTACTTCACCCGGTTTCATTACCATATATACCAAATTTTATCGCTATACCTCAAACGCTTGCAAAGATATGTCAAAATTTTGTATAACGCTTATAAGGCGAAGCGGAGCAACGGAGCCTCCTCCGATTTTAACAAAAAGTAGTCTATGTGCTTTGCCCATGTTTCATATATTTCTGTATCAAAATTCATGCCAATTGCCTTAGCGGTTTAGGCGTAATGCGCGCACAAACACACAACTTACAAACATACATACATTATTTTTATGTATATAAATTCCATTTAGGTCCAGATTAGACATATAGAAATGGTAGCTCACATAAAAAGCAAACTCTTTGATGTTGTGATTAATTCAAATTTGATGTATTTTGCGTCAATCCTAATTGAACCATTGACCTTCATATAAAAATTCCAGTCTATATAGACAACTTGAAGAACTTGGAGACTATGAAAGATAGAGCCTTCAAATTTTCACATTTAATGTTTCTTATACATACCCTCTTCAGCTATGTAGTGTTTAATGAAAGCGGTAGTACCTGTAAAAAAAAAACTGCCTCTCTGAGTTTTTGGTTTTGTTTATCTTCTAATTTTAGCCAAGCTTGGTGTATCTTAATTAAAATTCTTTCTGGAGTTTTGTGTAATAATTTAGCAATAGTTCATTCATGTTTTCCCATATATATAGTCATAGTAGATCTATAACATATCTCAGTCAAAATCCATTCAAAAAATAGATACTGTTAAAATATTTTCATTAATCTCACAACTTGTTCAGATATGTTCCCTATAAGTATGGTGGATAATAAGAAGTTGGGTAAAATTCAGGTTGCCATATGTTGGCTTTCTTTCCAGAAACAGACACGCTATGGGTGATCTTCAAGAAGCAGATATACTTTGGTGTAATGTTTTCATGTAGTTTCTGTTTCGTAGCAAAGGTTGGTCCCATTTTCAGTAAATCCCACGTAAAAGGAACTGTTGGTACTCTATCTCTATCTACCCCTGATGTACATAGTTCACCCTGCATTGCACCCAAATTTGCTTTGACCACAAAAAATGATCCATTTTTTCTTACTGTGTAGTCATCGTCGTCATCATTGAAGTTGCTTATGTGACTGTGACTGGTTTCCTTTTTTTTTTTTTTGCTGCATGCGTGTTTTGCGTGCGTACAGGGCATATCTTGATCTCGAGACCGAGCGACGTCGTCTACGTACAGCAGCAGCAGAGCTCGAATATATACATATATATCGTATCTACGTCATTATCCGTTTTTGGGTTCGTTGTCTGTCTGTCTGTCATTGTATATTGAGGAGTATTTTGAGTTCGTTTTGCACCTTTCAATATTTTTTTTTTTGTCTACCCAAGGCATCATGCAGGTGCAATAATAAGTCTCCCTTTTCTTAAAGATTTTTGTTTTTATTGTTTTTCGCTACGGACACGCGCCGCTTGTTGAACAACAGCCGGCGAAGATCTTCATCTTCATCTGCATCATCATACTCAGCGTGCATCCCTTTGCTTTTTTAATCTATTCTTACTTCTGTTAAGCAGATTTCTTATTTTTGCATCTGGTCTGCATGATGGACAGATGTTTTTTTTTTGGTTGAAAATTAGTTTCTCCCCTTTTTTCTTTGTATTTCTTAAAATGTTCGATAAAAACTTTTATGCACAAAATGTTCCAGAAAAGTGTTTCACAGAATTTGGCGTTTTAAGTTAACAAATACAAATTTCTGCTATTCATTTCCGCAATGTTTTTGTTTTTGGTTTATTTCTGTTAATATCTTAAGTGATGTCAATGCATCTTCATGTTTTTAGAGACTTTGTAGCTTTTCGTAATGAACTTCAATTGAATCGTTTATTTAGAATCCACCTTCGGAATGTACATACTTCAAGACGCAATTGCATAAATTGTTTGTTGCTGGCAATGATACATTCTGAGTGGATCAAGATGTTACATGGTTCCATGGTTGGAACATCCATTTCAGTTACAACAGCGCTTATATGTCTGGTTGAAGTGACTACATCAAACACTCTGATAGAGTTTCATAAATCCAGAGAAGGCTATATATTGATTCTGCTTTCGAGGCGTGGAAGAACACATACTCTCAATACGTGTGGAGATTTATACTGTGCAACTATATCCTTTTCAGATAACTTGTTTGCAATGAACGGTTCAATCCCAGTCAAAACTTATTAATCACTTTTTTTTTTTTGTCTAAAAGATGAGTATTTTGCCGACTGAAAAATAAGTGAATCCCTCTAATTATAAATCATATTTAAGAGTTATTTGGAATTCTTAATCTTTAAATTAAATATCTATCCGATGCATACATTCATTGTGTTTTTTTTTTCTCTCTTAAAAATAAAGCAATTTTGAAATAAATTTCACTGCCCAAAACAACCCAAAAAAAAATCCATGGTACTTCTTCTTTAACATTGTAATTCTTCATAACAATTTTTTCATTACTGCTTCAAAGTCTTCATCGGTTGTTGACGTGCTGAGGTGGGCATCATCTTTAACTGCTTCTCGAACCATTTATAAAGAAATTTATTTCTCAGAGTGCCCTTTATATATGCTTATAATTTTCTATGTCAAATAGTTACTAAAGTATGAGAAATTGGAGATTTCTTTTATATATAGAGCTTAGTTTTCCATTGGTTGTTATTTCTCAGAGTGCCCTCTACTTACTTATATGGCCGTCAACCGTCTACCGGTCATGGCCGCGTCTAGGAAGGCGCGCCAGCCTCCATAATCTTGTGCGCGCTGGCGCCAGTCGTTTTGAATGCCAAGTAGGGAGAGATCTCTTCATACCTGGTCATTCCATTGAGTGCGCGGTCGTCCTCTATGTCGGCGTCCACCAATCAAGTTTGGGCCCCCATGTAAACCATGCATGCTGGAGCTCTTTCATCCATTCGAATAAGGGGCCCAGCCCAGTGCAGCCGCTGGAATTTTATGCGCTGGACTATGTCAACCTCATCGAATAACTCGTACAGCTCGCGGTTCATACGGGAGCTAAACTCGTCGCCGACTCTAATAAGACCAAAAATCATGCGAAGAATCTTCCTCTCGAAGACTTCCAACGCTGTCTCGTCCGACTCAATCACGGCTCATGCCTCTGCGCCATACTATAGGACCGGCAGTATCAGCGTCTTATAAATCTTTATTTTCGTCTGTCGAAAGGGGGCTTTACTTCTCATTTGCTTGCTCAGCCCAAAGAGCATCTGTTTGAAAGCGTGATTCTTCGCCTGATCTCCAGGCTAACGTTGTTGTTGCTGGTTATCTCGGTTCTAAGATAGACGAAGTTTCCTGCAACACTGAAATTGAAATTCTCCATCATCACTGACCGTCCAAGATGCGTTGACGGAGTGCGAGAAGACACCAAGTAATTTGGCTTGTCCTCATTCAGCGCTACACCCATGAGCAAAGACTGTTTTTCAATCACCGAGAACGCCTTGCTGACTCGCCATTCCTGCGTACTGATGATATCGATGTCATCGGCGTAAGCGAGCAGCATCACTTCCTTTTGGAAGATCGCGCCCGACATACTCTGTTTGTACGAGCATTGGCATAGGATGTATTCCATCAGGAGATTGAAAAAATCGCACGACAGAGCATCGCCCTGCCTGAAACCTCTCTTGGTATCGAAGGGGTCGGAGAGGTTTTTCCCCAACCTGACAACGCTTTGTGTGTTAGATAGCGTCGTCATGTCAAGACGAACAATCTTTGCCGGCATACCTAGTGCAGACAGGACGTCGAAAAACTTCGATCGTCTCGGCATGTCGAAAGTGGCTGTGCAGTCGACAAATAGGTGGTGAGTGTCTTTGTTGAACTCACGGGTCTTTTCCAAGATTTGGCGTAATGTGAATATATGTGGTCACTGGTCGACCTTTTTGGTCTGAAGCCACACGGATATCGTTTTATCAGTGAATCAGTATATGACATCAGCCTATTACACAATACGCGCGACAGAATCTTATATCCAATGGAATGGAGACTTATTCCGCGGTAGTTGGCGCAAACAGCGGGGTCTCCTTTCTTAAAGATAGGACAGAGAACACTGAGATTCCAGTCATTGGGTATGCGTTCATTGGACCATTTCTTGCATAAAAGTTGGTGCATACTTCTAACCAATTCTTGGTGTTTTATTTTAGAGAAATAGCTTAGTACTGCTAAGTTTTCCATTGGCTTATATTTCTCAGAGTGCCCTTTATATATAAAACAAAATTTACAATTATATGGGGAGAGTACCAACGTCTCTCCAATTTTTAACAAACTTTTTAGCATTACTTCCTATGTATTCCATTAAAATATATATCAAATTTTCGTGCTCATAAACTTCTGCTCGAACTTCTGTAAAGAACTTGTACCATTTCTGATTAATTTTTTTTTGCCACTGTAACGTTGGGGGAGTACTTAATTTTATTTTATACACAAAAAGCAGAAATTCGAAAAATCGAAAATCTTCGAATTATTGTTAAACAATTTCGTTTTTTTTTTTTTTTTTACCAAATTTGGAACAAAGTTCATTAAACTTTTGCTATAGAAAATATTTAAAATTAAAAAAATTAAATTAAAATTCGAAAGAAAAAAAAAAATCATTTGCAACAATTTTATGCTCCAAATGTGTTGGACTCGACAGCTTATTAACATAATCATCAAGTTTTTTGCCATTGATGGAACATGCATGCTTCTTCTTCGTACTCTATATCAAAATTATTTTTGTCTGTCCATAAATTTATGTAAAATCAAGCAATTTGTTGTTCCTATTCAATTCACTTTGCCAAAATAATCAAATAGTAAAGTTTTGACCGTACTACGCGCTTAATTAATAATTGACTACGGAAGTTGTTGGTTTGCTTTTTTGTTGGTGGAAAATTATCCAAAATGAAGTTAAACAATGGCGCAGCAGTTGTTAAAGACCGACCACGAATCGACCATGCCTGGCTGACATCATGCTGTGTGACTGACTCCTAATGCAGAATGTGGGCTATTATTATTTTTTTTATTGGACTTCTGTGCTGAAAATGTTTTCAACATTTGACATTTTTAGCATAATTTAAATTATTTTTTCTATATATATATATATATATATATATATATGGCGTGTCCGTGACAGTACTTATATAATTTATATATTAAATATGTTTCATAAGCACACAAACAAGCACGCCTGATGTGATGTGTTGTGTTGTGTTGTGATGTTTCAGTGTAGCGTGAGAGTTTCAATTAGAATTGGGCTACATAAAGTAATTAAACATGAATTTCAGTCTGTCCTTCCGTCCGTCTGTCCGTCCGTCCGTTTATTAATTAAGCGTAGTGCTCGGCGTCGGCGGCATACTTAGTGAAATTCACATAAAATGATGCGTTTTTCCGCATTCATAATTTGTCTCTCTTGCGAAGAAGAACTCATTCATTTCGTTTAATTCCCCCAAAAAGTTTAATAGTATAAATTATTTTTCAAGTACAATGAACTAAACGTTGTCTTCCGAATTGTTCTGTTGGCGTGAGTTGAAGAAATCTACAGAGACAGAGTAGAATGCCGCCGACCCGTACAAATTATCATGATTATGGCTTAGCACAAACTAATTTGCATTGAGTTAGGTTCAAGTGGTTTTTTTTTTGTAATTAAAATAGAGCACTCAATTGGGACAGTATGCTAAGTTAAAATGTGGTTCAGTTTGTTAATAAACGGTATACCAATTGGTTGGGCCGAAAATTAACTGCTCCCTGGTGTACACATTTGTTTAATATTTCGTTTCATTTGTGTTCCATTAAGGTTTGCCATTACACTGGGAGTGAATTCGCCATGGAAATTTTAAACAGTTATCATCTGAATTCGCTTGTGCGAACATCATATTTACGCCGTTCGGAAAATGTCTAAAATGTGGTCGTTTGAGCAATCAGTTTTAAAGCCAACCAAAATTTATCCGGTTCTCGTAAGTTAAAATTGTGTAAAAAAAAAAAAAAAAAAATACTAACGGAACTCTAAATGGCAACATTTGCGAAGTTTCTGTAGCAACATGGGAGATACTAAAAATATAAAAAAAATATTACAAAAAGCAGGTTGCCAAGAAGAAAGTGTTTGACAAAGTAATGTTAAAAGGGGTGCGAGGGTTGCATATTAAATTTTAGAAGAACTTGACTTCCCTAGCAATAAAAATAATTGAAAAAATCGCTATCAAGTAGCTAACAAATCCTTTTTTTATATTATTTATTTACGAAAAAAAAAAAAAAAACAAAAAGAGAGGATGCCAGTCCCTCTTACTTACTTACTTATATGGCCGTCAACCTTCTACCGGTCATGGACGCGTATAGGAAGGCGCGCCAGCCTCCATAATCTTGTGCGCGCTGGCGCCAGTCGTTTTGAATACCAAGTACGGAGAGATCTCTCCATACCTGGTCATTCTATCAAGTGGCCGGTCGTCCTCTATTTCGGCGTCCATCAATCAAGTTTGGGCCCCCCATGTAAACCATGCATGCAGGAGCTCTTTCATCCATTCGAATGAGGCGCCCAGCGCAGTGCAGCCGCTAGAATTTTATGTGCTGGACTATGTCAAACTCATCGAATAACTCGTACAGCTCGCGGTTCATACGGTACCTAAACTCGTCGCCGACTCTAATAGGACCAAAAATCGTGCGAAGAATCTTCCTCTCGAAGACTTTCAACACTGTTGTCTCATCCGACTCAATCACGGTCCATGCCTCTGCGCCATACAATAAGAACGGGAGTATCAGCGTCTTATAGATCTTTATTTTCGTCTGTCGAGAGAGGGCTTTACTTCTCATTTGCTTGCTCAGCTCAAAAGAGCTTCTGTTTGCAAGCGTGATTCTTCGCCTGATCTCCAGGCTGACGTTATTGTTGCTGGGTGTTTCTGTTCCAAGATAGACGAAGTTTTCTACAACACTGTAGTTGCAATTCTCCATCGTTACTGACCGTACAAGTCGCGATGACAGCGTTCAAGAAGACAAAAAGTACTTCGTCTTGTCCTCATTTACCGCTAGACCCATGAGCCGAGACTGTGTTTCAATCTCTGAGAACGTCTTGCTGACTCGCCGTTCCTGCGTGCCGATGATATCGATGCCATCGGCGTAAGCGAGCAGCATTACTTACTTTTGGAAGATCGAGCTCGACATACTCTGTATGTACGGGCATTGGAGTATGATGTATTCCATCAGGAGATTGAAAAAATCGCACGACAGAGCATCGCCCTGCCTGAAACCTCTCTTGGTATCAAAGGGGTCGGAGAGGTTTTTCGCCAACGCTGACAACGCTTTGTGTATTAGATAGCGTCGTCATGCAAAGACGAACAATCTTTGCGGGAATACCTAGTGCAGACAGGACGTCGAAAAACTTCGATCGTCTCGGCATGTCGAATCGGCTTTGTAATCGACAAATAGGTGGTGAGTGTCTTTGTTGAACTCACGGGTCTTTTCCAAGATTTGGCTTAATGTGAATATTTGGTCACTGGTCGACCTTTTTGGTCTGAAGCCACACTGATATAGTCCTATCAGTGAATCCGTATATGACTTCATCCTATTACACAATACGCGCGACAGAATCTTATATCCAATGGAAAGAAGATTTATTCCGCGGTAGTTGGAGTAAACAGCGGGGTCTCCTTTCTTAAAGATTGGACAGAGAACACGTAGATTGGGTATGCGTTCATCGGTCCATATCTTACATTAAAGTTGGTGCATACTCCTAACCAACTCTTCGCCGCCGGTCTTAAATAACTCAACTGGCAGCCCATCAGAGCCTGCCGCTTTGTTGTTTTTCTGCTTTTTAATAACTGAATTGACCTCGTTATAGTCCGGTGGCTCTACAATAGTGCAAACATTAACTGGTGGTTCCGGTGTCATTTCTCTATCGGCGGAATTGTGCGCTTCATCGCCTCCAAGTAGATTGGAGAAATGACTCCTTCATAATCTCAGTGATTCCTGTTCATCCGTTACCAGATTTCCATTGTCATTCTTACAAAAAATTACTCCGGCTTTAAAACCTTCAGTCAAACGCTTGACCTTTTGATAGAATTTTCGAGTTTCATTTCTGTCACGTAACATCTCAACATTCTCACACTCACGCCTTTCTTGCTCCTTTTTCTTGCGAAGCATTAGTGGCATAGGTGTCTACTTGATAAATAGAAGAGGAAGTTCCTCCATCTCTCCCATGAAGTTGTAAAGTTGAGTTAAGTACAACCCTCTAGATTTGATGACTCACTGGAATATCAGCAAACGGGAAACTCAAAACTTGCAACTGCTCCAGAATAAATTTAAAATTAAAAAAATTTAAAAAGAAAGGTAAAACCATCTTCTAGATGTCACAAGGAGAACTGGAGACGTGAATGGACAATTCAATACGAATGGAACTTTACAGTTTAAACTGATTGACAATTCACTTACTCACTTGACTTAACTTGACAATAAAAGTTCATCATTGGGTCTATTGATGATGATTAGCTTGGTAATTTGCGGGCGGCAGTTCAAGCTAAATCTTAACCATAGACGACGAACTAGCTATTTAATAGTTTAATTTCCGTAAATTCCCTCACAACAACAACAACAACAATAAGTGCCACTCAGAGCGGTGAAGATTTATAGAAAGCGACAGTACAAAACATCACATCACAGCATAACATGATGTTGTTGATGATGAAATTCAATCTCAGTGCTTGTCTGTGATTCCTGGAAACTGTGCGTCGTCAACATCGTCTACTGCAGCTGGAAAAATTCTTTAATGCAGTTCGTCCGGATTATGGTATAAACAAGTACAGCGTGTTTATTTTTACTGATGCACTTCGTATTTAGTGTTAAGTAATTTACCAAGTCATAAGTCACGTCGACATCGACGTTGCCAGCTGTCGAATGAACTACAAATAATAATGATGACACGCTGAATGACAAGCCAAACTAAGCGAAACCAAGCCGTACCGAACCGAACGGAACGGAATGGAATGGAGAGTATAGAAGACATGACGATGCAATGTGTATGCACATCATTTAACGAACCAGGTCGGTCGAGTGTTGGACAGTGACAGCTGTATTTTGAATTAAACTCTGAGTTTTGTTGAAGTTAGTTGGTTGAACTTTTGCTGATAACGATGTAAATGTTGTTCCGTAAAAGAGGGATTTTTTTGTTGCCCTTTTTGATGGAGGTTTACGCACGGCAAATGATAAGCTGTTATAGCTGTTATAGATGAATGAATTGGGGTCATACTAATCAATGCTTGATAATGTCAGTCCAAAAGAGAGAGGGAGGGGAGGGAGAGAATAAAATGTTGTTAAGGATTTTCATTATTTTAATTTAGTTTTAGAGATGTTGCTTCTGACAAAGGTGTTGTAGCTGAGGAACTAAGTTCAGCGATAAGTAGAAGTTAATAAATGTGTTTGGAGATCTTCTACTTAAATTTGCAGAACAAAAATAATGTTTTTTTTTTTTTTTCAAACATATTTCTGTATTATTTCTCAACGCCAAATATTGCTTCAGTCAGTCAGGAGGAGAACTACAATAATTTTTGTGTTTTCTGTAAAAAAATAATTTTTCACTCAATTATATTTCAATTTGAAATTAATCTTGGTGAGTCGTCAAATAAATAATTATTTCAGTATTTTGTAATAGGTTTAGAAGTGAAATAGTTTTGAGTGCGAACGAACCATTGCCAGACGCATGTTCCAATGGCATGTTCCACACGTTTCAATGATTAATGACACGCTGAACGCAAAAGATAAACATAGAACACTGTTGAAAAGTCATGCAGTGAATTATTTGTTCATCTAAATGTGTCAAAATTAGGCTAACAAATTAAAATTTCGAAATATCTCCCAGCTACACCAAAATTAAATTAAAATTTAAATGTTTTTATTTGGAGAATAGCGGTTTTTCCACTGAAATATTGGAAGTCCTTCAGAATATCTACTAGGTAGAAGAGATGTCATGGTCTGCGTTTGAATTCGCTAAAATTACTTTATGCTCCATTTTCAAAATCCGAAGAAAAGTTTCATAATTTTCGAGAAGATTTAAAAAAAAAAAAAAATGTTACACAGAACTTTTACTCATTTAAAATTTTATCCGTTTTTTTTTTTTTGGTAAAGTTTTCCAAAATCGTCGAAATATGCTTTATATATTTTTTATGAGCAACTAAAAATCGAGTTCAAGAAACAGAAGAATAGAAAGACCATAGGAGAAGATGGAAAGATATTGCGACTTCGTTTTGCTTTATAAGCCTGGGAAGAGTTCGTCTGTCACAGACTGAGTATACTGGCGATCGACGAGTTCAACCAAAGGTCTAAGACTTAGTTCAGGCTTCAGAAAATTAACGATAGCACTGAGCTGCTGTTTAGGGTGCTTAAGTTTATATTCGACGACTTCTGAACGTTTTGACAGAGGACTCTGCAAATTAAGAAATAATAGGAATATAGGAATAGGTTGAAGCCATATACCGATTCACTGATAGGACTATATCAGTGTGGCTTCAGATCAAAAAGGTCGACCAGTGACCACATATATTCACATTACGCCGAATCTTGGCAAAGACCCGTGAGTTCAACAAAGACACTCACCACCTATTTGTCGACTGCAAAGCCGCTTTCGACACGCCGATACGATCGAAGTTCTTCGACGCTCTGTCTGCACTAGGTATACCGGCAAAGATTGTCCGTCTTTGATTGGCGACGCTATCTAACACAAAAAGCGTTGTCAGCGTTGGCGAAAAACCTCTCCGACCCCTTTGATACCAAGAGAGGTTTCAGGCAGGGCGATGCTCTGTCGTGCGATTTTTTCAATTTTCTGATGGAATACATCCTACGCCAATGCCCGTACATACAGAGTATGTCGTGCTAGATCTTCCAAAAGGAAGTGATGCTGCTCGCTTACGCCGATGACATCGATATCAGTGGCACGCAGGAACGGCGAGTCAGCAAGGCGTTCTCGGAGATTGAAAAACAGTTTCAGCTCATGGGTCTTGCGGTGAATAAGGACAAGACGAAGTACTTGGTGTCTTCTTGAACGCTGTCAACGCGTCTTGGACGGTCAGTGACGATGGAGAATTTTAACTTCAGTGTTGTAGAAAGCTTCGTCTATCTTGAAAGAGTGAAGTCAGGCGAAGAATCACGCTTGCAAACAGATGCTCTTTTGGGCTGAGCAAGCAAATGAGAAGTAAAGCCCTCTCTCGATAGATGAAAATAAAGATTTATAAGACGCTGATACTCCCGGTCCTATTGTATGGCGCAGAGGCATGGGCCGTGATTGAGTCGGACGAGATCGCGTTGGAAGTCTTCGAGAGGACCATTAGAGTCGGCGACGATTTTAGGTGCCGTATGAACCGCGAGCTGTTAGACCTATTCGATTAGTTTGACATAGTCCAGCGCATAAAATTCCAGCAGCTGCACTGGGCTGGGCACCTCATTCGAATGGATGAACGAGCTCCAACACTCATGGTTTATATGGGGGGCCCACTCGATGGTACCAGGTATGGAGAAATCTTTCCGTACTTGGCATTAAAAACGACTGGCGCCAGCGCGCACAAGATTATGGAGGCTGGCGCGCGGATGACCCAACAATTCGATGTTTTGAGTGCTTAAAGAAATCTCATGCGTGAGCCGATGTGTGCGTGCTTGCATTGTAATGGTGAAGGGTTATTCATCTTCGGCAGTTGGTTTTGCGATTTCCTCCGAAGACTTCAGGCAAACAAATTGTTGTGTACGATTTAGAATGGACCGTCCTACATTGCTCAAGCGGAACAGTGGCCACATGACCCATTCTGCCGATGAAACCGGCAACCATTTGCTTTGCAGTGCTTCCTGCGCGAACAACTTTTGTTGGATTTGGCTGGTCTTGGAAAACCTAGTTTTTTTCTGAGAATTTCAAACTTTTTTTTTTTTATTATAGCTTAAGAACTAATATTTGGGAGATATACTTAAAAATGAGATTTATATACTCCAAGTATAACAGAATATGGGCTTAAATCCTGAACATTTGAAGTATTAATGGGGAAAGTAAGAACAAAGATGCAGTAAAAAGCTAAGTAAAAAAAAATTAATCAAAATACCGCACACCTATGTACCACAAATACAATCAGTTGCGGTGAGAAAGGTGAGAAAGCAATTCCAAAATACTTCGTGAACGACAGATTTATGTGATGTACAAATAGAATCCGAGTAAGAATGCATTAACGGACGATTCGCTTGGTTGTTATTGTTTACATTTAAAAGAAAAACTATTCGAGATGTATATACATATGTAGTGGGACAGAACAGCTTGGTCGGACGCTTGGGGATCGGATCGATTACAGGTTCAAGTGTACATTAGCGTTTGTGTATTTGTGTTTAAGGTCATTGACTGTGGAATGTCGACAATTATTTATATACACGCCAACACACACACATACACACACACGTACTTAGAGAAGTGCACGAACATCATTGGGTATTATTAAAATTATTTCACTATTAAGCATTGCGGTCGGTCAAGCGCGGACTGATAAGACGACGCCGACGACGGCGACGACAAATGGCCCTTGTGATTTCCGTCGTATAATTATACGCCTGAATAAGTGTAGGCGGTAGCGGCGATGATAATACATTGAACGGCGCGGATAGAGTGACAGACCTTAACCCAAACTTAATTATAATAAGTACATGTTGTATGTTGTATAGTGAATGAGTGAGCAATACGACGACCTTGAACTACAGACCATATTACTATTGCTGAGCCGATAGCAGTGAAGAGTGAAACCACCAAAGCAAAACAAAGAATAGCTTTGCGTCTTTATTATATGCTTTATTTTGTGGAGATACATTGAAATAAGCAAGTAAAATAATTAAAAGCCCAATTTTAACTCAATTGAATATGTTGAAGTGGTTCGTAATATATTTATTTACTCTTCAATTCAAAATAATTCGCCTCGATGGTAAAACATTTTTCCCCAATCTTGAAAGCACTGCTTTATCCCTACTTAATCGTGCCGGAACATCTTCTTGTATGATTCTTTTTAGTTTTGTGTATAGGAAAAAGTCATAGTGAGTAAATTCCGTTGAATATGGTGTTTCACGAAGAAGAAATAATGTGTGATACAAAAGTCATGAACCTTCTCGTAAGAACTCACTATCCGCTATAGCATTGAATTCGCGAAAATCAGTGACATGAAAAATACCCATATTTCGTCATCGGTTATGATCCTTTTTGAGCAAATCCGAATCGTTTTCTGAGGTCAAATATTTATCAATTTCGCTTCATTCCCAAATCATTCGAACAAATTGCATGGAACTTCTCTAATTGTGATTAGACGAATCTGCATAACCATATTTTTTACTGCTTTAACGTTTCCAACGGGTATCGTCATTAATTTATTATCGTACTTCTGTGAGGAACTTGTACCACTAACTCAAGCTTGTCTAATTACTATCAAATATTTCATAGTGGCGGAAATATGCACAAAAAATTGGAAATACCAGATTATAATACACATATTAATATATAATTAAGCCTTAACAATTCGATTGATACGGAGTAATAGAAACACATTTCTGGAGCATAGAAAACTCAGCAAAAGAAATTCATTTAACAAGAATGAACGAAGCAAATCCAACTGCTTACCTCTGCTACGTTGAAAAGTTTTTGTACAGAAAATTGATTCTAAAAGAGAGTTCCTAAAAAAGTAATCAGTCTCCAAACAGACAAGCGGGCTTGTGCAAACTCAGCTTCATAAAGTGATATCATTTTGTGTCACTAATATCATATAGACATAACTGTACTTTTGCAGGTCTTGTATTAATTGTATTAATTTTTTTTAATCTTTATTTGCAGCTTAAAAACCACATAAATTTAAGTCCGCTGAAGGTCGTGACAATCGGTGGAGCAGCGGCAGCAGCAGCGACGGCAGCTGTAGCTGCGTCGCCTGCAACGGCAGGAGCAGCGACTACGGCGGCCTCGGCATTGGTGAAATTACGTAAGCACAGTGAACGTGCACTGACAACGCCAGAAGCCAAATCGCACACTTATCGCATTTCAATGGCCAATCTTGAAGATACACAAGAGTCCGAACTCGATTTAATATTGGGTGAATTAAGTTTACTCGAGGCACAAATCAATTGTGGCGATGCAGCATTTTTGCCCGGTGCAACGCAGCAACAGCATGCTACAGCTGCTGGCGCTGGCGTGGTGGTTGGTGGTGGTAGTGGAGTACAACAACTGATAACTAATAATATAAACAACAACAGCAACAGCAACAACTCTTGTCATGCGGCGACGGCCGCATCGACAGCATCCTCATCGAATGCGTCATCGCGCACACATTCGCGTACAAATTCTACAATCTCCGGTGCCACAACAATCTCCAACAGTGATGTCAATTCAATAAGTTCGACATCATCGGGCATTTCAGAGAATAGTTGTCTGCCGGCAAGTGGTAGTCTGGCTAGCGTAAGTTTAGCAAGTAGCATTGGCATTGGTGGTGGCGGCGGCGGCGGTGGTGGTGGCATTCTTTCGGGCGGTCTACTAAATTTAGGCTCCGGCATTGGCATGAATATGGTTGTACGTGAACCACGCACTGAATCACCGGATAATGATTCGGCATTTAGTGATACAGTCTCATTGCTATCGAGCGAATCATCAGCATCGTCGAGTACTTCGTCAGCATTGCAGCATCAGCGACAGCTGCAGCAACAACAACAACAATTGCAAGCGCACCATCAGCAGTATATGGCGCAGCAGGGTGTTGGTGTTGTTGGTGGCAGCGGCGGCGGCGTTGGTGGCAGTATTACATCAATTGGCAACAGTACTAAAGCGGCTAAAATACAACTGGCGTTGCATAAGCTGGAAAGTGCATCCATTAGACGTTTGTTCGTGAAGGCTTTTACATCGGACGGTGCCTCCAAGTCGTTACTCGTGGATGAGCGTATGACATGTGGACATGTCACGCGTCTATTGGCTGATAAGAATCATGTGCAAATGCAGCCGACCTGGGCGCTGGTTGAAAATTTGGGTGATTTGCAAATGGGTATGCTAAAACATCATTGATATTAGTTAGAGAAGTTTTAATTAATAAAAAATTACTTTTTTCCAGAACGCCTCTTTGAGGATCATGAGCTGCTTGTCGACAATTTGATGACTTGGAATTCGGATGCCGGTAATCGTGTGCTCTTTCAACAACGTGCCGATAAGGTAGCACTTTTTGCCAAACCCGAAATCTATTTACCCGGTCCACAAATGGCACCCGGCTGTCAGCATGATGAGCATACGCGTAGCATGTTGCTGGAGGAATTCTTTGAGACGAATTCTCAGCTGCAAGTTGACGGACCGCTCTATATGAAGGCTGATTCGAAGAAGGGCTGGAAACGTTATCACTTTGTGTTGCGTTCGTCTGGTCTGTATTACTTCCCCAAAGAGAAGACGAAGAATACGCGCGATCTCGCCTGTCTAACGCTCTTCAATGGCTACAATGTATACTATGGTCTTGGCTGGAAGAAGAAGCTGAAATCACCTACGGACTATACATTTGGTTTTAAGGCTGCTGTCGATTCTTCAATGGGTAAATCATGTCGCACACTGAAAATGCTTTGCGCTGAGGATCTCGAAACTATGGAAAAATGGCTGACTGCAATACGCATATCAAAGTATGGCAAACTGTTGTGGGAGAATCACAAAACGCTGATGGAGGATCTAACACTGCTGAGCAGCGATGGCATATCGAATAGCAGCTTTGCCGTTTCTATGCGCAGCGAATCGATTAGTAGCATTTCATCGGCAGTACCATCGCAATGTGGTAGCGTTTCTTCGGCTATTTCCAGCATGTCGAATTCGTCCAGCGGACGCATATCACGTGCTTCCAGCTCCAGTTCAAGTGGCTGTCTATCGGATGATAATAATGGTTTCGATTCGGAATTCACAACGGGTACCATAAAGCGCAAGCCCTCGATGAAGCCAAATTTGCCATTGACCACAATGACGCGTCAGTTGAAAGAGGTCGGTGAGATAACAATATGCGAGAGTGCAGCAGACGATGCAAATGCAACGTCACCGGATCGTGGTGGCACATTAACACGACGCCATAGCCGTCGTAAGTCACAGGAAAGTAATGGCAGCGGTACACTTAAACGACGTCCAGCAACGGCAGTGACAGCCGTGGCTGCGTCCATTGTGAAACAACGTGAAACTGTGGAGAATGGTGTTGCAATTATAAGCAGTGGTGGTTCATCATCGTCGTCGAATTCAACGCCTACGCCAACACCGAGCATATGTGCAAAGCCAATACTTGATTTAAGCGCAGGAAGCGTTGGCGGTGGTGTCATAATAGCTGGCGCCGATCTAATGTGTTCCTCGACACTTTCACTTGATTCATTGCCACCACCGCCACCACCAGCGGCGTTAATGGCAGATGAGCACGATGTATATGGCTCGCAACTGTCGCTGGCATCACTGCCGCCACCACCGCCGCCAGAGGATGTCATGGGCGGCTATGCAGCGACTGTAAATGTCATGTTGCCCAATAGCAATGGTGCGCTGCCGCCAGCAGTGCCCGCCAAACCCATGAAACCGGCAGTAAAATTACCAATGGCAGCTGTAGTGACAACAAAAGCAGCACCGCCGTACAAAGCGCCGCCGGATTATGTTGGGCCAGCGCAACAGCACCAACAACAGCATTCGAATGCTACAACATCAACAAATGCGGCGACAGCACACACAAGTGTAGCTGTCAACAACAGCACCAATACTAATACTAATACTACTACTGCAACTACAACTACAACCACAACTAAGAAAGTTTCCTTTGCTGATTCACCGGTGTTGTTACGTCGGAAAATGTGCTCACCGGAACCGCCAGTGCGTACGCCTGCCTCATCGTTGAATAGTAACTATCAGCAGCAGCAGCAACAACAACAACAACAACATCTGTACAACAGTAATCAACAACATCAGCCAATTTATGCGCCCGGTCCTATGCTACCGCCACGTACCGATCTCGCACGCCTTTCACACTCTTCCATAACGTCCAATACAAGTACTGATTTTGCAACATCACCGAAGCGTTTACAAGAATCAGCATCAAATCCGCCGCGTGATTTTCTCAAAGATCTACAACGTGTCATGCGTAAAAAATGGCAAGTCGCACAAAAGTGTAAACTCGAACCGGCAACAACACCGCATGAGGTGCTTGGCTTTCGTGATTTTAACAATGATGATTTGCTGGCGGCGCATAATCTCAATTCGGGCGCTGGTGCAAATTCATCACACTATTATCGTGAAACAGCGAATGTAAGCAATTGGGTGCAAGAGCACTATGGCGCCGGTGCACCGCCAATGCCAAATGAATATGCGCTCTACGAGAATGTGCATGCGAATAGTAATGGTGCAGCAGCAAATAATGGTGTTGTTGTTGTTAGTGGTGGTGGTGGTGGCAATGTTGCAACTGCTGGCGGCGTCAATGCTGTGCTAGTTGAACCGCAATATGTAAGCAATATATTAATGCAGTCGCCAGCCGGTATGGGTACTGCAATTGTTACACAACAACAACAGCAGCAGCAGCAACAGGCACAAGCAGCTACAGCTGCTGCGGCGCTACGTAAGAAACGACCACCACCACCGCCACCAAAACGTAGCGATTCAACGCATTTAACGCATCGTGTTTAGAATTGGCTTAAGTGTTGGTAAGCATGCTATATGCGCAATTCTCTAGAAGATTTCATAACTAATTTTTTTTTTTTTTTTTCTATAGTATGCCTAATTTTTGGCGGCAGCAGCAGCGGAATAACATTGTGTCATCAACAAGAACAACAACGTCTTCGTCGTCGTCGTCGTCATAGTATCAATTGGATATACTACAACAGAACAGTGCTGTGCTATGGTAGCCATATACATTATATATATTTAAAATATATATACATATATATATATATATATATATTTTGCTTGCTGGTTCTCAAGCAGCTCACTTCCACTTCGACACACTCTACTAACAGCTTTGAGCAGCTTTTTTTGAGTACGAGAAATGGCAGCATATATCTAAATAATTTAAACAAAAAAAAAAACAACAAAAAAAAATGAATAATACGCGAATTTTTTTGATATACAATAGTTCGAATAGTAAGTATTTTTTAAGTTTCAAAATGCATATTCCTATATAAGTATGTACCATCCATTTGCTAAGCGAATTGCGTCAAGTGTTTGTAATTGAGACATAGCAGCAACGTGACTTCAGTATTTGAAGATGAAGACATGGAAATGGCATTGTATAAATTGTAAAAAATGCTATTTAGAGTCTCTGTCTGTCTACGTTGCACTTTGTAACACTAAATACTATGTCTTATTTACTGCGCTTATTAGTTCTTTTAATACATACACTAAAAAAAAATCTATACACACTTATATAAATATTTAATTTAAGCATTTAAAAGCAAAAAATTGCAATCGAATTTTGGTATAAAACAATTTGCAAACATAATTTTTTTAAAATCAAGTCGAATATTTTCGAATTAGTTGAAATATTTAAACAAAATTTTAAACAAAATATTAAAAACAAGAAAAATTAAACAAATTGTAAGAAATGTTAAGAAAAAAAAAAAAAAAATATTTAAAACAAGTAGGAACTGCTTTAGTCGAGATAGAGACTATAGGCAACATTTATTGGCGGGTGCGTGCGGCGGTCTATATAGAAAAACCCTATGATCTCACCCTGTCCACCGCTAGGTTGACCTTTCTTTTAAGTAACTAACATGGTTTATTGATGCTCTTTAGGCAACACATGAAGCTCTTCCAATTTTCGAACATTCTTCGACTTTTAGTTAAGCTTTGACTTCATACGCTCAGCCTCGTCTTCGTTCCAATTTAACTAACCTCATTATTTTCATTTTGTTCAAAATTTTTTCTATATGATCTATTGGTGGTCTCTGGCCTTACTATAATAGATGTAAAGCTTTCTTAATATTGGGTATAAAGCGAATGCATTAAAAATTATTTTCTTGTTTGGTCCGTTTACCGAAGTTTTTAATTCGAAATAGGATAGAAATTGGTTTTACTTCTTTTCAAAAATGTGAAACAGTTCTATTTATTAAATTAGGAGGAAAAAAATATTTTCGCTTACCTCTTTTTTTTTATTGTTCCAATATGTTTTACATAATAACTTAGATTTTTCCTCTTAAGTTTTTTCTATATATCTCGACTAAAGCCTTCTTACTGTTATTTTTTTTTAAAGGTTTTCTAAATGTTTTTATTTCATAATTTATGCATTTTTTATGCAGGGTATAACTTAAATATATATTTTTTTTTATACAAATATATTTAAGCAAATTTATTTATTTTTTTTTTTTTTATTATAATATACAATGCGAAATATAACACAAAAGGCGCATTGAATGCATGAATGATGTCTGAAGGTGTGAACCGAAAGTAAGACTCGCCCAACCAAAATTTAAATAATTAATAATAAAATTGAAAGCGAGTAATTAAGCACTAAAAACATAAACTATAAATTAAAAACAAAAAACAAGTATGAAAACGCCTTAAAAATTTGCAAAATACAAAGTAAAAATTTAAAGTAAATTTAAAAGTTTATATAGAATATGTATGTATTTTTTTTTTTTATGAAATTCATGCTAAATTTAATTTATGCTTAAAAAAATAATTAAATATAATTGTACTTATAAAATGCAAAATCATATTTGAAACTTTGTTGCTTTTGTATGTTGTGCTTGTATTAATTAATAAATTAAATTAAAAATGAAAAAAAGTAGAAAAACAGAAGTCATCCAAAACCATTTTAAATATTAAATTTACATACACAATATATAATATATCATATAATATATATGTATGTATGTACCTAATATGTAAAACTGCATCAGCGCAAGGAATTCAAATGGACTCACAATACAAATATCATTCATGTACAATATATAAAAAAAAAATAAAAAATTAAAAAAAAAAAATAACCAGAAACATTATAGCAAAATGTTTCAGCAAATGAAATTGAACTTGTTCCTAAAATAATTTCTTTTTTTTTTAAAAAAAATATTAATTTATAAAAGAAATATTTGCTTTTTTAAATAATTTTTTTTTATGCAGTTTGTCAGGATTTTTTTTTTAAATTCTTCTCGAAATTGTTTATAACACCAAAAAAAGCTCATTTTGATATTTTCTCAAATCAATTTTGTTTTTTTTAAATATAATACCAACGCTTCACATAATTGAAAACTTTTACCCCAACCGCCGCTGTATACATTCGATTTTTTTTTTGAATACTTTCTTCATCTATCATACAGACTTGATATAAAGCAATCGGCTAGAAAACAAGGAACCGTTTTTGAGAAGAAAAGAAACAAAAAGTCGACAAACCAAAACCAATTGTTTTATGGTCTGAGACCCCCCCAAAGTTATCCCCATTATGGTCACGAGTGATAGAGGAGTCGATATAGTCATGTCCGTCCGTATGAACGAAAGGATCTCGGATACGCTTATAGATAGAGACTTCGCGCTTTTTTGCATTCGACTAGAACTTCGCCGGAATTTTACAAATTTATTTAAAAAGTTTGCCCTTTCCCATTCCCATAAAATCAACCTTAAGGGTAAAAATGCCAGTACAGAGATATCCCGAAATCTAAAAAGTTCATCAAAATCGGATAATAAATGACGATTTTATAAGCAATTGAATTTTAACTACCCATGATGCTTCCGTCCTCCCTTTTCTTATTCGTACAGTGAGTTTGAGTCCAAATCGTTGAAAAAGACGAAAGCTATAACGCTTTGCATAAAAAGGTCCTTCGAGGATTACTTAATCCGTTGGTCCGATCGCGCCAATTTTTATACTTGTACAGTATTAGATCAAAAGAAACATGTCTGCAAAGTTTCATCCCGATATTTCTACTAGAAGTATTTTTGTCCGCTGTTTAAACTGTGGTAAATTGCTCTATTTTTAAAAGGTTTCAGAATAGAGAAAGCATTTGACTTTTACGACAGACATGATGTGGACAGATGTTTTTTTTAACCGAAGACATTGTTTTACTTTTACCAAGGTTAGATAGTACCCCAGCAATGTTTGGCAAAGGGTATTTATCGTCTATGGTCTTCGCATTTAATTTGCGCTTCGTCTTTTTCTTATGAACAACCCATATGGGAATGTTGTAAGAGGACTTGGATCTTCGTTTGTACAAATTGTTGGTGTTATAGGTTAGGTAGTACTCGTTAGGGTCCACAAACACCCCCGAAACACGTTTAATCATTTCCCAAAAGGGTTTTTCGACACCTTGTGGGACGTCTTCCGTCCGACTGCCCTCTTAGAAAAACCACAGCTCATGTAGCCGAGCTTTACCTTTCCAAAGTCACCAAATTTATTTTGCATTTCTGCTCGATTTTGTTATTCCCATGAATTGATTTCACAAGAAAAAGGGGCACGCACCGTTGTTACGCCTCATAATTTCTCCAAAGGCTTAACATAATTTTTCGATGCATCCGAATGCTTATCCAGTTAAGGAGGGACTTTCCCCCTAAAAAAATTAAGTCACTCAGTTTCAATATTGTTGAGTTTTAAAATTGTGAGGTGTGAAACACTCCTGTTTGGTGTTGTACTGCTGCTGGAATCCCGGTACCGGGCTCCTAAATTGGGTCAAAATCCGTTGAAGCTTGTTGATCAATAGCATAGATAATTTTAATAACGCTCAAAACCTATTCGAAAGCGCACAATTGGCAACTTTTACCTCAACCGCCAGAAATAACTTCTTCTGATTTTTACTTGTTTCGAAACGTGGCAGTGGCGGTGTATCTGTAAACGTCCTCTTTTTCGTATGTTTCGCTTCTCGGCTTCATTGCTTCTGAACACTGTCTTTTCGTTGTATGGTTCTTCTTCTCTGGAGGATTCACTTCCCTGTCCAAAGCGCTTTCTAGAAGTTTTTCTATAAGATTCTCCGTGCTGAGTTCTCAGTGTTCACAATTTGTGATCCTCTTGTCTTAATTTCTTTGTTTGTTTTTAATTTCCCTAAATAACTTCCTTTGGATAATCGACATCACTCTTCAATCCACCTCCTAGAAGTTGTTCTGCTTAAAATGTGAGGTTTCTTCAGATTTTTTTTTTTTTTATTAATTTTTTTAATTTGGAGCGTTGTTGCTTAAATAAAAAAGTAGAATGTAAATGTGTAAACATATTTTTCTGACATACTGTCTGAGTGAGTGAATAAAGTGTGCTCTTAAACAAAGTTGCTTAATTTCCTTTTTTAGAAAAAAAAAAATTTTTTTTATTTGTTTTTTAAATATTTTAAATTTTTTTTTATAGATTTTACTAGATTTTTTATTATTTTTTTTTTCATATTTTTTTTTTTTTAGATTTTTTTATTTGTTTTTTATTTAGTTTATTTTTTATTTGTTTTTTATTTAGTTTATTTTTTTTATTCTTTTTTTTTATTTTTTTATTATTTCTTTTTATTCTTTTTTTTATTTCTTTTTTATTTATTTTATTTTTTTTTATATTTTTTAATTATTTTTTTTATTTCTTTTTTATAGTTAGTTTTTTTTTTTAATTTTTTTTTTACATATTAAATTATACATAGAAACAAAAGAGTTTAAAATATTTTATTGCAATTCAAAAGTATTTAATTATTTTTTTTTTAAATGTTTACTTAATAAGTCTATAGCTATATATATATATATATATATATATAAATTTGATTTGCAAAATAAATAAACTTAATTGTTAATAGTTTAAACGAATTTTATTGTTAATAGTCTACGCAATTATTTTTAAGTGTAATAAATTTTTTTTATTGTTTTTTTTTATGTTTAATTTGTGTATTTTATGCTAAATAAAGTTTATTTTTAAATTAATTGGTTTTATATAATTTTTTTTTTATATTTTCCCTAATCCGCCCATGAGGTTTCCTGCGCCCTTATAACTAAAACCAAACTTGTTTAAAAAAGAATTAAATAAAAATAAGAAAAAAAATTATGCATAAAAACTTAACAATAGAACTACATATAAATATTTTATGTACAATTGCTTGTATAACCTTAACTGCTTCGATTTGAAATCAACTACTAATATTTAAAATATATAAAATATTAAAAAAAAAAAACAAAACAAAAAATCTAAAATAATTGTCAACTTTTAAGCTTGAAATGAAAATTAAAAAAAAAAAATATAATAAATCAAAAATACTACACTAATATTAAATTTAATGCATTAGTTTATATAAAAAATTATAAAAATTTTTATAAAAATATATAGAATATATATATATACATTATATATATATATATATTATGCTGAAATATGCTTCTTGAAGTGCCATAGGCCGCGAATGCATAAAATAATTAATAAATATATTAAAAAAAAAGTGTACTAACTGAATAAACAAAATTAATATTTAAAAAAAAAATGCATAAAACTAAAAAAAAAAAGAATTAATAAAATTAATACTTTAAGTATGCATAAAAATAAAAAAAAAATACAAATTCTAATGCCAAGTAAAATGCAGCAAGAAAGCAAATAATTATAATTTTTTTTTTTTTTTTAAGAAATGCTATAAATTTTATTTTAATTTTTAAATTAAGCTAAATAAAAAAATATATTTTTTTTGTGTCATGCAGCATAAAATAGTTGAAAATTCAGTAAACAAAGACGCCGCAAGCTTGTGCATTTGTTCAATAAATAAATAAATAAATTAATTAAACTGAGTAAATATTAAGTTCGGTTTAAGCCGAAGTTTTAAATACCCTATACACTGTTATTTAATTTGTAAGTTGATATTTCACAAACTTTTCTAGTAAACAAAAATTTCCAGTGTATTGGGTATCAAAAGCGAAAACAAAAATACAAGCAAAAAGTCCTAAAGTAAAATAATAATAATATAAAAAAACAAAACAAAAATAGTGACAAATTAATGTAACAGACGAAAAGACTTCAAAAATTACAACAAAACAAAAATTTTCTACAAATTTACATTACCACAACTACAACAACAACAAAAACAAACTACAAACTAATTAAAAGAAAATAAATTAATTAATTAAGAATAAAAAAAGTAATTAATCTTACAAAACAAAATGAAATGTTGCCATTTTTTTTTTGTGTGTGTGTGTCAGTAAAAACTTAAACTTACAAATTAATATTTGATACTAAAAATACTTTATATATATATATTAATTTATATATATGAATATTTATATATTCCGATTTAAGCGGAATTCCTTTTTGTAATTTTTGATATAAAAAAAAAAGAAAAAGAAAATGAGTGCAGAAAAATGTAAAAAAAAAAAATAAAAACATCTTAGTTTGAAGTAATGCCTAAATGTGAAAAGAATAAACGATTTAATAAAGCCGAAAGACAGAAAGACAAAGTGGAAGCGTAAATAATTACTGCAAAATAAATAAAAGAAATTAAAAAATAAAAAAAAAACAAAGTCTATAATTTTTTTTTGTTTTTAATAGAAAAAAAAACATGGTGGTTTTTAAGAGCAAGAGTTTTAAATTGTTGTTTATTTATATTGTCCATCGGAAGCTACGACATTTGCCCATCTTTCTGGCAGTTTGTGGATTCCATCATAAAAGAACTTCTCCGGCTTTGCGGACAATTTTTGTTACCCATTTTTGAAGTGAAGCGTATTTTGCATTGATCTGAACAAGGGACCATGTCTGGGCTATAAGGCGGGTGTGGTAGAACTAACCACCCACTGTTTTCCAAACAGTTTTTAACTGGATTGGATATGGATTCGTGTTTGGTCGCATATTCTGGTCGTTTTTCCGCGATCGCTCTCATCAAACATGTGTTCTGCAAAGGACCCCTTTGAAGTTCTGACCCAAATTCAAGAGCTCATAATACAACATACACTTGTAATCCCACCAAATACAGCGCATAGATATTCCATGGCATGTTGTTGGTTGGCATGGCTTCACATTTCATGATTTCTAGCGTAAAGAGGAGCTGATACGTACAGCGACCACAATCTGATTGTTGGACGGTTACGTCTACGTCCAGAAGAAATAAGAAAATAACAGCAACGCAAACAGATCTTCAACCTGGATGGAAAACGCTAGCCATGCTCCAACGGTACCACGAAGAACTATACTCTACGCTCTCGCGTCATAATTCCTTACCAGCTTGGAAGCAAATCCAAACAGCGTGCTCTTAAGCTGCGAAGAAATCGGTCGGCTTGCAGCACTTCAGATGGAAGCCGTGGATAAGTAACACCAGCTGATGGAGGAGCGCAGGCTAAATGCATGTGCAACACACGATCGCAGCAACGTTCGTGGATCATATAACGAAGTACAAAGCCGTATTAAAAAATCAGTCCGTTCGGATGAGAGGGCTTATGTGGAAAGCATAGCCAGTAAGGCAGAACAGGCGGCGAACTGCAACAACTTACGCGGTGTCTACATATTGGTAAGGAAACTATGAAATATTCCACCTATCAAGGCTAGTGACGGGTCCAGTCTAACGTCAGTCGAAGACCAACTGACACGCTGTAAGGAGTTCTTTACAATCGATGACACTGAGTCAGAACTCCACATATTCCCAACACCGAGCAGCGTCGAAACCCCAATTGAGGTATTTCTACTGATCCGCCTATTGGAGACGAAATAGCACTGGTCTTAAGGTAACTAAAAAACAACAAAGCTGCTGGACCAGATGGTTTACCGGTCGAACTGCTTAAGTGCCGCGCAAACACCATCTCATGCGCCCTACAGCCCATTATTCGTGCGGCATGGATATCTGCCACCATTCCAGATGCGTGGAAAGAGAGGGAGATCGTCACTATACCCAAAAAGGGAGACTTAAGTCAGTGCAGAAATTGGCCCGGTATAACTCTTTTAAACGCCATCCAAATGGTACTGGCCTTCATCATCTTACCCAGAATTTCACCAACTTTAAACACCCAATTATGGTGAGAACAGAATGGGTTTCGAACCAAATTGCTCTTGTGCACATCACATTAATACCTTACGCATCATTGTGGAACAATCGGTCGAGTGGAGGTCCCCGTTATACCTTCTTTTTGTGGACTTCGAGCGTGCGTTTCACACCATAAATAAAGACGCGATATGGAGGTCACTGAGTAGCTGTGGGATTCCTAACAAAATCACTGATTTCACAAAGGCTCTTTACAAAGACGCAGCTCTCACCGTGCGGTTTAAAGGCAACAACAGCACCAATTTCATTATAAACAGAGGTGTCCGACAAGGTTGTGTACTTTCACCACTCCTTTTCATAGTAGTCCTCGACGGGGTCCTAAAGCGCACAAACGCGGAGGTGCCAGAAGGCCTACAATGGAGACTTAATCAGAAGCTAAGCGACTTAGATTATGCTGATGCCATCTGCTTCATGACGCACACGCATAGCGGTGCTGCAGCGAAGCTTCGGAGTATGGAAGCTAATGCTCGTGCAACAGCGCCACTGACGGTCGAACTCAGCGACAGCACCATTGTCACCATCGAAAATGTTGAGAAGTTCCGCTGTAATATAACTTGGCAGTTATATTACAGCGGATGGGGTTGCCGCGATAGGCTCAGCTGCGCGTATAAGCAAAGCGCGGATTGCTTTTCGAAAACTCGACAAAGTATGGCGCTCATGGCAGTATAAAACCTATACTATTATATGGCTCAGAGACGTGGATGGTTTCAGACAGAATTGGCGGAAAGCTTGAATCTTTCGTTAACAAATGTCTGAGGCGTATCTGCCGTATCTTCTGGCCAGAAACGATATCAAACGCTGACCTATGGCAAGTAACTTACACCGAACCAATCAACATCGAAATAAAAAGACGCAAGTGAAATTGGATAGGTCACACCTTGCGCGGAGAAGACGACAACATTGCAAAGATTTTTGGCTGTCCGGTTCGTTCTTCGTCTTCTAAATCGAAGTTGCTTCAAATCGTGCTAACCCCTTTCTGGCACGTTCGTTCAGCTAAAGCATGGTCACCATAAACTTCCACTAAAATACGTTGACTTTTCTTCATGTTAGAGTAATGAAGAAGAACTCTGCGCAAAAACACTTTATCTGGCACAAAGTTCGACAAATTACATATACTAAAAAATACCAGCAATGATAGTAGCTTCCACATGAATATAGTCACGAAATGATGCCCTCTCTTAGAGAACCGCACGAATTAATACATACACCCAATAAATGTCAAGTACGCGCAGATCTCTCTATAGCTGGTCATTTCAACTCGTACGCGGTCGTTCTATATTATGTCGTTCATCAATTAAGTTTGGGCCCCCATGTAAACCACCTTCATTCGAATAAGCCGCTGGTAATTTATGCGCTCGACTAAGTATATCAACTCCACCATTGAAGAGCTCAGCATCTAAAATCGTGGTCTTTGACTCTAATAGGACCAAAAATCATACAATAAATCTTTCTTTCGAAGACTTTTAGCACCATTTTTCTTCTGACTCAATCACTATTCATGCTTCTGTGCAAGGCTCCAATGTAGACGAAATTTGCGAGCGAGATACCAAGAACTTCGACTTGTTCTCATACACCGTTTTCAATTTGCGAGAACACCTTGCTTCCTTTTTGAATATCGAGGTCGACATGTTATGTCTATATTGTCACGAAGTAATATAGATGGAGTATAGCTCGCCGGAACACTCACACACTCGATTATTGTTTTGTTTCCGGCTCATACGCATATATCCATAATTCATCACCTGTGATGATATTCTAAACGTCTTCCGAAGCACCGCAATGGCATTTTTTCAGCATGTCTTTGCACCAATCGCGTAATACAACGTGGCCTCTATTTCAGTATCGGCGTAATAGTGCGCTTTCTCGCCTCCAAGTAGTTTAGAGAAATGATTCTTTTAGATTTCCATTTTCGTCTTACCAGAAAGGGTTTACTACGGGTTTAAAACTTTCAGACGTCAGACGTTTGAACTTTTGTTAAAATTTTCGAGCTTCATATGTGACGCATAACCTCTTAAGATCTCCAAACTGTTTATGTCTTTCTTGCTCCTTTCTGATAAACTTCAAAAAAAAAAAAAAAAAGAAGAAAATTTATTACCAAACATTTAACTGAATTTATTTCTTTTGATTTTTATTAACTTTTCTGGACTATTATAAGATTTTGGTTTATTTTATTGTATCAAGTGCAAACGGCATAATTAGCTCTGTTGCCCTGCCCACCCAGCCCCAGCCCCTTCTCTAAGCCGAAACTTTCGCAGAAAATTAACGTAATGAAACATTTATTCAATTTTGCCTTTTTATCTCAACTTCATCGAACCTCCCCGACCTCTTGCTATGTGCTTTTGTCCAGAAAATCTGGCAACTGAGACGTAAAGATAAATTTAACCAAGATGTATAGAAAAAGTGTTGCAAATGAATGGAACCGAAAAGTAAAGAGTTGATGATGAGAACACGCATTGACATTGGACAAAATGTGCTGCGTAGAGGCTTTCCTGCTAACCCCAGCTTCCAGCAGGCTACTCACTGCTACGCATAATTTCAAATTCGGATGGGGAGGGGGAAAAAAAAACACGATAACAAATTTACTTAATGTATTTTCTTTGTGCGCTTTTGTACTTCTTTGCACCCAACCCTGTGCGATTTGGTTTTTTTTTTTTATTAAAAATTCTCTTTCGGGTGGAATGGAAAAAAAAAAAAACAAAATAAATGAAAACAAAATAGAAACAGCGAAATAGAAGTTGAAAATTTGATTTTATCCCTTTTTTGTTCTTGTCCAGCATTGGAAAAAAAAAAATCGTTAACCCTTTTGTTTAATTAAGAAAACAAGAAGAAGCTTCGGGGAAAAAAAAACAAACGTTGGTATGAACGAAGCATTTATGAGCTTTACAAACGCTTTAAAGACATTCGTAGGTTCCATGTTCGGGGCACGTTCAGAAATTGAACTCTCTTAGGGGAGAGGAGGGGTAAAAATAATGAAAAAAAAGCAAACGAAAGATCCATTTTATTTGTTTACACCTATAATATAGTTCAGTTCAAGAGGCAAAAAAAAAAAATATGTCGAATCATGGGAGTTCAAAAATAAAAAAAATAAAAAAAACTGAACTGAGCGCGAGTCCTTATCTATATTCTAAATATATACGATTCCATCTAACGATGTCCGTATATGTATATGAGAATACAGGAACTAGTTCCTTAGTTTTATTGTATCATTCTACCAATACCAAATATGGAAATTCTTTCGGGCCGACAATTGTTCAAGATATTTAAGTCTTTATGCCATGCCTACTTTTAGGGGCTACAACTAATTCAAGATGACTTGTCCAGGCTAATGCATATGTTCCATCGTTCAAACTCTCGAAGATAAAGTTGGAGTTTATCAGTTGCACTGTAGACACATGTGTCCCTTGCCTGGATGGCAATTCATCTGTAGGGAGAGAAGAGCCCGACGGGCATATTGCTGGTGAAGAGCGAATAAAGTGTACGCTTCCTTGTGGTACAGCAGTGTCTTGATTTCTCTCGCCATTGACTCCACACCATCTTAATCAACGGAGAAGATTCATGCAGCCAAATAACTCCAGTAAACTCTTCAGCTTGTAAAGAAAAGCTTGCCTTATATCAAGATAAGCTGCCACCACGTACTCTTTAGACTGATATCCATCAATTATAACGTTTAACAACCTATTTAACTGTTTCGGCGTTCCATGGGACTTACGTAATCCAAACTGAAAGGTTGGAATTCTCTTTTTCAATTACAAGTATTCTTGTTAGGAAGCATCTCTCGAAGAGCTACTGCTAAGAACAGACTGATTGGTCTATACGGATCCAATGCTGAAGAGCTTTTTCAAGCATTGTGGATCACACAAATACTTGCCTTCTTCAATTATGTTGGAATATTCTATTCTAAGCAGCGCATTGAATATGAGTGACAGGAAAAGCTTTCGTCGTGTTGTTATAAAGCCTGTCCTCGCCTGGGGCCTTTTTTGTCTTTAGGTCTTTTATCTGGGCTGTAATTTTTTCAACAGTGATGGGGACTACTGGAAGACACAAGAATGTGTTTTCTGCTGATAGAATTGTAATCGAATGGTTGAAAGCGGACCTCAAAATCCTCAGCGAATGCCTCTACACGTTCCTTAGGGCTCTTAGCCGAATTTCGAGAACACTTGCTGCTTATAGATCTTCGCCAGAGTCCACAATGAGTGTCTTAAGCGCGCATCAGGGGTAATATTTTGTAGATAGAAAACTTTTTTTTTATATCATTTTTAAACAGTAAAAATATTCAATCAGAACAAACCGCCGCAGCCTTCTCAAACACACTCTCCCGACTGCTCCGGGAAAGCTCTCCGTCTTCTCAAGATATATGTGAGCAGTGGAAACATATCACCCGCTCCATGGATAGGGCTGCCAAGGATGTCATTGGTTATACAAAACCTGTGAAGAATTCTTGTAACGACGAGGAGTGCCGCAATGCTACTGCAGAGAAGAACGCTTCCTATCAGCGAACTATAAAGTCGGGCGCAACGCGAGCTTTTAGAGAGTGATATCGAAAGAAACGGAGAGGGGAGAAACGCGTTTTCAGATAAACGCGTTTTCAGATCAATAAAAAGGAGCAAGAAAGGGCGGGAGTTTGAGGATGTTGAGATGTTATGTGACAGAAATAAAGCTCGAAAATTCTATCAAAAGATCAAGCGTCTGACTGAAGGTTGTAAACCCGGAGTAACTTTCTGTAAGGATGACAATGGAAATCTGGTAACGGATAAACAAGAATTACTGAGATTATGGAGGAGTCATTTCTCCAACCTACTCGGAGGCGATGAAGCGCACAATTTCGCCGATAGAGAAATGATACCGGAACCACCAGTTAATGATGGCACTTCTGTAGAGCCATCGGACTATAACGAGGTGGATTCAGTTATTAAAAAGCTGAAAAATTTAAGACCGGCGGCGAAGAGTTGGTTAGGAGTATGCACCAACTTTTATGAAAGATATGGTCCGATGAACGCATACCCAATGACTGGAATCTCAGTGTTCTCTGTCCAATCTTTAAGAAAGGAGACCCCCACTGTTTGTGTCAACTACCGCGGAATACCAAGAGAAGTTTCAGACAAGGCGATGATGCTCTGTCGTGCGATTTTTTCAATCTTCTGATGGAATACATCCTACGCCAGTGCCCGTACACTCGGCTCATGGATCTAGCGGTGTATGAGGACAAGCCAAAGTACTTGGTGTCTTCTCCCACTCCGCCATTGCGTCTTAGACGGTCAGTGACAATGGAGAATTTCAACTTCAGTGTTGTAGAAAACTTCGTCTATCTTGGAACAGAGATAACCAGCAACAACAACGTCAGCCTGGAGATCAGGCGAAGAATCACGCTTGCAAAGAAATGCTTTTTTGGGCTGAGCAAGCAAACGAGAAGTAAGGCAAAAATCAAGATACTTCCGGTCCTATTGTATGGCGCAGATCTATGGACCGTGATTGAGTCGGACGAGACAGCGTTGGAAGTCTTCGAGAGGAAGATTCTCCGCAGAATCTTTGGTCCTTTTAGAGTCGGTGACGAGTTTAGGTTCCGTATGAACTGCGAGCTGTACGAACCATTCATTGAGGTTGACATAGTCCAGCGCATAAAATTCCAGCGGCTGCACTGGGCTGGGCACCTCATTCGAATGAATGAACGAGCGCCAGCACGCATGGTTTACATGGGGGGGGCCCAAACTTGATTGGTGGACGCCGACATAGAGGACGACCGGGCAGGCGTTGGAATGACCAGTTATGGAGACATCTATCCGTACTTGGCATTCAAAGACTATGTAGGCTGGCGCTTCTTCCTAGACGCGGCCATGGTCGGTACACGGTTGACGGCCATATAAGCTAAGCTAAAAATATTCAATATGCTATACATTGATCAGTTGTGTATTCGGGGGACCGGGCATTATTTTTTTTTTATGTAATAAAAATAAACGATCTTTCACTGCATTATAAAATGATTTCCTATAATGACAAACAGCCTTTTGCGAAAAAAAAATGTCTTGTGTAGGGTATTGCAAATATATATACCATATATATAATGGCATTATGTTGCTTCGATGCCAATGTCGCGAATGCTAAAACGCTTTTCGATATAAAATAATTGCGAGCAACCAACCCCAACACCATCGAAGAACTAGACCAGGAGGAGGCAGCATCTTTGATGCGCGCGCGAAAAAAAAAGAAAAATTTTTTCGGGGGTAAAAATGAAAAACCAGAGAAAAAGTAAAGCAATTATTTTGCATTTGTATAGACAACAACAACAAGAACAACAACAACAACAACAACAACAACAACAACAACAACAACAACAACAACAACAACAACAACAACAACAGAAACGACTACAACCCTTCGCAACTAAAAGAAAAAAATCTTAAATGTTACATCGAAGGACCAAATTGCTGCCACCGCGACGAACCGCCTACGCGCATGCTAATGGACCAAGCCGCCGTCGCTGTCCATTCGGTTTGTCTCTTTTCATTGCATGTCATTTGTTAAAAATTCGCGGCTAGTCAGAAAAAAAAACAAAAAAAATGGATAGATATATAAAGAAAGAAACCCAAAAACGGCCTCCGCCCACAATAACCCACAATGACAGTAACCCCATCATTATGCCAATTCAGCTGTCAAAAACTTCGCGTGCACGCTTAAAAGCAAAAGAGTTCTGCATGTGGCTGCGGCAAGGAGGCAAGACAGGCCAAGTGCGTTGGTTTGATTTGTTCAACTGTGCGCTGATTGTATTACATTTTCTTTTAATTTTTTTCTATTTTCTTCTTCTTCTTCTTTTTTTTTTTTGCGGGTCGTTGGAAATATTTGAATATGCATGAGCAGCTGCCGAAGATAAGACCATGGCAAAGATGTCCTTTTGGACCCATTTAAATGAGCTCAATTCGAAAGTGTTGCACAAGTGTAGACTTGGGATTGATTGATGGTAAAACTTTTGAAAAATTCATTATAAACAAATCAAATTAATATTGAAAAGTTAGTCATTTCTTTTTTTGAGGTTAAGCAGAAAATTAAATTTTTATTTTGAAATATTTTTCCCATCAAAACAGCTTTTATATTATTGCGTTTACTGTTGAATAGTGTTAATCTGGTTGATCATTCCAAAAATCTTCCGAATTTAAATGATTCTCAGTCACAGTGGAGAGTGCTCAATCGAGTGGTGAAGTATTTAGCTTAGGTCAGCTGATTATGCTGTCCAATCAAGTGCTACAAACTAAAATTTTGTCTTAGCTTATGTGTGCTTTGTGGAGTTATCATGCTGAAAGTTTTTATTATTATTTTTTTCATTCATTTAAATATATTTGTTCACACACCTTCAACAGTTCAACGGACTTCTGCCTCCGAATTGTAGCATTGATTTGGTCCATGTCCAATTACTCATCTGTCTGCCTGTCTGTGCGTAAGTGAATGCAGCAACCATTCCTTCCAAAGAACTTTGGTCCAAAAGTCGATGGCGTAAATTCAAATTTAAAATTTTTACACCCTATAACCATTAGACAAGAAGAAACACATCTCAGAAACTATATAAGATAGAGGAGAATACACGTTTGTGTATTTAAAATCTTCTTTCCACAACGTACACCATGTCTCATATATAGCATCTTTTCAAAGTCTCCCGATTGGAAATTTTGTTCGCTTTGTTAGGCCCTGTACCGAAGGTACAAGAGCCTATTGGTTTTGTGCAAATGTATGTAACAGGTAGAAATAATGCTCGGAGATTCCCAAAGTTACCCCCATAATGGTCAGCAGTGATAGAGGAGTCGATATAGCCATGTCCGTCTGTCCGTCTGTACGAACAAAAGAATCTCGGAAACGGTAATAGATAGAGACTTCGTGTTTTTTGCATTCAACTAGGACTTCGCCGGCATTTTACAAGTTTATTATAAAATTTTGCCCATTTCCCCTTACTCATAAAATCACTCCCAAGACTAAAAATTTCTTCGGCCAGTATCCCAGTGTAGCGTATAACGTTCCTCTAAGCCAAAATCCAAAAAGTTCATCAAAATCGGATAATAAATGTCGATTTTATAAGCAATTGAATTTGAACCAACTTGGATACTTCCGTCCCCCCTTTTCTTTTCATACATAATAAAATGTTTTATACTGCACTTATTCGTGCAGTGAGAAGTGGTCATAAGCTCGGGAAACATTTAATGTGTGTGTTAGGCGATCTGTAGTGGTACAGGGCCTCTTACAGTCGGTTACGCCCGACTGTAATTTTCTTTCTTGTTTTGTTTTAAGTTTATTTTCTAGCATACCCGGCGCCGAATCAATGGATCATATATCTCCGAACCAAGAAAATTGCTCAATACCTTGGGGGAGTGTTCAAGTATTACGTAACGCAATTTTTGAAGATTCTTTTTTGCCTCCCTTCCCCCAAATTACGTTCCGTAATACTTGAATGCTCCCTTGTGTTTTTTTTTTCGGTTCCTATAACTCATTGGTTTTCCTCTTGAATGGCGTACACTTGCGTTGCCCATTGATTCACCAGATCTTTTTCACTTTTCAAGGTCATTGAACCATAGTCAAGGTAATTTTTCACTATTCAAGGTCATTGAACTATAGCCAAGGTAATTTTTCACTCTTCAAGGTCATTGAACCACAACCATGGTAATTTTTCACTATTCAAGCTCATGGACCTCCGTTCAAGATCAGAGATCTCCGGTAAAGATCACAAACGTCTGCCAATGATCTTGAACAGTGGTAATTACATTGACCAACGGGTTATTGACCTTGACTTGAGGGGTAAGATTTTGATCAGGAGTTATTACTCTTGTTCAATGACCTTGACCAGAGATGAATTCCTTTTAATGACATTGACCCAGACTCATGGCCAAAAGCAAAGACCTCCAACCAACAAAAAAAAAAAAAAACCTTCAGTCAAAATCATTGACTGCTGTTCAACGTCATCACTGCTCATTGATTCCGGACATATTCTCCTCCGGCAAGAACAGTGACTTCCGATCTACCTCCATCAATGCTCATTGATCTTCGGCCATGAAGAACTGAATTACGTATTCAAGCAAAGCTTATTTCTCTTTGCAAAATAAAAGTAATGACACCAAATTGACCAAAAGATAGAACGATGAGCTAGCAAAATGTTCTCAGAGATGGGTTTGGTTGTGAATGAGGACAAGACGAAGTACTTGGCATCCACACGCACACAGCGTCATAACACATCGTGGATAACACAGGCCGACAAAATTTAACAAAAGTCTATACCCAGAGACCAGACATACCCGAAGGATTTTGATGCGCTGAATCTGAATCCGTACTCGAAATTTCGTCAGGTTTTCGAGATATTCTAACCTAAAAGTGGAAAAAAACGCGTTTTTTGCAGTTTTTGAGGTTATGTGACGAAAGAAAAAAAAAATGATTATCAAAAAACGTTGAATGGCAATTGAGCACGAATTCGGATTGAGCGCATCAAAATCCTTTGAGTACGATAGGTTTAGTCTCTGGGTTAAAAATTTGTTCTATGACGATGGAGAAATTGAAAAGACTTTTTTGGGAAACATTTTTCAGCGGAGATTATTAGAGAAAGTAGAAACCATCCTCAAAAAAAGAAATTAAAAACTATATCCCTGCTTGATATTGTTTAAGAGCACGATCTTTCGTTCAATTTTTGAACCTGTTTCCAACTTGTATGAACCTCAAGCTATGCCATTCACCTTATGCCGATTGACAACATGCTTCAGCTGGCATTTAATTGCAAAAATGCTGTAAGAGGTTCTGTACTAGTAAAGGTCGCCGCTCGAAGTAGCTACCAAAAAAAATGTTTAGCCTTGAGGATGATTTTAAAGGAATGGGGGAGGTACAAAATTCCGGTGACATCCTAGTTGAATGCAAAACTAAACGAAGCCTCTATCTATTACCGTTTCCGAGATCCTTTCGTTCATACGGACGGACAGACGGACATGGCTATATTAACTTTTCTGACCATAATGCTGGTAACTTTGGGGGGGGGGTTGGGATGTATGTGGTGCCTCCGATCATAATTTTCTTTACCTCTTACATACATTTGCCAATAGGCTCTTGTACCTTCATGTACATCAGTTAAACCGTTGAGGCAATGGCATCCCAAAAAAAAAAAAAAAACTCTTCTCCTTTTTTATTTCAAGGCAAATCGCCATACAAAGCGCGAAGATTATGCTCGATCTCATAAGATTCATAAAGGAGCAATGGTTGTAATGAGGAAGTTTATGCTTCAATGGCTACAATTGACTTGAACTCCCGACTAAAACGCATGGAACTACTTATTTCCCATCAAAAGAGTTCCTGTATGTGTTCAAAATTTGAAGATTCAGTGCAATTATTGGATATTTCGTACTCGGAACGCCGCAATATTCCATTTAAATGATGTTTTATTTAAATCCCAAAATGCCATAAAATTTTTCGAACATTATTCTAATTAATGTTCGGTTCAATACTTCTTGCTCAGAACTACTTAATGATAGTTCCGTTATATATGCAAAAATTAATAATAATGATATTTTTTCTTAGCGAAGTTTTCCCAAAACCATTTTTTTTTCGAGTTTTATTTCCATAGAATTCTAATTATTCGTTTATCGTTCAGCGAAAACTTTTCATTGTTGGACTAAAAAAAATAGAAAAAAATTGTCCTCCTCGCCGTCCTTAAGCAATAACAACAACAAAAAGAAATTTTCTCCGAAAATTCGAGGTTATATATTTCGCACTTTTCTTTGCATATACTAAAAAAAAGTGAATTGAAAGCGTTAACAAGAAGAGTGGACAAAAAAAAAAAAAAAAAAAGGGGTTGATTATGGTCATTGCAGGAAATTATGTAAAAAAAAAATGTTATATATTTATATACAAATATATATATATATATATATGTATATATATATATAAAGTAAACGAAAGGAAAGTTTTGCATTCGGCCAAGTTGGGTGGTTTGCTGTGTACATCATCATGGATGGGGGCGAAGCTGCTGTTGGGTCCAGCAAAAGTGGATGGTTTTCCTTTTAATTTTTTTTTTTTTTTTTTATTTTTCTTTCTTTCTCCCGTATTTGGCATTTTTTGGTGCTAAGATTTTAATAGCGAAAAAGAAATTAAAGATGGAGAAAAAGTAGAAAACGGGGGCTTTTGTCTTTTATGTACTTGAAAAAAAAAAAAACAAAAAAAACAGAAAACCCTTTCGTGTATAGAAAAAGGCTTATGGCTGTCGTTGTTGTTGTTGTTGCTATTGCTGTTGCCGTTGTCGTCTGTTTATAATGGTTTTTAAATTTGGTAATATTTCATTGAGTCGATTTGCATGTTGGTCGGGGTCTTTGTTCTTCGTCTGTTACTGGGGATCTGCTGTATTTACTTCAACTTTGGCCACTTTTTATACACTTCACAAAATATCAATTGGGCAGACATATCATGTAGTTCTTATGCAGTCTTGCGCAGCGTATAACGGTTTCGCTTATAGCCAATTTTTTTTTTTTTTTTTTTTTTTTTGACTATTTTTTCATTGCTTGGGTAATTTATTTTCAATGCGCGTAGTAATTGCTCGTACATTTTATATACAACATAATTTCTTCGTCTTCTTCTTCTTTTACTCAGCATCATTGCGTATTTCTTTTAGGCGAAGTACAGTTGGTCTCAAAAGGTTCGACATTCATTAGCTCAAGTTTAACACAAAGAAATTAATGAGATTTTCATTTGTTTTATTGGCAATAAATTATTTTAAGGTTTGGCTTCATAAAATGTGTATCAAGTATTAGAGCTCTGCATGAGTTCATTCAGAGTTTGAGTCAAATAGAATACCAAAGCATGCTGCATGCATTTTCAAGTGTTGCTTTGAGTTCCAACGAATGATATATGCAATCTTTGAATGCAGTAGAATACATTCAGTGTACTAGTCTACCGTTCATGGCCGCGTCTAGGAAGGCGCGCCAGCCTTCATAGTCTTTGAATGCCAAGTACGGAGAGATCTCTCCATAACTGGTCATTCCAACGCGTGCCCGGTCGTCTTCTATTTCGGCGTCCACCAATCAAGTTTGGGCCTCCCATGTAAACCTTGCGTGCTGGAGCTCTTTTATTCATTCGAATGAGGTGCCCAGCCCAGATCAACCTCATCGAATAGCTCGTACAGCTCGCGGTTCATACAACTCGTCGCCGACTCTAATAGGACCAAAGATCCTGCGAAGAATCTTTCTCTCGAAGACTTTCAACGCTGTCTCGTCCGATTAAATCACGGTCCATGCCTCTGCGCCATACAATAGGACCGGGAGTATCGGCGTCTTATAGATCTTCATTTTCGTCTGTCGAGAGAGGGCTTTACTTCTCATTTGCTTGCTCAGCCCAAAAAAGCATCTGTTTGCAAGCGTGGTTCTTCGCCTTATCTCCAGGCTGACGTTGTTGTTACTGGTTATCTCTGTTCCAAGATAGACGAAGTTTTCTACAACACTGAAGTTGAAATTCTCCATCGTCACTGACCGTCCAAGATGCGTTGACGGAGTGCGAGAAGACAACAAGTACTTCGTCTTGTCCTCGTTCACCGCTAGAGCCATGAATCGAGACAGTTTTTCAATCTCTTAGAAAACCTTGCTGACAAGCCGTTCCTGCGTACTGATGATATCGATGTCATCGGCGTAAGCGAGCAGCATCACTTCCTTTTGGAAGATCGAGCCCGACATACTCTGTATGTACGGGCATAGGCGTAGGATGTATTCCATCAGGAGATTGAAAAAATCGCACGACAGAGCATCGCCCTGCCTGAAACCTCTCTTGGTATCAAAGGGTTCAAGATTTGGCGTAATGTGAATATTTGGTCACTGGTCGATCTTTTTGGTCTGAAGCCGCACTGATATAGTCCTAGCAGTGAATCCGTATATGACTTCATCCTATTACACAATACGCGCGACAGAATCTTATATCCAATGGAAAGAAGACTTATTCTGCGGTAGTTGGCGCAAACAGCGGGGTCTCCTTTCTTAAAGATTGGACAGAGAACACTGAGATTCCAGTCATTGGGTATGCGTTCATCGGACCACATCTTGCATAAAAGTTGGTGCATACTCCTAACCAACTCTTCGCCGCCGGTCTTAAATTTTTCAGCTTTTTAATAACTGAATCCACCTCGTTATTGTCCGGTGGCTCTACAACAGTGCCATCATTAACTGGTGGTTCCGGTGTCATTTCTCTATCGGCGGAATTGTGCGCTTCATCGCCTCCAAGTAGGTTGGAGAAATGACTTCTTCATAATCTCAGTAATTCTTGTTCATCCGTTACCAGATTTCCATTCTCATCCTTACATAAAGTTACTCCAGGTTTTAGAACCTTCAGTCAGACGCTTGACCTTTTGATAGAATTTTCGAGCTTCATTTCTGTCACGTAACATCTCAACATCCTTAATCTCCCGCCTTTCTTGCTCCTTTTTCTTGCGTCTGAAAAAGCGTTTTTCCTCTCTCCGTTTCTCTCGATATCGCATTGCTCCCGACTGCAGAGTTCGCTGATAGTAAGCGTTCTTTTCTGCTGTAGCATTGCGACACTCCTCGTCGTACCAAGAATTCTTCACAGGTTTTGTATAACCAATGATATCCTTGGCAGCGCTCCTATCTATGGAGCGGGTGATATGCAGCAAGTACGCCTGCTGCAAATAAACAGAAGAGAAAAGGACTGAGAACACTGCCATGTGCCACTCTTGCGATTGCTGGGTGAGGAGAGGACAGACTCGCGCTGACTTTGAACTTCCAAGTAGGAACAAAATCGATCGAATGTCTGCTCGATTCTCACAAAGATGGCATTGCAATTGGAGGGTGACTCTGTGGAGTTGATTTGACTTTCCAGAGCCAGTGCGAAAAATGATCGAAAGTCTAGCAAAGACGATTAATCGGTTGTTAGGATCCACTGTTCATCTCCGCTTTGCCAAGCTTGCGGAGTATACAGTTTAAAATAAATTTAAATTTTTCCTTAGAGTTTTTTCTTCATCAGAGCTTTGAGTCCTTAATAACAATAAGCTTCTTGACTTCTTAAAATAGTTTGAGCTGCAATCCCTCTTGGGATTGGAGCCTCGTGAAGCTTGGCATATTATATTTTCGTGTAAAGATCATTTATGGCTCTACCCAAAGTTCATGCTTTTCCAAGAGATAACAGATTGTGGGTATGATTTTTCACGCTAGACAGTCACCATAAACCAATTTGGTTTCAGCTTCGTAAGACCATTGTCCGGTTTCTTTATTGCAACCGCTGGGTGACTTGCGACTTTAAACTGATTCTAGTTGGTAGAATGTTGGACATTACACACAACCTATGTTTGGCATTGAACTTCTTTGATTATTGAAGATAATTTAATAACCAAATTGAACCTCAATAGTTTACAAAAGTGGGAGGTAGGTAATGGCAAATAGCATCACCCTCCCAGTAGGACTTTGCTAGCAATCTGAGTACTCTTCAAAAATTGTAAATAGATGGCTTTCGTGCGGCAGAAGCATACTTTGGCATGTCTTCTTAGAATCTGCACTAAAAGCCTTTTATTAGCTTCATATAAAAGTGGAGAACTCGTTACTTCTGCAGAGTTCTACTGGGATGCCATATTAACTGATGGTTCAATGTTCAAAATGAAAAATTTACGCACTAACATTGACGCATAAATAAGTTACGCACATTCACACACACACACACACACGCACACACGGCTATAGATGTGCTGTTGTCAAATAAACAAAAAGACAGACAGACAGACAGACAGTCCAAGGAGAGAACTCTGCAGTAGAAGGAGTTTAGAAAGAAAAAAAATTCTGCTGTTAAAAATTGAATGTACACACACACATACATGCATGGTAAACGAGGTCTGTTTGTATTTCTTTTTTCGGCGAAGTTTAAGAATATGCTTCTTCTCTGTAAGGTGCATTCTCCAGCACAAAGCATTGGACCCAAATGGAACAAGGGGTTATTCAATACCAATTTTAAAATAAGCGCACACAAAGTCAAAAAAACCGAGGCTTTTGGTTACTATGGTCCAGAAGACATGCTTCTTTTTTGTGGTGCTTTTGCACGTTAATAAGACATCTCAGTTCCTATTGGAACTTTTTTAAAAAGAGAGATAAAATGGAGAACAAACACAAGCAGTTTCTTCTTAGAGTTTGTCATAGTACATAGTTTTTTTACAATATTTCATGAATAAACCTCGCAAAAAATTAATAATATACAGAATTCAAAAAAAAAAAATTCCAATTCAGTTAAAGATGCTTTCAAATACGCTGCAAAAGCTTTTGAAGCATTTCCTTTGTTTCGTTTTATATGAGACCATGCATAACTGATCTGGCATTATTTTAAAGATTGGGAGATGCTTTTAAGTCGAACTTCTTAAGAAGCTTCTTCATTATTTGAGGATCGAACTTCCTAAGAAGCTTCTTCATTATTTGAGGATCGAACTTCCTAAGAAACTTCTGCATTGTTTTAAAGTCAAACTTCCTAAGAAGGTTCTGTATTATTTTAAGGTAGAACTTCCTGCGAATCTTCTGCATTATTTAAAAGTCAAAATTTTTTAAAAAATTTTTCACTTGTGAAACTTTTTTATGTCAATATACTCTAAATTTAACGTTTTCGCGACTTCTCCAATTTTATGATTCTATTATTTCATCACATCTCAGATCGGACTTCAAAAGAAACTTCTTCATTATTTTAAAGTCGATTTTTTTTTGCGACTTCTCTGCTCTTGAAACTTTCTTGTGGCAATATATTTTAAAATTAAATTTTTGGGAAACTTCTCCACTTTTGTCGATATACGCTAAATCGAACTTTTAGAAACTTCTTCAAAATTTTTATTTAAGAAACTTCTCCCATCTGAACATATTCTAAAACTATTCAGTATTGAAGTTCTTAAAAAACTTCTTGAAATTTTGCGGCAAAACTTCATGCTTTTGAAAATCTTCTATAAACCCATATACAAAAAATATATATTTTATTGGGAAACATATTAAGAAACTTCTCCCTTTATGAAACCTAGGCATATTAAATTAAAATTCTTGAAATACTTTTTTACTTCTTTACTTTTCAAATGGAACTTCTTAAAAATTGTCTCCATCACACTGTATGGAACTGTTTGAGCAGCTTCTTCATATGCTAACAAAATATCAATATACACTGTATCAACTGCTAGTATAGCGTATCAATTGAAAAGCGTTCTGCCAGTTTGGGTATACATCAGTTAAGAGTGTGAAAAGTGGCTAGTTTTGACTGTGCGTGTGTGTTTGTGGGCTAAAAAATTCATGCGAAGTCTCATGAGTGTGTGTGTTTATTTTGTTGGGGCTAAACTGAAATCAACGATGTCTTTAGACGCATGGCGAGGGGATATAAGAGTACACACGCACAATAGTAGCAAAGAATGAAGCACTTTAGACGTTGTAGGACGTCATTGTTGGCGTATGTTAAAAAGTGTAAGCGGCTCAACTTGCTCCTTCCGCCGTTGCTACACTCACTCCAGCATATGCGATTCCGTGCACACACACACACACACATGTGATGCATTGTGGGTGGGAGAAAGTATTCTTGGTGGATGGATGGACAGTTTTTGGTAGAGGAACATTTTTTTTTTGCCGATGCTTCATATGTGCTTGTTTCTCTAGTTTGATTTCTTCTTCGTGTTTGACATTTGACATGCATTCAATAATGTGTCTGCATTTGTTAGTGTTAGTAGGACAGTGTTGGTAAATGTCTCAAATTGATTACTTCATGTGAGGAAACAAAAGAAATAAAATCTATGGAACCGTTATTAATTGGGAAGTCTACTTCTCCAATTTTAAGAGTTCATTGTTTCAATAAATCTTGAATTTAATCTCCTAAGAAATTTTAGTGGTGAACATTTAACCAGAAGTTCATTGAAATGTTGGAACATGTTCAACTTTATTACAAATACGGAGACTTTGCCATTCTGTGGATAGTTCATGCGAAGTCACACATTGAGTGAGTTGCAGATCTACAACGAAATACAAAATACTTTCAACACTGAATGGTTTCAGTTAGTTCAACAACTCCTCCATAGAGAAGTGAAGCTAATTTCCAGAAAATACATATTCCGTTAGCTGCCAAGATCCATTGACTTGACTTTAAGTTTCCAAAGTTGGTGATCCGGGAATAAGCCTCTGCAAATATTGATTTCTGAGATAGTCTGGCGATTAAAAGTCTCTTGCATTGCTATGAAAGCAATGAAAAAAAGCTGAACGGCCTATATGACGGGTTCCGGGTACCGGTCTTGTATATCATTTCATAGGATAGCATTTATGGACCAGAATTTCGAATGTGACATTGGATATTTTGGGATATTTACGTATTTGCAGATGAGCTTCTAAGGATAGCTCAGCCCAAAAATTTCAAGCGCTGTTCTTTTAGAGCTTCTCCAAGTTCTGAAGCTATCTTGGAGAACTCGTTCAGTCATGTTTATGGCGTTGCATACTATCAACGAGGGGTTCTATCTACTGCCTCGAATACTTTTCTGGTAAATAGATTCTCTGCGACATCTTCATCTTCTGCGGATAGATAGGTAGGAAGATTCATGTGTGAGTTAAAATGGAGTACTTTTAGAACCATTAAATTAATGATATCTCACAGAGTTTCTAAAGATTTAATGGAGTAAAGTATTTACCAACACTGTATAGCTTTTTTTTTTTCCAATCAGCAAAGATGCCTTCTGATTCAGTAGCAACAGCCGACTGCCGACTGCCATTGTTGTACGAAGTCATACAAATTTGCCTTTGCTGCTTTCAGGCTTCTTTGACTTTGACTTTCAATGGCATTTTAGAATATTTAAAGCCTCCCCCCCACCCGCTCCAGCATATCTTCAAAATTGACTCTCACTGCGAGTGTGTGTGTGCGTGTGTGTGTGCGTCCGTCCATCCACATATGATGCTGCCGCTGCTGCTTAGCGCCGCTGGGCTAAGCACAAAATGTAAAACGGACGCTGGAGAGATTGGCAGCATTTACTATTCTTTATCCTTGCTCTTGTCCTTACAAATATTTTGTATAGGTTTAGAAATATATTTGCTTCTAAATAAGGGGGCGTGCGTATGCGTGTGTGTGCATATGTGCACATTTGTGTGCGTAAGTGAGTTGTATGTATGTATGTATGTATGTAGTTGTGTATAGTCGTCCTTGCTGTCGTTTTGCTTGTCAATTTCTGCTTAAAAAATTGTACAACAATTCCTTTTTTTACACTTACAGAAATTGAATTATTTTCAATAAATGTTTAAAGTTGCAAGGATATTCTCTACATTCTCTCAAAATAAATGTATGCCTCTGGAATGCCAATGTAATGCTTCTCGCAGTAACACATCCTGCGAACAAATATAATTTCAAAACTGATGGCAAAGCCCATGACGGAACGGGTATACAACTTAGAAGTATTCTAAAACAACATGCTTTAGAGACATTTGCAACAAATTATCTCCAAGTCACCTCTGACACTAACGGCAATTGCTTACCCATCCAGTTCTACGCTAACCGCAAAATAATTTCTCGAATTCTTCGACACTCTAGCAAGTGAGGTTCGAGGCTTTCAAAGGCCAAGGAAAGCAGCTTTACAAAGCAGTTTTAAATGCCAAAAACAAGCTGAACTATTTCTCGTGCTGTAGCCCAAAGTATTGGTATATAAACTCGATGAAGATTCCAGATCTCATTGATTTTGCAATAACACGCAGAATCTCTAGATATGTAATATTAGCTGCATCTCTTGCAGATCTCTTATCGGTTCATTCTTCAGCTTACTGGAGAGACCTACAATAAAACAAGTAAGAAAAGTACAGTCCGGCGTAACCGACTGTAAGAGGCCCTGTACCAGTTCACGTCGCCTAACAAACACATTAAATGTTTCCCGAGCTTATGACCAAACACATGACCACTTCTCACTGCCATAGAATAATTTGTAAATAAAATCGTCATTTATTATCCGATTTTGATGAACTTTTTGGATTTCGGTACAGGGCCTAAAAAGTACATACGCCGTCATATCGTGCTGAGCCCAATAATACGCAATGAAATCTATATTGAAAATTCTCTTAGTACCCTAAATTCATATTGAACGGCTAGATATGATGAAGCGGCGTCAAATTTGGGACCCGAAGTGTACCATGCGTGCTGGAGTTCATTTATGCATTCGAATGAGTTGACCAGCCCAGTGCAGCCGCTGGAATGTTATGCTTTGGACTATGTCAACCTCATTGAATAGCTCCTACAGCTCGCGGTTCATACGACTCTAATAGGACCAAAGATCCTGCGAAGAATCTTCCTCTCGAAGACTTCCAACGCTGTCTCGTCCGACTCAATCACGGTCCATGCCTCTGCGCCATATAATAGGACCGGGAGTATCAGCGTCTTATACATCTTTATTTTCATCTGTCGAGAGAGGGCTTTACTTCTCATTTGCTTGCTCAGCCCAAAAAAGCTTTTGTTTGGAAGCGTGATTCTTCGCCTGATCTCCAGGCTGATTTGTGGTTGTTGCTGGTTATCTCGGATCCAAGGTAGACGAAGTTTTCTACAACACTGAAGTTGAAATTGTCCATCGTCACTGACCGTCTATGACGAAGTGCGAGAAGACATCAAGTACTTCGTCTTGTCCTTTGTGTGTTAGATAGCGTCACCATGCGGGGTCTCCTTTCTTAAAGATAGAACAGAGAACACTGCGATTCCAGTCATTGGGTATGCGTTCATCGGACCATATCTTGCAGCATAAAAGTTGGTGCATACTCCTACCCAACTCTTCGCCGCCGGTCTTAAATAACTTAGCTGGCAGCCCATCAGATCCTATCACTTTGTTTTTTTTTCCGCTTTTTAATAACCGAATCGACCTCGTTATAGTCCGGTGGCTCTACAATGGTGCCATCATTAACTGATGGTTCCGATGTCATTTCTCTATCAGTGGTGTTGTGCGCTTCATCGCCTCCGAGTAGGTTGGAGAAATGACTCCTCCACAATCTCAGTGAACCCTGTTGATCCGGTAGCAGATTTCCATTGTCATCTTTACAGAAAGTTACTCCGGGTTTAAAACCTTCAGTCAGATGCTTGACCTTTTGATAGAATTGTCGAGCTTCATTTCTGTCATGCAACCTCTCAATATCCCCAAACTCCCGCCTTTCTTGCGTCTGAAAAGGTGTTTCTCCATTCTATTCTCTCCTTTTCTCTTGATATCGTTCTCTAACAACTTGCGTTGCTCCCGACTGCAGAGTTCGCTTATAGGAAGCGTTCTTCTCTGCAGTAGCATTGCGACACTCCTCATCGTGCCAAGAATTAGTCACCGGTTTTGTATAACCAATGACATCCTTGGCAGCCCTATCCATGGAGCGGGTGATATGTTTCCACTGCTCACATATATCTCGAGAAGACGGAGAGGTTTCCCGGAGCAATCGGGAGAGTGTCTTTAAAAAGGTTGCGGCGGTCTGTTCTGATTGCAGCTTGCCGACGTCTAGCTTTCGTTGCATGTTGGAACTTGCGGCGTGCACTACGCTGAGCCTAGTGCGTACCTTGGCTGCGACAAGATAGTGGTCCGAATTGATGTTGGGACCACCTAACCTTCCGTCATTTAAAACATGATCAATTTGTTTGCGTTTTATTTGATCTGGACTCAAGCCATGTAGCCTTTGGATGTTAAGGTGTTGAAATCTGGTACTACTAACAACCAGCTTCTCTCCATTATTGGAGATAGTGTCGTAAAGGCTAAATTCTTCGACGGTTGGGCCAAAGATTCCTTTCACGATTTTTACATCGTGTTTGGGATAGCGTTCGTATAACTACCGTTCATAGCAGTCGCCTTTAGCATCGTCGTCTTTCTCTTCTTTATATTAAAATATTAAGCCTTGATGCGTATCGTGGTATAAATCTGGAGACGAGGCTATGTAGTTTTCTACTAAACACGAAACCGCATCCATGCCAGCTATAGTAGATGTCACAGGCTGCTTTTTTAGAGCAAGCCTGTCTTAGCCAACGTATTTCGTAGATTGCTGTGATGTCTTGTATTTCTCGAGGACATCAACCAGCTGAATATTTGCAGCATGATTATTAAGGGTGCGGATATTCCAAGTGCATACCCGTAAATTTTGGTCCTTGTGGTTGTCATCATAGGATTTTATTCGAGGCTTCCTTTTTGTTTTCATTGAGTGCTAAGCCCAGCGCACCAACGTCTAATTAAGGGAGGGTGTTTGTCACCTTGTCACAGTTAGCTCACTTTGAACTTTGGTGGACCAATTCATACTTCGAGGAAAATAACCGTACAAATCATACGTATGTAGCTGTCGTTATGTGCTTACGGAAGATTTGGCGACTTATTTGTTGGGCATCGAGGTGGTACTCAATTCCAGACCGTTATGTCTGCTTAGCAAAGATCCCAAGTACGGCAATGCATGAACGCTGTTGATAGGCGATCCATTTAGAGAACTTCCTATCGTAAAGGGTTTGTCAATAGTTTCGATTGCAGCCATCCATCCATATCCATGCCACCCACCAATGAATTTATATTCCGTCTTGTGAGAAATCAGCAACTAAACCATAAACGGTAGTGAATCGAATCGAATGCTTGGCTTTAGATTTCTTATTGTAAAATATTTGTACTTCTTTAGATTTGATAGAATTTCCGAAATATTTGCCATTGTATACATCCTTTTCCAATAATGTTGCATGATATTTTTAAATAAATGTTGCAGCAAGCCAGAGAGTGCCAGCCAGGAGATTATTGTATTTTGCAAGAAATATACTAATGGTCGCCAAAAAAAAAACATTGTCTTGACAAATTGTCCAGCTACAGAGCTGCTAATTCGTGAGCTATACAAATAGACAAACAGACAAACACATATACATGCATACATACCAACATGTATACATATACAAATTCTTATTGTAGCAACATATAAAGTCAATGTGTGGCAAGCAGGCAGGCAGGCAGGCAGAGCATCATTATGTATGTAAAATAGTGAACTCTTGCCAGTGTATACTGTCCCAACTGCTACTGCTACTGCCATTGCCACTTTAGTCTACAATAAAAAAAAAAAAAAAAAACAAAAAACCATACACACACACACACATGAATTACTGGACACATATACGCCCACCCATATTGAGTCCTGTCGCGTGCGCTCGCTTGCTATGCGCCATACCAAACACACATATATCCGCTTCAATTTAATCTACGCAGTGCCTGCCAATCTAGTCAAGCGAGCTAAAAAGTGAAATGGCATGGGTACATGCATGTGTGCGTGTGTGTGTGTGTGTGTGCGTATAATGTATTGTATTGCCGCTTTAGGCTGTGAGTGTGGCAAAATCGTCCAAGGAGCTGCAAATAGCACACAGAAGCCAAATTTCGTTGCGTTTCGTTTCGCATTTGCAAATCTTCATGTGTCGGAAATTTAAAATTTCTGTGTGGTGTGGAAATTGGTTTATCGTTCGCGTTTATGTTAGACTTCAGGTGCTGTTGCTGCTGCTGCTGGACGAAGATGCAGAGGCCGCGTTGTTAGACAGTTGTAAGGAGAAGAATATGGTAGGCAATCAGCTTAGTTTGTGCCCATTTGGCCATGTTTTGCTGTGTATATATATATATATATATGTATGCAACTAATATACTTTGAGCGTTATGAACACAAACACACACACACACACACAGATACACATGTATAATGTGCCAGTCAGTCAGTCAACCCCATCCTCAATTTAACATTATATTCGCATAAATACACGCGCGCGCCTTGATGTATGCTACACTTAACTTCATGTTGCGCCATTGTTTGGCCATTGGCAATGTGACTGTGACTGCGTGTATGTGTTTGTTTGTTTGTGTGTGTTTATTTATAAGCTGCTGCTATCGTTGTTGTTCTTGTTGTTGTTGTTGTTGTTGTGTATGTAAAATTTGCTGCCAAAACTAATGCGTAACTTTAGACTAGGAAAAGTGTAAGTCCAGCGCATACACAGCCTCCAAAAATATAATATTTTACAATACATGCATACATTAGTTGGTCGTGTATAGTATGTGTGTGTGTGTGACAATACATCGTTATACGTATGTATATGTCTATGGCTTGTCCTATCTTTGGGTTCTCGTTGTGTATGCGAGTCATGTTTTAGTTCGGCCAGCATTGCACCGTGTTGCGTATAATGCATTAAAATTTTGTCTAAGGCTTCGGCAGTCTAGTCTAGTCTTTTAATGGCGCCCAACGTGGAGCAGCATTTGTTATTATGTGGTATGCCAGCTATATGCCTTTATGGTTTGGGTTTATTTTCAATGCCTTTAAACTAACAAAACACCAAAGTCAATGAGACGCCAGATACAATTTAATATTTTTGAATGCTTTTGCTACACTGTGCAGTGTATGTGTTGTACGCGTTTGCTGCTTCCGGCGTAGTTTGTACTATTATAAATTAGAAATGTCCTTTTGTTTTGCATAGAGCACATCTACACACACACACACACACACATACACATATAGCAAGCACACACACAATATCAACTACAAACACATATGAGTCGAACTATATACGCATATGCATGGCTTTCGGCTACTATAAAGGATTAAATTCTGTTTTTGTAATTAAGTTGAAATTTATAATCATGCGCTTACTTATATGTATGTGTGTGTGTGTGTGTGTGTGTGTGTATATATAAATAAAGATAAGTTTGTCTTGCTGTATGTGTGTGTGTGTGTGGGACTGTGTTTGTTTTTGGTTTTGTAGTTTTATTCAAACTTGTTTTCAAATGAAATACTTCGACCACTTTTGGACAACTGACTGCAGAGACATGTATGTATGTATGTATGTATGAGTGAGCGAACGTTGCTAACTAAGCAAACATTCTCCCACACACACACACACACACACATGCATACTCCTTTAGCAATTTGTTCTGCGTCTTTACTTTCCCAGTAGAACTTATAGACATAGACTTCTTTGAAATTCGTGGTTTTAAGTGTTTAAACAAAAACCACAAAGCGGGTTTTTAAAAGGCTTCCTTTTCCAGAAAATTCCAGTAGCTGCTTGGGGCTCGTAGTCAGCCAACTTTAAAGTTGTAATACCTTAATTTTGCTTCATTCTTGTTTATCTGGTTTGAGAAATGCCTAAAACCCGGTTCTGTTAAAGTTCTCCACAAGTAGGAGTCATTAAAATTGGTTCAAATCAGTAAAACTTAGAGTCATTTTCGTGCGTGATACATTTTTTAAGGACTTTTTTGAAACAATTTTTTTTTTCCCGAAATAATCGTCAAACAACGTTTGAATTGAATGAGAATTAGAAGCACACTCACAAGGACTTATCGGAACAGTCGGATGGCATACAGAATTGATTCACTTGAACGAGTTATCGGAGAGTTCTCCATAAGTGCAGATGGAGCGTAAAGTTTTAGGATCCTCGATTTGCATGTCATAACGACATTTTTATGTAAAACCTTCGGAAGCCTCTTAGAATGTCTGCGGGGACATTGCATCTACTACATTAGAACGCCGTAGAACGTGGAGGTAAACATAGAACACTATGCATCACTCAAAAGTGAGCACTGCAAACAATTGGGCGGTGTCAGTTTTAATAGAAAGGAGTTTGCAACGTACATGGAGAGACGACAACTTTCTAGCTACCAAACGTAACAACCATCGGGGAAGCCGATCAACTAAATTCTACTGATCAATCAATCTTCTTTCTTTCATTCTGGAATCTTAGGTACATGCTTAAAAATTTGTCATCCATTTATAGAAGCCGCTTTAACATCTTAATAGAAAAATTTAAAACACCTTCGAGTTGAACTTTTTTTTGGGAAATTGATGCTTTTTTATTTAACCATAGAGAAATTTATGATAAGACAATAACGTCCTCCCTCAAAATCAAAGCCATCAAAATATGTTGTCTGTATCCATCTCAGTGCGTCATAGTATCGAGTCCTTATTTACAATAAATACATGCTTAGCAATTAGAGTTTCTGGGAATTTTGAACGTCGTCCTATGTCTGATTTGCTGATGTGCTTAGCTCTTCAAGTTGTGAGCGGCTTTCGTACCAAATAAGTCCTCAGCATAAATCCGCAGTAGAAATTTTTTTTATCTAAATCGCCTTTAAAGGGTTTCCGAAATTTTTGTAAATTTTTGCGCCTTCAGACGAAATGGCAAATTGTAACGGTTTGCCAGGCGCCATGCGATTAAGTTCCATTGCTGCAGTGGAAGTGTAGTTCGCGTAGACTTCAGCAGAAATTGATGCGTCTGGACCTCTACTAGTGTAAATGAGTTATTCTATTAAAGCTTATTACTCAAAGGGTAATGGTAATGGGTAAAGGCAATGGGTAATGGGTAACAGCAATGGGTAATGGTAATGAGTAATTTTAACGGGTAATTGTATTGGGTAAAGGCAATAGTAATGGTTAATAATAATGAATAATGGTAATGGATAATGGGTAATGAGTAATGGTTAATGTTAATCGATAATGGGAAATAATAATAGATAATGGGTAACGGCAATGGGTAATGGAAATGGGTAATGGTAATGAGTAATGGTTAATGTTAATAGGAAATGGGAAATAATAATGAATAATGGGTAATAATACTGGTAATGGATAATGGGTAATAATACTGTTAATGGGTAATGGTAATGAATAATGGGTAATAATACTGGTAATGGGTAATGCTAATCGTAATGGGTTACTGGTAAAATCCATTGGATAAATGTCAACAGTTTGGCTTTACTTGGCGCGAGCGAAGCCAGCGGAATGCAGTAAGTGTCTAATATTTCGTCACGTATTCAATACCAGTAACTCTATTGCTGTGTAGCTGGCAGACATTTTGACAATAGAAGATTCAGTCAATTGATTTCTGCATTCGCCATTTAGTGGAGAATAGTTCTGGAGGTAATCAACATAGCCAAATCACCTATCTTTTGGGCAGTTCGCCTTCTGTATTGATTCGATACACTCCAAAAGTTCAGCATTTGTTGAAGGAATTAAAATATCAAACGGTTCGGTCAGATCTAATAAAAAACAAGTAAGGAAATTTTAGTCGGGCGTAACCGACTGTAAGAGGCCCTGTACCAGTTCAGTTCGCCTAACAAACACATTAAATGTTTCCCGAGCTTATGACCAAACACATGACCACTTCTCACTGCGCGAATATGAATGAAAAGAAAAGGGGGGTCGTTCAAATTCAATTGCTTATAAAATCGTCATTTATTATCCGATTTTGATGAACTTTTCGGATTTTGGCTAAGAAGGACGATATCTCTATTCTGGCATACTTACTTTTTTTTTGTGCCGAAGAAATTTTTACCCTTGGGGGTGATTTTATGGGGAAGGGGGGGGGGGGAGGGGCAAGTTTTTAAAATAAACTTGTGAAATTCCGGAGCAGTCCTAGTTGAATGCAAAAAACACGAAGTCTCTATCTATTACCGTTTCCGAGATCCTTTCGTTCATACGGACGGACAGACGCACATGTCTAAATCGACTCCTCTATCACTCCTGACCATAATGGGGGTTATTTTTGGGGGGTCTCCGACCATTATTTCTACCTGTTACATACATTTGCACAAACCCAATAGGCTCTTGTACCTTCGGTACAGGGCCTAAAAACAGCATAGTCCGGTTAAGGTAGTACTTCCATTGATTTAAAGTCAACAAAACTAGTTGAAATCGCTTTATTTCAGCAATAAACACACACGTTGACTCGCTCGGAAAGCCATGTCTCCATATAAGCTTTCGCCAGCAAATGATGTACAATAACTCAGCTGCAGTCAGGCTCATTGCCAACCCCTTTGTCTGTCTGCTACCGCAAATAGAAATGTTATAGATTATTATTATGTATTGTATTTATCAAAGAAAAGTTCCACTGGGTACTTTCGTCCAGTCTATTTGTGCGTGTGTGTGTGTGTGTGTGACTGTATTTATGATAAGAAAAGGATTTAAAGCGCTCTTCGTATTTTGTTGCTTCGTTAGTCCTTATTTCCGGCCACCTCATTCCACCCCACTATAACCCGTTTATGCTTGGCTCATCTTCGCTCCTGAGGCAAGTGCCACACGCTCGAACGCATTAGTAGTTGAATAATTTTTTTTTTTGGGTTAAATCTTAACGAAATATCAACTTGCAGCATAACTCCTCACCATAACTCTTATACTTTTTGATGACCCCCCTCCACACACACTATTTATACCTAGTGTATATGTATTTAATTTATAGCCTTTCGAATTTTACGCTTCACAAAAAGTTACAAAATTTCTGCCCAAAAATGTTAGTCGAGCGTGCATAAAAAGGAAAACTAAACCAAACTGAACTGAACTGAAGTGAAGTGAAGTGAAGTCTCGCTCTATGCATAAATAGGAATAACAAAAATCATCTTTCGTCCACATGGATTAGAAATACTTTTGCATCTTTTAATACTTTTTGGTTTGTTTTGCCAAAGTATTTTTGTTTGTTTTTGTTTACTAAACCTACTGACTTAGTTTTTAAGCCAAATTAGGTTAAAGTTTTTCACTTGAACCCATTAGCATTTAATTTTTATGTGTGAATTTTTTTTGAGTAATAAGATTTTATTTTTTATGTTGAAATATTTTAGCTAATTTGCAATTGTTTTTGTTTTTTATTTAGGCTTTTTTTCTGCAATTGCAAATCATGAAAGGTAGAGATTGGAAAAACATCGATATTTAGACCGATGCATCGATGTTTTTCGATGGTCTTAAAATCGTTGTTTTCCCAGCTCTAATGGAAGGTGCTTTGTTATTGTAATTTTTTTTTGCTTGGTTGTACCCCATAACTGTATAGCATAAGTCCAAACTGGTTTTAATACAGACGAACCTTATTCTCTAAGCTGTGTTAAAAATTTTGCCAATATATTTGCTTTAATTTAAAAGCAAAATGCGACACTTTAGCACCTTCCATGTCAATCTACGTTCAAGATGACCTCCAAGTTACTTCGCCGAGTCATTTTGCGGTATATCTTAGCCACTCAACCGAACTGGTGAGCTGTTTGCTTTTTTTTGACCGATTTCGCTATCATGCAGAGGTCACTTTGTAGTATGCAGGTGCTGCTGGTTGCAGTAATCAGCTGCAAATAAGATATAAAGCACTGGACCCAGTACACTGCACTGCGGTACATCTGCGTAAATAGGTAGAAGTGAAGACTACTCACTTTGTTTGACTTAAGTAGCAGATAATTTGCAGCCGGAAGCCTTTTTTCTTGCAATCTTGTAAAGGATGCCTGAGTGTCAGACCCTGTCAAAAGCTTTATGCACATCCAGAAATACAGCTGAGCAGTATTTTTTATTTTCCAAAGCAACTTTGATGACATATTTTCAATTCGATGACATGCTTCATGCCTTCTTCTAAAACCATGACAAGTTCTCCCCCTCGTGGTCCAGGGTGCCAAAAAGACGATTGTTGTCGCCTGCTACGAACCTCGTTGCTTTTCGTAAGGAGCTAGAAATTACCCTCGAATTGAACCTCAAGCTTTTACGGTCTGAAGACTTAGAAGATGCGTATGCGCTTTTTCTCAATAAAGTGTACTCGGCTGCCATCAATGCATCAAAAGAAAACCCTCCCCAGTATTGCAGACCGCAAACGAAGTTTCTCCCAAATACTGAAGCGCTTCTACTGATAAAGAGGAGACTCAGAAGAGAGTATGTTCGCACGCGAAACCCTGCTGTGGATAGAGTATACCGAAGAGTGTCAAACAGGATCAAAAAGCTGTTTACCAGGCAAAAACAGCAAGATACTGACTTATTGCTAGAAAACATCTCTCCGAACGCGCGTACAAACTATTCTCTGTGGTTTCTTACGAAACACTACAAGAGACAAACTCCACCAAAGTTCCATATTCGCAAAACAGATGGGAGCTGGGCCAGATCCCCCAAGATCGTGCGGAAACTTTTGCTGAGCATTCAGAGGCTAGGGTCCCTCGACCCTTCGAGTCTACAGTCGATAGTCACAGGAGACAAGTTCAATGGGTACTGGACAGCCCTGGGCAGCTGGCTCTCCCAGGAGATTCAGTCCCACATCAAAGCGCTTAAAAATAGAAAGGCCCCAGGCAAAGATGGTCTCGATAACAGGACGCTGAATTCAAACTACCATTGAAAGCGGTACTCTTCTTAGTACTTCATTTCAACGCTGCGTTGAGAATTGGACAATTCCCAAAACTTTGGAAAAAGACACAAGTTCAGGAAGAGCCCGTCTGATGTTGAGTCATACCGACCCATCAGCCTGCTGTCGTCCAGAGATGCCTGTTGACGAGGATACTAGCGATCGATGAGGTCAACCAAAGGATACCACCATTTCAGTTTGGTTTCAGGAAGGCACACGGAATCCCTGAGCAGCTAAATAGGGTGGTAAACTTTATTCTAGAAAGGTTCCAGGCAAAGGAGTACGCAGTCGCTGTTTAACTGGACATCCGTCAGGCTTTTGACAGGTTATGGCACGACTTTTCGATGCTTCTGGATGGTGTGGAGTCAAGTACGAAAAAAATCTGTACAGGTATTCCACAGGGAAGTCTACTAAGTCCTACCTTGTAAACTCTATTCACTTGGGACATGCCCACTGGACGTACGGCTAAACGGATAAATAAATGTTTAAAAAAAAAACAAAAAAAATTCGTCCATAACGGGCTTATCCTGCTTAACAGGATTTTTTTTCAAATACCTTGTAGAAAGTTGCCGGACGAGACGCAGTTTTCGGGCTTATTTGACTTTGGAATCATAATAACTTCGGCACTTTTCCATTGACTTGGATAGTAGTCTAGCCTTAGCATAGCATTAAAAATATATCGTAACCCCATTAATTTTGTCGAAGCATTAACTTCAACTGTTCTGGAACTCATTACTCAAGTGATTTGCAAAAGCTTCAACTTGATTCTTATCCGATTTGCAACAGACTCCCTCCAAAGACTATGTTGATAATAAGATTAAAAAGCATCCAGATTTCGTAGTTACTCTGCTGTTGACTCATTTCTTAGATCGAACAGTCTTTTCTTAAGTTCGTTGACAGATATGTTAATGGCGAATGGTCAGAACTCATGTTCAAACTTTTCATAATGTGGAGATGATGTTGCGGTAAACCGGAATAAACAATAAAATCCATTAAATCAGGAATTTTTCACGGATCCGTAGGCCAGTCTGAGCCCCACCATGGCTGTTGGCATTATAATCACCTCTAGCAATAAATTTTGGTCCAAGCTCTTAGTCTAACCTTTTAAATTCAGCTACTTTGACTACATATATTGAAGGGAATAAGTTGTAATTGAAATAGAGCAGTGTTCTGAGACTGTTTTCAGTGCTGTCCAAGAAGCCTCTTATGCTGATGATACAGCTATGATTATATTAAGAAATGCAGAAGTTCGGGTATGATATAGAGATCGTCCAACACAGGTGAATTTCTTCTGAATTTCTGCACATTTCCATTGACTCGGGAAGTAGTCTAGTCTAAGCAAGTTCTTAATAGTGATTCCAACAATTTTATCATATCCTGGAGATTTTTTGATGTTTAAAGTTTGTACTTCTGGTAAACTTATCTGGCATGGAGAGTCTAAAAAGTTGTGCACCTCATAGAATAATAGAATCTAAATTTAATTCAAACACTGAGTGTAAGCTTCTGCTTTCTCATCATTACTTCTTTTGATCTTTTGGTGGAACGCTTTGAATATTTAGTTGTACTCCAAAGCCTATAGTCAAGGTCGGTTCTGTTCAACTAGCTTTCTTAGTTCTGCGGGAAGAAATGGAGATCTTGGTGGAATATAAATTTAATTGTAATGTGAAAAGGGCTTCAGCTACATGGATTGAGTTTGTGAGCTTTTCAATTGCAGTTTCAACTTCTTCTCCTGACTTTAGAGATATATCTAGGCTAATTTGAAGCAAGGAGAGGCTCTTTGGTAATGCGGCTTCTTATGTTACGACATGTCCAAGCGATTTGATCTCCGACTGAATTACTTCAATTGGCGTAGTGTGGTGAATATTTTTTTTTGGCGACATTATCTCAACAAGTTCCCTTTACTTTCCGACTTCTTTAACCATAATTTAAACGTGACCATCTCGCTGAGACTTATAAGTTAACTCTTTACTGGTTCATTTGAGGTATTCCATTTATATCATCGACATCAGACTAAAAAATTGGAGTACTGATGCTTTCTACACAGAAGACGTCAAAGAAAATTTCAATTGGTCAAGCAAACATAAAAAAAAAAAAAAAAATTTAAAGAACAAATACAGTAAAAAAAAAAAAAAATAATTTGCATGTGTTTGTATTTGCTTTGCGCTGTTCTTAAAAGCATGCAAAAAAGGACACGAAAAAACTTCCCTTAATTTTTTCTTTTTTTGTAAAAGAAAGTAAAGAAATTTTGGCTTATTTTCGTTGTTGTTGCTGTAATTGTTGTAGAAATACACACACACACACACATACACACCTGCAGCGAAAAAGCGGCTTTTACTCTTTTTTAACTTTTACTTTCCTTCTTGGACTTCTATACACCACCACAGCCCACTCTTTGCGTTGTTATTTTTTTTTAAGTTGGAAATTGTGTCCTGTCGGACTGTGTGTTGATCAATGCAGGTTTTGAATTTTCTTTAAAATGAAAAAAAAATAAATAAAAGGCAGTAGGCAATACCGAACTGTGTGCGCTCGATGTGGAGTACACCAATATACTAGGCGGGCTGAGAAGTAACCTCCCTGGGAATGAAAAAAAAGTATTTTTTAATGTTTTAGATCGATTGGATCCAAGAGTCCTTTCGTATTTCGCGCCCTTTTTTTTTTTTTTTTTTTCAAAAAACCTCATGGACCGAATTTCCAACTGCAACAAAATGGACCCGTTTTTAAAGCCAATGGTGACTGGGTCACTTAAGACAACGTGTAGCACATACGGTCGTAGGTTAAGGGTGGCGAAGCGACTCAGGAAGGTTTTGCTGTGTGTTTGGTAAGATTGGCAGGGAATCATCTACTATGAACTGCTTCCCTATGGTCAAACGGTCAATTCGCTCCTCTACTGTGAACAACTGGACTGCTTGAAGGCAGTATTCGCACAGAAGTGAACATATTTGGAGAGGAATCAGGCATGCAATAAAGTTCTCAAAAAAAAAAAAAAAAAAAATGAAATGTTACCAAATAAACTTGCAACTAACAATAGCTCATGCCACACTAAACACGAAGTGTGTTTCTGCTTTCCAAAAAAAAAAAAAATAAAAAGAAAATCAAGTGAAAATTCAACCCTTTCCTTGTAAAATGTAGTTTTTCTCTTTTATATAATGTTTTTTTTTCTTTCTTTCTTTTTGCCTTTAGAGTTGTATTTGTTTTTTTTTTTGTTAGCCACTCTTTGGATGGGGGTTGAAATAAGTGTTTCCTTTTTTCTTTTTTTGCCTGGACTCTGGACCGATTTTTGCTATCATTTAATGTTGTTGTTGCTGCTGCTGCTTGTATGTCGTCGTTGATAAAACAATTTTGTTTTCTCTTCAAAGTGAACGGGTAGCTTCTATTCTATTCTATGAGATTTTGCATTTTATTTTATTTCATTTTTTTTTTTTCAATGACATTTCGAGCCACTTAGCTGACACATTTCTGTTAAAGTGTTGCCCAGCAATAAAGAACAATGAGTGACTGACTTCCCTGACTGAGTGAGTGACTGACAGGACGACAAGTTTCTGTACTTATAACTAAATAGAAAGCTGGTTTTTATTGTTGTTGTGACACGATTTCAGGTGGTGAAATATATTCGTAAAAATTAAAAACTGTTTTGAATTGGATTTAAGTATCTAGAAATTAGGCAATTCGAGTATCGGGTTATAAATAAATTAAGGGCATGATTTAGGTTATGACATATTTGAGCAGCTTCGATTGGTTTTAACCTGAAAGGAAACATTCAATGAGAAAGAAGCTTTTATTGAGTTGGTTTTGAAGCGAATGTGTAGCAAGAATTTCTGTATCGTCAGCATATGTCGCTAAAGTTACTACATTGCAGGTAGCGTCCGGCATGTAGTTGGTGTAGAGCAATGTATCCAGCACGCTGGCATGGAACACCCCCGCAAACGATATAAGGATCCAACATGCAACGAAAGCTAGACGTCGGCAAGCTGCAATCAGAACAGACCGCCGCAGACTTTTCAAACACACACTCCCGACTGCTCCGGGAAATCTCTACGTCTTCTCAAGATATATGTGAGCAGTGGAAACATATCACCCGCTCCATGGATAGTGTTGCCAAGGATGTCATTGGTTATACAAAACCTCTGAATAATTCTTGGAACGACGAGGAGTATCGCAATGCTACTGCAGAGAAGAACGCTTCCTATCAGCGAACTATGCAGTCGGGAGCAACGCATGCTGTTAGAGAGCGATATCGAGAGAAACGGAGAGAGGAGAAACGCCTTTTTAGACGCAAGAAAAAGGAGCAAGAAAGGCGTGAGTTTGAGGATGTTGAGATGTTATGTGACAGAAATGAAGCTCGAAAATTCTATCAAAAGGTCAAGCGTCTGACTGATGGTTTTAAACCCGGAGTAACTTTCTGTAAGGATGACAATGGAAATCTGGTAACGGATGAACAGGAATCACTGAGATTATGGAGGAGTCATTTCTCCAACCTAATCGGAGGCGATGAAGCGCACAATTCCGCCGATAGAGAAATGACACCGGAATCACCAGTTAATGATGGTACGACGAGGTCGACTCGGTTATTAAAGAAGCTGAAAAATAACAAAGTGGCAGGCTCTGATGAGTTGCCAGCTGAGTTGTTTAAGAGCGGCGGCGAAGAGTTGGTTAGGAGTATGCACCAACTTTTATGCAAGATATGGTCCAAGGACCCAATGACTGGAATGTTAGTGTTCTCTGTCATATTTTTAAGAAAGGAGACCCCACTGTTTGCTTCAACTACCGCAGAATAAGTCTTCTTTCCATCGGATAAAATATTCTATCCCGCTGCAACCATATACGGATTCACTGGCAGGACGATATCAGTGTGGCTTCAGACCAAAAAGGTCGACCAGTCACCAAATATTCACATTAGGCCAAATCTTGGAAAAGACCCTAGGTTGTCGACTATAAAGCCGCTTTTGACACGGAGATCGAAGTTTTTGGTGGTTTTTGGAAGTAGTTGGTGTCTTCTCGCACTCCGTCATCGCGTCTTGGACGGTCAGTGACGATGGAGATTTTCAACTTCAGTGTTATAGAAAACTTCGTCTTTCTTAGAACAGAAATAACCAGCAACAACAATGTCAGCCTGGAGATCAGGTGAAGAATCACGCTTCCAAACAGATGCTTTGTTGAGCTGAGCAAACAAATGAGAAGTAAAGTCCTCTCTCGAAAGACGAAAATAAAGATCTATAAGAAGCTGATACTCCCGGGATTATTGTATGGCGCAGAGGCATGGACCGTGATTGAGTCGAATGAAACAGCGTTGGAAGTCTTCGAGAGAAAGATTCTTCGCATGATTGTCGGTCCTATTAGAGTCGGCGACGAGTTTAGGTCTCGTATGAACCGCGAGCTGTACGAACTATTCGATTAGGTTGACATAGTCCAGCGCTGCACTGGGCTGGGCACCTCATTCGAATGGATAAAGGAGTTCCAGCACGCATGGTTTACATGGGGGGCCCAAAATTGATTGGTAGATGCCGAAATATATACGCGTTGGAATGACCAGGCATGGAGAGAACTCTTCATACTTGGCATTCAAAACGACTGGTGCCAGATCGCGCACTAGACTATGGAGGCTGGCGCGCCTTCCTAAATGCGGCCATGACCTGAAGACGGTTGACGGCCATTTAAGAAAGTAAGTAAGTAAGATCTAAGGCTTGCTGCACATCAAGAAATACGGCCGAACAGTACTGTTATTCTTTATAAGGATTTTTGAATGATTTCAACGATTCTGTGAATTTGATCTTAAGTTTCGTGCCTTCGTCGAAACCCGAATATTTGCGAGACTGTTAGGTCGATAGCATGACAATTCGTGCTCAGGTTTGCCAGTAATTACTTTCGCGCACTTCCACTGATTAGCCTTGAACATACGTTAAATATTTCCGCTATAAGTTGTAGAAATTTTGGGGGAAGTGTTTTGATCTATAGATATATATATCTAGAACACTTTTTCCTTGCCCGAAGTCTTATTTCGTTTGTAAGCTCTTTGAAACTTTGACTGCAAGCTGCTTGGACCACTCTGTCTATCTCTGCGAAAAAGTTTAAATTGTTCCTGAAGAACTGATTTGCTTAGGCAACCATCTCCATTAGGTGTTTGAATGGGAATTAAACGTCGAGCTGAATGTTTTAAATATTTTTTTTAGCTCTCCATAAAACGCATTCAGGTCCATTAGACTCAGCATTAGTGAAGGGTGCCTGCCTGCTCAATTTATTTTTGTATTTTTATGTCACTAACCTGAACTGTCTAGAAATAGATTCCTTCATGTGTTATAAAATTGAGAGCTGAAAAATAGCGAAGTAATAAGGTAGGCACCGAAGACTATGGCCAATTCAATGGCATTTGAAGAAAAGCTCTACTAAGCGGCATTGGTCGATGTGAGACAAACATTTGATTGACTGCTTCTAAAAGTTCAAATTACCAGTCACACCTCTAAGGGTGAGTGTCCCTCAATGCAGTCTCTTGCTTCTGTGCGGATGTGCCATCAAATAGCCATTTAATGTTTTTTCAGTAAGTAATTCTACCTTCTCTACAGAAGACGTCTATGAGACTCAATGCGAATGACATATCTCCACTGATGCTGAAGAAGATATTTTCCTGCCCAGTCTGGAAATAGTGCTTATGGCTCTTCTCCTTTTATGTTCCATTTCAAGCCATAGATTCATTGAAGTGAATTTGTTTTGCGAGTACTTATAAATATTTCAAAGAATGTTTATACAAATCAAACGGAATGCATATAAGCATTGAGTAGAGAGTTGGAGACATCTTGGGATAAAACGAAAAAACTAAAAAATCAGCAAAATTGGAGAAGTAGAAGAAAAAAAAAATCAACATTGCCCGAAAATTCATTCAGACGAAACGAAATGAAACGAATTCAATTGAGACGAATAATGCCAATAGATCGATATAAAGAGATAGGACGGACGGACGGACGGACGGACATATATCTATAAACACATGCACACACACATACACATGTATATCTAAATAACGTAATGCAAACTGTCAGAATGCGTAACTCAATTTAGAATTCGGCGACTATGCAGGACTTTACTCTATTCTACATAATATATACTTTACTCGTTTTTTTATTTTTATTTTTTTGCACACGCACACATGCCTAAATTTATATACATATATATATAGTATATATACATAGGTATAGTCACACACATACGCACACAGGCGAACATCCTTCTACCCACATTTGGTCAGCAAGCTAAATAAAGGGAGCGAAAAATTAAAAGAAAATGGAAAATTTTGCTAAAAAACGAACGAAAGAAATAAGCCGAACCAAGCCGATTCGAACGAGTGCGCGGCTGGACAAAACATTGACGCACTGGACCAGGAGCAGGACCAGAACGAACGAACGACCGAACGAATGCTTAGCAAAACGACTGAGCGGAGCGTGGGGTAGTTGACGAAGACGAACGGACATACACAGGCACACAAAAACGGTGTGAGTGATGGCAGCGGATGGGTTAAAAAATAGCATTCGTTGCTGTGTTAGAGATGTGTGTGGAAAATTTATGCAAGGTCAGAGAAGATTTTCTAGAAATAGGTATTTCGAAATATTTATTGATAGAGTATTACATTGTAATACGAGCATCAAGCGTCATTTAGTGTGAAAGTTCATTTAAGAGACGAACTGTGTCTGGATCTTAACACTAGTGAAGCAGAAAGAGAGTGAAGAGAGGGAGAAAGTAAAAAGAAAGGAAAAATTATAGAAAAAAAAAAAGAAAAAGAAGACTAAACAAATATGGAGAGAGAAAGTTAAAGAGATAGGATGACAAACTAATGAGGCAGAGTAGAAAAAAAGGGAAAAGTGAAAAAATTATGTTGAATAAAAAACCTAAATAGGGGGGAAAAAAACAGAGAAAGAAAGAAGTGAATATTTTTCATTTGATACCTTATATGAGAGAAACGTTTTTTACATCCTTTTACGCTCAAAATTTTGGTTTAAAAAATTACTATATGCTCTCTAGCAGCTGTCGCAACCACGCTGCCCCACCTATTTTCATATAAAAAGAATTTGATAACAAAAAATACTTTTTCGCCTAAAATATTTAACCGATTTTAATTTAAAAAATACTATATGCTCTCTCACAGCTGTCACAACCGCGCTGCTCTTACCTATTTACATATAAATAGATTTTGGTTACACAAAAACACTTTTACGCCCAAAAAAATTAACCGATTTATGTTTAAAAAATTACTATATGCTCTCTCGCAGCTGTCACAACCGCGCTGCTCTTACTTGTTTACAAATAAATAGATTTTGTTACCCAAAAACACTTTTACGCCTAAAATATTTAACCGATTTTAATTAAAAAAATACTATATGCTCTCTCGCAGCGGTCACAACCAAGCAGCTCTTACCTGGTTACATATAAATAGATTTTGGTTACAAAAAAACACTTTTACGCCCAAAATATTTAACCGATTTTAATTTAAAAAATACTATATGCTCTCTCACAGCTGTCACAACCGCGCTGCTCTTACCTATTTACATATAAATAGATTTTGGTTACACAAAAACACTTTTACGCTCAAAAAAATTAACCGATTTATGTTTAAAAAATTACTATATGCTCTCTCGCAGCTGTCACAACCGCGCTGCTCTTACTTGTTTACAAATAAATAGATTTTGTTACCCAAAAACACTTTTACGCCTAAAATATTTAACCGATTTTAATTAAAAAAATACTATATGCTCTCTCGCAGCTGTCACAACCGCGCTGCTCTTACCTATTTACATATAAATAGATTTTGGTTACACAAAAACACTTTTACGCCTAAAATATTTAACCGATTTTAATTAAAAAAATACTATATGCTCTCTCGCAGCGGTCACAACCAAGCAGCTCTTACCTGGTTACATATAAATAGATTTTGGTTACAAAAAAACACTTTTACGCCCAAAATATTTAACCGATTTTGATTTAAAAAAATACTTTATGCTCTCTCACAGCTGTCACAACCGCGCTGCTCTTACCTATTTACATATAAATAGATTTTGGTTACACAAAAACACTTTTACGCCCAAAAAAATTAACCGATTTATGTTTAAAAAATTACTATATGCTCTCTCGCAGCTGTCACAACCGCGCTGCTCTTACTTGTTTACAAATAAATAGATTTTGTTACCCAAAAACACTTTTACGCCTAAAATATTTAACCGATTTTAATTAAAAAAATACTATATGCTCTCTCGCAGCGGTCACAACCAAGCAGCTCTTACCTGGTTACATATAAATAGATTTTGGTTACAAAAAAACACTTTTACGCCCAAAATATTTAACCGATTTTGATTTAAAAAAATACTTTATGCTCTCTCACAGCTGTCACAACCGCGCTGCTCTTACCTATTTACATATAAATAGATTTTGGTTACACAAAAACACTTTTACGCCCAAAAAAATTAACCGATTTATGTTTAAAAAATTACTATATGCTCTCTCGCAGCTGTCACAACCGCGCTGCTCTTACTTGTTTACAAATAAATAGATTTCGTTACCCAAAAACACTTTTACACCCAAAATATTTAACCGATTTCGATTAAAAAAAATACTTTATGCTCTCTCACAGCTGTCACTAACATACACCTCACCTAGTTACATATAAATAAATAAGCAAATACTTCCTATTTTCTTTTTCACGTGCACATCTCTATTTGATCCTGTGTCCAGTCGCAGCTGTGCGCCGCTCTACGATGTTGTATTCCTTCTTCATGCTCCTCATTTATAACATTCAAGCATTTCGCTAATAATATACAATGTATATTGGTGTTTGTGTTTGTATATATATGTGCGTGTGTGCGTGTGTGTGTGTGTGTGTATGTGCGTTTCGCATGAATCCTTTCGCAAAAGGCTTTTTTACCGACCGAGCCCATACCTCCTGCCATGGCGGCTTATATTCTGCAGCACGCTTCAGCGACAAATGCTCGTTTGGACAATTGGCTAAGCTTCACAACACCCACAACTTTCAGCATCCCTGTTGTTGGTTTGTTGTTGTTGTTGTTGCAACAGCATGTGCCACACACACACACACACACACACAGCTACACACTTTTTTGTTGCTGTCTTCGTCCCCTTTAGCCCGCATTAAAAAAGCTGACCAGCACAAATGAAAAAAAAAAAAATCAGCGTCCGAGAAGAATAGCAAAATACTCTTCTTATGTAAAAAAAAAAAGGGTTACAAAATTGCGCCGAAAAATGTATTTACAAGTGGGGGAAAAAAAAGAGAAAATGTTGCAAAGAAAACGTAAGAAGAAAATTATAAAGTAACACAGCAAAAGAAAGTCAACCCTGCATCACACAGTTTTTTTTTTTACGGTTGATTCTTTAAAGTTTTTCTAGCAAATTTTCATTAAAAGAGAACTTGAAACTTTTATTTGATTCAAAACTAAGTTTATAAGACGCTCAAACTATACTGAGTAGCGCAACCAGTGCTCTATCTTCCAAACTAACGGTTTGACTTTCATATTACGTCATAACATCTACAATTTTTCATATAAAGAAAAGTAAAGAAAAAATAAAGGCGTACAACTCGGTTTTTTATACAAGCGCAGACCAAATAGGTCGAAGGTCACATTACGCCAAATCTTGGAAAAGACCCATGAGTTCAACAAAGACACACACCACATATTTGTCGACTATAAAGCCGCATTCGACACGCCGATACGATCGAAGTTTTAGATATCCCAGCAAAGATCATTCATCTTTGCATGATGACGCTATATATACATTCAAAGCGTTATCAAGAAAGGAACGAACCTCTCCGAATCCTTTGTTACCAAAAGATGTTTCAGGCAGGGTGATACGCTGCCGTGCGATTTCTTCAATCTTCTGATGGAATCCATCCTACGCCAGTGGTCGATCTTCCCAACGGAAGTGATGCTGCTCGCTTTCTTTTGCTACAAATTGAAAAACAGTCCCTGCTCATAGGTCTAGCGGTACTTGGTGGCAGGGACCGTTATTGAGTCAGAGGAAGATTCTCCGCAGGATTTTTGGTCCTATTAGAGTCGGCGACGAGTTTAGGTCCCGTATGAACCGCGAGCTGTACGAGCAATTCGGTGAGGTTGACATAGTCTAGCTGGGCTAGCCACCGCATTCGAATAGATGAAAGAGCTCCAGCACGCATGGTTTACATGGGTAGACGCTTGACGTCCATATAAGTAAGTAAGTAAGTAAGGTGGACCACAGTAAACTGTAGCTACAGTGAGAGGCTGTTGTTGAACCGAGATTGTATCAGATGAAAAGTTGAAATATCCACAGAAATATTTTAGCGAAGATTTTTCCAGTTTCGGTCTCATGTGAACCGTATGAGCTATATAAAGAGACAAATTTGATGGAGAGAGACCAAGCAGATGTTGGCATACCCAAGACTAAACAGATTTTTATCAACTAAATATTTTTAACTTTTGTTCCTTACTTAGGAAAGCGAATAGTTTTCAAACTACGGTTCAACACTTCTTGATAAAGTTTTTGTTTTTATTTTATAGATTTTTATATTTGAATTCGGAGAAAAAACTTTGATAATTTAAATTAAACCATCTTGGCAGCGTCACAGTAGTTGCGTCATATTGAAAACAATTTAAATTTTTTAAACCCCTATAAACTACATTCATCGTTCTTCATCATCATGTAAGCCCCTACAACTTTTACTTTTTAGTAGTCTTAGTCTTAATTTTTTGCTGTTTTCCAAGCATTTTGGTTGCGCTTTTTATAGCAGTTGAACCTTTTCGTTTGTTGAACGCCAATTTAGTCTTCACCATCTTGCAGACGCTCTTCGAAATGTGGTTACCAAGTGCACCCATGCAGCCCACTGAACGACGCTTGGGCACGGGCGTACGCAAGTCAATGCGTTTAAGTTCAGACTGCTGCTTTGGTTTGTTATGTACGGGTTCTAATGGCACATGCGGTGCAGAAATTTTCACCGGAATATCGTCAATGGTAGTCTGTGACGTCTCCATAGCCCGTTGCTCGTTGACCTTCGTTATAACAGTTGGCGCTGCTTGACTTTCGGCAGCATTGTCCGGAGGATGCTGACATTCAGGCTTCCAGTGCCATTGATTTGATTGGTTAATAAGCATGGACTGCGTCACCTCATCTGGGCAGCGCATAAAATCTTGCTTATAGAATTTATTCACAACTTCGTAATTGGATTTGCTTTTTGAGAGATTAAGCGGATGCACATCGATTGAGTCTCGATACATATTCTCGCGACGTGCAGTTTTGCTCGGAGTTAGCTCGAAATCGCGGCGATGTACGCAAGGACACTGATTGCCATGCTTTTGGCCGGAGCCTGTAGCATCTTTGTTGTTGTTGTTGTTGGAATCAGTTGTAGACTTTGAGTGGATTGCCGCCTGCACGGTAGAGCCATAGCTTGCTGGCGAATTGGCAGCAGCCAGGCGCTGTTGCATACGCCCGGAATTGAGTAACCCAGTGCAAAGCATTAGAAACATCTTGAAAGAAAAAAAACGCTAAAAAAATTAACGCGTTTGACGCTGCCTTAAAACAGGATTTGTTGCTGGAAAATTTTGAATTTTTTGTTTTTTTAAGTTTGTAACTGTTTCATATGGAATTTAGATTGTGAATGTGTGTGTGTGTGTGTGTGTACGTGTATCTGTCAAAATATTGACTTAAAAATATTTCAATTTAAAAAATGTTTCAATCAATATTTATTAAGAAACTAGTGCAAAGGAATATGGTGCATAAAATAGTTGACGAAATTTTTCTTTTGTGTGTTTGTGCGCACATGCAGTAAAAGCCGCTCATTGCTTACAAAATCAAATGAATGCATGACAAGCTGCTTTATTGTGACTAACATTTAGCATTTATTTCATCAAAATCGGCTCACATAGTCAAAAGTTATTAATTATTAAAGTAGGGACACTCCTTGTTGCATGAAAATTGCGTACTCGGTTCAATTTAATCGTGAAAATTTTACAGAAAGGTTAGCATTCGTACCTAATAATACTTCCCTACCTAAAGTGCGCTCTGCTCAATTTTATCTTGAGTTGAAGAAAATACTCGTCTGTATCAGGATCTCCATTTCCCATGAAATCACAGTTCAGAAATATATTTTTTATGCTGTTTAAAAATAAAATTTAAATAAATATACACAGGAACTGCCCCAACAACTATATACTTCTCTAGCTGTACTAGTGGCCACTTAGTTCTACGAAGTTGGTTGATGTGTTTAAAAAACCGCAATTTTTTATGCTCCAACTTCAATTAATGCTATATGCTATGGCTATGGCATGTTCTGTGTTATCCTTTATGTCTTTCATTAATGTTTGTTGTTGTTATTTTAAAATTAAAATTAATGGCCGCCAGCTAAATAACAAACGATGGCACAAGAACGCCACATGTTACCACCATACAGCGCGCCATGTAGTGGAGATCTAGAGTTCCTCGTTTCATTTCAATTCATTTCATTTCAGCCTGACTACCAACTTTATATCTATTTAAATTGTTATATGTATGTGTAAACAAAAAATACAGTGCATCACGAGAATATGTTGCCAACATTTATGTGAATTTTAAATGTCTGGAATAGGTGAGACTGCAGACTGTCAGCTCTGTGTTTGAGTAAGATCCCTGCATGCTTAAAGCACTTCACCATTCACTTTGAATAAACTGAATGCTTTGGAATGCTCGGTTATCCGAAATATTCATTCATTTGAATGTTTAAATAAAAAGTTTTCGGCAGCTAATTCTACAATTGTGGTAGAGCAAGTGAAGAGAAGAATGAGACCAAAATGAGATTGCACGGATCTCTTCTTAGAGAAACGGATTTGCATGAGAATAAAGTATTTGGCGTTTTGTTTGAAAGAGAGAGAGAGAGAGAGAGAGATCGCCGCACTAAAGTAAAGCTCATTCAAAACATTCCAATATAACACATTCATTCATTAATTCATTAATACATTAATACATTAATACATTAATACATTAATACATTAATACATTAATACATTAATACATTAATACATTAATACATTAATACATTAATACATTAATACATTAATACATTAATACATTAATACATTAATACATTAATACATTAATACATTAATACATTAATACATTAATACATTAATACATTAATACATTAATACATTAATACATTAATACATTAATACATTAATACATTAATACATTAATACATTAATACATTAATACATTAATACATTAATACATTAATACATTAATACATTAATACATTAATACATTAATACATTAATACATTAATACATTAATACATTAATACATTAATACATTAATACATTAATACATTAATACATTAATACATTAATACATTAATACATTAATACATTAATACATTAATACATTAATACATTAATACATTAATACATTAATACATTAATACATTAATACATTAATACATTAATACATTAATACATTAATACATTAATACATTAATACATTAATACATTAATACATTAATACATTAATACATTAATACATTAATACATTAATACATTAATACATTAATACATTAATACATTAAAACATTAATACATTAATACATTAATACATTAATACATTAATACATTAATACATTAATACATTAATACATTAATACATTAATACATTAATACATTAATACATTAATACATTAATACATTAATACATTAATACATTAATACATTAATACATTAATACATTAATACATTAATACATTAATACATTAATACATTAATACATTAATACATTAATACATTAATACATTAATACATTAATACATTAATACATTAATACATTAATACATTAATACATTAATACATTAATACATTAATACATTAATTCATTAATACATTAATTCATTAATTCATTATTTCATTACCTCATTAATTCATTAATTTAAAAAAATCTTTTTCTAATTAAATTCAAAAAACTTGCTATAATTTTTCAACGCACTGTAGATTGAACTACAGTATATATGCATGTACGATACTATATGCTGACTGCTGACTGTCCAAGACACAAGCTAACATCATTATGCATAGCCATGTGTGTGTGTAGACACACTTGCACACACACCAACTAAATACACTACTCCCCCACTACTAATATTTCCTAAAAAAGCTGCTTTCTCACAACCCCCAACAAGCGTCCGTCCGTCCGTCCGTCAGTGCGTTTGTCTGTACATTCGTCCCGCTGTACATATACAAATTCAATATGTATGAATGTGTGTGTGTGTGTGTGTGTGCAAAATAATCTCGTAAATTACGCAAAAGAGGAAATACAAGGACAGCAGCCGGACGAAGAGAATTTGCCTGTGTAGACTCCTCGACACGATTCAATTCGATGCGTCCAAGCATGTTCCTTGTCTGTCCGTCGTGCAACAACCACCAATCTACATACATACATATACACGCATGTCCTTCAAATTTTAACCCCCCCACCCCTGCATAAGCTTTCACTTTCCTATTCTGCCTCAGAAACTCGTTTGCATGGTCCACTTATGATTTTACATTTTACAGCTGCATGAAAATTTCGAGGAAAATCATCGCAAGAAACTTTCACATACGCAGACATCAACCTCCCACCGCCGCTTAAGCCGCTATAAAGCCCCATTCCCGCATTTAAGCAAAAGGACGACATCGTCTGTCACACATTCAAAACAGGCAAAGCCATTGCCATTGCCGCTGGATTGAGAGACGAGGTGTTTTTCGAGGCTGTCAAAATGAAGAACGAGAATAGACCAGCGACAGAATCAGGACGCAGCATGTGGACGTCGGTCGGTCGGTCGGTCGGTCGTTTGGTCGTTTGGTCGGTCCAATTCGTTGCTTGCAATTTTGAAAATCATGCGCATAGAATGAGGTGTACTCTCATACATATATATCCTTTTTAGCATTTTCAAAGATTCAAATTTCGTAAATTATCCCTTTGTGTCTGTATGCGTGTGTGTGTGTCAGTAGTTGTTAGTAGTTGTTGTTGTAGTAGAAGTAGTTGGAGGCTGTAAAGTGTCTGTCCTGTCTGTGTGTTTCCTTGTCGTTGGGTCATTGTAAAACTACACGCACGCAATTTGTGGACTACACAAAGTCACACAGGATATATAGATATATATATGTATGCGCGGGTAGAGTATAGAAAAGTTTAGAGTGAAATGAAGCAAGTGCAAGTAAGTGTGGGCGTGGGAGTACTAGCTACTAGCAGGAACATTTTACAGTGGTTTGCATTTGCAATTAAAATCTAGATTCTATCATAAAATAGTTGCAACGCCTTAAAGTAGCGGTTTTATTGCGTACCAGCGAGTTGCGCCTCTTGGTGTACAACTCCTCACAACAGTGCTTGGAGTTTATTTGAATTAAACTGAGAATACTCTCATAACTGAGATACTGTAGACATATTCTCTGCAGCTTGGTTGCCCATATTGAAGCACTTTAAAGAAGGATTGATGTCACTAAATTCTATAGTATATGTCTACTGTTTTATTTGTGGTACTCTATTGTTAAGCATTGCCTGAGATGTTTTCCAATGTACTACCACCAGCTGCTTCTTGAAGCACAGTTTAATGGTTGCTTTTAAGCATTCTGACTGTATGATTCATCACATTCCAACTTACTGATCAAGGCTCTCAGAAAATAAGTCTACCTACTCTTCAGCTAAACTCTTGTTCCATCAAGTGTTGAAGTCTTTACTTAACCGATACGCATTATTAAAAGAAGGATGACGATTGATGACAAAATTGTGACGCGACTCAACAAAGGAACATTTTAGGGGAAGCAAGATTGAACTCACAGATGCTAAAACTGAAAAACTCAAGTTTTATATTTTATTTTTACGCAGCTCAACCTAAGCGAAAAAGGAACATGACATGTTTAGTCAAAAAGTTTCTGAACTGAACTTCATTTTGAGCTGAAAAGTTTCTTTGGAGGATCCATTTAGGCAGTCAGTTAATTGTTTATAGGTGAGATCTACGTAGTTCATTGAAACTAAGACTTAAGAATGACATCCCTTGATTTTAGTTCATCAGTTTTCATCTCAAATAATTTTAAAAACCATTACGGACTTCAGTTCAAGATTGCCAAATTGGTATGCTACGCCGTATATAACACGAATATTAAATTAAAATGCATCACGGAGCTGGAGTCTTATCGAAGAACTTTTGTCATCTGTTGTTTGTTGATTACACAGCTACACAAAAAAAAAAAAACAAAAAAATCACTTTCAGACCCAGAGCTCAGACCATGTGTATTATAAGTTTTTTGAATTCGAATCCGAGTTACACTTAACCCCATCACCTCAGGTTTTTGAGAAAACCTCAAAATTCGAAAAAAAAAAAAAAATTACAAATATTGAAAAGTTTTCATCTGCAACTTCTTTATGTTTTTTGGGGTCGCTGAAACCGAATCTGAAGACAATTAAACCCCATTACGTCAAGCTTTTGACATAACCTCAAAGAAGTTCTCAAAGTTTGACGCCAACATTTTGAAACAAAGAAAAATTTTGATGTCAAAGTCTTACCTTAAAAACTTCCATAACCCCATGACTTATTATTATTATTATTAGGTAGTATGCACTGCGACCTTTACAGGTCTATTGTGACCTAACAGTTGTTGACTTACAGAGACTCATCCAGCCCTACTGCCCTGAAAAAGGCCAGTAGGTTTTTGGGATTAAGTGCATGCACCGCCCTTCCTGTCACTTGGTAATTGCCAGAGCTGAGCAGTCTTTCAAGATATGCTCCGGAGTTTCGTCATCCTCCAGACAGAATCTACAGGTGCTATCACTTTCGATTCCGATTCTACACAAGTGTCTTCTAAGTCTACAGTGTGCAGTCAGGAAGCCCGAAATCATTCTTAGATCGTTTCTTTTAAGACCGTTGCCAATTTCCGATCTTCTCTTGTTGTAAGGACCTAACAGCTGTTTGCTGTGTTTTAATCCTTCACAATTTTCCCAGAAAAAGTCTCTTGCTGTCTTTTCTTTCTCTTTTATCAGGATTCTCATTGTTGCTGGTTCGAGTCCGTAGAATGGTTCTGCCACTCTCCTGGTCAAGCCATCTGCTTGCTCGTTTCATATTATGCCCGCATTTCTGGGTACCCAGTACAGAGTAATCTTATTGAATTTTCCTATGTTTTTTAGTTTACCTTTACATTCCATAACCAGTTTGGATTTGATCACAGGCGAGCTAACTGCTATTATAGCTGCCTGGCTTACGGAGAAGATAACGATGTTTTGGTTCTTGTAGACCCTATTTAAGTTGAATTGAGCACATCTTTCTTTTGCATATATGTCTGCCTGAAAGATTCGAAGTATTTAGTACGAGGTCCGAAGATTCCTATGCCACTTCGTCTGTTAGGGAGCTAACTGTGTACCAGCTAATTGCTCCTGGTTTGATATTATAGTTCAGCGTTATGTTTCCCCATTCTTCTTTATTGCTGAGTTTTACTTTAAATCTTCTAGTGAAGTTGTTCACTAGGGTATTGCAGGAGTGGGTGGGCGTCTTTCGTATTAACACTTGTTTGATTCCCGATACAGGTCTTCCTACTAGTGTTAATTCTTCCTACCCTAGCAATGGCTCTGTCAGCCTGTTTTTTGGATATGAAGATGCCACACTAGAACAGGTTCACATTGCTTCTGTTATAGATATACAAGCTAACCTCTGAACTTTGTCAGAGCTGTTGTCAATTTAGCTCTGTCCGCCCAGACAATGGCATCATATGTTATTATGGGTCTGACCATTGTGAGGTACATCTATTTCATTATTTCAATTCTTACCGGCAATGACTCTGCAAGTCATCATTGCCATAGTAGCTTTCCTCATTGTATGTTCTAAGTGAGTCTTCCATGTGGTACGCTTGTCAAATATTACTCCTAGGTATTTTACCTCCTTGGAGAATTCTATCAGCGTGCCATACACCCATATTGGCTTGATTAACTTCATCGTATACATCCTAGAGAAAGGAACGATAGTAGTTTTAGACTCAGTCCTACCTTAGAGCACCAATATCTTGTGATGTTAATGCCCATCTTTATTTGATCAAATAGTGTGTCTTCATGCTATGACGTTCGCAAAGCCTTGGCATATGATGCCATTATTTGTAAAAAGCTCTAATAGTTCATCCTCCACAAGACACCATAGGAGAGGTAATAAAACGCCCCCCTATGGGCATCCTTTTGTGGTTTTGACTATAATATTTTTATCAGGTAGGCTAGTCTCGACTATTCTTGAGTCCAGTAATTGTACTAACCAACTGATAAGGTAAGCATCTATACTCCTCTTGTTAAGTACCTTTGCAACTTCCGTGTGTGATGTGTTGTCAAAGGCACCTTCGATGTCCATGAAAGCACAAATGGCTGTTCCTTTGTCTTTTATGGCATTACGAATTAGGGTGTCTAGCTGGTATAGGGCAGTTTTAGTGGATCTGCCAGACCTATATGCATGTTGATTTCTGTGAAGTGGTTCCTTGATCAGGTAAGTGGTCCACTAGTTTTTCTAAAGTCTTCAGCATAAATGTGGTAAGACTTATTGGTCTGAAGGACTTAGGTGAGAAGGGGTCTTTCTTGCCTGCCTTCGGGATAAACACCACATGTGACTTATAAATCATGGGCAATCTATATTGTGGGAAAAAGTTTATATGTTTGAGGACCTTCTTGGATAGTTTTCTAGTTGCATTGGATTCCACATTACCACTTAAGTCACCAATTAAAGTGGAACTGCTGTCGCTGTGTGACGACGACTGCGAGAGACCCGCTTGCCCACACTGACTAGTCGCCAATACTGAGGATCCAACCCTCTGCATTCTCAAACGCTTGCTTAAGCCTACCATGACGGCATAAAGCTTATTCGACATGGAAGGTTGACGAAAGTCAAAAAATCGTCACCTTTTCCGAAGTATTATTTTCTCTGATGTTTGCAGCCGTTAATTCTCAGACATCCACACACACTTTTGCATGTGTTTGAAGGAATTGTCGAAGCACCTTTGCCACTCCCAAAGTTGTACTTCGAAAATGTGCTTTTTTGATTGCTTCAACGACATCTTCTTTATTATTTTTGATCGTCGGAAACAAAATGAAGTCAGATGATCCATTAGTTCGATATATTGTGTATCCAAAAACTCTGTTCTTTGAGCCAAGTTAAGTTTCTCCAAGCCTTTTTTCCACAGAGACAAATAGATTGGTTCAGATTGATTCGTTGGAATAGGAATATATTGGATCGGCAATTAAAATAAAACTTTGAACGAAATCGTGAGAAAAGAAATTATTAAATTTAAGTGCCATACCCTCCTGAGCGCTTCGTCGCGCAAATTATTTCGAATCTCAATGTAATACGATCTCCCACTTCTCACTTGGTACAACTGGAGTTCGTTGCATGTTTTAAAATAAAAAAAATAAAATAATTAAAATAAATTATTTGCAATCAATGTGCAACTGCCCGCCCCACTTGTAGCTTTAATCTTCGTCGCGCGTTAAGCACGCCAATAATTGAATGCGTTTAAATGTGTTCATAGCTCGGTCATACTGCGGCTGTCTTGGAGGCGTCTGATCACAGATTTTTGTTTCAGCATCTTTTTAGGCCCTGTACCGAAGGTACAAGAGCCTATTGGGTTTGTGCAAATGTATGTAACAGGTAGAAATAATGGTCGGAGACCCCCCAAAGTTACCCCCATTATGGTCAGGAGTGATAGAGGAGTCGATATAGCCATGTCCGTCTGTCCGTCTGTCCGTCTGTCCGTCCGTCCGTCCGTCCGTCCGTATGAACGAAAGGATCTCGGAAACGGTAATAGATAGAGACTTCGTGTTTTTTACATTCGTCTAGGACTGCTCCGGAATTTCACAAGTTTATTTTGAAATTTTGCCCCTCCCCCCCCTTCCCCATAAAATCACCCCCAAGGAGAAATATTTCTTCGGCACAAGAAAAATTGAGTATGCCAGTATAAAGTTAACGTCCCTCTTAGTCAAAATCCAAAAAGTTCATCAAAATCGGATAATAAATAACGATTTTATAACCCAATTGAAGTTGAATGACCCCCCTTTCCTCTTCATTCATATTCGAGCAGTGAGAAGTGGTCATGTGTTTGGTCATATGCTCGGGAAACGTTTAATGTGTTTGTTAGGAGACCTGAACTGGTACAGGGCCTCTTACAGTCGGTTACGCCTGACTGTACTTTCTTACTTGTTTCTTGTTGCGTTCCAGCAACATTGCTTCCGAAATAGTTGGATAATCTTCACTATCTGCTTTAGCTACATCAGCTGGAGTCTGTACTTCAGTTAAACTAGCAGCAACATCAGCCATGGAGGCACGGTCAGATTTGTGCCAGTCAACCACAGTATTAAGGAGTACCATATTGGGAATGTACTACAAAAAAAAAAAAAAAAAAAAAATAATAATATTAATTAAAACTTTACGAAATATTGTTTTTTTTTTTTCTTACACAACTATTCGTTTCTATTAAGCACACAAATTTGGCCGAATCACGCTTTGCCGGCTTAATAACAGCTGCGGCATATGTGTTCCTCATAGTTGTCGTCGGTTTTGACTTGGCTGCAGCTGTTTTGGCCAACATAGCAGGAAAAGCTGCCTTCTGTGCATCCTTGGCACGCAGTTTGGCCTTCTTTGCATCGTTCTTTGCGAAGAAAGCGTCTAAATTTTCGGTAGACATTGAGTCGTCCATAAATGCTGTCCGTTCGTATATTAATAAAGAATTTTAATTAAAAAAAAAATTATTTTTGCACCTGTTAACGCGACGACAATTTATCGACGACTGAAGAGTGCTTTGGAAATATTTAGTTTTTTTTGCGAGTAGTTAATTTTTTGTTATAAAGTCCTACTCAGATTACAGCGCAAACAGGGTCTTTCAAAAAGTAGAACAAATGCGGATCATGCGAAGTAGTAGGACATACTTTCCGTATGTCTTCTCCAAAATAGACAAGTTTGCACTGTAGCGCCTACATACAAATCTTTACCACTCACTGCAATAAAGCAGGAGCTGTAGCAGTCGCATATACCTTAATAATTTTGCGTTTTTGCATTTGCTCTCTTTATTGTGTTTGCTATAATTCTCTTCGCTGCCTGTCGAAAATTCGTTGTTTAATTTTCGCAAATAGTTTGTGCACGTTGACCTCTAAACAAGGTGACTGCACACTGGTAAGTCCCCAGGCATATCTGTGCCACCTTTTTGGGTTTTTGTATGAAAAGAAAATTGTTTTTGTTCCAAAGTTGGCGTATTTTTCCGTCAAACCTAATAAATTAATCCATCATGATACAAATCGGACCACTAGAGAGATAGCTTGTACAGGAAACTGCTCTACTTTTATGGATTTTTGTATGAAAAAAAAAAAAAATTGCGTTTATATTGCAACAATTCTAATAAAATATTCTATAGCGGACCACTAAAAGAGGTGATGCAACCACTACAAACAAATCAACTCGATATAGACATGTCCGTCTGTCTGTCTGTCTATGAACTTGAAAATAGTATTCAAGTTGCGTGACGCTTACTTTGCATATTTAATCTCTCTTATTCTCTTTTTAAATAGGAATTTTATGAACGTAACAACTCCAACTTACTGACTTACTTAAATGGCCGTCATCCGTCTTCCGGTCACAGTCTTCATAGTTTTGGGTTTTGAATGCCAAATACGGAGAGATCTCTCCATACCTGGTCATTCCAAGCTCTATTTCGACGTCCTCCAATCAAGTTTGGGCCCCCCATTTAAACTATGCGTACTGGAGCTCTTTCATTCATTCGAATGAGGTGCCCAGGTCAGTGCAGCCGCTGGAATTTTATGCGCTGGACTATGTTAACCTCATCGAATAGCTCGTACAGCTCGCGGTTCATACAGCACCTAAATTCGTCGCCGACTCTAATAGGACCAAAAATCGTGCGAAGAATCTTCCTCTTGAAGACTTTCAACGCTGTTTCATCTGACTCAATCACGGTCCCTGCGCTATACAATAGGACTGGGAGTATCAATTTCTTATAGAGAGAGGGCTTTATTTCTCATTTGCTTGCTCAGCCCAAAAAAGCATCTGTTTGCAAGCGTGATTATTCGCCTGATTTCCAGGCTGACGTTGTTGTTGCTGGTTATCTCTGTTCCAAGATAGACGAAGTTTTCTACAACACTGAAGTTGGAATTCTCCATCGTCCCTGACCGTGCAAGCCACGATGACGGAGTGAAAGGCGACACCAAGTACTTCGTCTTGTCCTCATTCACCGCTAGACCCATGAGCTGAGACTGTCTTTCAATCTCTGAGAACGCCTTGCTTACTCGCCGTTCCTGCGTGCCGATGATATGATCTCATTGGCGTACGCGAGCAGCATCACTTCCTTTTGGAAGATGTATGTATGTACGGGCACTGGCGTAGGATGTATTCCATCAGAAGATTGAAGAAATCGCACGACAGAGCATCGCCGTGGCTGAAACCTCTCTTGGTATCAAAGGGTTCAAGATTTGGCGTAATGCGAATAATTGGTCACTGGTCAACCTTTTTGGTCTGAAGCCACACTGAAAAAGTTCTTTGCAGATAGTTTGTATTAATTTTTTTGGATCTTTAAAGCATTTCGCACCACGGTGACGTGTTACCGCTTAGCACCAACAGCCAATGCGACGCGACGCGGCGCGATATCTGGCCTGGCTGGCCTAAGAACAAACGAACACACGTCGTATGCGTAATTTAAATTTGCAATGCGTTGTCGTTAGAGAGAGTAAGAGAGAGAGAGAGAGAGAGAGAGAGAGACAAAGAGTATAAGTAACAGCCAAATAACACATGGCGTTGGACAGTAACAGCGGACATAGCCACATACACGTACACGTACACACATATCAACACATTCGCCTCTTAATCTTATGCCACTGTCCCATATCACTGCTCCACCGCCACATGCTCATTATTAATATATATTTAGATATATATATGCATATATGTATGTGTGTATGTGTGTATGTGTTCACATCGTTTGCCTTCTTGAAACGTTTGAAATTAATTTATTTAAATGAAGCGCTCCAATTGCACTCCAACCCGCTCCACTGCACCACAGCACCGCACTACAACACTTCGCCATACAGGCTGTCTATCAATCTGAATGTGTATGTGTGTGTGTGTGTGTGTTGGTGTGAGTGAGTGACTGTCTGTTATTACAAAAACAACAAAAACAACAACAACTGTGCGTCCATTGTAAATTCCATTTGATGATTTGGAGCAGCAGAAATAGACAACGAAGAAGAAGAAGAAGAAGCAAAGTCAAAGGTGGAAGGCAAATCGAAGTTTGTAACTGTGATTCTTAATACTTAGTACAGTAGACATTCGATAAATTGTACCAGAAATTTGATTTATTGTGCATCGGAACGCGATAATTAGAAGTTCCCAAAAAAAAACCAAGTAAGAAAATCACAGTCGGGCGTAACCGACTGTAAGAGGCCCTGTACCAGTGCAGGTCGCCTAACAAACACATTAAATGTTCCCCTAGCTTATGACCAAACACATGACCACTTCTCACTGCACGACTAAGTGCCTTTTAAACCATTTTTTTATGTATGAAACGAAAAGGGGGGTCGCTCAAATTCAATTGTTTATAAAATCGTCATTTATTATCCGATTTTGATGAACTTTTCGGATTTTTGCTAAGAAGGACGATATCTCTATACTGGCATACTTACTTTTTTTTGTGCCGAAGAAATTTTTACCCTTGGGGGTGATTTTATGGGGAAGGGGGGGGGGGGAGGGGCAAGTTTTTAAAATAAACTTGTAAAATTCCGGAGCAGTCCTAGTCGAATGCAAAAAACACGAAGTCTCTATCTATTACCGTTTCCGAGATCCTTTCGTTCATACGGACGGCCAGACGGACAGACGGACATGTCTATATCGACTCCTCTATCTCTCCTGACCATAATGGGGGTAACTTTGGGGGGTCTCCGATTATTATTTCTACCTGTTACATACATTTGCACAAAACCAATAGGCTCTTGTACCTTCGGTACAGGGCCTAAAAATTACATCAACAATGGTGACGTAGGCAAAGTATTGCGTCTTCCATATGAATTAAATGCTGTTGGGCTCAGCAGCAGTAACCCAGGGCGGCATAACTATGAGGTTAAGTTGGCTAACGCGCTTTTAAAGTCAGCCCAGCTACCAGCTTCCAACGTTCAAGATCATATTTTGTTTGCGCGACCAAGTTAGACAGGAACCTCTCCTAAGCGAAAATGTTCATTGCTGAGTTGTTGTACTATTGACGGCTATGCTTCAGCGTTGTATCCACCTGATGAAGTCATTGATCATTGACACACAAGTCACGTCCAAAGCCACTGCTCTGAGTTGCACCAGCATTAGTTCGCCATATGATCGTTTGGTCCTCCCAAATTTCTATCATAAAGCTACGTGTAAGCAAGTACGACCTAAGCAGGAGTTACTAAGTAGCTGAGAAATGGCAATCCTTCATGCCTAATGGCTGAGCATTACAAGATGATGCTCGGTATTGTGCTCGGGACAATGGACAATTGGAGGAAGACGCCCAGACATTCATCCAATCGCATGGATCATGTGGATCATCCATATTTATTAAAGAGCCAGTAGGCATGTCGTGTGTAAAGAGCGAGTATAGTGTGGGTACACACAGCACATTTTCTTAACACTCGACTCTACACCATCCAGTACAACAGAAAAGGTTCTAACCCACAGATAGCTCCGCAATACTAAGTACAATTGGGACGGCAACATACTTTTGAGTTTATACAGGAGGACAAATCTGTCGAAAGCCTGTGTTATATCTAAGTAGGCCGACACCACTTACTTCTTGGCCTCAAAACCTTACAGAATGAAATTGAAAACTCTATAACGTTGCTCTGGAGTTCCATGGGCTTACCGAAATCTGTTCTTTGACAGTTTCAAGCGCCAGCATTCTTGTGAATAGACACTTTTCGAATAGCTTGGCTAACGCAGGAAGTAAGCTAAAGGTCCTCTATGAATCTATTAACGACGCGCTCTTTCCTGATTTATGGATCATACAGATTTGAGACTTTTTTCACTGCCTTGGTTTATGATCTAACCTCACGACCGCATTAAATATTAGAACCAGGAAAAGTGTACTGCTTTGGCTGGCATGACTTTGAGCGAAATGTTATACAGCACGTCTTCGCTTGGAGTCTTACTGATCTGTAGACATTTTATATGCGACTGGATTTTCTCGACTGTAATGGAAGAAACTGGGAGGTCAAGCTGCCCTGGGCTGTATATATTCTCTTCCTCTCTTAGCATACTTTAATTTGTTTATAGTGATTTCTATAATAAATATGCTGTTCCCGATACTCAGCAGTTCAGCTTTCTAATTTTACACACACACACATACTATTACATGCATACATATTCTTAATTGCTGCGACATTTGCCAATTTTAGTTTAATATTGACGAAATGGCAACTGAAGCAGCAACAAATCTACCCAAGCCACAGCATCGAGCTAGAAAGAGAGAGAGAGCAAACGAAAGTTTAGAACAAGATAGATAAATCTTCTAATAAATGTTTGCATATAACACACAGATACTTCAATACATGCAAACACTGCTGCTGTGGCTGCTGTGGCTGCTGTTGCTGCTGCTGTGTTCTAAATCTATTTGGCACATTCATGCATAAAGTATTTAGTATCTTTCAGATACTATTTTAACCGCATGTTAAATACATATACACATGATGTATCTATGATATATACAAGTACAGTAAGTACTCCATAATAAAGTCACATAAAGGCCGAAATTCAGTACCTAACGTCCGATGATGCTTTCTATTTCTATTTCTCTGGCCAGATATGCATGAATATGTCCGTCTGTCTGCCTTTCATGTACGCATTCAATGGTTTAATTGATGTTGCAGATGGCTAAAAATTTGACCAATGATGAAAACATTTATTTAATGAAAAATGTTGAGAAAATTGTTCAACAGACATCAGCTAACTATTGCTTTTCACGGCGAATATTGACTGTTTGGTGGTTTAAATCTTCTGGCTGATAGCTTCTTAGCCTTCTCGTGTGAGTGAGTGTTGCTAGTGGGTTCATTTGAACTATTTCTTCAAGAACCGTTGGTACTCTTAAGTCATGTTGCATTATAGAATTGTTTATATACCATGAAGCATTTATGCAAAGGCGGAGATGTTTCGATTGAAATGGATTCCATAAGTCTATACTGCTTTGTTAATAATTATTTTATCTGCTGGGACCGATGAGATAAATGAGTTCGGCTCAAGAAGCCAATAAAGCGATCTTAGTTTTTTGTCATGATTACAGTGTCATCTGCAAAAGTAACTGTATATGTTGTATGTATTCTGACAGAGGAAAAACTGCTGTGAACAATGTGTATAGCAATGGACACAGGACACTGCCTTGCGGTACGCGGGAGTTTATTTCCTCAAAATCTGTGAACTTAACTAAACAAAGTATCTGTACTCCAAGTATGACTTTAAAATTTTAGGGTTAGACCAACTGGTCAGGACCTTACCAAAGGCTTGTGATACATCTAGAAAATCTGCTGTGCAGTAATGGTTTCTTTTCAGGGTAGTTCTCGCATATGTATAGACTCTATTAACTTGTTCAATTCCTAGGGAACTCAAACTGTTGCGAAGATATGAGTCGTTTCCTCTCAATGATTGGCCTAAGTCTTGTGGGCTAAAGTCTTTCAAATACTTTGGAAACGAAAATGAAAGTACGCACTAGGCTCACCGTAGTGCACGGCGCAAGTTCCAATATGCAACGAAAGCTAGACGTCGTCAAGCTGCAATCAGAACAGACTTCCGTAGCCTTTACAGATACACTCTCCCGACTGCTCCGAGAAACCGCTCCGTCTTCTCGAGATATATGTGAGCAGTGGAAACATATCACCCGCTCCATGGATAGGGCTGCCAAGGATGTCATTGGTTATACAAAACCTGTGAAGAATTCTTGGTACGAACGCTTCCTATCAGCGAACTTTGCAGTCGAGAGTAACGCAAGCTGTTAGGGAGAGAAAAAGGAGCAAGAAAGGCGGGAGTTTGACGATGTTGAGATGTTACGTGACAGAAATGAAGCTCGAAAATTCTATCAAAAGATCAAGCGGCTGACTGAAGGTTTTAAGCCCGGAGTAACTTTCTGTAAGGATGACAATGGAAATCTGGTAACGGATGAACAGGAATCACTGAGATTATGGAGGAGTCATTTCTCCAACCTACTTGGAGGCGATGAAGCGCACAATCCCCTTTGATACCAAGAGGTTTCAGGCAGGGCGATGCTATGTCGTGCAATTTCTTCTGATGGAATACATCCCACGCCAGTGCCCGTACATACAGAGTATGTCGGGCTCGATCTTTCAAAAGGAAGTGATGATGATATCATCGGTACGCAGGAACGGCGAATCAGCAAGCCGTTCTCAGAAATTGAAAAACAGTCTCGGCTCATGGGTGTAGCGGTGAATGAGGACAAGGCGAAGTACTTGGTGTCTTCTCGCACTCCGTCAACGCATCTTGGATGGTCAGTGATGATGGAGAATTTCAATTTCAGTGTTGCAGGAAACTTCGTCTATCTTAGAACCGAGATAACCAGCAACAACAACGTTAGCCTGGAGATCAGGCGAAGAATCGCGCTTGCAAACAGATGCTTTTTTGGGCTGAGCAAGCAAATGAGAAGTAAAGCCCTCTCTCGAAAGACGAAAATCAAGTTCTATAAGACGCTGATGACGCCCGGTCCTATTGTATAGCGCAGTGGCATGGACTGTGATTGAGTCGGACGAGACAGCGTTGGAAGTCTTCGAGAGGAAGATTCTTCGCAGGATTTTAATAGGATTATCTGCAAATATGACAACTAAAGGAGGCATGGAGAGGCAATGAAAAAAAGGTGACGCCAGTATCAGCTGTTGTTATTGTCTCTTACAGAGCCAGCGGAGTATAAGTTCGATTAGTTGCAAGTTAAATCAAAAACTAAACAAATAAGGTCTAGCTAGATCTGTCACGCGATGTCAACGAAGCTTCGCCTATAACTAGTATTGACATACCCAATGGCATAAACTTTTTGTTCCTGCTGAAAGTAATAAATAAATAATCCACATATACATCCTCGTACATACATTGGTTACCATTTAAAATTGTTTAATAAGGACAAAGTGGAAACAATCTGTCACAACAAAAGCTCGATTTCAATTAAAAGAATGAAAAAAGAAAAACTTCTTTGTGACTTCACATAGATATTGACTACAATTTTAATACAAAAAAAAAAAAAAGAAGGTTCTATTTTGGACAGGTTCAAAGCATTACCCCTTCTAAATTTTCGCTCTCTCTCTCTCCCTCTCAAACATTTTAAATATGCAGCTAAACTAGGCGGAAGCACATGAACCAATTTAGTGAGGTAACATTTTATTTATAAGCCGGGCAAAGTTATGTGCGTCGATGATAAAGTTTGAATGAATGAATGTATGGATGGATGGTTGGATGAATAGTCTCGATGGAGTGTCAAGAACAGAGGTCAACAGCTGCGTCGGTCACTCAGGACCTTTTACACAAAAATGCAAGGAAAAATAAAAGTGTGGCGAAAATATTTGCCAAGGCAAAGCTAGCGGCGATGTCTTGCTTTGAAGCAGAGAAAACAAGGAGAGGAAAAAAAAGTAAATACTTATAAAAAAAAAAAAAAGTTTTCCCCTTTAACAGAAAAAAAAATTATATAAAAGAAAGCAAATCAAGAGAAAACTTTAAATACGCTAACACCGAAGCTTGAATACTCTACCGTTAAATCTTTTAATGCTACATTTTTTTTTTTTTTTGATTGGAAGATCTGTTGTAGTTGTTGTTTAGGAAACTAGCTACTAAAAATGGTGAAACTTTCATCGATTAGCAGGCATCATAGACAATTTGAAGCTGAACTCAATTCTGCTGGGCGGAAAATTTTTTTCTAAAATTTTGTCCATAACTTAGAAAGTGTGGAACTAGTTTTGATGCCGATAGACATACATGTTTAATTCGTACATATTTCACACATAGTGTCACAAACTATGCAACCAATTCGCAAATACTCTGCTTCAACGTGCCATAGTTGAAGCGTATTAAAATGTTCTTTCGCTTTTTTTTTTGTTTTTTTTTTGACTTTAGCATTTTTCTTTCAATTTTTTATTTTATTTATTTTTTGCAGAGCACGCCTACACACACACACAAATACACACATACACACACATATGCCTTCAACATGCATAGTATATACTGCTGCTGCTGCTGTGCTGGCTGCGTCGTCCGTCTCTGTCCGAGCGTGCGAGCGGCAAAAATACCCCCTTGAGTTTATAACTTAAAAATTCAAAGCACGAAGAAAGTTCTAATTTAAACAGCATCAGCATCGGCAGCAGCAGAAGCGGCACAGTAAACACGCAGGACGTTGCAGGACGTTGCAGAAAATGCGCAAAGAAAGCGAATGAAAACTTTTACAGCGGTAAGCTCGAATTTTTGATACGCTTTAACTTTGAAATTGTTTGCAAAAGCATGGAGACACTTAGTTGATCTATACTTTCCGCCTCCGGTTCAAATTCCGTAATGTTAAAGTATTATAAAAAATTGGAGTTACTTAGTTTTTCTATACTTTCCGCTTCCGGTTAAAATTCCGTAATGTTAAACTATTATAAAAAAATGGAGTTACTTAGTTTGTCTATAATTTCCGCTTCCGGTTAAAATTCCGTAATGTTAAAGTATTATAAAAAATTGGAGTTACTTAGTTTTTCTATAATTTTCGCTTCCGTATAAAATTCCGTAGGGTTATACTATTATAAAAAAAATGGAGATACTTAGTTTATCTATACTTTCCGCTTCCGTATAAAATTCCGTAATGTTAAACTATTAGAAAAAAATGGAGATACTTAGTTTTTCTATAATTTCCGCTTCCGGTTAAAATTCCGTAATGTTAACGTATTAAAAAAAAATGGAGTTACTTAGTTTTTCTATAAATTTTGCTTCCGTATAAAATTCCGTAATGGTAAACTATTATAAAAAATTTGAGATACTTAGTTTTTCTTTAATGTCCACTTCCGGTCAATATTCCGTAATGTTAAACTATTATAAAAAATGGAGTTACTTAGTTTGTCTATAATTTCCGCCTCCGGTTAAAATTCCGTAATGTTAAACTATTATAAAAAATTGGAGATACTTAGTTGACCTATACTTTTCGCCTCCGTTTAAAATTCCGTAATGTTAAAGTATTAAAAAAAATTGGAGATACATTGTTTATCTATAATTTCCGCTTCCGGTTAAAATTCCGTAATGTTAAACTATTATAAAAAAAATGGAGATATGTACTTAGTTTGTCTATAATTTCCGCCTCCGGTTAAAATTCCGTAATGTTAAAGTATTATAAAAAATTGGAGTTACTTAGTTTTTCTATAATTTTCGCTTCCGTATAAAATTCCGTAATGTTAAACTATTATAAAAAAAATGGAGATATGTACTTAGTTTATCTATACTTTCCGCTTCCGGTTAAAATTCCGTAATGTTAAAGTATTAAAAAAAATTGGAGATACATTGTTTATCTATAATTTCCGCCTCCGGTTAAAATTCCGTAATGTTAAACTATTATAAAAAATTGGAGATACATACGTAGTTTTTCTAAAAATTTTGTTTTCGAGTCCTATACACGTATCCAGAATTCGTCATATAAATAATTTTAAGCGTGTTTGGAGTTACAGTGGCACAAATATGCGTAAATTGAACTCCAGAAGATTTGCTAGAATTTCAGAATTCTCCGATGCGTCATCTGCCTTAAAAGAAGTATACTACTACTTGACCGAAATGCACGGATTCCGCCATGATAATCTTTTATGGTGGTCTCTTGCTTTTCTTGAGGCCGAAATGTTTAAATGTTTGAACTAATGTCCAAGGATGTCTTAAGCCCAACATGTTGATCGAAAAAAAAATGCTGTTTATTGTGCCCACGGTTTCGCAGTAAAAACTTGTGGAAACTAATTCCAAAAAACCGAAAAATGGTTAGTAAACTTGAGTAGAGTACAGCGCTCAACTCAGTACACCAACGAGTCTGCGAAGTACTGACTGGGTATTCTTTAAAATAGGTTTATACCTATGTTCTACAAAGTTTTTTTTTTAAATGTTACCAATTTGCTGAAAAATTGCCTATACTTTGCGTAGGCATGTGTGTAGTGCATGAGAAAAAAAGTACTGTTTTGGGCATAAAGTACATTGAATAAGCGAGTAAATAAAAAAATTTAAGCGGGCCCGGGTTGTTGGGCGGCGAAGCAAGCTCAGCTGCCCGAATCTATGCAGACCAGCAAAATAAAAAAAAAAATAAAAAAAAAAGTAAAATAAAAGGAAAGAAAAAATAAAAAAGTAAAGGGTAGTTGGTATTTTTTTTTCGTTTTTTTAGTGTATGCCAAAATGAAAGAAAGTGCGTAAAAAGCAGCAACAGAAATTCCAGCAAAAGAGAAAATGAAAGGACTTACACTCATACTTTCGAAATGTTTGTAAGCAGCAGCAATGGGCAAATGGGCACTTCGCAGTGGTCCAAACTTTAAAAGATTAAGAAGTAGTCCAACTCGAACAGTTAAGAAATCAATTGGAGCGAGTAGAGCAGCTAGTATAGAAAAAAAAATTAAATACACTCCTAGTCAATAGGTTAGACGCATGCTTACTTGGATTAAAATTTGTGTAATATCTATTATTTGATGATAATTTAAAAAAAAGTTGGTATGCAAAAACCTTTGTTATTCAATGATATTTCAAGTATAATATTGAAGAAAATAAAAAAAATTAACAAAATTGTGTTTTTCAAATATTTTCTTAAAGCAACTTAAAATAAGGCAATTTTTTTTTGGTCTCTAGAATAGACGCATTTAGGCTAATTATTTTTTGAAAAGAAAAGTTATTTATTTTTGACTTTAACTTTTAATTATAATCAATGCTTGACTTATTGGAAAATAGAAAAATTAATTTCAATAATGAGTACTGCTCCTTTGTTTGTAATAACTTCATAAATCCGGTCCTTCATAGAATTATACAGAGAATCTATATAGTTTAGCGCAATCTCGCTCCAAGCAAGTTTAATAGCGGCAGTTAATGTTTCATTGTCTTCATACTGCTTTCCTCCTTCGTATACCTTCCGGGTAATCCAGCCCCAAACATTTTCAATTATGTTAAGGTCTGGATAATACGGTGGCCAAGTGATAATATTAACGTTTTGACTCGAAATGAACGACTTTACTACTCGGGCGTTATGAATAGGAGCATTATCTTGCTGCAAAATCCATGGAATTGGTCCGTAGATATCATTTATTTTTGGAAATACAGACTCCAACAATATTTTGAAGCGCTCGCCGTTCATCTTCTGATCGATAAAAATCAAATCGATTGTTCCATAAAACGTGATGGCACCCCACACCATGACTCCGCCTTCTCGGCTGTGATGGCGGCTTAAAAATAGCTCATATTTTTGAAAGCCATCAGGGCCATCTAAATAAAAACGTTTTTCATCAGTAAACACAACTGAACGCTAATCATTATGTCGAGTGTCAGATTGAACAGTCCACGTCATGTATTTCTTCGCAAATTGAAGCCGTTTTTCTTTGCGTATAGCATTCAGAGGTGGTTTTTTCTTGATTTTTAGACGCTTCAGATGTTTTGCATTTCTAATTGTACGTTGAACAGTCGAAAGGCTTGCTTTTACTCCAGCTAATTCCTTAATCTTAGCTGCTGACTTAGTCGAATTGGAAGCAATTCTTGCAATTTTGCGTTCTGCTCGTTCTGTGAGTGCTTTTTTTCGTCCTTTGAAGTGTTTTCCATATGCCTCGGGATCCTTTAAATATCTATCAATAGTTCTTGAACTGCGCTTTATCTCTTTGGCAATGTTGCGATTGGATAGTCCTTGCGAGTGAACGAAGTCTATTTTCTGACATTCCAATAAGCTTAAAACAGAAGCTTTTCGCATTATTACTTCAATTTTTGCTCAATTACAATTGATTTGTTAATTTGTAGTATTTTTTTAATCAAAACAATTGCACTTGCTTACGAAAGACTGAGAAAAATGAAATGCGTCTATTTCAATGACCAACCGAAAGCACACGTGATTTCATAGAACTTTCTAGAATCTTCGAATGCAAAGTTATGTTTTCCAAAATAAACCAGCTATAACCAGATATTTTTCGGAAAAGATTCGATCTTTGTTAAAAAAAAACATTTTGGACAATTGGAACATGCGTGATTGTAAATATAACCGTTTATTTGAAAAAAAAGTTGGTGCGTCTAACCTATGACCAGCAGTGTATTAGAAAAATTTGCAAGAAAATAGTTTCAGTTCAAGCAAATGCCTGCTGCAGCCATTATATCATTATCATGTTGGAGTCCTTGCAAGTAGTTCCTGAAATAGCATTACGTTCAAGTTGAAGTATATTTCTTTTAAGGGAAATGAGGCAACGGCGAATTTCACGCTTAGCTTCTTGGAACATTAGCAACTGTGTAAAGGAATTCTTCTGGCAATAAGGAGTTATAGCCTCTCATTCTTTGCCTTCGGTCAGAATGTTGGATAGATTTATTCAGCGGTGATCTATATTGATTGCTTTAGTTGGGGGCTTTCAACTGGGACATCGCTGAAATTATTTTGTAAGCAGATTATTCCAGATTGTTTAGTTTTCGGGTCTTTAAAAGTATTACACTTCCTCTTCTCTCGTCTCGTTCATTTGATCGCCATCTATGTAGACTTCTGTTCAGCGCCTATGACGCTGTTCCATGCCTGTTGGAAATTCGCGTGGGCGATGCTTCACTTTCCTTTGCATGTTCAATTGTGGAAGGGGCATCATCCATTCTTATATTCTTTAAGTCTTGAGTACTACCCGCAGCTGATGTTCCATTCGGATATGCATGTTCGACAGAGTTTTTAAGAAGGAGGGAAGATATCTGAAAATATTGATGACATTCGCTGTTTACTGAAATGGTCTCATCGTAAGCTAAAAATATTATAAAAGCGACCTTGAAGCATCATCAATTTTCGACAATTATTGCAAAACGTCGTCGACTGATCTAGTTTTTGCGGCTGTTTACTGCCCTCCAAGCTTTGTCATACTATCCATTTATAGATTGTGTTGTGGTTGCCCTCTTCCCCATCAAACTCAAAATATCTCGGCTCCCATGGAGCTCAGAAGAACTGCCGATTTTGATGAAACATTGGAGATGCTGAAAAGTACTCAGTGTTCTCTTCTTCCTAATCCAATGCAGCCTTTTTTAAAACCTGCGGTTATGGATCTGATAAAACAGTGCACAATGCTAGATGGTATCACTCGGATTCAGTGGAGCAAGACCCAATTCAAGTCTTTTATCTTATTTGAAAACTGAACTATCTGAGCTGCTACCCTTTTCAGCTATCAAAAGACTCGAAGCAACCAAAAGATTTTGGCTTTGATGGGGTAGAGTGGTTTCGAAAATGTGACTGATGTAAGAACATCACCTTGTGATGGTTCTGAGAGCTGCTTAACTGGAGAACAATAAGTTTTGCACCAATCTTCTCTAAGACATTTCAGCGAATCTTTCATAATGGAATGTTGGCAGTTCACTTTAGACAAAAATTATATTACTCCAGAGCATGTCCATGTCGAGTTGATCAGCGTACTAGACGGGGTGAGAAGTAGCCTATTTTATTTAATGTAGTCCGAAAGGTAATTTCGCGAGCCATCTCTTGAGGTTTGAAAAGAGATAATAGTCCGAGGGAGCCAATTCGATCGTATAAGGTGGTTGAGAACGCAATTGGAACCCTAAATCATTGATTTTAGCCATGGTTGCGATGCTCTGGTGTGCCGGCGCATTGTCTTGGAAAAACCAAAATTTTTTTCGCTTAATGTGAGCTCGTTACGAAGCGATTTCGGTCTTCAATCGCTCCAATATTGCGCAATTATACTCGAGGTAGTACACGAAGAGTATGCCATGACCTTTCCGACCCATTAAGCCTGCCTCGGTCAATTCGGAGCGCTCGTGCCGGCTTCAGTGCCGTGCACTCATTCTGTTCTCTGGCGTGCAATAGTGGAAAAAGATTTCATTAACAGTTACCAAGTGACCAAACACTCTACTACTCGTATTTTTTTGGGCAGGATGCAGAATCTCGCCCAAAACATGGCGTGCGCGCTCAGTACTTATCCTTGTAGCATCTACTAGCTAGCTTACCTCCACTTTACGGTCGGCGAAATGGTGTCATTTCATTTCCGAGAGCCTGCCGTTGTGGAAACTCTCAAAACCAATACTTCACGGTGTAGTCTGAAGGAGCTTTAGCGCCATAATATTGATCCAATTTGTCTTTTGTATCCTTCGTCGTTTTGCCTCTCAAAAAATAAATATGAATGCTATTGCAGGACTTTATTTAAGGACTTTAAAATTAATAAGCAGTACAGCTCTGCTCTGTCTTTGAATGATGAGCAAGCTATTGATCGCTGTTGAGATCCTCGAGTAAGCTCAGTTTGACATAGAGGCAGACTACCACTGCTATAAGAGACTGAAGCGGCTGCATGCCAATGATTTGTGACATCCTTATTAAAAATATTTTTAAATTCTTTTGCTTTGCTTCTTAAGGCTTCAGAATTCAATTTCCTTCTTACTCTTCAATAAAACTTGGTACGAACAATTTTCGAAAATTATGTAGTTCCATAAAATTTGTAAGTATTTAATTTTCAAAACTATACACAAGCATCCTGCACTATGTCCGTTCATACATTTATGCATAAAGGACAATTTAAACTTACAACAATAACAATTTCAACTTTGACAATGACATTTAACTGACAGTTGTGAAACGATTAAAAAGGACAAAATTCATAAAAGAAAAAAAAAAAAAAATTAAATAAAATAAAAATAATTACGAACTTAATTCGGTGTCATTAAGCGACAGTTGAAACAACTTTAGTGTTCCATGTTGATGTTGTGCAACACTAAAGCAAGTTCGTGGCAGGAGAAAAGGTTGCCACACACACACACACACACACCAATAAGGGGCACAAACTATAAATGAAGTTATACAATATACGACGTTACAGACACACACACACACATACACATGCATAAATACGAAAAGTTTGCATTAGTGTTGAAAGGGTTTATTGCAAACAATACCAATGCAAAATTTTGCTATGGAACAATAATATGAAAAGTACTTCATGTGTTTGTTGTTGTTGTTGTATTTTACAACTTTTGTTTAAATAAAATTTAAGCACACATACATATGCAACTACTTTGTGTGTGTGTGTGTGTGTGTGTATCGGCACATATCAACTAAACTAAATTGTCTGCTCATGTTGTGCACAATTGTATTGCATACTTTTGTGCTCAACAGTGCACGTCATAATTATAAGGACATAGCCACATTCAGCTAAAGAATTACAACAGCATAAATTTGTGTTCTTCTTGTACTTGTCTAAACTCAGTTTCTGGAGATAGGCTCATTTTATTGAGATGTTAACTCAATCGATGACGGCACGTTAGCCTGTGAGCAGTCTTAGACCGTCTGTGTTGTGGACTAGTTTTCATTCCTATACTTTAATAGCCTACAACCGTCATACGTACACCTCTCCATAACTGGTCACTCTATTACGTCGTCCAGCAATCAAGTTTGTGCCTCCCATGTAAACTATGCATGCTAGAGCTCTCTTGTCCATTGGAATGAGTTGCCCAGCCCAGTGCAGCCGTTGAAATTTTATGCGCTGGAATATGTCAACCTCATCGAATAGTTCGTATAACTCGTGGTTCATACGGGACCTAAAATCGTCGCCGACTCTAATAGGACCGAAAATCGTGCGAAGAATCTTCCTCTTCCCCATGCCTCTGCGCCATACAATAAGACCGGGAGTATCAGCGTCTTATAGATCTTGATTTTTGTCTTTCGAGAGAGGGCTTTACTTCTCGTTTGCTTGCTCAGCCCAAAAAAGCATCTCTTTGCAAGCTTGATTCTTCGCCTGATCTCTAGGCTGACGTTGTTGTTGCTGGTTATCTCTGTTCCAAGATAGACAAAGTTTTCTACAACACTGAAGTTGAAATTCTCCATCGTCACTGACCGTCCAAGACGCGTTGACGGTGTGCGAGAAGACACCAAGTACTGCGCCTTGTCTTCATTCACCGCTAGACCCATGAGCCGAGACTGTTTTTAATCTCCGATAACGCCTTGCTGACTCGCCGTTCTTGCGAACCTATAAATCCATATCAGCCCATCAGAGCCTGCCGCTTTGTTATTTTTCCGCTTTTTAATAACCGAATCGACCTCGTTATAATCCGGTGGCTCTACAATAGTGCCATCATTAACTTGTGGTTCCGTAGTCATTTCTCTATCGACGGAATTGTGCGCTTCATCGCCTTCGAGTAGATTGGAGAAATAACTCCTCCATAATCTCAGTGATTCCTGTTCATCCGTTACCAGATTTCCATTTTCATCCTTACAGAAAATTACTCCGGGCTTAAAACCTTCAGACGCTTGACCTTTTGATAGAATTTTCGAGCTTCATTTCTGTGACGTAACATCTCAAACCCCCTCCTTTTTTGCTCCTTTTTTTGCGTCTGAAAACGCGTTTCTCCTTTCTCCGTTTCTCTCGATATTGCTCTCCAACAGCTCGCGTTGCTCCCGACTGCAGAGTTCGCTGATAGAAAGCGTTCTTCTATGCAGTAGCATTGCGATACTCCTCATTTTACCAAGAATTATTCAGAGGTTTTGTATAACCAATGACATCCTTGGCAGCCCTATCCATGGAGCGGTTGATATGTTTCCACTACTCACATATATCTCGAGAAGACGGAGAGATTTCCCGAAACAGTCGGGAGAGTTTGTTTGAAACGGCTTCGGTGGTCTGTTCTGATTGCAGCTTGCCGACGTCTAGCTTTTGTTGTATGTTGGAACGTGCGGTGTGCCTAGTGCGTACTTTGGCTGCGTAAGATAGTAATCCGAGTCAATGTTGGGACCACGTAACGTTCGCACGTCCAACACGCTCGATGCGTGCCTTCCGTCAATCAGAACATAATCAATTTGATTGCGTGTTATTAGATCTGGACTCAAGCCACGTAGGCTTGTGGATGTTAAGGTGTTGAAATCTGGTACTACTAACTACCATGTTCCGACCTGCGTCGAAATCGATTAGCCTCTCTCCATTATTGGGGGTAGTGTTGTGAAGGCCAAAGATTCCTTCCTTCCAAATCTTGGTTTTGAATTCGCCAAGCACAATTTTGACATCGTGTTTGGGACAGCGCTCGTACAGACGTTTGAAGAGCTCATAGTACTCATCTTTAGCATCGTCATCTTTCTCTTCCGTCAGGGCGTGCACACAAATCAGGCTAATTTAAAAATATTTTGCCTTAATACGTTTCGCGGCTAGACGCTCGTCAACAGGCGTGAACCTAGAGATGAGTCCAGGTAGTTTCCTACTCACCACGAAACCACATTCAAATTCATGCTTACTCGCATGGCAACTGCAGTAGATGTCACAGGATGCTTTCTTAGAGCAACTCTGTCCTATCCATCGGATTTTTTGGATTGCGGTGATGTCAACCTTGCATTTTTCGAGGAAATCAACTAGCTGGATATTTGCACCATCCCAATTAAGGGTGCGAACATTCCACGTGCATATCCTTAAATCGTGATCCTTATATCGTTTGCGGGGATCGCCATCATAGCATTCCTTCCAAGGCTTTCTATTCGTATTCATTGGGGATTTTTTTTTTTTAAAGTGGCGGGTTCCAAGCTCAGCGCACCAACCGCTTATTAAAGGAGAGGGGGCCCCTTCGCCTTCTCACGATAGCTTACCTCTGAACTGATGTTCACAAGCTACCCAGGAGATACCGTTTGTAACAAGAATCATTGTTGGCCATTCCCAAGTTTGGTTTTGTATAAATCGTTAGGATGCTAAGCAGCTATCGAATCCCTGGAACCAGATCAACTAGTGCCTCTTTAATATAATAAATATTTAATTTGTTTAAATATATTTTTAATAAGAATATTTTTAATAATTTACTCCAAGCAAGTAGTAGGCACATCTTTTCATGGCGTTACTTGTACGAATTAGTTTGTGTCATGTAAATCTAAGCAACGTACACACTTACATACACATATGCGCTATCTGACCCGAACACTGCCTGTGCCGACGCCACCCACACTGCCTTGGAGTGTGTCGCCTGACCTCCGGCCTCCACTAGCCAAACCAACGTGGTTATTTTCAATAGCTACGCTAAGCGATTCAAATGAAATCTACGCAGCAAAGCAAGTACAAAAAAAAAAAATTCGAAATACCCTGCAACAATTCTTATGTAGACTTATTAATGTTCAGAATATGCTTAGCTTTGAGATGTAAAAAGTTCTACCTTACAAATATACATAAGGCAGGCACAGATTTGTATGGCAGCTACGCCTTCTAGTGGTCCGCACTGAATCTATATAAATGCTATATGAAGCGTTATTTTTGGTCGGACGGACATTGTGGGTTAATAAGCATAGCAACTAGCCTTTAGCTGTTGATCAAGAATTGATATATATCGTCTACAGTCTGTCACGCCTACTTCGTACATTTGCACAAATTTAATATACCCTACTGCACTATGCGTATATAGGGTATAAAAACAAACGCAGACTCACTGCTTTTCATTACATTGCTGTAACTACAAACTCACACACACACAGACACACACACACAGCAGTAGACAAATCCGCAACAATGGCACTAACAAACATTCACTCAAACAAACGCAATGCCAAAGCGGCCGCCTGAAAGTATGCAACTAATTTACCTACGACAGCAAATTTTGTTTGTGGCTATTTGCGAGACGTAAGCAAAAGCAAAAGCAAGGCACGCACGCAAACACACACACGCACACACTTATATATAAATTCAACTACACATATGCAAATTATGTTGCCCAAGACAACGAGGACATCGTTGGACTGTATGCTGCTTGCTTCTTAAGAGTGTGGCGGGGGCAATTTACATGCATGCCATAGGGTGGCATAGCGCGTTAGGGCGGCTTTTGTGGCGCTTTTTAGTGTTTGTTGGACTTATGTTGCCTTTCCACACACACACACACACACACGCGCGCGTACAAATACATTACACATACGCCCACTAGCCACGCACATACACTACTTCACAGCTTGTGTCGCCCTTCACCCTTCCTTACTCTTATTATTTTGTTATACATATTCATTTACATAAGCAAAGGGTTGCCCGCGTGTCCATTATTATGAATCGCCTCCTCGGCACAAGGTAAATGTTTTTAATCTTTCAAATTTATGGCGCATTCAAAACTAATGGCGAAAACTTATAGTTATTGTAGAGAGGGAGGGAGGGAGGTAGGATGTGTTGGCATGAAAGAGCGAGACTGATAGTTTGTTTCGAAGTTTTAAGCGTTTGGAACTGGGGATGTGTGCTGCACACTTTTACTAGTTTCTCAGCTATAAAGCGTCAAACAATCTTCTTTCATAATATTACATTCCTCCCCCCGACGTTGTGTATAAACTTTAATTAAAATAAATAAGTGAAATATTATTTTCAAGAAAAAAAAGGAAGAAAACGAAAAGTTTAATGTATAAACTTTTTTTTTTTTTTGTTAGGTAGCCATTTTGTGCATTTATACACCTTTGACTATAATTAAAGACTTCTAAAGGCTTCTTGTCATAACTTGCGACAAAAGCATTTACCATAATCTCCTCGAAGGTATTCTTTAATCAAAAAATGCCACTTTCTGCCTGGTAATGGTTCACTGCGTTGTGAAAAAGGGACGCTTGCGCTGGGCACTAGATTTGAAAAGCAATAGGACAACCCTTTTCCCAACCCGAAGCCTGGGTTCTTCTGTTTCGAAATGTTGAATACACCGGATTGAAGTAATTTTTTGTTCAATAAATCATAGGATACACAGCATCCTCATTGACTGGTGTCTTATTCAACTGTTCGTTGATTGTCTTGCTTTCTCAGGCGCTCCATCTGATCCAATGCCTGACGATTAATTACCTCCCGAATTTTGGGAACTTTTAGATCTTTTTCTTTGTTTTAAGTTTGAAATCCTGCGATAGAACGTTGCCTGGAGTAGTTTTATTTTGTTTACATAATTTATTGCTTCAATGTCAAATACTTCTAGCCTTGTTTTTTTTAAGGATAATTTGCTTTAGCCAGCGAGGAGCCAGTTTAATTTGGTTATCTTGGCTTTGAGGATGCTTACGTCTACAGCTTTTGACCCAGCACACTTCCTTGACAAACCCCAGCTCGGATGTCTTTATTCCATTCCGGAAAGATTCTGTCCCACAGACAGCTCCAATTGCGTTGGCAACAGACTTTTAAGTTTTTACAGAAATATCATTTTGTCATAGTCTGTCCTGCGTTATAACTGAGTAGGCCGCCACTACTTTTTGGTCTTAAAACGTTTGATTATAAAGTTGAGCACTTTTTATAGTTGCTCTGGAGTTCTATAGTTGATCCGGAATCCAAACTGTATAGTTAGTATTCGTTTCTTTACAGTTGAAAGCGTTAGCATCCTTCACAGACACTTTTCGAACAGCTTGGCTACCGCAGGAAGTTGTCCGATGGGTCTGCATTAATCCACTGCCGACGGACTCTAACCATATTTATGGATCATAAAGATTTGAGCCTTTTTTATAAAAATTTATCAGTTTTCTCAACAGCTTTTTGACAATCATAGACACTGGCAGCGTTGTTAAAAGTGTAGATCCTTGACTGAAGTAGAAGTAGAAGTAGGAGGGAGCAGCATTAAGTGCCGCACAGTGTACATCTTTAATTTTATACACGGAATGTCATTAAAATCAAAAACGATGCAAAGGATATTGTCCGCCAATACAATGCCATCAAACGCATCCTTCAGCTGCCCGCTTACTTCGTGTATGTGCGCCCGGTGTTCGCTGCTGCAAAATACGAGTTAGTTCTCTCACACCAACGTATATGGTAGCGCAGCATGGTGAAGAGAATAAGGATATAGCAGATCATGTTGTCTGAAAGGGTTGAGCTATCATAAAATTAGCTGTGAGAGGAAGCTCGAGCAATACCGAACGCTTCTCAAATTTCATGCCCAAAAACTTCAGGCACTTTCGCGGCTGATCAAAACTCGATGTTCCCTCTGTGGTTTCTCTATTGATACGAAAAAAAAAAAAATAATAGTATAGAACCTTCAGCTTGACAACACTATTAGCTACTTTGAACTTTTCGTGCATCTTTTTCGACCTCTAAATTTGTTTAGGGCTTCTTCGATTTGCTGTCTCGTCGCACTTACCATACTCAGCCGAACTTGCAGAAGCTGCTCCCTGCAGAACCATTTGAATAGTGAAATCTTCTGTAGCTATCGAAGAGTTTTTTTTTTTATTTAATTTATTTGTTATAATATTTCTGATAAATTGAAAAGAAAAAGAAAAGATCTCACATGTAATATTATTCACAGCACAATTGCCAAAGGCTATACAGCCTACGAATCTTCATAACAACTTCTTCACCTTCTCTTTTCTTGCGCTTAAATACGCATTATATTGTAGAATGGTTTGCGGCACAGCGGACATCTAATAATGGAAGAGGCGCACTTGGCGCATGTGACAGCATGACCGCACGGTATGAAAGCGGTACCGATTTCATCGGCAAAGCAGATTTTGCATAGCTTATTCTCCGCTAAGATGCACGAAGCAGCATTTTCAATTTTAATTTCCAACATTTCCGGCGCTTCTTCTTCTTTCTTTATGTTCGCCGCCTCCAGCTGCGGTTCATGGTTCACAGCTTTAGGCAACGAAATCGAACGTTTTCGCGCAGTAACCATATCAATGTACCACTGTCCGCGCATCAGCTCAAGAAATCGACATTTACCCAACCACATTGCATGGTGTTCCCAGGCATCATCAGCGGCATCCCAATCTTTGAGACCACCACCGCAGCTAAAGCACTTAACGCGATCGCCAGTGCCAGCATAAAAGAAGCCAGCTTCGGCAAGTTTTCTCGGATGAACCTGGCCTGGCCATTCGGCAAACGAACGTAAACGTATCGCTTCAATCGAGTACTCTGGATAGATGGGACTATATAGCATGCCGCTGCTGTCAAATGTTGTCGGCGCAAAGGCAGCCAAGTTGACAACATTTGCATCTGCCACACTATTAGCGCCGCGCATAGGAAAGCTTTTCGGTAGCAATACGCGTTCAAGTGCTTCCGGATCCATAGCCACATTATTTATGGCGCGACGACGCAGCAACGGACAATTCGGTGACCAGCGCAAATGTTCACTTATAGGCAGTTCGCCACGCGCCCAACAAGCAATTTGCACCTCACAGAAATAGCATTGCACCGTATCGTCCACACCAGTGTAGAACATGCCTGTCTGCGCCAACTGATATTTATCGATCCACTCGAGCGGCCAACGGTCGAATGTCTGGAGGCGTGCATCTTCACGGTGATATATATGACTCAGCGGGTTTATGAAATTAAAGTCAGGATTGTACAAACGAAGGGATACTTCTGAATTACTGGGTTGCTGGCTGCTGGCCATTTTTCTTGTGTTGAAGGTCGTTTGGTTTGAGTGTTTACCTATAAAGATAATGTTGAAATATCTGATGAGTCTAAAATAATGAACGATATTTAACAAATAAATCAAGAATTGGAGTCGTGTCAATAATTTAATGGCAAGCGTTTAAGATGAAGTTCAAAATGGCCGAACGACCGACCGACCTAGCTAATCTAAAGTATCTCATGAGCAAAGACAAGTAGGCAAGCTAGTTGCAAGCAGCCATTCTAAGTCAACAAAAGCAAAACCTGTTGACGAAGTGAAAATAAGCAAACTCAAGACAACAAGGCATCAAAAGTACATGTTGACTAGTTGGAAGTCAACTCATAACTTGTAGATGTCCTTCAAAGAAGACTTGATCGTGTAAGGCAACAACTAAGCCGAATCAAAAACAGTTTGGAAAAGACAAACAAAGATGACTTCTTAAGGCTAACAGCAGAAGTCGATTGAGTTCAATCGTTTGAAGCGCTTGAATATGCATAAACAGCATAATTTGGACTACTTCACGATGTGTGATCTGAACTAATGGTTCTTGGCAGTTCAAGATAGTCTTGCATTCAAAGTGTATCGAGTGCAACAATAAATTCGGAACACCAAATTGCTGTGTGCCAACTATTTAAAGAATGTTGCTGAGAAGCATGTTAAGATTTGCGAGCAAAAACGTAATACTTCGCTAATTTACACCGAGGAGAATGAAACACTTGATGAGCCAGATATGAAGAATGCAATTGCTACCAACGCACAGTGGTCTGAAACTGGAAGTTACTGTTCAAAATCGACGACTACAGCTTACAAATCTTAACCGATTTTAATAAATAATTAATTTAAAAATCGGGAAAGAACATTTTCTTAAGAATTTATCTCTGATCATTTAAAAAAAAAAATTCAAATCGGTTAAGATTTGTAAGCTGTAGTCGTCGATTTTGAACAGTAACTTCCAGTTTCAGACCACTGTGCGACGACATGATTAATAGGTTAAAAATTTTTAGCATCCGATAGATGTGAGGCATCATCCGATAGTACAAAGCAATGCAATGCAAATACTCAGCCCAGTTGCTGGGTATTTTTTTGTAAATTTGTTTTTCTCAAGGTTAATAAGAAATTGGTTTAAGAGTGTTGAAGTATATATGTATATATATCGATATATAGTATCTATATAATGCATAGGAATGTCTGCAGTTATATCGCCAAAGTAAGCAGCAAACCCGAATTTAAGATATTAAAAACTCTGCACTTCCACTTGAAAGTTCCACTGATTAAATTCTAATCAAACTGTTTTGTCAGCAAACCCTGGTTTTTCCAATATCAAAGCACAGATTCCTTCTTAAGCAATTTAAATAAAAATTTTATTTTCTTTTATTTTGGTTTTCTGAGGCTTATTCATCAGTCGAACTTTTAGTTACTCGAACACACACACACTCACAATTTATTAGTTTAAAAACTGTCTCGAATTACGAAACAGCAGCAGAAGTCGTTGTAGCCGCGATCGCATGAGAAATGCAACTAAACTAAACTTTAAGCAATTCGGCTTAGAGAGTGCATGTGGTCGGTTTTTGACACTGATCGAGAGCGGATGTGTGTGATAACGCGTACAATAAAAGCAATAAATAAAACAAAGACAAATCTACTAATTGAGTGAAAGTGGTGTATGTACCCACTCAGTGTAGTGCATATTGATATACCCACCAAGGTGTTTATCAATCAAAAATTAAAACATTTAAGTTTGATAATAAAAAAAACATTCATTAAAACAATAATTAATAAACCACATGGGCGAGCATCAAGCTCAAAGCTCGAATAGAAACAATGAGCTAAAGAGAAAGGCACACAACAACAACACGATGCAGCCAGCAAAAATGCATATAAAGAGACCGAATTACTACGAGGTGTTAGCCGACAACACGTGCGACGAGGAACTCTTGAGCGAGTACGAAAGAGAAGTGCAAAGCCTAAACAACAACAACAACAACAACAACAACAACAACGGTGAACTATTAGAACCATCTAACCACAACAACAATAATGTAACGTCATCGAAAGCTGCACAACAAACAAAAAATAAACAAACCAAGTCGACCGAGAAAGTCCCTCCTATAAATGTATTAGATGTTCCCACAAAATTATTAATATCTTTCATTAAAGATGGTTTAAAGATTACGGATTTCAAAATTAAAGAATTTAGCCACAATAAGAAACAAGCTATATATGCAAATACTTTAGAAAACTATAACAAAATCCGAGCCTACCTCGAGAAAACCAAAACTAAATTCTACACATACACCCCGAAAAGTTTTAAAACCAAAACACCGCTATTAAAAGGCTTGTCAGGCGACACAAACACTGAGGAGATTTTAGCTGAACTCAAATCACTAGAAAACGACAATCTAGAATTTGTTAAAGTCCAGCACTTCAAAACGAAGAATAAAACATCACTACCAATGTTCCTAATACAAATAACAGCGGAAAGCAACATCAATGAACTGAAAGCTATCAAGACACTGCTTTATCGTTACATACGTTGGGACAACCTAAAGAAGCCAGAAATCTCTCAATGCCGAAACTGTCAGGGATTTTTTCACAGTGCATCCAACTGTTATCTGCCTCCGAAATGCGTGAAATGTGGAGAATGTCACAAAAGTATTGAGTGTCAAAAACCACAATGCCCTTGAAATAATGGCATCTTTGTCAAAAAACCAGCCATTCAACTTCGTAAGAAACATGACCAATGAAAAACTTAACTTCAAACACACGAACTGGATCACATTTCGAAATAATCTAAAAAATAAAACAAATAGAGAACTAAATGTACCAAACAACAAAAACCTAAGTAATATGGAAATTGACGAACTTTTACAAAAAAATCTCACAAACAATAAAAATTAAATTTAAACCAAGTTGTACCAAAATTTAGAAAGACGGACATAGATATAATAAATCCAATCATAAAAAGACTACAATTAGAAAAAAGCTATATTCTAACTTGCATTAAGAGACATAACAGATTAGAATGCACCTTGACGCCATATCATTTCAACTTACTTAAAGCTAAATTAAAATTAGTTCGAAAACTTATAAAAGACAACTTTTCAATAGCAGTAAACAACAAAATAAAATCAAAACTGGAATCACTTACTGCTAAAAACCAAACAAGGATATTCAAAACGGTAAAAAACTCTTCTTACCTACAAAACATATCCCGAGACCTAAACCTAATTAAAGTGCCAAAAAACAATTCCCAATTACTAATAAAAGCAGGAATAGACCCACAAATAACTGAAGCCATTTCAGACTGTTACATTATACGAAATAATGAGGACATACAAAATTTAATAGGAGCTCACCTGGAGTCAGTTCATTCTACAAAGGAGAATGTCTACAATGACCCAGGTACAGGTTTTTATCTATTAAAACCTGGTACGAAGCATCTCAATTAACAAATTTTAACAACCACAATACAGCTTCAAACATACATCTACGAAATGAGTATTTCTTTTCTGTGGAAAAAGTCAAAAACATATTTAAAAAACTTAAAAGCAAGGTATCTTATGGCTTAGACGAAATACCAAACATAGCGTTAAAACATATACCAAATGAACTTATGGCCAATTACTGTATCCTGTTTAACAACATGCTCAACAATGTCCATTTTCCATCTAGCTGGAAAATAGCCAAAGTCATTTTGTTACAAAAAAAGAACAAAGACCCTACAGAGTTAAATAATCTACGTCCAATTAGCTTACTTCCTAATATCAGTAAAGTATTTGAAACATGTATAAACGAAAAATTTCAATTACACAACGAACGTCAATTTGGCTTTAAGTACAGACACTCTACTACCCATGCAATTCACCTACTGACCTCTGAAATCCAATGGCATCATAACAATCGAAAAGCTATTGGAGCTTGCCTAGTTGACCTTGAAAAAGCTTTCGACAGTGTGTGGTTAAAAGGTTTAATTTTTAAATTAATAAAATACAAATTTCCTGTACAGTTTCTTACAATTATACACAACATGATTCACGAAAAACATTTCTGTATCAATAATATAAACCAAAATAGCAAAAAAAAGTTCAAGATACAAAGCGGACTTCAACAAGGAACTGTAAACTCCCCATGTTTATTCAATCTGTACATATTAGACTTACTAAATAGACTCGACCATATCATAGCTTTTGCTGATGATATTATCATTTACCAACCTGATAGAACAATAGCAAACATTAACGCAGAACTCCAGAATGGCTTCGCCATAATAGAAAACTATACACGTAAGTGGCATCTGAAGATTAACCACAGTAAATACAAGAGAAAAAGTACCAACGGTCAGCAACGTGCGTTGCACCGAGTTCCATGAAAATAATTTTATTATGGCCCCATACTATGAAGACGATCGATACATAACAAAGTCACTTGCATCGGGCTTTGTACCACCAGAGGCATTTTTGCTGCTAGATAAAAGAGGACTAATTCAAAGCCGTAGTGGTATACCCGTGTTTTATCACCTCCACAGGCGTGCTACAAATAAAACAGTTCCTGAGAACCTTTTACAAGAAGAGAACTGGCGCTTCGATAAAACAATCCCCCTAAGAGATACAAAAGTGGAAAGAAAATCGTACTGGTGGCTGGCAGATTAGTCGATTCATCCTTATGAATCCCAACCTTCATCCTTCTCCCCTCACTATTATGTTTTTATCTTAATAAATATATAAGTAAGTTTTTTAAAACAATTTTTTTTTCGTTACATAACTAGTTAATAATATTATATATAATATATGTTAGCATTTATTAGTATACGCAAAAATGTGAAACCTATCATTAATTTATAAACACTAGAGAACTCGTTGTGGAGACAGAGTGTATATAGAATTTAGTAATTATTTTGTTTATTTAATTTTTAAGTCATAAAATAAACGGTTTCAAAAAAAAAAAAAAAAAAGTGAGTGCATGTCTGTCTGTCTGTCTGTCGGTTGTTATACCCAACTGCCTTGGAGGGTCAAGGGTATACTAGGTTTGTGCAAATTTCTAATATTTGCAAAAATATATTTTGTAAGAATTTTTATAAAAAAAAATGCTGAAAATAATATATTGAAAGATGATGACGCGTTTGTAGCTAGCACTGCTAGCAGCCAGTAGCTAGCACTGCTAGCAGCCAGTAGCTAGCACTGCTAACAGCTAGTAGCTAGCACTGCTAGCAGCCAGTAGCTAGCAGCCAGTAGCTAGCACTGCTAGCAGCCAGTAGCTAGCACTGCTGGCAGCTAGTAGAGCACTGCTAGCAGCCAGTAGCTAGCACTGCTGGCAGCTAGTAGCTAGCACTGCTGGCAGCTAGTAGCTAGCACTGCTAGCAGCCAGTAGCTAGTACTGCTGGCAGCTAGTAGCTAGCACTGCTAGCAGCTAGTACTGCTAGCAGCCAGTAGCTAGCACTGCTAGCAGCCAGTAGCTAGCACTGCTAGCAGCCAGTAGCTAGTACTGCTAGCAGCCAGTAGCTAGCACTGCTGGCAGCTAGTAGCTAGCACTGCTAGCAGCCAGTAGCTAGCACTGCTAGCAGCTAGTAGCTAGCACTGCTAGCAGCCAGTAGCTAGCACTGCTGGCAGCTAGTAGCTAGCACTGCTAGCAGCCAGTAGCTAGCACTGCTAGCAGCCAGTAGCTAGCACTGCTAGCAGCCAGTAGCTAGCACTGCTAGCAGCTAGTAGCTAGCACTGCTAGCAGCCAGTAGCTAGCACTGCTGGCAGCTAGTAGCTAGCATTGCTAGCAGCCAGTAGCTAGCACTGCTAGCAGCCAGTAGCTAGCACTGCTAGCAGCTAGTAGCTAGCCTGCTAGCAGCCAGTAGCTAGCATTGCTAGCAGCTAGTAGCTAGCACTGCTAGCAGCCAGTAGCTAGCACTGCTAGCAGCCAGTAGCTAGCACTGCTAGCAGCCAGTAGCTAGCACTGCTGGCAGCTAGTAGCTAGCACTGCTAGCAGCCAGTAGCTAGCATTGCTAGCAGCTAGTAGCTAGCACTGCTAGCAGCCAGTAGCTAGCACTGCTAGCAGCCAGTAGCTAGCATTGCTAGCAGCTAGTAGCTAGCACTGCTAGCAGCCAGTAGCTAGCACTGCTAGCAGCCAGTAGCTAGCACTGCTAGCAGCCAGTAGCTAGCACTGCTGGCAGCTAGTAGCTAGCACTGCTAGCAGCCAGTAGCTAGCACTGCTAGCAGCTAGTAGCTAGCACTGCTAGCAGCCAGTAGCTAGCACTGCTAGCAGCCAGTAGCTAGCATTGCTAGCAGCTAGTAGCTAGCACTGCTAGCAGCCAGTAGCTAGCACTGCTAGCAGCTAGTAGCTAGCACTGCTAGCAGCCAGTAGCTAGCATTGCTAGCAGCTAGTAGCTACTGCTAGCAGCCAGTAGCTAGCACTGCTAGCAGCCAGTAGCTAGCACTGCTAGCAGCCAGTAGCTAGCACTGCTAGCAGCCAGTAGCTAGCACTGCTAGCAGCTAGTAGCTAGCACTGCTAGCAGCCAGTAGCTAGCACTGCTGGCAGCTAGTAGCTAGCATTGCTAGCAGCCAGTAGCTAGCACTGCTAGCAGCCAGTAGCTAGCACTGCTAGCAGCCAGTAGCTAGCACTGCTAGCAGCCAGTAGCTAGCACTGCTAGCAGCTAGTAGCTAGCACTGCTAGCAGCCAGTAGCTAGCACTGCTGGCAGCTAGTAGCTAGCATTGCTAGCAGCCAGTAGCTAGCACTGCTAGCAGCCAGTAGCTAGCACTGCTAGCAGCCAGTAGCTAGCACTGCTAGCAGCCAGTAGCTAGCACTGCTGGCAGCTAGTAGCTAGCACTGCTAGCAGCCAGTAGCTAGCATTGCTAGCAGCTAGTAGCTAGCACTGCTAGCAGCCAGTAGCTAGCACTGCTAGCAGCTAGTAGCTAGCACTGCTAGCAGCCAGTAGGCATTGCTAGCAGCTAGTAGCTAGCACTGCTAGCAGCCAGTAGCTAGCACTGCTAGCAGCTAGTAGCTAGCACTGCTAGCAGCCAGTAGCTAGCACTGCTAGCAGCCAGTAGCTAGCACTGCTAGCAGCCAGTAGCTAGCACTGCTAGCAGCCAGTAGCTAGTACTGCTAGCAGCCAGTAGCTAGCACTGCTAGCAGCTAGTAGCTAGCACTGCTAGCAGCCAGTAGCTAGCATTGCTAGCAGCTAGTAGCTAGCACTGCTAGCAGCCAGTAGCTAGCACTGCTAGCAGCTAGTAGCTAGCACTGCTAGCAGCCAGTAGCTAGCATTGCTAGCAGCTAGTAGCTAGCACTGCTAGCAGCCAGTAGCTAGCACTGCTAGCAGCCAGTAGCTAGCACTGCTAGCAGCCAGTAGCTAGCACTGCTAGCAGCTAGTAGCTAGCACTGCTAGCAGCCAGTAGCTAGCACTGCTGGCAGCTAGTAGCTAGCATTGCTAGCAGCCAGTAGCTAGCACTGCTAGCAGCCAGTAGCTAGCACTGCTAGCAGCCAGCTAGCACTGCTAGCAGCCAGTAGCTAGCACTGCTGGCAGCTAGTAGCTAGCACTGCTAGCAGCCAGTAGCTAGCATTGCTAGCAGCTAGTAGCTAGCACTGCTAGCAGCCAGTAGCTAGCACTGCTAGCAGCCAGTAGCTAGCACTGCTAGCAGCCAGTAGCTAGCACTGCTAGCAGCCAGTAGCTAGTACTGCTAGCAGCCAGTAGCTAGCACTGCTAGCAGCTAGTAGCTAGCATTGCTAGCAGCCAGTAGCTAGCACTGCTAGCAGCCAGTAGCTAGCACTGCTAGCAGCCAGTAGCTAGCACTGCTAGCAGCCAGTAGCTAGCACTGCTGGCAGCTAGTACCTAGCACTGCTAGCAGCCAGTAGCTAGCACTGCTGGCAGCTAGTAGCTAGCACTGCTAGCAGCTAGTACTGCTAGCAGCCAGTAGCTAGCACTGCTAGCAGCTAGTAGCTAGCACTGCTAGCAGCCAGTAGCTAGCACTGCTGGCAGCTAGTAGATAGCACTGCTGGCAGCTAGTAGCTAGCACTGCTAGCAGCCAGTGCACTGCTGGCAGCTAGTAGCTAGCACTGCTAGCAGCTAGTACTGCTAGCAGCCAGTAGCTAGCACTGCTAGCAGCCAGTAGCTAGCACTGCTAGCAGCCAGTAGCTAGCACTGCTAGCAGCCAGTAGCTAGCACTGCTGGCAGCTAGTAGCTAGCACTGCTGGCAGCTAGTAGCTAGCACTGCTAGCAGCTAGTAGCTAGCACTGCTAGCAGCCAGTAGCTAGCACTGCTAGCAGCCAGTAGCTAGCACTGCTAGCAGCCAGTAGCTAGCACTGCTAGCAGCCAGTAGCTAGCACTGCTAGCAGCTAGTAGCTAGCACTGCTAGCAGCTAGTAGCTAGCACTGCTGGCAGCTAGTAGCTAGCATTGCTAGCAGCCAGTAGCTAGCACTGCTGGCAGCTAGTAGCTAGCACTGCTAGCAGCTAGTACTGCTAGCAGCCAGTAGCTAGCACTGCTAGCAGCCAGTAGCTAGCACTGCTAGCAGCCAGTAGCTAGCACTGCTAGCAGCCAGTAGCTAGCACTGCTGGCAGCTAGTAGCTAGCATTGCTAGCAGCCAGTAGCTAGCACTGCTAGCAGCCAGTAGCTAGCACTGCTAGCAGCCAGTAGCTAGCACTGCTAGCAGCCAGTAGCTAGCACTGCTGGCAGCTAGTAGCTAGCACTGCTAGCAGCCAGTAGCTAGCACTGCTAGCAGCTAGTAGCTAGCACTGCTAGCAGCTAGTAGCTAGCACTGCTGGCAGCTAGTAGCTAGCATTGCTAGCAGCCAGTAGCTAGCACTGCTGGCAGCTAGTAGCTAGCACTGCTAGCAGCTAGTACTGCTAGCAGCCAGTAGCTAGCACTGCTAGCAGCCAGTAGCTAGCACTGCTAGCAGCCAGTAGCTAGCACTGCTGGCAGCTAGTAGCTAGCATTGCTAGCAGCCAGTAGCTAGCACTGCTAGCAGCCAGTAGCTAGCACTGCTAGCAGCCAGTAGCTAGCACTGCTAGCAGCCAGTAGCTAGCACTGCTAGCAGCTAGTAGCTAGCACTGCTAGCAGCCAGTAGCTAGCACTGCTAGCAGCCAGAAGCTAGCACTGCTGGCAGCTAGTAGCTAGCACTGCTAGCAGCCAGTAGCTAGCACTGCTGGCAGCTAGTAGCTAGCAGCCAGTAGCTAGCACTGCTAGCAGCCTGTAGCTATCACTGCTAGCAGCTAGTAGCTAGCACTGCTAGCAGCCAGTAGCTAGCACTGCTAGCAGCCTGTAGCTAGCACTGCTAGCAGCCAGTAGCTAGCACTGCTAGCCTTATACCCTTCGATAATGAGTTCAGAAGTCTCATTAGCCTGCATGTGCATCATGTGGAGCACTGCCGTGAAGTATTGGAAAATCAACGCCATATAGAATATCGCGAAACCTTCAGGCTGGCGTAGCTCACACGCCCTGTCCATGACTGGAGCCTTGCTCTTCTTCAAGCTTATAATGACGTCGGCATCTCTTGAGTCTGTAGTATATGCCTGTTGGGCAGGGACAACTGCAAGGCTGTTCGAGAATCACTTTATAGTGCATCTATGCTGCAGATACAAAAACAATTAGCTTTTTTAAGGAACTTGGCAACAATTGCTCAAATGCACAACACAATGTTAGATGTAAGTCTTGCAATCATCTCGCTTTTTTAGTCCTGCGGCAATAAAAATAATTTTAAATAATTATTTAAAAGTTTTAGTTTTGTCTATTTGTGCCGCCGATTTGTCGCAACTTTTTCTCTCTACTTTTGGCTTTTACTCCAAAATGCTCTTCGCACCCTTCATCGAAAATGAAAAAAAAAAATGTTCTTCAATGTTATTCGTTTTCCCTTTAACAACTTTTCTTTCACCCCTTTTTTAGTTAGCATTAATTTTCTATTTTTTTCAAAGCATTTTTTTCGGCATTTTCATCCGCATTTATTCTTCATTTTTTATCAGCAGTTTTCGTGTTTTACTTTACGGAGCAGCGAGCGGCCGACAAAAACATCTTCATATAATATACCATCGAATGTACATAGTAAAGGAGTTATAGTGCGCCAGACGACGACGGCGACGGCGACGATGACGATGGGAGCAGCAGCGGCAGAAGCAGAAGCATAAAGGACATCGAGACGTAACAAATCGCAGCAGCAGCTGCTGGACAGCAACCAAAACTTATACAAAAAAAAAAAATAATAATAATAAATGTAATGAAATATGTGAGAAGGAGAAATTAAATAAGAAAGAGATGGCGAACAAGTGTACTATATATGTCCAAGTCCAAGGCGCTTCGGTTTTTTTTTTGCACCCTTTTATTATTTTATTTTATTATTTTTACTTTTTTTTTTTTTTTTTTGCTAAAAATTTTAACCAAAAAAAGAAGAAATTATTGAAAACGAAAGCAAAGCAGACACACGCGTGTCCTTTTGGAGCGGTGCGCAGCGGCAGGAAGCAACATCAGGATAAAAGTTGCGCAGCTTCCGTTTTGCGTTCTTTATTCGCTTATTTTGTTTTTTTTTTACATTTGTCGCGCTGACCTCGGCTGTGAATTTACGCATTTTAATGTCCAGTCGGGGAGACACACACACACACACCAATATACACACACACACACACCAATACACACACAGCTTTAGAAACAGACAGACAATGGCTGACCAGCGTCAACTGCAAAACGCTGTCGTCGACATTGTATGCGGAGCGGCAGCAGCAGGAAGAAAGTGAAAGTGGTGGGACGAAAGGATTGCGCGCCACACTTGCTTTTTTATACATTTTAAGGCGCTTCACACACACACACACACACACATAGAGTGCCGAGTATTAACAAATTGTCGGAAAGTTTGTAACGCTTTGCAATGGCTGCCCAAAAGTGAATTTAATTGATTTACTGTTACATGTTTATTTGATTCTTCAGGAAAATATTGGACCAAATTGAAACCAAAATCATTGCCAGTTCCACTGCACGCATTCCCATTGAGCCTTACTGCTATAAATTTATTAAGAATATATCCTATTCTATAGCTTTTTGGTGTGTGTAAGAGTCTTTTAGTGTGTTGGCATAAGTATTTTGACAAGAGATTATGATTAAAGAAATAAACCTTAATACTAAACAAGCGTGAAGAAATATGAAAGGGAGTTGCTAAAATCAGGAACTCTCTTTAGCTTCAATAAGGCATTTCGTAGGCATTTTGGAGCACCTCTAAGGATATCTTCTTATCTTGTTATGCAAAGAAACAATTTTTTTACGTTTCATAAGAACTCACACGTTTTCGATAACATTGAAGTCTGGACTTTGAGGTGTTCAATCTGGTGTAGTAAAACCTATTCAAGCAGCCTATCTTCGGAAGCGAATGCATTTAAAAAATTTAAACCTGAGAAGATTTCTTTTTTTTTGTTAAATCATTCAAACTTAACTCAAACGTGTGAAGAGTTTAAAAAAAAATTAAAAACCTGTGCAAATCATCATCAAAATCAACGATGCCATGTGCAGACGGCTAACACATCGTTGTCCGTCAACCCTTTTGCAAATGAATTTTTGTTCAGAAAGTAAATTTGTACAGGAAACAGCAAAGGATGCTGGCGACAATGTTATTAGGACTTCTGCTGTTGCCCGTTTAGACAAAGAAATGCTACAAAATTATGCAGACCAACACTAGGCCGTACTACGAAGAAATGTCCTTGTTTTTATTTAGTTGTTGTTGCTGTAAGAGGGTTGTGCACTTCACTTCAAAAACTAACTTTAATCCTTTCTTCATACAAAATAGTTTTTTTTATTTCTTTTGTATTTTAAATTGATATTATTTTAAGTGAGCTGACTCTAAAAATGGGGCGACTACGATATACTGCATGAATATATGGGTTCCAAAAAGCATTCAAGTGTAGAACTACAGACAGACGGATCGCTTTTCTTTTTCCATGTAAAATCTCACAGCCTTCTGCGGATTAGAAACGTGCAAGTTCCCAAATTCCACAAATTCCACACAGCTCACATTTTTCCCTAGATTCGAATGACTTCAACTTCTTTTATGACTTCCGTTCCCAAAATAATTATCAACACAAGCCTACAAGACCGATACAAATCCAGAATCTAACATCTAAAGAACCAACAGAACTTCTTTAATATCAAAGAGAACCACCCCAATCACATATTCAACTACACAGACGGCTCAAAACCTGGTACTGTACTACTCTAACATTTGTTCGACTAAAATTATAGCCAAGCACTGATTCCTTTTAATCTCTACAAGCTATATCCAACATATTTTTCATTACTTCACAAATCGAAATAAATTATTTTGGCTGTCCGGCCACAGAAAATTTAGACCTTCAATATTCTCACTGAAGACTGTCTGCAGCTGCAATATATAATATTATATCTTATAAAAATTTACCTAATCGTAGGAGGAGGAGTATATCCCGAACACCATATAACAATATTCTTCATATCATGGCATTCATTTGAGATACAGCGATGAAATTCGGAGTACATGCTAAACGGTTAGGGAGAAGTAATCTTACTTATTTTGGTTAAAATTTAATGGTGCGATGACCCATGCGCATAGAAGCGAGATACAGATATTAAATTTGGTATATATAGTTATTGGATCGAGAAGAGTAAGTTACTTACTTAAATGGCTGTCTAACGGTCATAGCCGCAACTAGGAAGGCACGGCAGCCTCCATAATCTTGTGCGCGCTGGCGCCAGTCGTTTTGAATGCCAAGTACGGAGAGCTCTTCATACTTGGTCATTCCATCGAGTGCCCGGTCATCCTCTATTTCGGCGTCCACCAATCAAGTTTGAGCCCCACATTTAAACCATGCGTGCTAGAGCTCTTTCATTCTTTCGAATGAGGTGCCCAGCCCAGTGCAGCCGATGGAATTTTATGCGCTGGACTATGTCAACCTCGTTGAATAGTTCGTACAGCTCGCGGTTTATTGGGAGCTAAACTCGTCGCCGACTCTAATAGGACCGAAAATCATGAGAAAAAACTTCCTCCTCCCCATGCCTCTGCGCCATACAATAGGACCGGGAGTATCAGCGTTTTATAGATCTTTATTTTCGTCTTTCGAGAGAGGGCTTTACTTCTCATTTGCTTGCTCAGCCCAAAAAAGCATCTGTTTGCAAGCGTGATTCTTCGCCTGATCTCCAAGCTGACGTTGTTGTTGCTGGTTATTTCGGATGCAAGATAGAAGAAGTTTTCTACAACATTGAAGTTGAAAATCTCCATCGTCACTGACCGTCCAAGACGCGATGACGAAATGCGAGAAGACACCAAGTAATTTGGCTTGTCCTCATTCACCGCTAGACCCATGAGCCGAGACGGTTTTTCAATCTCTGAGAACGCTTTGTTGACTCGTCGTTCTACGTGCCGATGATCGAGCAGCATCACTTACTTTTGGAAGATCGAGCCCGACATACTCTGTATGTACGGGCATTGGCGCAGGATGTATTCCATCAGAAAATCGAAAAAATCGCACGACAGAGCATCGCCCTGCCTGAAACCTCTCATGGAATCAAAGGGGTCGAAGAGGTTTATTCCCAACCCTAACAACGCTTTGTGTGTTAGATAACGTCGTCATGCAAAGACGGACAATCTTTGCCGGAATACCTAGTGCAGACAGGGCGTCGAAAAACTTCGATCGTATTGGCGTGTCGAAAGCGGCTTTTATAGTCGACAAAAAAAAGGTGATGTGTGTCTTTGTTAAAGGGGTATTTTCCAGGATTCGTCATAATGTGAATATTTGGTCACTGGTCGACCCTTTTGGTCTGAAGCCACACTGATATAGTCCTATCAGTGAATCCATATATGGCTTCAGCCTATTACACAATACGCGCGACAGAGTCTTATATCCAATGGAAAGGAGACTTATTCCGCAGTAGTTGGCGCAAACATCGAGGTCTCCTTTCTTAAAGATTGGACAGAGAACACTGAGATTCCAGTCATTGGGTATGCGTTCATCGCATAAAAGTTGGTGCATACTCCTAACCAACTCTTCGCCGCCGGTCTTAAATAACTCAGTTGGCAGCCCATCAAAGCCTGCTTACTGGTGGTTCTGGAGTCATTCTCTATCGGCGGAATTGTGCGCTTCATCGCCTCCGAGTAGATTGGAAAAATAACTCTCCATAATCTCAGTGATTCCTGTTCATCCGTTACCAGATTTCCATTCTCATCCTTACAGAAAGTTACTCCGAGTTTAAAACCTTCAGTCAAAAGCTTGACCTTTTGATAGAAGTTTTGAGCTTCATTTCTGTCACATATCATCTCTGAAAAAGCGTTTCTCCTCACTCCATTTCTTTCGATATCGCTCTCTAACAGCTCGCGTTGCTCCCGACTGCAGAGTTCGCTGACACGAAGTGTTCTTCTCTGCAGTAGCATTGCGACACTCCTCGTCGTAACAAGAATTTGTCACAGGTTTTGTATAACCAATGACCTCCTTGGCAGCCCTATCCATGGAGCGGGTGATATGTTTTCACTGCTCACATATATCTCGAAAAGATGGAGAGGTTGCCTGGAGAAATCGGGAGAGTGTATTGGAAAAGGCTGCTGCAGTCTGTTCTGTTTGCAGCTTGCCGACGTCTAGCTTTCGTTGCATGTTGGAACGTGCGGCGTGCACTACGCTGAGCCTAGTGCGTACCTTGGCTGCGACAAGATAATGGTCCGAGTCAATGTTGGGACCACGTAACGTTCGCACGTCTAACACGCTCGATGCGTGCCTTCCGTCAATCAGAACATGATCAATTTGGTTGCGGAGTAAGTTCCATTGGATAAATGTGAATAATATCGCTTTTCGGGTTGATTTTGAGCTATGTCCGTCTATCCAGCTGTCTGTCTTTATTATATTTTTGATAGCGCATGAAAGAAAAACATCGAAGACTCACATAAAATAAATATTCTTTATCAGCTCGACGAGACAAACGTCTGTCACCTGTCACCTGTGGCCTGTCTGCATGCATCTAAACTACTTCAACGATTTCTGAAATTGAGTATAAAATATATTTTATGTTCTCCAGCATTATAATAAGCGCAATGTGGCCACTAGAAAGTAACGCTCCCATAGAAAACTATTAAATCAAAGCAATTAGGTTTCACATTAATTAAAGTTGATATTGTATAAATTGTATAAATAAGACAACAGTCTAACATAGTTGCTTAGTAAATAAAACCAAGTTCCAGCGTCAACTGCTCAAAGAACAACGCCGAAGTTAAGGTTTCCTCTTGGTTTTTTGTTTTGTATAAACTTTTGAGATGCATCTGGCTTGTCTTCTCTTCGAATCATTTCTTATATTTTATTAATTTTCCAATATTTCTAAAGTTCTTTTGTTTCAAATTCTTCTTTTCAATTATTTCATATTTTCATTAAAATAAAAAATAAAAAATTATTTTCGTTGTTGTTTTTTTTTTTTTTTGTTTTATTATGTATCTCACTTTTTTTCTTTTTTTTTATTAATAAGCATATAAAGTATCTTCTTCTTCTTTTATTTTAAATGAGCAAAAAAAAAAAAAGGCTCCAGCTTGATTTTTTGGCCATATACTACACAGTTTTTTTTTTTTTATATATGTATATATGTACGTTGAATTTCTCGCACCACCAACAACATCCCCCCCTTTATGCATCCTTGCCACACTTGCCTTATCATTTTTGTTGTCCTTGTTCGCATTTTGTGCGTATTTCCATGCGATTTTTTGTTTAGCTTTCAAAGTTATTTTTGTTGTCGCTGTGTCCACTTGCTGTGCTGTTGCTGTAGCTGCTGCTGTTGCCACACTCTCCACGCAACCCTTTGTCGCTTGGCATGTCCACTTTCACCCCCTTTTTTGCATTCTTTTTATTTGTACTTTTTTTCACTCTAATTTAAGCAGGTTTTATTTTTCCGAATTTTTCTTCTTGTTTTTTTTTTTTTCATGTATTCGCTGTTTGCTTTTATTTCTTTTTATTCGTCGCTTCACGAAAGGGTTTTTTATTTTTGGTTTTTCTTTTTCATCGAAGGACCAACAAAAAAAAAAAAATAAAATAAATAAAAATAATAATAAAGGATGCTGCCGTCGCTGCCTTGTTATGTTTTTTTATTTTTTTTTTGTCTTTTGTTTGATTTTATTTTTATTTCAATGATTTTTTCTCTTTTGTATATTTTAATTCTCTCTCCATTGCATCTTCTTCTTTTTGCTATTTAACTTTGTCCAAGTTAAACAATTTTTTAATTGAATTTTTAACAAAACACAGCAAAATCCATTATTGCGTTCGTTCGTTCTTTCTTTTCAAAATTTCTAAAAGAAATTTTAACTGGCGGCATTTTCTGCTTTCGACGGCAGCACAAATTGAAAAATATTCTAAAAAGAGTGTATCTCCAAGATACAATTCACATTTTAACAGTTATTTGAATTTTTTAATCTATCATGGAACTGCTTTACTTTCTTGTTTGCCCCTCAGCTGTTGGTCACCTATTATGATTACTTGTGAACATATGAGTCGCATTCAATTTAACATATTCAATCCTTCCTAAGGAGTTCTTCAATTGTTATCTGATATCCAAAATGTAGCAAAAATTCTTCTCAGTTCTTTTCTCTCCAGCTACGTTCTTCCATGCTCAGACTTTTCGGAGCTTTTTGGTCTGCATTCTGCAGCTGTAGCCTCGCTTTAACTGAAAATTACATCAAAACGGTTTCAAAGATTTTTTAGTCATGCATAGTCCCAGAAACTAGATTCGCTCTCCCAAGCAAAATCGAGCTGATGGAACATTCACAAAAGATGAGGAATGCATTTTTGACCAACATATCACATGGCAGATTCACATGGAACATGTTGTAAAGAAAGACAGAATAGGAAAAGTTGGAGGTGTACTCAAAAAACAAAAATTAAAAAAAAAAACAAATTAAATGGATTAAATTGTAAGAACGGATTAGAAATCATTATTTAATGTTGGCAATGCAAACCTGTTCTAGTTCTAAATCAAATGATACTGCATCTCCAGATACAACAACAGGCGAACAGAGCCAATACCAGCCACTACTGCTATACCTTAGATTGTCAAATCTTGGTTTGACGAACAACTTCATCAGAAGGCTTAAGATAGGCTTTAGGGCAAATACACAATAGGTTCTACTGAATTAGAAAAATTTTGACTCCTCAATGAAAGAACGTCGCAGTGTCGAATGCTGATAAAGTTGCCATTCTTTGGTCTGAAAAGCACTGAGTTTCTGCATTATTATGAAGCGGTGAAGCTGTAAAATTTCATAAGAAGGGGAAGTGGTGCAACCTTGTTATAATGTGTTATAAAATCTCAACGTTGACCCTAATGAATGAATGAATTTTTCTTGAAAATAGTTACATTCTGTATAGACTTTAAATCTTTTACAATTCGCAAATAGTTTTTTATTTTTTTTTTTATTTTTATTTCCCATTGTTTTATACGTCTGTCTATAAGACACCTTATACACTTTAAAATAATGTTTAAGGGATGAAATAATTAACAAAAGAACAATTTCTTTAGTTTATAATAATATTAGGACTAGATTATGTTATGCAGGAATTTTTTAAACCAAGTAGTTGTAGTAGTAGGTTGTTGAAGGTTTCTAGAAGCTGTCATCTGCAAAAGTAGCAATTATTGAAGAGGGCTCATTCGGGTGTGATATATCTTGAGTGTAAAGAACATATAAGAGGGGTCCTAAAACACTCACTTGGGGTATTTCAGCATTTATTTTGGTCTGATTGACGAGATAAAAATCCTGCGGAAGGAGAGATTAAAGTTTGAATAGCAAACCCTTGTGCCATACCTTGTCAAATGCCTTCACGACATCGAGAAATACTCCTATACAATATTTCTTGTCATCAAGGTCTGTAGAAATTTTATTAACTATTCTCTGTATTTGTTTAATTGTGGAATGGAATGTTTTCGGAACCCAAATTGATGGTCAGGTCTAATGTGACTATTGGCAAGTATGGATTGCAGTCTGCTATTAAATGTTCTTTCAAACACCTTTGGTCGATAGGAAGCTGCACTGGAAGTATCTTTGCCAGGCTTAGGTATTGCTTTGATTTCTGATACCTTCCAAGTCTTTGGAAAATATTTGTTTCTTATTAAAGCATTAAATAAACTTCGGAGATATAGTATAGCGCTCTTTGGAAGTTCTTTCAGCAATTTTTCAGTTATCATTGGAGATTTCTTTGTTTTGATTTTGGATTGGAATGTTACGAATTGAACTGCTTGAATTTTCTGACATATGTTCACAGTTTTGTGGGTCATTCTTAAAAGTCAGCAGTGTTGACTTTTCAAACTCTGTTTTTGCCCAGCTACCATCTGCCTCTTTTAATGGGGCATTTCGCATTGTGGTTCGTCTTAATTTTTTTGTAGCCTTCCCAAGGCAGAAATTAGTATCTGAATTTGGGGTCAGATGGGTTTGATAACTTTCTAAATATTTGTTAGTATTTTTACAAAGAACTTCTTTTAGGTGCTTAGTTGCTTGATTAAGCTTCGTTTTGTCTTCGGGGCATCTTGTACTTTGCCAGATTTTTCGTAGTTTTCTTTTTTCTAAATTTTTTGTCGAATTTAATAATAAAACAAGTAAGAAAATACAGTCAGGCGTAACCGACTGTAAGAGGCCCTGTACCAGTTCAGGTCTCCTAACAAACACATTAAACGTTTCCCAAGCATATGACCAAACACATGACCACTTCTCACTGCTCGAATATGAATGAAAAGGAAAGGGGGGTCATTCAACTTCAATTGGTTATAAAATCGTTATTTATTATCCGATTTTGATGAACTTTTTGGATTTTGACTAAGAGGGACGTTAACTTTATACTGGCATACTCAATTTTTCTTGTGCCGAAGAAATATTTCTCCTTGGGGGTGATTTTATGGGGAAGGGGGGAGGGGCAAAATTTCAAAATAAACTTGTGAAATTCCGGAGCAGTCCTAGACGAATGCAAAAAACACGAAGTCTCTATCTATTACCGTTTCCGAGATCCTTTCGTTCATACGGACGGCCAGACGGACGGACGGACAGACGGACAGACGGACATGGCTATATCGACTCCTCTATCACTCCTGACCATAATGGGGGTAACTTTGGGGGGTCTCCGACCATTATTTCTACCTGTTACATACATTTGCACAAACCCAATAGGCTCTTGTACCTTCGGTACAGGGCCTAACAAGTAAGGAAATTTCAGTCGGGCGTAACCGACTGTAAGAGGCCCTGTAACAGTTCAGGTCGCCTAACAAACACATTAAATGTTTCCCGAGCTTATGACCAAACACATGACCACTTTTCACTGCGCGAATATGAATGAAAAGAAAAGGGGGGTCGTTTAAATTCAATTGCTTGTAAAATCGTCATTTATTATCCGATTTTGATGAACTTTTTGGATTTTGGCTTAGAGAGGCGTGAACTTTAGGGTCAAAATTTTAAAATAAACTTGTGAAATTCCGGAGCAGTCCTAGTCGAATGCAAAAACACGAAGTCTCTATCTATTACCGTTTCCGAGATCCTTTCGTTCATACAGACAGACAGACGGACGGACGGACAGACGGACATGGCTATATCGACTCCTCTATCACTCCTGACCATAATGGGGGTAACTTTGGGGGTCTCCGACCATTATTTCTATCTGTTACATACATTTGCACAAAACCAATAGGCTCTTGTACCTTCGGTACAGGGCCTAATTATAAGGAGTCCAAATTTATGTTCCATTGGCAATGAAGTTCGGCGAGACAAGTTTTTAAAGCAGTGTCCAACCGTCTACAATTTTGAAATAAATTCTAGTAATATGCGCTTTAGTGTGCGTGTGTGTGTGTGTGAAGAGTGTTTGTATGTGTGTCTGTGTATCTGTGTGTGTGCATAGTTTGTATCTATGTGCATTGCATTCCTTTGCATCTGCTGTTTTTCTTCTTTTTTTGTTTTTCTTGTTGTTGTTGCCGTTGCAGCGCGCTCATTTTTGTTTTTCCATTAATTTTCTCGCTGCATTTCTATTTGTTGTTTTTTGTTGTTTTTGTAGTGCATTCAATTATGATTGCTTTGTGTGGTAAGCACTTTGTTGTTGTTGCTGTTCATCTTTTCGTTTTTTTTTTTTTTTTTTTTGTAGTCACTTCATCATCATTTCGACATCCTGCCGCATCATCTTTGCTTTCTTTTTTGTACTTCTTGTGCTATTCATTGTACAGTGATGTTAAAAACAATTGATACAAAAATAAAACTAAATTTTTGAAAAATTAGGGGACCACCCTCAAGAATCCAAAATCGTTTGGCTTCATATAGCATAGCAACTTTAGGAATTTCAGTATCTGATATGGTTCTCATCATCCCAACTTGGCCTAGTTGCCATGGGACCACCCTCAAGGATCCATCTATTTAATAAAAAAAAAAATAGCATACAAACCAGTTTGTCATGCATGCGCATAAATTTTTGATCATCGTCAATTTTCACCTTTTTTTTTTAGCTTATCCTGCTCCTATTTTCAGACAACTTCCTTACTTCAGAAATTTTACCAACTCCTATTTCCCTTTTTATACAAAAATTTTTAGCTGTAAAACTTCTTTCTTATTTTTTATTAAATAGTTTTTGATTGCAAAATTTTCAACATCACTGTATATAGCTGTATATCTATCTAGCTTGCTCTCAATATATTCTTGTCTAAATCTTGCGCTCTCGCTTGCACGCATGCGTTGTATGCAGTTAGTTTTCTTTTGTTTTTTGCGTTTTTCTCAGACATTTTCTAGGCTTAATATACGAAAAATCGAAAGAAAAAAAATTCAATTAGTTGCAGTTTTTGGCGCAATTTTCGGACATCCTTAAGCTGTTGTGTAGTGTGCACACTACAAGGTATTTAATTTTCAAAAAATTTTAAATTCCAGAAATTTAGTTTGGAGAATTTTATTTCAGAAGTGTTTTCAGCAAACTTATAAAAGGACCTCTGTTTTGTTTATATTTGAGCTTTTAGTCTAAAAGTTTTTAAGGATCTTTAATAACAATGAGTTTCTGTTTTGTATGGAGAAGCATTTTTAAGCCAATGAATCTATGATTTATAAGAAAATATATATTACCATCCAATAACTTTTATTTTTTTAAGTAGGGTATACAAATGTCGCCTTCACCGATTTATTAACATTTCTATACTTTTTGTTTTAAACAGGATACACACATTCACAGATCACAGCTTGAGATCGCCACGAAATAGTTAAGATAATTAGTTGCGAGGGTGGTTTAATGAGTCAGGAAGCAATGCACAGATGACTACCTAACTGTAAAGGGAACTGTTCAGCTGAGGAACTTTTCGAAACTTGCAGATATTTATGCAAAAGAAAGTTGGGCAACGAAACATTGCTGAAACCATATTCTATGAAAATCTCTGCTTTCATCCATGCACACTTTGAGTTGAGGATGTCAATAGTCAACACTTCTGTATAAGGGCTATTGCACTCCTCAGCCTTTTTAAACGCCTGGTCGAAACTAACTTTTAAATATGATTAATAAGCCTTCGTGTCAGATCTTCTCGAATGCTTTTTCAACGTCCACGAGAAACTTTGGACACGTGGAATGTTCCCGACGAAAGCCGAATTGTAGGTCTTACGATTGGTTCAAGATGAAATATTAATAATTTTTTTTTCAAATATATTGTTCTGAGGAATGTTGATTGTATAGCACCTATAACCGTTATTTTTCAGAATTTCGGGAAGTGTGTCATGCTTAAAATTGAACTTATTAGATATATAAATTGGACAGCCTTTTTTTGTAATTTTTTGTTGAAGTGTGGAGCTTTTTTGTTTTCCATTTTGTATGTCACTTTTTTTATTTTAGAATTCCTGGAGTTATCGGAAGCTTTGATGACGATTATCAAATCGAATTGCTGTAGAAATAATGGTCGTCTACATAGGAGTCTACATAGCCATGTCCGTCTGTCCCTCCGTATGAACGAAAAGATCTCTGAAACGATAATAGATAGAAAGTTCATTTTTTTGGCATTCGACTTGAACTTCGCCGGAATTTTACGAGTATATTTTAAAATTTGGCACCTCCCAACCGCCTCTTCCCTACAAAATCTCCATCAAGTGTAAAAATTTCTTCGGCACAAAGCATGCCAGTAGAGAGATAACGGCTCTCTAAGCCAAAATCCCAAAACCCTTCATCAAAATCGGATAATAAATGACGATTTAATAAGCAAATGAATTTGAATGAACTATGATACTTCCGTCCTCCCATTTCTTTGCATACACAAAAAAAATGTTTTATAAGGCACTTATTCGTGGAGTGATCTGTTTTGTATTGCTTGGTCATAAGCTAGGGCAACATTTGTGTTTGTTAGGCGACCTGTACTGGTACAGGGCCTCTTACAGTCGGTTATGCCCAACTGTAATTTTTTTACTTGTTTCTGCTTAACAAATTTTTCGAAACTGTAAAATAAGAAGTGGAAAAGAGAGCAGCCAAGCTGAATACATCAGCTTAAGTGTAAATTCACCATAGTACAAGGCATGGTGAAATAATTACAAGGCGGCAGCGTATATCTGCTTTTTGAGGTACATAAAATTCAACTACGGATGAGAGTAAAAAAATCAAGGCACAGCTGTAAGTTATTTCAACATTTCATACAGTGCAGGGTATCTCGAAATCAAGTAAACTCAATTGCAGCATGCGTTCTCTTCTTAACTTAAATTCTATTTTTTTATTCATAAAATGTTTTGTTATTTCTCTTCTCTTTTCTCTACTCACTGCTTTGTTGCCCATGCACTTCAAATAAATGTTTTTCGTTGTTGTTGCTGCTGTTCGTCTTCCTCTTCTTATGATCATTAGAATTGCTGCAGTAGTAGTAGTAGTAGTCGTTGTTGTTGTTGTTGTTTTTTTTTTTTTTTAACAAAAACCGCTAAGTCATTTCCAATAACAAAAGTAGTAGCGAGAGCGCAACAACAAGAACAACAACAACATATGCACATATGCGAGTGATAAGGCATGAATCGAAATTTATTTAATTTTTTTTTTTTTTTAAATGCATGAGCAAAACTAAAAAAAAGAAAGAAAAAAAACAAATACAAATAAGAAAAGCCGCTAAGCAAATGCAAGAAGCAAACATCAAAAACAACAACAACAAAGTTGCCAAAAAAACAAAAAAAAAATACAAATATGAAGAAACGGCTAAAATAAATACAACATATGTATGCCATTGTTTCTCTCTCGCTCACACACATTATTTTGTTGTTGCTGCTGCTGCTGCATTTCTCTAATACAAAGTCAATAAGTAAATCAAGGAATATGTATGAAAGAATTCATAAAATAAAATTAAATAAAAAAAAAACACAAAACAGACAAAACCAAACCAAAGTGGAAGGAGAAGAAGAGAATTTTAAAGTAAACCTGCCTCAACTGAGAACAGCAAATATATTCAAATAACAAAAACAAAAACCCGACCGCCATACATGCATACAGACATATGTGTGTGTGCATGTGTACACATAATCAAAGCCAAAGCAAAACGCACGTAAAGAAATGCAACAACAGCAACAACGACAACAAGAAGAAGAAGCCTATATGCAGCTATTGTTTTTGTTCTTACTGCAGCCACATCGCAGCACACTGGTACGAAATGCGTAAAAAAAATGCAATTAATTTTTAAAATCAAATGTGTTGAAATAAATGATTTTAAACTTTAAAATAAATTAAAATAAGTCCAAATTTAAGGAAATAACGGAAATACAAATATGTACGAAAAGTCAATCAACATTTTTTTATGCCAAATATCTATTAATAATTAGCAAAATGTGTCACTTACGACCAATTTTTTTGAAAGAAACACTGTAAATTATGGAAAGAAATGCATTACTGGGAAAAAGCCAAAGATTTCGGCACGAAATAGGCGAATAAATTTGAAAACAAGCGCGAAATTGCAACAACTTACAGCAATAACCCATGGGGCGTATCTTGTCCGAACTGTTACGAAAAGAGCATAAGGCAGCTCGAATTCAATTTGCTTTGTATAACTTGTATACTTCTGGCGCCTCCGTGAGAATATTCTTCAAGCTCGTAATTTTACCAACTAACCCATTTAAAAAATTCGAGGTGTACATACTTCGGGTAATGCCGATGCCGACAGTACATTACATAGTCAGCAAATATAGTCTGTTTCTTACAACAGAACCAAAATTTATTGTGACTGCGCATCTTAAATTAATAGTTTGTTAAGTATATGACTGGATCCTAAGCTAAAGGAGTTAAATGGTCCTCGAATTCAGATTCATCGACCTGTAAAACATATAGTAGACACAGTTGGACCCAGAAATGAAATAGAAATTTCTATTATGACCGAATCCTACCGAATCAACCGGTCATGGTCGCGTCTACGAAGGCGCGCCAGCCTCCATAATCTTGTGCGCGCTGGCGCTAGTCGTTTTAAATGCCAAGTACGAATAGATCTCTCCATACCTGGTCATTCCATCGAGTGCCCGGTCATCCTCTATGTCAGCGTCCACCAATCAAGTTTGTCAACCTCATCGAATAGCTCGTACAGCTCGCGGTTCATACAGGACCTAAACTTGTCGCCGACTCTAATAGGACCGATAATCATGCGAAGAATCTTCCTCTCGTAAACTTCCAACACTGTTTTATCTGACTCAATCACGGTTCATGCGCCATACAACAGGACCGGGAGTATCAGCGTCTTATAGTCTTGATTTTTGTCTTTCGAGAGAGGACTTTACTTCTCATTAGCTTGCTCAGTCCAACATTGAAGTTGAAATTCTCCATCGTCACTGACCGTCCAAGACGCGACGACGGAGTGCGAGAAGACACCAAGTACTTCGTCTTGTTCTCATTCATCGCTAGACCCATGAGCTGAGACTGTTTTCCAATCTCTGAGAACGCCATGCTGACGCGCCGTTCCTGCGTACTGATGATATCGATGTCATCGGCGTAAGCGAGCAGCATCACTTCCTTTTGGAAGACCAAGCCCGACATACTCTGTATGTACGGTCATTGGCGTAGGATGTATTCCATCAGAAGATTGAAAAAATCGCACGACAGAGCATCGCCCTGCCTGAAACCTCACTTGGTATCAAAGGGGTCGGAGAGGTTTTTCCTCACCTAGACAACGTTTTGTGTGTGAGATAGCGTCGTCATGCAAAGACGGACAATCTTTGCCGGGATACCTAGTGCAGACAGGGCGTCGAACAACGTCGATCGTATCGGTGTGTCGAATGCGGCTTTATAGTCGACCAATAGGTGGAGACTGTCTTTGTTGAACTCAAGGGTCTTTTCCAAGATTTGGCGTAATGTGAATATTTGGTCACTGGTCGACCTTTTTGGTCTGAAGCCACACTGATTAGTGCATCCGTTTATGACTTCAGCCTGTTACCAATACGCGCGATAGAATCTTATATCCAATGGAAAGAAGACTTATTCCGCGGTAGTTGGCGCAAACAGCGGGGTCTCCTTTCTTAAAGATTGGACAGAGAACACTGAGATTCCAGTCATTGGGTATGCGTTCATCGGACCATATCTTGCATAAAAGTTGGTGCATACACCCAACCAACTCTTCGCCACCGGTCTTAAATAACTCAGCTGGCAGCCCATCAGAGCCTGCCGCTTTGTTATTTTTCAGCATTTTACTAACTGAATCGACCTCGTTATAGACCGGTGGCTCTACAATAGTGGCATCATTTACTGGTAGTTAGGGTTTCATTTCTCTATTGGCGGTATTGTGCACTTCATCGCCTCCGAGTAGATTGGAGAAATGACTCCTCCATAATTTCAGTGATTCCTGTTCATCCGTTACCAGATTTCCATTGTCATCCTTACAGAAAGTTACTCCGGGTGTAAAACCTTCAGTCAGACGCTTGGCCTTTTGATAGAATTTTCAAGCTTCATTTCTGTCACATAACATCTCAACACTCTCAAACTCACGCCTTTCTTGCTCCTTTTTCTTGGGTCTGAAAAGGTTTTGCTTCTCTCTCCGTTTCTCTCGATATCGCTCTCTAACAACACGTTTTGGGAGTTAAATAGGCCTCAGATTCGCACTCAGCGATTACAAAAAAACACTCCAGTAACGAGTTTTTAGTCCTGATCTGATGGGGTTAAACAAACAAAACATATAATTATGACTGTATGAGACCCCCAGTTCAGAATTTTTATTCAAAATTTAAAAATATAGAATTACATTTTGTACCAGTGTGCAATATATGTAGCAAAGCTAGCGGCATTGCAGCACAGTGGTATGTATGGGGTTTTTACATGCAAGCTTCGAAGAAATCTCTAACTTAATTGTACCAAGTTCATTTGTAGGCCTAGTCCAAAAAAACACGTGGCTTTGTATATAAACTAAAATAAATTTTATTTTACACCTAAAAAATGGTTCTTACATAACTTTTTATAGCTCCGTATCTGTGGATCCGATTTTAAAGCTGGTTGAAGCTATGAAAAGGAAAACGTTTGATCTTTTAATTAGTTTAAAGCTGGTTCCGAGCATACGATAATGCTTGTAGATATATCCAGACAAGGTTGAAGACTTAAGCTAGTTTTACATTTTTTTTTAATATATTTTGTAAGTCTTTAGTTCTCCACTTAAGTACAGAGAATGCTCTATTAAGTTGGATATATTTATTAGAATTAATAATCTTTTCCATTCCAACCACTTATTTCTACATTTCAAACCACTGTTCAAACAATAGACTGCGGCGGTAAATTTTAAATTCCTCATTTTCAATGCATGTCCTGCATGTGTAGCGTTTAGAATTGCTCTTTTTTTTTTTTTTTTTTGGTTTTGGCAACGTGTTGCACATGCCATCATAGCCGCCCAACCGAAGGACCGCCCGCCCGTCTGTTCACTATATTTCGAAATTTTAAATTGTTTTTTTTTTTTCGCTCCGCAGGATGCGTTGCTACAACTGATGGCAACGCTGCAGGCAATATTGAGAACAATGAAGCAATGAAGTGCATGGAATTATATCTCAAAATAAAATGGACGCAATTAAAGCGCAGATGTACGATTTTCGGAAAAGAAAGTCAAAAACGCCAAGTCATACGCTGTCATAACTCTGCATGCAATTTTTATAAATTTTTTTAAAATGTTTTTATAGATGATATCACTTATATGGAACCATCTCCTCCATCAAGAACCATCTCGCATAGGAGGAGTCGCAAGATTGCCAAAACAATGACCTTCCGATTGTTCCAGTGATATCCACTATTGTTCAGCTTGCGTCTGCTATCGGAGCTATTAAATTTAGCACAGTAACTACTCACCCAGTTTCCAATAGACGAGTTCAGATTTTGAAGCCACCTTTGCTAGCTTAGACTCAGACTCAGTTGCGGGGGACTGAAGTCACCATAAAACGCCAAAAACTCAGGAAAGCCCCGTGCCACGATAACGTATGCAGTCTTTGCCGGAGAGCACGCTTCACCTACTGACATTGAGCTTCAATTCTATTTGTGGTACTGCAATACTTTCCGAGCTACACAAACCTGACAATCCGGAATCCTAACGGCCCATCAGTCTTCTGTCCTCGTTAAGAAAAATATGGGAAAGTATAATAGCCTGTAAGAATTGTAAGCATTGCTGAATCCCGGAAGCTCATTCCGGACAACTAGTATCCGACTAAAATGTACTGCAATGCTGTGTTTGTGGACATCTGTCAGGCATTCAATAGGATGTGCCACCTCGAAGTGCTTGCTAAAGTTAAAAATGGTTTGCCTTGATTCGGTGCTTCTTGGAGGGTGTCATTTTCTGGGTTAAATTAAAGACAGTGTTGTCTCCTACTCACTGGTGGTGTATCACAGGGTAGCGTGCTTGCTCCCCTCGCTCTTTGCACTCATACCGACATGGTTGGGTCCGACTCTAATTCGCTAGACGGTTGCAAGACCAAGTCTTAGAGACATAAAGTGAAGATTGAAACAGTGTCTTTCACAGCATCCTTTATCAGTTACCAGACTAAATTAATAATACTTCCAGAGCGAAAGGTTTTTAATGTTTGTCAATAATAGTCCGACACAACCAAAAGACTGAATTGGTGTTTTTTGCACCACTTGACCAAAGATGAAGTCTTCCAATATTAGTTTTAGATAATATTGATTCGAGCACGACTGTATGTAAAATTTTGTAAATAAAGTTGTACAACCGATTGTCATGTGTGTTGGCATGTTGTATAAAATCCGAGTTTCAGTTATTTAAATTTGAATAAAAGAATGAAAAGAAGATTAAAAAGAGGTCGACTTCTTGTACCAAACTATTTAAAAGTGGCAGAAATTTAGCGCCAACTTGAACCGCAACCAAAATGCAAAACAAAAAACAACAACAACCACAAGAAGGATCAATTAAAAAGCATTTAACGACAATGAATGCAGTTAAAAGCAAAAACAGTTAAAAGCAATAAAAACTTTTATGTGGAAATAACCAAATAATGCGAAAAGGGTATTTTATTATTTAATGCTAGAAAGAGAGAGAGAGAGAGAGAGCGAAAGATTTAAATTCCAAAATTCTTTTCATACTGCATATTTTTTTTTACCTGCTACACAACAACAATTTGTGACACTGTTCTGCAATAAAATGCACTGCGAGTGGCAAGGACAAAGCCAATAACAACAAACAAGTGCAATAAATGCGACACGATTAGGCGTAGAAGTGCAATAAAGGACTTAAAAAAAAAAAAACATGCGGCAAAAGCAAAGCCATAAAAGCAGAGAATAGCAAGAGCAACACATACCACACACGCACACACGCACGCATACACACATAGCGGCAACAGTTGTGCGTAATAAAATTTATTACGCTATTTTGTTGTTGTTGTTGTTTTTCGTTTGCATTCTCAAGCCAATACGCTTAATTAGGCTTTGATGAGCAATGCACAACTGTGCGCAATTATGCGAGAGAGATAGAAAGAGAGAGAGAGAGAGTTCCATAGATCAAATAACGATCGTAAGCTCTCGCTGTTCAATTAACAGTTCTGCTAATGTTGGCTTTTAGCTGTTAATATGTGTGCTTAATGTTATGAAAGCTTATTGAGAAAGAGTAATAAAAGAATGGAGAGGGTGGGGTTGGAATGTAGGCGAAAAAAAGTCAGCCAAATGGGCTAACACCAAACGAGATTCACCAAATGTACCGACATCGAGTAGAGCAGCAAATGGACCACCTTCAAATGGGTGATTTATTATCTACTAAAACGTGAAAAATAGAAACTTTAACGGAATTTGCAACAAATTATCGCAATTAAATGTCTTTAAATAAAATAAAAATGGACCACTATCGATTGTACCACCTCTAAATGGACTATCATCAAATGGAGCACCATCGATTGTACCACCTCTAAATGGACTATCATCAAATGCATCACCATCAAGTGCAGCACCTCTAAACGGATTACCACCAAATGGATCACCATCGAGTGCAGCACCTCTAAACGGGCTACCTCCAAATGGATCACCATCGAGTGCAGCACCTCTAAACGGATTACCACCAAATGGATCACCATCGAGTGCAGCACCTCTAAACGGACTACCACCAAATGGATCACCATCGATTGTACCACCTCTAAATGGACTATCATCAAATGGAGCACCATCGATTGTACCACCTCTAAATGGACTATCATCAAATGCATCACCATCAAGTGCAGCACCTCTAAACGGACTACCACCAAATGGATCACCATCGAGTGCAGCACCTCTAAACGGGCTACCTCCAAATGGATCACCATCGAGTGCAGCACCTCTAAACGGATTACCACCAAATGGATCACCATCGAGTGCAGCACCTCTAAATGGACTACAATCAAATGGATCACCATCGAGTGCAGCACCTCTAAACGGGCTACCTCCAAATGGATCACCATCGAGTGCAGCACCTCTCAACGGACTACCACCAAATGGATCAACATCGAGTGCAGCACCTCTAAACAGACTACCACCAAATGGATCACCATCGAGTGCAGCACCTCTAAATGGACTACCATCAAATGGATCACCATCGAGTGCAGCACCTCTAAATGGACTACCATCAAATGGATCACCATCCAAATGCGCTTCCACCAAATGGACCACCATCCAATGGACCACATCTAAAAGTGATACCAGCACCGAGTGGGCCACTGCCAAATGGGCTGCAACCACATGGACCACCATACAATGGAGCACATCCATTCCGCCAAAAGAGGTACCACCGTCATTAGGGCCACCAACATTTGACCTGCATTGAGTGGCAATCGTGGCCAATCATCAAAATGGATACCATCAAATGGACCACCTCGAAACGGGCTACGAGCAAGTAGACCTCTATCGAGAGGACCATCGCCAAGTGAACTACTACCAAATGCTTAATCGAAAAATTCGGTGGGTAGTACAGTTATCTATTTAGAATTATAACAATAATCGCGATAAAAAGTCTTTAAATGAATAAAAAATATTAGCAAACTTTATATAAAACCTCAAAAAATGGGTGTTAGACGTTTATATGTGTGCTACTTGTTTAAGAAGTCTGAACTGGACCAATATGAAATATTAAATATAAAAAATGTTTAATGTAAAAATTAAAAAAAAAGGACCAATTTTTTTTTGTTTTTGGTGACACCACTTAAAAAAGGGTTTTATGTGGTAAAGTTGACTTTAAGGCTTTAACTCGATTAGGCCTTCAAGTACTCATTGTTCCGAAGCCATTCGCAGTATTTAAAGAAGAAAGAAATCGAAGGAAATGCTTTTGAAGATCCACATCAACAAAAAATTATTCAAAGTAAACAAATAAAAAATGTTTCATAAAACTCATGATCCGTTGGTTGATCGAAGTTTAAAGCTGCTTGAGATTGCTGAGGCTTTTTAGAACTCAATCGGTTCATTATTTATTTAATTGTTCTACATATTTTTGGGCGAGAGTACATAATTTAAGTTCAATGATTTAGTCAACAATATGTGGAGAACCACTTTTATTTAAATAAAAAGTTTTGAATTCTGGATGAGGACCAAATAGCCAATTGAGTGTTCAAGTGTTTTGAGTAAGATTGCAAGTGGCTGTTTTTTTTTTGTTGTCCAAATTATACATCTGAAACATAAGAAGAGGTGATGCAACATTTCGAAGCAATTTCCAGTAAATTATACAAATTTTGAGAAATTGTAAAAAAAAAATAGTAAAAAACCATGAATAAAGAAGCAAGATAAAATGAAAGACGGATGTCTGCAGAAGTTTTCAGTGGCGAAACCAATATTTTCTTCTACACATAATAAGAAGAATGATGTACATCTTGATTGTAGTCTTCCCAGCATATGATTACAGGATTTAACGTTGATAGTTTTATGGAAGTTGGTTCTGATGCAATCGAAGAGGGTAATGAAGAAAGGATGGAGTGGAATAAACATATATATTACCATAGTGTTCAATATAACCTCCTTCCGATCTTCGATTAACCGAGTCTCCGCGTTAACCGAGGTACTGAACTGCCTTGGATAATACAAAAAATCTCGGATATGACGGATGAAACCAGATATATTTGTCACCATTAACAAAAAAAAAAAAAATCGGCCCTCCAAGGAAGGAGGAAAAACTCGCTAAAAATTTATACGCGATGTTGTTTTACTTGTATTATAGAAAATTAATATCAAATTTTGATACACCAAACCCTCCCAAATCTCTATTACTGTATTGGAATTTCATATTTCGACTGGTGGCAAAAAAACACTCACGTCTATGAGGGCCTTAATCACGAAAGTCAGGAGGCCCATGAAGTATACTTGACCCTGAACATTGGCAAGGCTCTTCGGTGTTTATGGTAACCGCCCAAACGTGAGTATTGTTTCTTCAGAAGATCTATTCGGTAGGTTTCAACTCACCAAGGAGCGAAGTTGGACATCCAATTTAACGCGACTTCGGTTCGATACCAGTAGAAGCAATACTATGGGAAGGTCATATAGGTGAAACCACTCAATAAGGCTATTTGTCCGTCTGTCAGGGTATCTCTCCATATTCTCCATCTTTACTATATGCCCTCTACGCTATAAGTCAGTTGTCTCATACATTCTTCATCTGAAAAAGGACCTATTAAATTTTTAACCACCAATTTGGATATTACAAGAAGAAAAAAAAACTTGGATGCGTCTATTTTAGTCTATTTACAATGGGGCATTGTTCTAGAAGCTGATATAGATACTTTGTCTAAAAAGATTGTGTTTAATAGAAGGTACAGCTCCTTTTTATATATTTGTGCGCACATCACGCTTAAACTGCTAAACCAATTTATATAATTTTGATACAGAAATATATATGGGACTTTGGAAAAGAACTTAGACTATTTGTTGGAGCATTGCCCTGCACCCATATAAGCGATATCAAACAAATTTGGTCATAGCTCTGCATTCGTTTGAGATACAGCGATGAAATTTGTTAGACATGTTATTAGGAACGCAGGAATTGCTACTATTAAGGTTGGTCGAACTTGTAGATTGTCATCACGTCGAGCTGTTACTTAATTATTTTGTTTTATTATTTGTTTAACTGTAAATTATTTAAATTAAGCCGTCATCAAATGCAAACGAAACGCTTTAAGGTTTGCTAAGAAAAGAAGAAACTTCAAATTTCAACTTATTAAAAAAAAAAAAACTTCAGCAACTTCACTCAAAAATAAAAGTCAAACGAAGACAATGACAGGAGGTGCCAGCCAAGGTACACATATCTGATCTGGTGATATGGCTGCTCTTTAACAATTCTGCGAGATAAATTCTCTGCACAAAATGTCAATGTTTTCCGGTTAGTGACTCATCTTGTTGAGGCCGAAAAGAGTTGTTGTTGCTGTTGTTGTTGGCTAATATAAACATTTTTTTGGAATAAAAAAAATAAACATTAACTTTATTGACAGCGTTACTTCAATACCCTACATACATATGTTGCAACATTTAAGCAAAAATAAAAAATATTTTCAAATGAAAGCAAAAGTTTTTAAAGAATTTTATGCTTGATCAGCTCTACGTGTCTAAAAATCGAAATTAGGTCCTATTTTATTTGCCAAAAAAATTAAAAAAAAAGAAATTTACACATAAACATTTGTTCGTAAATCGTATTTCAAATCAAAGCCAAAAACTGTTAGTTAACAGCTGCTAACAGCTGAAATTGCTGCAAAAAAAAAAAAGCAAACACATTAACAGCCAAGCATTCGATCTAAAGATTTTGATTTTGTATTTGCTTTTCGCTGCAGCTGCTTTTGATTTTGCTGTAAACGCACAAACACACACACACAGCCACACATAAGCGCTTGGACATGGACAGAGGACAAACGCGCAAACATGTATGAGTGTGTGTGTGTGTGTCTTGAGTGTATTATCATTTGTTAGAGTGAGTGAATAAAAGAGCTCAACTAACGCACACACACACACACACACATGCTTATGTACAAGCAACATTTTGGCCGGCTAAGTGGTTGATGCTGTTGTCCGCTGCCGCTGCTAATGCTGCTGCTCCGTCGCTGCTGACGCCTTCGCTGCGACTTCGGCTCGCTTGCGAAAATGAATTCATTTGTGTTTCGAACGCCGGACAGAAAAGAAGGACACGAATCGAAAACCGATTCGAATCGTGCGAGAACGGAGAGCGGTGGCGGCTATTTTAGCGCCCTTTTTTGTTTTATATATTTTTTTTCCAATGCAATAAATAAAAATTTAAAAAAAAAAAAAATCGCGTCAAAACTTTCGGCCTACAACAACATTTCGGACTAAAAAAAAAATTAAAAGCTTTGAAAAGCATTTTGAAATTTATATAAAAGAAAAAAATTAATTAAAAAGTTTTTTTTTTATTGTTTTTAACTTAAGTTATAAACGCGTTATTTTTAAATCGTTAATTTTTTTTCTTCTGTTGGTTAATTGTGTGCAAAAAAAAAAAAAGAAAAACAAAAAGTGTTTATACAAAATTCAAAATTATAAAATAACAACAACAACAAAGTTTTAGTTTGTTCGCGTTTAGTTCTTTAAAACAAAATATATTATTTATAAAAAAAAAAAGAATTTTTTTTTAAACGAACCCAAAAAAATATACGAATTCAAACGAAAAGGCGTTACGTACAACAACAAAAAAATATAAAACTATTTTTTTTTTTTAAATGTAAGCTGCAACACAATATATAAAAAATATTTATTATATAATTATGAATGTATGAAGTGTGCTTGGTTGAATAGTTTTTTTTTGTTTTTTTTTTTTTGATTATATAAACAAGGAACAAATTTACATACTTAAAGGATATATCAAAAAATTTACAAAGTTTTTATAAACTATTTTTTTTTTATTATACAAGAAATAGTGACATGAAAAAATTGTATAAATAAATTTTTATGCAAGTTGTGACAAGTAAAAAAAATACATATTATAAACAAAATATTTAGACAACAATAAAAAATATTAGAGCATGTAAAAAAATAAATTATATATATAAAACTATATAAAAAAACTAAAAGTTAATTATTAAAAATACATAAAAGTATTAGAAATGCAAAATCAAAAATTTAATATATATAAAATAAATAAAAAAAAAAAATATCAAAACAAAAGTAAATGAATTAATAAGTCATTAACTGAGTAAGTTTCTTTAAAAAAGAAATAATTAATTTATTAATTAAATATAAATAATATATTAAATATAAAAAAATAAAATAATAGTAAATGCCTTTGTTAAATAATGCCAATGGAAAATTTCTTTAAAAAAGATATAATTTTTTTTCAATATATACATATAAAGTATATAAATTATAAAAATATTAAACATCTGCTATAATAATTAATTAATTAATTGAACTTTCGCATAACTTTCAAAATAAAGTATTAAGTTTTTAAAGCAATACAATGAAATAGCATTTAAAAAATGTTTATAACTCTACAAATTTTATTTTATATATTAATTATTATCAACTATTAAATAAAAAAAATATATATATTTTTTATTATATTAAATAAATATATACATATATATATATATTGTTTTTTCAATAAAATAATACAAATAATACAAAAACAACAAAAAATTATAAATAAAAAATATTGGCATTAATAAAATAATAATTATTATTAATTTATAATAAAATTAATTATTAATATTGATAGTTTATATTAATTTTATTAAATTATTATTAGTATTAATTATTTAATAAATATTAAAAAAAATTGTATTGTTCATAAAAACAATAATAATAATATTTAATAAATAAAATATTATTAATAATAATAACGAATTATATTAATTAATAACAAAAATGTCAGCAAATATATTATAATAAATAAATATTAAAAATAATAATTAATTTATAATTATTAATAAAAATAAATAATCTATTAATAATAATAACAATAATTAGTTTATTATTTTTAATATTGATATTTGATATTAAAACTTATTGTTAATAATTTATATGATTAATTAATATATAATAACAATAAAAATGAGCAATAATAATATTTACTAATGAAAAAATAATTAACTAATAAATGCATAATCAATATAATAAACCAAAATCAGCATAAATATTAATCAATACTAATAACTTATAATAATAAAATAATTAAAAAATACAAACAATGAGCAAAAATATTAATAAATAATTATTAATAATAATATTTTATTGTAATATAATAATATTATAATTATATTTTATTTTAATATATTTAAAATATTTCATATTAATACAAATAATTGTTAGTTTACATTTATATGAAATATTTTTATAAATAATATTTAATAATTATATTTATATTATATAAAAATATTTAATAATTATATTTACATATATTATATAAAAATATTTAATATGAAAATAAATATTTATTAATAATAATATTTAATATGAAACTGAATAATTATTTGTATTAATATAAATATTTATTAATAATAATATTTAATATGAAAATAAATAATTGTTTATATTAATATTTAATATTAAAATAAATATTTATTAATAATAATATTTAATATGAAACTAAATAATTATTTATATTAATATTTAATATTAATATAAATATTTATTAATAATAATATTTAATATGAAACTAAATAATTGTTTATATTAATATTTAATATTAATATAAATATTTATTAATAATAATATTTAATATGAAACTAAATAATTATTTATATTAATATAAATAACACAGTGACACAAAAAAATAGGTCATGGCCAAGATAGTATAGTAGTATATTCCTATGAAGTCAGATTGGCTCAAAATTGTTTAATAACCTCAAAAAATTTTTAAGTGGGTTTCAAAAATTCGGCCATGATACTTTTTTTTTGTGTGCCTGTGTTATTATTAAGAATTATATTTTATAGTTAAATAAATAAATAATTATAAAATTTAATATTAATATAAATATTAATAATTATTATTTATAAATTAGAAAATTAAATAAAATATTTATTATTTGAATTAATAATAATTTTATTTAATATTATAAGTTATTATTATGTATAAAAAATAATAATAGTACACAAGAAATTAATAATATATAATATTAAAAAACAAAACTAATTTTTTAATAGTTTAAATATCAAAAAAAAAAAAATTCGTTTATATGTTTGTTGCGTCACAACATATTAATTAATTAATTTTAATAATTTCTAGCTTAATTATTAAAATTTATTATATATAATATTGTAATGTCACATTTATATATATATATATGATTTTTTATATTAAAATTAATAAACAAAAAATAATTTAAAAATTAAAATTAAAAAGAGAGCTTTACGAAAATAGAATAGTAGAAAAGTATCAAAATCTAGCAACACCTGTTATGAATATTGACACAACCCAACATTTAAGCGGGTCCGTTGCTTATTAAGTAGTCACGTTACTGGAACAAGAAACCTATACTCACTATTTTAGACTATTTTGCTGTTATTTTGGGATTGATAATTAGCAATTAATTAATTAATAATTCATTATAATTCATGGTACAGAGTAACCGTACAAAATGTCTGTTGAACACTGGTTGACCTCATAAACTCACTATTCAACTCAATTTCTTTAATAATAGCTTTCAAACGTTACTTTTCGTTGACAAAATTTGAAGCGCTATGTAGACAATTGTTTTGGATTCATAACTTGAGAGCCACAAATGTAGTTGAACATAAACAACAAAAAGCTGTGTCTCTTTTTTAGAAAAATTTTGGGTTTCAAATCGAAAACTTCAGTAAAAACCGGAACAGGCCGCCAGATTATTTCGATATATCACTTCTACATAAAGTATTTGTCAGTGGTTTTTATAAAAAAGTCAGTTTTTCGATTATAAAAGTATTTCGCGATATGAACTCCCTTTGCATAATATTTAAAATATTATTTTTTAAGCGATTTCAAATCACAAAGTTTGCCTTTTTACGAAATTAAAAAAAAAAAAACCGAAGAAATTTCTATAAATAATTTAAATTTCATTTAAAATATTCTTTAAAAAAAAAAAAATGTTTTACAAAATTAATTAATTAATTTAAAAGCAAAAAAACGGGTGTCATTGTAGTAGAAAACACTGAAATTTTTTCTTCGAAAAGAGTTTTAAAATAAACAACTTAAACCCGAAACAAGTGTCTACATAGCTTTTTAAGCTTTGTGAATACAAAGAAAACATTGGCTTGTAAAGTTTTTACAAAAAGTGTCGATCTAAACATACCCATAGGTCCACTCCGTCTGTCGGGAAATATGAAAACAAAATTCAGAAACTAGAGCAGTCTATAAGTTGTTGAATTTAGATACTCCTCAGGCATATGCAGGCTATTTCTACAGATTATTTATAAAAAAAAAATTAAATTAAAAATTAATTTTTTTATTAAATTTTTTTTTATGATTAGGCTAGTACCCGATAGCATTCATTAAGTTTAGTATTTAATACTAAATAAAATATTGTTAAAAAATTTATTATTTATAATAAACTGCATAAATTATTTATTAATTAGTAAACATATATATTTTTTATATATATATTTGGCATAATACAAATAAATAAATATATATAAAATTTATTTTATATAATATTTTAATATTTAACAAAATAAATAAATAATTTAGCCCATAATTTTTTTTGTTTAATGCAAAAAATATTATTTTAAACAAATAAACTAATTAAATCATAATAAATAATTAAATAAATAAATTATAACAGTGCCAGAGCATATAAAATAATTAAAAACAAATAAGTAAAATGAATAAAACAAAAATAAATCAAAAAACAAATTTCAAATGCAAATACAAAAACAAAAAATTAGCAAAAGCAGAACAGCGCACATTAAGTGAGCAGCGCATGTGCAGCCGCCGCATATAAAAGCAATAAAATTCAATGAAGAGCAATATAACAGCAACAGACACAACAAAAAACAACAACAGTAAACAGAGCCAAACATATACACGCAAGCACGCACGTACACACAAATGCCAAAGCATGGTGTGCGCGCGCAAAAGCAGTACAGCAATCAATGTGAGAGTGAGAGCGAAAAGCTATCTGTGTGTGTGTGAATGCGAGAGCAGCTTAGGTAATTAGTTGCGTATTTGACTGCTGCTGCCTGTGTATATAAATGTGGCTGCGTGTGTGTGTGTGTGTGTGTCTTTGCATTATTAACATTTCTTGCTTTTGAAGACGCACAGCAGCAGCTGCGGGGTAGTATTTGGCAAAAAAGCAAACGAGGAGGTGGTGTGGCGACGCCAACTAAAAGCAAAGAGAGCGCGCGCAAAAAGCAAATGTAAATAAAATATAAATAGTGTAAAGAAATAAATAAGTAAAAATTAAATAAAATACATTAGCGGTGCAAGTGCAAAAACTAAAGAAAGAAACCAAGAAAAACAATTTTGCAAAATATATAAACAAGCAAAAAGAAACGAAAAAATAAAAAATACCAAAACAGCGTGCAGCTATTTTAACTGTTAAAGCAACAACAAACTTTTGAAAACAGTGAACGATAACGTACAGAGAGAGAGCGAGCGCGCATAGCTATTTGAGAGCGCAAGCGTGTATGTTTTGAATGCGTGTGTGTGTGTTTAATGTTTAATTAATTGCTTTCTTAGAATTGTTATTATTTTTTTTTTTATTTTGTTTGTAATAAGTAAATTAATTAAAAATTTAATATTTATTTTTTTTTCTAAACAGTGAAATTCTTGAAATAAATTCGAAGCGAAAAAAAGCCATAAAAACGCGCCAGCAAAATCGACAACAACCTGTGAGAGCGACAGAGAGAGAGAGAGAGAGAGAGAGAGCACAAACGAACGAAAGAAAGAAAGTACAAGCAAAGGATCGCTTGGCTTGTTGTGTGCATATGTGTGTATCTGTGTGTTTGCTAAAATAAACAGCATCCTAGAAGCAGCAGCACAAAGCAAAATCTACAAAAGCGCACAGCTGCGCATTCAATAAAACAACAACAACAACAGCAGCAGCAAACTGTGCAAAGGAATTTCCAAAGGATGCGCGCAGATACAAATAGTAATAAAAGTAGCGCATATTTGCAGCAATAAAATACGCACACACATATACATACATACTTAAGATATATATAAACGCGTGCAGAGTTACATACACACACAAACAAACATATATAAAGTGCGTACAGGACTTTTATAAAGCCGGCGACTTATGTAGTTTATGGCGACAATAAAAATTGAAATGCCGCCATTGCATGCGGCAGAGGCGCTAGCCACAAGCAGTGCCGCTGACGTTGCTGGAGGCGGCAGCAGTAGCACTAGTGCCACAACACAATCGGCAGTCGCAGCAGCAGCAGCAGGAAGTGCAGCAGTCGAACAGCAGTCATCAGCAAATAATAATACAGCAACAACGACCACTGGTGGTGTCAATACCGTTGCAACAGTAAATGCAACCATAAGCGCTGCAGCAGATTCCAGCGATAATCAACCGGGTACGCCGCAACCAAATAGTGGCGTTCCAACAAATACAGTTAGTGGCGGCGGCACTTTAAGTGAAACAACACAGTCAACACAATCGAGCAGCTCATTAATAACCCATCAACCGTATGCAACACATCAGAATATGTACGGCAGCAGCAGCAACAGCGGTGGTGGTGCAAATAATCTACAACTGCCGGTAACAAGCGCCATGTACGGTGGCAGTATGAGCAACAGCATTTACGCTACAGCAACAACGGGCAACGTGCAGGACATGCAGCAGCAACAACAACAGCAGCAGCAACAACAACAACAACATAATTCCGCCTTTGCAAACACCTATATGAACAGCTATGAGCAGTTCTATCAACAGCAGCAACAACAACAACAACAGCTGCAATCCGCCACCGAATATGGTATCTATGTCAGCGGTGGCGGCGGCGGCGGTAACAGCAACAGCAGCAGCATTGATTACAAGCCAACAAGTGTACGCTATCATCCATATTTACAAACGCCTACATCGGGCATACCCAGCGGCAGTGCCAGCAATCTAAGCGCCGACGATGAACGTCTCGGCGGCGTTGGCGTGACAGGCATTGCTGTATCCAGCGCTAGCGCAGTATCTACCACCACCGCCATGAGTCCACGTGTTGTTAGTTCAACTAGTCCCACATCGACATCATCACATATGCAACTAAGCAGCAGCGGCGGTGGCGGCGGCGGTACTGGTAGCGCTGCCAGCAGTCTCGGCGCACATACACCAAACTCACCCGGCGGCGGTTGTAAGTTGCAGTGTAAAAAATGTGGCATTATGACCACCAATGAAGGCGAACTACAAGAACATATAGCCAATGTACATGGTGAATCGCCATATGGCAGCAGTGGCTACGCCAGTTCACCATATATCAAAGATGAGCTACCAACGCCACAGCCGCCGGTTACAGGCGGTGGCAATCCAGGTGATATACTTGATTTGGACTCACAAAAAATGGTCTATCCACCGTTGCCGGGCAGCATGCAACACATTATGCAGCATGATCCGAGCATAGGTGTGCATGGCGGTGGCGGCATGCCACATGTGGCTGCCGATCCATTGCATTCGATGCAATCGATGCAACAACGCACTTTGCACAGCTGGGAACAGTCAGCACAGCAACAGCAACAACAGCTGGTGGAGGGTCTACCGTCGTATATGCAGCAACAACAACAACAGCAGCATCATGTTGTGCCCGATAAATCTGCAAATCAATCGCCATATTACTCGCCAAAACAGTCGCCGTACCATCAATCGGGCGGCGTCATGATTAAACAGGAATTCGTGGCTGGCTCGATGATCAAATCGGAGTACGCCGATTCACAGCATTATGTCGATAAATCATTTGATCCAACCGCGTCTGGCGGCAATGCCGACATGTGTCAACAGCCTGTCTCCGGCGCAGTGCAACAACAACAGCAGCAAATGATGCCATTAGCTACCAGTCCTGCAGAATTTCCCAGCACTACTACGGGAAATCCACAGGACAACGCACAGGCACAGCAAGCATATCGTGGCTTTGAACCGCCTACTTCATCATCGGCATTGCCCGCAAATAGTCTCACGGCAAAGGCAGCCACATGGAAGTCGAATGAGGCACGTCGTCCAAAGACCTACAATTGCACGGCATGCAACAAATGGTTTACTAGTTCGGGCCATCTAAAGCGTCACTACAATACCACGCTGCATAAGAATGCGGTCAAGTCGAGCGGTAAACCGGATCCGGCAACATTGCCAATATCAGCACATCATCATCCGGCGCGTGATCCTGTCACAAAGACGAGTCGTCGCGGCGGCGGTAGTGGCAATAATGCTGCCGCAGCCGCTGCAGCCGCAGCAGCACAACAACAACAACAGCCGCCGGCTCCGGTACAACCGCCGGAACCTCCTAGAAGTCCGCCGGATTACGGTGCACATGGCGCGGCTGGTGTGGGCGGACCCATGTCGCAGTATTCGGCATCGCCGTCGCCCACCGCGCAAAATCATGGTCAGCAACAGACGCAGCAACAACAGCAGCAGCAAACTAATGGCCTGATCGGTGGCTACGGCCAGACGAACGGTGGCTATACAAATCAGTATATGCAGCAGCAGCAACATCATCAGCTGCAGCCGCAGCAACAAGTGCAATCGACGACAAATGCTTCACCGCAACATGCTTCCAACAATCAACAGCAGCAACAGCAGCAGCAACAACAAACACAAACCGTTATGAACGGTCACCCAAACGGGCTAGCAGGTCCCTCCGCCCCAACAACAACAACTCAAATGCCGTCCTCCCAAATGAGGGGCCTGCTGAACACAACAATAACAACAACAACAACACCAGCAACAGTTATAGGAAAGATCGAAACAGTGGAGGACAGCAGCAGCAGCAACAGCATCATCAACAGCTCACCAATGGACATGGAAATGAGCTCAACGGTGGCATCATCAGTGGACGAGGAAGCGTTGGCGCAGCCACTGTCACACCACCCGCAATTGGAAGCCTTGGCGGCATTGGCGTCACAACAGCACCAGCATCATCATTATCTGGAACTGGACCGTCAATATCACAACAACACGCCCAGCAGCACGCACAGCAACAGCATGCTGCGACCGCAATCGCCCCTTATTATCTCCCACCAGGAATACCAGGAGCAAATCCAGCAGCAGCAGCAAACGGTTTTCTCACACACCCCGTCGCCGCCGCAGCAGCTGGCCCATATGGCAATGCCGCCGCACAATATAATGGAACCATACAGCATCATACCTTTGGATATCAGCACGCAGCAGCTGCACAACAACAATATGCAGCTGCTGCCGCCGCAGCCGCAGCACATCATCAACAACAGCAGCATGGCTACTACCAATATGGACACTATGCTGCCGCCGCTGCACCACCACCACCACCAACTGCACCAGCAACAGCAGCACATGGCGGAACAGCAACAGCTGCAGGCATTGTCGGGGGTAGCAGTGGACCAACAGCAATTGGACACGGCGGAACCGCTGCATCTGCAGCAGTCAATGGCATCGGCGCCGCCGCCACTAGCGCCGTTGTCGCTGCCGCCGCTACCACACATGCCGCACAGTATGCTGCACAACAGTACCAACATCAATACCACCACGGCCATCACCACCACCACGCCGCCGCCGCAGCAGCAGCCGCAGCACATCACCACCATCACCACCACAGCGCCGCAGCTGCCGCCGCTGCAGCTGCAGCCGCAGCAGCACACCATCAACACCATTCCATCATTCCAACAGCTGCAACAGGCGTCGGGGCTGGTGCCGTTGGAGCACACAATGAGCTATCACACTATTATTGGTAATGCGGCCGCAGCAGCGGCAGCAGCACAACGTGGCAGCGGCGAACTACTACAGTTGGCCAGCTTCGATCAATATGGCAATCTACAGGCAAACGCCGGACAAGCAGCACAAATGATAACCACAAGCGATGGCCAGCTGCTGCAGCTGATACCGACAACAACTACAGCAACAGCCGGAACAGCAGAATGCCGACTCTTTCCACAGACGCTCTACAGCGCGTCGCAACGGCTCGATAGCTATGCGCCATTCTCGCCATATTCGAGCGCACAGCGTTCGCCGCAAGAGGGTGATCTACCGCCGGTGCACACGCTGACCTCACTGCATGCGCCGCCAGAAACAACACAGACTACGCTAACAGTATTGCCCTCGATGCCGTATTCACCGACGATATCCTCGTCAACGCATGCTAATACGCTCGAGGAACACTACGGCGGCAACGGCAGCGGCTATCAAACCACGGCACTACCGCTAACAACGGGCAGCGATGAAACTGTGCTGCTGCGTCAACAATACAAACTAAGTTCACATGAAATGAACAGCATTATGGATGACGAAGCGCAGCAGTACACAGCGGCAACAACGACGACGACAAAAACAACAACATCGAGCAGCAACAACGCCGACGATTTGACGCAACCGCAACAGCTGCCCGATAGCAGTCCGTTGCCATTGCATGCGCCCAAAAAGCCAGCAGCACGCCGCAGCAACAACAGCAACACCAGCGGCTCAGCAGCCAAACGACGACGCACCACATCGGCATCCAGTGCGGCATCGCCAACGAACGGCACAACGCTGCCATCGGGACGCATCAAGTGCAACGAGTGCGACAAGGAGTTCACCAAAAACTGCTATTTGACGCAGCACAACAAAAGTTTTCATTCCGGTGAGTATCCGTTTCGCTGTCAGAAGTGCGGCAAGCGTTTCCAATCCGAAGAAGTGTACACAACACATCTCGGACGTCACAAGACACTAGACAAACCGCACAAGTGTGAAATCTGCCCCAAGCAGTTCCATCACAAGACCGATCTGCGGCGACACATTGAGGCCATACACACCGGCCTTAAGCAGCATATGTGTGATATATGCGAGAAGGGCTTCTGCCGCAAGGATCACTTGCGCAAGCATCTCGAAACACACAATCGTACGCGTGTGATAGGACAAAAGAAGATCCCAAATAATAGTAATAATTTGATTAATAATAACGGTACTATAACGACCAAGGATGGTTATAAATTAATAATACCAGCATTGGTCAAGGACATGAAGCTGGCGGCAGCAGCCGTAGCAGCAGTAGAAACTATGACAGAAACAAATATTTTGACACCAACAGCAGCGTCACTAAAACCACCAACAACAAATGGTTTAGTAATGCTTAAGCGTGGTATAGAGGATGTAGCACCCGACGATGATAGTTTATTAGAAGATGATGATGAGGATGAGAAAGTAGGTGTAGGAATGGGAGTAGGAGCAGCTGGGTTGCCAGAAATGGGTATGCGTAACGGTGATAGTGATGAGGGCATTGATGCTGACGATGCACTCAATAAAACCAACACAAAAACAACAACAGCTAATGCAACGATTGTGCTGCTTACTGGTGTTAGTGGTGGGTTAGGAGGTGCAGATGGTGTTTTATTGCCACCAATGCACATAAGAAATTCACCAACAACAATACAAGAGCAACAACATCAACAAATGTTGCTCAGCAATGATATGATAAAACAAGAATTTGAATACAACGAAAATGAATTTCAAATGATAGAACAGGATATACCGTTATACTAGTAAATGAGTGAGTGAGTGAGTGAGTGCCCTGTGTTGAATAAGCGATGTAATGTGGTGTATTTCCTTTTTTGATGTATGTTGAAAAGTGTTTGGCTTTAAAAGTATTTTTTTCTTTTTTTAATTAATTAAATTGTCTTAAAAATAATTTAAATTTTTTTTTTTTTTGTGTTAAATTAGAAATTTTTAATTTTGTTGTATTTTATTTAAAAAAAAAGGACACTACTTTGCGTGCCCAAGCAACACCCAATATTTATTTTATTTTTTTTGCTGGCACGTTAAGCAGTCTTCTTTTTTTTCTTTGTGATTTTTTTTTGTTTAATAGTTTATTATTTTTTAAATTAGTAAAATTTCAAAGCACACATTTTTCAACAAACTCAACACTGCCGACGAAATACAACATACTTGCATATTCACCACATAACTCCGAAAAAAAAAAAGAAAAACAACCAACGTACACAAACATAAAGCTGTAATTTATTGGCCATATTATGTTTAAAGAGAATTCCTAATTGTTTATAGTTTATAGTTTTTTTTTTTTTTTCTTAAATTTAAATTTAATTTTTATTTGTAAAAGCAAGCAACGCTAAAAAACATTTAGTTTTAATTTTGAAGCACGCTCAGGAGTAAATAAAATACCTCAGGCACAACACAGGCATTAATTATTATGTTTTTATTTTTATTTTATATAAACTTAGTATTAATTTTTTTAACAAATTATGTTTTTTAAATAAAATTGTATTTTATTTCAATTTTTTTTTTTATATACAATGCAAACTTTTCACATGCTATTTTTTTGTTGTTGTATTTTTTTGTTTAGTTTTAATATGTTTAATTTAAAAAAAAAAAAATAATAATTAAACTCATACAACAACATTTACTACAATAAAACGCATACCAATAAACAAAAAAAAAGATGAAAGAAGACAAAAAGTGAAATAGTGATAAAACCAAATTGAAAACAAATCAGGGATTAATTTGTTTATTTTTTAAGTTTATAGTTTATTAAGTAATTGTATGCCTAATTATAATAATATATATATTTTTTTTTTGTAATTGTAATTAGTTTTTAAGTTTAAATATTAATTGATTATTTTTTTTTTTAATTAAATATATATATATACAAATTATAAATATCTGCACGCAACTTATTCAAAAAAAAAAAAATGAAAAAACGCCTTTAAAGTATTCCCCATTAATTAATTATATATTAATTAGGCCATAAATACACTCAAATTAAAAAAAAATAAAAAACAGAGTTTTATAAGCACTAAAAAATATAAATTTTTGCAAAATTTTTACTCAATTAAATTTGTCCACAAAAATTATATTTTTTAGTGTAAACATTTTTCATATACGCTTAAAATTGTGCTTCTATTGTATTATGTATGTATTAAAAAAAAATTATATATTTTTTTTTTTATTAAATTTAGCATTAACTTTTATATATATATATAATTTTATACTTAGTTCAACAAATCATTAATATTTAGTAATAAATTATTTGAAATTATTTCAAACCAAAAAACAAAAAAACTGAAACTTTTTATTTTATTTAATTTTTTTTTAGGTTTTCTGAGTTAAAATATTTTATTAAAACAAAAAAAAAAAATTATTTTTTAGGATTTCCTAATTGAAATTATTTCTTTTTAGGGGTTTTCGTTGATATTAAAAAAAAAAAAAAATTAAATTTTTTTGTTATATTTTCTAGTTAAAATTGTTTTTTAGGAAATTTTGATTGATATTAATTTAAATCAAACAACAATATTTTTTTTTTTATTTTTGAGGTTTTTTTAGTTGAAATTATTTTAAAAAAAAAACATTATGTTTTTAGGACTGCTCAGTTTATATTTTTAAAAATTTAAAAAAAAAAATTTTTTATAGTTTTTAGTTAAAATATTTTTTGGAAATTTTAATTGAAATTAATTTTAAATCAAACAACAATAATTTTTTTTTATTTTTGAGGTTTTTTTAGTTGAAATTATTTTGAAACAAACATTTTGTTTTTAGGACTGCTCAGTTGAAATTTAAAAAAAAAAATTCTAAAAATTTTTAAATTTTTTTTATAGTTTTTAGTTAATTTTTTTTTTTATGAAATTTTGATTTTGATTTATATTAATTTTAAATCAAACAACAATATTTTTTTTATTATTTTTGAGGTTTTCTTAGTTGAAATTATTTAAAAAAAAAAAACATTATGTTTTTAGGACTGCTCAGTTTAAATTTTTAAAAATTTAAAAAAAAAATTTTTTTATAGTTTTTAGTTAAAATATTTTTTGGAAATTTTAATTGAAATTAATTTTAAATCAAACAACAATAATTTTTTTTTATTTTTGAGGTTTTTTTAGTTGAAATTATTTTAAAAAAACATTTTGTTTTTAGGACTGCTCAGTTGAAATTTTAAAAAAAAAAATTTATAGTTTTTAGTTCAATTTTTTTTTTAGGAAATTTTAATTGATTTTAATTTTAAATCTAATAACAAAAATTTTTATTTTATTTTTGAGGTTTGCTTAGTTAAAATTATTTTAAAAAAACATTTTGTTTTTAGGACTGCTCAGTTGAAATTTTTAAAAATTTTTTCAATTTTTTTATAGTTTTTAGTTAAAATTTTTTCAGGAAATTTTTATTGAAATTAATTTTAAATCAAATAACAAAAATTTTTATTTTATTTTTGAGGTTTTCTTAGTTGAAATTATTTTAAAACAAACATTTTATTTTGTTTTTTTTCGGACTGCTCAGTTGAAATTTAAAAAAAAAACTTTTTTGAGATATTTTTAAATTTTTTTTACAGTTTTTAGTTAAATTTTTTTTTTTATAGAAATGTTAATTGATTTTAATTTTAAATCAAATAAATATTTTTATTTCATTTTTGAGGTTTTCTTAGTTGAAATTATTTTAAGAAAACATTTTGTTTTTAGGACTGCTCAGTTGAGATTTTTAAAAAAATTTTTACATTTTTTTTTATAGTTTTTAGTTAACATTTTTTTTAGGAAATTTTAATTGATTTTAATTTTAAATCCAATAACAAAAATTTTTATTTTATTTTTAAGGTTTTCTTAGTTGAAATTATTTTAAAAAAATTTAAAAATTTTACTAATTTGTTCGAATTAAAAAAAAAACATTTTTGTTTGAATTTTTTAATTGAAAATATTTTAAATCATAAAAAATTTTTTTTACTTCTGTTATAGGTTTTCTTGATTGATATTATTTTAAATCAAAACTTTATTAATTTTTTTTTACGATTTCTTGGTCGAAATTATTAAAAAAAATATATATTTTTAGATTAGATTTTTATTTCTTTGTGTTTTATTTTATAAAAAAAAAAAAGTAGAAAAATTCAACAGAAATTTTTTTTCTCTTAGTCTGATTCGATTTAACTATTTTTTTTTTTTGAGACGTCTTTTACTTGAGTAATGTTGCTCTACTAGGTTTTTCTTAAGAAAATACGTGTTTTTTTATTTTTTAATTTTTTTTGCTTAGATTATTTTTTTTTTCGGCGACAACTAAAAAAGTTACGTGTTGTATATATAAAAAAATTGTTACACTGTGCGAAATGTGTGTGTGTAGTTGTTTAATATTTAGGCAAAATTTTTGAAATTTGTAACTCGGACCTTTCTAGGTCGTACCAAAAAAAAAAAAAGACTTTAGTCATAACCAATTAATAAAAATCTAGGAACTCTGTAAATCTGCTTCAAGATAGAATCTAAATTCTAAGCTTTGATGTTTTTTGAGCCTGTCTCCAGATTCTTTTCGACGAGAATGGTTTTTTTTTTAAGTCTAGTCCAAATAATAGGTAAGCCTCTCAAAATAGCCATTTGTTTCAGCAGTAAGAGAGGTCATCCTCTCTTACTGCACAGCCATTTCACAGAGGTCTACATCTGGAGAATATGCTGCATTTATAGATTTTTGCCCTGGTGTTCTTTCTGCAAATGTTTGGTCTTTGGTTTGATGTTTTGGATCCATATTTCATCTATGTTAACGAAACAGCGCAAAGATTTGTTCGATTTTGAGTTGGTCACACGGTATGATGAAGTGTTTCATGTCCAAATATTTATGTAAAATTTGATGTATTCGCTCCAGCAGCTTCACCCATTGTGCAATATTATTTCGGAACAGAACTTAGTAAATCTCTTCTTAACCATTGAAATTGATATTGCAGAGTCTCCATAGTATCTCCATATCTATTAAGCCTTTTCTAGGTTTTGGTGTTGGTTGGTTTAAACAAAAAACCACGCAGTTAATCCAAAATTCCTCTCATTTTCATCCCTTTTCACATGATTTCTAAAAACATAAAGCGTTTCGGTCCAAATAAACGCCCTTTCTACCCGACTTAACCGTCTCTTCGTTAGCTGGTATATTCCTATGTTCCATTCACACTTCAAAACTAAGCGAATTCGTACAACAACTGTTTAAGATTGAAGTCAATACATCTTTTAATACCATGAATTTCTGCCTGAAATATAATTAAAAGTTGCGCTGGAATTCTAAAACTTCTTCATCCGTTAGAGAGCCATTGTATAATATTTAAAAAAAAAAAATATTAAAAGAAAAATTCTCCGGTAAGCTTAAAATCCATTGAAATTTTTATAATTTTTTTTTTTTAATAATTGCGAAGAAAAACGAAATAGCTTTCGGATTAGTCAGAATCTTCTTCACAGAACTGTCTGCCATATGAGATAAGCTAAAAGGATTCAAATTGGTAAATTTTCGTGGCATCTGTTTTATACAAACTTCATTTTGATGCTTGATGCTCTTTATTGATGGTGGTTTCTATTTAATGCCTTTAAACTTCAAATCAGAATCCTAGAACTTCCAATGTAGTCTCTAGAAATTTCGGTCCATAATATTGCGCAGTGTAGTTTTTTTTTTTTTTTTTTCATTTTCTTTTGTTGCTGCCACAAATGATCAAGCGACATATGTGCACACTCTGCTGACACTCTTCCACTTACGAGCTGACCATGCCAGCCTCTTCAGTCTGCTCCTCGGCACTTGTAGTAAACTCATGCGATGCAGGACAGAAGACAGATTATACAGACAGACAGACAAATGGACAGACAGACAATCTAACGAATAAAAGTGCAGACAAACAGAACAGACGCAGTAAAGTTGTCTGCGTTAATGTTTGTAAAGAGAGTATCTCAAAGATACTTTCGTAGGAAATATATATATATAAAGAAGAAAAGAAGAAGCAGCAGAAAGAACACAACAACAACATTAGATACAAGTACTGCTTTAAGAGTTGAATAATTTTTAGTAGAAACAAAAAAAAAAAAAATTAAAAAGTAATTTTAAATTTTTTTTCAAAAATTTTGAAAAATTGGGTTCACACTGTGCCAAATATCTGTCATGCATTTTCATAGATCATCACAAAAACTGTGCAGTGTTAAGTGCTCTGCATGAATCCATACATTGTAGCAGATTTATGTGTTTTAAGACATTACAAGTCACACTGCACTAAGGACTCATTTCGAGTTAGTTTGTTGCTTATTCAAGACACTATGAATGCAAGCGAATGTTTCGATTGATTCGAATGCATTCAATTGTCAGTCGCTTAATAATTGATAAAGACGAATAAATTTTGCATTCAAATTGTTGGTCGGTTTTCAAAAGTGTTGTCGAAGAACAGCATTAGGTAGCAGATTAATGAGCTTCAGTAGCTGCAGATTAAGTCCTTAAGGATTTCATCTGAAAATATCATTCATGAGGTATGTCAGTTCAATAAAAATTGCAGAACTGCAATAGCTGCACCAATTTTTTCTACTATTTTGACTTTTTCATCTCAATCACTTCAGCATATTTTTATATAATTTCGAAGACTTCGTCTCACATTTTCATTTATTTCATAACTTCCTCATTTTTTATGCGATTTTCATAATTAAAAAAGCTTTGACTTTATGTATGCTCAGGCTTTTTCAATTACTATAATTTTTCGAGACCAATCTTGTGCTTAGCAGTTAGTGTTCTTCTTCTGTTGTTGTTGTTGTTGTTGTTGTTGTTTATGTTAGCTTCAAAATTGCTCATGTGTGTTGTTCATTTGTATCTGTGTATCTGTGTATCTATAGTTTGAGTTTACTTTAAAACTGGTTTCTCAAGATCTCTGTGTTGTAGCTTCTTCTACTGCTTACTTTCTTGCTTTGCTGTTTTTGTTGTTGTTGTTGTAATTTAAATTTGTTTTTTTCGGCATATTTTTGTTTTCTTCTTGATCGACCATATCATCGCCGCCGTCGCCGTCGCCGGTTTTATTTTCTTTTCCTTTTCATTCTTCTGTCGTGTCGCAGAGATTTTTAAAACCGAATATCGTCGCACAGGCGTCTTTTATACAAGTAGATAGATATACCTTTTGTATTATGTATACCTTTCGGTAGATTCAGGTAGAATTTTGTACCTTTTCATATATAAGCCAAACAGACACACACACGGACAGTTTTGTATGTGTCTGCATTGTATCTTCCTCTGGCGAGGAGCAGCAAAAACAGTAAAAAGATATGTGTATTGTATGCAACGAACAAACAGCGTGTGAGATACAGATTCATACATATACAACTTATAGATACTTTTGCGCCAGCGCTTATAAACGGATGGCTACATGGCTGGCTCGGCTCGGCTCATCGTCATCCTCTTCAGCAAACTGCTGTTGCTGCTGCTGCTGCTGCTGCTTGTGTAATCCTTGAAAACTGCTTTTATTGTGTTTGGTCGGCCGTCCGTTTCTAAGTAGTATACTTGGCAGTTTGTAGTTTAGGTGTATCTTTGTATTTGTATGCGCTCAAACGTGATTCATAATAGTAGTAGTTGCAAGCAGTTAACTAAACTTTGGTAAATTGTATAAAAGAAAGGAATATTCAGTTTATCTGTTGTTAGGCTATAAAAGATCGTCTATAGTCTGTAGTCTGTACAGAGGCAAGGCACTGCCCACCGTTTTTGGCGCTTTTGTATGAAATTTCTTTAGTTTTAGCGTTTATAAAGCTAGAAACATCTACGCTTAAATCGGAACTCAATATTGTGTAACGTACATAAACAACTGCCCACCGTTTTTAGCGTTTTTGTATAAAATTTCTTTAATTTTAATGTTGATTAAGCCAGAAAGGCCAAATTTTATGTATCTTATGCTCATGCTCATAACATTTCCCATATATTTACACACCTGCCCAACGTTTTTAGCGTTTTTGTATAAAATTTCTTTAATTTTAATGTTGATTAGGCCAGAAAGGCCAAATTTTATGTATCTTATGCTCATGCTCATAACATTTTTCAAATATATACACACCTGCTCACCGTTTTTAGCGTTTTTGAATGAAGTTTCTTTAGTTTTAGCGTTTATTAAGCTAGAAAGAACAAAATTGATATATCTTATGCTTAGGTTAATAACATTTTTCACATATTTACACACCTGCCCAACGTTTTTAGCGTTTTTGTATAAAATTTCTTTAATTTTAATGTTCATTAAACCAGAAAGAACATAATTGATGTATCTTATGCTTAGGCTAATAACATTTCTCACATATTTACATAACTGCCCACCGTTTTTAGCGTTTTTGAATGAAGTTTCTTTAGTTTTAGCGTTTATTAAGCTAGAAAGAACAAAATTGATATATCTTATGCTTAGGTTAATAACATTTTCCACATATTTACACACCTGCCCAACGTTTTTGCATATTTTTTGATAAAATTTCTTTAGTTTTAGCGTTTATTAAGCTATAAATGCCAAATTTTATGTATTTTATGCTTAGGCTAATAAAACTTCCCACATATTTCTACACCTGCCCAACGTTTTTGATAAAATTTCTTTAGTTTTAGCGTTTATTAAGCTAGAAATGCAAAAATTTGATGTATCTTATGCTAGGCTAATAAAACTTCCCACATATTTCTACACCTGCCCAACGTTTTTTCAGAATTTTTGATGAAATTTCTTAAGTTTTAGCGTAGAATTTCTTTAAATTTAATGTTAAACGTTAAAATTAGAAACACCTGCCCAACGTTTTTAACTTTTTTTTTAAACAAATATTTGTACAACATTTAATTAAAGTTCCTTGTTGTAATAAATTATTATTCATTAATTAATTATTTAAACTATTTATTGCTGCAATTTATAATAACTTCTAAATACTTTTGTTAGCATCCTCGTACCTAATGTTGCTCCTGTAGACACTGCTACAGCAATACATAATTTAGTTTTTTTTTTTTATATTATATACCCAAAAAGGAGCACAAGACAGTCAGTCAGTCGGACAGACAGACAGACAGACAGACAGACGGACAGACGCATGCGCAAATGTATCTAGATACATATGCGATCGTATATATTGTATTTTTTTTGGCTGTTGTCTTTACGTTTAAGATTTCAAAGAAATGCTTTTTTTTGTTGTTTTCTTTTTACCTTGCATTTTATATTTATTATTATATTTCATTTACTATCTCTTTCTCTCTCTTTTTCTATCTCTCCGCACAATCGCACTCGCTCGCTTAGCATACAATTCCTTTATTTTCAGCTACATTTTGAGTCAAAAAAAAAAAACAAAAAACAAAAAAATCTGCCAAAATATATTTATACATGGGTAGATAAAATTTCTTTGTTTAAAGCAAATATATGGCCATTTTCTGTTGTTTTTTTTTTTATTTTGTTGTAGTTTACTTTTGTGCTATTTAAGAAGATGTGTGCCAAATACATGCATATAAGACATATATGAGACATTCTTGTGCAGATACTTTGCTTGAGTTTGCGTTTCTATAAGCTAACTGAATTTATTATATAACAATTTAAAGTTCTTTATTAAAGAAAAGTTGGAAATTTGCTGAGTTCTAATAGTAAAACAAACAAAAAGGATATGCAAGTATTTATGGATGATACCACTTGACGAGAACAAGTTATCTGAAGCAGAAATAGGAGCTTCGAAATATTTCAACTTTAAACTAAATGTTCCATATATTTCCATATACATACTTTTTGAAGGATTTTCCATTTAGTGGTACGATTAGAACCTTCATTGAATATTTTATCATTTTTTGCTTCTAATCAGTTAACTTCCGATGTTCTATATCTCCCAAATAATAATAGTTCTGCCTGAAAAATGCTACCATAAACTGCATATATTGAAGTCTTGGGCCAAGAAGTATTTCAAGGCTCAAAGTATTCTTAGCTATCAGTGACTATTCAGCTCTGCAATCAATTTTGTTTGTGTGTTGTTGTAGTCTAAAAGATTCCGATTTTCTTGTCATCTTTTCTCTTAATAAGTTGAAGTTCCGTTTAAAGTTGTGCTTCTTGAACATTTGGCTTCTTGGCATGGGCATCGTATTGTAGTTTCATGAGCGTCTCTTTTTTATTTTGATTTCCATTTATATATGAAGTAAGTCCGGAGGATACATAAGTAATTCAGTTATAGCCACCAGACCACCACTAAGTCCGATTCCTAACATATAGCCATATATAACCCGGTAGTGATGCCTTCCTGAACATTTTATATATGTACTTTACAATATCTTCTCCATGGTAACCAGATGAGTTGAATTCTTTAATACGCAGCCAGCTTCTTAAAGGAAAGAAAGCTGCTTGAATCTTACTAACTTACTTAAATGGCCGTCAACCGTCTACCGGTCATGGAGGGGCGCCGGCCTCCATAGTCTTGGGCGCCAGTAGTTTTGAATGCCAAGTACGAAGAGATCTCTCCATAAATGGTCATTCCATTTCAGCGTCAACCAATCAAGTTTGGGCCTCCCATGTCAATCATGCGTGCTGGAGCTCTTTCATCTATTCGAATGAGGTGCCCAGCCCAGTGCAGCCGCTGGAATTTTATGCGTTGGACTATGTCAACCTTATCGAATAGCTCGTACAGCTCTCAGTTCATATGGGACTTAACTTGTCACCGTGTCCAATAGGACCAAAAGACGAAGAAGAACCTTCCTTTTGAAGACTTTCAACGCTGTCTTATCCAACTTAAACACGGTCCATGCCTCTGCGCCATACAATAAGACCGGGCGTCATCAGCGTCTTATAGATCTTTATTTATCGTCTTTCGGGAGAGGGCTTTACTTCTCATTTGCTTGCTCAGCCCAAAAAAAGCATCTTACAAGCGTGATTCTTCGCCTGATCTTCGGACTGACGTTGTTGTTGCTGGTTATCTCTGTTCCAAGATAGACGAAGTTTTCTACAACACTGAAGTTGAAATTCTCCATCGTCACTGTACGTCCAAGACGCATTGACGGAGTGCGAGAAGATACCAAGTACTTCGTTTTGCCCTCATTCACCGCTAGACCCTTGAGCCGAGACTGTTTTTCGATCTATGAGAAAGCCTTGTTGACTCGCTGTTCCTGCGTGCCGATGATATCGATGTCATCGGCGTAAGCGAGCAGCATCACTTCCTTTTGGAAGATCGAGCCCGACTTACTCTGTATGTACGGGCATTGGCGTAGGATGTATTCCATCAGGAGATTGAAAAAAATCGCACAACAGAGCATCGCGCTGCCTGAAACCTCTTTTGGTATCAAAGGGTTCGGAGAGGTTTTTCCCCACCCTGACAATGCTTTGTGTGTTAGATAGCGTCATCATGCAAAGACGGACAATCCCTGCCGGGATGCCTAGTGCAGACAGGGCGTCGAAGAACTTCGATCGTATTGGCGTGTCGAAAGCGGCTTTGTAGTCGACAAATAGGTGGTGAGTGTCTTTGTTGAATTCACGGGTATTTTCCAAGATTTGGCGTAATGTGAATATTTGGTCACTGGTCGACCTTTTTGGTCTGAAGCCACACTGGTACTGTCCTATCAGTGAATCGGTAAATGGCTTCAGCCTATAACACAATACGTGCGACAGAATCTTATATTCAATGGAAAGGAGACTTATTCCGCGGTAGTTGGCGCAAACAGCGTGGTCTCCTTTCTTAAAGATAGGACAGAGAACACTGAGATTCCAGTCATTGGGTATGCGTTCATCGCATAAAAGTTGCTGCATACTCCTAACCAACTCTTCGCAGCCGGTCTTAAATAACTCAGCTGGCAGCCCATTTGAGCCTGCCGCTTTGTTATTTTTTATCTTTTTAATAACTGAATCGACCTCGTTATAGTCCAGTGGCTCTACAGTAGTGTTATCATTAACTGGTGGTTCCGGTGTTATTTGTTTATCGGCGGAATCATGCGCTTCATCGCTTTCGAGTAGTTTGTAGCAATGACTCCTTCATAATCTCACTGATTCCTGTTCATCCGTTACCAGATTTTCATTGTCATACTTACAGAAAGTTACTCCGGTTTTAAAACCTTCAGTCAGACGCTTGACCTTTTGATAGAATTTTTGAGCTTCATTTCGAGCTTCATCGTAACATCTTAACATCCCCAAACTTCCGCCTTTCGTGCTCCTTCGTTGTTATTAATTCAGTTAAGAACGCCGAAAGAACGTAGTAAACCCGTTTTTTTCCTTAGCAAACAGCTTATAAAAATCATTAAGGACCAAATCCAAATACTTAAATGGGCGGCCTTCTGCAAAAAGTCAAGTTTTATATGGACAAGATACAGGCCTAAAATTTAATTTTATAATATTTTTATTTTAAATAGGTTTTTTTGTATTGGACCACTAAAAGTGATGTCGCCCTTCTGGTGTTTTCTATGAAAATGATGTTCATAAATTTTTTACTAATTACAAAAAAATGTACTCTGGACTTGTCGCACTATAGACATGTCCGTCTGACCGACTCTTTGAGCGGCCATATCTCCGACTCAATCAGAGTTAGCGTTCTGAAATATTATTGATTTCCAATTAAGTTAGTTAAAATCTATAACAGCTCGCTTTTGACTGCTAATATATGCAACCCATGTTAGTTAGTTCATTTATGCTGCTGTCTTCTAGCTGTCCAACTGTTACTGTTACAAAAATCGAGAAATTAAGCATGTCAAACCTTTTGAGTGACTTGCTGACACATTGTATCTAGCCGCCACATATATGCAAAATATTTTAAACACGTATCTGTCTCGAATACGAGCGAGAAATCCCTTACCCCTTACTTACTTACACGCTTAACGCGTTGACAACTTACAACGAAATTCAATCAAATTAACTTGAATTCAAATATTTAAAAAAGGAAAATTTGATTACAAATAGGAAAAAAAAAAACAAAATTGAAAACTTTCCACTTTTCTTTTTCTTTTTTTTTTTTGTGTTACACAATTTTTTAATTACCAAAAATTTTCTTGGGCTAGGCACAAAGGCAAAGGCGCAAACGGAAAACAGAGAACAGAAAAGCAGATGATTAAACCTTTTTCTTTTTAATTTTCTTTTTCAACCCTAAAATAAAAAACTGAAATCGAAGAAAATAAAAGGTTGCTGCGCGGCGGAGTTACTTTTCTTGAGTGCAATCAATGAAATTAGATTGTGTAGAGAAGTGGAAAAATGTGTCAGAAAAGCAGTGGAAAAACTTGTAACTGACAAAAAGAAGAAGCGTAGAAGATACATTATTGAATGAAGCATCTTTTTCTTGAGAGATATATGAGGAGGCTGTTAATATGCGCGCAAAAATTTTCACTTGGAAATTATAAAACTAAAAATAATAGAAAAAAAAAATAATGCTCGACTTGGAGATACACTATACCCCATTGAAGCTAAAATTAAATCATGGCTAAAGGTTTTTCTTACAAAAATGCGCACAGATTTGTATGAGGACTTTTGCTTTTTAGTGTTCCGATATGCGATTATATAAATTGGAGATACACTATACCACATTTCAAGCTAAAATTAAATCATAGCAAAAGGTTTTTCTTACAAAAAACAAATTTTCTTACAAAAATGCGCACAGATTTGTACGGGGACTATTACTATTTAGTGTTCCGATATGCAATTATATAAAGTATTTAATTAGAATTTAATTATTTTAATACAAAAATAGTATCTGAAGAGATCATAGGTGAAAGCAAATATACAAACTTGTTGTCTCTACTTTTTATAATCTTTTCTATGCTATAACTGTAGGGTATATAACAAAAAAAAAAAAAAAAAAATTCAGGGTTGTTTTGCTAATTTACATCAATCTTCATTTGAAATGCATTCGCAAGATGACAGTGTTTTGGATGCGTTGTGACTTGAGTTGAATGGCAACATTCGCAGGATTATGCCACATTCTGTAGAGTGTGAAAGAAGTCTTCTATTTTATTTTTTCTTTATAATATTTTTGTTATTCCTTTTTTTTTGTTGTTGTTGTTTTTTTTTTTTTTTTTTTTCCAGTACATGCTTAGTAATGTTGTGGCAGGGATTATCTAGTGTTATATAGCATCAATGTGTGTGGTGCGACAGCTGTAAGAAAGTTATTAAGAAACAATGTTGATCTTGTGGTAGTGAAGTTATCACGTAGTAAAATTCTTAAAGAAAAATATATGCGCTAAACTACATATTTAGAAATATATGCTTGGGCATAGAGAGGGAGGGTAGAGTATATTGAGTACAAGTTATCTAAAGAAGATATTGAAGTCTCTAATGCTTATAGTCTCTAAGTTCTTCATGTTTAAAAGACCAGCCAGACAGACGGACATTTTCAGAGGGACTTTTTGTAGAGGGTAAATGCCATTTAGTGGTTCGATTAGGTGTTTTTTTTACTGAAGTAACAACAACAACAACAACATACATTTCTCATTTAAAAACCAATAAAACTGAAACAGATTTGTATGGAGGACAACCCTTCTAGTGTAAAGATCTGAACCTTAAAAGAAGGTGCAACATTTTAAAATAAACTTCTAAAATTCCGGAGCAACCCTAGTCGAATGCAAAAAACACGAAATCTCTATCTATTACCGTTTCCGAGATCCTTTCATTTATATGGACGGACAGACTTACTTACTTACTTAAATGGACGTCAACCGTCTACCGGTCATGGCCGCATCTAGGAAAGCGTGTCAGCCTGTCTTTTTGAATGCCAAGTACGGAGAGATCTCTACATACCTGGTTACTCCATTGAGTGCCCGATCGTTCTCTATTTCGAGTTTGTCAAACTCATCGAATAGCTCGTACAGCTCGCGGTTCATACGGGACCTAAACTCGTCGCCGGCTCTAATAGGACCAAAAATCCTGCGAAGAATCTTCCTCTCCAAGACTTTCAAAGCTGTTTTATCTGACTCAATCATGGTGCTTGCCTCTGCGCCATTCAACGGGAGTTTCAACGTCTTATAGATCTTTATTTTCATCTGTCGAGTGAGGGCTTTGCTACTCATTTGCTTGCTGAGCACAAAAAAGCATCAGTTTGTAAGCGTGATTCTTCGCCTGATCTTCAGACTGACGTTGTTGTTGTTGGTTATATCTCTTCCAAGATAGACGAAGCTTTCTACAACACTGAAGTTGAAATTCTCCATCGTCATTGACCGTCCAAGACGCGTTGACGGAGTGCGAGAAAACACCAAGTACTTCGTTTTGTCCTCGTACAGACGGACATGTCTATGTCGACTCCTCTATCACTCCTGACCAGAATTTGGGGGGTCTCCGACCATTATTTCTACCTGTTACATACATTTGCACAAAATCAATAGGCATTTGTACCTTCGGTATAGGGCCTAGAAAAAACGATGATTAGGTTTGCATGGTAAGTCCTAAGCTTTCCCCGTAGAGAAGGGGTAGAGGGGGCAGTGTCGGTTTAATCACATTCATTGAATAGAAGTAATCTGAATAATGAATAGAAGAATCTGAAGGTTTGTCTCAAAATTTCCCAATCTTTTGGAATAAAATAGGATTTTTGAATAATTGCTTCTTTAAATTTTTCAAAGTAATCTCCCTCCACTTTTTAGCTTGATCCAATAATATTTCAAATGAGTATTTTAGCTCGTTTGAATGGTCTCCACATCAGCTTGCCGCACACAAAAAAAAAAAAAAATTAGTTACATGGTGTCAAATCAGTCGAATACGGCGAGTAGTTGTTGGTCAAAAAATCGTTTATAAGTCTCGATCGATCGATGAGATCGATGCGCATTATTGTGCAACAAATGCCAACTTCCTTCTTCGCAATATTCTGGTCGTATAAGACAGAGCAAACGCCTCATAACACCAAGCTTAAATGGTCCATTATTTTGTTTGGCCCGGTGGAACGAACTCTTTGAATTGTAGAAAATTAATCAAAAATGTTTTCACTTTTGACTTCTCTAAACGTGATTTTTTTTGTATTCTTGCCCGGTGAGGCTTCCATTTTTGAAAGCACCATGTCTTGTCACCAGTTAAAATGTTGAGAAGGAAGTTTTGGTCTTTAATGATGTCTTTTAAATGTTCAATCCGAAGCGCCTTTTCCATGTCTATCAATTGATGCAAAACAAATCTATAAGCCCAGATGATCGACCAAAATGCGATGGATTGATTCTTTGAATAATCTCAATTTTGATGCCACGAACCGCAATAAAGATTTCAGCTAATTTTTGATGAATTAATGGACAATTCTGAAGATTTTATGTCTTCCCGACTGTCTTTGAAACGTCGTAAATTGTGGTACGAGATGCACAATTATTCCGAAAAAATTTTTTCCATCAATTCGTGAAATTCGGTAAAAGTTTTACCAAGTTTAAAACAAAACTTAATATTGTCACATTAGACGCTATAACTCCATTCCAACTTTTCCAAATGTCTGGAAATTTTGAAGGGAATGTCAATGAAAGATGTTCCTTCCAACGCAAGGCCTCACCAGAAAATGTACTGAAAAAATAGTACGGGAAATTTTGAGACACACCTTGTACATTATTCTTGAACAGCATCAAAAGTTCGTCTGTCCCACTAACTACTTGTACTAGACTGTGAAAAATAGAACCTTTAATATGGCATTTATAGATTCTACTATTCTTCAGATCATTTGTATTCAAAGTATATGCTTACCCCCATACTTGAGGGGGGAGTTTGTCACTTGACATGCAATTCTTTTCTCTTTATTTGGAAATTTTTTATTGTTAAATCTAAATTTCATCTATAAAATATTCATCTATATAGGAAGAGCCCCCATACATAGCTGTTTCAGCTTAATTTTTGTAAGAAAAATATTTTAATTTTTTTGCTAATACAGTTAGAGACGCCAAATTTGTTGTAGTTTGTATTAAACCTAATAAAACATTATGTTAGGCTTCAAATCTAAGCACTATTAGGGCTGGTCCTCATAAAAATCTAAAAATCCAGCTCATTGCTGCATTCACGAAAATTCTTATTAAAAAATTTCATTAAAGTTCAAATAGGATTACTAAAAGGGCTGGTGGTGTAGTGTACAAGAAGATACACAGCCTTCAAGTTTGCATAGTTAGACGCGCCTTTTTGCACTTAAAATCTAATAAAATAGACCCCATAGTAAATCTGTTCCACTTCCTAGGTTTTTGTAAGAAAAACATTTTGTTTGTGATTTAGTTTCAATAAATTAACTCAGACGGCTTAGGCAAGGCGTAGAAGTATCTTAAACTAATCCAAGAATACTAAGCATCTAGAAATAAAGTTCCACATTTCAGTTTGCTAATCTTTAAAACGAAATAATTCAAACCGCAAAAATAATAACAAAAAATCTGTCATATTTAAACAAAAGACCTAAGCAACGAACTCGAATAAGTAATAAAGCCGAAATGTGAGACAAAAAAAAAAATAAAAATTAAATACTGAAGAAAAAAAAAAAATTATAAAATCTTGCACAGCTGCGCTTGAAGCAAATGTGTGCGAGTATCTGTATCTGTATCTCTAGCTGTGTAGCTCAATGTGTATTCATGTGCATACATACACACAGACACATGCAAACATAAATTCGTATCTTGTGTCCTAATTTCAATTCAACAGAAATTTGGTCTAAAAACAACAACAACAACAACAATGACAACAACAAATAAATCTTTAAGTTTAGGCAAAGTATTTCGGTTTTATTTTTTTGTTCCTCCAAACATATATTGTCTAAAGGGTATACGCAGTCTTGCAGCAAGTTTGTAACATATTGAAAAAGACAAAGTCTATGAATATGATTCGTGTGACATATGCGCTGAATGTGTAGCGTATTAAAGCTTCGTATACATAGCAACAAAAGTTTTATTTTTATTTATTTGATACGATCTTGAATTTTTTTCGGTATTTTTTTTACTTATGATGAGTTTCCGCTAATTGCTGATGCGCTGCAGATTAAAAGATACTTGTACAACAACAACAACAACAACAATAAGCTGTGTAAGAAGCGAATAAATTTATCATCACATATTGCATGACGCCCAAAAACAAGAAAAAAAAAAATGAGCGGCTACAAATGTAGAAACAAATCTTATAAAACAGCAGAAGAAAACAAAAAAAAAAAAAAACCCATAGATTCGCTTTAATTATAAGCGTAGAAAATATGAAACAAGCGAAACAAAAAGAAATCATTTAAAAAAAAAAAAACAAAAAAAAACTAAGCAGAAACAATAATTTTTCTATAATTTCACACGATCTAAGGAAAGAAAAAAAAAAACAAAAAGGCGGTGGCAAGCTGAAAGGAGCGCAGCAACGAATTCCTATTTGTGGCTTCAACTTTTACTAATACAAACAAAAAAATAAAAAAAATAAAAAAACCCAATTCACTTATTGTTTGGCTAGCACAATCTAGCAGTATCCTGCGTTTAGATTTTCTATATGCTGGCAAAAGTATCTTGTATCTGCTGCTGCTGCTGCTGCTGCTCTTGCTAAAGTATCTTGTATCTTATAACTGCTGCGTTTTTGTTCTTTAAGTGGCTTTGTTGTCGTCGTTGTTGTTGTTGTTGTACGTGTTTAGTATTTATCTTTAAAATACCTATTTGTATATATGTAGGGTATTAAAGTAGATATAGACTAAGCTATTTTTAAAAACTTAAAGTATTACTCCTAGTTGGAGCTAACGAACGACTTCTATCTGCTGCTAGGGCTCTTAGTTCACTCCATGTAGCCCTGGACCCGATTTCGTAATGGACAGTGCGAAACCATGTTTACTTCGGACGACCTCTCTGACGGCTGCCTTGTGGGTTCCACTGCAATGTTGTCATCTTCTCTGTGCAGGGTGTAACCTATCCAATTCCACTTGTGTTTTTTAATTTCGATGTTGATTGGTTTGGTGTTAGTTACTTGCCATAGGTCAGCGTTTGATATCGTTTCTGGCCAGAAGATACGGCAGATAATCCTCAGACATTTGTTAACGAAAGATTGAAGCTTTCCGCCTAACCTGTCTGAAACCATCCACGTCTCTGAGCCATAAAATAGTATTGGTTTTATACTGGTGTTAAATATTTTTAGTTTTGTTCTCAATGAGAGCGTGCGTGAGCGCCATACTTTGTCGAGTTTAGGAAAAGCAATCCGCGCTTTGCTTATACGCGCACCTGAGTCTATCACGGCCAATTTCTGCACTGACTCAGGTCTTCCTTTTTGGGTATAGTGACGATCACCCTCTCCTTCCAGTCATATGGAATGGTGGCAGATACCCATGCCGCACGAATAATGGGCTGTAGGGCGCATGAGATGGTGTTTGCGCGGCACTTAAGCAGTTCGGCCGGTAAACCATCTGGTCCAGCAGCTTTGTTGTTTTTCAGTTTGCTTAAGGCTATTTCGTCCCCAATAGGCGGATCAGTAGAAATACCTCTGTTGTGGTTTCGACGCTGCTCGGTATTGGGTATTGGTGGAGTTTCTGAAACAGTGTCATCGATTGAAAAGAACTCCTTACAGCGTGTCAGTTGGTCTTCGACTGACGTTAGACTGGACCCGTCACTAGCCTTGATAGGTGGAATATTTGGCTTAACGTTTCCTAGTTCCTTTACCGCTATGTATACAACGCGAAGGTTTTGCAGTACGCCGCCTGTTCTGCCTTACTGGCTATGCTTTCCATATAAGCCCTCTTATCCGAACGGACTGATTTTCTAATACGCCTTTGCACTTCATTATATGATCCACGAACGTTGCTGCGGTCATGTATTGCACATGCATTTAGCTGTGCTTTCAATCAGAGTCCAGCTGGTCTTACTTATCCACGGCTTCCGTCTGAAGTGCTGCAAGCCGACCGTTTTCTCAGCAGCTTGAGAGCATGCTGTTTGGATTTGCTTCCAAGTTGTTAAGGAACTATGACGCGAGAGGGCAGAGGATAGTTCTTCGTGGTACCGTTGGAGCATAGCTGGCGTTTTCAGCCCATTCAAGTTGAAGATGTGTTTGCGTTGCTGTTGCTTACTGATTCCTTCTAGACGTAGACGTAACCGTCCAACAAACAGATTGTGGTCACTGTACATATCAGCTCCTCTATACGCACGCACGTCCATCAGATAGTTGTGAAATCGTCTGCTAATCAGTACATGGTCGATTTGGTTTCTAGTGCGCCCATCGGGGGACTCCCAGGTGTACTTATGGATGTCCGGGTGCGGGAATTTGCTGCCGCCAATAAACATTTGGTGGATAGCGCACAGATCGAGAAGCCGGTCTCCGTTGTTGTTCCTTGCGGACGCAAGCGCATGTCGACCCATGAACCTCTCGACGTTGATGTTGTTATCGCCGATCTTTGCATTAAAGTCCCCTAGTGCAACAATTATATCGCCACTAGGGACAAAGTTGATTATAAATTCGAGAAGGTTATAAAACTCGTCCTTAGAATCATCTGTGTCTGGTTCGGTAGGTGCATAGCACTGGAAAATAGTTATGTTGCGGAACTTTCTTTTAAATCGAGCTGCTATTATTCGGTCAGAGATAGGCTTGTTATCGATCAACGCGTGTTTCAAGCTTTTGGCTATTATTATGCCTACACCATTTGCTCGTCTTTGAGTGTGGCCACTATAGATGAAGAAGTGACCTGCCATCTGGTTTCAGAAATTCCGAGAATTTGAATCTGGTAGCGCTCCATCTCTCTGCATACTGGCGCGAGCTTAGAAGGGTCAGAAAGAGAGCGCACATTCCATGTTCCTGTTCGAGTCAGTTGTTTAAAGCGAATTGTCGTCATCGTTGAACGGTTGTTTTTGTATCCGAGGCTTGTTTCCGTTTCTTCAGTGAGTTTAATTTTTACGGTCGGGTCACTAGCCCAACGCAACCTGTTTTATGTCTGAGGAAGCTCCACCCGACTACAGATTAGCCAGCACTTATAGCAAGTAAAGAATAATTGACTCTCTAAAAGGCTGTTTTTAGACGCCCCCGCGTAGAGGATATAGTCGCACAACTTTAAATAATTATTTAAGTAAAATAATTATTAACTTACCCGTTCAAAAGATGCAGCAATAATTTACTTCTCTCCATTAACACGAGATATCACAGCTGCAGGCAAACAAGTAAAAAGTTTTGATTAAAAAATATGGCAAACTGTGGATATCCTCGCCTATCGTTTAACAGTTTAATTAAGACTTCTGCGAACTCCAGATGCAAAATATATCATAGCTACAGAAAGTGTTCCTATTAGTGATAAATAATAATAAGAAGAATTCTAATTCGCAAGTTTGTAGTTTCCAGACGGACGGACATGGCTATATTGACTCGACTTTTGATACTGTTCCTCCTAATACATTTTGCTCAGTGTATTTGTTCAACTTGTTGAACATCTAAGCGTATACGTATAGAAAAAGATTGTAGAAGAGAAAAAAAGCAAATGAAACAAAATACAAATTAGGGTAGCTCCAGTGAAATTAAATAAATAAAAAAAAAAAATAGAAAATTATAAGAAATTACTCAGTCTACATGGCTACAGTGTTGTATGGAGTTGTCTCTCAAGATCAACAGATTATGCTTAGCTAATAATTCTAACATGCAAAGATACAAACACACACACAAGCGAGTAACAAACACACACACACAGATACGAAAGCCATTTGTGCATACAAGCATAATGAGTTATAATTGGATTAAAGATTTATTTTATTAAGCTGATGATTGCGTTTTCTAGCTATCTTTCTACAAACATGCAATGCTTTTTTTTTCTTTATTTATGGTATTATCTTTTTTTATTTTTTAAGATATAAAATACCCGTCTTTGTACAGAAGAAATATGCTGATTTTTTTTTTTACTTCACCCAACTAGTTAATTTATAGAAATTAAAAAAAAATGTATCTGTTTGTGCGCGCATCACGTTAAAGTCACGCATTATATTTAAAATTTAATAAATATATAAAAAGCAGCTTTATTGTGTCTAGCCTTTAGCGTTTATTTCATTAAAATCGAACTGCAGAGTCAAAAGAGAGATCTCTCCATATCTGGTAATTCCATCGAGTGCCCGGTCATCCTGTATGGCGGCGTCCAACAATCAAGTTTGGGCCCCCATGTAAACCATGCGCGTTGGAGCTCTTTCATCCATTCGCATGAGGTGCCTAGCCCAGTGCAGCCGCTGGAATTTTATGCGCTGGACTATGTCAACCTCATCGAATAGCTCGTACAGCTCGCGGTTCATACGGGACCTAAACTTGTCGTCGACTCTAATAGGACCGAAAATACTGCGAAGAATCTTCCTCTCGAAGACTTCCAACGCTGTTACATCACACTCAATCACGGTCCATGCCCCTGCGCCACTTCCTTTTGGAAGATCAAGCCCGACATACTCTGTATGTACGGGCACTGGCGTAGGATGTATTCCATCGGAAGATTGAAAAAATCGCACGACAGTGCATCACTCTGTCTGAAATCTGTCCTGGTATCAAAGGGGTCAAGATTTGGCGTAATGTGAATATTTGGTCACTGGTCGACCTTTTTGGACCTTGATATAGTCCTATCAGTGAAACGGTATATGGCTTCTACACAATACGCGATACAGAATCTTATATCCAATGGAAAGAAGACTTATTTTGCGGTAGTTGGCGCAAACAGCGGGGTCTCCTTTCTTAAAGATTGGACAGAGAACACTGAGATTCCAGACTTTGGGTATGTGTTCATCGGACTATATCTTGCATAAAAGTTGGTGCATACTCCTAACCAACTCTTCGCCGCCGGTCTTAAATAACTCAGCTGGCAGCCCATCAGAGCCTGCCGCTTTGTTATTTTTCAACCTTTTAATAAACCAATCGACCTCACCAATTGTGCCATCACTAACTGGTGGTTCCGGTGTCATTTCTCTATCGGCGGAATTGTTCGCTTCATCGCCTCCGAATAGGTTGGAGAAACGACTCCTCCATAATCTCAGTGATTCCTGTTTATCCGTTACCAGATTTCCATTGTCATCCTTACATCCTAAAGTTACTCCGGGCTTAAAACCTTCAGTCGGACGCTTGATCTTTGGATAGAATTTTCGAGCTTCATTTCTGTCATGTAACATCTCAAACTCCCTCCTTTCTTGCTCCTTTTTCTTGCGTCTGAAAAGGCGTTTCTCCTCTTTCCGTTTCTCTCGATATCGCTCTCAAACAGCTCGCGTTTATCCCGACTGCAGAGTTCGCTGATAGGAAGCGTTCTTCTCTGCAGTAGCATTGCGACACTCCTCATCGTGCCAAGAATTCTTCACAGGTTTTGTATAACCAATGACATCCTTGGCAGCCCTATCCATGGAGCGGGTGATTTATTTCCACTGCTCACATATATCTCGAGAAGACGACGCTGCTAGGCGCTCGTCAACAGGCGTGAACCTAGAGACGATGCCACGTATTTTCCTACGCATCCAAATTCGTGCTTACTCGCATGGCAGCTGTAGTAGATGTCACAGGATGATTTTTTAGAGCAACCCTGTGCTATCCATCGGATTTCTTGGATTGCGGTGATGTCAGCCTTGCATCTTTCGAGGACATCAACCAGCTGGATATTTGCACCATCCCAATTAAGGGTGCGGACATTCCAGGTGCATATCTGCATATCTTTAATTCATGATCCTTATATCGTTTGCGGGGGTCGTCATCATAGAATTCCTTTTGAGGCTTCATAAACGTTTTCATTGGGGGTATATTTTTTTTTTAAAGTGGCGGCTCCCAAGCCCAGAATAAGAATTTGAAAAAAATGCTTTACGCCCAATTTTGTTAACCGATTTTGCTCAAAATACTATGCTAATAAAAAAATGAATATATACTGCAGCTAGATACCCAATTACGTTTTTAATTCACACAGCTATACGCATTTACTATATTCAAAATTTTTCATTGCAAAGTCACGTACAAACGTGCACGCCACAATTTTTATACACAATTATTATGCATAAATAAAGGTTTTACTTATATTTTTTATACAATTTAAAGTCGATCTATGTCAATTTCTCTCTACTTGGCAGAGTTTGCGTGATTTGTAATTCGATTATTGAAATTTCAAAATGACTCAAAGATGATTTTGACAGTTTTTACGGAATTTGGTTTCTAATCAACAAATATATTTTCTTCTTCTTCTTTCATTACAGCAAGAGGTTAGAAACTGACACAAAACAAACATTGGAAAAACTTTAAAAAAAAAATGGCGCAAGGTAAACAACAAACAACAACAAAAAATTAAATTAAAAAATTAAAAGCTCAAACAAAACTTTTAAGAAAAATAAAAAAAAATTTATTATTATAAAAATTAATTTCAAGAAGAAGCAAGATGTTAAATGAAAAATAAATAATTAAAAAAAAAATAAATATAAACTGTGAGTAAATGGTTTAATAATAATTTTTTTTTTTTTTTGTTAAAAAATTGATAATAATTAAAGGAAATATTTTATATATCACTTTGGCGCATATCATTTATCAAATTAACAAATTACAACAAACACGAACGGCAATAAATTAGTTAAAGTACATAAAATTAAAAAAAAAAAAATTTAAATACACTGCAAGAAATTAAAAATACTTTAATAAAAAAATGTTATCGAAATACTGTGTGCAATAAGAAAAAATATAAAAAAAAAAACAAATAAAAATAATTAATTAAATTTTTTCCATAATTTTTTTTTTTTTAAATCTATAATTAATTTAATTTTATGTATATGTATTTCTGAGCATAAGCTTAAGCAATTTATAAGATTAGTTAATAAATATGTGCAAAAAAAAAAAAAATTATATAAAAAAAACAGAAAATTACCTCAATTTTAAAACATAATCAATAAATTAATAAAAAAAAACAATTAATAATAATAATAAAAATTTTAGCAATGTGACAAGCACAGCTCAAGGAACTACCTCGAATTAATTATATATATATAAAAGACATATATATATATATATATATATATATATAAAAAATATATAATTAATAAAATTAAGCAAATACTGCAACTAATTATACGTAAATGAAAAAAAAAACACAAACAAATACAACTTGTATGAATGTTTAACAATAATTTTGAAATTATTTATGAATATTTAAAGAAAAAAAAATTAACAATAAAAAATTAAAAACAAAAAAGTGTAAGTGTAATATTATTAACTAAAAAAAAAATAAACAAGCAGCATTTTTTTTCTTAAATTAATTTTAATGCTTGCATAATTAATTATTAATTATTGAAACAGAAATTAAGCAAATAATTTAACAACGAATGAACTAAGAAAATATTTTCAAAATTATTAAATAATAATTATTTATATTTTTTTTAAATTTTATTTATTTATTAATTTATTTTCTAATACACTGCAAAGTTTTTTAATGTAGAATATGCCGAAGAGAAGAGACAGTAGAGATTTTGTTTAGTTTATACAGCAATGAAACTGTTTAAACTGTTTAATCAGATATTCTCAGTAAACTCATACAAACTCTCTAATCAAATTGTTAAGAAGTTAACAGGCTTCATTTCAGTAGTGTAGCAGTGTTCCGATTGCTCAGGATCCATTTAACTATTTTTTGTGATTTACTTAAAATTAAAATTAAACTCAGCCATGCTTGAGAGAGGTCAGCAGAGAAGAGGTAAACAAATCTCACAAAAACAAAAAAAAAAAACAACATCACGAATTATCCAATTATTAAGTAAACTTGAGCACATTTGCCAGATCACACACAAAAAGTGTTCAGTTCAACCAGTATTAAATTTCAACAAACTAAATTGCTACGTTTATACCAGTATTAAATTTCAACAAACTAAATTGCTACGTTTATACTTACTCCATAATATTGTGCGCGCTGGCACCAGTCGTTTTGAATGCCCAGTACGGAGAGATCTATCCATACCTGGTCATTCCATCGAGTGCCTGGTCGTCCTCTATGTCGGCGTCCAACAATCAAGTTTGGGCCCCCATGTAAACCATGCGTGTTGGAGCTCTATCATCCATTCGAATGAAGTGCCCAGCCCACTGCAGCCGCTGGAATTTTATGCGAATTTCATACGGGACCTAAACTTGTCGCCGACTCTAATAGGACCGATAATCCTGCGAAAAATCTTCCTCTCGAAGACTTTCAACGCTGTCTGGTCCGACTCAATCACGGTCCATGCCTCTGCGCCATACAATAGGACCGGGAGTATCAGCTTCTTTATTTTCGTCTATCGAGAGATGGCTTTACTTCACATTTGCTTGCTCAGCACAAAAAAAGCATCGTTTGCAAGCGTTGTTGTTGCTGGTTATTTCTGTTCCAAGATAGACGAAGATTCTACAACACTGAAGTTAAAATTCTCCATCGACGCTGTACGTCCAAGACGCGTTGACGGAGTGCGAGAAGACACCAAGTACTTCGTCTTGTCCTCATTCACCGCTAGACTCATGAGCCAAGACTGTTTTTCAATCTATGACAAAACCTTGCTGACACGCTGTATCTGCGTGCTGATGATATCGATCCCATCGGCATAAGCGAGCAGCATCACTTCCTTCTGGAAGATCGAGTCCGACATACTCTGAATGTACGGGCACTGGCATAGGATGTATTCCATCAGGAGATTGGAAAAATCGCACGATAGAGCATCGCACTGCCTGAAACCTCTCTTGGTATCAACGGAGTCGGAGAGGTTTTTCCCCACCCTGACAACGCTTTGTGTGTTAGATAGCGTCGCCATGCAAAGACGAACAATCTTTGCCGGGAAAAATCTTTATCGAAAAACTTCGATCGTATCGGCGTGTCGAAAGCGGCTTTGTAGTCGACAAATAGGTGGTGTGTGTCTTTGTTGAACTCACGGGCCTTCTCCAAGATTTGGCGTAATGTGAATAGTTGGTCACTGGTCGACCTTTTTGGACCTTGATAAAGTCCTATCAGTGAATCGGTAAATGACTTCACCCTATAACACAATACACCCGACAGAGTCTTATATCCAATGGAATGGAGACTTATTCCGCGGTAGTTGGCGCAAACAGCGTGGTCTCCTTTCTTAAAGATAGGACAGAGAACACTGAGATTCCAGTCATTGGGTATGCGTTCGTCGGACCATATCCTGCATATAAGTTGGTGCATACTCCTAACCAACTTTTAAATAACTAAATCGACCTTGTAATAGTCCGGTGGCTCTACAATAGTGCCATCATTAACTAGTGGTTCCGGTGTCTTTCTTTATCGTCAGAATTGTGCGCTTCATCGCCTAATCTCAATGATTCCTGTTCATTCGTTACCAGATTTCCATTGTCATCCCTACAGAAAGTTACTCCGGGTTTAAACCTTCAGTCAGAAGCTTGACTTTTTATTAGATTTTTCGAACTTCATTTCTTTCACGTAACATCTCAACATTCTCAAACTCCCGCCTTTCTTGCTCCTTTTTCTTGCGTCTGAAAAGGCGTTTCTCTTCTCTCCGTTTCTCTCGGTATCGCACTCTAACAGCTCGCGTGGCTCCGACTGCAGAATTCGCTGAAAGGAAGCGTTCTTCTCTGCAGTAGCATTGCTACGTTTATACCAGTATTAAATTTCAACAAACTAAATTGCTACGTTTATACTATACAAACTACTTGACGCCAGTTATTCGAAAATATATAAAACAGGGCGCTGATGTATATACTTCATTTGGAGTTAATATTTTTCTGTTATTTTAAATAATTTATAATATAATTGTTTAAGCTTTACTCTCCTCTCCAATTACACCGCTTTCTACTTGTAAAACAGTGCAGGGTATTAAATTGTTTAATTTCTTTAATACATTTCTAGCTTTAAGTAATATTTTTTTTTTTTTTTTTACTTAATTTAATTTATTTCACAAACTAAATTAGTAAATTGAAACAGCAACAAAAGCAATAATTAAAAGCAGGCAAAGAACAAAAAAAAATTTAATAAATATATTTAACAATTGTTTTCAGTGTATGCACACAAAAAAAAAATTAAATCAACAGTACACAAGTTTAACGAAATTAAACATATTAAAATTATGTAGTAACTACATGTTAAATTAGTAGTAAACAATGAAACTCATATAAGAGACAAAAAAAAAAAGTTACACTAGTCAACAAAACAAAAAAAAAAATTTTTTTTTTTTACATAAATAAAATTGCAGCATTTAATTAAAATGAATGACAACACTGTACTAACAGTAACAAAAAAAAAAAAATAAATGTGAAACCTCGTATTTGGTTGACTAGTGTTACTTTAAGTAAACTTTAATTTATAGAAAATGTTTAAAAACTACAACAGTGTTTAATATGCGTATAAAATCTTTATGTAAAAAAAAAACTAAACTAAATTAAATACACTGAAAAAAAAAAAAACTACACAAATTTACAAAACAATAACTCAACAAGGAACCGTGTACCTCCGTGACTGACAGCAGTCTTTTGTAAGCATTTAAACGAACAATTAAAAACATAAAATATTAAAATAAATTCTATGCTAAATAATAAAAAATTTACAATGAGCTGACAACTCTATGCAAACACTGCGCAAATAAGCACGACAACTCTTGATACTGAAAGAATGAACTATATCAATTTTCTTCGAAAGTTTATACCATGTATACACATTAAATATAAACAAATCTATATACAATACATATATATATAACTGTATATCTCTGTATAACGTAAATTCTAGTAAATAAATTTTAATGAAATGAGACAAAAACAAAAAAAAAAAACAAAATAAACTAAAACAAAGAATTTATTTAATATAAAAAGAAAAAATAAAAATAAAAGAAAAAGAATAAACTTAAAAAAATTCGCATTGAATTGTAACCAAAAAAAAAAAAAAAAATTAATTTTAATAAAAGTTTATTATGCACAAAAAAAAAAAACAAAACCAAAATAAAAACAAAAATAATTAAATATTATATTGTATATGTACATATATATATATATATGAAAGCAACAAAGAAAAATCTTCTGCGTATGTAACAAACTAAACAATTTTTTTTTTCGGCCAAAATAAAATAAAAACAAATGATGTATTAAAAAAAAAAAACAAAAACAAAATTAAGTAGTATTTTTTTCAACTAATTTATACATCTTTGCAGCTAAGAAGTGTTCTCCATTTAAATAACAACAGTACTGGGTTTTATTTAGATTGAAGACATCTCAGAAAACTCAAAAATTGTATTCCAAAAAAAACTTTTCCCTACATGGGTCGGACTTCTAAAGAATCTGCATTCCATACATATAAACAATAAAGCTAATAGAATTCTCTTCTATTACATCTTTCACCATATTTCATCTTCGAATAATATGCGCTCATAATATAAGCTCAACGAATAGCTCATACAGTTCTTCGTTAATACGGAATCGAAACCATATAAGTCCAAAAAATCTGGCGAGGTACCTTTTTCTCCAAGATTCAAATCGCTGTTTTTAGCTTATTTAAACAAGTTCCATGCTTTTGCGTCTTTCGAGAGCGAACACTACTTTCAATTCGCTTCCTGAGCGCAAAGTAGCATCTTTTAGCAAGCGAGATCTCTTTTTACAAACCATCGCACAAAACGAGAAGATATCAAATACTTCATCTTGTTTTATAAAGGACAAATAGGTGATTTCTCTGCTTGTTAAACAAGTGAGTCTTCTCCAGGAAATCTCCTAGTGTATCCATTTGACATATTCACGTGACGTGACATAAGTTCATATCCGGTTGAAAGGAGAGTGCAACACCCTTCAAGAAATAACTTTCTGTAAGGATGCAAATGAAAATATGGATACAGGAATCGCTAAGATTGTGGAGAAGTAATTTTTCTAACCTACTCGGAGGCGATAGAGAAATGACACCGGAACCACCATCGGATATTAAATTCTGTCGCGCGTGTAATAAGCTGAAGCCATATACGGATTCACTGATAGGACTTTCTCCGTGAAGCTTCAGACCAAAAAGGTCGACCAGTGACCAAATATTCACATTACGCCAAATCTTGAAGAAGACCCGTGATTTTAACAAAGACACGCACCACCTTTTTTGTCGACTATAAAACCGCATTCGACACGCCGATACTTTCTAAGTTCTTCGACGCCCTGTCTGCACTAGGTATCCCGGCAAAGATTGTCCGTCTTTGCATGACGACGCTATCCAACATACAGCGTTGTCAGCGTGGGGAAAAACCTCTCCGACTCCTTTGATACCAGGGTGATGCTCTGTCGTGCGATTTTTTTCAATCTCCTGATGGAATACATCCTACGCCAGTGCACGTACATACAGAGTACGTTTGGCACGATCTTCCAAAAGGAAGTAATACTGCTCGCGTACCCTGATGAGATCGATATCATCGGTACGCAGGAAGAGATTGAAAAACAGTCTCGGCTCATGGGTCTAGCGATGAATGAGGACAAGACGAAGTACTTGGTGAATTTTCGCACTCCGTCAACGCATCTTGGACGGTCAGTGACGATGGAGATTTTCAACTTCAGTGTTGTAGAAAACTTCGTCTATCTTGCATCCGAAATAACCAGCAACAACAACCTGGTCAGCCTGGAGATCGAATCACGCTTGCAATCATATGCTTATTTGGGCTGAGCAAGCAAATGAGAAGTAAAGCCCTCTCTCGAAAGACAAAAATCAAGATCTCTAAGACGCTGATACTCTCGGTCTTATTGTATGGCGCAGAGGCATGGACCGTGATTGAGTCTGATGTAACAGCGTTGGAAGTCTTGGAGAGAAAGATTCTTCGCAGTATTTTCGGTCCTATTAGAGTCGGCGACGAGTTTAGGTCCCGTATGAACCGCGAGCTGTACGAGTTATTCGATGAGGTTGACATAGTCCAGCGCAAAAAATTCCAGCGGCTGCACTGAGCAGGGCAACTCATTCGAATGGATGATAGAGCTTCAACACGCATGGTTTACATGGGGCCCCAAACTTGATTGGTGGACGCCGACATAGATGGCGACCGGGCACGCGTTGGAATGACCAGGTATGGAGAGATCTCTCCGTACTTGACATTCAAAACGCGCACAAGACAGCCAATTGCGTAATTAAGTACTTTCAAGAAGTTTAGCGACGTGACTTCTCCATATTCTCAGTGCTTCTTTTTAGTTTTAGGTGATGTCTATCTATCTATGTATTCAAGCGATTTAATCCCAAGTACCCAGTAGTTGAACCGTTTGGTAGAGTCTGCCCCTAATGGTGTCTGTATTAGGCTTAAGTTCTTTATAGAGAAACGTACTTTTAGATACAATAAGCCCAGATTTTACTCATCTGGTATATAATATAAAGTGCAAGTATTTGTGACAAGCCTACTTTTTTATTTATTTAATAATATAAAGTTCTTGGATGTATGAAAAAAATTGGAGATTCCCAAACAATTTAATTACTAATGGATATTTTTTTACACATCATGGCCAGCTCTCTACCACTAAACTTCGATGATTTGATGCAAGTTGTCAAAGTTCATTGAATGAAGAGTTATCATCAGAAATATCAACAAATATTATGGAGAGACATGTCTATTGTCTATTCCTGCATTACAGCAACTGGCAGTAGCTGAGAATAATAATCACCCTCAAGCATAAAAAGTTTTAAGAATAGACGGGGAGGACTTTTGTAAACTTTTTCATGCAGGTTATTTTAATTTGAGGAAACTGGCTTCTATTTCTAAAGAATTTATTGAGTAAATATCGGTTGCGAAATCGGGGAACTTCTTGAAATACCAGCAGCGATACATTCTATTTCAAATGCAAATTGGACTCGAACGATTCTATAAAATCTTGCGTGGCTACGAGTTCAACCGTTAAAGTGGTCTCAGTGTAGCTGAGATACAACGTTTGCAGCAGACTGTGCTTCTTCCGGAATAACAGTTAAGGAGTTGTTCGAGCATCCTCTATGGTGGAATCAGCCAAGCTTTGCGTAAACTTGTAATTTGGAAATACCAACGGCGAAACTTTGTACAAATTTGACTTCTGAGTATTCTGAACTATGAATGAAATTGTTCTCACTTTCAAAATTAGTTCGAGTTGTAGTCCATATAGACACAAAATACAAATCAGAAAATTTTAGAATGCTTAGCGTCTTCAGAAGATATATTGGGTTCTTCATACCACCGACAGCATCTAATGTAGAAATTAAATGAGTCTGAAATAAAATGTCTCAACCCAGTGCTTTGAAGTGCACCCTTTCTTATCTTACGAATCTTACTTCTCCTGATCCCATTACTTTAAATACCAAATATCAACTCAGTACCTCAAATGGATGAAAAAATATGAGGATTTTTTTATATGCTGTTATAGGAGGTGGGGCAACGATGCTACTGATTTTGACAAAAACGATTAGTAGTACTTCTAACTACCTGATTAAAATATATTTCAAATTTCAACTCTGTACCTCTAATGTATAAGATTTGTTCCAGAAAATAGTTCAATGTACAGAAATTTCCGACTTGTATTTCTTTTTTTTAGAAGTGATCAACATTTTTTTCATTATTTGACCATAATTTTGGACCGGATCAATAGTTGATTAAATAAATTTTTTAAAATGTCACACCCCCTTCCACTCAGTACACAACTGTCTGTTGCTGATACATGATCTCTTCAATCAGATTATTGTTAATTCATTTCGAAAATATATAAAATGGTGATGTTCTTAAAGAGAAAAAAAAAAAAAACGACATAGCTTTACAATAAGTTCCTTCGAACAACAACAACAACAAAAACGACTATGAAAATCCTGAAAGCAGTGTCTAACACTCGTAGAATGAAAGAAAATAGAAAATAAATCCCAATAGATTAAATCGAAAGAATGGAAAGACATGGACAGACAGACAGACAGACAGACGAATAGTCAAAGAAACTGACTGAAACGCAGACCGTGTCCAATTAAAAGGCGCCGTTCATCATGGCATGCCAACGCTGTACAACAATGCAGCAATGGAATACAGTGTCTCGCATAGAAGACAATCTACAGGTGGTAGAAAGGCAGGTTGACTTACGCATGAGGACTGACAGAAGACCGACCGTGGTTAATCTAGAGTTCGCTTTAGACTCGCTGCTGTGGCGATTGCTGTGCAAGGCGCGCCAACGTTGGCAATGTAGGCGGCAGCGGCAGCGGCAGCCATGCGGGAAATCAAGCAGCATAAGTGCACATAAAGAGAGAGGGAGAGAGAATGAAATAGCATGTGTAACGTCGTCGTGCAAGGACAATTGCTGCATTTATCTCAGACTCGGCTCGACTAGGCTGTATCTCAGCAGTCTTGTCAAATTGTTGTAATTTATTATTGCATGCCAAGTTAATGAGTGTCCTGTGCATTTACTTAAGTTGGCTAGAACACACACACACACAGACAGACATTATGTACGATTTTCTTTTTCCTTTTCCTGTATTTTCTTTTCTTTTACATCTCTGATGTCTGCGAGTTAGCAAAACAACATTTTAGCAGGTAGCAGATCTAGCTTCAACTCCAAATACTGCAAACAAATTTGCTCTAAATGCAAAATGAAACATATTCAGTTTAAAATATGCTCAAAGGCATATGCTAGAAAATCCTTGCAAAAAAAAAAAAGAAAAAAAAGCCTACTTAAATCGTATTACAAACATTTGAAGCACACAAAAGCAGCTTTGAAACTATTAGCGTTTATTTACCAAGAAGTATTTTTTATCCCTGCTAGCAGCATGAAAGCTTGAGAATTTTCGTTGTTGTTGTTGTTGTTTTTATAGCCGCAGGACCTTTTTACTCTTTTTCACAAACATTTTAACAAATACAAAAATGTAGGATTTGTAGAAAATACATGAGGAGAAGTTTAGTATTTGAGAGAGAGAGAGAGAAATGAAAGAAGTTTCACTTCCAAATACTTTTTTTTTTTCTTTTGCATTTTTTTTTTTAACATAGTATCCTGGCATAGGTCCTGCTAAGTGCACAGAAACTATGTCATGTTTATTCTTTTGAAATGTTTCGAAAATCAGATCACATTAAAAGAGGTAACTCTCGAAAAATGTAGTCCGTCTGTCTGACTGTCCTTATGAACATTAAAATCTTGGAGACCATAAGAGATAGAGCCTTCAAGTTAGGATATTTAAATTCACTTACTCTTGTATTTAATGAACACGCACCCTATTCCCTTTGGAGACTTTTTGTAAATATAATAAAAAAAAATCATGAAGATTTCCATGCTATGACCAAGGTAGAGAACCCATGCAAGACTCTGTTTTTTTTTTTTAATTTAAGTAATTGTTTATTAAATATTTCGGTTGAATGAAAGTTAATATTAGAAATGGTGTAACAGAAGAGTAGACCATCCAAGTCCAGGTGTAAGGTAGCTTTCCGAGACGAGTTGATCTAAAAATGTCTGCCGTCTGTCTGCATGTTTTTGAAGATGATTATATTATAAAGAAATTATGGAGGGATTCCAAATCAATGCTCACCATCCACCATTATAAAAAAATCTAATTTGGGGACACTTTTATAAAACTTGATAAAAAAAAAATATGACTAAACAATGAAGCTTCATGGAGTATATACAATACAATATTCAGGAAGTATCTCCAAAATAATTGTCGAAAAGACTGCGGTGTTGGACAGTAAAAGGCTTCTTATTCCCATTTGTTCATATAAGTTTCGTGTCGCGACGTTAGAATTAGTTTGTAACCCTCACTGAAGCATTTTGACAATGAGGTCTTCTTCAAAGGGTTAGCTAGCCTCATCACAATTCGGTTGCTTTAACTAACTTCGTTGAAGTTATTGTCAGAGAAACATCATAAAATGTTCGGAAGTTTGAAATTTTAAGATCAGATGCGTTGAACTTTTTAAATGGAATTAAATTGGCGTGGAAGATTAACTGACTTCTCTCTTGCTCTGTGAGTAAACAACAACGAGAGAGAGAGAGAGAGAGAATTCGAGCGAAAAATACATAGAGAGAAAGAGAAAGATAGAGAAGGAGAACGACAGATATAGATTGATTTATGTATGCGGTGGCATATCATTCTTGTTGTCGTTCCTTATTCGTCTGATGCTTTTTCTTTATCCCTTTTCCTAAAAGCCAGTCATAAATAGCTTCGCTATAAAAATAATATATTCCCGTTCTCACTTTAAACCAGCTGAACTGTATTGAGATTAGTTAAGACTTTCGAAGAGTAGGTTCTCCATTTCTTAAGTCAGTCATAAAATGGCTTCGCTATAAAAATAATATATTCCCGTTCTCACTTTAAACCAGCTGAACTGTATTGAGATTAGTTAAGACTTTCGAAGAGTAGGTTCTCCATTTCTTAAGTCAGTCATAAAATGGCTTCGCTATAAAAATAATATATTCCCGTTCTCACTTTAAACCAGCTGAACTGTATTGAGATTAGTTAAGACTTTCGAAGAGTAGGTTCTCCATTTCTTAAGTCAGTCATAAAATGGCTTCGCTATAAAAATAATATATTCCCGTTCTCACTTTAAACCAGCTGAACTGTATTGAGATTAGTTAAGACTTTCGAAGAGTAGGTTCTCCATTTCTTAAGTCAGTCATAAAATGGCTTCGCTATAAAAATAATATATTCCCGTTCTCACTTTAAACCAGCTGAACTGTATTGAGATTAGTTAAGACTTTCGAAGAGTAGGTTCTCCATTTCTTAAGTCAGTCATAAAATGGCTTCGCTATAAAAATAATATATTCCCGCTCTCACTTTAAACCAGCTGAACTGTATTGAGATTAGTTAAGACTTTCGAAGAGTAGGTTCTCCATTTCTTAAGTCAGTCATAAAATGGCTTCGCTATAAAAATAATATATTCCCGTTCTCACTTTAAACCAGCTGAACTGTATTGAGATTAGTTAAGACTTTCGAAGAGTAGGTTCTCCATTTCTTAAGTCAGTCATAAAATGGCTTCGCTATAAAAATAATATATTCCCGCTCTCACTTTAAACCAGCTGAACTGTATTGAGATTAGTTAAGACTTTCGAAGAGTAGGTTCTCCATTTCTTAAGTCAGTCATAAAATGGCTTCGCTATAAAAATAATATATTCCCGCTCTCACTTTAAACCAGCTGAACTGTATTGAGATTAGTTAAGACTTTCGAAGAGTAGGTTCTCCATTTCTTAAGTCAGTCATAAAATGGCTTCGCTATAAAAATAATATATTCCCGCTTACTTAAACCAGCTGAACTGTATTGAGATTAGTTAAGACTTTCGAAGAGTAGGTTCTCCATTTCTTAAGTCAGTCATAAAATGGCTTCGCTATAAAAATAATATATTCCCGTTCTCACTTTAAACCAGCTGAACTGTATTGAGATTAGTTAAGACTTTCGAAGAGTAGGTTCTCCATTTCTTAAGTCAGTCATAAAATGGCTTCGCTATAAAAATAATATATTCCCGTTCTCACTTTAAACCAGCTGAACTGTATTGAGATTAGTTAAGACTTTCGAAGAGTAGGTTCTCCATTTCTTAAGTCAGTCATAAAATGGCTTCGCTATAAAAATAATATATTCCCGTTCTCACTTTAAACCAGCTGAACTGTATTGAGATTAGTTAAGACTTTCGAAGAGTAGGTTCTCCATTTCTTAAGTCAGTCATAAAATGGCTTCGCTATAAAAATAATATATTCCCGTTCTCACTTTAAACCAGCTGAACTGTATTGAGATTAGTTAAGACTTTCGAAGAGTAGGTTCTCCATTTCTTAAGTCAGTCATAAAATGGCTTCGCTATAAAAATAATATATTCCCGCTTACTTAAACCAGCTGAACTGTATTGTAGTTAAGACTTTCAAGATAGGTTCTCCATTTCTTAAGTCAGTCATAAAATGGCTTCGCTATAAAAATAATATATTCCCGCTCTCACTTTAAACCAGCTGAACTGTATTGAGATTAGTTAAGACTTTCGAAGAGTAGGTTCTCCATTTCTTAAGTCAGTCATAAAATGGCTTCGCTATAAAAATAATATATTCCCGCTCTCACTTTAAACCAGCTGAACTGTATTGAGATTAGTTAAGACTTTCGAAGAGTAGGTTCTCCATTTCTTAAGTCAGTCATAAAATGGCTTCGCTATAAAAATAATATATTCCCGTTCTCACTTTAAACCAGCTGAACTGTATTGAGATTAGTTAAGACTTTCGAAGAGTAGGTTCTCCATTTCTTAAGTCAGTCATAAAATGGCTTCGCTATAAAAATAATATATTCCCGCTCTCACTTTAAACCAGCTGAACTGTATTGAGATTAGTTAAGACTTTCGAAGAGTAGGTTCTCCATTTCTTAAGTCAGTCATAAAATGGCTTCGCTATAAAAATAATATATTCCCGCTCTCACTTTAAACCAGCTGAATATTGAGATTAGTTAAGACTTTCGAAGAGTAGGTTCTCCATTTCTTAAGTCAGTCATAAAATGGCTTCGCTATAAAAATAATATATTCCCGTTCTCACTTTAAACCAGCTGAACTGTATTGAGATTAGTTAAGACTTTCGAAGAGTAGGTTCTCCATTTCTTAAGTCAGTCATAAAATGGCTTCGCTATAAAAATAATATATTCCCGTTCTCACTTCAAACCAGCTGAACTGTATTGAGATTAGTTAAGACTTTCGAAGAGTAGGTTCTCCATTTCTTAAGTCAGTCATAAAATGGCTTCGCTATAAAAATAATATATTCCCGTTCTCACTTTAAACCAGCTGAACTGTATTGAGATTAGTTAAGACTTTCGAAGAGTAGGTTCTCCATTTCTTAAGTCAGTCATAAAATGGCTTCGCTATAAAAATAATATATTCCCGTTCTCACTTTAAACCAGCTGAACTGTATTGAGATTAGTTAAGACTTTCGAAGAGTAGGTTCTCCATTTCTTAAGTCAGTCATAAAATGGCTTCGCTATAAAAATAATATATTCCCGTTCTCACTTTAAACCAGCTGAACTGTATTGAGATTAGTTAAGACTTTCGAAGAGTAGGTTCTCCATTTCTTAAGTCAGTCATAAAATGGCTTCGCTATAAAAATAATATATTCCCGTTCTCACTTTAAACCAGCTGAACTGTATTGAGATTAGTTAAGACTTTCGAAGAGTAGGTTCTCCATTTCTTAAGTCAGTCATAAAATGGCTTCGCTATAAAAATAATATATTCCCGTTCTCACTTCAAACCAGCTGAACTGTATTGAGATTAGTTAAGAGCAGGTTCTCCACTAGCGACAGCACTTATGCTAGGAATGTTTCACCCATATTTCCATGGAGTTTTTTTTTACAGTTACTCGCAAATTTTGAATACAATCAACTTCGAAATAGATTGCAGCCAAAATGGAGACAAAAGCGAATAACATAAAAAAAAAAAAAAATAAACCAATACACTACAAACTAAATGCTTTGTATTTCGCTCATGTAGTGTACATGCAAATATATTGATCGAATACAATTTTATATGTAAATTTGGTAAAGATTAAATATACACACACACACACGCATAACACACACATATATACAAACACTTTTGCTGACATTAGAGGTAAACAGTATTGTGCTATGGACATGCCCCGCAGTCAAATCACCATAGTCCAGAATAAAGTTTTCATCCCCCCCACCTAAGCTTCAAAATCAACTGCAAAATTTTGCCTAAAAAATAGCAAACACGCACACACACTTATAGAAACACTCACACTCACACACACACACGAGCATGCATAGAGATTTGTATATTTGAAAATCATCCATACACAAACAGACCCCCACCCCCCCGGCATACAACAAGCTCCCTTCTTTAAATACATATAATGTGTATGCAGACTCTTTTTACTCACACTCCAAACTCATATGAAGAAAGATTGCTCGCCCCACCTCCTCCTTTTAGATTTCATTGCTTCTAAATTCAACTCGCTCACTTTTGAATTTGTACACACACACACACACACATTCACACACATCTATACACATGTGCCAATGTATGTGTATAGCACTTTCACTTTCCCGGACAACAAAAAATGGACAGTTTGACGGTCGAACGGTCGTTTGTCAACGGCACAGTGTAACAAATTGCACAAAAAATAGATTAAAAAAAAAAAAGAACAAGAGCAAAGGAAACGAGTTTGCTGGCGTTGAAGTACCCTGTATTGAAAATTAAATTTGTCTACAAGTTCTTGTTCTCCATAGCCTGACAGACGCACGGTTATGTCTTTTTTGCACGTGGACCACCTCTTTTAGTGATCCGAATATTTTATTAGAATTGAGCCAAAGTATATCGAATTAACCAGTTTCATTTGAATTAACGACAACAACAACATGCTTGCATATGAAAACCCAGAAAAGTGGAACAGATTTATATGGAGGCCATCCCATTTAGTGGTCCTATCTTAACATAAAAAAAAAATTTTTATGAGCATAAAAAAATTTGGTATTTCTAGCAAAATAAACTACATCCATAAAATTGTTTTATACAAAACCTAAGAATGAGGTGGCACGTTCATCCAATGAAAGTGATTTGAAGAAGAAATAAAAGATTATAAATATTGAAATTTTAAGGCTATATCTTTTAAAGTGACCAAGTTCTCTTGACGGATATATATATGTATATAACTTAAAATGCCCTTTTATCCTATGGCTACAAGGTAGAAATATCCTTACGAAATTTTTTCATACAACACCTCAGGTTCTACTGTTACAAATTATCTGACGAGGGCATTGAAGAAACTTAATATGCCAAGTAAGGAGGGACAAATTTTTATGGAAGCTAACTTTCTAGTGATCCGATTTCAAGCTGACAATAGCAATGAGCATGTTTAGTCTTCAATGGTCACTAACCCTTGAAGTAAAGCATCATTGTTTGACGCAAGATTAAATTAGATGTTTTTCCAGAAACTTTTTTTCTCTATTCGAACTCGATTTCTGTATATTGATTGACCTTGTTACAGCACATTCTGCAGTATTAGGAGTCCACCAGGGTGTTTTTTGCTTCGTTTAGAATGCACAAATTTTTATGAGAGCTACCTATCAGGTGATTCGTTTTCAACCTAACAATAACAAAAACAGTAGAATGTTTAATTCTCTATGGTCACTAACCTTCCTTGGAGTAAAGCATCATTGTTTGACGCAAGATTAAATTTAATGTTTTTCCAAAAACTTTTTTTTTCTCTTCGTACTCGAACTGTTAAACAACTTTCTGCATTATTAGGAGACCACCAGGGTGTTTTTTGCTTCGCTTAGAATTTGGTTTTCGGTGCAAATTATGGTGAGAACTTTGGAATAAAACAATTCTGTAGGTTTTTTTTTTTTCAATTTGACGATTTCAGTATCTTTCTTGGTCCAATTTTTTGGAGCAGCAGAAGGCTAGCGATGTGTTTTGGAACTAACGATAAATTCAAAACTTCTCTACGGTTTTTGCGTAATAAAAATGGAACTGTTTGTCTCTTTTTCATATGAACAGATTTTTTTGAATTAGACTTAACTCAATCTTTGATATTTGATCCGCTTCTCCATTGGCGTCTTTCTTTTACGATAGAAGTTTTGAATATACCATTTAGTATGATAAATGAAGCACAACCATGCTGTGTCTAAGCATACACTTCCGCAGATCTGCTCAAAATTTCTGGTACTTCAGTGTAGCCTTTGCAAACTTTTAGCTGAACTTTGTTGATTTGACTTTTACGACCGGGTTCAAATTTTGCAACATTCTGAATTATCCGAGCTCTAGCTCTGTTTCCTACCGTCATTACATACCACACGACATCGGTAAGTGTATCGAGAAATGCTATGACTATCTTCCGGTGCTGATTTCATACAAATTCATTGAACTCTCGGAATTAAATCCTACTCATTGCATTCATCAATAACACCCATTAATCTTCGATACTTGAAAATATTAACGAAGTACTTCGAACATCTTTTAGCTTAAAACTTTCTCCTCTATTATGGAAAAGCGGTCTCTTGTACCAGAAGTCCTGCATCATTTTATTTCTGTCTACATTTTTGTTTGCTTCTGAGAATCTTCACTCGCCAGATGTGTTGTGATGGGATCTAAGAATTATTGTGAACTATATATTAGAGTCTATATGAAAGGGAAGATGTAATGGGTAAGAGTTATTGTACACGAATTGGATGAACTCAATGGTTCTTTATCATAAATTATCACACAAAAAGACTTTTTATAGAAAGGCTCTCAAAAGATTGGAGAAACTCGAAGCTAATAACTAAAATTCAAATTTTAATTAAATAAAGTCTCTCTTTTTTTGACCTTCTGCTAATTTTTTTTCACCTACATTTAAAGCATTTGCACCACTGTGCAGACTACGCACACTTGTCGTGGTCTTCTTCGTTGACGCTGGCAAAGGAGCAATTTAAGCTTTTTGCAAATTTCTAAGCCGCTGCCCAAGCATTTCAAAATGGCGCCGCAGGCTGTGTACACATATACACACACACACATACGTACATACATGTATACAAATTTGTGTGCGTCTGGTTGTTACACATATGCGAGCGCCCGTAGCTACTATGCCATAGGACCACCATACCATCTTACTCCATCCTCATTCCCATACCATTATCCATTACTACATATTGTACAAAACAGCATCAGGAACATCATCTGTCCAGCACTGCGTTTCGATTTTACATGGACTTTTGAGAAATTTATGCGGCGGCGTTACTATTTGAAATGTGACGCACGCATTTTCTGCGTCCGTGCGTGAGTAGGTCGGTCGAGTATGTTATACTAGTTGAAGATTCTGTATAGAGAATTACTACCATACACACACACACACACACACGCACACACATGCACAGTTACTTTTATAAAATCAAATAGCAGTTGCCACCACTACTTCTTGCCGTCCTACCTCACCCTATCACAGAACTACATGACTCTCAAGACTTGGAATTTTAAATTTGAAACGAAATGAAGTTCAACATTTGGAACGTAAAATGCGGAGATATGTATTGAATATATACAAGTATATATAGGCTTATAAAGCTATGTAAAAATTTAAGCAGTTCTGGAGAAATTTTGCACATTTGCCAGAAATAATGGCTAGTTTAAAGGTTTATGTATATAATATAATAATGAACCACAATAATATCAAAACTTCTCCAACACATATTTTTAGAGAAATTTTATAAGTTGCGAATTAGGTATTCAGATTTCTATGCTTAAATCGCCGATTTTAGTTGGCTCATACATTAATTCGAATAGTTGGGTCTCAACTTGATGCAAATTTATATCTAGCTATATAGGTGGTCCACATGTTGGTGACTAATTAGACATATCATATGGAAGAAAATTGAGCGAAGTCATACCTTCTGCTTGTAATTGATTCGGCATGAGTTATTGAATTGCACAATGAGCAAAAAAAAAAAGAACCAATATAACAGTATAAACTTTTCATGTGGTAGTTCTAGAAACTAATTCTGAGCTGATTTTCATGAAGAACATTATCAAATGTATATTCGCCAAAAATGAGTATCGCTAAATAGAACAAAACCAAGACGAACGACCAAAAACCAAGTTGACTATCACCAAATGCAACACTTTCGAATGGACCACCACCGAGTACACCACCATCAAATGGGCCAAAGTAAAATGAGTAAAATAGAGTACCATCAAATGGAGCTTCACCAAGTAGACCACCGTCAAATGGACCACCGCCAAATAGACTACCATCAAATGGAGCTGCACCGAGTAGACCAACGCCAAATAGACTACCATCAAATGGAGCTTCACCGGTCTAGTCGCTAAATAGAGTACCATCAAATGAAGCTTCACTGAGTAGACCACCGCCAAATAGAGTACCATCAAATAGAGCTTCACCGAGTAGTCCACCGTCAAATGGACCACCGCCAAATAGACTACCATCAAATGGAGTTGCACCGAGTAGACTAACGCCAAATAGACTACCATCTAATGGAGCTGCACCGAGTAGAACATCGCCAAAAAGAGTCCCATCAAATGGAGCTTCACCGAGTAGACCCCCGTCAAGGAACACTCTCAAATGGAACACCAGTGAGTGAACTCCACCGAGAGTACTATTGTCTAATGGATCACCTGTGAATAGAACCCCAACGAGAGGAAGATTGGCAAATGGAGCACCAGTGAGTAGACTTCCACTGAGAAGACTACTGTCAACTGCACCACCAGTGAGTAGACTTCCACTGAGAGGACTACTGTCAACTGCACCACCAGCGAGAAAACCTACACCGAGAGGAACACTGTCAAATGGACTACCAGCGAGTAGACCTACACCGAGAGGACCACTGTCAAATGGACTACCAGTGAGTAGACCTACACCGAGAGGAACACAGTCAAATGGATCACCACCAATTGAATTACCACCAAGTGGATCACCGCTATGAGGACTACCACTAGATGGACCACCACTGAGTAGAGCTCTATCGAGTGGCCTACTGCCAAATAGGTTAACACCAAATGGATCACTACCAAATGGTCTACTGTCACACGGACCACCGCTGAAGGGAGTGCCACTAAATAAACTAGCTATAAGTAGACCTCCACTGAGAGAAGCACTGTCTAATGGTTTACCACCAAATAGATCAGCAGTGAGCACTAAATGGACCACCATCAAATGGATCAACACCAAGTGGATCACCGCTAAAATGACTAACATTAAATGGACCACCAATAAATGAACCACCAATCCCGTCGCACGCTTGCGATTTCTGGTAACGTAACCAATTTTTGGTACAAAACTATTCTTCAAAGATGAAGTACTTTTTTTTTTGTGAAGGGCTTTGTGAACAAACTAAACAGCCGTATTTATGGAGAGAGCAAGTAAAGCAGTATTCAGAATCTCAATGCAACTGTAGAAACTTACAGTAGGGTATGGACTTTGGTCAAGCGGTTTCATATGTCTGCCGAAAGGTGAACCGCCAATTTTTTTTCCTCAAATTGATGACATGAATTTGAACCATGTGCTGATAACAAGACAAGCATCCGGCGTTACATTGAATTTTTTACAAGAAAAGACTTAACACCTTTATTTTTTTTTTTCCACTGAAGATCAGAAGCATGATCCTTTTCATGTTCTCTGCCACGTCCATTAGCAGATGAAATGGATGAAATTTTGCTCGTTTTGGACGCATTTGTAATAAAGCGAAAGATTGAAGTTGGTTGGTACCAAAGTTATGAATTTATCTACGACCACCAATGAAAAATGCGCAGATGCTATTCCCTTTGACCAAATAGAAGCTAATTTGAAGCACGACATTTGCATGCTGGAGTGGATCCAACCCGACACAACGAAACCATAAATTATGACAATCGTTGGCACATAAATGTCAAAGGATTATTTTAATTAATCGTTAAATTCTCGAATGATAGACACTCAAAAGTTTTTGCTGTTAGTTTGCATTGTTAGTTATGATAATTTATGAAAACTATTTCAAGCCGAACTACTAAAACTCAGAAAGCACCTCAAAGTATGCAACACTTTTTTTCAGAACAGAAAAGATAAGCAGTAAAAGGGATTTGCGGCGACGGACAACTTCCGTTTCCGCTGTAGACCAAAATACAAATACATACATACACAAGCATAAAACTATGTACATATATTATTGAATTTTATAGTTGTATACAACACCATTACATCCCCCCTCCACACGCTTCTACATCATTTATAAATTTTCTTTGCGGCTCGTTAGCAGCTCAAAACCGAAATTCCTATACAAATTCGTAGCCAATCAGGCAAACGTTGCTGCATATGTGTGCGTATGTATATACAGGATGCGTTTCAAAAGTTGTGGTAAATATGAAATAAGTTGAAATGAGGAAGACTTAGATTAACAGCGCCGGCCAACAGTGGAGTCAGCTACGCTTAATAAAACGCTCGGAACTTATGAAAGGATGAAAGAGATCTACGTGCAGTGCATTCTAATGTTGAAGCTGAATAAAGAAGTTTATGTAGGTCCTGAACTATGCTACATCACATGCGAAAGTGTGAAACACAGGTCTCTCCGAGTGCCTGGCATAGCTGCCGTAGTCAACTTACCATGAAGTTATCCCAGCAGCCGCGACAACTGCTTCGAACGAGTTTTCCGTAGATGTCTTCGAGGAGGCATATCGGCTATGGAAGAGTCAGTGGAAAAAATGCGTAGCTAATGAGAGGTCAGGTAGTTCAAAGTTTATAAACTCCAAAATTATCAGAAAACATGTTATTAAAAACAATGTTTTTATAACTTTTTTTAACGCTTCCTGCTACGACTGAATCGAAAGCTTGGAAACGAATGTTCGTTGCCCGGCTTGCGGATACAGCAGCTACACAGCAGCTTCACAGATTGGTAAGCAACAACCTTGAGTTTTATGATGAAAAGCAATACTGCAATGCTTATATGTGTCTTCTACAGGACAGGATGCGTGCAAAAAGCAGCACATAGTATGCAAGTGTAGCTCCGCGCCAAAGAGGAACGGTGTATGAGGTTTGACATTCGCAAAAACAGCGCCAAAGAAGAGGCAATACAGTATCTCTCCCAAGCGAAGTGAATAGAAAATGGCTTCAATCCAAAAGCAGTCCTAAATATAATAAACAAGAGAAAAAAAAACTCCGCAGCCCATGTTCAATGTAGAGCTGGCACCCAAAAATAGGTGACTTAAAAGAATGGAAGGTAATTAATCTACATTCTAAAATATCTGTTGCACCACAGAATTTCTGTGGAAGACCAACTGCCAGGAGTTTGGCTACACAAATAAATGTTGTACACTACGCTCTGTCTGCGTTGCCTGTGAAGAACTCCAAATAAATCAGATCCCAATGCGAAAAAGTGTTGCAACTGTGAAGGAACCACACGGCTAACTATAGAGGCTGTCCTGTTTATGAAAAAATTGGCACCTGTTCGCTCTCAACCCGAAGCGTTAATTGCAGGCACTTCACAGACTTATGCTTCTGACATAAACACCCCAGGTATGTTCTTTGCCAATATCCTGAAATCTGAGCCAAAGTCATATGCAGAAACCGTTTCCCACACGGTACCTATGGGACTCTCTGCCCAAATTCCTCAACGGAGCACAGCACAAAGTGTTTAAGCACTCACTTGTATCGAATCCATGAAGCTTGGTACAAGAACTGTTGCGGAAACAAAACACAAAATAAGCAAGGACGTGCTTTAAAATAAATATATATGCCTCTGGCCTGCCAATGGTGTTTCTCGGCACAAAAACGAACTCTTCTCAAAAAAAAGAGACATTGATATAATGCTTCTCGCAGAAACACATCTTACGAACAAATATTATAACAAAATTCCAGGATACGCGTTCTATACCACGAACCACACAGTTGGCAAAGTCCATGGCGGAACTGGCAACTCATTAGAAGTCTTACCATTCTCTACAGGCGTTCGCAACTAATTATCTCCAAACCACATCAATAAATGTTCAATCAAAGTTTGGTAATCGCACACTATCGGCAATTTATTGCTCATCAAGGTTGACGGTAGCCGAAAAATAATTTCTCAAATTCTGCGATACTCTAGGTGATCGCTTTATAGCCATAGGCGTGGCTCAGAGCTTTCAAATACCAAAGGAAAGCAGCTTTACGAAGTAGTTTTGAATACCAAAAAGAAGCTTAACTATGTCTCGCCCTATACCCCAATATATTGGCCTACAGTTTCGACGAAATTTTCAGATGTCATTGCAATAACACGAAGAATCTCTAGTTTCTACTGAATATCTCTTATCGGATCATTCTTCAGTTCTTCTTAGCTTACTGGAGAGACCTCCACTTAAAGAGTACCCCAATAAGCTTACTCCAGACATACCAAAGTTTCGAAATTTATATTGAAAACTCTGCCACTGCCCTGATTTCTGTTCTCACTGCTGCAGCTCAACACTCCACGCCACAACCATTCACAGGCAACACGATGAACTACAGCTTAGCCAACATCCTTATAGAACGGCTAGTTATGACGATAGAGCGTCTAAGAACAGAATGGCAGGGTCTAAGATCTCCAACCTCTAAGCAAAATCTAAAGATTGCTACACGTGAGCTAAGCAAAGCTCTTAAACTCGAGAAGAAACTCCTACAGAGACGTTATATCGAATGTCTTTCTCCAACAAGCTCTAAGTTCCCCCATTGGAAAACGCGAGCGAACATTAAACCATCGGCTGTAGTATCCAAGCCCATAAGAGACCACACTGAAAAGTGCGCCAGCACGGATTTAGAAATGGCAGAAGTTTTTGCAAACCATTTGAGAAATGTATTTTGGTCGAATCCGTCAACAAATGCATTCGTTCTTCCACTCTACGAACTATGAACCGCTCAGAGTTCACACCAATGAAGTACATCAAACGATAAAAGCACAGCTTAATGCCAAAAGGATCTAGTTTATGATTAAATTTCCCCAAAAAGGCTCATCTCAATCTTATTTAACGTGATTTTTCAATGCGGATATTTTTCAATTTAGTGCAAAAAAATCGGTCGTAGTCATGATTCCGAAACACGAAAAGGATACAAAAGAGGCAGCGTTATATAGGCCGACTAAACTGTCTATTCAAACTGTTTGAAATGTTTGTTCTTATAAAAATCAGCTCACGCATGCAACAATTTGGGTTTCTTGAAATCTATGGCAGCGGCGAACAGGTAAACCATTTAATTTAAGAGATTCGTACAGCGTTTGAGCTCCACGAATATTGTTCCGCAATCTTTTGCGTTTGATCGCATTTGGCTTGACGGACTTAAGTACAAAATTAACTTTTTGCTTCCCCCATAATACACACAAAATTCTTGACTCATATCTCAGCAAAAGAGCATTCAGAGTGCAACTGTATTACTACATAGCACAGGAGTCTGAAATAGTAGCTGGTAGTCCAAGTCTGCGTTATATGTGCTGTACACATCCGATATACCAACGGATGACAAATTCAAAAAACTTAAGCAGTTCTTGATGGTCAATAAAAGCTGCTAAACGACTAGCAGACCAGCGGAATCTTCTCGAGAAGTGGAGTATAAAAGTCAATGCGCAAAAAAAAGCAAATACTTTACATTGCTGACTTTAAACAAAATTGTGAACCCACACCCAATGAATTCGTTTAACTCGGCAGTCATCTCGAATAACATATTGAAACTAAGAATTAAATAAATCAAACTAAAAGTCAATTCCCTACACTGGCTTATAAATTCGCGATGCCGCTTAAGCTTGCAACTCCGTAAGGTTCACAATTATACGGCAATGCAGTAATGTGGTGTTCAATCGGCATAGCGACATATCTCCGCGCGTTACACTTTTCGAGCGGAATTATGTCATTTTTCTCTGGCGGAGTTAAGTGGTTTTGAAGACATCATATCTCCGCGCGGAGCTATGTCGCTTCAAAACGACATAACTTCACGCGGAGATATATCGTTCTTAGTTCAGCGGAGATATGTCTCCAATCGGAGGCTCAGTACATAAAAAAAGAGAAAATTCAATAAAGAAAATATTATAAAACTAGTCGCTTAAGCAATCTGCCTGTTGACATATATAAATTGCCTGGCAATCCCTATCTGGCACTTCAAACGTTGACATTATGGACACATTATATCAAGATAAAAATTAGATATGCCTTAATAATATATAATATAATATATAATTCTGGAGTAGAAATACAGTTTTTCAATTTAAAAAACAGATCGGAAGACCGAAGTTCTTTCGTAACATTTAATTGCTTACATTGTACAATAATGAATGTATTTTGTGCATTTTACCTTTTCGGTCAAAACACAGCCTTTGAGTCAGTCCACATAGGCATAAAGCTTTTTAAAAATTGAATTTTAAAAAGGTTGATCAGCCAAAATCACGCAGGACAGACATTTTTGTGGTTGTGTATATATTTGTTTTATTTTCGAACTTTAGTTTCGATTTAGAGTTTTTTGCACAAATACAGCTCAGTTCTTTAATGCAGAGTTTAGTATTTTGTTTGAAAGTGCTTCGTCCTGTTTATGCGGCCTCTAACCTGCCTGATTGAACATCTTTAGAGCCATTTTAAAGTGCTTACAGCACGAATTTGTTTTATCTATAAAATGAAAATGCAGCATTTTAGTAGAGAATTATTAATTATTTTTTTATATTTACCGACATTGTTTCAAAGCTGTACGTGCTCGTTCCATGTTTCTTTAACTAAAACTCCGGCAGTGTGCATATAGTGAAACTGCCGGCAGTTAAAACAAAGCAGACAACACAGCATTCAGCATTGCATTAAACTGTAAAGACAATAATGGCACATTAATAATTGAATTAAAAAGACAAAACTTAAAATTGCGTATTTATAAGCAATTCGTTTTTTTTTACTTGCCGGCTTAGCGCCGCTTCGCATTATATCCGCTACATGTTCGCACGTCTTTAATTCTGATAATTAATAGCCTGCTGTTGCATTTATACATCTTTAGAACGATGAAATAACACGCTACATGCCAAATGGAATTATAAATTGCTTAAAACTTAAAACAAAACAAAAAACAAATTGCAAATTGCAAATACTTGGCCAAAAAGCAAACAGCTGTGCTACGCTATCTCGCTTTGACATATGTCCAACACTTAAATGTGCAACAGCATATTTCGCCACTTAGTGTAAGCAGTAAAGATATACAGTAACGAGTAACTAGTAACGAATAATATACTACTTTTGCAAAGTAATAAAATACTCAATTGGCGGCAATTGAGTATTTTATTCAGTTGACTAACGGCTTACCGTTTTGAAAACGCTAAAATTATTATAATTCATTTAAAATTCAAATCAATTCAGTTGAGTAAATATAAAATGTTATTTTTCTATTTTGTAGCAAAATTTTTTCTCTACTTTTATGCTAAGTTTTAACAAAATAAACAAATGAGAGTACATACCATAAATTACACTAAAAACTTTTTTCGTTGCATTTTTAAGTGTAGATTCCAAAAATGTTTACTAAAATAAGGAAAGCAATAAGAAAAATAAGTAAAAATGTTTGATTGAGTACATTCTGAATTGCTTTTACATTACTCAAAACAATTATTATACTCTTTGCTCTTCGAATTCTTTGAATTCTTAATTCGAATAACAATGTAAATCTAACTTTTTACAATAACGAATTAAAATTAATTGATCTTCCAACAATCGAATCAGTTCTTATTGGTATCATACCATGCTTCTTACTTACTTTACATAAATAAGCAATTCTTCACCACTTTGTGCCTATAAAACTGCTGTTTTGCGTTACAAATTATGCACTTAATAACTTAATTCTAGCTTTCTTCGATGTATAATAAATTACATTTTTTTTATCTTTTTATACATGCCTAAACTCTATTAAATTGAAATTTTGCCATAGAAGTCTAGGAAACAGCTCTCAAAATAAATTAAAATAAATAAAAAAATAAGATACTAAGTTACTCACAAGCAACAGGCAAAAGTATCGAGTAACTTCAGTTTGTTCAATTGTTATATTGTGCCATCACTAAACAGTTTTTGTTGAAGAAAACAAGCAAAACGCAATTTGCTGCATTGCACGTGTTCCGGGACTGCCAATAGATATTTCGTTTATTTATGTAAATACGTGCGCCTGTGCGTGTTTCAAACAAATCGGCAGCCATGGGCAAGAAAAACAAAAGTGTCGGAGGCAGCAATCTCGGACGTCAGCTGATCAAAGATCGCTTCGGGCATACGCCGCGACGCAAAGTCGACAATGATACAATGGTAATTTATAATAATTCCTTTTTGGTGCATATTTAAAAGCGTATATTTCCTTACTGCAGCTGCACACCACCGAGGTGCAAGACGGCTATGATTGGGGACGTCTCAACTTGTCATCCGTAACGGAGGAGTCATCCTTTCAAGAGTTTTTGCGCACAGCCGAATTGGCGGGCACTGAATTCCAAGCGGAAAAGCTAAATATACAATTTATAAATCCCAAACAAGGCGTTGGTTTGCTCACAAAGACCGAGGAGCAATTGATGCGTCAAAAGCACAGCGATCACAGTGAACAATTGAAGATACCGCGTCGTCCCAAATGGAGCAAAGACACTAAACCGGAGGAGCTAGAGCGCGCTGAGAATGAGAGTTTTCTCGAATGGCGACGTGGCATGGCGATGCTACAGGAGGATGAGGGCATATTGATGACGCCGTACGAAAAGAATCTGGAATTCTGGCGTCAGTTGTGGCGCGTTGTCGAACGTTCGGATGTTGTGGTACAAATTGTTGATGCACGCAATCCGTTGCTGTTTCGTAGCTTAGATCTCGAGCGTTATGTCAAGGAAGTGCATGCGGAAAAGATGAACATGATTTTGGTAAATAAATCGGATTTACTGACTGAAGAACAGCGTGTGCATTGGGCAGCGTATTTCGATAGCGAGGGTATACGCACAGCATTCTTCTCCGCGACACTGGCCGAAGAGGAACTCAAACGTGAAGCAGAAGAGGCAAAGCAGGCAACGGAAGCACAGAAAGAAAACAGTGAGAAAAATTTGACAGTGGATGAGGATGACGACGACGATGATGAAGATTCGAGTAAACTCTCCGTCGCAACACTGCGTGATGCGGCTAAAGAACTTAATAAATCGCTGGATAAACTGCAGGAGAAACTTGAAGTTATTGAGCGCAAAATTGAACCTGCTACTGCCACAGCACTACTGTCTACCAAAAACAATCCACGCGTACTAACGCGCAATGAACTAATCGAATTTTTCCGACACGTATACACGGGTAAACACAGACATACCGAGCACTTGACTACCATTGGCATGGTAGGCTATCCCAATGTCGGCAAAAGCAGTACCATAAATGCGCTCATGACAGTCAAAAAGGTCTCCGTCTCGGCAACGCCCGGCAAAACGAAACGTTTTCAAACGCTCTATCTCGATCGTGATATCTTGCTTTGCGACTGTCCGGGTCTGGTAATGCCCAGTTTTGTGCTAACCAAAGCGGATATGTTGCTCAACGGCATATTACCCATAGATCAGATGCGTGATCATGTGCCACCAGTGAATTTACTCTGCGAACGCATACCACGTCATGTGCTGGAAGATAAATACGGCGTTGTCATAGCCAAACCAATGGAGGGTGATGATGCTGAACGTCCGCCACATGCAGAGGAACTGCTTTTGGCATATGGCTGTAAGTTGCTTCTTTTGTTTTTACGAGTATATTCAAATATTAATTTTTTTATAATTTACAGATAATCGCGGTTTTATGACCTCCAATGGACAGCCAGATCAATCACGTTCAGCACGTTATGTTTGCAAGGATTATGTCAACGGACGTCTGCTGTATGCAGTAGCGCCACCAACAGTGCCACAGGAGGAGTATCATGTCTTTGCAGCTCGTCAACGTAGAGAAGTGGCCGAACAACAACTGCCCACACAACAGCAGCGTGCAATGCGCGTAAGTATTAAAAATTTAAAAAGAAGCTGTTAATTATAACGATATATATATATATATAAAGTGGGCGTGGCAATTTGGTTGCTTCAAAACGGATTTCTGCTAAGCTATCTTACGGTCAGACCGTTAAGGCTAGCTTTTTGATTTGATTGTATGCAGATCTTTAAGAAGCATTGATGAAACATTTAAGGCAATTTGTGCTAATGTGTATAAAAGGACATAGGTATATCTTGTAGAGATATATTAATAAAACCACAATCAACAGATTAGCTTTAAGAAATAGTTGTACATACACAAACTTTGCAATCATTTATTATTTAGATTTATTTTTGTTTTGCAGATCAATCGAACTACTACCACTAAAGAACTGGACAAGCAATTCTTCGATACTGGCAATAGCAAAGTTTACGTGAAGGGACGCAGCGATTTTCCGCATATACGCATCGCTAATGATGGCACTGTGCTGGCCAGCGATGGCGCTCCGCCGGCCAAACCGTGGCGCACTGTAAAGAAAGAACGTCGTGAAAAGCTGCGCAAGAAATTTTCGCATCTCGATGAGCACTGAAAAAAGTTTGGTTTAGCGCGTAGAAAGAATTTTTTTTTGTTTTTTTTTTTACCAAACTTACCTATATATAATATATATATCTAAATTATGCAGTGTTATATAAATTAAACGATAATGTTTCTGAAGATTATATATACAAAACCAGCTATTATATCAGACTTCTTTGTTATGTTGTCATTTTGGAGTACAGTGAATGCGCTTCTGCTGAGATATGAGTCAAGAATTTTGTATGTATTATGGGGGAAGCAATAAGTTAATTTAATACTTAAGTTCGTCGAGCCAAATGCGATCAAACGCATAAGATTGCGGAACAATATTCGCGGAGCTCAAACGCTGTACGAACCTCTGAAATTATACGGTTTACCTGTTCGCTACTGCCTTATATTTCAAATTGGTGAGTGGGAATGACGTTGATTTTTATAAGATCCAGCTTTTCAAACAGTTTGGATAGACAGTATAGTCGGCTTATGGGCCTATATAACGCTGTCTCTTTTGTATCCTTTTCGTGTTTCGGGATCATGACTATGACCAATTTTTTTGCACTAAATTGAAATGTATTCGCATTTAAAAATCACATTAAATAAGATTGAGATGAGCCTTTTTGTGAAAATTAAATCATAAACTAGATCCTTTTTGGCATTAAGCTGTGCTTTTATCGTTTGATGTACTTCATTGGTGTGAACTCTGAGCGGTTCATAGTAATTCGTAGAGAGGAAGAACGAATGCATTTGTTGACGGATTTGACTAAAATACATTTCTTAAATGGGTTGCAAAAACATCTGCCATATCTAAATCCTTGCTGGCGCACTTTTCAGTGTGGTCTCTTATGGGCTTGGAGAATACAGCCGATGGTTTAATGTTCGCTCGCGTTTTCCATAGGGGAAACTTAGAGCTTGTTGGAGAAAGACGTTCGATATAACGTCTCTGTAGGAGTTTCTCCTCGAGTATAAGAGCTTTACTTAGCTCACGTGTGGCAATCTTTAGTTTTTGCTTTGAGGTTAGAGATCTTAGACCCTGCCATTCTCTTCTTAGACGCTCTTTCGTCATAACTTGCCGTTCTATAAGGATGTGGGCTATGCTGTAGTTCATCGTGTTGCCTGTGAATGGTTGTGGCGTGGAGTGCTGAGCTGCAACAGTGAGAACAGAAATCAGGGCACTGGCAGAGTTTTTAATATCAATTTCGAAGCTTTGGTATGTCTGGAGTAAGCTTATTGGGGTACTTTTTAAGTTGAGGTCTCTCCAGTAAGCTTAGAAGAACTGAAGAATGATCCGATAAGTGATCTGCAAGATATTCAGTAGAAACTAGAGATTCTTCGTGTTATTGCAATGACATCTGAAAATTTCGTCGAAACTGTAGGCCAATATATTGGGGTATAGGGCGAGACATAGTTAAGCTTCTTTTTGGTATTCAAAACTACTTCGTAAAGCTGCTTTCCTTTGGTATTTGAAAGCTCTGAGCCACGCCTATGGCTATAAAGCGATCACCTAGAGTATCGCAGAATTTGAGAAATTATTTTTCGGCTACCGTCAACCTTTGGCTCAGATTTCAGGATATTGGCAAAGAACATACCTGGGGTGTTTATGTCAGAAGCATAAGTCTGTGGAGTGCCTGCAATTAACGCTTCGGGTTGAGAGCGAACAGGTGCCAATTTTTTCATAAACAGGACAGCCTCTATAGTTAGCCGTGTGGTTCCTTCACAGTTGCAACACTTTTTCGCATTGGGATCTGATTTATTTGGAGTTCTTCACAGGCAACGCAGACAGAGCGTAGTGTACAACATTTATTTGTGTAGACAAACTCCTGGTAGAGTTGGTCTTCCACAGAAAATGTGCGGTGAAAACAGATATTTTAGAATGTAGATTAATTACCTTCCATTCTTTTAAGTCACCTATTTTTGGCTGCCAGCTCCACATTGAACATGGGCTGCGGAGTTTTTTTTTCTCTTGTTTATTATATTTAGGACTGCTTTTGGATTGAAGCCATTTTCTTTCCACTTCTTTTGGAGAAACGCTTAGTTCAATGCTTTTAAGCACGAATTGAAGCCCTTCCTTTAGAGCTTTTGAGTTTAAAGTTTATTTTCAAATCAGAGAAATTTAAATTGAAGTCTGCTCTCCTGTTGTGTATCGTTCCAAATAGCAGTTATACGGAAGTTATTGCTCCCAAGTTGCGCTACAATACTATTTGAGCTTCACGACGGTTTGACACTCACTTTTGTAGCCCCTTCAGCTGTGCTGTTTATTGTCTTCAGTTTAAGTTAAAATTAAACACGTACGATAACTTAATCTATCGATTACTTAAGATCGATTAATGTATATCGTGCCTATGCCGATTACTTAACAAACCGCTCTCCATCGTACACACAGACAGACAGACAGACAATCGTATAAACAGACAATCGTATAAACAATCGCATATAAGCCAATTCGTTTTACAATTGTTTACGTGTTTTTTTTTTATTAGTTAATAACCGGTTCTACGCTCTACCAACCGTCGCATGACTTTAAAAGCGCACTTCATACGCAGTGCGCATCCAGTCGCAAGTGAAATTAATCACCAAATGGAACGCTGGCGCAATAAAATCGCTGTTGTGACGGGCACCAGCTCCGGCATCGGTTGGGCCATTGTACGCGAGCTGCTTGCAGCGGGTATGCAAGTCATTGGCTTAGCACGACGTCTGGAACGCATGGAACAGTCGCGCGATGCACTGGCCTGTGCCGAAGAGCGTGCACGCTTTCTGCCGCTGCAATGTGATCTGGCTGTGCTGGCGGATATCAAGCAGGCATTTGCGCATATCGAAGACGCCTATGGCGGCCGGTTGCATGTGCTGATCAACAATGCCGGCATGTCTACACAGACGCAGCTGCTCGATGCGAATAATGAGGCAGCGCTGCAACGTGTCATGGATGTTAATTTCATGGGCACCGTACACTGTACGAAGCAGGCATTCCGGCTGATGCAGCAGACGCTGAATGCCGAAACGGCGGCTGTGCAGTGTCAAGTCATCAATGTTTGCAGTCTGTTGGGACACACCGTGCCCATACATATACCGTCGTGTGGCTTTAATCTTTATCCGGTATCGAAGCATGCACAGCGTGCACTCAACGAAATACTGCGACGTGAATTCTATGCCGTCGATAAGCAGCGTTTGCGTCTGTCGGTAAGCGTGTGCCATAGACCAAGAATAATCGAGTCTAATTTCGGAACTCTTTATTGCAGACTATCAGTCCCGGCTTGACCGAAACGGAATTCGGAAACGCATCCGTTGAGAATGCAACTGCAACTGTTGCTAGCGGTGGTGCTTGTGACGTTGCTGCAGCGCTGCCAAATTTCGGTGGCTCCTTGCTGCAGTCAACTGATGTAGCACGTGGCGTTGCGTTTATACTTGCCTCACCGCCACATGTTAATGTCGCCGAACTATTAATGCTGCCCACTTGTGAGGCATATTAGAGACACATCACAGCACATACTGCTGAGCTGTCAAAATCTAAAAAAATGTTGTTTTCTGTTCAGTTCAACACATATTTTCGTACATTTTCTTCTCCGTCGCCATTCCTTCTTCACCCCATTTATTGCACTTCTTTCGGTTCTACAAAATCCATAGCCAAATAAAATCAAAATGTTTGCAGCATCGCATTCCAAGCTACGTGTGGGCGACATCGATATGGAGAGATGGCGCGGCAAATTCTGCATTGTTGTGCCGGTGCAGTTCCGCGCGGCTAGTGTGCTCATCACACGGCTACTCGACGAGGGCATAAACGTAATTGCGTTGACCAACTTTCTGAAACGCGCTGAAATACTACGCAGTCAACTGCCGTGGGACACCGCCGAACGTTTTATTTCGCATGAATGTGATTTACATTCGATTTCCAGCATGCGTTCGACGTTCATCTGGATCAAGGAGAACGTTGGCGAGGTACATCTGCTTATTTATTTGCTGCCGAAAATGGTCGACGATCCGGAGGTGCTGTATAAGCCCGGCATGGAACATCGCATGCAGCAGTTTTTAGATGTCTCGCTTGACTCGGCACGCGTATTTCTACGTCAGGCGGAACGTTATCTCTTTCCGGCTTGCTGTCCCAAGTACTGCAACAGCGAAAATATGTGGATTGTGCGTTACAATTTGGACTCACAGGAGGAAGTTGTTGACTATCTGTTGGCGCGTATGTCCAATAAGAAATGCCTTGAACTGTGCAAATTACGTACCGTAGACAATGTGTACGATGCACCGTCATCTCCGTGTGGTTCGTCGACCTCGAATGTACAACGGCGTAAGAAGCGCAAAAATTCAAAGCGAAAGTAAATATTTCTCATGTAACAATCAAGGAAAAAAAAAATACTCATTGAATCGCAATAAATCACAAAATTTACCGTTAAATTTTTGAAATTTTTATTCAAGCTTACAGCTTAATGAAGCTTTTAAACGGAAATAGTTCGTAAGTAAACAGTTCGATCGAAGCTTCTAAGTCTGCAGCGCCAACTGGGGGCAAAATTTAGCAACATAATCAAAGCGAAAAAGCGTAAGACGTAGCGAGCGCCATCTAGTGGTACGATCTATGTTATATAGTTTTGAAAGGGTTGAACTTTCTCGGGAACAATTGACCGGAAACATTATCTTTTTTCCAAGCGAATGACCAAGCTGATGATGGATCAGCTGGTAATATGATAAATCGGTAAAACTAAAGTAATCTACCCGTTTCAATCGGGTAAAAGCGGAAAACGAACGAAAAGTAGTATTATAAGACGCGAACTTGGATCGACTATTGTGAAGTGAAAGTATGTGAAGTAGAATAAAGCCCCGCGAGTGACATTAGCCTTCGACATAGTCTAGGATGAAGGACTAATGCACAAAATTCAAACAATTTTCCCAAGCGACTTTGCTGCCATACTAGAGTCAAATCTCTTTTTTTCAAGATTTAAATTTCAACTTGCTTAAAAATAAAAAAAATATTATTAAAGAAAATCGAACCAACGACAATCTATGCCGTCGCAGCGGCACGACAAGAAGAGAAATTGTGCCACAAATGTGACAGAAATGTATGTAAGGACGAGACGAAGGTCAAAGAAGAAATCGTATCGTACCGTCGCACAGTGGGACATTTTGACATTTTTGGTTGGCAAAATAGCTCATATAATAGATAATTCTTCAAGCTTCAATAGGGTGCTTCAAAAGCAGCGTAAATTTCTGCACAGCATAACATTTGAACCAACAGTTTGGCAGTTTTTGAAATAGTTAAACCAAATGTTGCACCATGCACCGTTTCCTTACACATTGAAATATTAAGGATTCTAAATTTTTGATTAATTCTCTATCAAATGCATCAATTATTTGATTTCTGCAATGTTTTTTGGTCCCACTGTGCGTCGCTTTGTTTGTTTGCTTGTCTCTCTGTCTCATATTTGAATGCGCAATGACAGGACCTAAACACAAATGTATATAAATGCCACACAACATGAAGGAGAATGAAGATGAAGAAGCAGCAATAGTTGTCGCAGCAGGATCTTAATGCATACAGTATAAAGTCAAATAAATTTGCAAACAAGTCAAAGTTCAAAGCAGACAAATATAAAACTCGACACAAAATAAAAAAAAAAAAAAAAAAGGAAAGAAAAGAAAAACAGTGAAATTTAGACAAACACACAAACGCAAAGAATACATATACGCACACACACACACGTATAAAGTGTTTAAGGATATTTGTACAAGATAGCTTATCACGCTTCACACTTTGTTTGCATAGTATTTCAACTTTGGCAACATTTTTGTGCGCCAATAGATGGCAACGTATCATATGACTGGGTAGCGCCATCTACTGGCAAAGCCATAAGCCCTCTATATTGAAACTGTTCACACTGTTACTGATATAACAAATTTCAACTTTGTAACACAAGATTTTGATAGCACAATTTCATAAAAAAGAGTCCTTCGACATATACTTTAGCTGCCATAAGAATAAGCACGGAAATATTTTATTACAGTGCAGGTGAAATAACGCCGAGCAAGACCTATTTTATATATATAGAAATATAGATTTGAGGCAATTGATTTACTTGCAGTTGGAGTAGCACATATGTCATAGGTTTGAAAAGCACTGACAATGTCATACCGTTTGAATAGCTTTAGTGTTTAAGCAATTTTTAAGCTTAATGGGTCAATGAAAGCTACGCAGCTCTTGCAGCTGTTCAAATGGAACTACCGCAAGAGATTATCATTGATAAACCTTTTAAACGCATGACCTGAGGTCAGTGTTCGAGAGCCACTTAAGTGCAAAGTTTACCTGCTGCAGGAAATATATTACCCACGCGCGCGTGCACAGCTAGTTCGTGGTTATTTCCCACACAGTGCTACAATGCCAAATGAAAAAGTTGTGGCGAACTTCGGATTGCAGAAAAACCATGTAGACAAGGCGCACAGTTCCAACATCTCATGGTCACCTCAAGAATATCTCCATTGGAAACAGATTTACAATTATTAAATATTAAACCAAACCCAGAGCAGCCAGAAGCACCTTTTTCTCTAGCAGCAATGACGATAAGGCCCCAGTCTTAGAAAGACCTTCCACAGCAAACGCCTGACACTTATTGTACAGAAATCGAAAAGAAAAAAAGCCAATATCACTGACTATATTCTATAACGTCTGACAACTCCAACTTCCAGATTGGAAAAACAATTTTTCGTTATGCTTTAACAACTCTTGGTTGGCATTAAGTTTACCGTTTGTTAGTTACCTTGCCCGTAGCTAATAAAATAACTCGTAAGTAAGTATCACATTTAAAGCAACCAATCCGCCATATGTTTCATAAATTCAGTTAAGAAATGGCTAAATAAAAAAAAAAAGTTATTTTAGCTGATTTAAATATTTCTTTGAGAAAATTGCTTTAAGAAATTTCGTCGCTTTTGAACAATTTGCGAATTATAACTCGGCTATGAATTAAATTCAATTCAAATTTACATTCTGTTACTATCCTCCATTCCATTCAGTTAGCGCCTTTGATCTTATTTTCGTGGTATTTGGTTTGGTTCTTCCAGTTAGCCTTGACTCTACGCCAACGCAGTTTGTTTGACTCCAAAAGCTCCTCACGACTGGCGCCCACCAGCTTACGTGCCTCTTCACTGCTCTCCGGTGGCAGTGGTACAGGAATTGGTGTCAAATTGGTCATTCGGCTTGGCAATGGTGGGCCCATGCAGCCTTCGGCATTGTCCACCTTCGGCAGTACGATTGGAAATGAATTTTCACGTTCGGCAGAGTTGCCGATTACCGGAATGTTTGGTTGGTTTGCCGCCCAGCCACGACAAATCGCATAGAATGACGTATTTTCAGTGCAATGCGTTATATTGACCGAACGATCGAAAATTTTCATGGCCCACGTTGCCGGCGGTTCTTCCTCAAGTGGTGCGGCTTCTGTTGTACTCTTCGACGAAATGGCTGCTCGATGAAGTTGCTCTTGACGAGCCAGCATCATTTTTTTGGAGGGACGTCCACGTTTTGGAGCGCAATATGTCATCTCATCGTCCAGTTGTGCGCCTGCATCGAGTTTTTCTGGTTGTTTGGTGTCATACTTACCCGGTTCAGGAATATTTTTGCGAGTCGACATGTTGTAGAATTTTTAATGTTTTTTTCTCGTCTCTGCCTTCGTTTCGAATAATATTTTCAGTGTTGTGAAGGCTAAAAAGCTTTTGAAAAAACAAAATTTGCAACACTTGACAAGTTGGCAGTCACGCGTTAAAATAAATGAAACTAAAGCCATTTCCAATTTGAGTGAACTACGCTTTTCAGTTTTAACCAAATCCGATACATTGTATCCGATACATAATTGCGATACATAGTGTCCGACACATAGTGTCCGATACCCTTGCCTTCAATGCATTGGCGTCAAAATATTCATTAGTCACGCAGATTTTTTATTGGCTTCATTCCACCAAACTTTCCTTAGAATTCTGCTGATCTCCAAGATATATATTGGACGTACTTGGTTCTAAATTTCTAATTGCTGGAGACACGAATACGAAACATCACCTCTGGAGCGCTACTGGTGCATTTCCTTGAGGCAACAGCATATTCGATGTTCTGACAAATTCTGGCTGCAGATTGTGCCCACAAGTTTATTTAAATATTATCCTTATTGTAATCGAACCAGCAGATTTTGTTTACACAATGCAACAACTTACGATTCCTTGCCCCACAACAGAACATATTAGACATAAGACATCAAATTAAGGCTCCAAAACATCGAAAAGGGTTGCACGCTTGCTCGTACGTTTGCTCATTAAACACAAACATTAAATGAAACCAAAAGAGAGGAAATTAAGTAAGCCTCACGAGATGACATCAAACATGGAGAGTGTCTGTCCGTCATAAAAATAACCGTAACCAAGTGGAGCTGATTACGTGTCACCGACTCTCACATGTAACTACCAACGCCGCCTGCCAAGTGTGTGCCCAACTATGTGTTTATCTCCGTGTTTAACAATTAACTGTCGTGATACAGATTAGTGAGTCTCAAAGGGCTGAAATATTAAATGTGAAACATCCTTCTTTTATACTTCTTGCCACATATTGCCAACGGCTCCTGCTGCTTCCTATTTCAATTACCCCCAAAATAAGCAAAATTTTAACTCACCACCATACGCGCTTAATTAAAATGCGAAACAGTTTAAGCCCAGAAGTTCTCCATCCATCCATACTTAAGCGCACAAATTAAATGAGTTAAAAAAGTGTTTATATCCTCTCCGTTGGCTAGTGGTGATAAAGAAAGGAAGAAAGAAAGGAGGCATTATGATTCGTTCAGTCAAAATTTATTTATTTTTTAATACTGTTCTGTTGCCAAAACAAATGAAGAACAGTTTGAACAACATCACCAAATAACGAAATGGAAAATGCTGATGGAAGATGGTCCCGGCACAGTAATCAAGCAAAATCTATATTTTTGTTCTTCCTCAGCAACAGTTTACTCCCTTCTCTCTGCGGTTGAACTAAATGCACGGAAAGTTGAAATAGTTTCTCCATAAAATCCGCCGGATATGGTGGAATTGCTGCAGCAACCATGAAGTATTCTCGAAAATATTAGTAAGAATATTTCATCGAATAGTGCTTCCACAAATTAATAGAGACATACTAGCAGGCCAGCAGCTTGGATTTCGACGACATCATAGAGCTCCGGAATAGTTTCACAGCATAGTAAAGCAGATTATTAGAGGCTGCTGCAATCCTCGATGTTAAATGAGTTGCAGAAAGGTTTCCTTTACAAAATAAAGAAATTATTTCTTGCATCAAGAATATCTACGTCTTCGATCAAATCTTCACGAGCGATAAGGCGTAAATTGAATGTAAATTCAAAGACAAGCACAGTCAAATATTTCTTCGCATCAGAATATAATAATATGTGCGCAGAATATCCCCTACTTCTAAAAGTAAGACCTCGAAAAAATTTGTGTGTATTCCGCCGACTTTCACATGCGTCACGAAGCAATGTTTCTAGCACTTTAGCCAAAGAATCACCCATTTGGTCGCAGAACCGTAGGTGCATACTACAACTTTAAGTTTTAATTGAAAATGCGGATAATTGGTTTCATTACAAGTCCAGACTTCAGCTTGTTTTCTGTGAATCGTCAACTCATGCACATCGCTCATTCTTAATATTCGGATTGGATGTGTGTGTTCCATCGCATACGTGGCAAAGCTTCTTAAAAAAGCCATTCATCGGCCGAACAAGATACGTTGCATCTGAAATCGAATTGACCGAGACCATGACCAGAGCTTTACTGGGGTTAATTATTTCCTTGACAGAACACAAAATTAAATTTTACAAAAATTTCAAATTCCAATATATTAACTTAATTTAAAAGAAGCTTACTGAAGTCTAACTACTTAAATCTACTTATTTATAATATTCCATTCGTCCTCGCCCTCTTTGGCTAGGACTCTTCCCTCCAGTTGGGCGTTCTTTTAATCTTTAGCGCCTCAGTCGTGACCACCAGAGCATTCGTGATCTACATACTCTATACTATGCTGCTCTAATAGCGCTTAAATACTTATTGAACGCATATCAGATGACTTGTTCGCAAAAAGGGTCATACTTCACGAGCTGTTCCTTTCCGAATTATTACAACAAAAACTAGACTAAGAATTGATGAAACAATTCATGGAGAGGCATTTTTTGTCCAATCATAATGCGAAAAGGTTCAAAATCCATAAACGAGATCTTCTTCCTTGTCTCGATTTGTATTTAATATAAATGCATTACTATGAACCCGCCGAAGTTTTGATTGTCGTTGCTAATGAGTTTCAGATACTCTTGTTGTTCTAGGTTGTTCAAGTCTGCTTCCCTCCATCATGCCACGCGACTTTGTTTCTTTTTTTTTTTGTTCTGTAATAGGAGGCTTCTTGTATGGCATTATTAAAGCTTGTTCTCCGCGCCGTAATCAACTAATAATCAACTATAAAATAAAAAGTCAAGTTCTTCTGTGAGTTTGAGCTTAATCGGTTGAACGATTTGACTTTCTATAATACTCATCCTTATATATATATATATATATATTATATTATATATATATATAGACAGAATATCTTGTGCAAACATTTTATTAAGCTTTAAATGTATCTCATATTTATTTAAGTGTGTAGCACAATTTTGATAAATTTTAGATATTTTATGTTCTTACGACTACTCAAAATAGCTCAACTCGACGGCTGTCTGGCCTATTATTATTTACGAGATGAAGCGACATAAAATAAAAATGAATATTATTACAGAGCGGAGCAAAGAGAAGTAAAGAGAAAGACCAAACAACATAAATTTAAAATAAAATAAAATAAAACTATATGCGTATGAGTAATATTTTGGCTGTCGTCAAATATTACGCATACGCAGCGTCATAAACATTTTTCATTTTCAAAGACATTTTGCAGTTGGCAAACTTTTCTTTATTGGTTTTGCGCCAAAATAAATTCAATTTAATCAATTTTCCAGCAGGCGAACTAACATAATTCAATTAGGGAAAAAATTAAAATAAATACCAAGGATTAAAGTGCTGCTCTTGAAAGGCAATAAAATCAACAAACAATTTAAAGATAATAAAAAAAAGAAAGAAGAAAAATAAAAGAAAAAAAAAGAAGAATAAGTATAAAGGCTAAAGCAGCAAATAAAGAGGCAACACTCATAAATCATTCAGTGTAGCCCAAAAAAAAACAAAAAAAAAACCAAAGGAAAGGAAATTCAAACCCAAGACATAGCAGCCAAACCGTACCGGACCGTGGTTTGTACATTAATAAATGCATTTCTATGAAGCTGTTGTAGCAAGAAGAAGTTAAGAAGTTAACTTGAGCAATATATAGCATGTGCATGACTACTCAAAATGAAGTTATTTATGAGGCCAACTGTCTTCTATTAGCTTATGAAATATTTTTGTTTCTTCTTTTCTGCAAACAACTTAAGCGCACCTCGCCCTATACCGCATATCGACAACTTCGACATTTTTCGCATTTTTCACAGTTGAACGTTGAAGAATTTAATTTCATTTTTAAACACGTCTCAGCACGACTTGCCTGCGTAAACGATTTCGTTCGCGTTTCGAAATACTGAAGGTTCTCCTCTTACACTGCTGCGTAACGAAATTAAGAATAATTTGTAAGAATGAATGCGAAATGAAAGGAAAAACGTTTGTAAGTGACACAAATTGTATAAAATTGTTTTAAAATTGAGAAATTAAATGCAATGTGCAGGTGCAGGTGCAGGAAAGGAAAGGAAAGGAAAAAAAATTATAGCAATATGCCGTATAACAGTATCTGGTGACGAGTGGCAAAAATCAACTATTAACAGCCCCCGTGCAGCATGTTCTTCAATTATCGCGTGTCCTGTGTTTATTTGCTGAAGCTAATGGTTCATGAAACACGTTGAGTAATAAAAAACGCAAAAAATATCTTTTATTAAAAAAGTTATTAAACCATGCTCGTAGTGTAAAGGACTTCCTTTGGTTATTCTTCACTTTATTTAAGCAGCCTTTTTTTTCAATGCTGATTTGTACAACTTGCTGCAAATGTTCTATTTCCTTTCCAATTTAAACTTAAAGCGCTTTCATAGAGCCTTACTACTTAGCCGTATTTACTTATATAAATCAGGGCTGCAATGCTTATGCATGTGTATGCATGCTAATAGAGAAAATTAAAAATGTTCTTATTGCAAGTTTTTACTTGTCATCCACGTCCTCCACGTCATCAAACTCAGTGTCGGTCGACGTTGTCAACTCAACCTCGAAGTCATACTTGTCATCTTTGTTTGCACAACGTCATACAACCTTGTTGTTGTACATACTACATACTACTAGTATATATAGTTGTTGCAATCATTTTTGTTTTCCTTGCATGACCCACAAGCAAGTCTTACATTTATGCCAGCTTGGATGGACTTCAAGCATAAACATTTCAATATTTCTTAGTTTCACTTAGGACGGAAATCTGCAAAACTTGTCGACAGAAGCTTACAAAGTGATGCAAGCGGAAAAGAAAAACAGGAGCAAGAAATTGAAATATTTTTTCAATTAATTTGTTTTTTTTTTTTTTAGTAAAAATTGTAAGCGAATTCGATTTTTTTTTTTTTTTTATAAAATATTAACTTTTAGCGCTCGCTAGTTATAGGCCCAGTTGGTCCATTTCTGAACTGAACTCATGTAAAATTTATTTTGTTGTTGTTGTTGTTATTTAACTTACATCACCAAACTTCCGCAGGCTGTTAAAAATAATTAACAAACTTTTCAGAATCAAAGTTTTCACTTTTATTCAGATTTATGTCAATGTGTGTGTGTGTGTGTGTGTGTGTGTGTGTAAAGGATGTGTTTATGCAGGTTGATGCTGTTTTTTTTATTTTGTGTAGTGTTGGCCTACAAACACAACAAAGATTTGTGAATAGCAATGCACACACACACACTCATGCACACACAACACACTCAATAATGTATACACATCAGTGCATCCTCCGCTCCTCATACATAATATTCGAACAAAAGCTTTCATCTTAATGAAAATATGATAAAACTTGGGAACCAATCGCAAAAAAAAAAATATTAATTTTTTAACTGAAATTGAATTTTTCAATTTTCATATTGCGAAGCATGGGTCGTTCTATGAATTATTACTAACTGTTTAAAGAACTAATGACGTGACTTACGGCAATGAACAGCTCGCGAACGATGACAACAGCGCATGACCACAAGCAAATGACCATACTGCGCTGCCGACTTGCGGTTGGTTCACGATCACCAAATTGTTGTATCGGTCGCAAATCGACGTCGGCAGAATTACCAGTCGATGACACCCAAAAAGAGTATAAAAGGTGAAGCGCAAGTAGTGAAGTGTTAACTGGTAATTTTGGAACAATTTTATTTTTATGAAAAGTTTAGGTTTTTTGGTTGTTAACTCACGACGACTGAAGCGTATTGGAGCAGCATAGTATAGGGTGTGTAGATCACGAATGCTCTGGTGGTCACGATTGAGGCGCTAAAGAAATAATTAACCCCAAGGAAATAATTAACCCCAGTAAAGTTCTGGTCATGGTCTCGGTCAATTCGATTTCAGATGCAACGTATCTTGTTCGGCCGATGAATGGCTTTTTTAAGAAGCTTTGCCACGTATGCGATGGAACACACACATCCAATCCGAATATTAAGAATGAGCGATGTGCATGAGTTGACGATTCACAGAAAACAAGCTGAAGTCTGGACTTGTAATGAAACCAATTATCCGCATTTTCAATTAAAACTTGAAGTTGTAGTATGCACCTACGGTTCTGCGACCAAATGGGTGATTCTTTGGCTAAAGTGCTAGAAACATTGCTTCGTGACGCATGTGAAAGTCGGCGGAATACACACAAATTTTTTCGAGGTCTTACTTTTAGAAGTAGGGGATATTCTGCGCACATATTATTATATTCTGATGCGAAGAAATATTTGACTGTGCTTGTCTTTGAATTTACATTCAATTTACGCCTTATCGCTCGTGAAGATTTGATCGAAGACGTAGATATTCTTGATGCAAGAAATAATTTCTTTATTTTGTAAAGGAAACCTTTCTGCAACTCATTTAACATCGAGGATTGCAGCAGCCTCTAATAATCTGCTTTACTATGCTGTGAAACTATTCCGGAGCTCTATGATGTCGTCGAAATCCAAGCTGCTGGCCTGCTAGTATGTCTCTATTAATTTGTGGAAGCACTATTCGATGAAATATTCTTACTAATATTTTCGAGAATACTTCATGGTTGCTGCAGCAATTCCACCATATCCGGCGGATTTTATGGAGAAACTATTTCAACTTTCCGTGCATTTAGTTCAACCGCAGAGAGAAGGGAGTAAACTGTTGCTGAGGAAGAACAAAAATATAGATTTTGCTTGATTACTGTGCCGGGACAATCTTCCATCAGCATTTTCCATTTCGTTATTTGGTGATGTTGTTCAAACTGTTCTTCATTTGTTTTGGCAACAGAACAGTATTAAAAAATAAATAAATTTTGACTGAACGAATCATAATGCCTCCTTTCTTTCTTCCTTTCTTTATCACCACTAGCCAACGGAGAGGATATAAACACTTTTTTAACTCATTTAATTTGTGCGCTTAAGTATGAATGGATGGAGAACTTCTGGGCTTAAACTGTTTCGCATTTTAATTAAGCGCGTATGATGGTGAGTTAAAATTTTGCTTATTTTGTGGGTAATTGAAATAGGAAGCAACAGGAGCCGTTGGCAATATGTGGCAAGAAGTATAAAAGAAGGATGTTTCACATTTCATATTTCAGCCCTTTGAGACTCACTAATCTGTATCACGACAGTTAATTGTTAAACACGGAGATAAACGCATAGTTGGGCACACACTTGGCAGGCGGCGTTGGTAATTATATGTGAGAGTCGGTGACACGTAATCAGCTCCACTTGGTTACGGTTATTTTTATGACGGACAGACACTCTCCATATTTGATGTCATCTCGTGAGGCTTAGTTAACTTCCTCTCTTTTGGTTTCATTTAATGTTTGTGTTTAATGAGCAAACGTACGAGCAAGCGTGCAACCCTTTTCGATGTTTTGGAGCCTTAATTTGATGTCTTATGTCTAATATGTTCTGTTGTGGGGCAAGGAATCGTAAGTTGTTGCATTGTGTAAACAAAATCTGCTGGTTCGATTACAATAAGGATAATATTTAAATAAACTTGTGGCCAAAATCTGCAGCCAGAATTTGTCAGAACATCGAATATGCTGTTGCCTCAAGGAAATGCACCAGTAGCGCTCCAGAGGTGATGTTTCGTATTCGTGTCTCCAGCAATTAGAAATTTAGAACCAAGTACGTCCAATATATATCTTGGAGATCAGCAGAATTCTAAGGAAAGTTTGGTGGAATGATGCCAATAAAAAATCTGCGTGACTAATGAATATTTTGACGCCAATGCATTGAAGGCAAGGGTATCGGACACTATGTGTCGGATACTATGTATCGCAATTATGTATCGGATTTGGTTAAAACTGAAAAGCGTAGTTCACTCAAATTGGAAATGGCTTTAGTTTCATTTATTTTAACGCGTGACTGCCAACTTGTCAAGTGTTGCAAATTTTGTTTTTTCAAAAGCTTTTTAGCCTTCACAACACTGAAAATATTATTCGAAACGAAGGCAGAGACGAGAAAAAAACATTAAAAATTCTACAACATGTCGACTCGCAAAAATATTCCTGAACCGGGTAAGTATGACACCAAACAACCAGAAAAACTCGATGCAGGCGCACAACTGGACGATGAGATGACATATTGCGCTCCAAAACGTGGACGTCCCTCCAAAAAAATGATGCTGGCTCGTCAAGAGCAACTTCATCGAGCAGCCATTTCGTCGAAGAGTACAACAGAAGCCGCACCACTTGAGGAAGAACCGCCGGCAACGTGGGCCATGAAAATTTTCGATCGTTCGGTCAATATAACGCATTGCACTGAAAATACGTCATTCTATGCGATTTGTCGTGGCTGGGCGGCAAACCAACCAAACATTCCGGTAATCGGCAACTCTGCCGAACGTGAAAATTCATTTCCAATCGTACTGCCGAAGGTGGACAATGCCGAAGGCTGCATGGGCCCACCATTGCCAAGCCGAATGACCAATTTGACACCAATTCCTGTACCACTGCCACCGGAGAGCAGTGAAGAGGCACGTAAGCTGGTGGGCGCCAGTCGTGAGGAGCTTTTGGAGTCAAACAAACTGCGTTGGCGTAGAGTCAAGGCTAACTGGAAGAACCAAACCAAATACCACGAAAATAAGATCAAAGGCGCTAACTGAATGGAATGGAGGATAGTAACAGAATGTAAATTTGAATTGAATTTAATTCATAGCCGAGTTATAATTCGCAAATTGTTCAAAAGCGACGAAATTTCTTAAAGCAATTTTCTCAAAGAAATATTTAAATCAGCTAAAATAACTTTTTTTTTTTATTTAGCCATTTCTTAACTGAATTTGTGAAACATATGGCGGATTGGTTGCTTTAAATGTGATACTTACTTACGAGTTATTTTATTAGCTACGGGCAAGGTAACTAACAAACGGTAAACTTAATGCCAACCAAGAGTTGTTAAAGCATAACGAAAAATTGTTTTTCCAATCTGGAAGTTGGAGTTGCCAGACGTTATAGAATAAAGTCAGTGATATTGGCTTTTTTTCTTTTCGATTTCTGTACAATAAGTGTCAGGCGTTTGCCATGGAAGGTCTTTCTAAGACTGGGGCCTTATCGTCATTGCTGCTAGAGAAAAAGGTGCTTCTGGCTGCTCTGGGTTTGGTTTAATATTTAATAATTGTAAATCTGTATCCAATGGAGATATGCTTGAGGTGACCATGAGATGTTGGAACTGTGTGCCTTGTCTACATGGTTTTTCTGCTATCCGAAGTTCGCCACAACTTTTTCATTTGACATTGTAGCACTGTGTGGGAAATAAGCACGAACTAGCTGAGCACGCGCGCGTGGATAATCTATTTCCTGGCTGTCGAACACTGGCCTCAGGTCATCCGTTTAAAAGGTTTATCAATGATAATCTCTTGCGGTAATTCCATTTGAACAGCTGCAAGAGCTGCGTAGCTTTCATTGACCCATTAAGCTTAAAAATTGCCTAAACACTAAAGCTATTCAAACTGTTTGTCATTGTCAGTGCTTCTCAAACCTATGCCATATGTGCTACTCAAACTGCACGCAAATCAATTGCCTCAAATCAGCAAACCTAAATCTTACAATGGAATCCGCAAATAACTTCCTAATTTTAGTTTTTCTCGTCACTCGTGATATTTTGCAAACACTTTCATTATTATTTTTTATCCCTTCAGCTAAACTTCGCATACTTCTAATTGAACAATTTCCTTTTAGAAAATACTTTAAGCTGGCTTTTTTTTTTTTTTATGCGAAGTTTCCCACCTCCAGCTGCTCGTGGTGGCTTAATATTAGAGTATTTTCGTTGAATTTATTATGTTCGACTGCGTGCTGTCGTTTCCAAAATCTTCTTCTTTTGTCTGTCACGAATGCTTGCTGTGTACTTCATATATAATTTTTTTTTTTTTTGCTTATCCACCATAAAAAGATTTTTGTTTTGTTTTGTTTTTTTTTTTTTTTATAGCTTTTATGTGCCACCACAGAGGTTGGTAGTGGTGATTCGGAGGAATGCTGTCACCACACGCAGGCAGACAACTGACGACAGCTGAAAGGCTGTCTTTATGAGTTTATATGATAGACGTGCGAACCACAAAATATGATTAGAAGAGACTCTGTACGGTCGAGTTCGTGCTTAATGGAGAAATTTTTGTAGCAGGTGGGTGGCAGCAATTGTTGTTTTTTTGATGAACCTCTGCCTGCTACAATTTCTGATGCTGCTGTTCATTTCCCTACGTCGTTTTGCTGCTGGTTGTACGTGAGAATTTATGTTAGCAAACAAATGTTCGGATACAGAGTTGAGCTTCGTCCGTAGAATGTTGGCATTTTTAAAGAAATAAATGATGTGGCGAGGGTTTTACTAGGAATTTCAAATTCGGTTTCTCTCTTTTTATTGTGTATGTGAACGAATAAGCATGAAATGTTAACGTTTCATATTTTGCGTTACAAATTTTACGTTTCATATTTAACATTTCATAGTTTACGCTTCATATATAACATTTTATATTTACGTTTCTTATTTAACACCTCATATTTTACGTTTCATATTTAATGTTTCATATTTTACGTTACATATTTTACGTTTCTTATTTAACATTTCATAATTAACATTTCCTATTTACATATTTTTTCATATTACATTACATATTACATATTTTACATGACATATTTTAAGTTTTATATATAATGTTACATATTTTACGTTTCATATTTAACGTTTCACATTTTACGTTTCATATTTAACATTTCCTATTTAACGCTTCATATTTTTTTTTTCATATTTACATTTCCTATTTAACGTTTCATATTTAACGTTTTCTATTTAACGTTTCATATTTTACGTTTTATATTATACGTTTCATATTTAACATTACATATTTAACGTTTCACATTTTACGTTTCATATTAAACGTTTCACATTTTACGTTTCATATTTTAACATTTCTCACACAAAGTTTTGTAATATTTTTTAGGGTCTCACTCGTACATAGTCCTCGTTTCGTGTTCATTATGTGCCAATTGGCTGCACACACGCTTGTGCAAAAGTCCTTTATAGAGTTGTAGGTGAGCATGAGTTGTGAGGCACAGCAAAGGAGCTGTCGTCGGTTTGCTTTCGATTATACATCTACAAAAATGATTTGCTGCTGCTGCCCTTGTCCGTCTGTCCGTCCGTCCATCCATTTCCATCATCTCTGCGCTTCATAGCTAGTCCTGATTCATGTTTTTTTTGTGCTTTTAGTTTTTTCCAATTTCATTGATATTTGATCCATTGCCAACTTGCATGCAATGTGTACAGCTTTAAGCTGATTTGCAAACATTGAACAAAAAAAATATCCTTGAATTGAATGCTATTCCCATCAGCAGCCGGAGTTACTGGCTTCATATAAAATGATTTAGCTAAAGTAAGTAGCGGAAGTAGTGTAGGGTACATAGATACGAAATTTAAAGGAAAGCTTATGGAAGAGGTTTTTGCAAAAGGATGAATGAGGATGGTTTTTCAACTTGGGAAATCGCTACGTATAGCTGGTCGTGTTAAGAGCATAGCCTTAGCTGTTCGACGGAGGGTGAAGCACATTTTAACACTTTTCCTAGTGTTGAGCTACACGTTCCACCTGTTGGTCCAGGCAGCGAGTGCATCTACATACGTCTGTACCATACATCCATTGCATATGAGCCCAAGTGCAGGGATATCTGTCTGGAGCTTCCATCGTAGTGGTATCTAATCAGATATGTCTGCTGCATATTAACTGAAGAGAAAAGGCCCGAGCACTTCTGCGTATGCTTGGTGAGGTGAGGACTTACATGCCCTGACCTTTGCACTTTAAGGAACGGTCCTCTAATTAATACCGCATCAGAGCAAAGTAGCGCTTAGGGCTGTTTCTTCTTGACCTTTTGTAGAAGATCTGGGACGAATGCCTGCTCGATATCCTTAAAGATGTCATTGCATGGTAGTTGCTCTACCGTGTCATAGACAGAAAGGAAGCCAAACGGATGGTCCGGTATCAAGCTCGGTGATTCTGCAATGATCGCAAGCCAATGAACCAATGAACAGTCTTTCCCAAATCTTCGAAATTGATGGCAGAAGATTTATGGGTCGGTAGTATCCAGTGTTCATCTTCGGTTTGCCAGCTTCCACACCATCGGAAAATACTGCATCCTCATTGAAAATCGACATTGAACAGCAATCACCGGCAGCACCTTCAACGTGCGGTTACAGAGGTTGTCGTATCCTGGAGCTTTATCGGGCTTCAGACGCTTCATTATGGGCTTAACATACTAAGAGCCAAATGGTTCTTTAAGTAGATCGAGCTGGTGTGGTGCTGACTCGAAAAGCAGAAATCGCACTTCGAGGTGTGCTGCAAAGCCATCGGCTTACTCTTGCGTGTTGGGAGCAAGTCGAATGGGGTGTCGTCTACTATTTTTAGTTGACTTCCATTTGTATTTGATTCCATGCCCATATTCTCCAGCATATTGGCTGCACGGTGCCAGCATGCCCGGTCTTCTAAGTGTTGCGTCATCGTTTTGCCTATAGAAGATTGCGCAGCTAAGTAGGTCTTTTCGGAGAAGATTTTCAATATCAAAATTAGAGTTCAATGACGGTATACATTGCATCGTTAAGGCGCATTTTGAGTAGGTTTATGGATGAGTCCATCCATCCGTTCCAATGCATTACTTCAAATCACCACTGGATATCCAACTACATAATTTCTACAAATTTCTTGACACTCAACTGAATACATCCAGCATCGAAGAGTCATCAATTTTAAAGCAGAGTGTATAAGGCATAAATTGAGTCACAGCATCCATTCTACAGGCTTTTAGCTTTTGGTCGAAATTCGTTGAGTTAGTGATGTGTAACCGTTATATAGTAGCACAAGTGTCAGCGTGTCAGTGGCATTGGAGGCGACTACTCTATATCCTTCTGTAGTAACTTTTATAGCAAAGCATATCCAAGTAGCAGTCGCACATGAAAATTAATTTCTGTGGAGTAGGAGTACCTTCTGTTGTCCTGTCCTGTTCTGTCCTGTCCGGTCCTTCTTGTTACACATGAACATGGCATAAAAAATGAAAAATGCAAATGAGTCAGTCACGCACATGCTGCTTTGACAGGACTCTTTTTCTCTTCTCTTCTCTTCGCTTCGCTTCGCTTCGCTTCGTTTTTTTTTTTTTTTTTGTTTCTTTTATTAATCGTGTATGGAGAAGAGATGTGGTTAAGAAATATCTGAAATGATGTCGGGATTGATTAAAGTTACGCAAAGTCTTACAATATTGTTGTATAATTTTAATAAGTTCCACATACGATCCACACACGATCCATATACGATCCACATGAAAAATATATTACCTGCACAACTATACTATAATATTTTCAAATTATAGACATTTATTTCAATTCTAATTACAGTCCACATATGTTCCACATGTCAAATGCATTGATAGATGAGCACAATCGTGAAATCCCTTTGAATTTAACTTTGTACAACTGCAAGTTTATGTGTCTGAAAAGTATCTCCGCAATTGATACCAAAGCCTGTAGCCTATCATCAATTTATCCAACGTTACAAAGGATGCCGCATTAGCGAATGAAATCCTTTTAACGAAAATCGAAAAAAAAAAAATAAAAAAAAATACATCTTAATATGTATTGCTGCTGGTTGGCACTGCACTGCAAACGGTAATGAGTTGACATTAAAAAGATTAAACGATTTACAGATGCACATACCAAGCCGCCAAATGACTCAATACACTGTGCGAAATTTTTTGTTTAAATAGTAAAGTGTTATGGGAAATGGAAATTGGAATAGTTTCAGAAACGAATAAGCAGAAATACTTGAAACTCAATCCGGATAAAATAGTGAAGCGAGCGGGCAAAAGTGGTTGGGCAACAATTTGGGGCCCATTAATAGGAAGTAGAAGCTTCCCGTACTTCACGCCCTCAAAGTCACTTGAAACGACGATGAGTCTACGCTTTGCATAAATACACAGCGACCCGTCTAATGCAGCATATTTCAGGCGGAAGTTTATGTAGCAAGAAAAGTATGTATTCAATCAATGTTAAGACATAATATTCTTCTTATTCCTAGGAGAGCTTGGGACTATTTTCAATATATTCTCTATGAAGTTTTTTTCAACCTCATCGAATAACTCGTACAGCTCGCGGTTCATACGGGACCTAAGCTCGTCGCCGACACTAATAGGACCGCAAATCGTGCGAAGAATCTTCCTCTCGAAGACATTCAACGCTGTCTCATCCGACTCAATCACGGTAAATGCCTCTGCGTCATACAATAGGACCGGGCGTCATCAGCGTCTTATAGATCTTTATTTTCGTCTGTCGAGAGAGGGCTTTGCTTCTCATTTGCTTGCTCAGTCCAAGCGTGATTCTTCGCCTGATCTCCATGCCGACGTTGTTGTTACTGGTTATCTCTGTTCCAAGATAGACGAAGTTTTCTACAACACTGAAGTTGAAATTCTTCATCGTCACTGACCGTCCAAGACTTCGTCCAAGTACTTCGTCTTGTCTTGTCCCATGAGCCGAGACTGTTTTTCAATATCTGAGAAATCGTTGCTGACTCGCCGTTCCTGCGTGCCGATGATATCGATGTCATCTTCGTAAGCGAGTAGCATCACTTCCTTTTGGAAGATCGAGTCCGATATACTCTGTATGTACGGGCATTGGCTTAGGATGTATTCCATCAGAAGATTAAAAAAATCGCACGACAGAGCATCGCTCTGCCTGAAACCTCTCTTGGTATCAAAAGGTTCGGAGAGGTTTTTCCTTACCGTGACAAGGCTTTGTGTGCTAGATAGCGTCGCCATGCAAAGACGGACAATCTTTGCCGGGATACCTAGAGCAGACAGGACGTCGAAAAACTTCACTCTTATCGGCGTGTCGAAAGCGGCTTTGCAGTCGACAAATAGGTGGTGAGTGTCTTTGTTGAATTCACGGGTCTTTTCCAAAATTTGGCGTAATGTGAATATTTGGTCAATGGTCGACCTTTTTGGTCTGAAGCCACACTGATATCGTCCTATCAGTGAATCCGTATATGGCTGCAGCGGGACAGAATCTTATATCCGATGAAAAGAAGACTTATTCCGCGGTAGTTGGCGCAAACAGCGGGGTCTCCTTTCTTGAAGATAGGAAAGAGAACACTGAGGTTCCATTCATTGGGTATGCGTTCATCGGACCATGTCTTGCATAAAAGTTGGAGCATACTCCTAACCAACTCTTCGCCGCCGGTCTTAAATAACTCAGCTGGCAGCCCATTAGAGCCTGCCGCTTTGTTTTTTTTTTCAGCTTTTCGTCATCTTTCTCTTCAGTTCGAGCGTGTGCACAGATTAGGCTTATATTAAAATATTTAGCCTCGATGCGTATCGCGGCTAGACGCTCGTCAAAATGCATGAACCTAGAGACGAGGCCACGTAGTTTCCTACTTACCACGAAACCACATCCAAATTCGTGCTTACTCGCATGGCAGCTGCAGTAGATGTCACAGGATGCTTTTTTAGAGCAACCCTGTCCTATTCATCGGATTTCTTGGATTGCGGTGATGTCAGCCTTGCATCTTTCGAGGACATCAACCAGCTGGATATTTGCACCATCCCAATTCCAGGTGCATATCCTTAAATCATGATTCTTATATCGTTTGCGGTGGTCATCATCATAGGGTTCCTTTCGAGGCTTCTTAGTCGGGTTCATTGGAGGTTTGTTTTTTAATGTGGCGGGTTCCAAGCGCAGCGCATCAACCCCTTATTAAAGAGGCCTTCTGACGTTAGCTCAACAGTAACCAATTCTAAAATAAAATTTTTGCGAACCTTTTTTACGTTTTTCATTTTTTTCACAGTGTACAAGTGTTAATAGAGTCGACAACAATTCGCTGGAATTTATTCATTTTTTAATGTTGAAATTCAGAGAGAAGCAAATTACAAATAACAACGCCAGGTAAGCTCATTAATTCGTAACAGTCGAAACGAAATAAATTCGATTCGATTTGTCGATGAATGAAACAAAATGGAACTCAGCTCAAGCAGATGCGGCTGATGATTAATTTTTGAGTTGTATGTAGGAGTGCATGAAGTGACTGCCGATGTGGCTTTAGTCTAGGCAACTTCTTTATACAATATATATTTTCTTCTATTCGGTATCGATTTCAACTCAAATACTCCGCTCTTCTATAAAGTTCCAAGCACAAAATAAATATTGACCCGAGTGAAGTCGGAAGAAGATGCCGATGCCGATGATGATGATGATGATATTCCTGATTCCTGCCTTCTGATTCGATCAAAAAGTTATACATTAAGTGCAAAATAAATACAATAAAAGATGGCGTAGGAGCAATAATAATAAATATAAAAACAATAACAAGTGCGAAAAGGTTGGCATGTCCTGCGGTTGCATGGAAGGAGTAAACAGAGAAAAAGGCTAAATCTGAAACTGAAGCAACACGCAGAAATCTAATAAAACTTGAGTCTTATTATTACACGTAAAGTGCCATAAAAAATTCCATCACGTAAATTGAGTTTACACTCAGCCACTGTGCGTGTGTGTGTGTGTGTGTGTGTATATGTGTGACAGTGTATGTCTGTGTATTTACAAATATAGACGTAGCAGTCAAACACAATTGGCCACAAATGAAAAAAAAACAAAGAGAACGAAAAGCAATTCGCCTCGAAGTATGCAACACTTGAGATAAATTTCAACGACTTGTATTAGCCTTGAATAAAAAAATCGGTTTTAAATGAGAGTTACTACTGCACTATATCAACTTCCACATATTGGGTTTTCAGTGGAACATTGTGCTCTAAACTTTATGAAAGCCGTTCATTTCATTGAAGATTTATACATACTCCGTCGCGTTAGACCGGTCTTACAACGGCTGTGTATAGCTTCAATAGCTCTTTTATAAGTGCAGTGTTTTGTGCAGCTAAAAACGTTAGGTTTTTCTGTGAATTGTATGTGTGGATTGTATGTGGACTGTAATTAAAATTTAAATAAATGTCTACAATTTGGAAATATTATAGTATAGTTGTACAGTCAATGCATTTTTTCATGTGGTTCATATGTGGATCGTAGAACGTGGATCGTGGAACTTATTCAAATTAAAATTTTAAACAACTGCAATAAAAATACTGTTCTTCGCAGCTCTCATTTCATATATTAGCTCTTCTATTCGTTCTTCTATATATTTGTTCCACTAGAACTACTTATCCAGATTCTTTTCCATCACTCTTTATCAACATCATCGTCAGTCATACTCGTTGAAGGCCTTTCAGCATGAGGCATATCTTCGACGGTCTTCCGAACATCTTTAGATTCACCAAAAGCCTTTCAACACAAATACGTTGATCAATATTTTCGCTTTAACCATTGGTTCAGAGTACTACGCTACGATCAGTTCCTTGCCCAAAGCTTCATCTCTTTGAATTTATTTTTCAAACTATTATTTTCTAAAGTTTCGTCGCTATTCATTTCTCTTAACTAAGCTGCACAGTTTTTAAACAAACCTCGTTGTTTATCTGCTCGTTTTTTAGATTTTTATTGCACGATGATCCCGCAGAGCAAAACAGTGTGTGCAAACATTAAACCTACTCCGTACGCTTGGGTTTCGTTCGTTGCCACCAGTCAACACAGTGACTTAGTGGCTTCAGTTTACACGGCTTTGGACTTTGTAACCTCAGCAGAGCCGAGCAGAGACAATGGCGGAGGATGTCGACGTTGTTAATGTCAGCAGCAGCAGCAGCAGCGGCAGGTGTTTTCTATAAAATATCTTTGGGTTTGGCTATATATTTCAGCTGTACGCCATGGTTTAAAGTGTTTCATCTGTGTTTTTTTCTTCTTCTCTTTCTTCTTGCCTGCGCCTGTGTGCAGCATATTATGCAGCCGCATCAGTGATTGCAGTCAATTGATTGATTTATCGATGAGTGCCGTGCACAACCAGCTACGGTGCAGCTTTAATTTTTATATTATTTTGTCTCCAAGTTGTTCACAGGCAGATATACATCACTTTCTGTAGGATGGCCAGCTATTTTAGTGTTCCGTTGGTGTAAAATTTTATATGTGTTTGCACGTTAGTGACCTTTAAAAGTGGGCGTGGCATAGCAACTTAAACTGATTTTTTTCGGACAGAAACAAAGGATTCCAATCAGCAAATAAATTAAATTATTTTTTTATTTTTTTCTCCATTTTCTCACCACAAACCGAATTATGAACGATTTTATATAAATTTTATATAAAGCAGTGATTCAGGCTGCACCTGCCCACTGTATTGCCCGCAATTAAGCTTTCTACATTTCAGAAGTTCCAAGTCTTATCCAGCTGCATGAAACAAAATATTTAAAATTTAGTCTGAAGCGTATTTAAGCTTCGGTGTTACCAAAAGCATTTGTTTTTTTTTCGCAATTCGATGCGTATTGATTTTTGATTATTGATTTTTCATTTGTTTTTGCTCTGCGGCATGCAACAAGTCAGGTTGGCCGAGTGGTCTAAGGCGCCAGTTTTAAGCTCTGGTTCCCAGAGGGAGCGTGGGTTCGAACCCCACACCTGGCAATTATTTTCTTTTTATTATTTTTTTTTTTAACTTAATACTTGTAAAGCCTTGAAATGTCCTTTGAAAAAATTAATAAAAAATAATATACCTCGGTTCGGTTCAACATATGCCAAGCTCGACGGAATGCTTCAGCAGCAACAACCAGATACAACAGTCGTTTAAAGGATCACCTACGCATGAGAATCAATTTAAGCCATATTCTTTGGGGTGAAGAAGTGCTTCCGATTCTCTAATATTTGAAAAGCTTGAACCATAATTCCTAATTGCTGCCGACTGGAATACACATCATTGGTTCTGTAGCGCAGCGTGTGCTTCTAATCTTGAGTTGAGCTCTTATTGCATTCAGCTCTAACAACGGCCGCCTACTCCAGCGAATTTCCTACGCATTTGGGCAAATGAAGCAATCTTTGATTGGCATTTAAATACCCTACTCAGCAGAAGGAATGGGATTTTGTTTTATTTTTAAATCGTTTTTGAATGGAAGCATTCCGTTTCGTTTCTTTCGGTTAATCTTCAGTGATCCGCTTTAAGTAAAACAAAAAAAAGCTCTTGGCGACCGCATAGTAACAAGCGGATTGCGCTGTCGATGTGTAAATAAATCAAACGCCTTGTTTCCAAAATCAAAGACCGAATTCTATTGTTTATACAAACGCGCAGTTCGGGATCGAAAGTGTTCGGGAAGTGTAGTGTGTTTCGACTGTGTACTAAAGCCGAACTAAAACATTTTGCGCAACTAAAACAAGAAATGCGGTTGCAGTCGCATGTGCTTGACTTCGAGATACCCTGCAGCGTCAATGTATCTTAATTTTGTGTGGAATATAAATTCCTATCTGAATATTTTATTGGAATAAAGTAAGACAAAAAATGAAATCAAACAATTTTTCATACAAAAACTCAGAAAGGAGACAAGGGTTGTCACATTTGTTTAACTGATGAGTATAAAGGAATATGAGAGGCTTTCACACGTAAAGGATCTATCTTTTATAGAGTTTCCAAGTAAATATTCTTCATACGGACAGCCACACATACGTACATGTCTATAACGACTCGCCATTTTCTGATGAAAGGGTTACCCTTTTTAGTGGTCCACTTTTGGACCTATATGTAATAATTTATATAAGGTAATTTAGAACTTATTTTCCGCTCAGAACGAAAGAGTAGATTTGTATGGGCGTTTTGTCCTTACGGTGTAGGATGTGTTGGCAGGTAGACTGTATACAAGGTTTTTGATGACGCAGAAGAAGATGAGTCAGCGTTTAAATATACCAACTTGAAGGCTCCAAGCTCTAAGAGTGGCTAAGTTCTTGTTATTCATGTGAGTTGGTAGATGGGCAGAGAGACATCGCCTTTATACTCACTCGCCTTCTTTTGCTTGTTAATATAGACAAGATAAATTAACCAATATAATCAATTTAATCTATTTAATCAATTTAATCAATTCAATATATTTAAACAATTTAATCAAAATAAGTCAATCTAAACAGTTTAAGAAACTTAATCATTTTTATATTTTAATCAATTTAATCAATTAGTTTTTAAATAATAAAAATAATTTTTAATAACCTAAACCCACCGAGTCTTATTTCGTTAACTTAATTTCTCCAAGTTTTCACTACTCAGAGAATTTTTAACTCAACGACATACATCTACGCAGAAATGGAAAGACGGACGGACATGCCTTACTTGTCATATCGTACAGCACATAGTGCAAATTTCTCAAGACTTTGAAGCTGTTTACTAAATTATGAGATTAAAAAATGATGGATCCATTAATAGCTTTGCACTCTGCAGTTCGATTTTGATGAGATAAACGTTAAATGTGCCTCACATGAAAACTTCTTCTCTTTCAGTAATTCGAGTTTGAGTCCAAAGAGTGGCTTTTATATGATGCACGCACAAACAAACAGAAACAAAAATTTTGTCTACAATTTTATTATATTTAATGGTAAGGAATAACAATTTGTTTCTCAAATTTTAAGGCGAGAACTAAAATTCCCCCACAAATAAAATTTTTATAAATAAATACTCAAAGCTAAAATATATATTTGCAATCCAGGTGTTGGATTCGAACACATGCTGCCTCTGCGGCAAGCAAGGCCAAAATCTGGCACCTTAGATCACTCAGCCAAACGGGCTTCTTGACTTTGATGTATTAAAATCGAATCAAATCAATGTTTTGATGAATTGTGTTGGTGAAAATGTTTCACCACGATCGCGAAGCACTTATACAAACGAAGTTCGTTTTGCTGTAAGAGTTGGCTTGTATCGTTCTGCGCTCTTCGCTCTCATTGCGTCACATTTACGAATAGCATTCTGGGTGATCGTGTAAACAATTCATATACATGCTGAACAAAAATTACACGGCATTTGTTATTTAAACGAACCTCGCTTGATAATTATTGTCAAAATAATTTTATTCTTCAAGTGCGCTGTAGCTGTTTGTACAACTGTCTGAAACTGTGTCAGTGCGCTCGGTATGACACGGTTCTGCGTCTCTTGATTTTAATTTAACTTTTTTTTTTAAGTTTGCCTAAATTTTTATGAGCTGCGGCGTTGAAAATTAAACATAATACGGGCCGCTCTTTAATTGAATAAATATTTGACGAATTTTTTTTTTTTATGGTTTGTGCAGGCATCACAGAAAAGCCATTCAATGGATTCAAAATAGAATTACTGAATGAGAAGCAGCTTTTATGTGAGTCACATTTAAAGTTTATTTTCTTAAAATTTAGCTGCAGAGTCAGAAGATATTAATATTAAAATAGAAATAAAAGTTTAAAAATTGCTAAACAGTAATGCTTTTCAAACCTATGAGACATGTGCTACTCAAACTGCAAGCAATTCAACTGCATCAAACATTATATATTATGGCGCCAAAAAGCTACACAATCTCTCTTTCTCTCTAATACAGTGACACAGCGAGAGAGAGAGAGAGAAAAATAAAACCATGTCTAATGTGCTCACAACACACACTGCTACCGGATGCTTCGCAACGCTTTCATATGAAAATATTCACGTAGATTGCTATAAAGGATGAAAGTACAAACAAATTTTAAACATTATATTGAGTAAAAACTAGCCAACAACAAATACAGCGAAAGAAATATGTGTAATTAAACTGAAGTGAATATTTTTGACATCAGACTGAGTGACAATGTCTGAATTGGAGGTTATACTTTGTCAACAACTTAAACATTCCGCTAAAGCGAACCCACTCCCAAAAGGATTTCTTTCTCTGTGGCAACTAAACGATGCTGTGACGCGACTGAAGTAAGAGTGAGCTGATGTATGAATGTTTTTGTAGCCCTGCCACTCAGTGATACTTCTCACCACAATGCCGTCCCCATTTTTGTCACGGTCCGTGATTTTTATTAAGCCGTCTTAAATTTAGCCTAAAGAACTTTTACTTTAAAATGTATTCACAAATACCTTACACAAGTAAATCAATTGTACTAGGACTTGATCACACAATTCTTTTCAAACGAATTAAATTGGCCTTACACCTGTGCCCAAAGAAGTTACACTTAAAAAAAAAAGTACTTGCCTTGGCCTTTGATAAAGTTTATAAACTTTTAGAACGATGCAAACTCTTACGGTTTAGTTTCGTCCCCGTTTTCGTAACGGTTTCGCTCAACCCACTTACCCTTATGTTCCTATAAAAGTTTTACTTGAAGAATGTTGCACACTGCTGTTTGTGTGTTCCTTTTTAATTATTTAATCACTTTATTGGTAATGTAAATTGAGCTAGAAAGAGGGAGAGAGAGAGAGAGAAGAGAAAAAGAAGGCATAATTAGTTTCAATAAATAATAATAGGAAAATTAATGTGAATAAGTGTTTTAAGCTGCCAACATTTTAGACAACATTTAGACAGTTGAGTCCTTAAATTCTTCTTTTTGTTTTTGTTTAATGTACAATTTATACAATATCAGTATTTTTAGTAAAAACATTTTCCAAATATTCTTTTAACGCATCTCGCTCATAAAAACTTAAAGCCATGTGCACTCCATCTATGCACACATTCAGGTATCATTCAGCTGCTCGTTCTTGTCGACGACGACGTAATCGACGACGCTGTCGTAGTTGTCGTGAAATGTGTGCCAAGTGGAAGACACTTGACTTTAAAATAACAAAATAAACGTGTGCGAAAGGATATATGCAGGACCGTATGTATTTTCCGCTGAAGCAAAAGAACCCCGCGAGCAGTGGAATGGAGCTGAAGGCAAGTACGTGCCAGCACGAATGAACTATGAATGTCAGACACGCAGCAGGATGCGAGCGCCATTAAGCAGCAGCACCTGCACCAGTCCCAGCCGCAACAGCAGTCGCATTTGAAATAAAAGTAGCAGCAGCGAAAGGATGCTTGCAACATCAGCATGGTACGTACACAGCAAGAAAAAAAGGCAAAGTTTGTGTTTCAATTTTCAATAAATAGAAAAAAAGTAATTTAGGAAAGAAAGTAATAAGTCAAGAAAGTATCGGTACCTGTCTAACTGCTATCTACCGGGTAGTAGGTAAATTTTATTCCAGTTGGACAACACTGTTCGTAATTATGGTTGCCAATTTTTAGTGCTTTAGTCAGTGTGAAAATATTGATCCACGTATTTGTTAAAATTTTTTTTGTTTAATTTCGTCGATTAAGATTAAGAATAATTTATTTATTCATATCCTCGTTCAGCATTGTATGTCGAGTCAATACTTTTTGTTCAGCATGTTTATGAATTGTTTACACGATCACCCAGAATGCTATTCGTAAATGTGACGCAATGAGAGCGAAGAGCGCAGAACGATACAAGCCAACTCTTACAGCAAAACGAACTTCGTTTGTTTAAGTGCTTTGCGATCGTGGTGAAACATTTTCACCAACATTATTCATCAAAACATTTATTTGATTCGATTTTAATACATCAAAGTCAAGAAGCCCGTTTGGCTGAGTGATCTAAGGTGCCAGATTTTAACCTTGCTTGCCGCAGAGGCAGCATGTGTTCGAATCCAACACCTGGATTGCAAATATATATTTTAGCTTTGAGTATTTATTTATAAAAATTTTATTTGTGGGGGAATTTCAGTTCTCGCCTTAAAATTTGAGAAACAAATTGTTATTCCTTACCATTAAATATAATAAAATTGTAGACAAAATATTTGTATCTGTTTGTTTGTGCGTGCATCATATAAAAGCCACTCTTTGGACTCAAACTCGAATTACTGAAAGAGAAGAAGCTTTCATGTGAGGCACATTTAACGTTTATCTCATCAAAATCGAACTGCAGAGTGCAAAGCTATTAATGGATCCATCATTTTTTAATCTCATAATTTAGTAAACAGCTTCAAAGTCTTGAGAAATTTGCACTATGTGCTGTACGATATGACAAGTAAGGCATGTCCGTCCGTCTTTCCATTCGGCGATATGTTCATCCGTCCGTCTGAGCGAAAAATTCTCTGAGTAGTGAAAACTTGGAGAAATTAAGTTAACGAAGAAAAGGACTCTGTGGATTTAGGTTATTAAAAATTATTTATTATTTAAAGACTAATTGATTAAAATATAAAAATGATTAAGTTTCTTAAACTGTTTAGATTGACTTATTTTGATTAAATTGTTTAAATAGATTAAATTGATTAAATTGATTAAATAGATTAAATTGATTATATTGGTTAATTTATCTTGTCTATATTTATACCCTGTATCCTTCATATAAAAGGGTATATTAAGTTTGTGCAAATGTAACAAGCAAAAGAAGGCGAGTGAGTATAAAGGCGATGTCTCTCTGCCCATCTACCAACTCATATGAATAACAAGAACTTAGCCACTCTAAGAGATTGGAGCCTTCAAGTTGGTATATTTAAACGCTGACTCATCTTCTTCTGCGTCATCAAAAACCTTGTATACAGTCTACCTGCCAACACATCCTACACCGTAAGGACAAAACGCCCATACAAATCTACTCTCTCTTATTGTGCGGCAAATTAGTTCTGAATTACCTTATATAAATTATTACATATAGGTCCAAAAGTGGACCACTAAAAAGGGTAACCCTTTCATCAGAAAATGGCGAGTCTATAAAGTCATATCCGTATGTCTGGCTGTCCGTATGAAGAATATTTACTTGGAAACTATAAAAAAGTTAGATCCTTTACGTGTGAAAGCCTTTCATATTCCTTTATACTCATCAGTTAAACAAATGTGACAACCCTTGTCTCCTTTCTGAGTTTTTGTATGAAAAATTATTTGATTTCATTTTTTGTCTTACTTTATTCCAATAAAATATTCAGATAGAAATTTATTTTCCACACAAAATTAAGATACATTGACGCTGCAGGGTATCTCGAAGTCAAGCACATGCGACTGCAGCCGCATTTCTTGTTTTAGTTGCACAAAATGTTTTAGTTCGGCATTAGTACACTGCCTCAACACACTACACTTCCCGAACACTTTCGATCCCGAACTGCGCGTTTGTATAAACAATAGAATTCGGTCTTTGATTTTGGAAACAAGGCGTTTGATTTATTTACACATCGACAGCGCAATCCGCTTGTTACTATGCGGTCGCCAAGAGCTTTTTTTTGTTTTACTTAAAGCGGATCACTGAAGATTAACCGAAAGAAACGAAACGGAATGCTTCCGTTCAAAAACGATTTAAAAATAAAACAAAATCCCATTCCTTCTGCTGAGTAGGGTATTTAAATGCCAATCAAATATTGCTTCATTTGCCCAAATGTGTAGGAAATTCGCTGGAGTAGGCGGCCGTTGTTAGAGCTGAATGCAATAAGAGCTCAACTCAAGATTAGAAGCACACGCTGCGCTACAGAACCAATGATGTGTATTGCAGTCGGCAGCCATTAGGAACTTAGCTTCAAGCTTTTCAAATATTAGAGAGTCGGAAGCACTTCTTCCCACCGAGGAATATGGCTTAAATTGATTCTCATGCATAGATGAGCCTTTAAACGACTGCTGTATCTGGTTGTTGCTGCTGATGCATTCCGTCGAGTTTCGAATATGTTGAACCGAACCGAGTTATATTATTTTTTTTATTAATTTTTTCAAAGGACATTTCAACTTAATACTTGTATTAAGTTAAAAAAAAATAATAAAAAGAAAACAATTGCCAGGTGTGGGGTTCGAACCCACGCTCCCTCTGGGAACCAGAGCTTAAAACTGGCGCCTTAGACCACTCGGCCAACCTGACTTGTTGCAAGCCGCAGAACAAAAACAAATGAAAAATCAATAATCAAAAATCAATACGCATCGAATTGCGAAAAAAAACAAATGCTTTTGGTAACACCGAAGCTTAAATACGCTTCAGACTAAATTTTAAATATTTTGTTTCATGCAGCTGGATAAGACTTGGAACTTCTGAAATGTAGAAAGCTTAATAATTAAAACAGTGGGCAGGTGCAGCATGAATCACTGCTTTATATGCAATTAATATAAAATCGTTCATAATTCGGTTTGTGGAGAAAAAAATAAAAAAATTTATTGAATTTATTTGCTGATTGAAATTCTTTGTGTCCATCGGATTTCAGCGAATCTGACGAATAATCAGTTTAAGTTGCTTTGCCACGCCCACTTTTAGAATTAACCAACATACAAACGCATTAAATACTTCAGCGGTTTAGTATTGAGTTTTATTTTTATTGGAAAATATTAACAGGAAATGCATATTGAAGACTTTTAATGCCTAATTGTTACAATTTGCTGATTAGCTGAATACCCTACAATAGCAGCATAAATTTTTGCACTATTAAATGCTTTTAGGACGTCTTTAATTTATTTGTTGTACAACACGGATCCATTCTTTCCATTTCCAACTTCACATTTCACAAAGCAAAAATCTTTGATTTTTAAAAATCGAGCTATTATGGCCACTCTAGACCACGCTTAGTGTCAGTTGCAGCCGATTTACAGGCAGCAAGTTGTATGAAGCTCAAAACTTAAAGCAAAAGATGTCTCGGCAGACTCCGCATGACAGGACACACAAACTAAGCAAAAATCTTCGATTGAATTTCGTAAATATTTTTGTTGTTTACTCAGGAAAATCACCTAAAAGCTTGGATTCACAGAAGAGCAACGCATTTGCTTTTGGCATTTATAATAAAGTAGGGATTTGTCTGTGTGTGTGCAGCTGAGTATTAATTTATGTATTTAAATAGTTTCATAGGATTTATATCTGTTTCTGTACAGTTTGTATCTGCAATGTTTGTTGCATAAAAAGTATCTTTCAACACCAACTTTCCGTCGTGATGTTTTTTAATATGCAATTCTTATTGCGAATGAGTTTAATGGGTGGTTCAGTGGTTACTGAACTTCCCTCTTAATATTTTACACGGCATCTTTACTTAAGCGTGAACAAATTAATATGGAAAGCTGTTTCGCGGATTGTCTTATTTATTTAATATTTTAAAATATTTCGCGCAGTTCTGTGCAAATAACATTAACCTATCACCCGACCAACTGACAGAGAATTCAAACATGACTGAGCATCAAATGCATTGTTTTTCTGAAGAACTCCCATTAAAAAAAATATCAACTTTTATAAAATGAAGAAAAAACATGAACTCAGTTGTAAGCACTGTGCTTCGGCACAGAGGCCAAAAATAAATCGTGACATTTGAGCAAAATCAATTGTGTAAATAATTAAGTTCGACTCTTTCACCCCGTTCAACGAAAAGTCAAAATTATGAACGCATTATTTTGTATATAACTAACCGCAAATCGCATTTACTGAACAGTAGCAGCCACTGATCACTCCGGCCTGGTGGTTTAGTGCTCAAACGAGCTGAAATAAAGATGAAACTTTTAAAAAATGGGCTGATTATTTGTGTGTAGTTCAGAGAAGAAGAAATTAACTCAGAAATGTTTAAGTTAAATATTTATTTTTACTTTTTTATTTCAGTAGTCCTTGTGGTGTCCGTGCACTCGAAACCGCATGGGAGTTGTAATGATGAGCCACCCGACCGAAATCCATCACAAACATGCGATGAAGGCAGAAATCCAAAACTATCTCAACCATGCGATGATGGCAATGATGTAAAACCACCTAAACCATGCGATGATGGTCATGATCCAAAACCACCTAAACCATGCGATGATGGTCATGATCCAAAACCACCTAAACCATGCGATGATGGTCATGATCCAAAACCACCAAAGCCATGCGATGATAGCCATGATCCAAAACCACCTAAACCATGCGATGATGGTCATGATCCAAAACCACCTAAGCCATGCGATGGAGGCAATGATCCAAAACCACCTAAACCATGCGATGATGGTCATGATCCAAAACCACCTAAGCCATGCGATGATGGTCATGATCCAAAACCACCAAAACCATGCGATGATGGCCATGATCCAAAACCACCTAAACCATGCGATGATGGTCATGATCCAAAACCACCAAAGCCATGCGATGATAGCCATGATCCAAAACCACCTAAACCATGCGATGATGGTCATGATCCAAAACTTCCTAAACCATGCGATGATGGCCATGATCCAAAACCACCTAAACCATGCGATGATGGTCATGATCCAAAACCACCTAAGCCATGCGATGATGGTCATGATCCAAAACCACCAAAACCATGCGATGATGGCCATGATCCAAAACCACCCAAACCATGCGATGATGACCATGATCCAAAACCACCTAAACCATGCGATGATGACCATGATCCAAAACCACCTAAACCATGCGATGATGGTCATGATCCAAAACCACCTAAGCCATGCGATGATGGTCATGATCCAAAACCACCAAAACCATGCGATGATGGCCATGATCCAAAACCACCTAAACCATGCGATGATGACCATGATCCAAAACCACCTAAACCATGCGATGATGGTCATGATCCAAAACCACCTAAGCCATGCGATGATGGTCATGATCCAAAACCACCAAAACCATGCGATGATGGCCATGATCCAAAACCACCTAAACCATGCGATGATGACCATGATCCAAAACCACCTAAACCATGCGATGATGGTCATGATCCAAAACCACCTAAGCCATGCGATGATGGTCATGATCCAAAACCACCAAAACCATGCGATGATGGTCATGATCCAAAACCACCTAAGCCATGCGATGGAGGCAATGATCCAAAACCACCTAAGCCATGCGATGATGGCCATGATCCAAAACCACCCAAGTCATGCGATGATGGCCATGATCCAAAACCACCTAAACCATGCGATGATGGCCATGATCCAAAACCACCTAAACCATGCGATGATGACCATGATCCAAAACCACCTAAGCCATGCGATGATGGCCATGATCCAAAACCACCTAAACCATGCGATGATGGTCATGATCCAAAACCACCTAAACCATGCGATGATGGTCATGATCCAAAAACACCTAAGCCATGCGATGATGGTCATGATCCAAAACCACCAAAGCCATGCGATGATGGCCATGATCCAAAACCACCTAAACCATGCGATGATGGTCATGATCCAAAACCACCAAAGCCATGCGATGATAGCCATGATCCAAAACCACCTAAACCATGCGATGATGGTCATGATCCAAAACTTCCTAAACCATGCGATGATGGCCATGATCCAAAAACACCTAAACCATGCGATGATGGTCATGATCCAAAACCACCTAAGCCATGCGATGATGGCCATGATCCAAAACCACCTAAACCATGCGATGATGGTCATGATCCAAAACCACCTAAACCATGCGATGATGGTCATGATCCAAAACCACCTAAACCATGCGATGATGGCCATGATCCAAAACCACCTAAACCATGCGATGATGGTCATGATCCAAAACCACCTAAACCATGCGATGATGGTCATGATCCAAAACCACCTAAGCCATGCGATGATGGCCATGATCCAAAACCACCTAAACCATGCGATGATGGTCATGATCCAAAACCACCTAAACCATGCGATGATGGTCATGATCCAAAACCACCTAAGCCATGCGATGATGACCATGATCCAAAACCACCTAAACCATGCGATGATGGTCATGATCCAAAACCACCTAAGCCATGCGATGATGGCCATGATCCAAAACCACCTAAACCATGCGATGATGGTCATGATCCAAAACCACCAAAGCCATGCGATGATGGTCATGATCCAAAACCACCTAAGCCATGCGATGATGGCCATGATCCAAAACCACCTAAACCATGCGATGATGGCCATGATCCAAAACCACCTAAGCCATGCGATGATGGTCATGATCCAAAAACACCTAAACCATGCGATGATGGTCATGATCCAAAACCACCTAAACCATGCGATGATGGCCATGATCCAAAACCACCTAAACCATGCGATGATGGTCATGATCCAAAACCACCTAAACCATGCGATGATGGCCATGATCCAAAACCACCTAAGCCATGCGATGATGGCCATGATCCAAAACCACCTAAGCCATGCGATGATGACCATGATCCAAAACCACCTAAACCATGCGATGATGGTCATGATCCAAAACCACCTAAACCATGCGATGATGGTCATGATCCAAAACCACCTAAGCCATGCGATGATGGCCATGATCCAAAACCACCTAAGCCATGCGATGATGGCCATGATCCAAAACCACCTAAACCATGCGATGATGGTCATGATCCAAAACCACCTAAGCCATGCGATGATGGTCATGATCCAAAACCACCTAAGCCATGCGATGATGACCATGATCCAAAACCACCTAAACCATGCGATGATGGTCATGATCCAAAACCACCTAAGCCATGCGATGATGGCCATGATCCAAAACCACCTAAGCCATGCGATGATGGCCATGATCCAAAACCACCTAAGCCATGCGATGATGGCCATGATCCAAAACCACCTAAACCATGCGATGATGGCCATGATCCAAAACCACCTAAGCCATGCGATGATGGCCATGATCCAAAACCACCTAAACCATGCGATGATGGTCATGATCCAAAACCACCAAAGCCGTGCGATGATGGCCATGATCCAAAACCACCTAAACCATGCGATGATGGTCATGATCCAAAACCACCTAAACCATGCGATGATGGTCATGATCCAAAACCACCTAAGCCATGCGATGATGGCCATGATCCAAAACCACCTAAGCCATGCGATGATGGCCATGATCCAAAACCACCTAAGCCATGCGATGATGGCCATGATCCAAAACCACCTAAGCCATGCGATGATGGCCATGATCCAAAACCACCTAAACCATGCGATGATGGTCATGATCCAAAACCACCAAAGCCGTGCGATGATGGCCATGATCCAAAACCACCTAAACCATGCGATGATGGTCATGATCCAAAACCACCTAAGCCATGCGATGATGGTCATGATCCAAAACCACCAAAGCCATGCGATGATGGCCATGATCCAAAACCCCCTAGGCCATGCGATGATGGTCATGATCCAAAACCACCTAAGCCATGCGATGGAGACAATGATCCAAAACCACCAAAGCCATGCGATGATGGCCATGATCCAAAACCACCTAAACCATGCGATGATGGCCATGATCCAAAACCACCTAAACCATGCGATGATGGCCATGATCCAAAACCACCTAAACCATGCGATGATGGTCATGATCCAAAACCACCTAAGCCATGCGATGATGGCCATGATCCAAAACCACCTAAACCATGCGATGATGACCATGATCCAAAACCACCTAAGCCATGCGATGATGGCCATGATCCAAAACCACCTAAACCATGCGATGGAGACAATGATCCAAAACCACCTAAGCCATGCGATGATGGCCATGATCCAAAACCACCTAAACCATGCGATGATGACCATGATCCAAAACCACCTAAGCCATGCGATGATGGCCATGATCCAAAACCACCTAAACCATGCGATGATGACCATGATCCAAAACCACCTACGCCATGCGATGGTGGCCATGATCCAAAACCACCTAAGCCATGCGATGATGGCCATGATCCAAAACCACATAAACCATGCGATGATGACCATGATCCAAAACCACCTAAGCCATGCGATGATGGCCATGATCCAAAACCACCTAAACCATGCGATGGAGACAATGATCCAAAACCACCTAAGCCATGCGATGATGGCCATGATCCAAAACCACCTAAACCATGCGATGATGACCATGATCCAAAACCACCTAAGCCATGCGATGATGGCCATGATCCAAAACCACCTAAACCATGCGATGGAGACAATGATCCAAAACCACCTAAGCCATGCGATGATGGCCATGATCCAAAACCACCTAAACCATGCGATGATGACCATGATCCAAAACCACCTAAACCATGCGATGATGACCATGATCCAAAACCACCTAAACCATGCGATGATGACCATGATCCAAAACCACCTAAGCCATGCGATGATGGCCATGATCCAAAACCACCTAAACCATGCGATGATGGGCATGATCCAAAACCACCCAAGCCATGCGATGATGGTCATGATCCAAAACCACCTAAACCATGCGATGATGGTCATGATCCAAAACCACCTAAACCATGCGATGGAGGCAATGCTCCAACACCACCTAAACCATGCGATGGAGGCAATAATCCGAAACCACATAAGCCATGCGATGGAGGCAGTGCTCCAAAACCACCTAAGCCATGCGATGCAGGCAGTGCTCCAAAACCACCTAAACCATGCGATGGAGGCAATGCTCCAAAACCACCTAAGCCATGCGATGGAGGCAATGCTCCAAAACCACCTAAACCATGCGATGGAGGCAATGCTCCAAAACCACCTAAGCCATGCGATGGAGGCAATGCTCCAAAACCACCTAAACCATGCGATGGAGGCAATGCTCCAAAACCACCTAAGCCATGCGATGGAGGCAATGCTCCAAAACCACCTAAGCCATGCGATGGAGGCAATGCTCCAAAACCACCTAAACCATGCGATGGAGGCAATGCTCCAAAACCACCTAAGCCATGCGATGGAGGCAATGCTCCAAAACCACCTAAACCATGCGATGGAGGCAATGCTCCAAAACCTCCTAAACCATGCGATGGAGGCAATGCTCCAAAACCACCTAAGCCATGCGATGGAGGCAATGCTCCAAAACCACCTAAACCATGCGATGGAGGCAATGCTCCAAAACCACCTAAACCATGCGATGGAGGCAATAATCCGAAACCACATAAGCCATGCGATGGAGGCAGTGCTCCAAAACCACCTAAGCCATGCGATGCAGGCAGTGCTCCAAAACCACCTAAACCATGCGATGGAGGCAGTGCTCCAAAACCACCTAAGTCATGCGATGGAGGCAATGCTCCAAAACCACCTAAACCATGCGATGGAGGCAATGCTCCAAAACCACCTAAGCCATGCGATGGAGGCAATGCTCCAAAACCACCTAAACCATGCGATGGAGGCAATGCTCCAAAACCTCCTAAACCATGCGATGGAGGCAATGCTCCAAAACCACCTAAGCCATGCGATGGAGGCAATGCTCCAAAACCACCTAAACCATGCGATGGAGGCAATGCTCCAAAACCACCTAAACCATGCGATGGAGGCAATAATCCGAAACCACCTAAGCCATGCGATGGAGGCAATGCTCCAAAACCACCTAAACCATGCGATGGAGGCAATGCTCCAAAACCACCTAAACCATGCGATGGAGGCAATAATCCGAAACCACATAAGCCATGCGATGGAGGCAGTGCTCCAAAACCACCTAAACCATGCGATGGAGGCAATGATCCGAAACCACATAAGCCATGCGATGGAGGCAATGCTCCAAAACCACCCAAACCATGCGATGGAGGCAATACTCCAAAACCACCTAAGCCATGCGATGGAGGCAATAATCCGAAACCACATAAGCCATGCGATGGAGGCAATGCTCCAAAACCACCTAAACCATGCGATGGAGGCAGTGCTCCAAAACCACCTAAGTCATGCGATGGAGGCAATGCTCCAAAACCACCTAAACCATGCGATGGAGGCAATGCTCCAAAACCACCTAAGCCATGCGATGGAGGCAATGCTCCAAAACCACCTAAACCATGCGATGGAGGCAATGCTCCAAAACCACCTAAACCATGCGATGGAGGCAATGCTCCAAAACCACCTAAGCCATGCGATAGAGGCAATGCTCCAAAACCACCTAAACCATGCGATGGAGGCAATGCTCCAAAACCACCTAAACCATGCGATGGAGGCAATAATCCGAAACCACATAAGCCATGCGATGGAGGCAGTGCTCCAAAACCACCTAAACCACGCGGTGGGGTTCATAATTCACATCCACCTCCGCCATGCAATGGAGCCACTTATCCGAAACTACCACCATCGCCACCATGCGTTGGGGGTCATAAGCCACAACCACCTCCACCACGCGGGCACGGCCATAATACGCAACCACCTACGCCATGCAATGGAGGCACTTATCCAAAACCATCGCCACCTCCGCCACGTGGTGGGGCCCATATTCCGCAACTACCGACGCCATGCGATGAGGATCAAAATCCACATCCGTGTCCACCATGCCATGGAGGCACCATTCCAAAACCACCTAAATCTGGCAAGTCACCATGCGATGGCTCCCATATTCCAAGTCCACCCGATACGGGTTGCCATCAAACTCTTCCATGCCCAACAACTAACATTGTTCCGGATTGTGAATGCATTGAAAACGATGGCACTTCTAATAACCATCAAACTCCTCAGTCAAAAGCACCACGGACAAAAACACCACAGCTAAAAACACCTAAAAAACCACTGTCAAAAAAACCTCAATCGAAAAAGCCACAGCCGAAAAAACCACAGTCGAGAAAAACAAAACCCAAAGCATCACAGCAGAAAACACCCAAGCCAAAAAGACCACTTTCCAAACCACCACAGCCAAAAAGACCACAATCAAAAACGCCACAGCGGAAAAAAACACAGACAAAACCACCTTTACCCAAGAATCCACTTTTCAAATTACCTAGGACAAATACACCAAAGTCTAAAACACCCAACTCGAAAGCACCAAAGTCGAAAACGCCAAAGTCTAAAACGCCAAACTCGAAAGCACCAAAGTCGAAAACACCAAACTCGAAAGCACCAAAGTCGAAAGCACCAAAGTTGAGAGCACCAAAGTCTAAAACACCAAAATCGAAAGCACCAAAGTCGAAAACACCAAAGTTGAGAGCACCAAAGTCGAAAACACCAAAGTCGAAAATACCACAGCCAAAAAGACCATTTAGACTGCCTTCGCCAAATATAGTATAGTCGAAAACATCACCATCGTAGGGATCACCATTAAATAAGCTTCCAGCAAAACAGCCTAAGCCAATTAATTTGGATTACAACTACGGTTTTTTTTTTAAGGATTGAATATTGAACTATTTCAGAGACCTTAGGCCTTGACATAGAGCTGGGAAAACATCGATTTTTAGACCGATGCATCGATGTTTTCCAGGCTTGACATGATCAAGGTCGTAGGCAGTAACTTATTGTTTTCTTTTTATTTTTTTTTTTCTTTGTTATTATATTTTTTAACTGTTAATAAAAATATGTACGATTCTATTTCGAAATGGGAGTTTTTATAAAGCATGGATAATGGATCATATTCGACCTTTGCTCACCATCATCACTCGATTTGGAACATAAAGAAATATTTTATTTGGATTCAAGCAAAATACACAAAATTGAATTTAAAAAAAAAAACATAATTTTTTTTTTTTTTTCATACAAAAACCCTGAAATGTGGAATAAATTTGCAGGGGGTCATCCCTTCTTGAGGACCCTTCTAGTGGAACTAAATGAATTTTTATAAGGATTAACGTAAAATAGTGCAAAGTGAGAGACTTATATAAAATTTTTTCGATAGATCTCATGTATTGTTTGTTTGCTACCTGCTACGAACGTGACCTTGAAAATCTTCTTCTTATATTAATGGTGATGGTTTGCGAAAATTCCCGACTATTTAGTCAAAGCAGGGAGTTGCATATTGGATTAGGCTAAGCAATTAATTCAATTCGGTCGCACAATAATAAAAACGATAAAATGGAACATAATAAATGCGATTTCTAGAAGGCAGGACTAAAACAAATAAAAGCAAATAAATGCTCCTTTATTTTTTTCTTCTTCTTCTTCTTCTGTTAGAAGCATCGATACCAAGCATTTTATCTCTGCGTGCAGCAAAAAATTATACTTGGAGATAATATTAAAGAGAACAATCAGCACCCGCCGCCATTTAAGCTGCCACATTCAATGAATGAGCATAACATCAAGGATAATAAAGCGATTTAATGCTTGAACAGGAACATCGAATCGAATTGTTATTTCATGCATGAATTTCGAATGAAAGACTTGACCGAAGGTGATGCTTGGCAGAAACATCCAAAAAAAAAAAAATTTAAATACTCTACACAGACAGAAGGACAGACAGTAGAGCTTGATTGTTCCAATTAAGCTGACTCCATAGAAAAAAAAATGTAAGACGTGTGAAGAGTAAATAAATTTAACTACTGGAAATAGATCTATTATGCTGGATAATCTGGTGGCGCAGAGTTTCTACCAAAGTTTTAAAAGCGACGAATGAAGACCGGTTTACTTCCGTTTTGTGGAACATTATTATCGCCGCCGTTTTCCAAACCAAGCCGTTACCAAGAAGAGAAAAGCAATTATGCAGGAAGCTGCCCGCAAACAAAGCCTCAGGACACCAATATATATTTCATAGAACACTAAAAGTTCTGCCAATGAGGACGCTTCTCTATATAACGGTAATCTTTAAATACCTGTGCTTACAATTTCATATATTTATACAAGTAAGCCGTCCCCGTTTTCGTCTCGGTCAAAAAAGAATTTCGTGCGCTATACTATGGAGTATAAATAGAGATTGCAAATGCCTGTGCTTCCAATTTCATCTTTTTAAACCAAGTAGCACTAAAGTAAGCCGTCCCCGTTTTCGTCTCGGTCAAAAAAGAATTTCGTGCGCTATATTATGGAGTATAAATATAGATTGCAAATGCCTGTGCTTCCAATTTCATCTTTTTATACCAAGCAGCACTAAAGTAAGCCGTCCCCGTTTTCGTCTCGGTCAAAAAAGAATTTCGTGCGCTATATTATGGAGCATAAATAGAGATTGCAAATGCCTGTGCTTCCAATAGCATCCCTTTATACAACGCATCACTAAAATAAGTCTCGGTCAAGAAAGAATTTCGTGCGTGATAATATGGGGATGCAATATTTCCCCGCCACAATTAAGATGATCCACAAACCTGGCAAGCCTGAAGATCCTTCAAACTCGTATCGTCCAATCGGTCTCCTACCCATTTTGTCGAAGGTATATTGTGAGCTACCGAGCTGGTAGGCTAACAAACAGCTCTGCCTGACCACCAATTTGTCTTTAGATCTGGTCATGGCATAATAAAACAAGTCCACAAAGTGGTGAACCATGTCTTGAAGGCGTTCGACGACAAGGAGTGTTGTAATGCAGAAAGCCTTCGAAAGAGTGTGGCATGCCGGACTACTGACTAAGATCCAAAGCGCTACTCCCATTACTCTCTTTCTGATGGTCCGCTCTTATCTGGAGGTACGCCACTTCTAGGTGAAAGTGCGAGATAAGCTCTCCAACATGTATGTTGTAAATACTTCTGTTCCAGCCGATCTCCCTGTGCCTTGCGTAGACATATTGGCATCGTATGCGAGAACGATGAGGCCGCCGGGGAATAGCAGTATGTACACACGCTTCAGGACTGAGCCCGTAACTGGAACATCAAACTAAATCTAAATCTACGCGGAAAGAGTCTTCCCAATATCCGACTGGGCACACTCAAAACGTGGTCACCCTTTTGTCGCCTCCGAATGAGGCAGCTCTACTGGCTGGTAAACAGATGAAACAAACTCTTCCTGCGCTGCAAGAGAGCTGTCTACACACTTGCTGTTGCTTTCATATGGAGATACGGAGTGAAGCTATCGGGGTATTTGGCCAAAAACATACCGAAACCGGATGATCAGCGATTGCCCATGGTTCAAATTCAAATCATGTGACACGGTTAATCGTTTGATTCCGAACAACCTCTACAGAAAACCTCTACATTAAACCTTATTCTACTCATCTACTATATATCAAAACTCCCATCATCAACTCAAAAATGTTGACAATATCTGCGCCTCCAAGAACACCAATCTGAATGAAGTTAATGTGAACATATCCATGGTCATTCTCCTCATCATACTAAACTACTATCAACCCAAAGCGAAATAGTTTATGTATTGAACAAATGGTAGCAAAGGGATAAATATGGAGCAAATATGGCGTCATCCCAATGCATCCGACTTCACCCAATTATTTGAGTCCAAGTTGGAGATATTTAGTTAAATGAAGGCAGGCTAGTAATATATTTATTTGGTGTCCTCTTAAGCTTCGAATTGTACAAATGAATGCGCAATTATTTAATTTTATGTTTCTGACTCGAAATCGAAATCGTAATCTTCGCTGGAGCTGGAGACCGGAAACATTTGCATTGTTCGGCCAGCTGTTTCCATAATTTATGCAAGACATCATTTATTAATAATAATAATTAAAGCCATAAAGTTGTAGCAATGTGTTTGGGCAAGGATGTGTTGCAAACTGTTGAATGTTTGCCTTGTTCAATGTTCTTGTTCTCCTTTTTTTTATTTTTTTTTTAGGGAAGTTGTGCAGCGATTTGGAAACCACAAAAGGAAAGATGCTTAGTAAGAAGAGCATTGAACAATTGATTTCGAGTGGGTTGAAGTCGCCATTCAATCCGCTTAGAAAACCGTATCCTGAAATTGAATTTGAGCGTAATTCAATGCGCCGCATTAAGTGCTCCGATACAAGCTCAAACAAAAAATACCAATTTACATAATTTTTTATGCATCTCGAATTCGGGTTATTGTTGTGGATATACCCAATGGTATAAAATTTAAAGTAAGACCAAATTTATTGTCACGACGGCATACGACACAAGTGGAGAGTAATTCGTATCGCATAGCATGACGGCTTTTTAGCGAACAATGTTGCTATTCGAATCGTAAGCACTTACCTTTGGATCAACATATTATACAGAAGAAGACCTACGTATTGCATAATGTAATACTTTTTTTAAGGATGAAGCAGTTCCATTCTGGTGAACATATATTTCGCGCGTAGCTAGTTAGCTATCACTCTTGAGGCGTTCCAGTTCCTCAACAAAGAACTGAAGAACAAAACAGCCCAAGAGAATTTGGTCTCGATAAGTGAGAGGACTCTGAAAGCGCTGCAGTTTAAAGTAGTGTTCTTCCTGAAATCCTTAAAAACATGGTCGTAATTCATACCGAACGTAAATCATCATCTTGTACCCGATAGAATCGGGTAAGCTTACCGATTTGTCAAACTAATCGATTTCCCTCAAAAGTGGTCCGTTTTGTTATATTTGTTTTAGTTCCTACTTTGTTCCTATTTTTCTATAAAAAAAAAAAAAAAACTATGCGATGTGCAGTGTATTAAATAGTCGTATACCTCGACTATAGCTGTTATTTGTTATATTTACAGACTTATGGGCACACTTTTTGCTTTGTTTTTGTTTTTATTTTTACTTTATTGACTTTTCTGTTTGTTTTGACAGCTGAAAAAAAAAACTTGATGCGCTTCTTATTTGTTTATTCACTTCCAATGTTTGCACCGAACCACGGCTGACGGGAATTTAAGTACATAAGTAAACAAGTAACTAAAGTTGGCCAAAGATCCAATTATTAGACAAAGAAATAATATTATTATTCGATGTTAAGTTTGTTTCTTTTAAAATTTTTATCAACTGATGTAAAGAAAATCTTAACCAAGCCGAATGATTGGATTATGCTAAAATAAGTTCCATAGTGGTTATGGGTATTTCTACTTTCAAGTACGAGGTGGTAGCGAGGTAGTGTGATATCAAATTTGTTTGTGAAGACGAAAATTATCTAAAAAAAATCTAAACAATTGCTTTACTTGCTCAATTAGAGAGAGGGTGATTAAAAAAAACACCATGTCTAAGAATTCAGCAAATCATTTCCCTTTTCCTTATTTGTTCTACACAAGAAGTGTTAAAGCAAATTGTTGGGCTAACTTAAGATTTTCAATACTCTTCTTTCTCTTCTAAAAAGCTGCACTAAATTAAGCCGTCCCCGTTTTCGTCTCGGTCAAGAAAGATTTTCGTGCGCTATATTATGTAATATAAATCTAGATTCCAAATGCATATGTTTCCAATTTCATCCTTTTATACCAAGCAGCACTAAAATAAGCCGTCCCCGTTTTCGTCTCGGTCAAGAAAGATTTTCGTACACTATATTATGTAGTATAAATCAAGATTGCAAATACCTGTGCTTCCAATTTCAACTTTTTATAACAAGCGCCACTAAAATAAGCCGTCCCCGTTTTCATCTCGATCAAGAAAGATTTTTCGTGCGCTATATTATGTAGTATAAATCTAGATTGCAAATACCTGTGCTTCCAATTGCATCTTTTTATACCAAGCAGCACTAAAATAAGACGTCCCCATTTTCGTCTCGGTCAAGAAAGATTTTCGTACACTATATTATGTAGTATAAATCTAGATTGCAAATACATGTGCTTCCAATTTCATCTTTTTAAACCAAGCAACATTAAAATAAGCCGTCCCCGTTTTCGTCTCGATCAAGAAAGATTTTCGTGCGCTATATTATGTTCTATAAGTCAAAATTGCAAAAACCTGTGCTTCCAATTTCAACTTTTTATACCAAGCAGCACTAAAATAAGCCGTCCCTGTTTTCGTCTCGGTCAAGAAAGAATTTCGTGCGCTTTATTATGTAGTATAAATCTGGATTGCAAATGACTGTGCTTCCAATTTCATCTCTTCATACAAAGCAGCACTAAAAACAAACCGTCCTCATTTTCGTCTCGGTCCGCGTTATCATTCTGCTGACTTAATCTATCGCGCCTTTTCTTCATTTTTCAGCAGTCTTGTCAGCCTATTTGCTATACTGCCGTATGCTTTCTCAGCCATAAAATGGAACACCATTGGTTCAGTTCGTACATGGCTCTCGAGAGTATGTTCCTTGCCGGAACATATCTTAATATTTGCTTAAAGTCAAATCGAAATAAAAATATTGCATGACAGTAGTTAAAGGACATTCACAAACACTAGTTATCCTTCAAGCTTCTTCAGTATTTGCACTCTGGAGTACATATTACGTGCCAGGATATCGAATGAAAAGTGGAAAATAAATAAAAAGTTACAAATGCGAAGCCAACAGAAGCCGCTCTCGACGTTGGGGCTTTGGCAATGGCATCGAACTCTCTACACACTTTGCGAATTACAAAGATGTCCTTAGAATGTAATGCACCTCAAATGCAGCATAAAAAAATACACAAATGAAACCACTTACACCGCATGCATAGCAGTGATTAAAGCTATTAAAACTGCTTAATCCGCGCACACAAATCACGTGCAAGGATTACGAGTTGTAGCTATTTTTCTAAAAAGTCGGATGCTCAAAAATTCCGCATAAATTAAAAACCGTAAAAACCAAACGCAAAACGCTCAAATCTGCTTAACTCAAATTCATAAGCAACAGCACACTGCAACACACTTAAATCCTTTCTTAAATCCTTTCTATATGTATATACGTGTGTGTGTGTGTGTTTAGTTCGTCCTGCAACATTTACAAAATGCGAGTAAGAGAAATTAACAAGTAAACACAAGTGAAGAGAAAATTCCCACAACCTTTCCAGTTGTATTTTGGAAGGCACGAGGACATTTTTCTCTTTTTTTTTTCTTCTTTTGCATTGCGTGCGGCAGCCAAAGCGGATGTTGCTGTTTAAAGTAAACGGAAATGGTTTCCGTTTACTTCACTCTCAACTGCTGTTGTTTGAAAATGCATTTAAGTATACAGGGTAGGACATTTACAACTGCCACATCGTATAACAGATAACGGTTTATTTTCTGCGAAATGAAAAAGGAAATTGGTTGGTAAATGACATCATTATTATAAAGAATTTTTGCACTTTATTGATGGAAAGTAACTCTTCATGCCTGATATACATAATCGTGATCAACACGTTAAAGCGAGTCATTCTAGCAATTTCCGACTGACTGTCTGTGTGTGCCAGCATAATCAAGCTAACATGGAGATTACTTTTGCTTCTTCTCTGTTAAAGTCGAAAAACTCGCCGTGTCTAGATGGTGTTAAAGCATCTGGTAGAATATGCCAGAATATCTGTGTGTGTCAATGAGGACTACTTTTCCGATGCTTGGAAGTGTGCCAGCGTAATTGTGCTCTTGAAATTCGCATAATGAATTAGATCTCTTGAAGAGCTATTTTAGTAATGACTCGGTCACTGTGGATGTTGTTCGAGGCTGCCCACAAGGCTGCATCTACGATAATCATTAACTTTCATTAATAAAAGTTCATATTGTATAAATTGTACGTTTACCTTTTTTTTAATTCCAGATAACTGCTTGTTGTTTTCATCTAAAAGTCTTACCATTACTACTTTATGTTTTGGAGTCTATGAAACCGAATCCGAAGCCTATTTAACCCCTTTACGTCAGAATTTAAACATAACCTCAAAAAAGTCCTCAAAATTTTGAAACCTTCTGATCTACAAGTCTTACCCTGTATTATTTCAATATATATGACATAGTTGAGGACTCGTACAAGTACTTAAAAGCAAAAACATCCATAACCCTATAACCACATAACCCCATGACCAATAAATCATAAGCAATTTATATTGCGGGAAAAAGTTACAGGGTTGAGTATTTCTTAACACAATCATCCGTAAGAAAACTATAAAATTATTCACGGACGTGTGTAAACAATTCCATTAAGGATTATATAAAATCCAGTCAGTGTTGCTATGTCTGTCCGTTCACTTATACTGTGTCCGTATGTACAGATCTGATTTATAGTCAAATATCATATTTAGACTTCTCTTATCCATATGCAGTTCACTCCGAACATTTGCCTATTTGTCCGCCCCTGCTCTTGGAGAAATATCCAGCATTTGTTAGGGTGTGATATCGAGTAAAGAACGTAGAATTTTATTGGAGGCACACTTGGTGAATTTAGAAATGAATAATTTGATGATAATAGGCAGCGACTGCCCTTAACATCATCAAATTGATATATTTAACGTTGAATCGAAGATGCTTTCGTCGCTGTGGATCTGCTATTTCCATTTAGTTTAAATAAAAGTACGGCGGATTTTGCTGTAGTTAGGTGCAGTGTGCTAACTCCGGTATACTGAATACTAAACAGAAATGGTAGGTTTCAAATGTATCTTAGGCCACCGTCAGCAGCTTCACTGATGCGCAAACGACGAATTGATGACAGCGTAATAATCCAGTCACTTCGTTTGCAAATCCGGAACCGGAATGTGTCGGCTGGATATACCGAGTTGTATATCTTAAAACTTGATTATGTGACTTTCTGTGCTCGAACAGGTACCGGCAATGCTCTATCGAATGTTTGCAGCGCTTTACTCGAGTTTTTACAAAATTCTGTGCGCTCAATTTGATGAGCAGCTATCCGTGATGTTTTTGTCCATAATATGCCAATCATCCTGCATATTCAATGTGCCTTATGAACTCTTTGTTGAATGTCTGTGACGAGCAGCCGTAGTGGGTCACTTCGCTAAGGCAATTTATTTATATCATGGGCAATGCTGCCGATGACTATAATTTATGAAAATTAGACAATGCACCAGGCGAATGTATGCCCTCTTCTGGCCATCAGAACATTATTTGGTTTATTCAAATTGATTTAAGGCCAGCACGTACTGCACAATGTTATTTGTTGCGAACGCAGTTTGATCTATTCTGAGTTGCTAACTTCTTCATCTGCAAAAGATCTACAATATAAAACTCTGCTGGAAAAGTAACCTTCTGATACTTAGCATCTTGATGATCTCCGTGACCCTTTTCGACAGCCACGCTGTTCTAACTTCTTTACAGCAGCGGTTTGTACGTTGGTTCACACCTTTCGCTTAGCTTTGCGTCGGTCTTCTTGGCGTATAAAGGTTTCTTGGCCGTCGCAAACGACAACATTGTAATCCTGTAAGGAGATGTTTATTCAGTGTATTTAATTCAGCACAAATAAACTTTTATTTTTTCCCAACTCACTCTTTCTGCAATCTTAGGCGCCAATATGCTTCCAATCAATTGCTTAACAATCGGTTAACACTTTGAAAATGAGAGTTCCTTCTTCATTCGCTGTAATTGTAAAAATAAGTTTAAAGCGTTTTAAGATGTCCTTCCAAATGCCACGGCATAGCAAACAAGTCTGTCATTGGACAAAAGTGAAACGTATGACATTTTTTGAAGAATTTCGTGACTCGCATAAGCATATCTAACACAAAATGATTTTGAGATCACAAGCGGATTGCGCGAAAAGTCGAGCAGTATGTTAACCAATTTTATGTCACGGTGGACTATGCCTTCCTTCGAGTATATTGCACTGCTTAAATAGCGTTCGAACTTTTGGCTTCTTCAGAAGTATCTTCGCAAGCAAGTACTGCCTTAATTGTCCATTTTCAGTGAGTTGCATAACCAGTTACATTAAAAAATATTTGTAAATTTAGAACTAAGCATTTTGACCACAATTAACCTCAAATGTTATGCAACGTCGGCCTTTTAATGTCCCGAACCAATGATCAACCTATCGTCTAACTCCTTGCTATTCCAGTTGTAAAAATGTATCCTTGAACTCCAACTAGCCACGTACTCCGTAGCATTGCACCAGTTGTCTGCTGCGCTGACGCTACTAAATCTTGATGCGCAGCTGCCGATATTCAGTTCATATTAATTCCAAAATGAACCGTCGGACACTATAAGATGTCTGATGGGTGCTTCAGTAATCATGGCTCTCCATGGTTCCTGATCTGAATGACGCTGTTGACAAATAGATTTGTAAGCCGCCAACGACTGCCTACTGAGCGGTCGCATGCAAACATCAGCGTCACGCATTGATATTTGGCTACTGCTGCAACAAGGTGCATAGTTTCTAGAAACCTGTTTAATTATTAATCCGTACTAACGAGAGTGGATTTATTTAATTTGTTGCGAATATTGCTGCTAGAAAAAATTGCGCAGCGGTTCCAAACATGTGTATGGTTCGTGCACAGCTTAACCCTCAACTGATCTGATCGATTGATTTTGCTTATAAACCATACCAGTCTGCCACCAACGCTATTTCCCACTGCCAGGAAACAGTTAATGCTTCAAAATGTGTTCAACATAGGCTCACTTCAGACAATTGGCTTGCTCTCTCTATGATATATAACCGATCAATAAATAAGTAAACCACTCACAATTAAAGGTTAAGGGTTAACTGTATGCGTACCCACATAAATTTGGTACCGCTGCGCTGTTATTGTTTTGCATTTGCTTTGTAAACAAATGAAAAAATTTGAGCGTTTATACGGCTTAGCAATTAAATCGATTTGTAGTTTATTTCTGAAAACTGTGTGCCGTGTTGCAACAGCAGCAGCAGGACACGCCGTTTGTATGCGACAGCCCAGCACGCAGCCAATGGCGGCACAAAAATCTATTTGTCAACCACATGGTTCAGATCTGCAAGACCCGCCAATTAGTCAACTACCTACCGGAAAAAAGCACTCCACTACACATCTTATGGCGTCCGATGGTTCATATTAGAATAAATAACGAAATATTCGAACCATCGACTGCTACGATTTAGTTGCGGTAGCGCAGCAGACTGCTGGAGAGGCAGGATTAAAGAAAAATGAGGCGAAGGCAGTGGCTAGTTTTAAATTAATGGCAAAATGTTTTAGCAAATCTGTACAACCGAAATGGCAGCGAGTTGGGCGATAAGTTGGTCGTTGGTGCGAAGGATTAAAAGGCTTTGCACACAATTTGCAGCTAATTGTGAGCACAGCGAATGGGGAATACGATTTAATACGAATGCTCCATGATAGATTGATTGGATTACTTAGTCGAAGTCATGGAAAAGTCATACAGACTTAAGGTTACTTGCCGAGCGATTCGCGTAGCACACAGAAAAATACACATTGAAGCGAGGGTGTTTTAATGTGTAAATCAACGGCGCTTGGAAGACTTCGGCGTGGGGGTTGCGGTTAAGATCACTTCGAAGACGAATGCACCATTGGAGTTTCTAAGTAGGACCATACAGCGAGAAGTCGAGACTATTATATTTGCCATTTATGTCTATGAAAAGTCGTGCTACATATATAGACTTATCGTGGATGCGATTTGGTAGGATATTCTACAGGTTTGTATATAAAATATAACAAATTATTTTAACATAGCTCAAATATTTATTAATGCAGAATGTAACTGGTTAAGCAACTCACTGAAAATAGACCTTGCTTGCGAAGAGACTTCTGAAGAAGCCAAAAGTGCAATATACTCATTTGGAAGGCATAGTCCACCGTGACATAAAATTGGTTAATATACTGCTCGACTTTTCGCGCAATCCGCTTGTGATCTCAAAATCATTTTGTGTTAGATATGCTTATGCGAGTCACGAGATGTCCTACGTTGCCTCTAAGTCCGACCACAGAGCGTTTGCCGTTGTTTGATATGCCATAGCATTTGGAAGGACATCTTAAAACGCTTTAAACTTATTTTTACAATTACAGCGAATGAAGAAGGAACTCTCATTTTCAAAGTGTTAACCGATTGTTAAGCAATTGATTGGAAGCATATTGGCGCCTAAGATTGCAGAAAGAGTGAGTTGGGAAAAAATAAAAGTTTATTTATGCTGAATAAAATACACTGAATAAACATCTCCTTACAGGATTACAATGTTGTCGTTTGCGACGGCCAAGAAACCTTTATACGCCAAGAAGACCGACGCAAAGCTAAGCAAAAGGTGTGAACCAACGTACGAACCGCTGTTAGAACAGCGTGACTGTCGAAAAGGGTCACGGAGATCATCAAGATGCTAAGTATCAGAAGGTTACTTTTTATATTGTAGATCTTTTGCAGATGAAGAAGTTAGCAACTCAGAATAGATCAAACTGCGTTCGCAACAAATAACATTGTGCAGTACGTGCTGGCCTTAAATCAATTTGAATAAACCAAATAATGTTCTGATGGCCAGAAGAGGGCATACATTCGCCTGGTGCATTGTCTAATTTTCATAAATTATAGTCATCGGCAGCATTGCCCATGATATAAATAAATTGCCTTAGCGAAGTGACCCACTACGGCTGCTCGTCACAGACATTCAACAAAGAGTTCATAAGGCACATTGAATATGCAGGATGATTGGCATATTATGGACAAAAACATCACGGATAGCTGCTCATCAAATTGAGCGCACAGAATTTTGTAAAAACTCGAGTAAAGCGCTGCAAACATTCGATAGAGCATTGCCGGTACCTGTTCGAGCACAGAAAGTCACATAATCAAGTTTTAAGATATACAACTCGGTATATCCAGCCGACACATTCCGGTTCCGGATTTGCAAACGAAGTGACTGGATTATTACGCTGTCATCAATTCGTCGTTTGCGCATCAGTGAAGCTGCTGACGGTGGCCTAAGATACATTTGAAACCTACCATTTCTGTTTAGTATTCAGTATACCGGAGTTAGCACACTGCCCCTAACTACAGCAAAATCCGCCGTACTTTTATTTAAACTAAATGGAAATAGCAGATCCACAGCGACGAAAGCATCTTCGATTCAACGTTAAATGTATCAATTTTGATGATGTTAAGGGCAGTCGCTGCCTATTATCATCAAATTATTCATTTCTAAATTCACCAAGTGTGCCTCCAATAAAATTCTACGTTCTTTACTCGATCCATATGCAGTTCACTCCGAACATTAGCCTATTTGTCCGCCCCTGCTCTTGGAGAAATATCCAGCATTTGTTAGGGTGTGAACAAATGCTGGATATTTCTCCAAGAGCAGGGGCGGACAAATAGGCTAATGTTCGGAGTGAACTGCATATGGATAAGAGAAGTCTAAATATGATATTTGACTATAAATCAGATCTGTACATACGGACGCAGTATAAGTGAACGGACAGACATAGCAACACTGACTGGATTTTATATAATCCTCAATGGAATTGTTTACACACGTCCGTGAATAATTTTATAGTTTTCTTACGGATGATTGTGTTAAGAAATACTCAACCCTGTAACTTTTTCCCGCAATATAAATTGCTTATGATATATTGGTCATGGGGTTATGTGGTTATAGGGTTATGGATGTTTTTGTTGCTTTTAAGTACTTGTACGAGTCCTCAACTATGTCATATATATTGAAATAATACAGGGTAGACTTGTAGATCAAAATTTTTCTTTATTTCAAAATTTTGGCATCAAATTTTGAAGACTTTTTTGAGTTTATTTGAAAATGCTAACGTAATGGAGTTAAATAGGCTTCTGATTCGGTTTCAGCGACCCCAAAAACATAAAGTATTTATGGTAAGACTTTAAGATGTAAACTTTTTTCTATATAAACAATTTTTGTTCGTACTTTGAGGTTTTTAGGTTATTTCAAAAACCGGAGATGATGCGGTAAAACAGATTTAACATTCGGTTTTAGCGAACAAAAATTAGTCGTTTTAGGACTTATAAATCTTAATTTTTCTTGATTTTAAAAATTTGGCCCTGAATTTTGACGTTTTTTAAGGTTATCTTAAAAACCTAAGATTTTGGTGTTAATTGAACCTCGGATTTGAATTCAGCGACCCAAAAAACGTATAATAAAGACCGTGTTTATTATACGTTTTTTTGGGTTCTCTGGTTCCGAAAGTGAATTTTATTTTGTGTGGCTATGTTATCAATAGATTTCTTTACCGTTGGTCAATTAGTGGCCAATATTTGACAAACTATGGTTCTTATGATAGTTGTATAAAATTAAGAAATCAAATGGTAAAAAAAAAAAACAGCCTGCAACATATACAGAGAAAGAAATGCTTATTAAACTAACCGATACGCAAGCTGTTAACATCTCACATTTACAATTCCAACGGCACTGTTTGGCTTGAGAACGGAGAAAATGTTAAACAAATGTGAGAAAGTATGACCACAAGAAAGTACCGCCCCTATACAAAGCCAAATAAAGCAATTTCATTAAATTAAATTCCAATTAAAGAGTATTTAGGCATCGATTATAGTTTAAACGTACTATCCCCCATGTTTAAATAATATTACGTACGTGTACGCTGCTTATGCCGTAATACAAATGAATAATGGCTGTCGCCGCATGCAATTCAATATTAATGGCATAATATGTATGTACATACCTATTATTAATATTAGCTTACAGTCACACAGGCACACATACATAGATATGAGGGGAGCTAATACAAGTAATATATTCAGATTTATTGTAAAAAAAACGTAGGCAATTGACCCAACTAATATTTATACTTCACGCGCTTTAAACCATTTTTCGGCCATCATTATCAGGTACCCGATTGAATCGGGTAGTTTATATATAGATATGGCAGCTGATCCACAGTTGACGAGAGATGTGGTCATTCGTTGGCAAAAGATCATGGAATTGGTCAAACGTGTACGGTTTAGGTCATGCGATGCAGGTTATATTGCGGTCAGGTCATCTTTTACCAAACTATATAATGATGGCCCTATGATGACACATTTCAGCGAAACTGTATTAGCCCTCCAGTACACAAATGCAATTTATCATGCACGCCTGCCGCAAGGTAGTGCACACATTGAAATATGATAAATATTGATAAATAGTTTGTAGATACATTTCGCTTGAATCAATTTAAAAGTGCATTGGACCGACATGCCGAAACCGTAATTAAAGCCACAACCGCAACGTAAACCAAGCAAACTGTACTGAAAACAGAAATTAATCTTTGTATGGTAAGCCGAACTGCAACAAAGTATCTAAAGCAAACAAGCGAAACTGCAAGCTGCAGCCAGTGTAAGTCCCCTTTTGAACTTTAATCCTTGGCAAAGGCAACGAAATAGAACAAAAACTGCGAAGAGTTTTTATTACAAGCTTACAATTTGTAAAAGTTTGTTGTTGCATTTGCAGTTTCAGCGCAGATTGAAGCTCAATTTACTTTGCAATGAGGAAAATATTTTCAATATGAGAAGCGAGCGCAATAATAGCTACGGAGACAATTGTTTCGCATACAGCTATAAAGTTTCATTCGCTCGTTTGAGATGATGTTATTCAAGACCGGCGGCGATGAGTTGATTGGCGTATGCACCATCTTTTATGCAAGATATAGTCCGATGAACGCATAACCAATGACTGGAATCTCAGTGTGCGCTGTTCTATCTTAAAAAAAGGAGACCCCGCTGTTTGCGCCAACTACCGGGGAATAAGTCTTCTTTCCACGGATAAAAGAATCTGCTCTGTCTGCACTAGGTATCCCCGCAAAGGTCGTTCGACTTTGCACACACAAAGCGTTGTCAGGGTGGGAAAATCCTCTCCGACCCCTTTGATACCAAGAGAGGTTTCAGGCAGGGTGATGTGCTTTCGTGCATATTTTTTTTTGTGAATCTGCTGATGGACTACATCCTACGCCACTGCCCGTACATATAATATGTCGGGATTAAACTTCCAAAAAGGATGTGATGCTGCTCGCTTACGCCGATGGCATCGATATCATCGGTACGCAGGAACGGCGAGTCAGCAAGGCATTCTCAGTGATTGAAAAACAGTCTCGGCTCATGGGTCTAGCGGTGAATGAGGACAAAACCAAGTACTTGTTGTCTTCTCACACGCCATCATCACGTCTTGAACGTTCAGATACGATTAAGAATTTTAACTTCAGTGTTGTAGAAAACTTCATCTATCTTGGAACAGAGATAAACAGCAACAACAACGTCAGCCTGGAGATCAATCGAATAATCACGCTTGCAAACAGATGCTGAGCAAGCAAATGCGAAGTAAAGTCTTCTCTCGAAAGACGAAAATTAAGATCTATAAGACGCTGATACTCCCGGTCCTACTGTAAGATGCAGCGGCATGGATCGTGATTGAGTCAGATTAAACAGCGTTGGAAGTCTTTGAGAGGAAGATTCTTCGCAGGATTTTTGGTCGTATTAGAGTCTGCGAGCTGTATGAGCCATGAGCTGAGGACCTCATTCGAATGCATAAAACAGCTTCAGCTTACATGGTTTCCATGTGGGCCCAAATTTGCTTGGAGGACGCTGAAATAGAGGATGACCAGGCACGAGCTGCAATGACCAGGAATGCTCTTTGACAGTCATAACAACGGTTAAAGGCCATTTAAGTAAGTATTTGATCGCGTAGAGGTGCATACTGTATGTCGGTCGTAGGATCTTCTACCTGATGAAGCCGTTAATGATCAAAATTTTTTACTCTTCATAACGGCATGTTGCAAGGTTTGTTTATGATCGCTTTCCAGTGATTCGATAACATCTTTTTGAAATATATTAAAATCCGCAACACCAAAGGCAGTATTCCATATTCCATACCAAAACTGGAGAAGGCTCTGCACAGATGAGTCTGTTGATGTAATAAATTTTGCTGTTGTTGAGCAGCTTGGATTGGTCGGTCCTATGATACGGATGACTCACACAAAACTACTCCGTGCACATTCATAGCTGAAGCAGTTGTTATCTTAAAGGACATCAGGTACGCTCTAGACTCTCTGGAGAGTATATACACTCTTCGAGTTATATGCGAGATACAACACTATTTCATACAACAACAAAGCAAAAAAAAACAACTCTGGGTATAGAAGGTAATGAGTTTGCAGATAGTTTGTGACGAATTTCTTAACCGGTGTTTAAAAGGACATTGGATTAATATTAAAGTCCCTGGAAGTGACCGAAGGGCACCCATTTAACCATTGGCAGAAAGTAGTCCATTCAAATAAAGCAGTAATGGGACAGAAGGATCGCCAGTAGACTAAACCGGATTAGTCTATGTAAATATTTGTGTATAAAATAGTTAATTCTTATAAATAAATAAAAACAATTAATACAAATCTGTTGCACTACTCATACGTATGCGAAATACAGCTGTACAGAATTCCTTAACAAGAACAACAAAACCGTTTCACTTTTTCCTTGTTTTTGTTCTTCGTGTGTATAGTCGTTTCATCTTACTGTCTCTTTCTATGAAAGTGTAATCGAGAAGAAGGAAAAAAAAAGATGCAACTCGTCAAATTCGGCCTCGGCCTCGACTGCGGCAGTTTGTGGAATTTATTGGTGAAGAGTGAAAGTGATTTCGCTTATTAAAATGCAGTCGCATAGCAAGCAGCGTGTGGCCTATTATTACGATCGTGCGTATATATGTTTATATATAATAAATAGTTTAAAATAATAAAAATAGTTCAATTAAAATTATTATTTAATAAAGAATGCAATTGTCCTCATATGCAACTGTATGTGTGCACATAGCAAAGCTGCATGCGTGTGCGTGCGTGTAAGACGTAAAAATTTTATTGAAAATTTGCTCCCTTTTTCTCCTTTTTAGCCAATATTGGCGGGTATTACTATGGCCTACGACACCCGATGAGGCCATTTCGCATAAATTTGACACACGATTTGGTGCTCAACTATGGACTCTTTCGCAATATGGAGATCTTTGTAAGTTCTCAAAATATCTTCTTTTTTTTCTTAATCTATTTGTTTTATCTTGATTGCAGCGTCCGCCCAAAGCGACCTACGTTGATTTGACCAAGTTCCATTCGGCTGAGTACATGGATTTTCTGAGCAAAGTCAAACCGGAAAATGTTTCGGAGTACAGCAAACAAATGAAAACCTTCAATGTCGGTGCCGAGTCGCCGGTCTTCGAAGGCATGTACGAGTTCTGTCAGCTGTCTGCCGGCGGCACACTTGCTGCTGCCATGAAGCTTAACCAACAAGAAGCGGATATTAGCATCAATTGGGGTGGTGGCTTGCATCATGCAAAAAAAGAAGAGGCTTCTGGATTTTGCTATGTCAATGACATTGTGCTGGGCATACTGGAGCTGCTGAAGCGTCATGCACGTGTTCTGTACATCGACATTGATGTGCATCACGGCGATGGCGTGGAAGAAGCCTTCTATACAACGGATCGCGTCATGACTCTCAGCTTTCACAAGTATGGTGGAGATTTTTTTCCTGGCACTGGTGATGTGCGCAACATTGGCCACGGCGAGGGACGCAATTACGCCGTGAACGTGCCACTGCATGACGGCATGACCGATGATGCATACGAATCGATTTTCCAGCCAATTGTAGCCGAGGTCATGGCGACATACCAGCCGGCTGCCATTGTGCTGCAATGCGGCGCAGATTCATTGACCAATGATCGCCTGGGTTGTTTCAATCTGACGCTGAAGGGACACGGCAAGTGCGTGGAGTTTGTAATGAAGTACAATTTGCCTTTAATGTTGCTCGGTGGCGGTGGCTACACCGTAAAGAATGTCTCACGCTGCTGGGCGTATGAGACTTCGGTGGCAGTAGCCATGGAAGTACCCGATTCGCTGCCCCCCAATGAGTTTTACAGGTATTATGAGCCGAACTTTAAATTGCATTTAAACCCAAATCCTGCGATGATAAATCAAAATACAGCAGAGTATTTGGAAAAGATTAGGCAAACAGTTTTGGAGAATATTCGCAAATTGTCACATGTACCCAGTGTACAGATGCAGTCTATGCCCGAGGATGCGCTCAAAGCTGCCGGTGACGATGTCGATGAAGATTTGGTGGACAAGGATGAACGTTTGCCGCAGGTCGATATTGATAAGCATGTTGTGCCTGAGAACGAGTTTTTCGATACAGAAGATGAGGCAGCAGGAGAAGAGGATGTGGCAGCCGACGAAGAAGATGTGGCTGCAGGCGAAGAAGATGAGGCAGTTGGCGAAGTAGATCAGGCAGCAGCTGAAGAAGATGTGTCAGTAGGCGAAGAAGATAAAGCAGTAGGCGAAGAAGATGAGGCAGCAGGCGAAGATGATGAGGCAGTAGGCGAAGAAGATGAATCAATGGGCGAAGAAGATGAGGCAGCCGGCGAAGATGATGAGGCAGCAGGCGAAGAAGATGAATCAATAGACGAAGAAGATGAGGCAGTAGGCGAGGAAGATGAAGCAGCAAGCGAAGAAGATGTATCAGTAGGCGAAGAAGATGAAGCAGTAGGCGGGGAAGATGAGGAAGCAAGCGAAGAAGATGAGGCAGCAGGCAAAAGCTCCAATTACGAATCCTCCGTAGATGAGGAAAGATTAGGAATTCCAATGGATACTTTGGAAGCTGAGTTTTCGGGTTTGCAGGCTGACACATCATTGGTAGCGAGTGACAAAGATTTTACATCGGAAGAGTCCGGCCCTAAGCCTGCGCCTCCGTAATGGGCCACTATATGGCCAAAACAGTTTACAAAGCAATTGCAGCAGCTAATGAGCCAAAAGACTTTCTCACTTTTTCTAACAATTTTTATGTGAAATCTTCCACACTGAAGAATAGCAGAATAAACTGAATATTAAAGAAAAATTTATGCAAAATCAAAATTCGTCACACTGAATCAGTACAAACAACATTTGGTATTAACTATTTTTTTTTTCTTTTTTTGGATGTGATGGAATAGATGTGGGAACTATAAAAGCCCAACTTCTGCATATCCTCATCCTCAATGCTTGCTTCAGACTTAGCCTTGCTGGGAATATTCTCAAAAATATTTGAAAGACTTTCCATTATTCGATCTTACATCTTGACATCCTACATCGCGACAAAGCAAGTTCAATTTTTAGAGCCAGAAACATCTACAAAAAAATGGATCGAACAACAAGGTGTATCCCAAAACTATATCCAAGGTGTCACATTTACTGGCCTCCATGTTTCAAATGTAACACGAACGAGTTTAATTTGCTGATCTCATTTCAGGGTATGTACCTTCCTCTAGAAGGACTTAAGCAGATGCCTTACGAATCCGACGTCAAGAACCGAATATGTGCAACGAACATGCATTGTTAGCTCTCTAAATCATGTTTTGCAATTTTCTTTAATGTGAACATATTTTTGAAAGTCACTGTACTTAATATGAACTCATTTCCCTGCCTTGTTTCTCTTTTTCTGTTTTTTTTTTTCTACTTTTTATCGCTAAATAAATGATGAACTCAAAGAACTTTCCAAGCCATTTCAGCCATTTTTAATTAAAAAAGAACAAATTAAAACCTTAAAACGCTTTGCATGTAGTGCAGTGTAATTGTGCGTGTTCGAATGTTGAAATAAATCAGCATTTAAATCAATGAAATAAAAACTTTATCTTCCTTGAATCGCGGAAATTGTCAGCCGGGAGTTCAATAGATGCTACTTTGCGCTTAGCAAGCAAAGGACGAACATTAAAAACGCTGATAGTCCCAATTCTGCAATATGGCACAGTACCATGCATCCTAATACTAAAAATCGAATAAAGCAGCTTAATCTGTGTTAAGAAGATTTTTTGTTCCAATGAAATGTTATTCAGAAGGTGTCTCCGATTCGAAGCCCTTTGACTATGTTTGCATGGTGTCTGGCAGTGGCGGAGAGAAAGATTAATTAGAAAAAAACTGTAGATCCAGTTGTCAATGCTGTCCTGTTCTCAATTTTTAAAATAATTCTATAAAACAGTTAATTTGCGAATATTGACGACAAAGCCTTCGCATTTCAAGCCTGTTCCTCAGCTATTTTTTCGTAAATTTTTGACTTTTCCAGGTACGAAGACTCCGATCAAAGTTGGACGGTGCGAATCTATTGCATACCGGAAAAACAATAAAACATGGCAACCGCCATTTCTTTTTATTCACTCTTTCTAGGAGAGAGTGAAACCACAATAGTGTCGCACAGTCATGAGAGAAGAGCAGAGACTAAAAACTGTGCAATTCAAATGAAAAAAAAACAAAGAAGACAGCTCGTGCCGACATAGCACGGCGCATTTTAGTTTCCGGCATTTATTGGGGGGACGGTGTGGATGAATTCGTGTGGAAATGCAGTCGCATAGCAAGCAACGTGTGGCCTATTATTACGATCGTAGGTTTATAAAGTGTTTAAAGTCTGTTTTTTCGAGTCTGTTTGTGTTAGTAAATAAATTATTTGCATTTAATAATAAAATATTTAGAGCGGCTTTTGCTATTTGATAAATTTTCACTATTTATCAACAGAAATCGCGCTTAATATTGAAGAATTGAATAGAATTAATAAGTTTTACTCAAGTCTTTCGATTTTGGCAATGTTTGCCCCGCCCCGCGTAAACCCAAAAATGCAAAAGCAGCAACAAAACGCACGAAAGCGACCTACATACACACACACACATGTCCATACGCATGCACACCACACACACGACGCAGAATTCCGAGAGCTGCCAAGCTAGCTTAAAGTACGCTCGTTTCGCGACAAGTGTGCTGTGCTGTACGCACATAGATGCCGTGGGACACTCGCCGTAAAATTTGATTTTGATTTTTTTAAGTTTTTTCTTTGAATTTAAAGAAATAAAAATATTTTCTACCTATTTTAGCGGACATTGGCAACTTTTATTACGGCGCGGGCCATCCGATGCGGCCACATCGTATACGTGTGACGCACGATTTGCTGCTTAACTATGGACTCTATCGCAAAATGCAGATTTTTGTAAGTTTTGAATTTGTATTTGTTGTTGTTTTTGTTTTTGTTGTATCCTGTCATATCTGCCATACATCAATGCAGCGCCCGCCCAAAGCGACTTTCAATGAAATGACGCAGTTCCACTCTGATGAGTATATACAATTTCTGCGCATTATCAAACCTGAAAATGTTTCGAAATACAAGGAACAGATGACGATTTTCAATGTGGGAGAGGATTGTCCGATTTTCGATGGTCTGAACGAGTTCTCTCAGCTGTCTGCCGGCGGCACAATTGCTGCAGCCATGAAACTTAACAAAGAAAAGTCCGACATTTGCATCAATTGGGGTGGTGGCTTGCATCATGCAAAAAAAGAAGAGGCTTCTGGATTTTGCTATGTCAATGACATTGTGCTGGGCATACTGGAGCTGCTGAAGCGTCATGCACGTGTTCTCTACATCGACATTGATGTGCATCACGGCGATGGGGTGGAACAAGCCTTCTATACAACGGATCGCGTGATGACTGTCAGCTTTCACAAGCATGGTCAGTTTTTTCCTGGCACTGGTGCTCTCATCGATATTGGCGAAGAAAAAGGGCGGCACTATACCATAAATGTCCCGCTACGTGATGGCATGAACGATGCTGCCTATGAAACGCTGTTCGAGCCAGTTATAGCCAAGGTAATGGCGACATACCAACCGACTGCCATTGTGCTGCAATGCGGTGCAGATTCATTGACCAATGATCGTTTGGGTTGTTTCAATCTGACGGTGAAGGGACACGGCAAATGCGTGGAGTTTGTACGGAAGTACAATTTGCCTTTAATGTTGCTCGGTGGCGGTGGCTACACCATAAGCAATGTCGCACGTTGCTGGGCTTACGAGACTTCGGTGGCGCTCTCTGTGGAAATAGACAATAAGCTGCCCTACAATGACTATTTCGATTATTTCTCGCCAATATATAAACTGCATACAAGTCCGAGTAATATGACAAACATGAATACGCCGGAGTATTTGGCAAAGATTAAGGAATTAGTTTTTGAGCAATTGCGAATGCTGCCACATGTACCAAGTGCGCAAATGCAGCCTATACCCGTGGATGGGCTCTACGATGACTCCGACGTTGACTCTGACGATGAGCAGGATATACGCTTGCCGCAGCGCATTAAAGATAAACAAATTGTGCCCGAAAATGAATATTTCGACTCAGAAGATGAGGGAGAAGGCTCGCAGAAAGTTGTGGCCAAAAAGCGGCCGCGATTGGAAAAGGACGCCCCACGAATTACGGGTGAGTGTGCGCGTAAATAAAAAATTCAGCAATTTATAATTATTTTTCCTTTTGTTTTTCATTTGCAATAGCTGCTGACTTGAACAAATATTTCAAATGGTTTGAGAAGTAATAACTGGTTAATGAAGTCATTTGGAGTGGAGGCTGCAGAATACACAAAATCGCAATAAAATGAATTAGCACCGATTCCGAGTCTGAATTTTAGACTGAAGCTGCAAAAGCGAGTCTGTGATGAAGAATAATTCTTTTTAAACGTTTACCTTTGATTATTTTGTGAATAGATGACAAAGAAATCCTGTCAGTGTCTGATGTTGCGTACAGTGGGGATGAGGTTACCTCTGCTTCGATTTGTGTCAGTAGAGTGTGAACGAAGCCAAGGTTCATAATTGAGCAGTTTGGGCAATTTGTTGGTGTTAACATGAAGCCAGGCGTTTCTTGGTGTGACATCAAGTATTTCTGCAGTGCGATTGGTGACAAACGTCTTTAACAGGGATGAGCGATGTGATAGCCAAAGTTGCAGAGAGTAAACCGCAGCTTCTTCCTGAAGTAGACTAGCCGTAACTGATCGCATAAGATGCTTATTCTTTCAATGAGGCGTCTGAGAATGCATGTAGCTGGACTTGGTATGAACTGTTGTCAACACAGATGATGTCACTGACTTAGTTTTGACATCGTTCATCTATTGAAGGGGGCCAAGTTGAGAGGTCATAGCTCTTGAAATAGCATCTGGAATTGAACCACCACTGGTGCAAGTAGTCTAAGTACCTACCCTTGAGTACTATCCGGTTGCAATGATAGGCAACTAGTCTTCGCCTTGGTGCCAATGAATACCAAAAACCTTTAAGGTTAAACTTTGCGAATTTTCAGATTTGTATGTCGATGTTGGGTTTGCTGTTTCATACCCATGAGCCGCCGTTTCCTTGAAGCTCTACGACGTACTTCCATTAAAATCAAGTGTTTGCGTGCTGACAAAGTGTAGCTCTACCATATCATTTGCGGTATGTGAAGATTCATGGCCTCGAACTGCCAAAACTGTGAAGTGTGTTTCGACTGACGTTGTGACTCATCCAATTATTGTTGAAATGGCGAGTGTGTTGCCTTGGCTGTCAATGTGGTATTGGAATCTAAATCTGTGAGTCAAAGACTTTAAGCGTCGAGGAATCAATCGCTTGTCTGGATGAGGATTTTATTATTCCTAGAACATGAGCTGTGACATTAAATGTGATTTTATGATTAAGTTGCTAAAATCTCGAAAAAAAATTACAAGACAGTACGCTGTAGTCTAGTGGACTAGACTACGAGATATCCTGCTCCTAACGATCTGCGATACTTTTTCTAGTGTTCCGACCTTGGCCTATATGATATATTTTCTAGGGAACCATATTAGATACACATTAATTTGGCGTTTCTAACTTAATAAACCACAGAAATAAAAAACTGCTTCTACAAAAACGTTGAATGGATGAACAGATTTGTATGGTGGTCTGATCTGAACCTAAAAAGAAAATTTTATAAGGATTTTCGTAATATAACCGAAATTTGGTGTTTCTAGCAAAGCTAAGAACATCCATAATTTTTTTTACGAGTTGCCATCGAAACAGTCGGCAGAAGCGGTAGACCGTCAGTGCTCCGTGGGTCCGCAGTTGATGGACGAGCAACTTGTTCATCCATGTTTGGTTCCGATTGTCGGAGAGAGCTTCACTATCGGAACTGTAGAATGATGATTGAGACAGCCGGTGGCAGAGCTGATCTTGATGACACTTTACTATCCGAGAGTCGTTCAGACGGACACTGTAGGAAAATAGGCCCAGTTAATCAAGCTTCCAAACCTTCAACACATTTTGAACCAGCAGCATTATTACGCACCCAAACTGGACTAACTGTCCCTAAATTCTTTGAACTGTAAAACTCGCAGACCTTAACGAAGTCTATTTCGTTTGGTTGAATTTTGTAGAAGTATGCCTTGATGGAGATAAGTTGACTCTTCTAACCAATCTCAAATCCGATATTTGCGTTGCGGTCCAACTTTTTAAGATAGTTCTAAATGCCGGATTGAACGAATATTTCGGATTCAATTGTTGTCCGTGAATACGTGGTATTCGAGAATAGAATAAAATAGCTGTTTCAGACTGTTTCTTCTTCAAGCTTATGACTGAGGACTACTACAGGTCCGTAAGGTGACGCATCATAAATCGAAGCAACTGGAAGCTTACCATCGTAGTCTTCTAGAACATCGTCCGATGTGATGAGTTTTTTAAGTTTACTGAATACAATTCTACGGCATTGCTTTCATGACAAGTGAGACCGTGTTAAAAATTAAGTTTATTAGGTACAGAAAAGCTTGGAGCTGCTTCTTGTCTACAGGTGATGGAGCGTTATGGATTGTCTTCATTTTGACAGTTGATCTTCTTATATTAAGAGCATCAATTCGAAAACCCAAAGGGTCTATTGATGTTACTCCAAAACGGCATTTATCCTTGCCAACCTATGGTCCAGTTGGGTCGAATCGTGACAAAACTTCATTCAGCCTAATAGACAAGTGCTCCTCTGGTTTGTCCATGACCATGATGCCAGCAAAAGCATGCAAGCTTCGTGTATGTAACGAAAGTAATCCGGTTAAGTTTGGTCAAAATCGGAAAGGGCTATACCCCCATACAAGCGATAAATGCCACAACAGCTTACCTGTGTATTGCATAAATTTTGTCCACGACCTGCCAAGACCTTTCTGCGAAAAAAAAAACTTTCTCTAAGAAAGGACAGTTTCTATTTGATGCTTTATGGAATCTGCTTTCATATGTTAAATCTATTTCATCACTTTAAAAATTTTTTTCTCTAAAATTAAAATTCTGCTTGCTTTAAAACTTAAAAAAATTTAAAGAAAACCGAAGCAGATGCTTCAGCACAATGTGGAAGTGAGTGAGGAAGGGAGCAAAAGTGGGTTAGAAATATAAAAATTGTGGCACAACTGTGACAAAAATACACAGCGTGAGAATGAGGCCAAAGGAGACAGTGTCATTCTGTCCGTCCGTCTGTCTGCGTGCCTGGCAGTCTTGTATTTGAATGTTCAGTGGCAGGACCTAAGCGCAAATACATGCATATCAGATGGCACATTGCTTGCACGAAGAAGCAGTAAAACAGCAGCAGCAGCAGCAGATCTCAATGCATACAGAATAAAGTCAAATAAATTTGCAAAACAAATCAAAGATCAAAGCAACAAAAAATATACGAAAGCAACGGAAATATATAAAAAATTACACACATATGAATATACGATATACCATATATATATATATATATGGAGCCCTTTTATCCAAACGAGGTGAACAGCCCATGTCAACCGAATAGCTCATACAACTATTATCCACACTCGTCGCCGACTCTAATAGGACAAAAAGTTCGGCGGAGAATATTCCTCTCAGAGACTTCCAACGCTGTTTCATACAGTAGGACCAGGAGTATCAGCGTTTTATAGATCTTGATATCGTCTTTCGAGAGAAAGCTTTTTTTCTAATTTGCTAGCTCAGCCCAAAATAGCATCTATTTGCAAGCGTGATTCTTCGCCTGATCTCCAGGCTGAAGTTGTTGTTGCAGGTTAGACAACGTTTTCTAACACATTGAAGTTGGAATTCTCCATGGTCACTGAACGTCCAAGACGTGATGACAGCGTTCAAGAAGACACCAAAAACTTCGTCTTGTCCTCATTCACCGCTAGACCCATGAGCCGAGACTGTTTTCAAACTCTAGCAAAAGGAAGCGAGCAGCATCACTTCCTATTGGATGTTTGATCCCGACATATTCTGTATGTACGGGCAGTGGCGTAGGATGTATTCCATCAGCAGATTCAAAAAAAAAAAATAAATTTGCACGAAACCACATCACCCTGCCTCAAACCTCTCTTCGTATTAAACGGAGAGGGTTTTCCCCACCCTGCAGACAGGGTGTCGAAAAACTTCGATCGTATCGGCGTGTCGAAAGCGGCTTTATAACCGACAAATAGGTGGTGTATGTCGTTGTTAAACTCATGGGTCTTCTCCAAGATTTGGCGTAATGTGAATATTTTGGCGACAGAGTCTTATATCCAATGGAAAGAAGACTTATTCCGCGGTAGTTGGCGCACACAGGAACGTGCGGTGAGTACCACTCTGAGCCAAGTGCGTACCTTGGCTGCGAGAAGATAGTGGTCTGAGTCAATGTTGGGACCACGTAACGGTTGGGCCAAAGATTCCTTTCTTTCTGTACCATTTTGACATCGTGTTTGGGGCAGCGCTCGTACAGACGTTCCAAGCGCTCATAGAACTCATCTTTAGCATCGTCATCTTGCTCTTCCGTCCGGGCGTGCGCACAGATTAGGCTTATATTAAAATAGTTAGCCTTGATGAGTATCGCGGCTAGTTGCTCGTCAACAGGCGGTGAACCTAGAGACGAGGCCACGTAGTTTCCTATTCACCACTAAACCACATCCAATTTCGTCACAGGATGCTTTTTTAGAGCAACCTTGTCCTATATATCGGATTTCTTGGATTGCGGTGATGTCAGCCTTGCATCTTTAAGGGTGCTAACATTCCAGGTGCATATCCTTAAATCGCTTTCCTTATATCGTTTGCGGGGGTAGTCATCATAGTGTTCCTTCCGAGGCTTCCTATTCGTATTCATTGGGGGTTTATTTTTTTTTAAAGTGGCTGGTCACCAGCCCAGCGCACCAACCCCTTATTAAGGAGAGGGAGCTCCTTTCGCCTTCTCACGTTAGCTCACCTCTGAACAGCTGAACAATTTTTCTCACAATGTGAACTTGAGCAAACGGATCTCAATCTCCCTAACGAGTCCCAATCTCCCAACGAGTCCCAACCTCCCGGTTGCTGTGTTATCTTGTACAGATCAAAGCGGCGTCATCGTATTGGGTCCGTCTGTCTGAGCAAAGATAACTTTGAGACTATATGAGCTAAAGACATCATTTTAAGATGCATTTATACTCCTATTCTATCCGCACATAAGTTATATTTCATGTACATGTAGACTCCCCTACTCTAAGGGGGGGGCTGAGTGTGTTTAATTTAGCTAGAAATGTCTAATTTGGTCTTCCTTCCATAGGTTTAGATCATGCAACTAGAAGATGTATTTAGCTCATATACAATTCTGTGCCACCTTAGTCGGGGTTTTGGTATGAATCAATTGTTGTTGTTGGTGAATCCTTTTCGTTTGTTGAAATATTAGAGAAGTATAACCTGTCCTTACAGATGGAATTCGATATAAGTTCAAAAATTGTATCAAACCTCTGAGCGTAAAATTTTTAATCCTGTATGAACCATATCTCTGCTTCTGTCTCTATTTTGCTTTTGCTATTTGGCAACCTCGACAAAGAGGACCATGTAACAGTGCAGGATATTATTTAAGCTCGCGCTTGCTGTTTCTGTTGTTGTTGTTGTTTTTGTTATGAAAGTGCAATTACCAACGCGTACTTTGAGGCTTTATGGCTGTCTGGCTGTTTGAATGTGCATCTTAGTATGTCACAGCAACAACAACCACAGACACGAAATTAGTTTTTGGATAGAAAACAAAGATTGACAGACAAAAAGGATTAAAGCAAGGATTCGTTGATTTGCAGTTTATGCTTAGCGTGAAAATGAATAAGAATGCCAAATGATGTTCACAAAATAATTCAAGGAAAACATTTTTAGATGTAAAACATTTTTAATAACACGAAGAAGAAGAAGAACATGAAGAACAAGCGACTTCATGAAATAGACAATTTTTTTATATGAAAAATAATATAAAAATATGTAAGAAACCGACTTAAGGAGGCGCTGTACCTGTAGTCTTGGTGAGAAGTAACCTTCTTGGAAATGAAAAAAAAATATTTTATTAAAGTTTTTTTTATTTAATGTAGTTCCTCTTAGATCAATACACTTATTCCAGCGATTTTCCAACTATTTGAACCCGTTCAAAAAGTTTGCTAAACACTCCTCCGTGGCGTTTTTATTGATGAGACATCGTTTGAGGTTTGGGGAAGATATAGTAGTTCGATCGAGGGACTCAAATCTGCCGAATATGGTGAATGAAGAATCAATTGGAGTCCTAAATGGCTAAGTTGCGATATTCTTGAAAAAAAAATAAAAACTATTTTGTTTGCTTCATGTGAGGCAGTTTCGCAGCGATTTCGGCCTTCAATCGCTCCAATAATGCACAGTAATACTCGCTGGAGATGGTTGTTCCTTTTTCGAGGAAGTCCACGAAGAGTATGCCATGACAATACCAGAAAACGGAATCCATGAACTTTCCGACCCATTGAGACTACCTCGGTGGCTTCGGAGCGACTCGATGTTTAGATGTTTTGAAGTACCCACAAGGCTCTTGGATCCTATATAGCAGTTATAGAACATAATGCCACACAAACGGTAGTGCACTCTCTCTCTCTTTGTCTCTCACACTTTCTCCTGTATTGTACGCAGCTACCAGTTGCCCTGTTTAAACATTCAAATTGAATTTTAAATAATTCAATTTTTAAATGAATCTTCTCCAAAAAAAAAAAAAAAGAATAAAAGGAAAAAAATTTATTCGCTGCCAACCAAAATTCAAATAAAATATTTTTCAGCCTGCGGCAATTGAATTTATTAACTTCTGCTCATGCATAAAAACAATCCGCTTAAAATTTATTTATTAATCGTTTTCTGTTTAACAAAAGGACGAAAGAACGAAAGAAAGAAGGAATTTTCATTTCAATAAACCGAAAAGGAACAAAATTATGCAAAAGAAAAAAAGAAAAAGCAAATTAGATGAAGTAAAAAGCGAAAAGTAAAATGAAAATGAAAAGGCTTAAATGAGAAGTATTTCAATTTATTTTCACGGCCTCTCTGCCTCTCTGTCCTGTCGCACTGCCTCTTCACCAATGCTGCTCCTGCTGCTACCTCTTTTGAGCGTTTTCCGTTCCGCTTTTGTAAACTTTTGTAAAACTTGTTTGTCGACAACTTTGCAGATTTCTCTGTCCGAACTGAAACTAAGAAATATTGAAATGTTTATGCATGAAGTCCATTTAAACTGAACGGCAGAACGGAAAGGTAAGGACTTTGTGGGTCATGCAAAGCAAACAAATATGAAAATGGATGCTGAGCACTGTGCACTGTGCACGACAAGGATGACAAGTAAAAAGTTGCTATAAGTGCAATGTGTAAACAATTCAGCTTTATATTTTCTCTATTAGCACGTATATATGTGTAGGGACACAGGGCTGCATTAATAGCATTGCATTCTTTATATGACTACGAACCAAGGAGCTCCGCTGTAAAATATTGATAAAGAAGCGGCTAAGACGGGAATTTGTACAGACTGGAGACTACTTAGAATCTTAGCAATGTTCGGCAAAATCTTCAATGGGTTAAAAAAGGTGCTAAATATGCTGGCAAAGTGTGCCATGAGGGACTGCTATTCAAAGCAAAGAAGCTTCTGTCCCCGCAGCAGACATTAAAGAGATCTGGGTATTAAGAAAAAAAGCTGAACTTATTAGGGATCAGTCGTCGGCATATCTTCGAAGATTATCTACGCACGCGAACTCTCTGGCCAGAAGATTCATGTTTATTCGAAAGACTTAAAAAATATAATTATTTGAGAATACTATTTCTTACTTATATGGACGTCAACCGTCTACCGGTCATGGCCGCGTCTAGGAAGGCACGCCAGCCTCCATAGTCTTGTGTGCGCTGGCGGCAGTCGTTTTGAATGCCAAGTACGGAGAGATCTCTCCATAGCTGGTCATTCCAACGCGTCCCCGGTAGTTCTCTATTTCAGCGTCCACCAATCAAGTTTGGGCCCCCCATATAAACCATGCGTGCTAAAGCTCTTTAATCCATTGGAATGAGCTGCCCAGCCCAGTGCAGCCGCTGGAATTTTATGCGCTGAACTATTTCAACCTCATCGAATAGCTCGTACAGCTCGCAGGTCCGAAAATCGTCACCGACTCTTTTAGAATCGAAAATCCTGCGAAGAATCTTCATCTCGAAGACTTTTAACGCTGTCTCATCTGACTCATCTGCCTCTGCGCCATACAATAGGACCAGGAGTATCAGCGTTTTATAGATCTTTATTTTCGTCTGTCGAGAGAGGGCTTTGCTTCTCATTTGCTTGTTCAGCCCAAAAAAGCATCTGTTTGCAAGCGTGATTCTTCGCCTGATCTCCAGGCCGACGTTGTTGTTACTGGTTATCTCTGTTCCAAGATAGACGAAGTTTTCTACAACACTGAAGTTGAAATTCTCCATCGTCACTGACCGTCCAAGACGTGATGACAGCGTTCAAGAAGACACCAAAAACTTCGTCTTTTCCTCATTCACCGCAAGACCCATGAGCCTAGACTGAACACTAAGATCTAGTTATTGCATAAAAGTTGGTGCATACTCCTAAACAATTCTTCGACGCCGGTCATAAATAGCTCAGCTGGCAGCCCATCAGAGCCTGCCGCTTTGTTATTTTTCAACTTTTTAATAACCGAATCGACCTCGTTATAGTCCGGTGGCTCTACAATGGTGTCATGATTAACTGGTGGTTCCGGTGTCATTTCTCTATTGATGCGCTTCATCGATTCCGAGTAGGTTGGAGAAATGACTCCTCCATAATCTCAGTGATTCCTGTTTATCCGTTACCAGATTTCCATTGTCATCCATACAGAAAGTTGCTCCGGGCTTAAAATCTTCAGTCAGACGCTTGATCTTTTGATAGACTTTTCAAGCTTTATTTCTGTCACGTAACATCTCAACATCCTCAAACTCCCGCTTTTCTTGCTCCTTTTTCTTGCGTCTGAAAAGGTGTTTCTCCTCTATCCGTTTCTCTCGATATCGCTCTCTAACAGCTCGCGTTGCTCCTGACTGCAGAGTTCGCTAGTAGGAAGCGTTCTTCTTTGCAGTAGCATTGCGATACTCCTCGTCATCGTCAATGACGTCCTTGGCAGCCTTATACATGTTTCCACTGCTCACATATATCTTGAGAAGAAGCAGAGGTTAAGTCAGGCTAATATATAAATATTTAGCCTTGATGCGTATCACGGCTAGACGCTGGTCAACAGGCATGAACCTAGAGACGAGGCCACGTAGTTTCCTACGCATCCAAATTCGTGCTTACTCACATGGCAGCTGTAGTAGATGTCACAGCATGTTTTTTTAGAGCAACCCTGTCCCTGATGTCAGCCTTGCATCTTTCGAGGACAGCAACCAGGTGAATATTTGCACCATTCCAATTAAGGGTGCGAACATTCTAGGTGCGTATCCGTAATAGGGTTCCTACCAAGGCTTGCTTTGTGTTTGCATTGGAGATTTATGTTTACAGTGATCGGTCCAACCCCTATATAAGGGGAGGTTGTTTTCGCCTTCTCACATTAGCTCACCTCTGTACAGATGATACGTGTCCTAGCGGACGTGTAAGTTGCTTGGACCGTTTGTAACAAGAATCATTGTTGGTCATTCACAACTTTTCTCACAATGTGAACTTGAGCAAACGAGTCCCAATCGCCTCCTATTAACTTAGAAAAATGACTGCTCCATAATTTCAGTGATTCCTGCGCATCTTTAACCATATTTTTCTTTTTATTATCTTTTATCTTAAACTAGTCCTATTTTAGTTTCAACTCATATTTTAGTTAAGCGTTGTTGATTTATTTTCTCCCCCCTTTCCCTGTCCTAAATAATATATTAAAAAAAATAGAAGAAGCAAATAGTCACAAAATGCCAGGATATGGATATAGCAGCATAGACAAATGCAAAAATAGAAAGCTTCACTTTTTATGTTTGTAACTCGTAAATTTTTATTCGCTGGCAAGTGTCAGGCACAAAAGCATAAAATGGTGGACAGCTCTCGAAATGGTGTTACATGCATTTGGGGCTTCAAAAAATACAAATTTTTGTTTTATATTTTTTTTTGTTTAAAAATCATCGCTACTGCTGCAGCGCTTATAATTTGGTTTAACTGATATCCTCCAAAAAAAATTGCTTCTTTATATGGTTTCTCTTCTTTTTTTTCACCCATTTTGTGCTGAATTGAAATTGAAGTCCCAATGGCTGGCATTGGCAGTTGTTGAGTATTATTGACAGCGCAGTGGAGAACTTTATTGAGTTGCAGCAAAAAAAAAAAAAAAAAAAATTATATACAATGGCACGAATTATACTTAAATGCTTACAGTTCGCAGCAATGGCTTACATTTTTGTATGATTTTTAAAAAAATTCGTGGCTTCTACGATGTATGGATGGATCGTTTGCAGAAGTTTTCATTAGTGTGGCTTGTTATGGCCTGCTATTCACTTGGGAATGAGCAAAAACTAAGCATGAAGAAGTTCTCAAGAGTTCCATCACCGAAACGTGGAGTCTGCATAATTTTCTCTGGCTATAATATCCAAAAGGAGGACCACACAATTAGCAGTTATCCAATTTCTAGAACCTCTTAAGATAAATAAAATTCAAATGGCTACCATTTAAGTTTATGCAAAAAATCGTTGCTGGTGAAGTACAGAGATGATTAGGCGGAAAAATAAGCTAAATTTCATGGTGGAACACCTCTGACTAACTCTCCCTTATTGATAGATCTAGGAGGGGCAAAATTTTAAAATAAACTTGTAAAATTCCGGAGCAATCCTAGCCGAATGCAAAAAACACGAAGTCTCTATCTATTACTATTGCCGAGATCCTTTCGTTCATACGGACGGACAGACAGACATGTCTATATCGACTCCTCTGTCACTCCTGACCATAATGGGGGTAACTTTGGGGGGTGTCCGACCATTATTTCTATATGTTACATACATTTGCACAAAACCAATAAACTCTTGTACCTTCCGTATAGGGCCTCATTAAACAAGCAGAAAAGTTTCCAAATTTGATGGTGATTTTTGAGAGGTTCTAACATCCTCACTAATTGTCTGAAAAACTAAGCTTGAAAGGGAACTTTTTTAACTGAGTTCGGAATAAAGTTGAGTAGATTTGCCGAGTACCAAGCTACTTCTGAATGTTTTTAGCATTGAAACTGATTGAAATGTAGAGCTGGAAGGTTCCATTGACAACAGGGAATTTATACGGTTTGAATGAACTAAAGCCCAACTTAACCTTTTTTTTATGATCTCATTTGCCTGCGTGAGGACGGTGTTGTTCTTCTGCGTACTGTAAAGGAAATGTTAATGCACTTGGCCGGATTTAGTTTGATGTTCCACTTCTGGGTCTAGTGCTCACATTCTGAATTGTATAGAATCGCAATATCATCTGCATACGATGTCAGCAGCACTTTTTTCGATGCCAATATGTCTATGCAAGGCTCAGGGAGATCAGCTGTAAATAACTAGTATAGAAGTGGACCCAGCACGCTTCCTTGGGGGAGAGAAGATTTTCCGATATGCATGTTGGACAGCTTATCTGGCACTTTCAACTGGAAACGGCGTTCCTTCAAATAAGATCAGACCATCAGTAAAAAGGATGCTGGGAGTAGCGACTTGATCTCAGCCAAGAGTACGGCATGTCACACATCAAAGGCAAATATCCAATTGCAGTACTCTTTGTCATCGAATGCCTTCAAGACATGGTTCACCACGCTGTGGACTTGCTCTATTGTGCCATGAAAAGATCTGGTGCAGGTGAATTGATGGTTAGGCAGGGCTCGTTAACTCGCGAAGAAAATAATTGTTCCCATACCCTTTAGATAAAGAATGTAGGAGACTTATTGGTCGATACAAGTTTGGATGATCCTCAGGCATGCAAGGCCATGTGGAACATCATAATTCTGGCTAACTTCCATGTGGTTAGGAAATATTGCATCCTAAGCCCTCATTGGCAGAGCTTTTAGTGTTTTATGACATATATTTGGACTTTGTTTGTGGACAGCTTCCTGATTGCCACAGCTGGAACAGCCTTAATTGGGAGGTCCTCTGCTCAATAATAGGCTGTGCAACTATTTCCCAACTTAATCTATGTCTCTCTGACTAGCAATCAGTTTCTCTTCAGATTTTTTTTTATTCATTTAAATGTTTTCTGTCCATTTCGAGAATTAATGTAGAAACGAAGTCCTCTTCTTCAATAATTACTCTTCATTGTTGATATGGTTTCGATGGCGAAATTAATTCGAAGCACAAATTTTCCACTTCTTGCGTCTCAATTGAAGCAGAAAACTAAATCAATTAGCGAAAAAATGAAAACAAAAAAAAAAACACCATGAATTAAGAGGGATGTCATAAAGGATTATGCTTAAATGTCATATAAAAGCCGAATTAAAGTTAAAGAAAAAGGTTAAACCAGACCAGAAGAAGGATGAAGAGGCAAAGAGCCACTCATAAATCATTCATTGCAACCCAAAACGAAACGAAGCCGAAACGGAAGCCAAACCCAAGACATAGCAATCAAACTGAACTGAATTCGCATGAATTGAACGAGGTTTGTTTAAGAATATCTTTAAAAAGCATTTTTCATACAATAAACCACGTAAGACATTTTTCACACAGCTGAACATTGAAGAATTTAATTTCGCAGGACTTTGGTCATAGTAGAAGGAGCACTGTTTGGCGTAACAAAATTAAGGATAATTTGTAAAAACCCCATCGTCATCATCATCACAGACAGAAATTGTAAAAAAATTCTGTAAAATTGAAAAATTAAATGCACGAACAGAAGGACGAAAGGACTCAATATAAACTAAAGTGCATAAAAGCTAAAAAAAAATGAATTTTATAAAAAAATAAAATATTTGTAGATAGATAAATGCAAGGCGAGTTGCACACTAAATTACTTAAGCCGCATGCAACATACAGCATACAACACGGCGCTGAGTCCTGCACTCGGCGCGTGCAAATAGCTGCCGTGTTAGATAAAATTGTGTCATTGTAGTTTTTTATTGAATGCATGAAAGGCAGTGCGCTATGCCAGCTCGCATCCTGCATACAGATTGCATAGAGTGGTTGGTGTATGCGAATGAATACACTTCGTCCTTGTTTCGTTGTTTCTGTTCTGTTCTGTTCGCCTGTCTGTCTGTGTATAATTCATTTTGAGTATTTGAGTATTTTGCATGTTTCTATTTAGTATCCTTGCGCTGGGAATTTGCTGTTTGGAGTAGTTGAGTAGATTTGCGCGAACCATTCAACAAATGATGAAGTGGCATAAAATGGAATGCATTAATTTTTGCTATTTTGTTGGAATTAAATTTTCAGAAAGTATGACAGTACCTACTAGTGGCCACATTCTAAATTTTATTTTATTTTCAGAAAGTATGACAGTACCTACTAGTGGCCACATTCTAAATTTTATTGTTGCTAATTATAAGAACTTTCAAACCATATTTAATAAGGCTTATCGCTTGTCATCCTTAAGACATTATCGTACAACAGTTACTACTCAATTATAATACTATAAACACTTTTCTGTGTAGGGTATACACTGCCATTAAGTAGCGCACCTGTCGCTGCTGCAATACATTTTTACATTGAAAAATAGAATTGAATTGAAATTCAATATAAACGACAGACAGACAGACAGACAGACATACACGTTGCAAAGCAATGCTAAAGGACGATATTAATAAATGATAAGAATGAAGATGACAGTGGCATTGCATTGATGTTGTTCTTGTTCTTGTTTTTGTGGTTTGTTGTTGCCCTACACTTTGATTGACATAAAATTTTGTGTTTAAAATGTTTCACTAAATATTTACAAATAGAAAACAAGACAGCAGAGCGTTGCAATCGAGCTTGCTCGCCTTTTGTGATATTCTAAGATTTATGCTTAGGAATTAAAGCTAAACCAAATTCAATTTGAATGAAAGTAATGCCTTTCAGTGGTCCCAAATAAATCTTTATAGAATATTTGATAAGGTTTAAGGCTGCTGCAGATATACAACTTCTATTTGAATGGCTGGAATAACCATGTGTTTAAGCATTAAACATGGATTCGTAGTCTTGTTTGCGTTAATCTTCAGATTCCAGCGTCTACACCAAGCTGTCAATATGTGGAGGTAATCCTGAAGCCCATCTGCAGCATCGATGCGACACTTCAAACTTTATAAAATGGCAAATGACTTCAGCAAGCTTAGCAGCTCCTGCTATCAAATTACTTAACAACATTCACAATTCCAAGCAGTGGAGGTCTAAGACGGCTTATTGCGAGCCATCAACAACTGAGATGCCTCAAAAAAAAAAACGGATCTCTTCACAGAAACTGAGTATAGACTGCCTAGACGAGAATGAGACATGAACATTGTCCGGCATTAGCTATATTCTGTGTGGCAAGTTTCGATAAAGGTCTTGCTCAGGCTTGTCAAAACCGAAGAGAACCCACACTAGGGAAGGGAGATAGTCTGCTAAATAAACGATATGCAGTAGCACCTTCCAATTAAATACCAATTAAATTTGGGTCAATCTTTTTATATACCATTCAAAACGCGTTGCAATGAATACCTTATAGGGGGGGGGATGTTGGGGGGTCCTCCACGCAGTAGTTGTCGTCATCATGGATAGGGAGATCAGCGGTATTGCGCGAATAAAGCAACGGTCCTTGTACGCTGCTCTGCAAAACTCCAGCTCTCATCAGGCAGGGGACAGTATAGGTGTCTCGATAGTTAAGCTGCAATTCTCATGGTTCCAGGTAGAACCGAAGAAGGCAGCAGTTTTTTAAACTTGTACAATAGGCCGTCATGCCAGACTTTATCGAAATTCAAGGTCATCAAAAGTTTACAAAATATGCTGTGTTGCCTCTGTGAACTTGTTCAATTGTGCCATGTCCTGCCCTAAACCCAAACTGTTGATCTGACAGGATACTGTTTTGATCAATGAACTCCTACAGTCGGCCAGCAATCAGTCTCTTCCATAACTTCGATAATGAAGACAGTAGACTAATTGGCCGGTATGACTCAGGATCATCTTGTAAATCATATGGTTAACTGCTCTCTTTCACTGGGCAGGGAAGTAATGGACCGTCAGTATCGCATTGAACATCAACGCGATATGGAGCAACGCACATATCTGCTGAATCTTCAAAGTAGCGGGGCTTTATTATTCGGCAAGTCTTTGATGCTGTTGGCTATTTCTAGACCCTGGATAGGCCTTTTTGGGAGGGACATTTGCAACGGTGTTGCCAAGCTTACGACAGTCTCTCATCAATTCACGATTCTAAGCACGAGTCTTACAAGCTTCTCGACTTCCCAATCAATTCTGTCCCTAGTCGAGAAATCATTGTAGCACTACATGACTTTAATACAAAGATCGGCGAGAACAAAAAAAACATCGAGAGGTTCATGAGTCGGCAAGCGAAATGAAAATGATAAGAAAAACCTAAAGACGATACCTTTCCAACGATACCCAATTAATGATCATCGACTAAACTTGTTTCTTTTTCACAATATATTGTCGATATATTGAATTTTTATTGCTAGAATAATACAAATCGATTGACGAAAAAATCATCAAAATCGGTCCACGCGTTTGTTTTCTAGGGTAACACAAAGGATTTGATTCTGTTTGCATGTGTTTGCTTGTGTTTGATTGTGTTTGATTGAGTTTGATTGTGTTTGATTGTGTTTGATCGTGTTTGATGGTGTTTGATTGAGTTTGATTGTGTTTGATCGTGTTTGATTGTGTTTGATTGTGTTTGATCGTGTTTGATTGAGTTTGATTGAGTTTGATTGTTTTTGATTGTGTTTGATTGTGTTTGATCGAATTTGATGGTGTTTGATTGTGTTTCATCGTGTTTGATGGTGTTTGATGGTGTTTGATTGAGTTTGATTGTTTTTGATTGTGTTTGATCGTGTTTGATTGAGTTTGATTGTGTTTGATCGTGTTTGATGGTGTTTGATTGTGTTTGATTGAGTTTGATCGTGTTTGATTGAGTTTGATTGTGTTTGATCGTGTTTGATGGTGTTTGATTGTGTTTGATTGAGTTTGATCGTGTTTGATTGAGTTTGATTGTGTTTGATCGTGTTTAATGGTGTTTGATTGTGTTTGATTGTTTTTGATTGTGTTTGATTGTGTTTGATTGAGTTTGATCGTGTTTGATTGAGTTTGATTGTGTTTGATCGTGTTTGATGGTGTTTGATTGTGTTTGATTGTTTTTGATTGTGTTTGATTGTGTTTGATTGTGTTTGATCGTGTTTGATTGAGTTTGATTGTGTTTGATTGTGTTTGATCGTGTTTGATTGAGTTTGATTGTGTTTGATCGTGTTTGATGGTGTTTGATGGTGTTTGATTGAGTTTGATTGTTTTTGATTGTGTTTGATCGTATTTGATTGAGTTTGATTGTGTTTGATCGTGTTTGATGGTGTTTGATTGTGTTTGATTGTTTTTGATTGTGTTTGATTGTGTTTGATCGTGTTTGATTGAGTTTGATCGTGTTTGATTGAGTTTGATTGTGTTTGATGGTGTTTGATTGTGTTTGATTGAGTTTGATTGTGTTTGATCGTGTTTGATTGTGGTTTAATGTGTTTTATCGTGTTTGATGGTGTTTGATGGTGTTTGATGGTGTTTGATGGTGTTTGATTGAGTTTGATGGTGTTTGATTGTGTTTGATTGAGTTTGATCGTGTTTGATTGAGTTTGATTGTGTTTGATCGTGTTTAATGGTGTTTGATTGTGTTTGATTGTTTTTGATTGTGTTTGATTGTGTTTGATTGAGTTTGATCGTGTTTGATTGAGTTTGATTGTGTTTGATCGTGTTTGATGGTGTTTGATTGTGTTTGATTGTTTTTGATTGTGTTTGATTGTGTTTGATTGTGTTTGATCGTGTTTGATTGAGTTTGATTGTGTTTGATCGTGTTTGATGGTGTTTGATGGTGTTTGATTGAGTTTGATTGTTTTTGATTGTGTTTGATCGTATTTGATTGAGTTTGATTGTGTTTGATCGTGTTTGATGGTGTTTGATGGTGTTTGATTGTGTTTGATTGTTTTTGATTGTGTTTGATTGTGTTTGATCGTGTTTGATTGAGTTTGATTGTTTTTGATTGTGTTTGATCGTGTTTGATTGAGGTTTAATGTGTTTGATCGTGTTTGATGGTGTTTGATGGTGTTTGATGGTGTTTGATGGTGTTTGATTGAGTTTGATTGTTTTTGATTGTGTTTGATCGTGTTTGATTGAGTTTGATTGTGTTTGATGGTGTTTGATTGTGTTTGATTGTGTTTGATTGAGTTTGATCGTGTTTGATTGTGTTTGATCGTGTTTGATTGAGTTTGATTGTGTTTGATTGCGTTTGATCGTGTTTGATTGTGTTTGATCATGTTTGATTGAGTTTGATTGTGTTTGATTGAGTTTGATTGAGTTTGATCGTGTTTGATCGTGTTTCATTGTGTTTGATTGAGTTTGATTGAGTTTGATTGTGTTTGGTGGTGTTTGATTGAGTTTGATTGTGTTTGATTGTGTTTGATGGATGGTGTTTGATTGAGTTTGATTGTGTTTGATTGAGTTTGATCGTGTTTGATGGTGTTTGATGGTGTTTGATTGTGTTTGATTGAGTTTGATTGTGTTTGGTGGTGTTTGATTGAGTTTGATTGTGTTTGATTGTGTTTGATGGATGGTGTTTGATTGAGTTTGATTGTGTTTGATGGTGTTTGATGGTGTTTGACTCTGTTTGATTGCGTTTGATGGATGGTGTTTGATTGTGTTTGTTTGAGTTTGATTGTGTTTGATTGTTTGATGTTTGATATTGTTTGATGGTGTTTGATTGGGTTTGATTGAGTTTGACTGTGTTTGATTGAGTTTGATTGTGTTTAATTGTGTTTGATGGTGTTTGATTGGTGTTTGATTGTGTTTGATGGTGTTTGATAATGTTTGATGGTGTTTGATTGTGTTTGATCGTATTTGATGGATGTTTGATTGTGTTTGATCATGTTTGATGGTGTTTGATTGAGTTTGATTGTGTTTGAAAGTGTTTGAGTGTGTTTGATAGTGTTTGATTGTGTTTGATTGAGTTTGATTGAGTTTGATTGTGTTTGATTGTGTTTGATCGTGTTTGATTGTGTTTGATCGTGTTTGATGGTGTTTGATTGTGTTTGATTGTTTTTGATTGTGTTTGATTGTGTTTGATTGTGTTTGATCGTGTTTGATGGTGTTTGATGGTGTTTGATGGTGTTTGATTGTGTTTGATTGAGTTTGATTGTGTTTGGTGGTGTTTGATTGAGTTTGATTGTGTTTGATTGTGTTTGATGGATGGTGTTTGATTTAGTTTGATTGTGTTTGATGGTGTTTGATGGTGTTTGATTGTGTTTGATTGCGTTTGATGGATGGTGTTTGATTGTGTTTGTTTGAGTTTGATTGTTTGATGTTTGATATTGTTTGATGGTGTTTGATTGGGTTTGATTGAGTTTGACTGTGTTTGATTGAGTTTGATTGTGTTTAATTGTGTTTGATGGTGTTTGATTGGTGTTTGATTGTGTTTGATGGTGTTTGATAATGTTTGATGGTGTTTGATTGTGTTTGATCGTGTTTGATGGATGTTTGATTGTGTTTGATCATGTTTGATGGTGTTTGATTGAGTTTGATTGTGTTTGAAAGTGTTTGAGTGTGTTTGATAGTGTTTGATTGTGTTTGATTGTGTTTGATGGTGTTTGATTGGTGTTTGATTGTGTTTGATGGTGTTTGATAATGTTTGATGGTGTTTGATTGTGTTTGATCGTGTTTGATTGACTTTGATTGTGTTTGATCGTGTTTGATTGTGTTTGATTGAGTTTGATTGTTTTTGATTGTGTTTGATCGAATTTGATGGTGTTTGATTGTGTTTCATCGTGTTTGATGGTGTTTGATTGAGTTTGATTGTGTTTGATTGTGTTTGATCGTGTTTGATTGAGTTTGATTGTGTTTCATCGTGTTTGATGGTGTTTGATTGAGTTTGATTGTTTTTGATTGTGTTTGATCGTATTTGATTGAGTTTGATTGTGTTTGATCGTGTTTGATGGTGTTTGATTGTGTTTGATTGTTTTTGATTGTGTTTGATTGTGTTTGATCGTGTTTGATTGAGTTTGATTGTGTTTGATCGTGTTTGATGGTGTTTGATTGTGTTTGATTGTGTTTGATTGAGTTTGATTGTGTTTGATCGTGTTTGATGGTGTTTGATTGAGTTTGATCGTGTTTGATTGTGTTTGATTGTGTTTGATCGTGTTTGATTGAGTTTGATTGTGTTTGATCGTGTTTGATGGTGTTTGATTGAGTTTGATTGTGTTTGATCGTGTTTGATTGTGTTTGATGGTGTTTGATTGTGTTTGATTGTTTTTGATTGTGTTTGATTGTGTTTGATCGTGTTTGATTGAGTTTGATTGTGTTTGATCGTGTTTGATGGTGTTTGATGGTGTTTGATTGAGTTTGATTGTTTTTGATTGTGTTTGATCGTATTTGATTGAGTTTGATTGTGTTTGATCGTGTTTGATTGTGTTTGATTGTTTTTGATTGTGTTTGATTGTGTTTGATCGTGTTTGATTGAGTTTGATTGTGTTTGATCGTGTTTGATGGTGTTTGATGGTGTTTGATTGTGTTTGATTGTGTTTGATTGAGTTTGATTGTGTTTGATCGTGTTTGATGGTGTTTGATTGAGTTTGATCGTGTTTGATTGTGTTTGATTGTGTTTGATCGTGTTTGATTGAGTTTGATTGTGTTTGATCGTGTTTGATGGTGTTTGATGGTGTTTGATTGTGTTTGATTGTGTTTGATTGAATTTGATTGTGTTTGATCGTGTTTGATGGTGTTTGATTGAGATTGATTGTGTTTGATCGTGTTTGATTGTGTTTGATCGTGTTTGATTGTGTTTGATTGTGTTTCATCGTGTTTGATGGTGTTTGATTGAGTTTGATTGTTTTTGATTGTGTTTGATCGTGTTTGATTGAGTTTGATTGTGTTTGATCGTGTTTGATGGTGTTTGATGGTGTTTGATTGAGTTTGATTGTTTTTGATTGTGTTTGATCGTATTTGATTGAGTTTGATTGTGTTTGATCGTGTTTGATGGTGTTTGATTGTGTTTGATTGTTTTTGATTGTGTTTGATTGAGTTTGATTGAGTTTGATTGTGTTTGATTGTGTTTCATCGTGTTTGATGGTGTTTGATCGTGTTTGATTGAGTTTGATTGTGTTTGATCGTGTTTGATGGTGTTTGATGGTGTTTGATTGAGTTTGATTGTTTTTGATTGTGTTTGATCGTATTTGATTGAGTTTGATTGTGTTTGATCGTGTTTGATGGTGTTTGATTGTGTTTGATTGTTTTTGATTGTGTTTGATCGTGTTTGATTGAGTTTGATTGTGTTTGATCGTGTTTGATGGTGTTTGATGGTGTTTGATTGAGTTTGATTGTGTTTGATCGTGTTTGATTGAGTTTGATTGTGTTTGATGGTGTTTGATTGTGTTTGATTGTGTTTGATTGAGTTTGATCGTGTTTGATTGAGTTTGATCGTGTTTGATTGAGTTTGATTGTGTTTGATCGTGTTTGATGGTGTTTGATTGCGTTTGATCGTGTTTGATTGTGTTTGATCGTGTTTGATTGAGTTTGATTGTGTTTGATTGAGTTTGATTGAGTTTGATCGTGTTTGATCGTGTTTCATTGTGTTTGATCGTGTTTGATTGAGTTTGATTGTGTTTGATTGAGTTTGATCGTGTTTGATGGTGTTTGATGGTGTTTGATTGTGTTTGATTGAGTTTGATTGTGTTTGGTGGTGTTTGATTGAGTTTGATTGTGTTTGATTGTGTTTGATGGATGGTGTTTGATTGAGTTTGATTGTGTTTGATGGTGTTTGATGGTGTTTGATTGTGTTTGATTGCGTTTGATGGATGGTGTTTGATTGTGTTTGATTGTTTGATGTTTGATATTGTTTGATGGTGTTTGATTGGGTTTGATTGAGTTTGACTGTGTTTGATTGAGTTTGATTGTGTTTAATTGTGTTTGATGGTGTTTGATTGGTGTTTGATTGTGTTTGATGGTGTTTGATAATGTTTGATGGTGTTTGATTGTGTTTGATCGTGTTTGATGGATGTTTGATTGTGTTTGATCATGTTTGATGGTGTTTGATTGAGTTTGATTGTGTTTGAAAGTGTTTGAGTGTGTTTGATAGTGTTTGATTGTGTTTGATTGAGTTTGATTGTGTTGGATTTTGTTTGATAGAGTTTGATTGTGTTTAATTGTGTTTGATTGGTGTTTGATTGTGTTTGATCGTGTTTGATGGTGTTTGATTGTGTTTGATTGTGTTTGATTGAGTTTGATCGTGATTGATTGAGTTTGATTGTGTTTGATTGTGTTTGATGGTGTTTGATTGCGTTTGATTGTGTTTGATGGTGTTTGATGGTGTTTGATTGTGTTTGATGGTGTTTGATTGCGTTTGATTGTGTTTGATGGTGTTTGATTGAGTTTGATCTTGTTTGATTGTGTTTGATGGATGGTGTTTGATTGAGTTTGATTGTGTTTGATGGTGTCTGATGGGTGTTTGATTGTGTTTCATCGTGTTTGATGGTGTTTGATTGAATTTGATTGTGTTTGATTGTGTTTGATGGGTGTTTTATTGTGTTTGATCGTTTTTGATGGTGTTTGATGGTGTTTGATTGTGTTTGATCATGTTTGATGGTGTATGATTGAGTTTGATTGTGTTTGATGGGTGTTTAATTGTGTTTTAAAGTGTTTGATTGTGTTTGATGGTGGTTGATGGGTGTTTAATTGTGTTTGAAAGTGTTTGATTGTGTTTGATGGGTGTTTGACCGTGTTTGATTGAGTTTGATTGTGTTTGATCGTGTTTGATGGTGTTTGATGGTGTTTGATTGAGTTTGATTGTTTTTGATTGTGTTTGATCGTGTTTGATTTAGGTTGATTGTGTTTGATCGTGTTTGATGGTGTTTGATGGTGTTTGATTGAGTTTGATTGTTTTTGATTGTGTTTGATCGTGTTTGATTGAGTTTGATTGTGTTTGATGGTGTTTGATTGTGTTTGATTGAGTTTGATCGTGTTTGATTGTGTTTGATCGTGTTTGATTGAGTTTGATTGTGTTTGACCGTGTTTGATGGTGTTTGATTGCGTTTGATCGTGTTTGATTGTGTTTGATCGTGTTTGATTGAGTTTGATTGTGTTTGATTGAGTTTGATTGAGTTTGATCGTGTTTGATCGTGTTTCATTGTGTTTGATCGTGTTTGATTGAGTTTGATTGTGTTTGATTGAGTTTGATCGTGTTTGATGGTGTTTGATTGTGTTTGATTGAGTTTGATTGTGTTTGGTGGTGTTTGATTGAGTTTGATTGTGTTTGATTGTGTTTGATGGATGGTGTTTGATTGAGTTTGATTGTGTTTGATGGTGTTTGATGGTGTTTGATTGTGTTTGATTGCGTTTGATGGATGGTGTTTGATTGTTTGATGTTTGATATTGTTTGATGGTGTTTGATTGGGTTTGATTGAGTGTTTGATGTTTGATATTGTTTGATGGTGTTTGATTGGGTTTGATTGAGTTTGACTGTGTTTGATTGAGTTTGATTGTGTTTAATTGTGTTTGATGGTGTTTGATTGGTGTTTGATTGTGTTTGATGGTGTTTGATAATGTTTGATGGTGTTTGATTGTGTTTGATCGTGTTTGATGGATGTTTGATTGTGTTTGATCATGTTTGATGGTGTTTGATTGAGTTTGATTGTGTTTGAAAGTGTTTGAGTGTGTTTGATAGTGTTTGATTGTGTTTGATTGAGTTTGATTGTGTTGGATTTTGTTTGATAGAGTTTGATTGTGTTTAATTGTGTTTGATTGGTGTTTGATTGTGTTTGATCGTGTTTGATGATGTTTGATTGTGGTTGATTGTGTTTGATCGTGTTTGATTGAGTTTGATTGTGTTTGATCGTGTTTGATTGTGTTTGATCGTGTTTGATTGAGTTTGATTGAGTTTGATTGTGTTTGATTGTGTTTGATTGAGTTTGATTGTGTTTGATTGAGTTTGATCGTGTTTGATGGTGTTTGATTGAGTTTGATTGTTTTTGATTGTGTTTGATTGTGTTTGATCGAATTTGATGGTGTTTGATTGTGTTTCATCGTGTTTGATGGTGTTTGATGGTGTTTGATTGAGTTTGATTGTTTTTGATTGTGTTTGATCGTGTTTGATTGAGTTTGATTGTGTTTGATCGTGTTTGATGGTGTTTGATTGTGTTTGATTGAGTTTGATCGTGTTTGATTGAGGTTGATTGTGTTTGATCGTGTTTGATGGTGTTTGATTGTGTTTAATTGTTTTTGATTGTGTTTGATTGTGTTTGATTGTGTTTGATCGTGTTTGATTGAGTTTGATTGTGTTTGATCGTGTTTGATGGTGTTTGATGGTGTTTGATTGAGTTTGATTGTTTTTGATTGTGTTTGATCGTATTTGATTGAGTTTGATTGTGTTTGATCGTGTTTGATGGTGTTTGATTGTGTTTGATTGTTTTTGATTGTGTTTGATCGTGTTTGATTGAGTTTGATTGTGTTTGATCGTGTTTGATGGTGTTTGATGGTGTTTGATTGAGTTTGATTGTGTTTGATCGTGTTTGATTGAGGTTGATTGTGTTTGATCGTGTTTGATGGTGTTTGATGGTGTTTGATGGTGTTTGATTGAGTTTGATTGTTTTTGATTGTGTTTGATCGTGTTTGATTGAGTTTGATTGTGTTTGATGGTGTTTGATTGTGTTTGATTGTGTTTGATTGAGTTTGATCGTGTTTGATTGAGTTTGATCGTGTTTGATTGAGTTTGATTGTGTTTGATCGTGTTTGATGGTGTTTGATTGCGTTTGATCGTGTTTGATTGTGTTTGATCGTGTTTGATTGAGTTTGATTGTGTTTGATTGAGTTTGATTGAGTTTGATCGTGTTTGATCGTGTTTCATTGTGTTTGATCGTGTTTGATTGAGTTTGATTGTGTTTGATTGAGTTTGATCGTGTTTGATGGTGTTTGATGGTGTTTGATTGTGTTTGATTGAGTTTGATTGTGTTTGGTGGTGTTTGATTGAGTTTGATTGTGTTTGATTGTGTTTGATGGATGGTGTTTGATTGAGTTTGATTGTGTTTGATGGTGTTTGATGGTGTTTGATTGTGTTTGATTGCGTTTGATGGATGGTGTTTGATTGTGTTTGATTGTTTGATGTTTGATATTGTTTGATGGTGTTTGATTGGGTTTGATTGAGTTTGACTGTGTTTGATTGAGTTTGATTGTGTTTAATTGTGTTTGATGGTGTTTGATTGGTGTTTGATTGTGTTTGATGGTGTTTGATAATGTTTGATGGTGTTTGATTGTGTTTGATCGTGTTTGATGGATGTTTGATTGTGTTTGATCATGTTTGATGGTGTTTGATTGAGTTTGATTGTGTTTGAAAGTGTTTGAGTGTGTTTGATAGTGTTTGATTGTGTTTGATTGAGTTTGATTGTGTTGGATTTTGTTTGATAGAGTTTGATTGTGTTTAATTGTGTTTGATTGGTGTTTGATTGTGTTTGATCGTGTTTGATGGTGTTTGATTGTGTTTGATTGTGTTTGATTGAGTTTGATCGTGATTGATTGAGTTTGATTGTGTTTGATTGTGTTTGATGGTGTTTGATTGCGTTTGATTGTGTTTGATGGTGTTTGATGGTGTTTGATTGTGTTTGATGGTGTTTGATTGCGTTTGATTGTGTTTGATGGTGTTTGATTGAGTTTGATCTTGTTTGATTGTGTTTGATGGATGGTGTTTGATTGAGTTTGATTGTGTTTGATGGTGTCTGATGGGTGTTTGATTGTGTTTCATCGTGTTTGATGGTGTTTGATTGAATTTGATTGTGTTTGATTGTGTTTGATGGGTGTTTTATTGTGTTTGATCGTTTTTGATGGTGTTTGATGGTGTTTGATTGTGTTTGATCATGTTTGATGGTGTATGATTGAGTTTGATTGTGTTTGATGGGTGTTTAATTGTGTTTTAAAGTGTTTGATTGTGTTTGATGGTGGTTGATGGGTGTTTAATTGTGTTTGAAAGTGTTTGATTGTGTTTGATGGGTGTTTGATTGTGTTTAATTGTGTTTGATGGTGTTCGATTGTGGTTGATCTGAAACACCTTGAAGATTTCCAGAAGCTAAAGACAATTCATTATGAGCAGAGAATAGGACTGTGTCGTCTTCAAAAGTAGCAATCAAGGAAGAGGGCTCATTCGGTTGTGGTATATCTTGAGTGAAAAGAACTTATAAAAGGGGTCCTAATATACTCCAATACAAAATCGGCAAAAGACTAATCGGTCGATAGGAGGATACTGGATACTGAAGCAAAAGTAAAAGGTTGGGTTTTTATGCAGAATTAATAACTGAATTGCTTTGACGAATCGAAGTCCTCCAATTTCGGTCTGCTATGCTGTCTGTTACATAAAGATGCATGAATTTAATATACCCTAATACACTATTCGTATACAGAGCAACCGAATATAGAAATATAGTTGAGCAACAACGGACGAGGAATGGAAGATGATTTGAACGACGAAACGAACGACAGTTGCACAATGGAAAAATTGAAAATTTCATTAAATAAATGTCTGACAAGGATTTCAATTTTACACAGCATCCGTCAAAGAAAATTATGTAAATTCTTCTTTTTTTTCGTAACAACACAAATGACAACGCAAAACGTTCTCCAAAACAGCTCCGTCGCGTCGGTGAAGGTGACGGTGACAACATGACAGACGGACAACAAATTTGTGCAGCAAAAGCCGGAAAAGCTACAAAATTGATTTATGTTTCTTTTCTTTTTTCTTTTTTTTTTGACTGAAAGCTTTAAAAAGGATTAAATTGTCGCACATAAATATTTGCATTTCTGACCATTGATGGTTTAATATTTGACAAAGTGATTAATTACACTCGGTGATGAAGTTTATTTGGGAATATTTAAAAAAAAAAAAAAAAAATATGTTTATTTAAATTTTTCACCGAACTCCTTCCAAGAATTCAGCACAGTTAATGGTGAAATATCGAGAAGCTTGCCAAAAATTTAAATGTTCTTGAAAACGATGCCCATTGGACGACCGGGCACTCGATGGAATGACCTCTAATGGAGAGATCTCCCCGTACTTGGTATTCAAAACGACTGGTGCCAGCGCGCACAAGACTATGGAGGGTGGCGCGCCTTCCTAGACGTGGCCATGACCGGTAAACGGTTGACGGCCATTTAAGTAAGTATGTACTTCCATTCGGCACTTTGACGCTTAGTTTCAGGGTCGTATTGAAAACACCTTCTCTCGCCACCAGTTATAATGTTGAAAAGGAAGTTTTGATCTTTTTTGGCACCTTTAATGATGTCTTTCGAATATTGAATCCTAAGCGCCTTTTCCTAGCCTTTTGAATTGATGCGGAACAAACGTACACACTTCCCTAAAGCATAAATGATCGACCCAAATGCAATGTATTGAGTCTTCAGACAATGCCAATTTCGATTCCATGAACCGCAATGACGATTTCGGCTCTGGAGACAAGCCTTGTAAAGGAAGCAAGACGGACAACCAATTAAAAAAAATATTGCAAACTCCAACTTTTTTTTTTAGCCAAGCAATTGCCTTAACTCTATTTAGATGTAATTTGAAAATGAGGCATCAGATGGCGACAATGATCCTGAACGGATAGAAACTTAGATTTTATTTTTATGTATGGGTACATAACGGTATTTAAGTTACTGAATGACTAAATTTACAAGCAAAATATTTTCTAAATCCTTTATTTAATTAAAAGCTGAAGAGTGTACAGCTAAAATGTTTATTTTTTTTTTTTCATTTCATAGCAACGCAGCGCGTATCCTTAGCCTTGCAGCTGTGTAGTTCCAAGTAGTGCAAGTGATTAACGTCAAAGTAAATTCAATATTGCTCATACGTGTCACGTGTGCCTCGAGTGCACTCGTGATATACCAGAAAGCAAAGCAAAGCAACGCAAAGCAAGGAGGCATCAAGCATCAACATTAATGGCGGCGAAGTTGATGCTGTCGATGGAAAGTCGGAAAGTCGGTTGCCTAATTCGTGAACAGCATCGATCAGAGTGCAAAATAAATACAATAAAAAGTTGACGAGTGAGAGCAAAGGGCAATAAAAACAAAAATATAAACAATAACAAGTGCGAAAAGGTTGGCATGTCCTACGGGAGTAGCATGTGGTTGCACGAAAGGAGTAAACAAAAATGTAGAAAAAGGCTAAAACTGAATCTGAATCCAAGCAGAAATCTAATAAAACTTGAATTTTATTATTACACGTAAAGTGCTACAAAATAATTCCATCACGTAAATTGAGTTTACACCTTGCCGCTGTGTGTGTGTGTGTGTGTGTGTGAGATTGTGTTTGTTTAAAAGAAAGCAAGAAATTGTTGCAGCCAAACACAATTTTGTTAAGAAAAACAACAAAATATGTAAGCAGCAAAAAGCAGTTGCCCCTTGATGTATGCAACGCTGAGTTATGTAACTAAAATTAACCATTGCAGGACCGGGTGGTCCTGGGAAAATATTCGAGACCATATTTTGTCTAATATATAGCCTAATCCGATTTTGACAAAGTTTTAATATACACGAAGTTTGCATGCTTTTGCTGTCATCATGGTCATGAACAAACCAGAGAAGAACTAGGCTGTATAAAGTTTTGTCACGATGCGATCCAACTGGACCATAGCTGCGCAAGGACAAGTACCGTTTTGGTGTAACATCAATAGACCCTACGGGTTTTCGAATTGTTGCTCTTAATATACGAAGATCAACTGTCAAAATGAAGGCAATCCATAACGCTCCATCACCTGTAGACAAGAAACAGCTCCAAGCTTTTCTGTACCTAATAAACTTAATTTTTAACACGGTCTCACTTGTCATGAAAACAACGTCGTGGAATTGTATTCATTAAACTTAAAAAAATTATCACATCGGACGATGTTCTAGAAGACTACGATGGTAAGCTTCCAGTTGCTTTGACTTATGATGCATCACCTTACGGACTCGTAACAGTCCTCCGTCATAAGCTTGAAGACTGAAACAGTCTGAAACAGCTATTTTATTCTGTTCTCGAACACCACTCTCCAAGGCTGAGAGAAACAAGCAAGCTGTCGCTGAGAGTACTTACGGATAACAATTGAATCCAAAATATTCGTTCAATTTGGCAATAAACGGCCAAGCGGAACGCATGGTGCATAGCACTTAGAACTATCTTATCTTGAGATTGGCTAAATTCAACCAGACGAAATAGCCTTCGTTAAGGTCTGCGAGTTTTACAGTTCAAAGAATTTAGGGACAGTTAGTCCAGTTTGGGTGCGTAATATTGCTGCTGGGTCAAAATGTGTTGAAGGTTTGGAAGCTTGATTAACTGGGCCTATTTTCCTACAGTGTCCGTCTGAACGACTCTCGGATAGTAAAGTGTCATCAAGATCAGCTCTGCCACCGGCTGTCTCAATCATCATTCTACTGTTCCGATAGTGAAGCTCTCTCCGACAATCGGAACCAAACATGGATGAACAAGTTGCTCGTTCATCAACTGCGGACCCACGGAGCACTGACGGTCTACCGCTTCTGTCGACTGTTTCGATGGCAACTCGTAAAAAAAATTATGGATGTTCTTAGCTTTGCTAGAAACACCAAATTTCGGTTATCTTAGCGACAAGCGATTGATTCCTCGAATTGACAGCCAAGGCAACAATAATTGGATGAGTCACAACATCAGTCGAAACACACTTCACAGTTTTGGAAGTTCGTGGACATGAATCTTCACATACTGGAAATGATATGGTAGAGCTACACTTTATCAGCACGCAAACACTTGATTTCAATGGAAGTATATCGTAGAGCTTCAAGGAAACAGCGGCTCATGGGTATGAAACAGCAAACACAACATCGACATACAAATCTGAAAATTCGCAAAGTTTAACCTCAAACGTTCTTGGTATTCATTGGCACCAAGGCGAAGACTATTTGCCTATCATTGCAACCGGATAGTAATCAAGGGCAGGAACTTAGACTACTTGCACCAGTGGTGGGTTAATTCCAGATGCTATTTCAAGAGCTATGACCTCTCAACTTGGCCCCCTTCAATAGATGAACGATGTCAGAACTAAGTCAGTGACATCATCTGTGTTGACAACAGTTCATACCAAGTCAAGCTACATGCATTCTCAGACGCCTCATTGAAAGAATAAGCGTCTTATGAGAGCAGTTACGGCTAGTCTACTTCACGATCATCCCAGTTCATCGATCATCCCAGTTAAAGACGTTTGTCACCAATCGCACTGCAGAAATACTTGATGTCACACCAAGAAACGCCTGGCTTCATGTTAACACCAAAAAATTGCCCAAACTGCTCAATTATGAACCTTGGCTTCGTTCACACTCTACTGACACAAATCGAAGCAGAGGTAACCTCATCCCCACTGTACGCAACATCAGACACTGACAGGATTTCTTTGTCATCTATTCACAAAATAATCAAAGGTAAACGTTTAAAAAGAATTATTCTTCATCACAGACTCGCTTTTGCAGCTTCAGTCTAAAATTCAGACTCGGAATCGGTGCTAATTCATTTTATTGCGATTTTGTGTATTCTGCAGCCTCCACTCCAAATGACTTCATTAACCAGTTATTACTTCTCAAACCATTTGAAATATTTGTTCAAGTCAGCAGCTATTGCAAATGAAAAACAAAAGGAAAAATAATTATAAATTGCTGAATTTTTTATTTACGCGCACACTCACCCGTAATTCGTGGGGCGTCCTTTTCCAATCGCGGCCGCTTTTTGGCCACAACTTTCTGCGAGCCTTCTCCCTCATCTTCTGAGTCGAAATATTCATTTTCGGGCACAATTTGTTTATCTTTAATGCGCTGCGGCAAGCGTATATCCTGCTCATCGTCAGAGTCAACGTCGGAGTCATCGTAGAGCCCATCCACGGGTATAGGCTGCATTTGCGCACTTGGTACATGTGGCAGCATTCGCAATTGCTCAAAAACTAATTCCTTAATCTTTGCCAAATACTCCGGCGTATTCATGTTTGTCATATTACTCGGACTTGTATGCAGTTTATATATTGGCGAGAAATAATCGAAATAGTCATTGTAGGGCAGCTTATTGTCTATTTCCACAGAGAGCGCCACCGAAGTCTCGTAAGCCCAGCAACGTGCGACATTGCTTATGGTGTAGCCACTGCCACCGAGCAACATTAAAGGCAAATTGTACTTCCGTACAAACTCCACGCATTTGCCGTGTCCCTTCACCGTCAGATTGAAACAACCCAAACGATCATTGGTCAATGAATCTGCACCGCATTGCAGCACAATGGCAGTCGGTTGGTATGTCGCCATTACCTTGGCTATAACTGGCTCGAACAGCGTTTCATAGGCAGCATCGTTCATGCCATCACGTAGCGGGACATTTATGGTATAGTGCCGCCCTTTTTCTTCGCCAATATCGATGAGAGCACCAGTGCCAGGAAAAAACTGACCATGCTTGTGAAAGCTGACAGTCATCACGCGATCCGTTGTATAGAAGGCTTGTTCCACCCCATCGCCGTGATGCACATCAATGTCGATGTAGAGAACACGTGCATGACGCTTCAGCAGCTCCAGTATGCCCAGCACAATGTCATTGACATAGCAAAATCCAGAAGCCTCTTCTTTTTTTGCATGATGCAAGCCACCACCCCAATTGATGCAAATGTCGGACTTTTCTTTGTTAAGTTTCATGGCTGCAGCAATTGTGCCGCCGGCAGACAGCTGAGAGAACTCGTTCAGACCATCGAAAATCGGACAATCCTCTCCCACATTGAAAATCGTCATCTGTTCCTTGTATTTCGAAACATTTTCAGGTTTGATAATGCGCAGAAATTGTATATACTCATCCGAGTGGAACTGCGTCATTTCATTGAAAGTCGCTTTGGGCGGGCGCTGCATTGATGTATGGCAGATATGACAGGATACAACAAAAACAAAAACAACAACAAATACAAATTCAAAACTTACAAAAATCTGCATTTTGCGATAGAGTCCATAGTTAAGCAGCAAATCGTGCGTCACACGTATACGATGTGGCCGCATCGGATGGCCCGCGCCGTAATAAAAGTTGCCAATGTCCGCTAAAATAGGTAGAAAATATTTTTATTTCTTTAAATTCAAAGAAAAAACTTAAAAAAATCAAAATCAAATTTTACGGCGAGTGTCCCACGGCATCTATGTGCGCGCAGCACAGCACACTTGTCGCGAAACGAGCGTACTTTAAGCTAGCTTGGCAGCTCTCGGAATTCGGCGCCGTGTGTGTGTGGTGTGCATGCGTATGCACATGTGTGTGTGTATGTAGGTCGCTTTCGTGCGTTTTGTTGCTGCTTTTGCATTTTTGGGTTTACGCGGGGCGGGGCAAACATTGCCAAAATCGAAAGACTTGAGTAAAACTTATTAATTCTATTCAATTCTTCAATATTAAGCGCGATTTCTGTTGATAAATAGTGAAAATTTATTAAATAGCAAAAGCCGCTCTAAATATTTTATTATTAAATGCAAATAATTTATTTACTAACACAAACAGACTCGAAAAAACAGACTTTAAACACTTTATAAACCTACGATCGTAATAATAGGCCACACGTTGCTTGCTATGCGACTGCATTTCCACACGAATTCATCCACACCGTCCCCCCAATAAATGCCGGAAACTAAAATGCGCCGTGCTATGTCGGCACGAGCTGTCTTCTTTGTTTTTTTTTCATTTGAATTGCACAGTTTTTAGTCTCTGCTCTTCTCTCATGACTGTGCGACACTATTGTGGTTTCACTCTCTCCTAGAAAGAGTGAATAAAAAGAAATGGCGGTTGCCATGTTTTATTGCTTTTCCGGTATGCAATAGATTCGCACCGTCCAACTTTGATCGGAGTCTTCGTACCTGGAAAAGTCAAAAATTTACGAAAAAATAGCTGAGGAACAGGCTTTAAATGCGAAGGCTTTGTCGTCAATATTCGCAAATTAACTGTTTTATAGAATTATTTTAAAAATTGAGAACAGGACAGCATTGACAACTGGATCTACAGTTTTTTTCTAATTAATCTTTCTCTCCGCCACTGCCAGACACCATGCAAACATAGTCAAAGGGCTTCGAATCGGAGACACCTTCTGAATAACATTTCATTGGAACAAAAAATCTTCTTAACACAGATTAAGCTGCTTTATTCGATTTTTAGTATTAGGATGCATGGTACTGTGCCATATTGCAGAATTGGGACTATCAGCGTTTTTAATGTTCGTCCTTTGCTTGCTAAGCGCAAAGTAGCATCTATTGAACTCCCGGCTGACAATTTCCGCGATTCAAGGAAGATAAAGTTTTTATTTCATTGATTTAAATGCTGATTTATTTCAACATTCGAACACGCACAATTACACTGCACTACATGCAAAGCGTTTTAAGGTTTTAATTTGTTCTTTTTTAATTAAAAATGGCTGAAACACATGAAAAGTAATTAGCTGCCCGCCATGGCCTGGAAAGTTCGTTGAGTTCATCATTTATTTAGCGATAAAAAGTAGAAAAAAAAAAACAGAAAAAGAGAAACAAGGCAGGGAAATGAGTTCATATTAAGTACAGTGACTTTCAAAAATATGTTCACATTAAAGAAAATTGCAAAACATGATTTAGAGAGCTAACAATGCATGTTCGTTGCACATATTCGGTTCTTGACGTCGGATTCGTAAGGCATCTGCTTAAGTCCTTCTAGAGGAAGGTACATACCCTGAAATGAGATCAGCAAATTAAACTCGTTCGTGTTACATTTGAAACATGGAGGCCAGTAAATGTGACACCTTGGATATAGTTTTGGGATACACCTTGTTGTTCGATCCATTTTTTTGTAGATGTTTCTGGCTCTAAAAATTGAACTTGCTTTGTCGCGATGTAGGATGTCAAGATGTAAGATCGAATAATGGAAATAGTCTTTCAAATATTTTTGAGAATATTCCCAGCAAGGCTAAGTCTGAAGCAAGCATTGAGGATGAGGATATGCAGAAGTTGGGCTTTTATAGTTCCCACATCTATTCCATCACATCCAAAAAAAAAAAAAAAAAAATGTTGTTTGTACTGATTCAGTGTGACGAATTTTGATTTTGCATAAATTTTTCTTTAATATTCAGTTTATTCTGCTATTCTTCAGTGTGGAAGATTTCACATAAAAATTGTTAGAAAAAGTGAGAAAGTCTTTTGGCTCATTAGCTGCTGCAATTGCTTTGTAAACTGTTTTGGCCATATAGTGGCCCATTACGGAGGCGCAGGCTTAGGGCCGGACTCTTCCGATGTAAAATCTTTGTCACTCGCTACCAATGATGTGTCAGCCTGCAAACCCGAAAACTCAGCTTCCAAAGTATCCATTGGAATTCCTAATCTTTCCTCATCTACGGAGGATTCGTAATTGGAGCTTTTGCCTGCTGCCTCATCTTCTTCGCTTGCTTCCTCATCTTCCCCGCCTACTGCTTCATCTTCTTCGCCTACTGATACATCTTCTTCGCTTGCTGCTTCATCTTCCTCGCCTACTGCCTCATCTTCTTCGCCTATTGATTCATCTTCTTCGCCTGCTGCCTCATCATCTTCGCCGGCTGCCTCATCTTCTTCGCCCATTGATTCATCTTCTTCGCCTACTGCCTCATCATCTGCGCCTGCTGCCTCATCTTCTTCGCCTACTGCTTTATCTTCTTCGCCTACTGACACATCTTCTTCAGCTGCTGCCTGATCTACTTCGCCAACTGCCTCATCTTCTTCGCCTGCAGCCACATCTTCTTCGTCGGCTGCCACATCCTCTTCTCCTGCTGCCTCATCTTCTGTATCGAAAAACTCGTTCTCAGGCACAACATGCTTATCAATATCGACCTGCGGCAAACGTTCATCCTTGTCCACCAAATCTTCATCGGCATCGTCACCGGCAGCTTTGAGCGCATCCTCGGGCATAGACTGCATCTGTACACTGGGTACATGTGACAATTTGCGAATATTCTCCAAAACTGTTTGCTTTATCTTTTCCAAATACTCAGCTGTATTTTGATTTATCATCGCAGGATTTGGGCTTAAATGCAATTTAAAGTTCGGCTCATAATACCTGTAAAACTCATTGGGGGGCAGCGAATCGGGTACTTCCATGGCTACTGCCACCGAAGTCTCATACGCCCAGCAGCGTGAGACATTCTTTACGGTGTAGCCACCGCCACCGAGCAACATTAAAGGCAAATTGTACTTCATTACAAACTCCACGCACTTGCCGTGTCCCTTCAGCGTCAGATTGAAACAACCCAGGCGATCATTGGTCAATGAATCTGCGCCGCATTGCAGCACAATGGCAGCCGGCTGGTATGTCGCCATGACCTCGGCTACAATTGGCTGGAAAATCGATTCGTATGCATCATCGGTCATGCCGTCATGCAGTGGCACGTTCACGGCGTAATTGCGTCCCTCGCCGTGGCCAATGTTGCGCACATCACCAGTGCCAGGAAAAAAATCTCCACCATACTTGTGAAAGCTGAGAGTCATGACGCGATCAGTTGTATAGAAGGCTTCTTCCACGCCATCGCCGTGATGCACATCAATGTCGATGTACAGAACACGTGCATGACGCTTCAGCAGCTCCAGTATGCCCAGCACAATGTCATTGACATAGCAAAATCCAGAAGCCTCTTCTTTTTTTGCATGATGCAAGCCACCACCCCAATTGATGCTAATATCCGCTTCTTGTTGGTTAAGCTTCATGGCAGCAGCAAGTGTGCCGCCGGCAGACAGCTGACAGAACTCGTACATGCCTTCGAAGACCGGCGACTCGGCACCGACATTGAAGGTTTTCATTTGTTTGCTGTACTCCGAAACATTTTCCGGTTTGACTTTGCTCAGAAAATCCATGTACTCAGCCGAATGGAACTTGGTCAAATCAACGTAGGTCGCTTTGGGCGGACGCTGCAATCAAGATAAAACAAATAGATTAAGAAAAAAAAGAAGATATTTTGAGAACTTACAAAGATCTCCATATTGCGAAAGAGTCCATAGTTGAGCACCAAATCGTGTGTCAAATTTATGCGAAATGGCCTCATCGGGTGTCGTAGGCCATAGTAATACCCGCCAATATTGGCTAAAAAGGAGAAAAAGGGAGCAAATTTTCAATAAAATTTTTACGTCTTACACGCACGCACACGCACGCAGCTTTGCTATGTGCACACATACAGTTGCATATGAGGACAATTGCTTTTTTTATTAAAAAATAATTTATTAATTGAATTATTTTTATTATTTTAAACTATTTATTATATATAAACATATATACGCACGATCGTAATAATAGGCCACACGCTGCTTGCTATGCGACTGCATTTTAATACGCGAAATCACTTTCACTCTTCACCAATAAATTCCACAAACTGCCGCAGTCGAGGCCGAGGCCGAATTTGACGAGTTGCATCTTTTTTTTTCCTTCTTCTCGATTACACTTTCATAGAAAGAGACAGTAAGATGAAACGACTATACACACGAAGAACAAAAACAAGGAAAAAGTGAAACAGTTTTGTTGTTCTTGTTAAGGAATTCTGTACAGCTGTATTTCGCATACGTATGAGTAGTGCAACAGATTTGTATTAATTGTTTTTATTTATTTATAAGAATTAACTATTTTATACACAAATATTTACATAGACTAATCCGGTTTAGTCTACTGGCGATCCTTCTGTCCCATTACTGCTTTATTTGAATGGACTACTTTCTGCCAATGGTTAAATGGGTGCCCTTCGGTCACTTCCAGGGACTTTAATATTAATCCAATGTCCTTTTAAACACCGGTTAAGAAATTCGTCACAAACTATCTGCAAACTCATTACCTTCTATACCCAGAGTTGTTTTTTTTTGCTTTGTTGTTGTATGAAATAGTGTTGTATCTCGCATATAACTGGAAGAGTGGATATACTCTTCAGAGAGTCTAGAGCGTGCCTGATGTCCTTTAAGATAACAACTGCTTCAGCTATGAATGTGCACGGAGTAGTTTTGTGTGAGTCATCCGTATCATAGGACCGACCAATCCAAACTGCTCAACAACAGCAAAATTTATTACAGCAACAGACTCATCTGTGTAGAGCCTTCTCCAGTTTGGGTATGGAATATGGAATACTGCCTTTGGTGTTGTGGATTTTAATATATTTCAAAAAGATGTTATCGAATCACTGGAAAGCGATCATGAACAAACCTTGGGCCTGCCGTTATGAAGAGTATAAAATTTTGATCATGAACGGCTTCACTAGGTAGAAGATCTTACGACCGAATCACAGTATGCACCTCTACGCGATCAAATACTTACTTAAATGGCCTTTAACCGTTGTTATGACTGTCAAAGAGCATTCCTGGTCATTGCAACGCATTTTCGGTTATTCTCTATTTCGGCGTCCTCCAAGCAAATTTGGGACCCATGGAAACCATGCATGCTGAATCTGTTTCATGCATTCGAATGAGGTGATCAGGTCATAGCTCATACAGCTCGCGATTCATACGAGACTTAAACTTGTCGCCGACCAAAAATTCTGCGAAGAATCTTTCTTTTAAAGAATTCCAACGGTCCATGCCGCTGCGTCCTACAGTAGGACCGGGAGTATCAGCGTCTTATAGATCTTAATTTTCGTCTTTCGAGAGAGAGCTTTACTTCTTATTTACTTGCTCAGCCCAAAAAAACATCTGTTTGCAGGCGTGATTCTTCGCTTGGTCTCCAGGCTGAAGTAGTTGTTGCTGCTTATTTCGGATCCAAGATAGACGAAGTTTTCTACAACATTGAAGTTAAAATTCTGCATCATCACAGACCGTCCAAGACGAGATGACGGCGTGCGAGAAGGCAACAAGTACTTCGTCTTAACCTCATTCACCGCTAGACCCATGAGCCGAGACCGTTTTTTGATCTCTGGTAATGCCTTCACTTCCTTTTGGAAGATCGACCCCGATATATTCTATATGTAAGTGCACTGGCGTAGGATGTATTCCATCGGCAGATTGAAAAATCGCACGACAGCGCATAGCCCTGCCTGAAACCGCTCTTGGTATCAAAAGAGTTGAAGAGGTTTTTAAATAAACCAAATTGGTGCTCAGGTAGACTCCAAGCTCTGTTACCCGCGTCGCAAAAATTCTTTGCCAAACCTGCGACATGGAAGGTAGAAGGCTTATTGGATGATAAGAGCTAGCAATATCCTCAGGCTTGCCCGACGCCTTATGGATCATAGTGATGTTCTCCAGTTTCCACTTGCTAGGGAAATGCTGAATCCTCAACATTGCATTAAATATTAACATCAAATAGAGTTGCGCACGCCTTGGCCATTGCCTTTAAGGTATTATGACAAATTCTGTCGAAATTTGATATAAAAAAGCCGAACTGTTGCGAACATATGGTAATGTACTTCTTTGAACTACTGTAAAGTCAGAGTATTTATGTGGATACTGCGGTGCATTCATGCATTTAAGTTGAATGGACGCACGGACGGATGGACAGATTTGTGCATTAAACCAGCTACTGAATGCGTTGTCATCTTCATTGCATGTTGCAGCAAATCAGGCGGAATGACACCCGCATACAAAGAGGTGGGCGGGTGGTCCATTAACGGCAGCAAAACGCTGTGTGTCAAGAAAAAACAAAGCGAGTAATAAAATGTTTACATTAATTCAAACGAACAGACTTGAATAATTGAAAACTGAATAAAGCAAAACATGAAGTTTATAAATAAACGATGTACGGAAATTAAGGGGACCCGGTCATTGGACGTAAATTTTCTGTGTAGTTTATTATTTGACTATACAAATGGTATATTAAGTTTTTTAAATGTTAAAATAATAGAAATAATGGTTGGAGAGCCTCAAAGTTATCCCCATTATGGTCGGTCAGGAACGATAGAGCAGTCGATATAGCCATGTCCATCTGTCCATCCGTATGAACAAAAAAAATCTCGGAAACAGTAATAGATAGAGACTTCGTGCTTTTTGCATTCAACTAGTACTTCGCCGGAATTTTACGAGTTTATTTTAAAATTTGGTCACTCCCCTTTTCCCATAAAATCACCCTCTTCGGCAGTATAGATATAACGTCCCTCTAAGCCAAAATCCAAAAACTTCATCAAAGTCGGTTAGTAAATGACGATTTTATAAGCAATTGAATTTGAACGACCCATGATGCTACCGTCCTCCATTTTTCTTTTCAAACATAAAAATATGTTTTATACAGTGAGAAGTGGGAGGAGCAAAATACTTTTCGTCAGTATTATTTTTGTTCTTAATTTCCTACCTTTTTTGTTTGCAGCTAATTCGAGCGGTAACCTGTACCCTGGTACAAGGCCTCTTACAATCGGTTACGCTCAACTGTTATTTTCCTGTTTTTCTTTTTTTTTTCTGTTGCTTTAATTAGAAATGCATAAAGCTGAGTTTTTCCGTGTATTCTATTCACTGAAAACGCTTTTTAAAATATATTTCGTACTCATACCCAAAAGCAAATAGTTTGTAGCTTTCACAAATATATGCGAAGGCTTGTATTCATTTTGTTTACGGTGTAACCGAAGCCTAAATACTCTTCGTATTTGGCTGGACAATTGTTTACGGCCGCTTCGAAGCACTCGTGCCGGCTTCAGTTCACTCATTTTGTTCTCTGGCGTGAAATAGTGAATCCAGGTTTCATCAACAGTTGTCAAACAATGCCAAAAGTCCACTCGATTTCGCATCATCTTTCGTAGTGCGCTCGCGTTCGGTCCGGAGTCAAATACACTCTCCCGATTGTTCCGGGAAACCTCTCCGTCTTCTCAAGATATATGTGAGCAGTGGAAGCATATCACCCGCTCCATAGATAGGCCTGCCAAGGAGGTCATAGACGATGACGAGGAGCGTCGCAATGCTACTGCAGAGAAGAAAGCTTTCTATCAGCGATTTCTTCAGTCGGGAGCAACGCGAGCTGTTAGAAAGCGATATCAAAAGAAACGGAGAGAGGAGAAACGCCTTTTCAGATGCAAGAAAAAGGAGCAAGAAAGGCGGGAGTTTGAGGATTTTGAGATGTTACGTGACAGAAATGAAGCTCGAAAATTCTATCAAAAGGTCAAGCGTCTGACTAAAGGTTTTAAACCCAGAGTAACTTTCTGTAAGGATGACAATGGATATATGGTAACGGATGAAAAGGAATCACTGAGATTATGGAGGAATCGTTTCTCTAACCTACTTGAAGGCGATGAAGCTCACAATTCCGCCGATAGAGAAATGATCCCGAAACCATCAGTTAATGATGGCACTATTTTGGAGCCACCGGACTATAACGAGGTCGATTCAGTTATTAAAAAACTGAAAAATAACAAAGCGGCAGGCTCTGATGGGCTGCCAGCTGAGTTATTTAAGACCGGCGGCGAAGAGTTGATTAGGAGTATGCACCAATTTTTATGCAAGATATGGTCCGACTGGAATCTCTGTGTTCTCTGTCCTATCTTTAAGAAAGGAGACCCCGCTGTTTGCGCCAACTACCGCGGAATAAGTCTTCTTTCCATTGGATATAAGACTCTGTCCCGCAGCAGCCATATACGGATTCACTGATAGGACTATATCGGTGTGGCTTCAGATCAAAAAGGTCGACCAAGGACCAAATATTCACATTACGCCAAATCTTGGAGAAGACCCATGAGTTCAACGAAGACCTATTTATCGACTATAAAGCAGCATTCGACACGCCAATACGATCGAAGTTTTTCGACTTCTTGTCTGCACTAGGTATCCCTGCAAAAATTGTCTGTCTTTGCAAGGCGACACTATCTAACACACAAAGCGTTGTCAGGATGGGGGAAAACCTCTCCGGCCCCTTTGCTAAGAAGAGAGGTTTCAGGCAGGTTTCATTAGAAGTAAATTCCTCTCTCGAAAGACAAAAAGCAAGATCTATAAGACGCTGATGACGCCCGGTTCTATTGTTTGGCGCTGAGGCATGGAGCATGATTGAGTCAGATGAAACAACGTTGGAAGTCTTCGAGAGGAAGATTCTTCGCAGGATTTTCAGTCCTATTAGAGTCGGCGGCGAATTTAGCTCCCGTATGAACCGCAAACTATACGAGCTATTCGATGAGATCGACATAGTCCAGCGCATAAAATTCCAGCGGCTGCACTGGGCTGGACACTTTATTCAAATGTATGAAAGAGCTCCTGCACACATGGCCCAAACTTGATTGGAGAACGCTGTTGGAATGACCAGGTATGGAGAGATCTCTCCCAACTTGGCAACGACTAACGCCAGCGCGCACGAGACTATGGAGGCTAAACGCGGCCATGACCGGAAGACGGTTGACGGAAATTTAGGTAAATAAGTAAGTCAGCATGCGCGGCACACATCGGCAGGATAATTTTTTCATATGCAGAATCTCGTTCAGTACTAATCCTTGTGACATCTGCTTTATCTCGCTGAAGTTTGACATGCCTGCCTAAATATGAATGGACTATAAGGCAGCATAATCTTTTTTGCTATTGCAGCACATTCCGGCAGTGAAGATGGTTACTTCTCACCCCACTTAGTACTTGTCGAAAAGCACACAGCACCGTTTATTCCTGGATTCGTAATCTAGTCAAAAGCAATGAACTCAAAAGCTATTATTTGACAATAAAGCTCCATTTGATGCTGTCTGGCATGCGGCTTTAATCTTCAAAATGCTTGAAAGGTTTATTAGGATAATTCAAAGCGTTCTGGAAATATGTCTTTTAGGTTTATACTGGCAAATTCTACAAAACGCTTTACTCCTTACTATACACCAATATTTTAGCAAGTGCAACATACTCGTAAGCTCTATGTGTTGCCATATCACGCCTAACATTCTCCTGGTCTGCCAAAACGTCTTCAACCTCAACTGTAACAAGAACGTTTATCGGCACTGACCAATGACAAATTTCCGTACTTTTCGTGTAGTTCTGTTCTGCTGATATAAAGAAATTGATTACATCACGACATTAAAGGTTGAACCAAAAAGCACCGAATATACACATTGGTTTGCAGTTTCAACGCGTTTGTTCGTGCGTTAATTCATTACGTTATTACATCACAAACATTCCATCACAGAAGCCGCATGCCAAAAGCCACATGGGAGCAAATTAAGTAAGCCTCTCGAGATGGCGTCAAAACGGAAAGTGTCAGATGGCAATGTCAGCCGTAAGCATAGCCTAGATGGGATGATTACTGTCACCGACACTTATGTAATTACCAACACAAGCCAACCAGTTTGTGTCTCGTCTGTGTTGCAGTGTGTCTATGTGTCACAATTATCTGCCGGCACGGATTACGTATCAGTCACATCCACATCTTTATGCGTAAATTGTCCTTAACTGCCGCTGCTGCTTCCTATTTCAATTACCCACAAAATTAGCAAATTTTTGTTTCGCTTCCGTTCAGCCTCAGCGTATGGCATTAATTAGCATGTTTAGCAAATTAAACACAGAAGTTGAAAGATTTGCTGGAAGATACTTCGCAGCGCTCAAACTAAATGAGCTTTCAAGAAGATTCTGTTGAATCCATAATGTCCAAGAAGTTTTGAACTTGCTATTTAGACTCTTCTAGACGACTACAACAGCTAGCTTGAGCCTGGTGGTACAACACAATTTACGAAAGGCAAGCCTATGCCAGTATTCTTTAACATAGTCGAAAGAGAGAAGCTGATACCAGGTTACCAATATGGATTCAGACGCCGGCATGATATTCCTGAACGTTTTTGCACGTTAAAAAGGCATTTGACCGAGTCTGGTACGACGCTTTGTTGTATAAACTGAAGGAGATGCTAACCAAACCATATTATTTATTACTCAGTAGATAGGAGATGTTCAGTCGGTCATCTATGATAATAGGTTATTACAGGAAGCCTCGGAAGAAACCGTATGATGAAAAACTCCGATATAAGGACCACGAATTAGAGCTATGCATCTGGAATGTCTGCAGCTGGTTGATGTGCTCAAAGATGCAAGACTGACATCACCGCAATCCAAGATATCCGTAGAATAGGACAGGGTTGCTCTAAAAAAGAATTTTGTGACATCTACTATAGCTGCCATGCGAATAAGCACGAATTTGAATGTGGTTTCGTGGTGAGTAGGCCTCGCCTACAGGTTCACGCCTGTTCACTAGCCGCTATACGCATCAAGGCTAAATATTTGAATATAAACCTGATAACGCACGCCCGGTCGGAAGAGAAAGGCGACGATGCTAAAGTTGAGTTCTATGAGCGCTTGGAATGTTTGTACGGGCGCTGTCCCAAATACGATGTCAAAATGGCTTGGGAAGGATGAAATCTTTGGCCAAGATACATATGAGCATTGGAAACATATCACCCGCTTCATGGATAGGGCTGCTGCCAAGTATATCATTGGTTATACAAAACCTGTGAAGCATTCTTGAAATGACGAGGAGTATCGCAATGCAATGAACGTTTCCAACTAGCGAACTCTGCAGTCGGTAGCAACGCAAGCTGTTAGAGAGCGATATCGAGTGAAACGGAGAGAGGAGAAACGCCTTTTCAGACACAAGAAAAAGCAGCAAGAAAGGCGGGAAATGAAGCTCGAAAATGCTATCAAAAGGTGAAGCGTCTGACTGAAGGTTTTAAGCCCGGAGTAACTTTCTGTAAGGATGACAATGGAAATCTGGTAACGGATGAACAGGAATCACTGAGATTATGGAGGCGTCATTTCTCCAACCTATTCGGAGGCGATGAAGCGCACAATTCCGCCAATAGAGAAATGACACCGGAACCACCAGTTAATGATGGCACTATTGTAGAGCCACCGGACTATAACGAGGTCGATTCAGTTATTAAAAAGCTGAAAAATAACAAAGCGGCAAGCTCTGACCGGGGGCGAAGAGTTGGTTAGGAGTATGCACCAACTTTTATACAAGATATGGTCCGTTGAACGTAAACGCAATGACTAGAATCTCAGTGTTCTCTGTCCTATCTTTAAGAAAGGAGACCTCGCTGTTTGCGCCAACTACCGCGGAATAAGTCTTCTTTCCATAGGATATAAGATTTTGTCCCGCTGCAGCCATATACGGATTCCCTGATATGACTATATCAAGGTCCTAAAAGGTCGACCAGTGACTAAATTCACATTACGCCAAATCTTGGAGAAGACCCGTTAGCTTAACAAAGACCTATTTTTCGATTATAAAGCCGCTTTCGACACGCCGATACTATACAGGTATTCCGGCAAAGATTGTCCGTCTTTGTATGACGACGCTATCTCGCACACAAATCGTTATCAGAGTAGGAAAGAACCTCTCCGACGCCGTTGATACCAAAAGCGGTTTCAGGCAGGGTGATGTGCTGTCGTGCGTTTTTTCTTCTGATGGAATACATCCTACCCCAGTGCCCGTACATACAGAATATGTCGGAATCGATCTTCCAAAAGGAAGTGATACTCCCGTACGGGGATGATATTGGATGATGGCAAGTCAACAAGTCGTTCTCAGAGATTAAAAAACAGTCTCGGCTCGGCAAGACGCTGTACTTGGTGTCTTTTCGCACTCCGTCATCGCGTCTTGGACGGTCAGTGACGATGGAGAATTTCAACTTCAGTGTTGTAGAAATTTTCATCAAAAGCAACGTCAGCCTGGAGATCAGGCAAAGAATCACGCCTGCAAAAAGATGCTTTTTTTGGGCTGAGCAAGCAAATGAGAAGTAAAGCCCTCTTTCGAAAGACGAAAATAAAGATGTATAAGACGCTGATACTACCGGTCCTACTATATGGCGCAGAGGCATGGACCGTGATTGAGTCGGATGAAACGGCGTTAGAAGTCTTTAAGAGGAAGATTCATCGCTGTATGAGCTATTTGATGAGGTTGACATAGTCCAGCGCATAAAATTCCAATGGTTGCATTAGGTTGTTGTCCTCATTCGAATGAAAGATGAGCTTCATGCAGGGCCTAAACTTGATTGGAGGATGACGAAATAGAGCACAACCGTGCAGGCGTTGGAATGACCAGGTATGAAGGGATCTCTCCGTACTTGGCATTCATAACAATAAAAGCAGGCGCGCCTTTCTGAATGCAGCCTGACCGAAGGACGTTTGAAAGCCATTTAAGTAAGAGAAATGGAAATCTTTAACCTCCAATCTGTAGAAATTCGATTCACTCGGATTTTATTTTTTTTTATTCGAAATTTAGACACATTTACCAAGGTTCTATGGTTTGTACTGTTTATAACTCCTCATTTTGAGTCGTTACACTACGCGGATTAGAGTGTAACTAGAATACCTTATTAACATTTGCATTATGTGCACTTCTTGCCATGTTTCCTGCTAATGTTGCTTCTATACATTTAATTCGCTGCGTAAATTTTCATTACATCCCAAACGCCATTTTGAAGCTCATTTGCAATTCGTGTGACACGTGCGTGCGTGCGTGCGTGCGTGACTGCGTACTAGAGGAGTCTGAAGATGATGCGAGTCCTTTATGCTTAAATTTTGTCATTAAATAGATGCGACTGTGTTGGCAAATAGAAATTTATGTTTAAAGCATTTGTTTCAGTTTAATATTTTGTATACGCTACACACATGCTTACAGTGTGTCTTATTTTTAGCTGCTTGTGTAGCGTTTATGCCTGGCAGCCATTTTTTTTTGTCTCGCCAAATTACAAGGCTGCGTGGTAAATAAATAAAACTGAACGGCGACAAAATTATTACACATACGCCATGTCGGCGCATAGTTTAACTGACTTTAAATTTATGAAGTCCTTTTTTGTTTTTGTTTTTGTCTTTGCCATGAATTGAATTTAATATATGTAGATATGGCGTGGAGCGGTCGGTCCTATCTCGCGTGCGTCATGATATATGGTAAAGTACAAAGCGAACAAATGTCCTGGCATGGAAATAGTTAATAGAATAGATACAAAATGGACGGCGTTATGCCATTTGTTTTTGTATCTCGTAAATATTAATATGCATGGCAGCAGTGGAGTCAAGCGTCAAGCGTCGAGCGTCGACCGTCGACAGTGCTCGAAATATGGTGAAATATTTCGTGCAGTTAAAGCTTGAAAAAAATGTCAAAAGCAAACTTTTTTTTAAAGGAATTATAATGCATTTATTTATCCATCGAAACAGAAAACATATTCGAAGTCGAAATTGCAATTCAAATACTTTTAGTAGCTGCCATTGACAGCTGCTGGCTGGGCATTATTGACAGCGCTGTGAAGTATTTTGTTTGGAACAAATAATACTTATAAACGCTTGTGAATAGCTCTCGAATGTAGTCAGTTATCGCCTTCTTAATAGTTCATTCGGGTGGAGCCTATGGAGAGACGCCTTCTGCTTGAATTGATAGACAGAGCCGAAGCAAGCGGCTTTAGTAGAGTTGGACTTGGTATACTGCCTTGGGGTACAACAACAAGTATTGGTTGGATCGAAGAAAATGTGCCTTCGTTCGAATAAGAAAGATTTAATTTGATTTTTAGCATCAGGTTCCTCAATCCAAACTTGTTCAAAAGCCTGTTGAAGATCTAAGAAAACAGCAGAGCTATATTGCTTCTCCTCAGAAGCATCCAAGCTGTGATGAACAACTCTGTGAACTTGCTCTGGAATGCCGTGCCGTAATAATTCATTCAAAATTGGCAATAATCGTTCCAGAAATATTCTTTCGAATAACTTGGAGAATAATGGAAGTATGAGTCGAACTGTTCTTCGGGCTTTCCGGGTTTCCATTGAGATGGAAAGTACGTAACATGGCATTAAATAAGAGCACGAGGAACAGAATGCCATCAACTAATATAGACACTTGGCAACGTAATCTGAAGCTTTTAGTGCACTGATTTTCTGTTTTACTTCTTCTGATACTAACAGCTGGAACAGCATGGTAGTGAAAGTTAGTCCAAAGTGTTAGTAACATCTGCTATTGAGGCGAGATCGAATGGTTTGAAACGATTTTCTAGACTGTCGGCAAAAGTTTCAGCTTTCTACTCGATAGAGCGGTACCACAAGTTATTTTGCATTAATTTTCTCTTAATTTTACGAATAAACCTTCACAAGTTATATCCGTGGAAGTCACTTTTTGCTTCGAGTTTAGATCAGCAGCAACCCGTTTCCAAGCTCTGTTGTCCAGTTCGTCGCCTAAGACTATGCTTGAGCCTTACTAGATCCAGAACTTTAGGTGTCATAAGCGTCCTATGTGAAGAGCTAGAATTATGAGGACGTTGTCCAAGTGTGGCAAAATTAGCTGCCGTTTATATATTGCTATGGAATAATTGTTCTCCAAATTTTGTTTTAGTAACTGATCTAGTTTTAACTGAAAACGATCGATTCTTGCTTAATTCAATGATCAACAGAATGTGGTCAGAACTTAGATCCGCGACATCAGTAATAGAAAATGAAGACGGTGGAATTCCCGTATAAATCGCAAAGTCCATTGCACTGGAGGTTTGGTACCTATACGGTAAATGCGTAGGAGAAGCAATAGCCAAAACCGGCAGATTTGTATATGCTTCTTCGACATGCACGACTAGCTCCCAAAGGCCATGTTTTTCATTCCAATCAAAAAAAACCAGCAATAAAAAAATTTGAACCAAGTTTGTCAAATATTTCCTGAAAATCTGTTGAGTTCCAATCAAAGTTAGGCATATTCTATAGTCCTGGCATCTGTGTCATTGAGGAATGTCTACTCGTCGGCGTGGATGTTTCACTTTATGACCCAAATCTGCCAGCTCCTCCTTAATATCATCAGGCTAGGTTGTGGAATGAAGACCCTTAATAACAACGCGGTACGAGTGTTTATGTTTCAATTGAAAGATGTGATTCTTATCGAAGTAGCCAGTAGTAGCACGATAAGCTTCAGAGGAGGTAGCCATTATTCGGACCGAACTACCACTAGTTGCCTTAATTGCAAAGTTTAATGGTGATGTTACTGCAATCATGGAGTGCCGAAGTACATTGATGTTAGAGACACCGTCAGCAAATATTGGAGGTGGCTTAGGCATTTTGGCTGCCTAAATGCAAGTCAGAGGTGATTTATTGCCTGTGGAGATTTAAGGCTTGTGGTTAACTTCTTGAACAGAATCGACAATTGCTTCATGGTACGTAGCATCCGCTAGGAATGCAAACTGGTTTGTAGATTCATTCAGATTTCTTTGGAGTATTAGGCGAAGAAACCTGTTTGGAGCGCCGTTTCATCCTTGGCAACATCAGGACCAAACTATTCGCCAAGTGTAGTTCCAGATATATGGACTTTTCCGGTCACGGAGCTTATGGAACTCGGAATGAAGTTGATTGGAGACTGCATAGTTAATTGAATTACCTCCAACTTGTCTGATACCTCTGTTCTGGTTTTTTGGTATTTGAGAAGCGCCGATCATTCAGTGCACCACCGGTTTTTATTTTAGAAAAACCACCGAATAAACAAAAAATAATAAATTTTATTTTTATTTATTTATTGATTTAATAAAATTTTTCTGCAAGAATAAATTTTTTCCCTACGAGAACTGACTCCCTTCCATTGTATAAAGTGCAAAAAAAAACGCAGTTCGTCGGCATAAATCGAGTTGGAAGATAACCGTTTCGGACATAGTCATTCCGAATGCTGTTAACATAAACGGTTGAGGACTATTAGGTAACATGATTAGTTAGACGCAGCTCTGTTAAGTTCACCGCAAGAATGTTGCTAACAGATTTAAATGAACTCAGCTCTGTTAAGATGAGATTAAATATCAGTTCTGTTAAATTCAATGGAAACATTATGCTGTTAAGTTAACAGAACTGTTGATGAGCAGATTTCCATTTCGATTAAAGTAAAGCAGTAACAGATGTATCTGATATTGATTTTGTTTCATATACTATACTATGCGAGGGTAACTATTTATAATGTAAGTCACATTTAATTTAAATATTTATTTATATTCAAAATTTTATTTTTACAGTGTACTCGTCGTCGTATGCTTTGCAAAATTTTGTCGCTGCTAGCATCCTGCTGCGTGTTAGACACTTGTAGTTCTTTCGTACTGACAGCACAGTCTCCCTGTGGGTGCTATTGCCCCAACGGAAAATACGGACATACATATATCCTTTCGCACACGTTTAGAGTATTGTTGTTGTTGTTTTAAAGTCAAGTGCACATACACACACACACACACCACTTGGCATAGATTTTACGACAACGTTGAAGAGAGTGAAAGTAGAAGAAGAACAGCAACGAGCATGATGCTACCTGTATGGTATGCATAGGTGAAGGACATATGGGTTCATTTTTTATGTGCGAGATTTATTAAATTTCAAAAATGTGCGGTTTAGAGTTGTAGGGTATATTCGCAACATAACTACTTTCTGCTGTCACTAACTATGCCAGAACTAATTTGAAGTATTTCCCTGTTTTTGAATTATCTAACTTTAACATATTTTGCATATCCTTTCAAATAATTTAAGCCAAAATACAAAAGCAGCTGCGCCTAAGCAACAAACCGTAAAGCAAACTCAATCATGAGATACATATTGTATCTCAAAAATGCCCTAATGTGCCTTAATAGCAGTTCGTAAGTTAGCTACCTGACTGACTGACTAACTGACTGACTTTGTGCCAGCTCAGTCGCAGTCGGTGCTAAAGTCCTTTAATTACTTTGCAAATCTTTTAATGCACCAAGTTATATCGAAATTGACGCTGAGCCCAAATGCAAAGCGGCTTAAATCCGAATTCTGTTTGCTTCATTCTGTTCTGGCAAGGTTCATGCTCATGCGATGCAGCAAGGAGCGAAAGAAACTTAAGCCAAAACTTTTCAATATGTCAAGTAAATACTTTTGTTTCGTTTCGTTTTGTTTTTTTTTTTTCAGACAGAAACAATTCGAGATACAACTTGTGTGCTAACAGTTGGATAGCAAAATATGCCACAGATAGCCATTTAAATCTTATATAATGCCAATGATCCAAAGATATTGGAGAATGCAATGCTTAAACTACTACCAATGAGACTATATAAATATATTATGTATGTATGTGTGTGTGTGTGAGTTTGTATATAGACACACAGTTAAAGACAATTTCATGCTGTGCTGCAAATACCACAACCAAATGCGTAGTTAAACTTTGCGCTCTACTTCGAAGTTCCAACTCATGCGTTTAGCTTGCTATTAAAGGGTTTATTAAGTTTGTCTAAAGGTATGTAACAGACAGACGAAGGAAGAGCATTTAAATTCGCGGCATTATAGATCATCTGTGCGTATAAACACTAAGAACTTGAAGTCTTCTACACAAACTTGCAAATTTAGCTGCTTTTATTTTTACTATTGAATACTTGTGTTCAGGGATAGCCTCCAAATAAAGCTGTTCCAACATTCTGAATTTTTGTTTCAAAAAAAAATCTGTTCATCCAGCATTTAGAGTGTATCTTCAAGTCGAGTACAATAGCCTGGCAGCCTGGTTGTTTGTTGTTTCTTGAGTAAACAACATAAATTTTTATTAAAGTCAACAGCACAGAATTTTGCTTAGTTTGTGTGTGTCCTTGCAGGCAAGACCTGCCGAGTCTGTCGAGACGAGACACTTTATGCCATTTCAGGTTTTTTTTTTTTTTTATTTCTCAACTTCATTCATCTTGTTCGCTGGCTGTTCGCAGCTGGTATTCTCACACGAATCCTTAAACACTTACCTATAAAAGCATTTAAACCGATATTCAGCTAAAAAATTATGTCGCTTCTTGAACCAGTTGAGTATGTGTGTGTGGCAGGAGTGAGAACATTAAATATTTTGGTTTTCATTTTTTTTTAGATTTACAAATGAGCAGGTTCCACTCATAAAATGACTTTACGAGCAACAAGTTGGGAAGGAAGGCAGCTTTGGCTCAACCGTCACGACACTATCTTCAACAATGGAGCGAGGCTAATCGAACAATCTTCACAAAGCTACATGGTTGAGTCCCGATCAAACTATATGCAACCAAACTGAACATGTTGTGATTGGCGGAAGATAGTCATCAAGCGTGTTCAAAATATAAACTCTGAACACTATCTTGTCGCAGCCAGGGTACGTATTAGGCTCAGCGAGGTGGATGCAGCATGACCTAACACGCACCGAAAGCTAGACATCGGCAAGCTGAAATCACAACAGACATACTCACCCGACTGCTCCGAGTACCCTCTCCGTCTTCTCAAGATACATGTGAGCAGTGGAAACATATCAACCGCACCATGGATAGGGCTGCCAAGGATGTCATTGGTTATACAAAACCTGTGACTTATTCTTGGTACGACGAGGAGTGTCGCAATGCTACTGCAGAGAAGAGTGCTTCCTATCAGCGAACTCTGCAGTCGGGAGCAAGACGAGCTGTTAGAAAGCGATATCGTGAGAAACGGAGAGAGGTGAAACGCCTTTACAGACGCAAGAAAAAGGAGCAAGAAATGCGTGAGTTTGGGAATGTTGAGATGTTACGTGACAGAAATGAAGCTCGAAAATTCTATCAAAATGTCAAGCGTCTGACTGAAGGTTTTAAAACCGGAATAACTTTCTGTAAGGATGACAATGGAAATCTTGTAACGGATGAACAGGAATCACTGAGATTATGGAGGAGTCATTTTTCTAACCTACTCGAAGGCGATGAAGCGCACAATTCTGCCGATAGAGAAATGACAACGGAAACACCCATTAATGATGGCACTATTGTAGAGCCACCGGACTTTAACGAGGTCGATTTAGTTATTAAAAAAGCTGAAAAATAACCAAGCGGCAGGCTCTGATGGGCTCCCAGCTGAGTTATTTAAGACCGGCGGCGAAGAGTTGGTTAGGAGTGTGCACCAAATTTTATGCAAGATAAGGTCCGATGAACGCATACCCAATGACTGGAATCTCAGTGTTCTCTGTCCTATTTTTAAGAAGAGAAACGCCGCTGTTTGGCCATCTACCGCGGAATAAGTCTTTTTCCATTGGTTATAAGATTCTGTCCCGCTGCTGCCATATACGGATTCACTGATAGAACTATATCAGTGTGGCTTCAGACCAAAAAGGTCGAAGGTCACATTACGCCAAATCTTGGAAAAGACCCATGAGTTCAACAAAGACACACACCACATATTTGTCGACTATAAAGCCGCATTCGACACGCCGATACGATCGAAGTTTTAGATAACCCGGCAAAGATTATTCTTCTTTGCATGATGACGCTATCATACACTCAAAGCGTTATCAAGAAAGGAACAAACCTCTCCGAATCCTTTGATACCAAAAGATGTTTCAGGCAGGGTGATATGCTGCCGTGCGATTTCTTCAATCTTCTGATGGAATTCATCCTACGCCAGTGCTCGATCTTCCAAAAGGAAGTGATGCTGCTCGCTTCCTTTTGCTACAGATTGAAAAACAGTCCCTAGCGGTGAGTGAGTACAAGACGAAGTACTTGGGGTCTTCTCGATGAAGAATTTCAACATCAATGTTGTAGAAAACTTCGTCTATCTTGGAACCGAAATTACCAGCAACAACAAAGTCTGCCTGGAGATCAGACGAAGAATCACGCTTGCAAACAGATGCTTTTTTGGGCTGAGCAAGAAAATTATCCTAGTAAAGCCTTCTCTCGAAAGACAAAATTCAAGATCTATAAAACGCTGATACTCCCGGTTCTGTATGGCGCAGAGGCATGGACCGTGATTGAGTCTGATTAAACAGCGTTGGAAGTCTTTGAGAGGAAGATTCTTCGCAGGATTTTTGGTCCTATTAGAGTCGGCGACGAGTTAAGGTCCCAAGCTGTACAAGCTATTCGATGAGGTTGACATAGTCCAGCTTATAAAATTCAAGCGGCTGCACTGAGCTGCAACCCGCATGGTTTACATGGGGGGCCTAAACTTGATTGGAGAACGCCGAAATAGAGAACGATCGGGTAAGCGTTGGAATGACCAGGTTTGAACAGATCTCTTCGTACTTTGGTGTAGAATACTTCGCTTTGCATCTAGCGTATACTGTACAATCTTTCAGTTTTACTCAAGAAGACTTTTTAAAAAGACTTTTTAAATTCGTCAATGAAGTCTAAAGCGCAACAGCGACGGAAGTGAAGCAAAATCATCAAAATCGATGCACAGCAGAGAACATTTTCTCGGTTTATATTGTTCTGCAACGCTTCTGTTCAATGGTTTTACTTTAAGTTTTACACCATGAAGTACATCCGGAACAATAACAAGATCGAAATGCATAAAAAATTATGCAGATTCGTATTTTGTTTGCGGCTGAAATTCAATTTCGGGCTACGCTTTGGCCTAAGCGGATTGAATGAACACTTTTCGTTTACTGGGCTTATGCCGACTGTCAGCGATTGTGTGTCATTTTGTTTTCTATTTTTTTTTTTTGGTTTCCAATTCGCTGCACAAAGGACTATCTAACAGTTTGCAACACATCCTTACAACTTTTTGGCATTAATTTTTATTAATGAATGATGTCTTGTATAAATTAGGGAAACAGCTGGCGAAACAATGAAAATGTTGCAAAAAAAAAAAAAAAAAATTCTTCTCAAAAGTATTTCGAATGAATGTCCTTAGTAGTTCCAGCAGAGATTTCAACTAAGAAGCAAACATAAATAAATAATTGCGCATTCATTTCATTGATTCAAATATTCGAAAGTTGGCTTTGCGTAGTTCCAGTTCGTTGCGCTTTTTTTTTTTTTTTTTTTTGGTTTGTGTATTGTTTAGTTCTTTATTTCATCAATTGCCTCATTTTGTCAGCTACCTTTCGCACACACTGTAAGAAACGGTATTATTAATTTGTTGCTGAATTGGTGACACTTGGTTTGGAGCTTCTGCTACAGAAGAAACCGTACTGAAGGAAATGTTTTGTTCGTTGTGTTGTGTACTGTTTTGGAGATCGCTTGATTCTGCATTATTTGTACCCTACAGTGGAGATGCTTATGATGTCTCTGTAGCTTAGCCATCCATTTGTAATTTTCAGTGCAGCCTTGAGTAGTTTTCTGCTGTCTTTTTGGTCGACATTCAGATGCTTTGTGCCAGAAGTGCTTCTCTCTGAGGTGACCCTTAGGTGGTCCAGTGAGATATGCCTCCTCCTTAGCTTTATTTTCTTCAAGAAGAGACCATTTAGACCGAAAACACAAAAAATAGTGTAACAGTTGCAGATACTTCTGTTCCAGACCATAGAAATGGTCTCTGATACTTTGTGAGACTTTGGAAGCTACAAAGCCAACTGGAAATCGATAATGATTAATGGACAGAATTCAGCAGAGAAGTAACTTGGGCTCTCAGTGAGTTGTGCACTTTCCTGGCATGTTGAAGGCGCACATGCCTCATACTTGCTGATGGTAATTAGAAAACCTTTTCCAATTTCAAATAAGGGAGAACGCGTAGAATACAACCGTAGAATACAACTTGAAGTAAATCAATTTCATGGATCTTAAAATGGATTATAGAAGCCAGTTTTAGTATCAATGCGGAAAAAATGGATCTTATAAGCTTTATTAAGATGCCAAGCCTAATAAGTGGAACAACGCTTAAACCATGGAGTCATCAATATGGCTCAAAATATGCTGCAGCTTTTCACCAAACATTGGATCTACATTGCAATAGTAAAACCGATACTGCTTCGAGAGGTTTTAGTAATAGGTGGAAAGTCACAAATAATGTCAACTACCTAAGCGGACCTAATGGTAAAAACTTCTCTGCATATCCAACCGTTGGAAACTAGGTTAAGAGTCTAACTTTTGGACATCTACGTTCGCACTGAAGTTCATCAGATGCCACAAGGGACAACAGTTTGGAGATCAACTAGGCACAGGCCATAGATCCATAGATGCATTTTCGGATTGTGCAGAGTTCGAAACATACAATCGACACTCAGTCACAGTTCAAGAAATTCAGCAAACGACTAACATTCCCAATCTATAATGAAGATCCTAGTCCACTTATTTCGGCATTTGCTTATACCATTGATGTAGCCTTCCTGAGAGTTTTGAACGTCTTCTAAAATACAAAACTTTAATGCGCACCCTGTATCTTATTTATCTAAACAATATAACATTTTTTTCATCTCAAGGGTATTAAAACTTCGCTTTCACGAAAATCATATCTTTTTTTTTCAGTTACTCTTCTTCTTTTCCGCATTGCCGATGGGCTGAGCAACCAAGTAACACCATCGGTCAGTTCTTTCATCCGAAATTCATGCATGAAATAACAATTCGATTCGATGTTCCTGTTGAAGCATTAAATTGCTTTATTATCCTTGATGTTATGCTCATTCGTTGACTGTGCTGTTGGCTTCAATGTATGGATAGACGAATAGATGGGTGGTTCGGTCGGTCGGTCTAGCCTGCCGTCGGAAAGGTGTTGATTGTTCACTTTAATATTTTCTTCTAGACTAATTTTAATCGTTGGAGAACAAACAAAGAAGCCAATGACGACTGCACGCAAAGATAAAAAGAAAAAAAAAAAAAAAGCACCACAAAAAATTAGTAGAATTTTTTTTTTGTTGTTCTTGTTATTCAGGAAATTCCTTGGGACTTGTGAAGTTTAGAAATCTTGTTGACTTCTCGAATTGACTAGTATAAAGCACCTGCCAAGCACCTTCCATGAAAGGAACAAGTTCTATAAGTTGCGGAACAGCTGTGTAAAAATTCATGCGTAAAAAAAAGCGATACACATTCTTAGTAACCTAAGCTACCAATGCACTAACGATTCGCTAGCTACTTGTCGTTAGCCTGTTTGTTAGGCAATAACTTGGACTTTAGTTAGGTCGATAGAAACTTTTTATCACCTTCGCAAATAACAAGCATTGCTAGAAGATTTGCGGAAGATCTTTGCTGGGTGAACACTGTTCTTAGAAAGGTGCCATCTTGTAGCAATGCCATATGGAAACTTTTCTGCAGCTTGGTAAAAAAATGTTTCACCATCATTTGTTGGGCTTTTGGCCAGAGCCCTATTAAAGTTAATAATATAGCAGATTACTACGTCTATAACAGCGTCAGAAACCTTATCTGGTTTTAGTTAGACAAGCTAAGAAACTTTTGCAAACAAATGGAAATTTACATCTCAACAGAGAGGACCTCAGGTTGCTAATGAACCAGTTTAACAAAATGAATCTCTGAATTTAAAACTGAGTCTAAATTATAACTAAAAAAGGATTACTCTATGACTCTTTGACAAGGAACTGACAGGATGCTGCCACAATTAACCAAAACATATCCGCTTAAGGAAAAATTATAACAGAGTCCGTTTCCCATTTTAAAATTCCCTCCACTTCTGTTCGGATTTCTAAGGCAAAATGTTATTGGTTTCTGGAGTCGAGCATACGTTGGTGAAGATTATGTTCCATGCAGACTTCTCCATAGACAAATATTTCAACAAAAACAAATTTTCAAAAATCAATAAATATTAAAGATGCAAAGAAGAATCTTCATTTCTGACATTAAATTATGACAAACCAAACATAAAAACTTGTATTCCAATGCATGAACATGAGTTGCTGTGCTGTGCTGTCTTTGATCTTTGGAAAATATGTCGAGAGTTCGATGCCATTACATATACTTCAAGGCGTCTGCTCCTTCTGCTTCTGCTTCTACTCCTGCTGGTCCTGCTTCGGTTTCCTTCGATATTGTGACAATTTATTTATTTTCCACTTTGCGTTCGATATCAAAGCACGCAAGGACAGCAAACGAATGAAGCGTAACGTATGCACCACAACTGAAAGGGCGAATGAATGAGGAGGGCAACTGTAAGTTTGAGGGGTATTGTTTGTGTATGTACTTTGTCCTTTGCTCTGACACGCAATGTGGTGCTTCTTCTTCGTCTCATGCTGTCTGTGCGTTATATGGTTTCTTAGTTAAAGAGTTTATTGGAATTTGCTCACTCGTTTTCTTGCAATTTATTTCTTTTATTTATGAAGTTTGCAACACTGCTTTAAGATGACCTCAAGAAATTAAATCATTTTTGGCAAAGAGATGTTCTTTCGATGGATTGATTGGTGGATGTATCATAGCTCATGGAGACTAAAACAGAACAGCAATGCTAAAAGGGACCATGCTGCAGATGTATATGTTCCATGGAGGAAACTGTCTGCCATAAAACATCTGTCGCATATTTGACATCGATCTGCAAAGTAATAGTGTTGGTGCAGTACTATCCGCAGATGTAAAAGTTGTCGTCTCAATGATCCATAAACATGGGGCAGGTACTACTACGGTCCGTGCCTCTGCGCCATACAATAGGACCGGGCGTCATCAGCGTCTAATAGATCTTGATTTTTGTCTTTCGAGAGTTGGCTTTACTTCTCATTTGTTTGCTCAGCCTAAAAAAGCATCTGTTTGCAAGCGTGATTTTTCGTCTGATCTCCAGGCTGACGTTCTTGTTGCTGGTTATCTCGGATCCAAGATAGACGAAGTTTTCTACAACATTGAAGTTGAAATTCTCCATCGTCACTGACCGTACAAGACGCGATGACGAAGTGCGAGAAGACACCAAGTACTTCGTCTTGTCCTCATTCACCGCTAGACCCATGAGCCGAGAGTGTTTTTCAATCTCTGAGAACGCCTTGCTGACTCGCCGTTCCTGCGTGCCGATGATATTTGAAAGATCGAGCCGGAAATACTCTAACGTAGGATGTATTCCATCAGAAGATTGAAAAAATCGCACGACAGAGCATCGCCCTGCCTGAAACCTCTCTTGGTATTAAAGTGGTCGGAGAGGTTTTTCCCCACCCTGACAACGCTTTGTGTATTAGATAGCGGCGTCATGCAAAGACGGACAATCTTTGCCGGGATACCTAGTGTAGACAGGGCGTCGACAGGGCTTGCGTAGTCGTAATTTCGTTTCAATTTGGACGTCTTAAGGGTGTCTCTATTGGTGTCTTTTTGGGAGCTTTTAGGGATGTATTTTTGGGTGTCTTTATGGATGTTTTTTTGGGTAAAATTGTGGATGTCTTTTTAGTGGCATAAATGTATGTCTTTTTGGTTTTCTTTATGGGTGTCTTTAAAGGTGACTTTTTTGGTGATTTTATGGGCGTCCATGTGGGTGTCTTTAAGGTGTAGTTTTGTGAGTCTTTATGGTGTCTTCATTAGTGCCATTGTGGGTGTCTTTTTCGATATTTTTATTGGTGTATTGATATGTGGTCTTATGGGTCTTTGTAGGGTGTCTTTATAGGTGACTTTAAGGGTGACTTCATAGGGTGTCTTTATATGGGTGTCTTTATGGGTGTTATTTTGGGTGCATTTATGGGTGTCTTTATGTGTGACTTTATGGGTGTCTTTATGGATGTTATTTTGGCTGACTTTATGGGTGTCTTTATGGATGTTATTTTGGGTGCATTTATGGGTGTCTTTATGTGTGACTTTATGGGTGTCTTTATATGTGACTTTATGGGTGACTTTATGGGTGTCTTTATGTGTGACTTTATGGGTGTCTTTATGGATGTTATTTTGGGTGCATTTATGGGTGTCTTTATGGGTGTTATTTTGGGTGACTTTATGGGTGTCTTTATATGTGACTTTATGGGTGACTTTATGGGTGACTTTATGGGTGACTTTATGGGTGTCTTTATGTGTGACTTTATGGGTGTCTTTATGGATGTTATTTTGGGTGCATTTATGGGTGTCTTTATGGGTGTTATTTTGGGTGACTTTATGGGTGTCTTTATATGTGACTTTATGGGTGACTTTATGGGTGTCTTTATGTGTGACTTTATGGGTGTCTTTATGGATGTTATTTTGGGTGCATTTATGGGTGTCTTTATGGGTGTTATTTTGGGTGTCTTTATGTGTGACTTTATGGGTGTCTTTATGGATGTTATTTTGGCTGACTTTATGGGTGTCTTTATGTGTGACTTTATGGGTGTCTTTATGGGTGTTATTTTGGGTGCATTTATGGGTGTCTTTATGGGTGTTATTTTGGGTGACTTTATGGGTGTCTTTATATGTGACTTTATGGGTGACTTTATGGGTGACTTTATGGGTGTCTTTATGTGTGACTTTATGGGTGTCTTTATGGATGTTATTTTGGGTGCATTTATGGGTGTCTTTATGGGAGTCTTTTTGGGTATCTTTTTGGGTGCATTTTGGGTGACATTATGGGTGTTTTTATGGGTAACTTTGTGGATCTCTTTTTAGTTGCATTTATGTATGTCTTTTTGGTTTTCTTTACGGGTGTCTTTACAGATGACTTAATGGGTCTCTTTATGGGTGACTTTAGGGGTATTTCTGTGGGTGGTATTACGGGTGTCTTTAGGGTCTTTTATGGATGTCTCTATGGGTTTTTTTTTTTTTTTTTTTGTGTCTTTACCGTTGTCCTTATTGGTTTCACTATGGATGTCCCTCTGGGTGTCCATAAGGGTGCATTTATGTTTCTCTTCATATATGTTCGTTACCAATTTTGAATGAATGCAATGCAAACAATATGTCTAAATTATAATACCATTTCACTCGCTGTGTGTAGCGTATATTAACAACCAAAGAGAGAATTTCCCACTTCATTTCCAAAAATATATTTAACTGGAAAGCAAGGGGAAATTTTCTCTTTGCAAAGTGCGCGCCAAAGCGGAAGTTTCTGTTTAAAGCGACGGAAATGGTTTCCGTGCTGCTGCTGCTACGTACGTTCCGTTCCGTAGTTGCTGCTGCCGTAGCTTTTCGAATATTCATATTTAATTAATATTACGCATATGTCGCATATGCCGAACGACAAATGAATAATGGCTGCCACCGCATGCAACTTAATACTTTATTAATTTACCAATAGACCATATAATTTGATGTAAGCGGAAGCTAGCGAAATTTACGAACTGAAACCACAGGAAATCTGTTCCAAGTAACAAAATATATTTGTATCCCAAACTTTTGATTTTCATCATAAATCGAAAACATGAAATTCTGATGCATCACCTTACTGCGCATAGCAGTAAGGTGATGCATCATCAGTTCATCTCATTTGGATTTCTTCGGAATTTCAGCTTCCGGTAAATTTGTAACCGTTTCATCAGGCTTGTGCAGTCCTTTAAGCTGCTTTAAGTCTTCTATGCACAACTTGAGCACCTTGCTTGATGCCAACAGCATTTCATCCAATATCTCTAAACTATGGTCGCGTTTCTCGAAATTTGTTGGTACTTCCGACATTTTCTAATTTTTGTTAAAAATTTAAAATTTTTTTTTTTTGTAAATTTTTAATTTCGAATATTGACCGAAACGGAAAACTAATTGAATTTATTTTTATTGACAGTTTAAGACTGGACTTGTAAGTTTTAGGAAATAAATAAGAAAAATAATACGAAAAGATGTAGAGACAGTATTGCAGTAAAAACTTTTGATAATTTTAACTCATTCGTAAAACAAAATGAGCCTTCTCAAACACATACTCCCGACTGTTCCGGGAAACCTCTCCGTCTTCATAAGATATATGGGAGCAGTGGAAACATATCACCCGCTCCATGGATAGGCCTGCCAAAGAGGTCATAGACGATGACGAGGAGTGTCACAATGCAACTGCAGAGAAGAACGCTTTCTATCAGCGAACTCTGCAGTCGGGAGCAACGCGAGTTGTTAGAGAGCGATATCGAGAGAATCGTAGAGAGGAGAAACGCCTTTTCAGACGTAAGAAAAAGGAGCAAGAAAAGCGGGAGTTTGAGGATGTTGAGATGTTACGTGACAGAAATGAAGCTCGAAAATTCTATCAAAAGGTCAAGCGTCTGACTGAAGGTTTTAAACCCGGAGTAACTTTCTGTAAGGATGACACTGGAAATCTGGTAACGGATGAACAGGAATCACTGAGGTTATGGAGGAGTCATTTCTCCAACCTACTCGGAGGCGATGAAGCGCACAATGCCGCCGATAGAGAAATAACACCGGAACCACCAGTTACTGATGACACTATTGTAGAGCCACCGGACTATAACGAGGTCGATTCAGTTATTAAAAAGCTGAAAAATAACAAAGCGGCAGGCTCTGACCGGGGGCGAAGAGTTGGTTAGGAGTATGCACCAGCTTTTATACAAGATATGGTCCGAGGAACGCATACCCAATGACTGGAATCTCAGAGTTCTCTGTCCTATCTTTAAAAAAGGAGATCCCGCTATTTGCGCCAACTACCGTGGAATAAGTCTTCTTTCCATTGGATATAAGATTCTGTCGCGCGTATTGTGTAATAGGCTGAAGCCATATATGGATTCATAGACCGATATCAGTGTGGCTTCAGACCAAAAAGGTCGATCAGTAACCAAATATTCACATTACGCCAAATCTTGGAAAAGACCCATGAGTTTAACAACGACACACACCACCTATTTGTCGACTATAAAGCCACATTCGACACGCCGATACGATCGAAGATTTTCGACGCCCTGTCTGCACTAAGTATCCCGGCAAAGATTGTCAGTCTTTGCATGGGAACGCTATCTAACACACAAAGCATTGTCAGGGTGGGGAAAAACCTCTCTGACCCCATTGATACCAAGAGAGGTTTCAGGCAGGGCGATGCTCTGTCGTGCGATTTTATCAATCTTCTGATGGAATACATCCTACGCCAGAGTATGTCCGGCTCGATTTTCCAAAAGAAAGTGTTGCTGCTCGCTTACGCCGATGACATCGATATCATCGGCACACAAGAACGGCAAGTCAGCAAGGCGTTCTCAGAGTTTGAAAAACACTCTCGGCTCATGGGTCTAGCGGTTAATGAGGACAAAACGAAGTACTTGGTGTCTTCTCGCACTCCGTCAATGCGTCTTGGACGGTCAGTGACGATGAAGAATTTCAACTTCAATGTTGTAGAAAACTTCGTTTATTTTAGAAACGATATAACCAGCAACAACAACGTCAGCCTGGAAATCAAGCGAAGAATCACGCTTGCAAATAGTTGCTATTTTGGGCTGAGCAAGAAAATTATCCTAGTAAAGCCTTCTCTCGAAAGACGAAAATCAAGATCTATAAGACGCTGATACTCCCGGTCCTATTGTATGGCGCAGAGGCATGGACAGTGATTGAGTCGGACGAGACAGCGTTGGAAGTCTTCGAGAGGAAGATTTTTCGCAGGATTTTGGGTCCTATTAGAGTCGGCGACGTGTATGAACCGCGAGCTGTACGAGATATTCGATGAGGTTGACATAGTCCAGCGCATAAAATTCGAATGGTTGAAAGAGGTCCAGCACGCATGGTTTACATGGGGGACCTAAACTTGATTGGTGAACGCCGAAATAGAGGATGACCGGGCACTCTAATGAATGACCAGGTATAGAGAGAACTCTCCGTACTTGGCACTAGACTATGGAGGCTGGCGCGCCGTCCTAGACGCGGCCATGACCGGTAGACGGTTGACGGCCATATAACTAACTAAATTCCTATGAGAACAGAAAAATCAAACAAAAAAATTTCAAACAATATTTCGGTTGAAAAGCCACGCCCACAATACCAGGCATATATGTGCTTAATATATAAATTCTTTAAATAAAAACTTGTTTTCTAAAATAAATTTTGTTTTAATTTGTATTCAAAAGAAAACTAAAAACAAAACCACTTACCTGACTGACATGCATTGACTTTGCAAAAACAAACAAACAAAAAAAAAAAACCGTAAACAGAAATTTGCTTTTGAGTTTCGTTGCTGCTGCGCGGAATGCAACGAACGCAACGAAAAAACGTAAAAAAAAAAACAATTAACAGTTAGCAACAACAAATAAAAAGAAAACGCATAACACTTGATATTTTTTTTGTAACACAATTTCACTTGAAAATCCCAATTTTTGTTTACATTTTTAATTGATACAGCTTGGCAGCATTTTAGCTGCAATTTAAACACATTAAAAAAATATTTCACAGAAACAATTGCCATTAAAATGCAACAACAAATACACTTACACACTTTAAATTTATGGCATAGCAAAAGAAACCCACAAAAAAAAAAAACAATTTAATTACAACAATAAATGCATATAAAAACGCCGGCTTTTTGTTTCTTTTTTTGCACTGCTTTTCTTCATTGCGATTTTCTTTTACATTTTTAATTAACACAAACGCGCACAACCCGCTGATACTAAATACAATTTATTAATTAAATTTTTATGTAAAACAAATAATTATTATTTTTGTCCACACACACATGCGACGTGACGCGATGCGATCCGAATAAACTGCTTGCACCGGTTCAATGCAACAACAAATGCAAATGCTGCGCTTGTGTGAGTGAACGAAATATGCCAAATTATTTGACAGAGCACACTAAATGTTAATTGAGAGCGCGAGTGAAAGAGAGTATAATATATTATTTTGTTATTGTTTTTATTAGAAAGAATGGTTGTTATTGTTTGTTGTGTTAAAGTTGTTGATGGAAGAATGTATGAGAAAGATGCAGAACCGTTTCAGCGGCATAACCGCTTTTTTTATTGCCCGATTTGAGGCGCCTAAATGCTGCTAATCAAATGTTTGGCTTTAAAATAAATAAAATTGATTATTTATGGGTTGAAGTGAGGAGAGCGACTCGGGAACGATCTATAGAAAGTTAGGGGAGATAAACTCCATAAGTTATGAGATGACAAACTGAAAGAGGTTGCGTGATCGGATTTGGAGTCGTGGGTGATCAAAAAAAAACGTAAGCGTGAAGAAATACTTTTAATTTGAAAAATTTTCGTTGGTAAACTGCTGACTGAAGGGCTAAGGCTTTGGGGAGCTCGCGTGCGTGCTGTTATCAATGGACAAAGCATTACCAATCAACGGGAGAGTATCTTGGTCTACGGTTTGAAAATGTTTGATTGGCTTGGCAGCGCTTGCAACACGAGGTGTTAGAGAGCGATATCGTGAGAAGCGGAGACTGGAGAAACGCCTTTTCAGACGCAAGAAAGGTGTGAGTTCGGGGATGTTGAGATGTTATGTGAAAGAAATGAAGCTCGAAATTTCTATCAAATGGTCAAGCGTCTGACTGAAGGTTTTAAACCTGGAGTAACTTTCTGTAAGGATGGCAATAGAAATCTGGTAACGGATGAACAGGAATCACTGAGATTATGGAGGAGTAATTTTTCCAACCTACTTGGAGACGATGAAGCGCACAATTCTGCCGATAGAGAAATGACAACGGAGACACCAGTTAGTGATGGCACTATTGTAGAGCCACCGGACTATAACGAGGTCAATACAGTTATTAAAAAAGCTGAAAAATAACAAGCGGCAGACTCTGATGTCACGCTCGATCTTACAAAAGGAATGGATACTCCCGTAAGGGGATGTTATTGATATCATCGGCGCACAAGAAAAGAGTCAGCAAGGCGTTCTTAAAGTTTAAAATACATACTCGGCTCATGGGTCTAGCGGTCTAGCGGTGAATGAGGGCACGACGAAGTACTTGATGTCTTCTGATGGTTGGAGATTTACAACTTTAATATTGTAGAAAACTTCTCCAACTTAAATCCGAAATGACCAGCAACAACAACAATGTCAGCCTGGAGGTCAGGCGAAGATGCTATTATGGCTTTAGCAAGCAAATCTGAAGTAAAGCCCTCTCTCGGGAGACACAAATAAAGATCTAAAAGCTGCTGATACTTCCGGTCCTACTATATGACGCAGCGCCAAACATTATTTAGAACAAAAACAATTTTTTTTTCATTGTTTTAAAAGTTTTAAGCCATTTTTTTTTGAGAAGAGGAAGGTGCAGGTGTTTTTAATTGAGTTCCGTGCAAAGCTGTGCAGTTTATTGTAGAACTTTTCAGCGCGTTAGTAGCTGCTAAAGCCAATATAAATGTGTACAACATAAACAAGGAACATGAAAAGGATAAAAGTGGCAAGTATCTAGTGACTGAGTTGCCTGTTCTATATATATATATATATATATATATATATATATAATATCCTGCCATATTTATATACTTATTGTGCCTGTTTGCGCATTAGCATCAACTTTTGCTCGAAACTTTTGTCTAACTAACCCCTGCCGAGTCCCTTGCCTGCTCCTTTTGCGCCATAACTATTAATTATATAACACAAAATATGTTCGGTCTCGGTCAATGTGGCATTCATTGTGGACTGGAGCACTCACTCGTGGAACTAGAAAAAGCGCGCACGGTAAGTTGTTGTAAAATTTATGCTCAACCATTAGCCCAATCATTATGCCAGGCTGGAGAACGGAGCACGGAGCACGGAGAACGGGAAGCATGCTATGCCCAACTTAGACAGCTACTTGGCTGCGTTGTGTTCTGTCGACGATAACGATTTCGAAATATTATAGCCCAAGCCAGAGCTATACATGGAAGGTATTAAGTAACTAAAAAATAGAAACACAAAGCCGCGACTTCAGTGGCCAAAAATATAAAGCTTGCTGCTTGCTGCTCGCAGATACTTTTAAGCAGGTTGTAAATTATTGACTACATAAATATCAGCAAGTTTCAGCCAGAGACTTGCTTAATTAAACATAAATAATGCCGCCTGAAAGCTAGTCCGGAAGAGAATTTTAATTGCAATATGGGCTGCCCATCATATGTGGTGATTGCATCACTTTAAATATGGTCGGTGATGACAGTATCCACATCTGCGATAATGGATTGTTTGGCATAATTTCGTGCTTGTGATTTATTTCGAAGCTGTGATGGCTTCTTCAGATACAAAAAAAAAAAGAAAGAAAAAAAAAGAAGGAAATAAATTACCAATGAAACTTTTTGTTGGCAAACAAAAATTTATAGCAGAAGCTTATGTGGCAAATAAACACGAAAAGGGTTTTCAGAAGAAAGATGAATTTCAATTAAGTGCGCCATTATTGCTTCATCATATAGAATTATTAGATGTGAGTACATAAAGCATAATGAAGCATGCATGCATGAAGTTGTTTGCAGAGGTCTACATTAGTGGGTAAATATTTTGCTTTAAAAATGGCTGAAGTAGCTCAACTAGCAGCAGAATACGATTTCTCTATGTAAAAGACAAATTAAAGCAACATAATTTACGGTTATGTGTCTCAACTGCTCGTTGTTCTGCCGACCTGCGACAGATACGCCATCTGGCGATAGCGATCCATTTGCTCGGTATGGTCATTTGCTTGTGATACTGGTCATCTGTTCGCGATACAGAAAATCACTTTGTCTTCTGAAAATATAGTTGAGCACACTTTTTGGAGAACACTGATTGATGCTTGGTAAAAGAAGTCAAAGAAAAGAAAGCCATTTTGAGAGAAACGTAGAATTGAAAACAACTTTTTAGAAATTTATTTCAAAGCTATTCGCACAATGACAGAACAGCTAAGTGGCTGGCTGATGGTTTCAAGCCACTTTATCCAACAATGGATGTCGAATAACAGCTGCACAGAAAACACTTCTCCAACCCATAGCCATACGTTCTCAAAAAAATAGCTACAGTTCAGAGAGAAAAGCTACATTTAGTATGCGAACGATTGAATCTCATTTTTACGCTCTACTACTCTCAGAAATTGCGCTCAGCTACATATATTGTGAGAGTTGCGCTACTTTCTATTTTTGTTGTACCATGCACCCAACTACTTGCAGGCGATGTAGAACATTATGCAGTAGATAGAGAACAACAGTTAATGAAAGATTTAATGTAGAGCTACCGAACTAAAAAAAAAAAGATCGGTCAACTCGATTATATAACTTCTTCTTTTTGAAGTCAGTTAAAAAGCTTCAATAAAACGGAGCTGCCAGCTGAGCTATTTTAGGTCCATTGAATGCATGAACAATGATTAGAAACTTACAACTTTCTTCTATTTTCAAAAATGGAGAGAGTGAAATAAGTCTTCTTTCAATTTATCTTCACAGGACCGGACAGTAGCAGTGTGGCTTCAGACCCAAAAAGTTCACCGTGAGTTTAATCAAGATTATGAAGCCACATTCGTCTTTGCATGACGGTCCCAGCATAAAACAGTCGAACTCTTCGAACCTTTACAAGAACGATTTCTGACAGCGTGATGCAATTTCTAGTGTCTTAAATGTAGAACTGATGAACTGATGAACTGATTAAGTAAGCGAAAACAATGAACAATGAACGAAGCGTGGAGTTAATTAATCCTGAAAGCTGCTTTGCATGTCGGGGCGCACAAAAGTATTTCGATTGCATCTTCGTCTTTTTTTATAAGGATTAATTTTTTTGGTGTTTAACTAAAACTGATGCAAGATAAATGGTAAACTTCGCTTAGATATGGGTTTTAGCATGCATATTCAAATATGAAGGCTATATCTCCAAAAGTCTGCAAGATCACGATTTCACTTTTATTGTCTTTTTTAGGTCCTGTACCGAAGGTACAAGAGTCTATTGGTTTTGTGCAAACTTATGTAACTGTTAGAAATAATGCTCGGAGACCCCCATAGTTACTCCCATTATGGTCAGGAGTGATAGAGGAGTCGATATAGCCATGTCCCTCTGTCCGTCCGTATGAACGAAAGGATCTCGGCAATGGTAATAGATAGAGACTTCGTGTTTTTTGCATTCAACTAGGACTGCTCCGGAATTTTACAAGTTTATTTTAAAATATTGACCCATCGCGACCTATGATAATTCCGTGCTCCCTTTTCTTTTCATGCATAAAAAAATGTTTGATCATAAGCTAGGGAAACATTTAATGTGTTTGTTAGGCGAACTGTACCGTTACAGGCCCTCTTACATTAGGTTACGCCCGACTGTAATTTTTTTACTTTTTTTTTTATTCATTTATAAAATAAAACTTCTTTAATTCCGTTAGGGTATGTCGGCTGTATGAAAGCGCGAACCGAGACGAAAATGGGGACGGCTTTGCGGTGAAGAAAATTGAAGAGTATAAGGGCTACCAATACATGCATACATCAGCAGACTTTTACTCGTTTTAAGTCGCACTTTATGACAGTCGTTCCAGCGAAATAATTTCTTTTGCGAATCATTAAATTCTATTTAAAGGGAAATTGTTTTATTTCGAGTCTTACCAAGTATATAGTTCTATAAATAAGCAGTTTTATTTTCAGTAACCTACTACACGGACGCACTGTATAGTAAACATATATGTATATATGCGGATAGTGCGCTCTCAGACACTTCAATTGGGTGAACTTTTGTGCAGTCAACCAGCAACTGATTGCATTGTCATCATCATCTTCGCATACTGCACAAAATCCGGCGGAGTGTCACCCGCATACAAAAGGACGTAATAGCAGCATAGCATTACGTGCCGTGCACTTGGTCAATGAAAATTATGTACATTAATTTAAATTTTTAGACAAATATTTTATTGAAGACTAAACGAAGCAAAATATGAAGTTTGCAAGAAGCACAGTCTATTTGAAGGTGAAGAGAATGTGCGGCAGAGAGTCCACAAAATTTGACTCCGCCCTCTCTGAAAAAAAAAAAAAAATATATCCAAGTTAGAATGATCAAAACTTCGCAAGTATATTAGATAGGATACACCTAATATAGCTTGTAATACTTGACCTATATATACACGGTTGCTAGTTTCAGGGTCTAGAGACACTTATCCATGCCATAGGGTATAATAAAAAAATAGTCGTTTAATGTGCTAACTCCGAGTTGGAGCATAGAGCGAAAACAAATGCCCTCCAACGACACATATCAGCTGGTAGGGCTCTTAGTTCACTCTACGTTGCCGTGGAAGGTCATCTCTGCAATGTTGTCGTCTTCTCTGCGCAAGGTGTGACCTATCCAATTCCACTTGATTCTTGTTATTTTAATGCCATAGGTCAGCGTATACGAACGTTTCTGGCCAGAAGATACGGCAGATAATCCTTAAGCATTTGTTAACGAAAGATTGAAGCTTTCCGTCACGGTTCTGAGCCATAGAATAGTATTGGGTTTATATTGGTGGAGCCAATCAAATGATTTGGTCAGAGATCCCACAGCTGCTCAGTGACCTCCATATTGCGTTTCTATTGATGGTGTCAAACGTCCGCTCGAAGTTCACAAAAAATTAGGTATAACGGGGACCTCCAATCGACCACAATGATGCGTAATGTATTAATGTGGTCTACACAAGACCGATTTGGTCGGAACCCATTCTGTTCGAGTTTTCGAGATTCTGGCTTAGATGATGAATGCCAGTTTAACCAGTTTAAAAGCGTTATACCACGCCAATTTCTGCACTAATTTAGGTCCCGCATTTTAGGAATAGTGAGTATCACTCTCTCCTTTCAGTCATCTGGATGGAATGGTCGCAGATATCCATGCCGCACGAATAATGGTTTGTAGGGCGCGTGACTTAAGCAGTTTGGCTAAGCAGCTTTGTTGTTTTTTAGCTTGCTTAAGGCCAGGATTATTTCGTGCCTAGTGGACAGATCAGTAGAATTGCTTCTGTTGGGGTTTCGACGCTGTTCGGTGTTGGGAATTGCTGGAGTTTCTGACTTAGTGAAGAAGAAGAACTCCTTCCAGCGTGTCAGTTGGTCTTCGACTGACAATAGACTAGACCCGTCGGTAGCCTTGATAGGTGGAACATTTAGCTAAAAGTATCCTAGTTCCTTTACCGCTATGTAGACACCGCGAAGGTTGTTGCAGTTCGCCGCCTTTTCTGCCTTACTGGCTATGCTTCCCACATAAGCTCTCCTAACCGAATGGACTGACTTTTTTAATACGCCTTTGTACTTCTTTATATGATCCAAGAAGGTTGCTGCGGTATTTAGCTGTGATTTCAATAGCCTGTTCTCCTCAATCAGAGTCCAGGTTGTGTTATTTATACACGGCTTCCGTCTAAAGTCTCCGCAGCTTGAGAGCACGCTGTTTGGATTTGCTTCCAAATTGGTGAGAACTATGACGCGAGAGTGCAGAGGATAGTTCTTCTTGGTACCGTTGGAGCATGGCTGGTGTTTCCAGGTCATCCAGTTTGAAGATCTGTTTGCGTTGTTGTTGCCTTCTGATTCCTTCAATCATGAACAAAACAGAAGTGTTTGCAAGCAACTTTTAGCAACGCTTCAGGCCACACGCTTTTGCGCATGAGAGACACTTGCAACGCCGTTTCAAAGTGCATTGCCAGCTGAACCTGCCAGACTTAAAGAAGTGAAGTAACTTGTGTTCAAGTTGAAGTCTAAGAAATTCTACCAGTTCAAGCTCTGCGTTTCCAAGTGCACATATACAATAGCATCTTACATGCGGGTTACTTTCCTAAAGTCTGGAAGTATTATCATGATCCTGAAGCCAGGAAAACAGTCAACTGAGGTGAACTCCTACAGACCAAACAGCCTTCAACCTTCACAGGGCAAAATGATGATGGAGAGAGGTTGATCCCGATACCAAAATTTGGATTCCGTATGCAGTATGGCACACCAGAACAACTGCATAGAATAGTTAATATCTTGCTAGAGGACCTGGCAAAGAAAGACTATACGGTCGTTGCGTTCCTGGACATCTAGCAAGCAAATGCCGTTGTGTAATCCTGGCTAGAAGACTAACCTTCGGCGGACTGCAACAAACTGCGGGCTCCTTGGTACATAAAAACAAGAGATATAGAACCCAATCGCAAGGTGCCTAACATTGGAGATAAAATCCAGAAGGTTGCCAAAAATTACCAATTCATTCGAAGCGTAACGAAGCTAACTGTAGCAGTATAACATGGTGAAATAATAAAAATTCGTAAAGAAGTGAAACTTTTGAAATATTTCTTGTTTAAACGTACATATATGTCGTATAACGGTACATAATAAACAAACAAACAAACAAATTAAATAAATAAATAATTATGCGATATCATGTTGCAAAAGCAAATAAAAATTTATTTTAAAAACAAATTCAAATTAATTTCATGAATGAATAATTTCTGTTTGTTCTTCGATTTTAATTAGTTCACCGAGCACTTAGCACCTGCAAATTAGCATACGAAACAAACCAGATTCAAGGCTCTTTAATTGCTTGCAACAACAACGACGTAAATTAATAAAATTAAAATGATTTCCAGTTCATAAAATTCTTTAAAAATATTTTATGAAAAAAAAAAGAAAATTACTGTCGGGCGTAAGCGACTGTAAGAGGCCCTGTAACGGTACAAATCGTCTAACAAACACATGAAATGTTTCCCGAGCTTATGACCAAGCAGTCCAAAATAATATAAATACGAAATATAGTATTGACCAAAAGTATTTTGCTTCTCCCACTTTTCATTGTACAAATAAGTGCTTTGTAAAACATTAATTTATGTATGAAAAGAAAAGGGAGGACGGAAGTAACATAGCTCGTTCAAATTCAATTGCTTATAAAATTGTCATTTATTATCCAATTTTGATGAAGTTTTGGGATTTTGGCTAAGAGAGACGTTATCTCTATACTTTTTTCGAAGAAATTTTTACCCACTTGCAGGAATTTATGGGGCAACTTGTACAATACCGGCAAAGTTCCTAACCTCGGCTATTCTTTCTACCAGTTGTTGTTTGCTTGCTCGTTTCCTTGTTCCTTCATTTGTTGTAGCACCATCTGTAAGCCAGCTGGTTGCCCTTACTGCTGAGCCCTACTAAAATAAAATTTAATAACAATTAATTTAACAACTTATATGTACTAGTCTGGCTAAGTGGGATGTTTATCGACAGGATGTGTTCTCCGGAGCCGTCTCATCCTATTGACTCCAGCCTTCCTGCGCCTCTTTTAAGCTCTAAGTACGCCGCAGGCTGTTTGTTAAGGACATCCGCAACTTTGGAAACATTTAAGCCTCTCTCAAGATTCGCTGTTCGCACGAAAAAATTCCATATACTTGCATCCCCTACCTCCAGGCCTTGTACACATTTACTTCGTTCCACAAAGATAGTTTGTTTTTATTGTACAAGAGCCAACCCTATGCAGAGAGACCCCAATATATATTTTGTTGTCTAGTATATTCCTGGAGGTAGACTCTCGAGCAGTCATCCATGCATAGTGTATGCGTCATACTGACGACGGAATAGCTGGACAACGCGTTGTCTGCTATCTGAATTGTAGTTAAATAGCTGGAAGCGGGCATCTAAATTCTCTGCGAATGCTTCCACACGTTCCTTCGGTAACATAGCTCAGGAACCATCCGCCCTACTGTTCGGAAATTTTGGACACACATGATGATTGTAACTCTTCACCAGCGTCCATAAGGAGTATTGTGTGCTCGTCTCTAAGGTTCTGCAGCGTCGACAGCTTACTGATTATATTCCACCCTGTCCACAATTGGAAGCCAAGGTGAGACAGTACTGCCGTCAAAGTCTACTTTTAACTTCTTCTCTATAGCTATATTAAGGAAGATCATGTTAGCATCTTCAATGTCTTCTGGTTGAAGGATCTCGAGATTTTGATCAAGCGTTTCTTTAAGCCGATAGCAGAAGTCGTCCATTAGGTGTCTCGGTCTGCATGGTGGTGGTCTAAAGCTCATATTCATTAAAGACAAAAAAAAAAAATCTATGGAATTGGGCGTGTATCCTTGCACAAAAGAAAAGTATGTCGCTTGAGCTGTAGCTAGGATTTGGGCAGAGAAGTCTACGACAGTTTTCTATAAGCACCTGCAACGTATGTAGCAGTAGTGAATGGGCGTCTGTCAACATATAATTTCCTGCTTCCATTCACCATAAATCGCACAATTATGTATTCCTGTCCTAAAAATGGCACTGTTCATCTGATCTTCTTTCCAGAAATGGATCTACAAGTCATCATCAATAACCAAGCAATAAAATGTTCTAAGTGAAACTTCCATGACACCAAATGTGATGTTGATGTCTATTTTGATTTGTCAAGAAGTGGAAATAGTACGTCCCACTGTAGAGCATCCTTCGTAATCATTTAATTTAATTTAATTCGAACATTTTAAAGTTATGAAACAGTTTTTTGCGAGTCACTGTACTCATTTGTAAACTTAAAGCTGTACGCTGCTGCTTTTTTCAAACGATTTTCATGCTTTTCATGGCTAAATAAATAAAAAACTGAATGAACTCTACAGGCAATGGCGGACAGCTGTTGATTTTCTCTGTGTTTCCGCGTGGAGCGGCTGCATGCAGCCGTAAAATAATATTTAAAAATCACGAAAAATAAAAAACACAAAACGGATGATGAATAATATGAAAATGGAGAGATGGAGAGATGATGATGAAGATGCTGCTGCGCCCTTAAAACGCTTTGCATGTTGTGCTGTGTAATTGTGCGTGTTCAAAAGTTAATAGACAGCCTGCGAAATAGCGAATTAAATCAGCGTGTTTAAGTGAATCAAATAAATGGATGGATGGATGCATGCATGAATGGGTGATTGAGTGATCGAACGAACGAACGAACGAACGAGCGAAAAAAGCAAAGGACACAAAAGCAGGAAATCACACATGAAGCAAAAACAAGCAAAATACTATATGATATATGCGGGGGGCGGGGGGGGGGGGTGGACTGTATTATTCATGGCATACGAAGTACAAAGCTATGCAATTGAAAAGAACATCTTTGTGAAGTTTTCATTTAAATATTTCTTCTTCAAAGTCTTAAACGAGCTTCCTAGCAGTTTTACAGTTAAAAAGAAATAAATAAATATTTTAGCATTTATTACTCAATTTTATGCAATACATATATTGAAGGATGAAAAATGTCCTCTTTAAAATTCTGTTGTGATACAAATGTATCTTGTATCTTGTAGATACATTCATTTAATATGTATTGACAAATGTGAAATGGCTGAGAAAGAAAAACCAAATGAAATGAATTCATTTCAAATGAAGCGGAAATTGAATTGAATTTTCTTCGCTTTCGCTGTATAACAGTAAAAGAATAAAAGATACAAAGTACAAAGCGGATTAAACTTTCACTCGTGAATGAGAAAAAAAAAAACAGATTCGCTGCTGATTTACTACTTTTTTTTTGTTCAACTCTTTTCGCTTTTCAGTGGTTTAAATAGAATTTAATAACATTTGTCATGTCACAGTGGCATGAAAGGATCTAAAAGGAATTGTTTGATATTGAAAAAAAAATATATAAAACAATAAATTCCGAAGGATACATATGACCATGATTTGCCATGGATTAATTAACAGAGACAATCAAGTGAAACATTCTAAAGACTTAGTTTCAATTGAAGTTTGGCATTGAACGGTTGCTATTTGATGTGATAAACCCTATCGAAGTAAAGCCCATTTAGTATGCACAGATCTCTCCATAATTGCTACTTTTAACGCGTGCACGGTCGTTCTCTATTTCGGTGGACCTCGAAATAGAGGACGACCAGACAAACGTTGGGATGACCAGGTATGGAGAGATCTGGCTTTCCGTACTTGGTAATCAAAACGTTTGATGCCAGCGCGCACAAGACTATGGAGGCTAGCGCGCCTTCCTTAATGAAGCCATGAACGAAAAATCGTTGACGGCCTTCCTTACTTACTTAAATGGCCGTCAACCGTCTACCGGTCATGACCGCATCTAGGAAGTCATGTTGCCACATTAAAGGCACTGCCTAGTCATGCGATCCTGTACATTCAACGCCATTGTGAGGTTGCAATGCATCGCTGCTAACATGATTCACAAACCGGGTAAGTCGAAAAGGAACCCTCTCGCGATCTTGAAGCTGTTTAAGAGACTAATTGACGAAGAATTCTCGGAGTATTATTCCTAAGCACCAGTTCGGGCTGGCCACTGCTTTGTCGAACAGCTACATCGGGTTATCGAGCAAATATTGTTCGCATTCGACAGTAGTCGGAGTATTCCAACGCACACTTCTTGGATATTAGGGAGGCGTTCGATCGTGTTTAACCAAAATAAAGGATACATTGCCTGCAGCATATTTTGTGCTACTGCGATCGTACTTCACTCGGCATAATCAACACAATATGAAGTGACAGCTGGTGTAGCATAGGGAAGTGTCCTGGGCCTTCTTTTGTTCTTACTGTATAGCCACGACATGCTGCAGACAGACGCTGGCCACATTCGCAGCTGATGTCTGCGTTTCACACAGGTTTAGAATCCTCTGAATGCAATGCAGCCGATCTAAAATTTTCAGGGTGAAGTTTCAAAAGAAGAACATATACCTAGCGATCCTAACCGAACAGGAAGTAATAAGTACTTTCGATATGGTGTAATGTTTCGCAGGAATGTGAACATTAATTGAGGCTTAGTGGGAGTGGTGAGGAATTTGATAAGCTCTCCTCTTTGTCGTGATCTGTGAGCTGTGGCATGGATCACATGGAGAACCATGAATGCAGTTTAAGATGAATTTCTAACAATTGAACCTGAATTTAACGGATTAAGAGGATTGGTAAAAATTCAAAGAAAGTATTAAGCGTGCGAGGGTGGTTTGATGAGTAAATAACTTTTAGAACAAATAACATTTTTTCAGCTCGATACAAGGCCCTCATAATAAGCCCTCATTTATTTCAGTGTTGACATCTTCATACATTTCAAATCTCTTTCCGCCCGTTCCGGGGTAACAGTTCGCAGCATAATTTACGTATTTTTGAGCGTCTTAAAGAACTTGTGCCAGTGAGAACTTTCTCTGCCTTTTCTTCCTAAATGAGACTCCCTTAATTCAAATAGTTTACAGCAAACCAAATTGTTTTCACCAAATAAACCAATTATCAGCAATTAAAACTGCTTCAACTATTCTACAAAACAATTTTCATGAAGTACTTAAAGCAAATGTTCCACCAACATTCATTAAAGCGTATTACGTACAAAAAAAGTAATTGTCCTTCCGTTCAATATCCAATCTATACATCCTTGCTGCTAATCTACATAAATTGAAATGGTTCCACTTTGATTATATTGCTCGCATCTATGCAGTTCATCTATGCAGTCCTTTCGCATGTCCATGTAATGTATCTATCCGGCGGTCTGCCAGTGCGCGTTCTAGTGCACACCAACATGACATCGGTGACATCAATGATGCCGGCAAACCTTCACATAGCCGCAAACTGCAAATGCCAGTGGCACAAAATCCAACGATAGCTCAAGAATTTATGCAAACAGTGCTTAAAGGGAAGCGAAACGATTTAAAAATAAAACAAAAAGGAGTAAGAGTTGAAAACTAAAAGTCCTGCAGCTAAAATACGACGTAGTACGTTGAAACAGGAATACCAAACAAAAATATGCTGCTGTCGAGTCGGCTAACAGAGACGCTGTACACAGTTTGGAAAGATAGAAAATATTATTGCCGGGAATTTCATTACAGCGCTATATCTTCCAACTCGGACATGCTAGCAAGGAACAGCAATATTGATAGAGCAAGACCTCAATCACTTTTCCTGCTTGCATCTGCCATCGTCTGGACTCAAGAACAGTCGAGACTAGCCTAACTGTTAAAAATATTGTAGACAAAACCACAAAAGGATGCCCACAGTGAGGCGTTTTATCACCTCTCCTGTGGTGTCTTGTGGTGGTTGAACTATTAGAGCTTCTTACAGATAATGGCATCATATGCCAAGGCTATGCGGACGACATAGATGACAAGATCTTGGTGCTCTAAGGTAGGACTGAGTATTAACCCATCTAAAACTACTATCGTTCCTTTCTTTAGGAAGTATAAGATAAAGTTACTCAAGCGAAAATGGGTGAAATAATGAAAAGGATGTACTTCACAATGGTCAGACCCATAATAACATATGGTGCCATTGTCTGTGAGGACAGAGCTAAATTGACAACAGCTACTAAGCAGCTGAACAAAGTTCAGAGGTTAGCTTGTAAATCTATAACAGGAGCAATGCGAACCGGTCCTAGTGCGACATCTTCATATCCAACAACAGGCTGACAGAGCCATTGCTAGGGTAGGAAGAATTAACACTAGTAGGAAGACCTGTATCGGGAATCAAACAAGTGTTAATACGAAAGACGCCCACCCACACCTGCAATACCCTAGTGACAACCTAGGCATAATGAACAACTTCACTAGAAGATTCCAAGTAGGGCTCAGCAATAAAGAAGAATGGGAAAACATAACGCTGAACTAGTACCCAGACATGCGGGCACCCAGTACCCTTTCATGGGTCCAGAACCATTCTGCGGACTAGGACTTTGTAATAATGAGAATTCTGGTGAAAGAGAAATAAAAGAAAGCAAGAGGACATCGAAAATTTGCAACGGTCTTAAAAGAAACGATCTAAGAATTTTTTCGGGCTTTCTGACGACTGAACACTGTAGACTTAGAAGACACTTGAGTAAAATTGGAATCGAAAGTGATAGCACTTGTAGATTCTGTCTGGAGGATGACGAAACTCCGGAGCATATCTTGAAAGACTGCTCAGCTCTGGCAATTACCAAGTGACAGCAAGGGCGGTACATGCACTCAATCCCAAAAGCGTAGTGGCCTTTTTTTTGAGGGCAGTAGAGCTGGATGAGTTGCTGTAAGTCAACCACTGTTAGGGCACAACAGCCCTGTAAAGGTCGCAGTGCCTACTACCTAATAATAATAATAATCTGCCATCGTCGCTACAGTAGAGCAATCTATGAGTGAGCTCCTAAGAACAGGCAGGCCCACAAGCTGATACTCTTTGCACCCTAAACAGCAACCTACGTCTACCGACAAATTTCACAGAGGACATTGAAGATTGAATCAAAGCTCGATCGCACCTTCCACCTTCCAAGAAACACTATAGATCTGGGACCCACTTGCTACCCCTGCTCTTGGAAGTATTCAGGCCGCGTTCTGAAGCTGCTATAGTTGATGCTTTATCAGATTTTGTCAGCCAAGGTTCGTTGCCTAAGAGTCCAACCCCCGCAGGCATAATGACAGCATGAACAACTTCGCCTTTTTTTTTTTGTGTTGCCTTCATAAGATCTACTCGTGCTCCAACCGACAAAAATCAATTGGCGCCGAGCTGCTAATTAGCGCCTATCTGCCACAGGAAAGCCACCTGGAGTAGAAGCGGCATTGCAGAGTCCTAAAGGAGTTTTTGGTGTTTCGCTGCAGGATACTGTCTACAACAAGACCTTCTTGACATCACCACTACATATGGATCTGTTTCCCATAGCTTTCACTGTTGAGGACACTAAATATCGTGGAAAGTTCAGTACCCACACCACAACGTATGCAATCGAACGAACACTTAAGACTTTGTTCTGCGATGCTATTGTGGCGGTGCAATACTTTCCAAGCAATCGTGTACCTGGCTTGCCCAAGCATAATCATTCTCCTGCCATTGCTATCGAAAGTATGAGAGAGACTAAACGCCGCCAGAGTTGTAAGCATTGCTGAGTCTCGGAACATCATCCAAGATTACCAATTTGAATAGCTTCTAAGAGTTCTTCAACGCGCATTGGAGGCCTTTGAGCAAAAAATGAACATCACTCAAGCTTACGATCAAATGTGGCATTCCGGTGTGCTTGCTAAAGTTAAAAATGGTCTGCAATCGCAATACTTTGCATTGATTACACCTTCTAGGTTGAAAGTAAGAAGAGAGCAAGCTGTCACCTATTTACTCGGTTTGAGCTGGAGGTATGGTATATTCCAACGGCAAAATGGTTTAAATTTTACAAAATTCTGCAATGAAGTCCAGTATTCAGTGCTTCACAGGGATCTGCAACTGTTAGAGATTGGAAGTAGGTTGTTGCAAAAGTCAAGTGTGCCAGATATATACAAATTGATGGATCTAATATGGCAGATGTCATTTTTAAAGAATCACCGGATTCCTTGTTGAGAATTATATTATAATAAATTATACTGGAAATCTATTTCTGCCCATATGAATTCGTGAAAGAATTCTTCTTATATAAGTATTTGATATTCAAAATATATTCATGACTTAATCCTGCTGGAGATAAAGCCTGAAAGTTGATAAAGCCAAGTTATTAAGTCGTAGCTGTAATAAGAGAAAAGATTTACCAAAATATCTGAGAAACATAAATGGCAGCTCAAGGCCAACAGGGTATGTGAAATGTTCTTTAAATACTTTATTATAAATCTGCTTCCACATAAGCCTATACAAATTTAATATGCTCTGTTACACTTTGGGTGTAGGGTATTCAAAGAAAAATATATACACATGTTCATCATATTGCAGTTCCAACATAAATTGTGGCTGGATTGTTGCAAGCAAAATTTTTGCATAACAGATTTGCACAAACTCAAAAAAGGACACAAACAAACTTGCAGCTATTTGAGAACAGTGTGTGCAAGAAGTATACATGAAATTTTTGTAATAATAATTTTTTATGAAGTAAATTTATGCCGAAATCACCTCGAAAATCAATTCAGCCATATTCGTTATGTGTTATTGCGATAGTCTATAAAAGGTAAGGCTCACATACGTTTTTTTTTTTTTAAAACCAATATTCAGCGCCAATTCAGCACTACTTGCTAATTCATATTTAATTTCAAATAAGCACAACATACTGTCATAGCATTTTAAATAGTGCTTACAAAAATTATTGGTATTCTGCGCTAGTTCAGCAACACTTTTAACGCTTTTTGAAGTTATCCAAAGCTAACTACAGTTTAATATACTGCTTACAATAAGCGTTGCTGTATTCAGCGCCATTTCAGTACTGTCATAGCACTTTAAACAGAGCTTACAAAAATTATTGGTGTTCAGCGCTAATTCAGCAACACTTTTAACGCTTTTTTTAGTCTCCTAAAGCTTACTTCAGTTTAATATACTGTTTACAATAAGCGTTATTGTATTTAGCGCCAATTCAGCACTACTTATGACTTAAAACTAAGTTTCAAATAAGCACAACATACTGTCATAGCATTTTAAATAGTGCTTACAAAAATTATTGGTGTTCAGCGTTAATTCAGCAACACTTTTAACGCTTTTTTAGTCTGCCAAAGTTAACTACAATTCAAATTACTGCTTACAATAAGCGTTACAGTATTCAGCGCCTATTCAGCACTACTTGTAACTTAGTTCTTAGTTTCAAAACTTTGCTTTAAGTTTTAAATACTTGTGCATGACTTCAGCACACACATTTATTGGTGTATAACTGTATTCAGCGCTAATTCAGCACAATTTATAACTATTAAAAAGTTGCTGACATCAAAAACAAACATGAAATAATGGCTTACAACATCATAACTGCATTCAGCACTTTTTGTCTGTTCATTTTTCAAATGGCTTACATGTAATTTTGATAAATCAGCGCTGAATTACCACTTTTTTAAAAAATAAAAATTTAAACATTTCTAAATATTATATTTCTAGATACTTCCAACTGCTGAATTCAATGCTGAATTGATATTTTTTTTATAAATTCAGCACACATGCTAATGCTTTCAAGCTCACCACTGAATTCAGCGCTTACAAATGTCATAGCTGAATACATCAGTCTTTAGTTCAGTGTAGTTTGTTGTTGAACTTTTTTGCGTCACTGTATTATGATGTACTATGTTGCTATACAAATGATTTTCAAAAAGATTGAGGTTATACTCAAATATTTATAGCTTCGCTAAACAATGTTGCACTGCATAGCACACATACAGACACACACACACACACACACACACATACAGACAGACAGACACATATACACGCAGTAGCTGTCTGTCCTTCAACAAAGGGCTGAGAAGCGTTTCGAGAATTTTGTTTCAAAAATGTGCTTAAAGCTATTATTCCTTGCTTTTTTTTTATTTTTTTTTTTGTTGTGAATTAGCAACATTTTACTTCAATTGCACCGAAGCTTTAATACGCTACATATTAAATTTCAAATATAAAGTCAAAGAATATATAGAAGAAGAAGAAGAAGAAAAAAGCAATGAAGAAGTTTTTCATAAAAGAAACATGCAAATGAATGATGATGCTTTAGTCAGAAATTAGTCTCCAAAAATTAGGAAAAAATCCCCACCAACATACAGGCAGAGGGATGAACCAATGACAGGAACTGTTTAGGCATATATGTTTCATATACTTTATAGGATCTACTTTGACTCCCATAATGTGTTACAAACCTGTTGACAGACTGTTAACACCCTTCACATTCGTTTAAAGCTTTGTGGATCATAGCAATTTATGTTCAGCTTTGCACGTGCAACAGTGTATCTCTATTTGCATACAAGAATAGTTTTTTGATGTCTCTTCATTATTACATCGAAATATATGCTTCAAAAAGGGTTTGCATAGAGAAGCAAGAGAAGTTAAGTGAACCAAAAGGACATCACTTACCGAGTTTGCATTCCAAATCTCAACACAGTCTTCAATCAAGAAAGTTTGTTCCTTTATAAAAAAGTCTTACAGAGCATTCCAGCCATCTCTGTCACTTTTATTTATAAATAATTATTATTAACCACGCCCTAAGACATAGCTGATGCATTTGGCTTACAATGTGTCTAATTACTCTAAGGATAGCCATTTCATTGCATCACGCCTTAACATTAACTGTTAACCGATTGAATCGGGTAGTTTATCTATTTGGCAACTGATCCACAGCTGACGAGAGATGTGCTCGGTCATTCGTTGGCATAAAGTTTAAGGGATTATTCAATCGTTGGCGACAGCTCATCTTTTCCAAAACGACAAACCGATGTGCAGGAAGTTTAGTTTCGTCAGCAGTCTTATATGCCACAACCAAGTTGCCTTCAAACGGCATCACAGTACAACGGAAGCGCTCTACTGTAAGTCCATAACTTTCTATGTAACGCATTTTCCAAAAAAAAAAAAAACAAAAATTAAACACGTCTATGGAAAGCATTTAATCGCGTGGGAGTTTGGACCGAGAACCGATCTTTAATCTGTTAAATGCTTTCATAACTCGACGTTCGTTAAGAGTCCGAGTTAGTAATGCGCTATCTCAACTTTAATCACTTCATACTGACATCTCACAAGGTTCTCCACTATCTTTAGTTTTGTTCAACATAGTAGCTTTTGATTCTAGCGCATAAGAATGTTAGAATTCGCAAACAGTTTATGCTTTGAGTTTTTTTTAAAGTGTCACGCTTTCCAAATGAAACAAGCCTCTTTTTATTTTTTCTTGTATTTAATTTACTGTTTGACTGTTTCTTTGTTCAATTTTTCATAGTCTCGAGACACATTTGGATCACTGGGTACTCCATAATTTGGCAAGGTAGTGAAGGTTTTTTTTTTTTCTTAAACGATATTCCATAGAGTTAAAAAAAATTATTAAAAGAACCCTTAAAGAAGCAAAAAAAAAAAAAACACAGCATCCAAGAATTCATAAAGCAAATAGCACCCGAAACACATCACAAAAAACCATTTGGAGTAATATCAGACGCTTCTGCGGACTAAATCCCCAAAAGCACATTCACTGCATCCTCAACCCCAACAACTAAGAAAAACCTTAACATACAAGACTACAATCTAACAAAACTGAAACATCAAAACCTGGTACTAAGCAAATAACCCACACAAACTCAACAACTACCACATTTTCAAAAGGAATTTATTCGCCCTCTCGCGAAGGAACCAAATAGTAGTAACCAGACTAAGACTCGGACACTCCAAAATAACTCACATGCACTATATCGATCTTTCCCCCAGAAAAAATGCGCCTTTTGCAATGAGCCAACTGCAATACCCTAAAACATCAAAGACAAATCATATTTAAAAACTCTAAACCTCTCCAATGTTTAACGCATCCCACATCCTCAAACATTTCGAACATTCTGTTGAAACTTGTCCTGAGATGATGTGTCGAGAAACTCTTATTTTGTTTAATTCTGTTTGTGGAATGTTTGACGAATCCTTCCAAATCGAATCCTACAAATAAACCAAGTGGAACGAATATTTTGAATATTTCCGAAACCACATCTCGCCTTGTTATGTTTCTGGATTCCATGTTTCTGTTTCTGTATTTCATGTAACTCCCAATCAGCATCTTCTAGTTGTACATTGGGGAGAATGTCTTCTTTAGGAAATCCTTGTAACAGTTGATTCTGAGTTTGAATCCAGAGGACGTGCTTCATGAATTCTATTTGCTTCTGTGATACAATCATCCACATAAAAATTGTTCTTTAATGCTGAAGATCCAGCAAGGATATTGAGCTTTCTTTACTTTTGCCAAATGTTGAAGATATTTTCTCATGTCGCTGATAGTGAGGTCTTGGACTTAATTTTCGCTGCTACAATCCAACCAAGTTTAGTATTCTGAAGTAGTCTCGCAATCCTTTCTTTATATTTATTTGTCCTGGTTGTATGAGTTCAAAATAATGTTCTGCGCCAAGAAGTATATCGATTTTCCCAGATTTTTCAAATCGTGGATCAGCCAGTTCTATATAAAGATATTGAAATGTGTTGACTTGGTTGAACGGCTACAACTTGAGCTAAAATCAACATATTTCGATCTAAGTGTGACATTGACTCTTGACCTCGCAACCTGCCATTTGAACTTGCTTTCAGAAATGACGTTGATTTGAGAGCCTGAATCCAATAAGGCTCTAAATTCTGCAATTTGTCCGTTGTTGCCGTCTATTACCACACGAGCAGTGACCAAAAGAACGTAGTTTGATTGCTTTCGGTTTCTCTATTCCAGTGCTGAAGGTCTTTGCTGCCATAGCCATGTATTAAGCTATTATTTGGTTTGGCACAAATTGAAAGTTTATACATTTTTAATGAAAATAGCGTCCTTTTTTAAGTATAGGGTATAATAAAGTCGTATATGTACTGAAAATTACTTTTCAGTGTACTTTTTCTACAATAATTCAAAATTTCCTTAAAACTAGAAAAAACCCGTTATATTAGGAAATGTTTTTATTTTGAACTCAAACCATTCAACTTTCAACCACATCCAATACACCAGCCAAATGGCTTAAGTACAGACTAACTCGAAGTATCACCAATGTTGGTGACTTTGCCATAATTTTCGACCAAATTATTTAAATTATGGCAACTTTTTATAGCACAGACTGCAAAACTGCCATAAAATAGTTATTGGGAAATGCTTATAGCAAAGCACTTTAGAAGCTTTTTGTAAGTTTAAATAAAGCTTTTTTTTATACATCAAAACAAACACTAGTCAACAATGTTTTAAAGACGAACATCTATAAATGGCCGCATCTAAGCCACCAGCGCCTTCCGAAACAAAGTCTATTCGGAATAAAACGAAAAAATAAATTAGGAAAACTGTGAAAGCCAAATATGCTGAGATCTCTCCATACTTAGTCGTACTCAATTTCCTCTAATCAAGCTTATGCCCCACCATGTCAACCATGTCTACTGAAGCTCTTTCGCCCATTCGAATGAGCTGACCAGTCCAGTGCAGAAGCTGAACTATGTCAAGCTCACAGTTCATACGGGAACTAAACTCATCGCCGTCTCATCTGACTCAACCACGGTCCATGCCGCTGCGCAATACAGTAGCAAAAAGCGTTTGTCAATAAGTGTGATGCATTCAAAATCGTGATCACCCCACATAGTAGATGTTTTTTTTTAGAGCAGCCTATACATGCCATCCAACATACTTCCTGGTTCGCAGTGATGTCAGCCTTCTATTTTGAAGGATCAGCTGATTATTTGCAGCATTCCCTATTAACTGTGCGTATATTCCAGGCGCATATTTGTAAATTATGATACTTAAATAGTCGGCTTCATTGGTGTTTTCACCAAAGAGACCACCCACTCATAATTTGCTTAGGAATTACGTGTCCTAACTGAAGGAAGTGGGATATACTAAATTCATTAGGCCCTGTACCGAAGGTACAAGAGCCTATTGGGTTTGTGCAAATGTATGTAACAGGTAGAAATAATGGTCGGAGACCCCCCAAAGTTACCACCATTATGGTCAGGAATGAAAGAGGAGTCGATATAGCCATGTCCGTCTGTCCGTCTGTATGAACGAAAGGATCTCGGAAACGGTAATAGATAGAGACTTCGTGTTTTTTGCATTCGACTAGGATTGCTCCGGAATTTCACAAGTTTATTTTGAAATTTTGCCCCTCCCCCCCCCTTCCCCACAAAATCACCCCTTAGGGTGAAAATTTCTTCGGCACAAAAAAAATTGAGTGTACCAATATAGAGATAACGTCTCTCTAAGCAAAAATCAAAAAAGTTCATCAAAATCGGATAATAAATGGCGATTTTATAAGCAATTGAATTTGAACAACCCCCCTTTTCTTTTCATTCATATTCGCGCAGTGAGAAGTGGTCATGTGTGTGGTCATAAGCTCGGGAAACATTTAATATGTTTGTTAGGCGACCTGAACTGGCACAGGGCCTCTTACAGTCGGTTACGCCCGACTGTATTTCCTTACTTGTTTTTTTTTTGATTTTGGATTTCTAAACAAAGTGTTTAAAAATGCATGCAACCGGGAGCAGCGCTGCTTATACCAAAACTTTATAAAATACATTTTTTTGAAATACTTTTTTAAGTTTACACATTAAAAAGAAATTTATTTTTACAAACTCTTTATATGCCGTTTTAAATAAATTTAAATTTTTTTCTACATTTACAAATCCTTTTTTTTTTTTTTTTTTGTATTTGTTTTTTTTTTGTTTTACCGTCTGCCAACGTTTAAAAATGTATTTCTTTTGTCTTTAATTAATTAATTGCTTAAATTATGTTTGAGCTACAGCTTTGAACAAAAAAAAAGTATAGATTTTTCACATTGGCTAACGATTAAAGATTTAAATTTACGAATAATGGCTAAATCTGTAACTAAAAACTGAAAACATTTCACTTTTTGTTATAAAATTTTCGCACGGCAAACGGCAGAACTTTATGCTCTGTCTTATAGCTAAGTTTCACTTAGTCTAGTTAATAATTAATTGTTTAATATATATAATTAATTATTATATGTACTCACTTAATACGAAGAGCTTAAAGTACTAAAGAGCTACTTACCGTGGGTTAACATAACCAACCGCTCCTAATTTATGTTAGTTAGTACATATATGAAAAAAAAAAAAAAAAACAAGAAAAAAAACGAATTATAAAGTTAAACTAAGCTCGGTTTTAGTTGTTTTAGTTAGCAACTATTACGAAGATTATTGCCCGTTACGAAAAGCTGGCCAAAGCAGCGACTGGGAACTTGAAAACTTATGCAAGATATGCTATAAACGAATAATATTTTGAACTTGAGACAAATCCGCATGAGAACGCATTTGTGGCGGTGTGTATTGTGTTTGTTTGTTTGTTTGTTTGTTCTGAACTTTGTTTGTTGTTTGAAGTTGCAGTTCTTCTTTACGCATCCAGGCGCCTACGCTGTTTGTTTGTTTGTTTGTTTATTTTTACTATTTTACCTTACTTATGCACTTACAAGCGCTGCGTCAGCAGTACGCCTTTGCCTTTGAGCGCATGTTTTTTCTTACGATGTGTTGACAGATTGCAGGATTGCTTGAACGACGCATTGCATAAATCGCAGACGAAACGCCGCTCCTTGCTATGCACAGCACGATGCAATTCCAGACGTGACAAGTATTTAAATTTGAGACTACAGGTTTCATAATCGCAGACATACCAACGTTCACCATCATCCGATGAGATGGCACTGCTGGCGCTTGCCGTTGTGCTATTCGAATCCTTTGGCGCCAGATCATGCTGTTGCTGTTGTTGTTGCTGTTGGTGTTGATGTTGTGCAAGCATAGCAGCAGCTACATTAGCCGCTACATTGGCCGCGCCTGATGCTGCTGCTACTGCAGCAGCTGCTGCCGCTGCTGTTGATGATGTTGACGTTGAAGAGATGCTAAGCGTTGGCATTGTTACAGCAGTAGAATTTGTATGCATTATATTAGCAGCAGCAACAGCTGCTGCTGCTGCAGCGGCAGCATGTCCGGGACTATTATTGCTGGACGTGAAGGCGGCGGCAACTTGTTGTTGTTGTTGTTGTGGCACTGTTGGCGGCGGCGGTGGTGGCACCACAACCTGTTGTGGCAAGTGATATAAATTAGTAGCGCTAGAATTGCTTTGCTGCTGCTGTTGTTGTTGTTGTTGCACATTATCTGGCGTTGTTGGCGGTGGTAATGTAAGATTTGTGGCGGGCTCTAATTTAATACTTATGCCTGTTGCAGCCACAGCTGCCGCTGCAGCAGCAGCTGCTGCTGCACTGGCCTGTGTATGCTCCTCAACATGCTGCATATCTGCATAGTCCTTGTTATCACGTTGTGTTGGCGTCGTTTGTTGCTGTTGCGCCTGCTGCTGTTCATGTAGTTCAATTGACATTTGTTCGCGCTGCTGTTGCTGCTCGTCCTCATTGAATTTACGATGATACAGCGAAAGCGTTGGCAAACCAACCAAAGCACTAGCACTTGTTGTGGCCGCTGTTGTATTATCAACTTCCATGCAATAGCCTGCAGCGTTGCGCAGCATGCTGCCGCTATTGCTGCTGGCGGGCTCCGTCTGCAAATAGATAACGCCAAGTGTTAACTACATTTTTTAACTGCATTTCAAACATCTCACCTTGGCGACTGCCAGTCCAACGCCATGCATGAAGTTGTGTTCATCCTGTATGTGCTTCCAGAATTGATCCTGCGTCTGTAGCTCCTCCTGGCAAGTGTGGCACACAATCCAGAAACTATCGCCCGCCAAACAAAACTCGCCAAGTTTTGTGTATATTTTGTTGTTCTTACTCAATATGCGCGGGAAGCCCATTTTCGCTGTAAATGGCTTCGCAGCAGTTCGTACAAAATTTCACCAAGTATCAATTGCAAAGGAAAAGGAATTTTCTTGCGTTGAAAAAGTTTTTTACGCCGTCGCTTGTGTTTTTGTTTATTTTTTTCTTTTTTGTTTTTTTTTTTTTCGTTTTTCACGTAGTCGCGCTCAGCTGTGCGACGCCAATGTAACCGTTTGGCTATGTGCTAAAAAATACCAACCAACGCAGACACAATAAGCCACGGCAATCAGACGTTAAATTTGAATGTTTTTCTATTCGTATGTAAATTCTTAGAAGAAATTAATAATAATAAAAATAAAATGAAAGAAAGAAAGTGCGTTAGTTAGCTAAGGCTGGCTATAGGCAACTCAACGAAGCGCCTACATAACATTTAACATGCATATTTGTACATGACTGTGCTACATATACGCGCATTGCATTTGGAGCGCACATCATTGAAAGAAGTGTCTTGAGAAAACCTATAATTTGCAACGGAGAACTGCTAAAATGGCTTTAAATTAGATTATTGCGTATATTTTAAGAGTTCTTTTAACTATGCCATCCATTAACAACAGCTGTGTATGGTTTTTGTGACATACGAAGCCTTTATTTTTGTTTTAAGTTCTTAGTTCCACAAAAGCATCTATTACCATAAATTCGAGAACAAATAAATTTTTAGTATTTTATAAATGATCTATTCAACTTGAAAACTATAATTTATAATAAGTTCTTACAAAATCTATTTTAAATCATGTAGTGACAGCTTTTTTAATAACAAATTTTTTTTTGTTTATATGTTTATATAATTTTTTGAAGTTTTTACTCTCAAAGCTGATTTTCAAATTTTGTAAATAGGGGATTCACACTATTGACTTGGGAATTATGCACTGCATTTTCTTAATTTTTTGACTGTTTTTTAAGTTTTTTAATTTGTTTTTCGTTAAGCGCGAATTTAAACATATTTAATAGGCTTTTAAAAAACACGGAGAACTTCTGAAACGACTTTTTTTCGGGTACAAACAACTATAAAAAGTAAAAAATACAAAATATAATTATTACAAAAAAAAGCCAATTCAAAGTACAACAAATCCAGTTAAAAAGTCTACAAATCTGTCAAGAAACCAAACAAGAAATCTTAAACAAGAAGTCTTACTTGAAAGACCACCACCACCACCACCACCACCATCATCAAACAGGATCTTTGTTAAATTATTTGTATACCCTTGTTCACATAGGCTATACTAAGTTTGTACAAATGTTTGTAATATGAATATATTACATAAAATTCCATAAAGATTCCACTTGATGGGCTGCCCCCATACAAGTTTGTGTACCATTAAATTCAATACAAAAAGTTCCACTTATCCATGGCAATATATCAACTCAGTCATCATGGATGGAAATGGAGATCCAGATTTTAACACTCTTTCTATTTGCCAGAACTTACCTATTGGAGATCAAATACATAGCAATTCCCTGACGTATTTTAGTACGTAGTTTGGTGAAGATGACCATTCTCGCGAACAGATGATCATTATGGCAAGCGAATGACCATAATCGTGGCCAAACAGTAAATCTACCCGTTTCTATCGGGTACAAACAGATGAACGAAAAATAGCACCTAAGGTGCGATGCAATGGCAATTCAATAAATCATGCTTGGACTTTGTTCCAAGTAATTAATAAAAAAAAAAGAAAATAATTGAGTGTGTGAAAGTTAATTGTGTAAATTAGGATTAGTCTCTGTAGCTTATATATCCTTGACGGATAAGCCTGTATTTCTGTATGGTAATGAAGAAGAGATCTCTCCATACTTGGTCATTCCATGGAGTGCCCGGTCGTCCTCTATGTCGGCGTAAGCCATGCGTGCTGAAGCTCTTTCATCCATTCGAATGAGGTGCCCAGCCCAGTGCAGCCGCTGGAATTTTATGCGCTGAACTATGTCATCGAATAGCTCGTACAGCTTGCGGTTCATACAGAATCTAAACTCGTCGCCGACTCTAATAGGACAAAAGATCCTGCGAAGAATCTTCCTCTTGAAGACTTTCAACGCTGTCTCGCCCGACTCAATCACGGTCCATGTTTTTGCGCCAAACAATAGGACCGGACGTCATCAGCGTCTCATAGATCTTTATTTTCGTCTGTGGAGAGAGGGATTTGCTTCTCATTTGCTTGTTCAGCCCAAAAAAGCATCTGTATGCAAGCGTGATTCTTCGCCTGATCTCCAGGCTGACGTTGTTGTTGCTGGTTATCTCTGTTCCAAGATAGACGAAGTTTTCTACAACACTGAAGTTGAAATTCTTCATCGTCACTGACCGTCCCAGACGCGATGACGGAGTGCGAGAAGACACCAATTACTTCGTCTTGTCCTCGTTCACAGCTAGACCCATAAGCCGAGACTGTTTTTCAATCTCCGAGAAAGCCTTGCTGACTCGCCGTTCCTGCGTGCCGATGATATCGATGTCATCGGCGTAAGCGAGCAGCATCACTTCCTTTTGGAAGATCGAGCCCGACATACTCTGTATGTACGGGCATTGGCGTAGGATGTATTCCAGCAGAAGATTGAAAAAATCGGACGACGGAGCATCGCTCTGCCTGAAACCTCTCTTGGTATCAAAGGGGTCGGAGAGGTTTTTCATAACCCTGACAACGCTTTGTGTATTAGATAGCGTCGTCAGGCTAAGACGGTCAATCTTTGCCGGTATACCAAGTGCAGACAGTGCGTCGAAGAACTTCAATCGTATCGGCTTGTCGAAAGGGGCTTTATAATCGACAAATAGGTGGTGAGTGTCTTTGTTGAACTCACGGGTCTTCTCCAAGATTTGGCGTAATGTGAATATTTGGTCACTGATCGACCTTTTTGGACCTTGATAAAGTCCTATCAGTGAATTGGTATATGGCTTCAGCCTATTACACAATACGCGCGACAGAGTCTTATAAACGATGGAAAGAAGACTTATTCCGCGGTAGTTGGCGGGGTCACCTTTCTTAAAGATAGGACAGAGAACACTGAGATTCTAGGCATTGGATATGCGTTCATCGTACCATATCTTGCATAAAAGTTGGTGCATACTCCTAACCGGGTCACCTTTATTAAAGAAGAGGTTGCCCCTTCGTCTTCTCACGTTGCACTGATGTTCAGAGGCTACCCAGCAGATACGTGTCGGTTGCTTAGACAGTTTAATACAAGAATCATTGTTGGCCATTCCCAGATGAATGGGAACTTGAGCAAACGATCCCAATCTTCCGGATTACCATCTCATAAGCTGCCTTTGAAAGTCGGAACAACGTCAACGAAGCCATAATTTTTGAAAGTGCACGCATCCCTAAGATTCCACATTTTCTTTATGAAGAGAGCATCCGGCATTTCTTTAGGTTTGAAGACAGCTTATAGTCACATGGTGACTTTTGTACAAAAAAATTAAATAATATTAATTAATCTGTTTTTTTTTTTTTTTTTGGTTTTTTTATTTCCAGAAGTACATTATTTCACATTGAAGATCATCATATTTTACTAGCTGTGTGTGTTTGTGTTTTCATTTTTTTATTTTTTTTTTTATTTTTTTATTTTTTTTTTACATTTATATATATATATATTTTCCCCATTTAATTTATTTATTACAAAACTTAAATATGTTCTTTTTCTGTATTTTTTGTTTTTTTTTTTTGTTTTTAACATTATTCTCATGATCGAGAGAGAGAGAGAGAGAGAGAGCGAAATAAATTGAAGCAATTAAAAACAAAAAATTAAAAATATATAAATTACGACTATGCATAAATTTTATTCTTCTTCTTACATTCTTTTATAGCATATACAAATAGTGCAGAAAAAACTACAAATTATTTTAATTATATAATAATTATATATATATGTATATAAGTAATCATAAAAGTTATACACAAAATGGCAGCAATTAAATTTGAGTTCCCAAAAAAAATGGATTTTATTTAAAATATTAAAAATTTTATAAGTAATTGTGTAAAAACCGCTTAAAAATGCAGAGAAAGAAACATTTGTTTGAAAAAAAAAAACAATAAAAGCGAGAGAGTGAGAGAGATATACATAAATAAAATAGATGCTATAACTCTTTCTCAATTTCTCTTATTCTCTTATTATTGCATAGCTTCGCTATAAAATATTTTATATATATGAAAAAAATCTGCGTATTTAATACAAAATTCTTGAAAATAGTTAGAAAGACTCTCGCAAGAGTTTACAAAATTTTTCTTAACTAAAAAATAATTTTTATTTAGCGATTTTATTTTAAAAAAATTTTTTTAAGAAAATTAAATTAAAAAAAAAATACTTTTTTTTAAATAAAAAACAAAACTTTTTTTTAAATTAAAAAAAAAACATTTTATTAAAAAAAATAAACAAATTTTATTAAATTAAAAAAAAAAAACATTTTATTAAATTACAAAATAAACAAATTTTATTAAATTAAAAATTCTTTATTTAAAAATTTTATTATATAAAGAAATAATTAATAAAATAATTAAATAAAAACAAAATAAAGTGCAACTGTGTGTGTAACAAAGACAGCAATAATTTAAAATACAGCGTGCGACAATAACTTGCATGTATGTCTGCGTGTGTGTGTGTTGTTGTTGTTGTTGTCTCTGAACTAAGCAGCTATGCAGCGTGTAAGCAGGACAGCGCTAGAGTGCAGTGCAATAGTACAGCAAGTAAGCGAACAGTGTTGGAAGGTGCATGCATGCGTGTGTATTTGTTTGTTTGTTTTTTTTTTTTGTGTTTGTGTATGTGCAACTTTTTAAGTTTTTCTTCTTCTTCTTCTTCTTGATTATTTTTAGTAGCAAAAAGTGCACAAAATTAATTCTTTTTGTTTTTTTTTTTTCACTTTTGTTTTGGTATTTTTTTTTCTCCTTCTTCTTCTTCTTATCCTTGTTTTTCATTACAAATATTCATTAATTGCAAAATACATATATAAATTCGAAAAATATACAATATATATGTATGTATGTTTGTATGTATGTGTTATATATATATATATATATATATATATTCTACTAATCTAGCATTTTGTTGCTGCAAAAAAAAAAAAAAAGTTGGAATACATTTATTTACTTTTTTTATTTTCTTATTCATTTTTAAACTTTAAAGATGAGCGAGACAAATATATATATATATATTTTTTTTTATTTTTATTTTTTGTATATAGAGAGCAGAAAAATTAACAGTACACATACATATACATACATAAGTACACTGGAAAATAATTTGCTACGCGTTTTTTTTTTTAATTATTTTTTTTTTTTTTTTTATGATGCAACTTTGTAGTAGTTTTCATCAAAATTTATTTATTTTTTTTTTTTTAGTAATTGTGGATGGAAATATGTTTTACACATTTTTTTATAATATTTTTTTTTTTTTTTTTTGTGTTTTAAATACTCTTTACACAGCTCTTAGAATTTTTAAAAAATTTTTATTAATTTATTTATTGAAAAAAAAAAAAATCCCATTGAAGCTTATATTCCTAGCTGGAATCATTTATTGCAATTTGAGCTTACCCTCAAATAAAATGAAAAAAAAAAATACTTTTTCTGACAAAAATTCAAGCAAGATGGGAGAGTTTTGTACGGATCGGAAGGCATATTTTAGAAGTATTGAATGTATGCATTCTACTTCACGTCGTGTGTCTATGCATTTGGAAGCTACTGTCATTGCGGGTATTTTTTAGTATATGTCAATTGAAAATGTCCAACTTTTTGCCAGATAAAGTAATTTTACGGGGAGTTCTTCAATTTCATTACTGCAACTTGAAGAAAAGTGCTACCGGATGTCATCGTACTTCAGTGAAAGTTTATGTTGACCAATGCCAGAAGTGGTTTGCACGGTTATAAAGTGGCAATTTGGACTTAGCAGACGAAAAACAAAGCGGAGGACAGCCAAAAAAGGTTTGAAGATGAAGAAGACATTGCTCAAGTTTTGGAAGTTGATCATTTAAAAGCATACAAAACCATTATTCAAATGCTTGGAATTTCGGAGATGTCGAACACTGATGCTGCATGATGGAAATGTTGCTTGAACTCCACATTTTCACAGGTGATGAAAAATGGGCTTCACATACGATAACCCCAATCGTATGTAAAGCCCGGCAAACCATAAACATACATGTGCTCTGGGATCACAATGGTGTGTTTGCATTATAAGCTCTTGAAATCGGGATTCAGACGATCAAAGGCAACCTTCTACCGAACATAATTGCTTCGTTTGAAGCGAAGCGAACCACTAGAATATATGAGCAGACACGAATCCATAATATTCCAACATGACAAAAAACTGTTTGCAAAGCAGTGGTTGGGAAGTTCTACCTCATCCGCCTTATAGCACAGACCGGCATACGCTTCACTTCAGAACAGGGTAACAAAAATTGATACGATTCGTACTTGGCAGACGACAAGCGGAAGAAGTTCTTTTGGTATGGGGAATCCACAAACTGTCCGAATGCAGAAGGCAAACATTGTAGCTGGCGATGGAAAATATTTTGAACATTTGAATTTATTTAATTTTCGGGGAAAAAAAAAATCGCGCGAATTAATGAATTACTGCGTGATGTCTCCATAAAAAAAAAAAAAAAAACATTTTCATAAAAAAACTCAGTAGGAAGTTGCCAACTTCAGTTCACTTGTATTCAAATAATGTGTGCTAACTTAGAATAGAGCTGGATAAACATCGATTTTTAGACCGATGCTTTCCTATGAAAAACCATCGATGTATCGGTCTAAAAATCGATGTTATTCTAAGCTCTATTCCCAACCCTTAGGGAATTAAGTTAGCACACATTATTTGAATACAAGTTGGTATAGTTGTATCTGAATATTCAAACATAAGAAAGCTCCAACAACTTTTATATTCTAAAAGCATTTGTTCTTAAACAGACAGACAGACGGACGGACATGTCTATATCGAGTCGAAATTTTGGCAAGCAAATATATATGCTACTTGCCTACTGCTACCCTTTCACCCCCTAAGCGTGCAGCTTGAATAGCTTAATCTAAACGCTTTCAAGAGATTGTGTCAGTATGGCAACACTGTCTATATGCCTCCAAAAAAAAAAAAAAATAAAAGTGATTGCTCGACAAACTTCAACTAAATTTTGACTTAGACTTCACAAAACCTTTCAAACAAATATAGCTTTCTTCCTCTCTCTCTCTCTCTCTTTCTCAAGCATTACAATTGTACATGATAAAGAGTGAGACAAAAGCTGCTACAAACAATTTTCCAATACAATTTCTTAGCATTTTCCAATCAAAAAAACAATGCAACACAGCTGTTATAGCTTTCATTCAAATCATTGCAGGTGCTTACAATTTCTTTACATTCACCAATTAAAAACCTTAACCGTGCCATTTAAATTTTTTACTTTCGCATAAATTTTACGAATTCCACAAGCTTTCATCTAGCAATCTAAAAAAGAAATTCTTTCAAATTTTATGCCTGTAAAGAGTATTGTTCGGTTTGCTATACCGAAGCAGTTTTCATTACAATTGCTGTTTTTTTTTTGTAGTTTTAAAGTACACCAAAATTCCATGCACTTTTGAGAATATTTCTTCTTCTGCTGTTTCTTTTTTTTTTTTTATATATTGTATATTGAAATTGTTTTTGTTTTTTTTTGTATTTAAATACGCATATGTATCGACACTTAAATTATTTACTCTGTTCATACAAAACCATTTGCCCATTTCTTTCTTTCTATTTTTATTTTTTTTTTTCATGCCTCGCAACACTGTCTTTAATGTATATATTTCTTCTTCCCTTTTTTTTCTGCTTTTGCAAATATAGAGTTTTACTTCTACTAAAATTGTGTGATTTGCTTACACTTTTATTCTTCTTTTTTGGTTGTGTTCACTTTCTTAATTACATTTTTCTCTTACAAAAAATTCTTACTAAATCATTTCACCATTTTGTTTTTTTTTTTTTTTTAAAGAATTATCTTTTTTTTTTTTTATTTAGTTTTTGTCTAATATGTGTACATTTATATATATATATATCTTTTTCAAAATTGTTTTTTTTTTTGTGTACAAATTTTATTTAATTTGTTTTTTTATTTTTTTTTTCTCTTATGTTTGCCGATATTTGTTGGTTTTTTTTCAGTGTAGTTTTGCAACATCATTCAAAAGCTCTACTCAGGCGTTAAGTGTTGTTTTTGTAAAATGTTTCTCTTTTAATTTTTTGTTAAGGGAGGAAAAAAAATAAATTTAATATAGGGTTGTAGCCAATGCTTATGAGGAAGTTTCTATAAATTTTCTATTTTTTGGTGTGGAAAAAAAAAACTAGCTTTTTAAAAATAAATAAAAAAAAAAATAAAAACTATTTTCAAATTATTTTACAATAAATTCTTTTGTTTTATTATGTGTGTTCTTTTTCAAATACTTCTAATTTTTGCCAATGCTTGAATACTTTCTTCTGCTATGAGATTTAATTACTTGTTTTTTTTTTTTTTTTTTTAATTTTTTAACAAATGTTAGCTACTTTTATTTTTATATTCTTTAACAAAATTAATTTTTAAACAGTGTTGTGCAGACTATTGCAGTTTGCACAACACTGCTTTATAACTGTAACTTGCTGCAATTGTTAACTGTTGCAGATTTGTTGATAATCAAGTAAAATTTAAAAAAAAAAAAATAGCTAAACTATTGTTTTTTATTTTTGTTGTTGGTTTGTTTTTTTTTTACATAGAACAAACATTGTGCATGTTGGAAAAGAGCATCTTATTGACGCACCTGCAGACGCAATTGGCAGGTGTTTAAAATTTAAAGATTTTAATGAATATTTTGCAGCAGATGCTTCTAAAACAGCGACTTAATGACGCAATTAGCAGGTGTTTAAAATTTAAAGATTTTAATGAATATTTTGCAACACATAATTCTAAAACATCGTCTTATTCGACTCACCTGCAGACGCAATCAGCAGGTGTTTAAAATTTAAAACCATTTGTAATACACAAGTAATTATTTTTCTTTTTTAACATGCTGTCACCAACATTATATGCCAATTTTTTAGTTCTATGTGCTTTGCAAAGGTACACACACACAGACAGCATCCATCATTACATAAATGTAGTATTTTATAATAATAATTTTTATTTAAATTCAACATTTTGTTTCTAATTTAAAATTATATGCTAAAACTTATTGTTTAACGAATTTAGTAATTGGAGAATTATGGCGGCTGACAAACAAACAAACAAACAACGAAAAAAAAACCATATATATATGTATATCTGTGAGAGCATCAAGAAGTGTTTATATAGAAACAAACACAGCAAATAGTTCAAAATTAATTGTTTCTTAAAGTTAACATTTTTATTGTTGCTGTTTTTGTTGTTTTTTTTTTTTTTCTTTTAAAGAATAATATATACTTTATATACTGTTATATTTTAGTATTGTATGCTTTAATATATTATTATTAAGATTTAACTACACTTGACATGAACAACAAAAATATTTCAATTATTTAAACTAAAAGGATATACACACACATTTATTTGCATTAAATGTATATTATTCAAATGAGCGTGTAAGTCCTTTTGGAGCGCGTATTGTGGAGTTGCATCGAAACATCAGAAAAAAAAAAAAAAAAACTTCTTTCGACGTTTTGCTTTGTTGTTTAGTGTAGAGAATTGTATTATTTGTAGCAGCATGCTGTTCTGTGTTCTTCTTCATTAAAATTTTTATATATTTTTACTGGTTCGGGTGTTCGGCGCGTTCATGTGAAGTATAGTTAAATGATGTGCCACAGCAGGAACATCATCATCATCATTGAAACAATTGCAGGATCTCTGTAAAATATAAACTTCTTCTTATCCGTACTTCGTTCGTCGTTGGGAGAATGTTTATATTTGTTTAAATTATAATTTTTTGTATTTGCATCATCAGGGTGTAGAAAAAAAAAAATTATATAAAATATAGCATCCTGTTTCTTAGAAAATCCTTCTTCTTCTTCTTCTGCTTTGCTGTATTTGTTTAGTTGTGTTGTATTTTTTTGTATTCATTCGTCGTCGGGAGAATGTTTAAATTAAAAGTTTTTTGTATTTGCATCATCGGTTGGTCATATGTTTCATCTTTTTCTTTTTGTTTTGTTGTCAAGAAAAATTATAAAATATATCATTCTGTGTTTCTTAGAAATTTCTGCTTTGCTGTATTTGTTAAGTAGTGTAGTTATTTGTATGCATTCGTCGTCGGGAGAATGTTTGCTAGCATAATTTTGTTTAAATTATAAGTTTTCTGTATTTGCATCATCGGTCGGTCATATGTTTTGTTGTAAAGAAAAATTATAAGCGCGCATCAAACATCCTCTTATAAAATATAGCATCCTGTGTTTTCTTAGAAATTTCTTCTTTGCTGTGTTTGTTAAGTAGTGTAGTTGGTTTTGCCTTTTTTTTCCTTTTTTTTTTTGTATTATGAAGTAGTTCGCAGCAGAACAACTTATTCTTCTTCTTCTTCTTGTACATGTTATTAATTTAGTATTTTACTGTGTTTGTGTTCGTGTGTGTGGGTTGTTGTCTTGACTTCTTGATCATAGTTGTTTGTGTTGTGGTTGTTGTATTGAACATCGCCATACATGTTCCGTTTATTTTTCATCTTGCCTTAGCTCCTCCTCCTTATTGTTTCTACTACTGCATGTGATTTTTTTTTTTTTTTTTAAAGATTTTCACATTTATGTTGTTTTTTTTTGTTTTTATAAATTTTTTGTTTGCGTGATTTTTGTTTTGTTTTTTTTTTTTTAATATTTTTTTTGTTTGTTTGAGCGTAGGTTCTTAACCGCTCTTAAACAGAAGAATGGCCACCTGACCCAAGTAGAAGTAGATGAAGTGACGTGTCTCATGGGTGACATAGGAGCCAAAGTTACGTCCGACAATGCAATGCCATGTGGGATTGTACTTCTTGTCGAACTCCTTCTTGATGTAAGCAGCAATGTCCTGCAAGTAAAAAAAAATTGGAGAAGCTTTAGTATTTAAATATAAAAATAATCATTAAAAAAATAAAAAAAATTAAAACAAGTAAGAAAATTACAGTCGGGCGAAACCGACTGTTAGAGGCCCTGTACCAGTACAGGTCGCCTAACAAACACATTAAGTGTTTCCCGAGCTTATGACCAAACATATGACCACTTCTCACTGCACGAATAAGTGCCTTATAAAACCAACTTTTATGCAAGATATGATCCGATGAAGGCATATCCAATGCCTAGAATCTCAGTGTTCTTTGGCCGATCTTGAAGAAAGGAGACCCCGCTGTTTGCGTCAACTACCGCGAAATAAGTTTCTTTTCCATCGGATATAATATTCTGTCGCGCGCATTGTTTAATAGGCTGAAGCCATATACGGATTCACTGATAGGACTATATCAAGGTCCAAAAAGGTCGACCAGTGATCAACTATTCACATTACGCCAAATCTTGGAGAAGGCCCGTGAGTTCAACAAAGACACTCACCACCTATTTGTCGACTATAAAGCCACATTCGACACGCCGATACGATCGAAGTTCTTCGACGCCCTGTCTGCACTAGGTATCCCGGCAAAGATTGACCGTCTTTGCATGACGACGCTATCTAATACACAAAGCTTTGTCAGGGTGGGGAAAAACCTCTCCGACTTCTTTGATACCAAGAGAAGTTTCAAACAGTGCAATGCTCTGTCGTGTGATTTTTTCTTTCTTCTGCTGGAATATATCCTACGCCAGTGCCCGTACATACAGATTATGTCGGGCTCGATCTTCCAAAAAGAAGTGATGCTGCTCGCTTACACCGATGACATCGATACAACCGGCACGCAGGAACGGCGTTCTCACAGATTGAAAAACAGTCTCGGCTCATAGGTGTACCGGTTAATGAGGACAAGACGAAGTACTTGGTGTCTTCTCGCACTCCGTCATCGCGTCTTGGGCGGTCCGTGGCGATGAAGAATTTCAACTTCAGTGTTGTAGAAAACTTCGAAACATAATCTGCTTGGAGATCAGGCGAAGAATCACGCTTGCAAACAGATACTTTTTTGGGCTGAGCAAGCAAATGTGAAGTAAAGTCATCTCTCGAAAGACAAAAATCAAGATCTATAAGACGCTGATGACGCCCGGTCCTATTGTATGGCGCAGAGGCATGGACCGTGATTGAGTCGGACGAGACAGCGTTGAAAGTCTTCGTGAGGAAGATCTTCGCAGCATCTTTGGTCCTATTAGAGTCGGCGACGAGTTTAGGTCCCGTATGAACCGCAAGCTGTACGAGCTATTCAATGAGGTTGACATAGTCCAGCGCATAAAATTCCAGCGTCTGCACTGAACTGAGGAACTCATTCAAATGAATGAAAGAGCTCCAGCATGCATGGCTTACATGCATGCTGGAGCTTGATTGGTGGACGCCGTCATAGAGGACGACCGGGCACTCGATGGAATGACCAGGTATGAAGAGATCTGTCCGTACTTGGTATTTAAAACGACTTCGCACTAGACTATGGAGGCTGGCGCGCCTTCCTAGATGCGACCATGACCAGTAGACGGTTGACAGCCATTTAATTTAAGTAAGTAAAATGTGGGAAAGTTGTTCTTGCATTAAAAATTTAATCTCTTCATTATAGAGAAGTTTCTTCAGCAATGTTCCATAAGCTTTTGTCTGAAGCATCTTTTAACTTATACCGCGTGTAGTTCAGTCGGAGCTGTTTCATCATTGAAGCCTTTGGGTTTATATCCGACATATTTTAAGAATACTCTTTTAAATTGAACAACTTTAAATGAAATTAATTTCTTTATTTGAGTTCAGTTCATTCGAGTTCATATTCAATAAAATTCTATTAAATTGCTTCTCTTGTAGCTCTCTGCTGTGCTGTTATAAATTTTATTATTATTTTTTCAACATTTCAATGTTTAATCAATATAAATATCATCAAAGTTGTGCTTCGTGTGCCAACCAGCTACCAACCAACCAAACAGCCAGTCAGCCAGTCAAGCCAATATACGGTACGGCCTGAATATACTAACTGCCGTGTTCGACATTACGACGTATCGCTTTACATTGCGTCGCGCACACATTTCTATCTTTTATTTATTTATTTTTATTTTTTTATTTGGCATTTATTTTCTTTACTTTCTTTTTTTTAGGACACAGGCACAGGCACAGTCTGTAAAATTGCTTTTTTCGGCGTGCGCCAATATTGACAACGTACATGACTTGGGCGGGCGGACCGGCGGTAGAAAAAGCGACAGCGCGGTATCACATATCGCAACGATGGCATATGAAATGAGCAAAATCACAGAACATGAACGAATATTAAACGATCAGAAAGAAAGAAGAGCAAAATGTGCTTTGTTTGTTTGTTTGGATACACCCCTCCTGCGCGACATATTTTCTGTTTTGGGGCATAAAGATAAAAAAGGAATGCTTTGGTGTTGACAGCATCACACACACACACACACATACACAATGAAGCGCAACAGCTTTGTAACTTATAAATAAATTAATATGCAAAGTATATCCTTTTAAATGTATTCATTTGCAGTTATACAGCAACTAAATTTTATCAAAATCGGTTGCATACTTTAGGCTTAAAGAGCTGACAAAATTCTTATTCAAACACCTTTCATTCTTCCTCTTGTTAGGCGAAAAATAAGAAGAAACTATTTTTTTCTCTCTCAATATTTTCTTCTCACAAACAATTGCTGAACAATAATTGCAGGTGTTCAACGAATTCGATTTATTCAAACTATTTAGAAGACAATTGGGTGTGGTACCACCAAATATTCAAAACTGCCCGCCCATACTACCCGCCATATTACACCATTTGACTCAAAATCAAGCAATGCACACTTTTGCAAATTAGGCTCCACTGAAATGTTTGCATTCTACTTATACGAAATAATTTTGTTTATCGATGAAACGCATTTTCATTCAAATATGCAGCATTATTGAACGACTACAAACTAGGTTGAAATATTTTTTAATAAAACTTTTCCACTTTTTGGTTTAATTTTCATTTTCAAACCTGTGGCATTTACATATGTGTGCTGTAATATTTCATTGTAATATGGAAGTATTTTTGCTTCTCCCTCATTGCATCATTGGTGAAATGTGTTAACACTGCAGAATGACCTTCCACGCCATACAGCGTTGCACACAGAGCTGCCCACATAAATAATAATAATTCACAGAATTTTAATTAAGTTTTATTTGGAAATTGTTCTGTTCTGCGTATTTGCATCGCGCATTCTTCTTGTTAAGGATATCGATTAAACGTCTATTTTTTTTAATTTATATTATCTCATTCCATGGTGTATGCGTGAAGTCCAAATAGGCAAAACTACAAAAATTGGCTAAAACGTATCAATGGCTGTAAGCGCGCATATATCAGTGAAGTCAAGCAGGTTTTTAGGACCGATTGTGGCGAACATCACTTTTTATTAACGTAAAATGTGTTCTCCACATTAAGATTGCACCTAACGCTCTTAAAAACCATGCCATGTTGAACTCGCAAAATGTAATTTTCATCTCCAGAAATCACACATGATAACTTCTCTCACTTAAGGCAAACATCTCACAATATGCTTCAAACAAAATATTTAATTCAGCTGAAGATTTTTTCAAACTGAAGAAACAAATCTAAAGTTTCATTTCATTCGATATATTTTATTCTGAAATATAATCTAATAAATATATGTTCCAAAATTTGTATGGTGTTCCGAGAACGGTGTAAATTCAGAAAAGATGAAAAGCATATATTGCCCTAAATTGGAAAGCTCAAGTTATGGAAAGGAAAAAAATAAAATAAAAAAGAATTTCGATAAAAATGGAATTGATTGTCTACAAGTTGAATGATGGAAATATGGCTTAGATAGATACTCTACAAATATTTTGGGCCACTCGCCCATTGTGCACTGCTGCAAAGATTTTAAACTTCGGCAGTTTCTCAGCTTTTAAAGTTATGCATTCTAATTCTTGCATTAAGTTCTAACAATACCCATTCAATACTAATTCAAATAAAAAATTTTGCCTTCACAGTGAACTTCAAACCAATTTCTTACCGTTATAAGCTGCTACAAATCAATGATGCGCCATGACTTTGAAACTGTTTGCAGTGCAGTGGCTTTCAAACCAGGCCTTTGTTTTTTTTATTTTTTTTGTAAGAATGAAATAAGTAAAGCCAATTAGAAATGGAAACAATCGGAATAATTGCTGTGATTAATGCAGATTATGTTTAAAGGCAATAGAAAGAGAAAGAGAGAGAGAGAAATATAATTTGGAAAAAATGTGGCATACGAAGAAGAATAAGAAAATGTATATGAAAATGCTTAATGTTAAAGGTCATTGTTGCTAGCCAATGTCACACACTGCACTTCACCAAGAACGCCATTAGCACGGGTGGAAGGGTGAAAGCATGCGTTCTCAACCAAGAACAATGTCCAATGATGAAGCTAACTGGGATTTGCTCTTGGATAATGTTACAGCTGCACCCTCGTTCGCAATTGGTTTCCTTTCTTCAGTTATGCTTCTATTGTTTCTCCTGCCCTTATTTTTAGCTTTTAGTTTTTTGACTTTCCTTTTCCCCCAAGTTTTTTGTTTTCCTATGTTTTTTTTTTTTAGATGTGTTGAGCCATAAACTTAACCCAGTAACCTTAATAGTTCGTAAGAAGTAAACAGTTTTATTTGCTTTTAGGTTTTTTGTAACATTTTTTTTTTGGTGAATGACAGATTTTTTTTTTTTATTGAGTCGGGTGTGTTTCGTCGCCATTTTTGTAACATTTGCGTGTCAGACATCAATAAAAGCGTCTGAAGTAGTAGTTGCACTCTTTTGGCATTGAAACGACGTTGATGTAGGCGACTCAAAAGTTATCAAATGTAAATAATTCTCTTTGGTTACAAAGAAAAATACAGAAAAATTTACGCATTTTCAATAATGAATAAATTTCTGACGCAAGATTCTAAGATTTCCATTGATTTTGCTGTCTGTCACTTTCAGAATTCAGAATAGAAGGGGTAGTTGCCACACAAATCTTTCGCCCGTTCTTAGATTCTTTTAGGAAAATCATTTTGTTATGGTTTAGTTCAATTTGAAATAAATAAATAATAAATAAATTAAATTTCTAAGCTTAAAAATTGCTAAAGTCTAAAGCTATACAAACTGTTTGCTTGCTAGCGCTATTCAAACCTATGACATATGTGCTATTCAAACTGTACGCAATTCAATAGCACCTCTCACACACAGAAGACGACATATATTGCAGCAAACTGTAGTGTGACATCTCTTAGAATAGTTCGGAAACAAACTTTTCAAGCTAATAATACATCATTTTCATTCATTTACACTATTTAAAGCAATCAAATGCTTTTAAAAGCAAACATTTTCCAATTGGTTTCGCTTTCTGGTACGTCTCTGTACACCTCTCCGCTTTTGTTGTTTAAGCGGCGGAAGTTTCAAAGAATTTCCGTTTGGTTAAACTTTTGTTTCAATTGATGACGATGATGATGATGAGTATGGGGGATTGGTGGTGATGCCCGCACCGCAGCACGTCGCCGCCAAAGCTTTTCTTTTTGAGGTCATATTTGGGGTTACCCATAGTGACAGTAGTTTGTTTGTGGTGTTCTACCGTTTACAAGTAGTTTTGTATTTTAATTTACGCTAATGTCAGTCAACACAATTCGCATTCGCACTCACGTAACAAAAAAAAAATCACCGACTTTTCTGACAGCTGCTTGGCTGAGTAACACCCCATGGGTCGCCAGCTAGGTAAATGGTTTAGTTTGTATAGCACTGCTGAAATTATAAACAACTAATTTATAAGTCGTACGTAGTCGCAAGCACATTCTAAACAACAGCAATGCCGCCGTGATTTTATGTTAAGAATTTGTTTGCATGTTAAACTTCCCATGACGACGACGGCGACGACAATGCGTGATTCTACGCTGCTACATTGTCCTGCCATGAAATTAATGTGAAATATGTCTTAAATACATACAGCAGCAAAGTAGTTGTATAAATTTTTAGCCTACTGCATAACTTATAACAATTTACGCTTACCCTTACCCTTACCAGCTACCGCAACGGTATGTTGTTCAAGTATGTACAAATAAATCACATTCCGCAAACATTGTTGCTTTCACTAAGTTTGCTCTGCAATAAAGTAAGCGCGCAACAATTGGTTTCGTCTCGTCACGTCTCCGTTCCGTCGCTGACTTTGCTAACTGCTAACAGCAACACTTTGTCATATTCTGTTGTGTTGCGTGAGTTTTTACTGATTAATAATTTCGTTTAGTTGACGTGCAGTCATAAATTTTACGAAAAAAAAAAAGCATCTTCAATGAGGAAGGAGTACTAACTGTCTTTTGTTTTAATGGAAAATTGGTTTCTTTTTTTTTTTCAAACTTCTTGCATGACAATACATTCTGCTGCTGATGGTAAAAGTTCCATCAACTGTGATTTGCAAATTGTAATGGCGCTCTCTAACTTCTGGCAGGTGCAAAATGTATTATCAATCACAGTGAAACATTTCTGTTAAGTCAGTGCTTAGCTTAACAGCAGTAATAGCAATAAATTAACAGTGATTTAACAGCGAATAGCAGTATATTTTTTTTTTTTTTCTAAAGTCGATATTTTCTAACACATCTTTTTTTTTACGTAAAATGTGTTCTCCATCAGAAGTTTCTACCTAACGCTCTTAAAAACTATGTTGAACTTGGAGAATGTGATAATTCGGCAAGTATTTCAACCGATTGTGGAGAACATCAAATTTTGTTTTACCCAAAATGTGTTCTCCATCAGAAGTTTCTACCTAACGCTCTTAAAAACTATGTTGAACTTGGAGAATGTGATAATTCGGCAAGTATTTCAACCGATTGTGGAGAACATCAAATTTTGTTTTACCCAAAATGTGTTCTCCATCAGAAGTTTCTACCTCACGTACTTAAAAACTATGTTGAACTTGGAGAATGTGATAATTCGGCAAGTATTTCAACCGATTGTGGAGAACATCAAATTTTGTTTTACCCAAAATGTGTTCTCCATCAGAAGTTTCTACCTAACGCTCTTAAAAACTATGTTGAACTTGGAGAATGTGATAATTCGGCAAGTATTTCAACCGATTGTGGAGAACATCAAATTTTGTTTTACCCAAAATGTGTTCTCCATCAGAAGTTTCTACCTAACGCTCTTAAAAACTATGTTGAACTTGGAGAATGTGATAATTCGGCAAGTATTTCAACCGATTGTGGAGAACATCAAATTTTGTTTTACCCAAAATGTGTTCTCCATCAGAAGTTTCTACCTCACGTACTTAAAAACTATGTTGAACTCGGAGAATGTCATGATTCTGCAAGTTTTTAGGACCGATTGGGGCGAACATCAATTTTTTTTTTTTACGTAAAATGTGTTCTCCACATGAAGATTACACGTAACGCTCTTAAAAACTATGTTTAACTTGGAGTATTTGGGATCGATTGTGGCGAACATCACTGCTGCAAAGATTTTAAGCATTGGCAGTTTCCCAGCTTTTAAGATATCTTTTTACTGGAACTTTTTCGATTTAAGCTTAAATACAACTCAAACAAAATAATTTTCCAACAAAATACCAAAAGCGAAGACAGATTTGTATGGTGGCTACCCCATATAGCCCTGCTATATGGAATATTTTATTCGAATTAAAGTAAAATTTTCGAATGAAATAAACAAAATTTTGTTTTCTTTTAAAAACTCAGAAATAAGCTGCAGATTTTTAACACCTTAGAGAGGGATTAGCACCATCCACCTGAAGATGGCATAGTGAACATTAAATATTCAAACTTAAAGGTTCTAGTTTTTCTAGTCTCCAAGCCAGACAGACGGACATAATATTAATTTTTGTAGTAGGATCCGCCGACCACCTCTTTTAGTGTTCCGAACAGCACCCTAATTGAATATTTTATTAGAATTGATGCAATACATATATACAAAATTTGGCGTTATTAGCTGAAAAAAATTTGCTTGTTTGTTGGTTACCCCTTCTTCGAGTGTTTCGATCTGGATACATATAGAATGTTTTATAAGAATTAAAGGAAAATAGACGAAATTTGAAATTTCTAACAAAGAAAATCACAGAATGAGATACATAAAAAAAAGGACAACGCATCGGCAGATGGATGGATTTTGTTCTACGAGCTAAAAGTAAAGTCAATGATTTTGTTTAAGAGGTAGAAGTATCTTAAATTCGGAGATATTACTAGAAAAACAAAAAATAGCTGTCACTAATACATGTAAGGAATCTGAATTGCAATACAGTTTCATCAGATTTTTAGGCCCTGTACCGAAGGTAGAAATAACGGTCGGAGACCCCACAAAGTTACCCCCATTATTATGATAGAGGAGTCGATATAGCCATGTCCATCTGTCAGTCCGTATGAACTGAAGGATCTCGGAAACGGTAATAGATAGAGACTATGTGTTTTTTGCATACCACTAGGACTTCTCCGGAATTTTACAAGTTTATTTTAAAATTTTGCCCATGCCAATCTCCAGAAGCATTGGCAAATGTTTGGACTTTCTCTTTATTAGTATGGCAACACTCTCAATTGAGCCTTTAAATGGAACTATTCGCCGAGAAGTACGCTTTAGATAACATGTGGCAGTCCATAGATTAAAATCCGGTTCCATTTAAATGAGCGTTTCTAAGAAAGCCTTCAGGCAAGTTTACCTTTTTTGTTTGCTATTCTATGACAGATGCCTCGCAAACTTCTTTGTTACTGTTGGAAGGAGAAGTTGCTTCATGAATTTTATTTTCAAGCCATGCAAACCTTCTTCTGTTCATTTCTTAATTCAATGTTTAGCTTGATCTATTCATCTAACCAGCAACTGAACACATCACCAACGTCATTTTGAAAGAAGTTTGGCCAAATAATTTGACTAAAATTTTAACATTTTCGCACGCTACACAACAAAGGCAAAATATGTTTCTATAAATATTTCAGATTCTTCGAACGAATACTTTTGCAACTTTGCTGCTATTAAAATAAAAAAAAAACCCTGCCTAGAAGCTATATATGTGCACAGGTACATATACCGCGCGCCATCCAACCATCCATCCAACCAACCAGCCATCTATCCATCCATCCATCCATTCAAGTAGACAGACAGATAGACAGCAGCAAGCAACGTACCAGCAAATTGTAATTAAATTTATTTATAATTTTTTTCATTTTAAAAATCTGTGTTTATGTAGCCTTAGAGTGCCAGCCTGCCAAGCCAACAATGTCGTCGTCGGCGCTCTGTGATGCTCTGTGAAAACACTTCATCTCCATCTCCATGTTCTGAACAGCATGTTTATTCGCTGCTTTTAGTGGCTGTATTTGAGGTTTTTTGTGTTTTATTTTGTGTATGCTTTTAGGCGCAGAGTAATAACATTAAAAAGATAAACAGCGAAATATATATTAAATAAAAAATATAATTAAATAGAATTCCAATATGGCGAAGCTACATTTGGTTTAGAAACTTTATTACTGTGAATATTTTTGTTATGGAATATTATTCGTGATCAACATAAGCCACATAAGCACGTACGCATGATCAATTTAACGGTTACAGCGAATGACCAGCAAATGACCAGCGTTTGGTCAAGTACAGTTACTATTCCCGCTAAAGAGTTCAGAAATATATTCGCAATAAAAAAAATTAAATCAATTAAATATCTACTACCAACAATTTTTAGTAAAAGAAAAATATTTAATAATTGAAACAACCAATTAGAGAACACCACCACTTTGTATATATGTATGTATAAATAACGGTGTTATAGCTAGATATTTAATACCTCGAATAGCGTACAGAAATAGCGTACAAAGGTAAAGCGTGCCGAATTAATTATTTCAGAGGTTTTGTTTGCAATAATATCTTGCTCTGCTTGCACACACACACACACCCACCCACAAAAAAGCTTCATTAAAAGAGAGCTTACGCTGAAAACACCCACCCACTCTCACACACACGTGGCAAATATGAGCGTAAGCGTACAGAGACAGCCAAGCAGCCAGCAGCCAGCCAGCAAGCATATAGTCGACGACTCACCTAACTGTATTTAATTTTAGCATAAAAGGTTTGCTAAAAGCAATGATAAAAAGCCTAAAATCCTACGATTATGACAACATTTTGCGCTACAGGAAGATGATTCTTCTGAGATATTGTATTACAGTTGTATTTTATTAACAGTGGAAGGTGCTAATGTTAAGTCACTGCTAAATTAAACAGCTATTACAACATTTCGTGTGCACTTTCCGTATGAATAGCATATAGCAGGTGCTACATACCAACTGTAGTTTGATAACATTGGAAGGTGCTAATTTTAAGTAGCTGCTACATTAAACTGCTATTACATCATTTCGTGTTATGTAAATAGCATAAAGAATTTTCCGTATGAATAGCATATAGCAGGTGCTACATACCAACTGTAGTTTGATAACATTGGAAGGTGCTAATTTTAAGTAACTGTTATAAAGCACTTGGAATAGCATATGGCAGGTGCTATACAGAGACATACCAACTGTATTTTGATAACAGTGGAAGGTGCTAACTGCTATATTAAACTACTATTACATCATTTCGTGTTATGTAAATAGCATAAAGCACTTTCCGCATGTATAGCATATAGCAGGTGATAACAGTTCATGCTGATTATCTATCATAAATAACGGATATTTCATATTAAAATATAAATTTCTTACATTTAATAGCAAATAACAATTTTCAAACTGTTATTTTTTGTTTAACAGTAACAGTTTAAAATAAATTTTCATAGCTACTACTCCTCTGTAACCAAAATTAAGAGGCATAAAATAGAAATACCCAAAAAATTATTGTATTTAACTGTGTATAGGGTATTATAAAACGAAATGAACTCACGTCACATTTATTATGCAATAACAATAATAGCACAGCAAATCGAACCCGCCGAATGCCTGACTAACTACAGCCAACAGCCTACATACCTTCTAACTATCTATCTAGGTATATATATATATATGTACATATATATATATCTCAGTATATACGACAACGACGACTATATTTCCGCATGTTTAAGTGTATCGAGATATTACGTTGTGTGTCTGTGTGTGTGTGCGGCATATTTATTTATAGACAACGTTGAAACAAAAACAGTAAATAAATACCTTGAATGCCGAAAGAGACCAATATACAATGGCAGACAGGCAAGCAGGCTGGCAACCCCAAACCAACAAACAACAACAATAATGACAAACAAATGAAGATAGATATATCAAAATTAGTTGTGACATACTTTCGGGCGGTTAGCAAATTTTAACATATAGAAGGTCTAAACCATTAAAAAGAAAAAATTTTGTTCATTCAAAAACTCAGAAAAGATGCACCGATTTTAATGGGTATTACTTCCCATTAGATGAGAGAATAGAAGAGAAGAACAAATAGCCTAACTTGATGGCTGTATCTTTTAAAATTTTTAAGTTCTTATTCTTAGTAAAAAGCCAGACAGACATCAACTCTTTTAGTGTTCCGATTTGGAGAACCTAATGGACTATTTTATTAGAATTGATACAAAATACATGAAATTCGGCTGAACATACTTTTATTCATACAAGAAGTTTGAAAGATGGCACAGATTTGTATGGAGATCACTCCTTCTAGTGCACCGAGCTGGAACTAAATGTTTAAAAAAAAAAAAATCAATAAAAGTAAGTTTCCATGTTAAGTTCCAACTTTTTTTAGAGAGAGGAGTTTACCACGTTATGTGATGTATGTGATCTGAAGATGGTATAAGAGAAACTAAATATGAAGACACGTAGGTCTGCCGGTAAAGATCGTTCTTCTTTGCATGATGACGCTAGTAAACACACAAAGCATTGTCTGTCAGGGTAGGAAAGCAACAATCCGAACCCATTGATATCAGGCAGTGTGATGCGCAGTTTTGCAATTTTTTTTTTATATCCTGATCTTAAACCAATGCCGAACGCCAATGTCAAACTCTATTTTCCAAAAGGGAGTAATGCGGATGATATTGATATCATCGGTACGCAGGAACGGCGCGTCAGCAAGGCGTTCTCAGATATTGATAAAGAGTCTCTCGGCTCATGGATCTACCGGTCAAGACAAGGTAATTGATGCTTTCCACATTAGAAGTAAAGCCCTCTCTCGGAAGATGAAAATGAAGATCTATAAGATGCTGATACTCCCGGTCCTATTGTTAAACAAGACGGCATTGGAAGAGGAAGATTTTTCGCAGGATTTTCGTTCCTATTAGATTCGGCGACGAGTTTAGGTTTCTTTACTGAACCGATTTGAAACCTAATAAAAATTTGTTGATTATATTCAGTATTTTTAGCTCAATTAAGAACGAAAGCAAGCGCATGAGAAGTAGTTTTCTATGGTGTAAGTAAAATTGAATGGAAAGTGATTACGTTTCCAAAGAATTCGTGGGTTCAACACAGTCGACGATGCTGTGGGTTGCTTGGGTGGCATCCATTCATCCATCCATCAGCAGAATAACAACATCCAACCAACCAACTGTCAATGTCCAACCACTCTCACTAATAACTGATGATAAAAATGGAGTGTGTTCTATTTAGAAAAAAAAAGTATCTGCAAATTGACTCCACGACAATGCACCATCATACGAGTACACAACAACAATAGTTCGAAATTACTTGGCGGCACACAACAACACAATGCGGGCTTATATGCCACAATAGAGCGAGCAGCATTTCGTTTCGATTCCTGCGAAATGAAAATAACTTGCTTGCTGCATATGGTTTTTCCAACGAACAGAAGCTTTTTATGAAAAAAAAGGAAAAACCTTTTGCTTTTCCAACTAAAAGGCAGCAGATTTTATTTAAGCTTCTTGACATTTTCGCTGAAAAACAAGTTTAATGCAGCAATGCGCATTTGACTTCAATTCAAGAATGTATAATAATTCGTCCTGCAAAAGGACAAATAAATTTGAACGTGCATAAAATTTAAAGCAAACATATTCAACGCTACTCATTGTCGTCCTTACACTATTTCAATTCGGTGTTAATTACTCAATTTATTGCTGTTTATGCCAGCAGCGCCCGCCCACCGTTTTCTGCTTAAAGTTTCATAATTACAATATTATTAGCGCTTGCGGCATTAAATGCCTCCCGCTCTCTCCCACACTCACTGCTTGAGTGCTGCTGAGTGCAAGCAAGTGTATAAGCTTTCACATGCCTGATTATAGGTTTGAGCGTGTGTGTGTGTGTGTGTTTAATTTAATAAGATCCTTCCTTCTTGTACCAGTTGCCTGGCAACGACGAAAACTGTAAAACCGAATTCCTACTACTTGACTTCTCATTAGTGATTGTCTTTAAAACAACAAATTATGTTGCCGCACATCAACACACCCACACCTACACACATACACAGATTTACTACTCTTCTTCTTTGTTTTCTGTTCGTCGTGTGTCATTTTCTCCTTTCAATAATTCTTTCTTTCACTCACCTATTTTATGGTCATATACAAGGCAGCAGCAGCTACTCATGCGTTCGTTTGCGTTTGACCATGACAGTGTTGCATTGAAGAACACACACACACACACACACACACATGCATATGCAAAAATATATAAAAATGCAGCCAAAAATATTTACAAATTAAAACTGTTAATTGGTAATACAACAGCATTCATACATAAACACAAATCACAAAAAAAAAGTGCGTAATATTTAGTGTAAGGCTCGTGAACAACCGTTCAAACACAGGCACGCACGCACGCACAAATCTGCTTAGCACATGTTTGTGCCAACAAGTTGCCATACGCCATATGTTTTTCTGCTTTATGCAGTTTTACGCGCGTTTGAGAGAGATGAAGACTTCGACGGAAGATGAAGCTTGTAGGCAACAGAGTGTACAAAGCCGATTTTTAAAAATTTTTGAACAATTTTTTAAGTGGAAAATTAAATAGAAAGCGGGTTTCTATTTAATCGGAGGCGATGAAGCGCACAATTACGCCGATAGATAAATAACACCGGAACCACCAGTTACTGATGACACCATTGTAGAGCCACCGGACTATAACGATGTCGATTCAGTTATTAAAAAAGCTGAAAAATAACAAAGCGGCAGGTTCTGATGGGCTGCCAGCTGAGTTATTTAAGACCGGCGGCGAAGAGTTGGTTAGGAGTATGCACCAACTTTTATACAAGATATGCTCCGAGGAAGGCATATCCAATGACTGGAATCTCAGTGTTCTCTGTCCTATCTTTAAGAAAGGAGACCACCATGTTTGCGCCAACTACCATTGGATATAAGATTCTGTCACGCGTATTGTGTAATAGGCTGAAGCCATATACGGATTCACTGAAAGGACAATATCAAGGTCCAAAAAGGTCGACCAGTGACCAAATATTCACATTACGCCAAATCTTGGAAAAGACCCGTGAGTTCAACAAAGTCACTCACCACCTATTTGTCGACTAGAAAGCCACATTCGACACGCCGATACGATCGAGATTTTCGAGGCCCTGTCTGCACTAGATATCCCGGCAAAGATTGTCCGTCTTTGCATGTCGACGCTATCTAACACACAAAGAGTTGTCAGGGTGGGGAAAAACCTCTCTGACTCCTTTGATACCAAGAGAGGTTTCAGGCAAGTGATGCGCTGTTATGCGATTTTTTCAATCTTATGCTGGAATACATCCTACGCCAATGCCCGTACTAACAGAGTGTGTCGGGCTCGATCTTCCAAAAGTAAGTGATGCTGCTCGCTTACGCCGATGACATCGATACCATCGGTACGCAGGAACGGCGAGTCAGCAAGGCGTTCTCAGAGATTGAAAAACAGTCTCGACTCAAGGGTTTAGCGGTGAATGAGGACAAGACAAGACGGTCTTCTCGCACTCCGCCATCGCGTCTTGGACGGTCAGTGACGATGGAGAATTTCAACTTCAGTGTTGTAGAAAACTTCGTCGGTCTTGGAACACAGATAAACAGCAACAACAACGTCAGCCTGGAGATCAGGCAAAGAACCACGCTTGCAAAGAGAAGCTTTTTTGGACTGAGCAAGCAAATGTGAAGTAAAGCCCTCACTCGAAAGACAAAAATCAAGATCTATAAGACGTTGATGACGCCCGGTTCTATTGTATGGCGCAGAGGCATGGACCGTGATTGAGTCGGACGAGACAGCGTTGAAAGTCTTCGTGAGGAAGATTCTTCGCAGGATCTTTGGTCCTATTAGAGTCGGCGACGAGTTTAGATCCCGTATGAACCGCGAGCTGTACGAGCTATTCGATGAGGTTGACATAGTCCAGCGACAAGGATGGGCATAAGCGCTTGTTGTTCCGAGCCAGCCAGACAGACGGACATATCTATACATTTTTGTAGGAGGATCACCTCTTTTAGTGATCCAACTTGGAACATAATGGAAAATTTGGGCATTTGAGGCTAAATCAACAAACTTCTTTTATTAGTTAAATTAATAAATGAATGAGTGAACGTACTTCTGGACTTCTAACTCGTTGGTTGGTGTAATCAATTAATGCAATTGAGCTAGAGTGATGATTGGAGCGGAATGTTTGGACAAGAACCACGCATTATCACTTGCTTAGCCGTAGAGTTGTGTTCTGAGCCAATGTTTAAGCTAGAAATACTTGTAGGTTGGATCCTTTGCATTTATTGTGGTTAGTTACCATTATGAAGTAGCACCTTCTCTGAATGTTGACAAGAGTAGACATGCCAAGCAGAAATTTTGGCAAATTTTTATACAAATTGAAATCATTAGCTAAAAATTTTAATACAAAAATCAAATGATTTCCCAAATAAATGTTTATTTTGCACATCATCAATGTACCTCACCCTCCCGCCTATTGATTACTTCAGACGCAATTGCAAAAATAGCTGTCGTCTCCATGGTGCATAATTATATTTAAAATTAAATTAGAGTAGCACTGTACAAACCAAACCAATCACGTACACAAACAGCACAAAAACCCATGGACTGGACGACTCACATATACATGCGCATAATATGGCAAATTCAATCAGTGTGTCCTTCCACCAGAGGCATACATAAATACATACATATACTGTCCAACCAAGGAGACGTCATATGCGACGACCGACGACTGTACCACCTTCCACAATCATTCGTTTATGCATATTTGTTTTTGTGCGTTGTTTTTTTCGCTGTTTTTTTTTTTTACTGTTATTATCAATTATTGCTTGAGTTATTCATTTCGTTACGCCTTTTTAATTCAGTTATGTATTTTTTTCATTTTTACTGTTATACGTGTCATTTGTTCATTGATTCGAGTTGGCGTTGCAGCAATGATTTTTTCTTTGCTTCATTTAACTGTTTTCTTCTTCCATTATAGGCACACACACACACATATACATGCACGTATATATTTATAGAAAAACCCTACATTAATAATTTTGCTATCCCAGTGGCACTATTAAGCAGTAGTTGGCAGAATTAAAATTGTTAGTAATATCTGCCAAACTAAGAAATTTTTTAGCTTATCAAAATATAGTCGAACGAAAAATTAGCTGTGCTCCTACTAAAAGTCCTACTGGGTAGCTCTGGTTGCTGATTTTTCTTTTACTTCCTTTGTTGTTGTTCTTGTTGCTTATATCCAATTATTGATTATTCCATTTTTTGCCCTGACATTGTTCGTATGTTGACGCACTCTGTGTGTATGTGTGTGTGCGTATCTTTGCTAGTATTTGTTACCTGTTTCCTAACTTCCTGTCTAACATTTTGGCTCAGCACCTTTCACCTTCCACCCTACACATGCACGCTTTTTACGCACCATTGACTCTTTTCACTGATTGGCAAGTAGCAGCAGCCGCCGAATTCAACTAGTTTGACTTAATTGTCTAAGCTAATATTTTTTGCTCTATTAATTATCACATTTAGTTAATGAGACAAAATGATGATGTGACAACTGCGCTGCCTAGGATTTGTATCCTGTCAGCACATTCAAACAGACAACGCTCATTAATGATTCAAGGTTTTTATATATAGATATCTGCATATATACTTAGTTGTGTGTATATGTGTGTGTGTAAACGTGTGTGTATATATATGTGCTTTCGTGCCTTTCGCGCTGTGACCGCACAGCATCATTTTGTCCAGTTATTTGCTTGCACCGGTGCTGCACTAACGACCGGTAGTGAGTATTAGTACTCTTTGCCTGACGCACAACATTAGCAAAGCACCTAGCAGTAAAGACGACATATGGAAAAGCTTTTTGTTGCAGCACCTGCCATCAGCGTATGATATTCAACTTTAATGAAACGAATTGGCGTTCAAATGGTCAATAATAGAAAATGGAATGGAACCTGTGCTTCCTCTGTCATGAAAATATTTAGTTAAAAAAGCATGCTGCAGTCGAGTGGGTATGAGAATTACACCTGCTAGTAATATTTTCTTAGGAATCATGCAAGATACAACAATTTGGTAGATTCTAGCGCAAAAAATCGCTTAAAATAACGGTTAAAAGGGCTGTTGAGGCGATATTAGCATAGAGTAGTGACCATAACATATCACCCGCTCCATGGATAGGGCTGCCAAGAATGTCATTGGTTATACAAAACCTGCGAAGAATTCTTGGTAGGACAAGGAGTGTCGCAATGCTACTGCATAGAAGAACGCTTCCTAGCAGCGAAGTCTGCAGTCGGGAGCAACGCGAGCTGTTAGAGAGCGATATCGAGAGAAACGGAGAGAGGAAAAACGTCTTTTCAGACGCAAGAAAATGGAACAAGAAAGGCGTGAGTTTGCGGATGTTGAGATGTTACGTGACAGAAATGAAGCTCGCAAATTCTGTCAAATGGCCAAGCGTCTGACTGAAGGTTTTAAACCCGGAGTAACTTTCTGTAAGGATGACAATGGAAATCTGGTAGCGGATGAACAAGAATCACTGAGATTATGGAGGTGTCATTTCTCCAACCTACTCGGAGGCGATGAAGCGCACAATGCCGCCGATAGAGACACCATTGTAGAGCCACCGGACTATAACGAGGTCCATTCAATTATTAAAAAAGCTGAAAAATAACAAAGCGGTGGAATATAAGAATCTGTCGCGCGTATTGTGTAGTGATTCAGTGTGGCTTCAGACCAAAAAGGTCGACCAGTGACCAAATATTCACATTACGCCAAATCTTGGAAAAGACCCGTGAGTTCAACAAAGACAATCACCACCTATTTGTCGATTATAAAGCCGCATTCGACACGCCGATACGATCGAAGTTTTTCGACGCCCTGTTTGCACAAGGTATCCCGGCAAAGATTGTCTGCTTTGCATGACGACGCTATCTAACACACAAAGCGTTGTCAGGGTGGGGTAAAACCTCTCCGAACCCTTTGATACCAAGAGATGTTTCAGGTAGGGTGATGCGCTGTCGCCCGATTTTTTCAATCTCCTGATGGAATATATCCTACGCCAATGCTCGTAAACACAAAATATGTCGGGCTCAATCTTCCAAAAGGAAGTGATGCTGCTCGATTACGCCGATGACATCGATATCATCTGTACGCAGTAACCCCGAGTCAGCAAGGCGTTCTCAGAGATTGAAAAAACAGTCACGGCTCATGGGTTTAGCGGTGAATGAGGACAAGACGAAGTACTTGGTGTCTTCTCGTACTCCGTCAACGCGTCTTGGATGTTCAGTGACGATGGAGAATTTCAACTTCAGTGTTGCAGAAAACTTCGTCTATCTTGGAACAGAGATAACCAGCAACAACAACGTCAGCCTGGAGATCAGGCGAAGAATCACGCTTGCAAACAGATGCTTTTTTGGGCTGAGCAAGCAAATGAGAAGTAAAGCCCTCTTTCGACGGACGAAAATAAATATCTATAAACGATGACGCCCGATCCTATTGTATGGCGCAGAGGCATGGACCGTGATTGAGTCGGACGAGACAGCGTTGGAAGTCTTCGAGAAGAAAATTCTTCGGTCCTATTAGAGTCGGCGACGAGTTTAGGTCCCGTATGAACCGCGAGCTGTACGAGCTATTCGATGAGCATTAAATTCCAGCGTCTGCACTGGGCTGGGCACCTCATTCGAATGAAAGAGCTCTAGCACGCATGGTTTACTTCGACATAGAGGACGACCCGGCACTCGATGGAATGACCAGGTATGGAGAGATCTCTCCGTACTTGGTATTTAAAACGACTTCGCACTAGACCATGGAGGCTGGCGCGCCTTTTTAGACGCTGCCATGACCGGTAGACGGTTGACGGCCATATAAGTATGTAATTAAGCTCTAAAGATTAAAAGCAGCTACCAGCAACATAAGGAATATAGTTAAATAAGAGTGCAATAGCGAGAACGGCGGTGTAAGAAGGTTAACGCATTTTATTGGAAGATAATGTCATAAATTAAATTCAACACAAGTTCCGCGAAGCTTAAACTTTCACAGCACACATACTATTTGCAGGTGCAAACTGTTTGCAAACAATATAATTTGTAAATCCGCGAAAACCCGCTTAAAACTTTAATTACGCACATTGAATGTGTGTGATGCAACACAAACAATGAATGCAACGCAATTATGAATTATCAGCTAAATCAGCATATGCGCATATTTATCATAATTCCAGCTTGATATGAACTAGAGTAGATTTGCACTTTTAACCAACTCACACCCACTAATATATTCACCACAACCACTCGTTCGTTCGCTGTTGTTGTTTGTGGTTTGCAATGCAATTTTCCAAATGTCCTTTGAGATATACAGTGTGCAGTGCAGGTGCAGTGCGGGCTACCAGCATTTCTCATTAACGACACATACAGCCGTCGTCGTCGTCGTTGTCAACAGCAACAGCATTAAGGCTTCGATGAATTCGATCTCCTGTTGCGCTTGTGGTTGAAGCAGTTGAGTTCTTGGGTCTTGTATACCAGATGGTCTATACTAACAGCTTATGGTACGACGCTGACTATGCAGGAAATGACCTTTTCGTATAGACACACACACACACAACCAAACAGATTTCGTATGTATTAAGAACTGTGTGTAAATTTTCAGCTATTTTGCTGTTAACTATGGTTCATATATATATACATCTAGCTAGCTCCTCCGTTGCTGCTTCTTGTGTTTTTTTTTTATGCTTAGTTTTACTGCTGCGCACAGACAGATACATACAGTTTTTGTGCTCTGTGCTGCATTTCTTGTTCTTTTTTTTTAACCAGAAAAATCCATGCTAGCACTCACTACTTGCAGCAGCATAAACAGCATTTATTGTTGTTGTTTAGCATTTGCTGTCCAGGCAAATTGCCCACGCATACATTTATCTACCCACACACACACACACAATAGCAGGAGCAGCAGCAGCAACAGCCTTCGTTTGTATCGCTCAAATCAGTTGCATATAGGTCAAAGTTTATACACAATTTTATGCAAGTAGTTAAGCTGCTGCTGTCAAAAGGAAAAAAAAAAAAAAAAAAATACAGCCAGTGTTATTTATCCTTACACCTCGCTTTAACTGTTTCTCTCACTCGCGCTTATGCTGCACATTAACACCTAAACGCATATACATTAGCTATCTCTTTCTCGCCATTAGTTAGATAGACACACTACTGCCATCCTGCCAAACCACCGCGGGCTTAAAACTGTGTGCATGCGGCGTACAGAATGTCTTAATAAAATATTTAATTTCATTTAAAATTTCATGTAGCATATAATTTGCTTGCAGGTGCTTTAATGCTGTGTAGTTAGTAGTTTGAGTAGCATATGTCAAAGGTTTGAAAAGCACAAACAACAATTTGAATAGCTTTAGACTTGAGTAATTTCTATCTTTTGACTTCGCAGCTGGCTTTTGTTGAAAACAAAGCCGAAATAAAGCTGCTTATCTTCTCAATGCATACAATAAGTGGCTTTGAATTGCTATATCTATATATATCTATAGATAGATATTGCAACACCATGTATGCAACGAAATGTATCTGTTGTACTTTCAACTTTCCAACTTACAGCTGACTTGCTGCTGATGATGTCTTCGTCTTCTTCGGCATGTGCTGCTGCTGCTGCTGCCTTCTTCTTCTAGGCGTTATTTTCGAAGGTGGATGGTTTGTTTTTAAAGTAAACCCTCAAGTGTATAAATATATATTTTTCTTGTATGTACATATATACAACAACAACAATAATAACAAAACCAACAATAAAAAACAAAACACAGCAGACGTTGACGACTTTGTGTTGCCATTGCCTTTGCCTTCAATGCTGCTACTTAACCTTCTCTTTTCTGCTCACTTGAATGTCTACATAGACCGCACACCCGACCACCACCCTACTACTTCAGTATAAGATTTTCTGACTGACTGACTGACTTTGCTGTGCTGTGCTGTGCTGTATATATATTGTATATAGTAGCTACATATGTGTAGCATTTTAGCTAGTTTTCTATTTCATAAGCGCTTCTTTTGTTTTGTTGCCTTTTTTATTTTAATTTAAACGTTTTTGTCTGTCTTACTTTATTCATTATATACGCTTCTTGCACGAGTATACAAGAATCTGTTGTCAGTAGATGAACATTCATAAATTATATAACTAACAATGGAGAGATGTGAGACAGACAACAGGCAAAAGCTGACAAACTAAAATATAGATGTGCATTAACTGTTTGTGTATTATAAATGTCATCAGATGAGAGACAGCTTAAATTAACGCACAAAAATAACTGCATAATAAACGGTTTTATCGCTCGTTTATATTTTTTTTTGCTTTTAATTCTTGTTAAACATTTTCAATGGAATTAATTTCATCATCACACTATGCTGATGAGCTGCTGCTAAGCAAATATCTTTGCTGCAGGCTATACAAGAAAATGCTTTGTAAATTCCAATTAAATTATTTGTTGCAAATAGAAATTTGTTGCAAATAGAAATTACACAACATAAAATGTAACAATTTTCTAAAGGAATTTGCATGCTAAGCATTTATTTCTTTTATTTTTTTTTTATTTTTGCTACAAGCTAGCAAATATCTATATTACGTCGTATAAATGGAAAAGGATTAAAGCAGAAAATGTATCAGCCAAGTCAGAAAACATATCACGAGGATGCAGGCAACTGTGTCACATTGCGTTTAATGTTGGCGGAAATTAATAGAGTATAAAAGCCAATAATTAAAAAAAAAAAAATAGATAACAGGTGCTGTTTATTTTGGCTATTACAACCCTTAAAAAGGGGTTGACACATTACTTAAATACAAACTAAATGAAGAAGGAATAGGAAACATTATATATTCAAACTAAAAGGTGCTAGTTTTACTAGACCCCAAGGTCTTGAGAAGAAGAAAGGACCTCCTCTTTTAGTAAACCGAATTGAACACTAATGTCATATTTTATTAGGATTGACGACATATATACAAAATATGATGTGACTAGCTGATTTATAATAAAAAAAACTCAGAAATGTAGGACAGATTTTTGTTTGGAGGCAACCACTTCGAATGGTTCAATTTGGAGCTATATAGATTTTTTAAATGAGGATGGGAGTAAGCTCATTTCCAGAAGATTGAAAATCAGAATTTAAAAATTTTATTTTTTAAGGCTATGTATATCTTATTTTATTGTTCATAGCCAGACAGACGGACATAACTATATTCACTTGCATTTTTGCAGGTGCTTTTAGTCATCCGATATGGACCCTAATGCAATATTTAAAAAAAAAAACAAGTAAGGAAATTACAGTCGGGCGTAACTGACTGTATGAGGCCCTGTACCAGTACAAGTCGCCTAACAAACACATTTAATGTTTCCCGAGCTAATGACCAAGCATATGACCACTTCCTACTGCACGAATAAGTGCGATATAAAACTTTTTTTTATGTATGAAAAAAAGGGGTCGTTCAAATTCAATTGCTTATAAAATCGTCATTTATTATCCGATTTTGATGAAGTTTTTGGATTTTGGCTTAAAGGGTCGTTATCTCTATACTGGTATTTTGTGCTGAAGAAATTTTTAGCCTTGGGGGTGATTTCATGGGGAAGGGGGGAGGGGCAAAATTTTAAAATAAACTTGTAAAATTCCGGAGCAGTCCTAGTCGAATGCAAAAAAACACGAAGCCATAGCCATAGCTATATAGATTTTTTTTTTTTTTTAATGAGGATGGGTGTAAGCTCATTTCTTGTGGGGAAGCGAAAGTTGATAGTGACGAATCTTCGTTTGGGGGTTGAGTTGTGACAGCCAAATATATTTCAGCGCAGTTCTTTCACTTCTATATTGATTTAAAGCAGAAAAGGAAGCTAAAAAGGTCGCATGTGGCTAAGAAAACTGTTCTTTCGGAATTGGTTCTCCCTTGCCTCCGTAGTAAGAAATTTCAAGCAAATGACTTAAGTCTCTGAAACGCATGACCATTTTGGCAAGCTTGACAAATTATATTATTTGGTAGACATCAAAAAATTATTTGGAGGGCCATTGGAAAGAAGATTATTTTTTCATTAGGCCGATTATTTCATGCTTTTCATATAAATGAACGAATATATTTTGCTTTTTTTAAGAGACATCTTTTAACGTCTGTTAAATTTACTAACTGAAATGCATTAAAACCTCAGAAACTCAAAAAAACCATCGCTTTAATAAATAAATTGCACTCAAAGTCACCTCACAACTTATCTATAAACATGTTGCTATGCAGACATAATATTCAGATATATATGTAGATATATACAAAAAGGATTTCTATTACTTTGTCACTCTTAAGCTTTTATACTCTTCTTGCATAAAGCATAAAATAATATCCTTTGCACACAATCTGTAATTTCATCAAAGCTTTCTTCTGTGCACACAAGAAAAAAAAAAATGGCAAAGAAACAACAAATTTCTACACAATTTGACGACTTACCTTCTCGATGTTGTACTTCTCGAGAGCCTGTGTCGCACAATCGACAGCATCCTGTTGCATCTCCTCGCTCATATCAGCATTCTTGATGACTGCTTTGCGATCCGACATTTTGAGACTTTTCTTTAGCTTTTGCTTAACGACGAATTAAAGAAGAAGCTGAATAGTACGACGACGACTTGGTCTTCTTATTTTGTGTAGTTTTTGCGGCTGATTTCCGTTTGAAGGACTGCAACTATTTGGCTTCAATTGTGGCGTTTATTAGCTTAGTTTCTTATCTTCTTCGGGGTTTTGTGTTTAAACAATTTTGTGTGAAATTTGTGTTGATTAATTTAAACGACGACGGCGGCGGCAAGAGTTAAAACTTATTAACAAAGCTGCAAATAGAATTAGCAGAAGAAATAGAAATAAATAAAAATTTTATAGAAATTTTAAATGCTTTAAATGAAATATTTAAAGCAGCGCAAAAAAAAAAAATATAAATAAAATATGCTGCATACATTCAGGCGCTATTGGGAAATAAAACAGGCAGCAGCAGCCACACAGCAGCATAATTTATATAAGACACCAGGGAAAAATATTTACTTGGCTATAAACGAAGCTTTTATGCGCTGCTTTACGGTTTTAACTTGAATTTGTGACAAAGTATTTCAACTATTTTCAAATTTACTGCCACACACTACGTATTCGCGTTCATTCCGTGCATATGTGTGATTGAGCGCATAAGCAGAGAGTAGGGAAGCGCAAGCAGATGGCTCGGGACCCGTTGAATTATGCTAATTTCTGATTTACTTGACTTGTTTTATAGAGCTCTGAACTCATGGTGCTACGTCGCGACTCGACAATCGAAGCATCACGCTTAGATGTAGAAATACTTAGGTAAAAATACATTTTATGGACACTATCTTGGAGCATATCTTCTATGTTTGTCCTTTACTGCACATCCGCGCAAATTTCTGGCACCAATCCTACTAATATGTTCTACTACATCGCGATTTAGTATTTTTTTTTTCATTTCTAAAGCAATTATAATTCTCAGTTAGTTTATATTTTACATATTTGCTCTTAATGCCATCGCTGAATTACAGCCTTATCCAAAATTGAACCTAGCGAAGTTGAGATGTCATATTTCGTATATAATAAGCACCTAAGATTCCTTGATATCTCAAACTTTTAACATCTTTGAACCGCTTTCTAAGTTGAAAATCTTTTGTTCTATAATTTTAATGAAATTCTATGAAATTCTTCTGAAATTTCTTTTCCAGATTTAATTAAACCTAAACCTTTTTAAACATCTTCATTTTTTTTCTATCAAGCTTTAAGCGTTACTTAAGAAGGTCTTATCGAGTCCATTTGAGACAAATTTTTATGATTTATTTGCGAAAATTTCATTAAAATTCTGTCAAAAATAGAAAAAACCGAAAGGTCATTGACACTAGGGATTTTTGCTTAAGGACACTTCTCGACATTACATTGCCTTGAGGGTACAAAAAATATATCATTAAAAATGGATCGAAATCAAAATGACATGACTTGCCTAGTAATGTCGAAAAACGATGGTTCGAACCAATTGCGAAACCACAGGCAAATTTTTGCTTACGTATCACATCTCCTTCAAAAAAAAAAAAAAAAAAGAAATATTGTCTTGAAGATAAAAAAAAGCTATATCATCAAAATTTGTTCCAAAATTGATGTTTCTAATTCATTGGGGGATTGGAGAATTTTTTAGAAATGGGGCAGTCCATTCCTCCCTGTATCGATGAAAATCCAAAATATCAAAATTGCTTTGAAAAACGATGGTTCTAATACATTGGGGGATTTTTAGGAACGTAATGCCCAATTAATGACCTGATTTATGAAAAAGGGACTTATGCCGAAGGCAAACCACTGTTTAAGGTAAACAAATTGTGAGGACGGGGACTGTACATCTTCTATTAATAAACTTTTCAACAAATTATGGCTTTCCACCATACAGGAAAGAGCATGTCAAGCTCTATCCGAGGAATCTGCCAAAAAATGGAACATGTGACACCTAAGTCTATTTTTTTTTTTTTCATTTTTTTGATTTTTTATAGCTCGACTGCCACAATTTTCCTGGGTTTTTTTTTTTGGGTTTCATAAAATGTTTGTGTTTGAATAATATTTCCAGAAATATTTTGAGGAAGTCTGGAATATTGCTTTTAAAGTAAACTCTTAAAATTCCGACGAAGTCCTAGTCGTATGCAAAAAAAGAACGAAGGCGCTATATATTACCGTTTACGAGATTCTTTCGTTCATACGGACGGACAGACGGACATGGATATAGCGACTTCTCTATTGTGGAAGCCTCCGACCATTATTTCTAACTATTAAAGAGAAGTGTGGCATCATTCATTTTCATAAAACAAATAGGCTCTAGCACCTTCGGTACAGGCAGCACCTGAAAAGACTTAGCGCTGTACAAAGAAAATGCTTTTAAGTTTTTGGTCTGCAAAGAACCTGCTACCCGAAAATGTTTAGACTTGCAGTTTCACTTAAAACATTTCAAACTGAGTTCGAGATCTGAACTTATTAAAAAAAGGGGAATATCTGATTGTAATATCCATTCAACAGCATTTAAAAAAATTTCTGTGTTTGTTCCGACAAATCTTTGAAACAACCGAACCGATTTTGATGGGAATTAGCAGTCTGAAAGCTGGCATTATAAGCAGTAACTTAGGCCACTTGATTTTAGAAAAAAAAATCATCAACTTCTCTTTAACAGTTGGATTTCATGGAAAGTACTTGTTTAATTCAAATTTTTGCATGTTACAAAAATTTATACAAAACTCAACATACATGCGTGTGTGTGTGTGTAGGGCACAATAAACTGTTGGTTGTTGCATACGTTTATGCGTAACCAAGGAAAAAAACATCCAGATTCAGCAAAAAAAAAATAAAAGTAAAAAATGCAAAATAGGTGGAACAAGAGATGTGTTGCAGCAGCAGCAGCAGCTTATGGCAGAAGTTGCGCGGAAAAAAAACACAGCTTTTCAGGCGAGAACAGTACACGCGCTTGTCAGCGGGGAATATGCAATAAAAACTTTTCTTTTTTTTTTGAACATACATAAAATGTACAAAGCTCTACACTAAAACGTGGAAGGCCACTCCGCCACCGCTGGCTGCCTGCAAAATTTGCCAACGCCAAGAACTATGCTATTAATATTAAAAAAAAAAGTGAAAAAAAAAAAATTAATTTTAAAAACATGCGCAGCAACTTTCTCTTTTTTCGCCAACAAATGCAAAAAAAAAAAATTAAAATAAAATAGAAACAAAAATTAATGGTAATTCATTCGTGCGCAGCAGAAACAGCAACAGGAACAAACAAATAGACACAGATACACACACACGAACAGTATATCCTGGCAGGCAGGATGGCGACGTGGCCAAAGTGTCTTCATAAAAACGACAACACAAATTATGACTAAGTGGTGCTGCAGCAGCAGCAGCAGCAGCAGGCCGTTGTTGTCAGCAAAATAACCAAACTAAAAGCCGAGCCGAGGTAAGAACTGTGCAAGAATTGAAGCGGCATAAACTGCAGTCAGTCACTCAACTTGCTAACAAGACAAAAGCCCACAACAGCAACAACTACAAATAGTTCGTCTAAACAGCAACGCCTCTCGCTTAGTTTCAAGCGATTTTACAAATCGGGCCGGGCCGCTCCGCTCTGTGTACCGTCAGTCGTCGTCGTCTCGCATTTCAAAGCAGACAAAGGTTTGATTGTTCACCGATGAAGTCAATTAGAAATGCATTTGACGAACGAATGGTTGCAGCACCTGCAGCAGCAAAGCAGTCAGGCAGGTAGGCAGGCAGGCAAACAAGCAGCAACGTCAACGCTGACTGATGGCAGGAAACGAGCCAAGGATATTCGAAACAGCACTGCCTGTCCATATCCTGCATACTCTATATATCTATATATAATATATGAAAGTATTTGGCATTTGTAGCAACTTTCAGCTTGTTTGGTAAAAAATCGAAATGTTTAGATTTTAATTCGTTTGGTAGTGAGTTGTGACTCTCTATGGACTAGTCCATGCATTGACCACTGGTGATTAGGCACTTTGCCAGCCAATCCATTCCCATTAACGACTCCCGATCCTATTAACAAGTATTGCAAATATCATATCCGTAACTCATATAGTTGCAAAGATATGTCGAATTTGGTTTATTGCTTGCTTATATGGTGGGTGGGGCACCGTCTCCACCGAACTTCACCTAACTCATGAAGTGATGAAATTTTATATTTTTAGAAGAAAATTTTACATTCAGCAAATTTAACAAAATATATTTACAATGTTTTTTCATACAAAAATTCACATTGAGGCGTGTTAAGACTACCCCCCGTTAGGGTAGAAGGGCAAACTGGTTGACTGAACACATTCATTAAATATATATGTGATCTAAAGCGCGAATAGGACAATTTAAATATTCAAATTTGAAGGTTCTATCTATTATAGTCTTCAAGTTCTCGAACAATAAGCTAACAGACGGGGTCTTCTGGTTGCCCCTTTCAGTGCTACGATTTGAAGCTTTATGCAATATTTCAGTATAATTGTTGTAAAATTGACATTTGAACCAATATTTAAAAAAAAAAAATTTTTAGGGCAGATTTGAATGGGTCTTACCACTTCTAGTGATCCGATCTTAACCTACATATATGGAATATTTTATAAGGATTTACATAATTTAGACCAAATTTAACGTATCTAGGTAAACTAAACCAATAAAAAAAAATTTACATAAACTCAGAAAGCAAAGGTGCTTTATATCCATTTTAATACTTTATAAGGGGTCCCATCTACTTAAAGCTTTCATCCTATTGATACGGGGCATAAACATCTTGTTTAAAATATCTGATTTTTACAGAAAATTATGTATCTCCAATTTTCATTTTTCACCCGTCTATTTTTTTTTTTTTCCTGTTAAATATTTTTTAGAACATCCTAATAAAGTGCTATAATTAGATAAACCCATTTCCGGTTAAAAAAGAATCAGACATATTTTTAAAACAGTACTACATAACTGGGTATGAAGTTTAAAAGCCTCATTTAGTGGCGAGATGGTTAGACTCTTCTATGCGCTAGAAAGTTGGTTCCATAAAAAATAGAGAAGTTCAGTCCTACGGTTGGGAAGCCTCTTTTTAGTGTTTAAGAAACTTGTCACACAGTCATATGGTAATTTAAATACCATAAAGATTTATAAATATCATCTCGACTTATCTAAAATTTCCAAGTCTTCGAAACAGAGATGAGCTCGAGTCCGACCAAATAATCACAAGAATTCCTATTCTTGCTTGCCGAAGTCAAGAGTAAGAAGAGAAGTTAATCCCAATGCACACACATACGCTTACATTTTTTACTATATGCTCATTTCAAGCTTATATGTAGGGTATTAATAAATACTTTCTTTTCTTTAGCTGCAAAGGACGGAAGACTTGATTTGATTTGCTTTTCTTTTCACTGCTGTCAGCTGCTTCTTCATCTTCTTAATGCACTATACTATATATATGTAATATATAGCAAAATGCTATTATCTATTATGGCCACACACACACACACACACACACACACACACACACAGGCACACAAAAGAAATCTGTAGACTATAAGTACTTATGTACGTCATAGCCGCCACTCACAGGTGGCCAAAGGCAGATAGGTGCATAAAAAAAAAAATAAGAAAATATGATTAAAGCTGGCTGCTGCTGCATACTGCCTACTGCATGCGCCTGAATGTATGCAATAAGAATGTGCATGCGTGTGCGTGTGTGTGCACCTCTGAGATAATTGGAATTAATGCAAGACAAGATGCTTTGTTTTTCAATAATAAAAAGAAAAACAAAGGAAAACCATATAAAATTACTTCCACATAAATGCATTATGGAAAATTGCTTTTATTAGGCCTATTAAAAATATAATTTATAGAAAATCTATTCAATTATTAGCTGCTACACATTGATAACATGTATAGAAAAAGGACTTGAACAAAGGACATGAAATTGAATAAATTTTCAACTAAAATAAAGCCTAAAACACACTTAAAAACATGAAACTGCAATGAAACAAAAATAAAATAAATCAAAAAGGAAAGGAAGGTGGCTAACACCTTCTAGTGGTCCCATTTAGACCCCTCTATGTAATATTTTATTAACAGAATACAACTAATTTGGCATTTTTTGCTTATAAAAAATTAACAGCAATATTTTAATTCGAAAATTCAGAAAAGAGGCGATTTTTATGGGTACCAACCCTAAAGACGGGTAAGTGAGGAGGCAACAGGAGGACAACATAAAATATTGAAATTTGAAGGCTATATCTTTTATAGGTTTCAAGTTCTAATAATTCATAGCCAAACAGACGGATACATCTATATTGATTTAACTTATTTTAGGTGGTCCTTCACCTCTTTCAGTGATCCGATTTGTACGCTAATGGAATATTTAATTTGATTTTTTGCAAAATACATTAAATTCGGCCTTTATAGTAGAATTAACAACAACAAGAACTTTTTCATACAAAAGATTTTTTGTAGCCAATCTCTTGGAGAGGTCGGAACATGGTAGTTAGTAGTACCAGATTTCAACACCTTAACATCCACAAGGCTACATGGCTGAGTCCTAAACAAATAACACGCAACCAAATTGATCATGTTTTGATTGACGGAAGGCACGCATCGAGCGTGTTGGACGTGCGAACGTTACGTGGTCCCAACATTGACTCGGACCACTATTTTGTCGCAGCCAAGGTACGCACTAGGCTCAGCGTAGTGCACGCCGCACGTTCCAACATGCAACGAAAGCTAGACGTCGGCAAGCTGCAATCAGAACAGACCGCCGTAGTTTTTCAAACACACTCTCCCGACTGCTCCGGGAAACCTCACCATCTTCTCAAATATATGTGAGCAGTGGAGACATATCACCCGCTCCATGCATAGGGCTGCCTAGGAGGTCATTGGTTATACAAAACCTGTGAAGAATTCATGGTACGAGAAGAGTGTCGCAATGCTACTGCAGAGAAGAACGCTTCCTTTCAGCGAACTCTGCAGTCGGGAGCAACGCGAGCTGTTAGAGAGCGATATCGAGAGAAACGGAGAGAGGAGGAACGCCTTTTCAGACGCAAGAAAACGGAGCAAGAAAGGCGGGAGTTTGAGGATGTTGAGCTGAAATGAGAAATGAAGCTCGAAAATTCTATCAAAAGGTCAAGCGTCTGACTGAAGGTTTTAAACCCGAAGTAACTTTCTGTAAGGATGACAATAGAAATCTGGTAACGGATGAACAGGAATCGCTGAGATGATGGAGAAGTCATTTTTCCAACCTACTTAAAGACGATGAAGCGCACAATTCTGCCGATAGAGAAATGATACCGGAACCACCAGTTAATGATGGCACTATTGTAGAGCCACCGAACTATAACGAGGTCAATTCAGTTATTAAAAAGCTGAAAAATGACAAAGCGGCAGGCTCTGATGGGCTGCCAGCTAAGTTATTTAAGACCGGCAGCGAAGAGTTGGGTAGGAGTAAGCACCAACTTTTATGCAAGATATGGTGCGATGAACGCATACCCAATGACTGGAATCTCAGTGTTCTCTGTCCAATCTTTAAGAAAGGAGATCCCTCTGTTTGCGCCAACTACCGCGAAATAAGTCTTCTTTCCATCGGATATAAGATTCTATCCCGCTGCAGCCATATACGGATTCACTGATAGGACTATATCAGTGTGACAGCGTTGGACGTCTTCGATGTGGGGCCCAAACTTAATTGGACTGGAAATAGAGGATGACCGGGCACTCGATGGAATGACCAGGTATGGAGAGATCTGTCCGTACTTGACATTCACAACGACTTGCGCCAGCACGCACAAGATTATGGAAGCTGGCGCGCCTTCCTAGACGCGGCCATATAAGTAAGTAAGTAACCCCTTGGAGTGCTCCGAACTGGACCTAAAAAGAATATTTTATAATGAAAAACCGAAGGTTGGCCAAATTCAAAATTTCCAGCCAATTTATCAATATCTAAACTAAGTATGAGCAGAAGGGGTTTACATGGTAAGTCCCAAAAAACTCAGAATGAGGAGTAGTAGTGTATAGTAAATCTCAACACGCCTTAGGGAGGATCTGAAGCATGAATAGGAGCATCTAAATATTCAAAATTGTATGCCATATCACTTTAACTGAAACTATTCGCCGAGAAGGACGCTTTACATAACTTGTTGCATTTCATAGATTCCTTTTGGTTGAGCGTTTCTAAAAAAATCTCCAAGTCTTCAGCCATGTTTTGATATTTTGTAACTTTCTACAATTCTATTGACTGCATTCTTATGCCCTTAAAATTGGATTTGTTGCCAGATGCATCGCAAACTTCTTTTTTCGCACACAGTAGCTCGCTCATTTCAGAAATGTACAAAGAATAATTTGAGGGAGGCACCTAGATTAGTTTGATGACAATTCTAATACGCTGTAGTGTATTTCAAAGTCGTGCACACTTCTCTATACATATACTGTGCATATAAACAGTTACGGCGGCTGCCTACGCAAAAGTTTAACCAAATTTGGTATCAGAAAAAAAAATGTTGGCCTATTAGCATATTACTACGAAGAATCTTTATTTAATTAAATTATGCTGTCATCGGCGATTTTGTTGCTTATGACTGTACGAAGAAGAAGGAGAAGAAATATGCAAAATAAATAATAAATATTTCTATGTAAATGGATGCAAAGAACGAACGCATGATGATTTATATGTTGAAGAGGTTTTATCGTGATTAAATAAGCCAATGATGACAACATGGTAGCCCCTCTTCAGACATTTTTTTTAATTAAAGAACGAAGAATATCAAAACAAAGAAACAAAGTATGGATGCTAGTCTACCATGAACTATTAAGAACTGTTTGGACAAAATTCTCGTCGAACTCTCTCTTTGTCAAAAATCATACATCAGGTAGTTCCCGAAGTAACCGACTTAATCAAAGATGTATTTCACAGACAAAGCAGATGCTTTCCCAACCATTTTCTGAGGTTTTGTATGAAAATAAAATGTTGCTTCAAATAAAAACTACAAGTATAAAAGATTTCCCGGAGGAGACCTAAAAATTTTATATAAAACTGTAAAAGTTTTCAACGTCAAATGGCCAGTGAAGCCTTACATTTGATTTATTATGTAGAAGAGGAATTGAATTAGAAATTGTTAGGAAAAAACTATCAAAATTGTGAGTCGGTCGCAAAAACATTTCCGTTGGGAAACCTCTGTGTTGCAAAGCTACTGAGACCAACACGAGCACCAGCCATATACAGATACACTGATAGGACTTTATATTAAGGTCCAAAAAGTTCGACCAGTAACCAAATATTCACATTTCGACAAATTGTGGAAAAGACCCATAAATTTTAACAAAGACACATAATACCTATTTATCGAAATTATTCGAATTTAACGAAAGAAGTTTTTTGACACCCTGTCTGCACTAGGTATTCCGACAAAGATCGTACGACTTTGCATGACGACGCTATCACTCACACACAAAGCGTTGGCAGGGTAGGAAAAAACATCTACGAACCATTTGCTACCAAGAGACGCTTCAGGCAGGGTGATGTACGGATGTCTGCAGATGGAATACATCTTATACAGAATATGTCCTGCTTGATCTTTCAAAAGGAAGAAATGCTGCTCGCAGTAAGGCGTTCTCAGAGATTGAAAAATAGTCTCTAGCGGTGAATGAGGACAAGACGAAGTACTTGGTGTCTTCTCGCACACCTGCATTGGATTTTGGACGGTCTGTGAGGATGAAGAATTTCAACATTCGTATTGTTGAAAACTTCTTCTATATTGGATCCGAGATAACCAGCCACAACAATGTCAGCTTGGAGATCAGGTAAAGAATCACGCTTGCAAACAGATGCTTATTTGGGCTAAGCAAGCAAATTAGAAGTAAAGCGCTCTCTCTTGGAATACGAATAATAAGATCTGTAAGATGCTGGCACTCCCGGTCCTAATCATGTCCTGGTTGTTCAGTGACGACGAAGAATTTCAACATCAATGTTGCTGAAAACTTCGACTACCTTGGATTCGAAATGGCCAGCAACAACAATGTCAGCCTGGAGATCACACTTGCAAACAGATGCTTAGAAGTAGAAGTTAAGTCCTCTCTCGGAAGTCGAAAATTAAGATCTACAAGACGCTAATATTTTCGATTATACTGTATGGCGCAGAGACATGAACCATGATTGAGTCAGATGTAACCGCATTGGAAGTAGAGCAGGGAAAACATCGATTTTGAAGACATGAAAAACATCGAAGCATCGGTCTAAAAATCAATGTTTTTCCAAGCTCTAGTTGGAAGTCTTTGAGAGAAGGATTCTCCGCAGTGTTTTTGCCCCGTCAAATTTTTCATATGAAGCTTAACTCAAGCAAAACAAAATACTTCTCTTACAAAACACCAGAAAAGTATACAGTTTTGTAAGTGGGCCCAACCATTCTAGTGGTCCGATATGGATCCATAAAAAGTATTTGATTAGAATTTAAGTAAGAAACACCGAAATTGGCATTTTTATTTAAAAACTCAGTAAAGAGTGACAGATTTTTATGTGTACTGCAGAGGGACATATTTTTTACAGACTCCAAATCCTCATTGCCTAATCGGAAATGTCTATAACGATTTTTTGGTGGGAGTACCACCTCTTTAAATGCTCTGATTTGTAGTTTTATGGAATATTTTATTAGGATTTTCGCAAAATATAGTTCGAATACCAAAATTTTTTTTATACAAATATTCTACAAGGTAGAACAGATTTGTATGAGGACCAACTTAGCTAAGTAACGGAACTGTACCTTAAATAGAACAATTTTCTCGCATTTCTGCAAATTTAACAACCTCAATAAAAAGTTTTTCATACATAAACTTCGAATAGGAAATATTAGTTTGAGCAAGACAACAAATATAGAACATAAATAATATAGTATATATATACATATATATAAAATAAAAAAATATATATTAAAATATATATAAAATAAAATATATTAATATTAAGCCTCATCTCCTTAAAACCCCACTTGTTCCACCATGCAAAAGAATTTTTAGAAGACTAATGAAGCGCTACACTTCATGGTTAATGGCTATTTTTTAATAGTGCGTTCTAGGAAAAACTGTATCGAACTATAATATTATGTAAAAAATTTTCTGTCCTACCGTTAGATGTGAAAATAAAAATTACTTAGATCCGCTATATAAAGTACTACACTAAACAAGTACAAACTGTTGCTGTTCTATTGTGATGAAATTTATTTTTTAACAAAAAAAAAACAATTCTGCTGCCTGCAATTTACAAATCTAGCCATTAAACTAATACACCCTAAATATTATGTAGCGTATCTCAGTTAACTGATTTGTTTAAACGTTTTGCGCCGTTTCTGGACATGCTTCCGGTTTATGCGTCTGCAGTGACATCATCTGCCGGCGTAGCAAACCGGATTTCAGCAAAACGGTTAAAGCGGTTTGTTTTTTTTTTTTAATTTGTTTTTCGTGTAAAGAAGCTGCGGCGCTAACAGAACAAGATAAACAGCTGTGCAACAAGAAAACAAATCTAAACACACACACACAGAGCCACGCAATTCGAAACAGCAAGCAGAGCGCGCGCAATTTTTATTTCGGCCAAAAAAAAAAAAAAAAAAATTCTCACATGCGATAAAAAAAATTTACACATTCTTTCGTTTTTTTTTTAAATTTTTTTTCTTGTGCGCGCTAATTTCACAAGCGTTGCAATATATATTTTTTTTTCACAAACGTTTTCACAATTTACAAAAAAAAAAAAAAAAAAGCTGAAAAAAATCTAATTAGTTTTGCATTCTTTTTTTTTTCTCATTGTTACTTTTATATTTAAACAATTGTTTTGCACATTTTTTCCCTTCTCACAATTTGAAAGAAAAAAAAATGATTAAAAAAAAATGAATAGTGCGCGCGGTGCGGCAAGCAGGTATGACGAAGGAAGTGCAAAGCAGAAAAACTACAGCAGCAGCAACAACCACACACAACACAACAACAACACGGTTACTTATTGCCAAATGCATATACCCAACCCACCTACACATGCAACTGTGCAACGCGCTATGCGTTTAGGCGTTTGTGTAGGTGTATGCGTGTTAGCCCATGCGCTTCATGTGTGGGTATTATTTTGCTGCTGAAATTCCCTCCTTTTTTCCTTTTGCTATCCTGACAGCATTAAAAAAGAAAACAAACGAAAATAAAAAATCGCGCAAATTCTTTTGCAAAAAAAAAAAAAATTGTTTTTTTTTTAGCACTGCTGTGTATATGTTGCATGCGTGTGTGTGTGTGTGTGCATAGAACGTTTTTTTTTTGTTTAAGTTTCAAATTTCAAACAAAAATAAATAAAATATTTCACTGCTTACGGTTTTTAACAACAAATCACGAAAATATTTTGCGCTTGAAAATATTAAATTATAACTGCACAAGATAACAAACAATTACAACTCCTCGGCTCAGCGCTCTCAATAGAACTGACTACAATTTTCAAAAACAAATAAATAAAACTAATTTCTACGCCGACTGAGTGCGTAGTTGAATCTTTGTTTTTTTTTTTTTGACGTATCTTTTCTTTTTTATTCTTTTTTGTGCTGCTTTCGAATAACAAGAAAAAAAAACAATATTGAAATTATAAACACACAAGCACTAATAATTGGACACAAAAATCAGAGCGGAAATATTTTGTTACCTTTGCTCGTTCGAGATTTTAATTCAACTGATTGATTTTTGCCGAATAAATTGGACCGCAAGTGACAAGTTGAATGGTGCGCTCGCTTGTGATTGGTTGAGCTGTGGCACAATCTGGCAGGCACAATCTGCCAAGTAGCATCTATCGATTTCTGTGTGTTGGAAAATATTTGTCGGCAAAATAGTGCTGTAAAGCTATTTTTTTTTTGACAGTTTTTAGCCGTTAAGTTAGTCATTGTTGCTGTCCACTTGTCAAAGTGTAAGCAATATTTAGCTGACCACTTGCCAAAGCATATTTTTAAATTAATTTTTTTTGAATTTAAAAAACTATTTTCAGCAGAAATGTACGATAAAATGTAGAAAAACAAATCTGAGAGCGGTTTTCTACATAAGTTGTACATGTTATCTCGGAAACTTAAACAAATTTAGCCTAAAAATTACATAAATACTTAAAGAAATCTAAAAAATACGAAAAAGTTTTACTGAAATAGTTTATTATAAGTACTATATACTAAGTCTACTTTTGTTTCTGTGAAGTTTTCCTGCATAAAGCTAAGTATCTGGCAGTAATAACCATTTTTGTTGAGTTTGCTGTCACATTTAGTTAAAAATTTATTAATATTTGAAACTATTTTCAATGCATTGTGATTATATTCGCATATAATATCTTAAAAACAGTTTTAAGCATATTCCGCCGAACAGTTTTGAATGAAATACAGTTATACAGCCAACGTTTAATTAATTCAGTGCAAATAATGCTGGTTTATATGAAATACTCATTTAAATATCTTAAGGCTTTCGAAGATTTCTTTTATTTTGTGAAAATTTTCTAAAAAAAATTCTGCTGCACTTTTTAAGCATTTTGGTAGATAAAAATCTTCATAAAAAAACGTGAAAATCTTTTTAATTGTTATTGGAATTAAAAGCGTTTGAAATTGAAAGACAAATCGAAATAAATGAAAACGTCCTCTGCAGAATTGTCGCTTTAAAGGCATATCACATTTACTTCCACATGGATCTTGTTCGGACACATTGAATGGTGAATATCACCTAAACAAGCATGATTCTTCTATGGTTGCTGTTAAATTGAAATCTTTGGATTTTGTTAATCGACAAAAATTGATAGTGGGCAGCTTTACGGCGCTGAAGTAATTGCTTCTAGAAGGCATCTGCTGTTGCATTATTGTAACAAAAAAAAAAGTTAGTTTTTTCAACATCGAAAAATATTAAGCTTTGCATATTTCATTTAGGGACTTCCCCACCGACTTGGATCAATCAGTTGTTTTCCTTAGCTCAATGAGTTCCCTGGAATTTCAATAACATTATTATAAGACATACAAAATGTGTAATTTCTAACTTAATTAACTACATAACTAAATTTGCGAAAAACGCAAAAATGGAGAACTATTTCGTTCCAATTGTTTATAACTTTTAACTGAGGAGCGTCTAAATATACAAATTCGTAGGCGCTAATGGTATTAGGCTTCAATTCTTGTTGTACATATGTTCAAAAAACATACTCACATAGCTTAATCCATTAGAGTTTTAATTTTTAACAGGAATACATAATTAAAATGCAAAAACTGCATTTTATATAATTTTCAATGCAATACCATATAAACAAAAAAAAAAAAACAGTGTTACCATATTTCTAAATAATTAATATTAAAGAAATTGCTGCATATATACATACATGTTAGTCACTTTAATTTATTAAACTTAAATTTTTCTTTATATAAAATTAATTTTTTTATATGCATAAAGTATTTACGCAACAAAAAAGCAAATGCAAGCATTTTATACGCAAGTATGTGTCAACTCTGCCCAATATATTGTCACATTTTAGCACGTTTGCGTGGATTGCATTTGTACAAGGAAATCTGTACAGCTGTGTTTATTCGCCTACAGTGAGTGTAATTCGCGTTTACACGACAACAACAACGAGGCCGAACAGTTTTAGCGGCGATTCTTTAACATTGGACACCGCAGCTGCTTGTTTATTTTTTTTTGCTATTATTTTCTGCGTGTGTGTAGTGTGCTACTATTATAAAGTTAAACAACAGAAACTATCTGTGCAGCTGCTGGAATAATTTTAGTATAATTAAAAGTGAACGTGTACAGAGTTAAAAGAAGATGAATCGCCGACGCGCACACGACAACACCGATGACTACGGTAATATAATGTGACATGCCGGTGGCTGGAGCCGCTAACACGCACTGTTGCGGCTGCTGCTGCTGCTGTTTGTCAAATGCAACAACAACAACTGCTTAGCAAAAATTAAAACATATTAACTTAATATTATTTATTTTGTACGTTATTTTAGATATGCGTCGTAATAAACGTCGCCGCGTTTCCGAAAATCAGGAGATCGAAGATCGGCTGGAGTCACTTATATTGCGCGTCGGCGAGCGCAGCACATCATCGGTCGAATCGAATTTGGAAGGCCTGGTTTCGGTGCTCGAGGCCGATTTGGGCACATTTCGTATGAAGATTTTGCGCATACTCTCCGATTGTGCGGTCAGAATGCCGGAGAAATGCACCATATACACGACACTCGTCGGACTGTTGAACGCTAAGAACTACAAATTCGGCGGTGAGTTTGTCGATCACATGGTCAAAACGTTTAAGGAATCGCTGAAGCTGTGTCGTTGGAATGCTGCACGTTATTCGTTGCGTTTCCTAGCCGATCTGGTCAATTGCCATGTCATATCGGCTAGCACGTTGCTGCAGCTGCTGGATACCATGATCGATGTATCAAACGAGGATTCAGTGCCCCAAGTGCGTCGTGATTGGTTTGTCTTTGCCGTGCTGTCGACACTGCCATGGGTCGGACGTGATCTCTACGAAAAGAAAGAATCATCGCTCGAATCGTTGTTGCTGCGCATTGAAGTCTATTTGAATAAACGCTCGAAAAAGCACCACAACGCATTGCGTGTCTGGTCGTCGGATGCACCGCATCCACAGGAAGAATATCTTGATTGTTTGTGGGCACAAATACGTAAATTGCGTCAGGATAACTGGGCCGAGAAGCATATACCACGGCCGTACATTGCCTTCGATTCGATATTGTGTGAGGCGCTGCAGCACAATTTACCGACCATTACACCACCACCGCACCATGAAAGCTTTGAGTATCCAATGCCCTGGGTTGTCTATCGTATGTTTGACTATACCGATTGTCCCGATGGACCAAACCTACCGGGCGCACATTCAATTGAACGTTTTCTCATTGAAGAGCATCTGCATCACATAATTGAGACACATCGCAACGAGCGCAAAGACTGCGCCGCACAATTGCTGGCCTTTCCGTTTAAACACAAAATACCATTGGAATACTGCATTGTTGAGGTTATATTCGCTGAGCTGTTTCATATGCCGACACCACGTTATCTGGACATAGCCTACGGCTCTATACTAATCGAACTGTGTAAACTACAACCTGGAACGCTACCACAAGTGCTGGCGCAGGCCACAGAGATACTGTTCATGCGTATCGATTCAATGAATACGTCTTGTTTTGATCGTTTTGTCAATTGGTTCTCCTACCATTTGAGCAACTTTAAGTTTACCTGGTCGTGGGAGGAGTGGGATAGCTGTTTGTTGCTTGATCCCGAACATCCACGTCCAAAGTTCATACAGGAAGTGCTGCTAAAGTGCCTACGGTAAGAAATTCTACTTGCTTTGCTATGTGCGTTGAACTACATATTTGCCGATCTTACAGTCTGTCCTATCATCAACGCATCAAGGAAATGATGCCGGAGCCCTATGCCAAGCTAATACCCATACCGCCTGCACCGAACTACAAATACGCTTCAGATGAAGCAGGTGAGTTGTCTAATTAAATATTTTTCTTGTAGTTTTTTAAATTAATTAAGAATAAGCAAAACAAAATTTTATTTTTCATTTAAATATTTGGTGCTAATATTTTTGGTGTTCATTGCGTAGTGCGCTACGCGCGATTTACCTCGTTCTCCTCATCTTCGACTATGATTGGTATCTCCTCACCATTCTCTCCAACTTTTATGCTAACCGATTTGCTAACCGATTTTTGTGTTAGTATTTCGTAAACTTCGTTACTACTGTTGGAGGCAGCTTTCTCAGTGTGTTGCTCCGCCGTAGACGCTGTTGTTGTCGTTGTCGCCGCTGTTGGTGCAGGTTTTGCTAAAATAGCAATTTTCGCTGTAGTGCTCGGAGGGGCTTTGATTTTAGCTTCATGCCAATAACTGCTCTTGGCCTTGCTATCGGCAGTCAATAAAGACGTTTCGTTTGTGCTCTGCTTTATAGCAGCTGCTGGTGTTGTTGTGCCTCTACGTCGTGGCTTCCACTTGAGTACCACTGGCTCTGCAGTGGTGCTTGTTGTGCTACTGCCTGCGGTTATACGTTTGTGTGGTATTGTCGTGACGCTTGTTGTTGTGGCTGTGCTGCCCGTTGTGCCTCTATAGCGACTGAACACACGTAGCGGCGTTGCACTAGTCGATGTCGAAACAAAGCTGGCGGCAGTATTAGATGCTGCGACTACGGGCGTAGCTACCGTGACTGTAGCAATTGTGCTTGTTGTTGTAGTAGTAGTAGTAGTCGCTGTAGTTGTATTTGTTGTATTGTCTGGCGCAGCTACTGTACTGTTAGCTGTCAACTGTTCGACTGTTGTGTCTTGCTTTTGTGTCTCCTCTGTAGACGGCGTCAGTTCCGCATTTTGCGCTGGCAGCACATCTGCTGGTGCTTCGACCTGTACTTCGTTACTTTCTTTTTGATTTGTATACAAAGGATCTGGCTCTGAATAACGAAATATTTGCACATCAAGCGGTTCACTCTGTACGAATGGTTTTGCTGGCTTCATCGCTTCATTCTCATCCTCAGGCTCTGCATAAATAAGCAAAGGCATTTTAGCTGCTTGATAACGACTTGCCTGTCCATATATTTGTGGCTTACGCTGCGTGGGTACTGGTGTGACCTCAACTATGCCCTCAGCATCATCATCATCTTCAGCATCATCGCTAAGATCATGCTGCTGCAGATTCGTAGACGATGTGGGAAACAACAATTGTCGCGTTGATTCTTGTTGCGAAGCTGTGGCAGCCGTGGTGCTCGGCGTAAAGTAGTATGCAGGCGTGGCAGTGCTCAAGTCAACATGTGGCTGCTGTGCTGCGTATAACTCCTCGCCATCTTGACGTGGTGGTGGCGGCATATAAAAATGATGATGAAAATGATGCGTTACACCGCCAGCTTTTGGTGAATCAGCACCAACAGCTGCAACACCCGCCGGCGTTTGATGATAGCGCGTAGGCAGTTCGTGTTGCTGTGGTGTAGCCGCCAGTTGATGCTGTCCATGATATACTTCCGGACGTGCAAATTTCATCGGATAGTTGGGTCGAAAAGTGGTAGGCGTTAAAAAGTTACCCAAATTGAATATATTTGGAAAAATCTCAATTTTTGGTGTTGCCTTGCCGGGTGCGGTTGGTGGCAAATGTTGCTGCGTCGGCGGTGCTGCCACATATCTGTTGTCCTGCAGATATTCACCAATATTTAATCTTGGTGGCGACGGCGGTCTGGCTGGTGGAGGCTGAAATATGCCGTGTATAAATATTGACTGCGGCGTAGGTGCACGTCGCTTTTCCGTAGCATCCAGACGCCTATCGGCAAATGCATGCTCACGTTCATCGTTGTAGACAATGCGTCCGAAACTCTGCGGATAGTCATCCTCTTTCTGTATAAAGTGTTGTGCTTGTTGTTGTAAGCGCGCATCAGTGTGCCACGGACGTAGTGACCAGTGGTCCGGCGCTGTTGTTGGCACCCGTCGTTCGTCTATCTTGCGCTTATGCAGTGCACCGTGTTGTATATCTATGCTGTTGTCAATGCTATTATTATTGTTATTATGCTGCGGCGGTTTCGTTGGTGTTACGCTGAATTTCATCTCATAGCGATAGCGTCGCTGACCACCACCGCCACTGTCATCACGGTGGCGTATCTTCTGTACCTGCCACAGCGCCCAAATGCGTTTTGGATCGCAGACATCACGTTGCTGGCTATTGCTGCAACTGCCTTCAATGAAACGAAAACTCAGATCAGGTAACTGCTCCAAGCGTCCGTTTGCCAGTCTGACTATATCGCCAAATTGTTGCTCGCTTTGATGTTGTAGCGCTTCGGCGATGATGTACGGCGCTGCCATGAATTCGTTGTAATCACGCAGTTGACTGTGTTCCAAAAAGAAAAGGAATTAACTCTAAATTAATGCACTTAATTTTGAACAATTAAACTTGCCTAATATTGCCTGCGGCTGCACCTACAGCAGCATTAGTGAATAGCGTCACATAAGTCACATGCTTCAGTGTACGCTCCCAGATGCGTGGAGTTGGTGGCGGAAGCGGCGGTGGCAACATTTCTACTGCCGGACTGGTTGCATTGTTGTGTGGCCATGTTATTGGTACTGTTTGTTGCTGTTGTGGCTCTTCCGGCGCATAGTAAATGCTTTTGCCATTTAATTGGAGGCCCTGCTTTGGCGTTAGTACCAAATCACGTCCGATAATTGCTGTCGTGCCGCGAAACTGTTGGTAATTAGAGGAGAACATAATATTTTTGGTGTATCTCACTTTCATTTCTAATAAAATTGAAGTACATAGTGGACCACTAGAAGTGTTGATCCCCATATAAAAGTGTACTCCTTCCTGGGGTTTTGTAAGAAAAACATTTTGTAACAAATTTCGTGCATCTTATACTGATTCCAATAAAATATGTCACACGAATTCTTATATAAATATATCTACCATAAAAATGGAATTTACATAGGGCGTACAGGATCTCTTAGAGTCGATCACACCACACTGTAACATTCTTTATTATATTAAAACATTTATTAGAAGCAAATCGTAAGGTTCAAAATATAATAAAAACTGTTTTTGCTGTTAAATTAATACCAAAAAAAAAAAAAAAAATATGTTCCCTTCTTTAAAATAATCTCCATTGGATGTAAGAATTTTTCAGAATTCTCCCTGCGTATTATCGCATTTTGCGAAGTCTTAGCATGAAAAAATTCCACGGAACATTGTCAGTTGAGGTCTTCGGAACTGGTGGAAAGACATCAACATTTTATTTGGTGTATTATATTCATAAAGCCAAATGTTTTAAGAAAGTTTCTTCTACACCGAACTTCCAGAACAGCATTTGAAGCACCAAAGTTACACCATTTTTTCTTGTTTAATTCAGAAACACTTACACTTTCACCACCGAGCACAAGCAACAGTAACACCATATTATTTATAAGCTGGCCCTGTGCTGCCATTATCCATTATATAGTTTATATTGATCTACTATAAGTAAAAGTACCAGAGCTGGAGACAGTTCACTGTAGTTTTTTCAGTTATAACATTTAAGAAAACACATTAAAAAAAAAATAAACAAAAATTGGTACAACTTATAAGTCAATAATTTCCGTTTAATGAAGTCAATTTCTTTGATTCAAAGTTTGGAAAAAAAAAAAAAAATTTAATTATTTTGAATGTGTGGTGAACCTCACTGCACGCTTTTGAAAACTCAACTGAAACACATCACCATGCTGCACATGCTAATAATATTTTTTTATGCGTTACTTTGATTTGCTTGGTCGGTGGCGGTGGCGTCGGCAGCGCCGGTGTCTTGTCTATGCCATAAGCTACTGCTGTATCGCCGTCGTTTCTTGTCTGCCATACCGAGAAGCCCTCAAGTGAAACATCAGCAGCAGCTGCGACCGCGGCATCGCTGGCAAATCCAACAATCGAAAGCGAAAACTGCACATTTCGCAATCAAATTGTTGAACGCTGCGATCTAATCACATATAAGAGTTTTGGTATACACTCGTAGACATCTATTTTTGCACCATAGTAGTACCTATTCGAACACTTTTTTGAATACTTTTTTGGGAATCTGTAAACATAAAAAATGAATAAATATATTGGATTAGTTGGTTTGGAGTTTGTTCGGTGATTTTGTTCTGCCCTTGAGTGCTGTAATCCTCGAGTCAAACCATAAACTATTGCTTTTCAATCATTACCGATCCTCCACTGTGGTTTCACTTGTTGTCCAAGTTAAAATTTTTTTTATCAGAAAAAACTTTCATCAAAATTTGGTTATATGACACGGTATAACGGTTTCGTTCTCCTTCGACATTTGATTAACCAATTCAATCTTCAGCAAACTCATGAAGCGATCATCTTTCGATGCCATTAACACATATTGCAAATAGTATGCCCGTACCTCGAATGGATGATGCAAAGATATATAGAATTTTGTTTATCATTTATATAGTGGATGGGGCACCGGTGGTATATAGGGGATGAGGCACCGGTACGTAGCATGTCTAATATTTTCTGTTGGAGAAAGTGATCGAAAGTGTAATGAACATCTGAAGTTGACGCCAGAATAAATGGCTATCAGCTTTTTCTCATTTGCACGAAAATAGGTGTATTACGCATAGGATGCCGCCACAAATGTAAACCGTCTGGATCTGCATTGCGAAGTAAAACTTTGAAGAAGTTGCTTTTAGGATCGAATAGTCTGTCTGGTTGTTCGTATGAACATCAAATACTTGGAGACGAAAAAACCTTCACGTTTGCTTATTTCAGTAAACAACCTTACTCTAAGAGTAAAACATAGAGCACCCTTTTCTGTGTGTGTTTAAAAAAAAATATTTCTTTCTTACCTTAATCTAATAAAATAATTCATATATGTACATACCACACCACCTAGAAGTGGTTGATCCATATACATCTGTTACACATTTCTGGTTTTTTTGTAGGAAAAAAAAAACATTTTGTTGTGTTTGAAATAAATATCACACACGAAGCCAGTAATATATCCAATATACAAAGTACAGGGTATCTCTAAAGTCGCGCATCTTATTGAGTTTCACCATTCTATAGCTTCTGAGCTATAAAGCGCATCGATTGCTACAAATTTTAAGGTTTTCTACAAAGCTTCGCTGAAACTCAACACTTGAACTTTTGACGCTGTGAACTGTTTCCTGTCTTTGTTCTGCAGACTGCATATAGCTTTTGGTGATTACCTTCATAAGATTAATCTCCAATCGTTTAGTTACATCTTTTAGTATTTTGTGTTTTGGAGGAACATAAAGACGAAGACGGCGACATTGAAGTTAAAATATCATTGAATACTAAACTAGACTATTTAAAGTTTTAATTGAACACTCGGGTGGGTGGAGGTGGTGTTTGCTCGAGTGAAAAAAAAAACAAGTGAAAGCAGTATGGAAAGTGATGTGTTTGATATAATAAATTATTAACTAAGTGTTCATGTTTGTTCAAAAAAAATAATAATAATTATAATCTCAGTGATTAATGGAGGTTTTTTTTCTAAGCTTTCCGATCAACTCCACTGCTTCAAACTGTTCCGAGACATGAATTTGTGCTTTTATATTATTTTTGAATATTTTCTGTTCATTACTTTTTGAAGAAATGTCAATTCATGCTGAGTAGAATTCTTCTTAGGTAGTTCCCTCACTTTCGATAAGTCATACAACCATGCATTAAACTTGATCTCATGCTCAATTTGCTTTGGGAATTAAATAACCATAAAAATATCCAAAAAAAAGTTTAAATAGCTGTTATTTGAACAATAAATACATAAATATATTATTTAATAGAGGGTGAATAAGAAAGAGAAAGTATATATATATATATATATATATATATAGAGAGAGAGAAAGATGCTTCTAAATTAAATTGTCATTATTACTGCGACAGCGTATCCACAGAGCGTATCATCTCCGCAGCGACCTTAGCTAGACAGACGCAGCCATTGTAAGCAGCTTGCTCTGCTGCTGCTGATGTTTTGTTATATGATGGGAATCTTCACAGAACCTTAGGTTGTTTTTTGTTTGACTGACTTCCAACAATGTCTGAGACCGACCGTCCGTTCGTCTACCTTGATCTAGCTTAATCATTTCTTCGCTGGTTTATGTAGGTTCATAATTTAATTTTTGTAGTTTAAGGTTTTTCGTTTGTTAAATAAGTGAAAAAATTCGGAATATTTTTTGAAGAAAAACGTTGGATAGTAAGAGAAAATGAAATGTCTCACATACGTACATATGTCTTTTTAAATAAGTTATACATGGTTAGTGGACAGTAGTACACATAAAAAGGGTTGAAATTCATTGACCGCACAAGGCGTCAAGTCAATTGACCTTCAAGGGGTCAAGTCTATTGACCCCACAAGAGGTTAAGTCCGTTGATTCCAGAAGGGGTCAAGTCTTTTGACCCTCCAAGGTGTCAATTCCATTAATACAACAAGGCGTCAAGTCCATCTACCTCCCAAGGAGACAAGTCCATTTACCTCCTAAGGAGCAAGTGACCTCCACAGGGTCAAGACCATTAAGCCCCAGGATGTCAAGTTCACCGTCTGGAGAAGTTAATAACCTTGTTCACAGCTCGATGACTTTAGCCAGAGGTCGATAGCCTTGGTCAAAGAAGATAATTTTGTCCAGCGACATTGGTCGAAGGTTGATTGGCTTTGGCGTAAAATTTTATTCGATTTTCAAACAAAAGTTATAGAGCTGGGTTACACCCTGTTACGTTTTTAATGTGACTCCTTACGAAAGAGTCTTTCATTACAAATTTTGATTAACGCATTTTATTTATCTATATAGTTAGTTAGTTATATGGCCGTCAACCATCTACCGGTCATGGCCGCGTCTAGGAAGGCGCGCCAGCCTCCATAATCTTGTGCGCGCTGGCGCCAGTCGTTTTGAATGCCCAAGTACGGAGAGATCTCTCCACACCTGGTCATTCCATCGAGTGCCCGGTCGTCCTCTATGACGGCGTCTACCAATCAAGTTTGGGCCCCCAATGTAAACCATACGTGCTGGAGCTCTTTCATCCATTCGAATGAGGTGCCTAGCCCAGTGCAGCCGCTGGAATTTTATGCGCTGGACTATGTCAACCTCATCGAATCGCTCGTACAGTTCGCGGTTCATACGGGACCTAAACTCGTCGCCGACTCTAATAGGACCAAAGATTCTGCGAAGAAATCTTCCTCTCGAAGACTTCCAACGCTGTCTCGTCCGACTCAATCACGGTCCATGCCTCTGCGCTATACAATAGGACCGGGCGTCATCAGCGTCTTATAGATCTTGATTTTTGTCTTTCGAGAGATGACTTTACTTCACATTCGCTTGCTCAGCCCAAAAAAGCATCTGTTTGCAAGCGTGATTCTTTGCCTGATCTCCAGGCTGACGTTGTTGTTGTTGATTATCGCGGATCCAAGATAGACGAAGTTTTCTACAACACTGAAGTTGAAATTCTCCATCGTCACTGACCGTCCAAGACGCGTTGACGGAGTGCGAGAAGACACCAAGTAATTCGTCGTATCCTCATTCACCGTTAGAACCATGAGTCGAGACTGTTTTTCAATCTCTGAGAACGCCTTGCTGACTCGACGTTCCTGCGTGCCGATGATATCGATGTCATCGGCGTAAGCGAGCAGCAACACTTTCTTTTGGAAGATCGAGCTTGACATACTCTGTATGTACAGTCACTGGCGTAGGATGTATTCCATCAGCAGATTGAAAAAATCGCACGACAGAGCATCGCCCTGCCTGAAACCTCTCCTGGTATCAAAGGGGTCGGAGAGGTTTTTCCCCACCTGACAACGCTTTGTGTAATAGATAGCGTCGTCATGCATAGACGGACAATCTTTGCCGGTATACCAAGTGCAGACAGGGCGTCGAAAATCTTCGATCGTATCGGCATGTCGAAAGCGGCTTTATAGTGAGTGCCTTTGTTGAACTCACGGGTCTTCTCCAAGATTTGGCGTAATGTGAATAGTTGGTCACTGGTAGACCTTTTTGGTCTGAAGCCGCACTGATTCCTATCAGTGAATCGGTATATGGCTTCAACCTATTACACAATACGCGCGACAGAGTCTTATATCCAATGGAAAGGAGACTTATTCCGCGGTAGTTGGCGCAAACAGCGGGGTCTCCTTTCTTAAAGAAAGGACAGAGAAGACTGAGATTCCAGTCATTGGGTATGCGTGCATCGGACCATATCTTGCATAAAAGTTGGTGCATACTCCTAACCAACTCTTCACCGCCGGTCTTAAATAACTCAGCTTGCAGCTCACCAGAGCCTGCCGCTTTGTTATTTTTCAGCTTTTTTAATAACTGAATCGACCTCGTTCTGGTGTAATTTTTCTATCGGCGCAATTGTGCGCTTCATCGTCACCAAGTAGGTTGGAGAAATGACTCCTCCATAATCTCAGTGATTCCTGTTCATCCGTTACCAGATTTCCATTCTCATTCTTACAGAAAATTACTCCGGGTTTAAAACCTTCAGTCAGACGCTTGACCTTTTGATAGAACCTTTTTATAGATTTGACCTTTTGATCGCTCTCTAACAGCATTTATCTATATATATGTTCTATATATTCTTATCCCTTAGAGTGCTTAGTTCCTATCCATTCAAAGATGTGTCACTCCATAAATACGACTTAAATACTCGATATGTGATGTTGCCATATTTTATCAAGTTTTTACTTCTATCCTTTACAACCAAGCCAGTCGTTCGTCACCATGATGAATTGTAATATTTTGCAAGGGCAGCCAGCAATCACTTTTAAATGAAGTCGATTTGACGTCAAGTGGCATAACACATCACATTAACTGGAGCGCACTCCGCTATCGCTGGCTGGCAATGCTCTAACAGTCGGTGCACCGATTCGTTGACATAATCAAATACAACTCCTCGATGACGGCAACAAAATGCCCAATGAATTGAACATCATTAGTAAGGCATACAACACTTCATTATACGGCGATGTGGTGATGTGTTGTGTTGGTGAGGCGGGTGATGGTGGGCTTATAATATGAAATGCAGCGCACTAAGCGTTCCAACGTGTCATTTATTTGTAACGCCGCAATGCGCAGCCAAAATGCTGTAATATGCAATGTGAGGCGGCGAGACGGCGGCGCGACGGTGATGCAGCTCAACAGTTCCACGCAGTTGCGCAGACGCGGCTAAGATGCTATACACATCAAAGTGTTGACTGCTATAAGCCAAATACATATTGGGTTTGATTTAAAGTTTTCCCTTGTTATTGGAAATTGTATGCACCTATAAAATGTGTTCCCGGAAAATTGAGGCCTTACTATATAGAAATAGTATAACATCCGAATCGGAAAATGAGATTTTGAGCATTTTTAATACCAGTTCACATATATTTGTATACTTCATAGAATCACCATAGCGTATATTCAAATTAAGCAGTTACGGTACTGAAAAATTAATGTTTTAAATCACACCTGATGCATGCATGATGGATGCATTGTCCTCCCTTCTATTGTTTGTTGTTGTCACGCGCGAGCAAAGCGAAAGCGTGTTGCAATGTACAAGTAGCAGCGGCAGCAGCAGCAGCAGCACCAATTGGCGTGCAGAGCTGCATAATGCATTTCCCTATACATATGTCGTCGATTAAACGTTTTTTCTTCTTATTTTTTTTTTATTGTAATTTTTGCATTATTAACTTAAAATTGTTTTTTTATTGTTACAGCTTCGCTGCCTGGTACCGCTATAGCGCATCAGCTAGTCGTCGCAATCCGGCAGAAATGCACACCCGAAGAAGTTGTCAACATACTGAAAGATGTACCAAATAGCGGCTATAGTGGTGAAGAGATGTCGGATGGCACATTCAATGCACTCAAAATAGATGTCTTCGTACAGACGCTGCTCAATTTGGGTTCGAAATCATTTTCGCATAGCTTCGCAGCAATCTCGAAATTTCTTTTGGTCTTTCGTGTAAGTTAAATTGAATTATTTTGATTAATTGTTAAAATTTAAATTAATTATTTCTTTCATACGGCTCCAGGCTCTCGCGGAAACCGAGGAGGCACAAATCTGTCTGCTACATAATCTCTTCGAATTGTGGCAAAATCATCAACAAATGATGGTTGTACTCATTGATAAGCTGCTGAAATTACAAATTGTTGATTGTTCCGCCGTGGCGACTTGGATCTTTTCGAAGGAGATGACCGGCGAATTTACTAAAATGTATCTGTGGGAAATATTGCATCTAACAATTAAGAAAATGAACAAACATGTTGTGCGCCTAAGTAAGTGAATGCAGCATAGGATATTGTGTGGATGACAGTTGCTATTTTGGAGATTATACATATAGGGTAGGGGTAGTGCAAAAGTAAGAATAGCTAGCCAACAACTGTATAGAATTTAGAATTTAGTCTGTAAAGCTATAAAAGTGGCCATGCGAATCTGTTCTCCATATCCAACAATATGTGAACAGCGCCTATTATTAGTTTAGGCAGATATAACACTGGCAGGAAGTTCTATGTCAACAATTAAGTAAAGGATCTTTTTTAATGAAAGCTTCTGCTCCACCATAATGACGAAACTTGCGTATGAAGAAGAATGTCCTCAAAATATTTTAGACCATGTGTCAAGCTAGTCTTAGATTGCTTAGGTAAATTAAACCAAACTTAGGAAGATTTAAGAAGATGACACTATACAGGGTTACGTGCCACGCGGCTATATCGGAAAATGCAGAAGCTTATATTTTAGCAAGAAAGAGAGCTTCCTCCCGCGGCGATGCGTGCACTGAATTCTAAGCAGAGCTACAAGCTAAACTACAAGCTAATTCGATTCAGTTTGTGTTAGTTCGGTTATACTTGAATATGGTTTATAATAGATCTTATACTACTTGGGAAATCAACAATCTCCAAACATTTTCAATAACATTCAAAATCGATGAGCGGTTAGCGACCAGCTTAATAGCTTCTACATATTAAAATATTAAAAGAGACAGCAGTTATATTTGAATTTTTTAATTGCTCACAAATTTTTACTTCTTTCAGGCACTGAACTAAGCGATGCCAAGGACAAACTATCGAAAGCAGATTCTTCATCCAGCGATTCTGATGACGAAGGGGGACATAAGCGCAAGAAACCACTGACGCATGCCGATCGACCAACAGAGGAAGTAAGTGTACACCTAAAATAAGCAAGCATTGCCAAAGCGCACTAATTAAATTGTCAGAAAATGTTTGAGTTTGAGATAAGCGGCCAATGAAGGCCTGTCCGGCGGACTTACTGCCTGCCTGCCTGACTGACTGAGCGTGTGCTGGCCAAAACGAATGAACAAATGTTTGAATAAGCTAACAAAATACGGCAAAAATAAAATAATGCATGCACCACGTATTGCAGAATTCGCGTGCAGCCTTTTGGCAAAATGTTTAAACTGTATTACGCAATGTTGGCAGCGTGGTGCGGCACGGCGGGGCGCGTATATGTAACAGTTTATAACAAAAAAAAGAAAACCAACTACTAAACCTTAGTTTTAGGTTTATTGTTAGCTTTTGTTATTGCTTTTGGCCATTGTTGGCTTAATTTTGGCCACATTTTCGCCAAAAAGACGTCTTAGTCTTCTCGGTTCGCTGCCTATAAGCGTCTTAGAGCTATCAAGCAGTAAGGTAACTTGTTGACTGACTAACTGACTGACTGACTCACTGACTAACTGTATGGCTTGCTGCCAATATTGCCAACAACTGCACACGCTCATGACTAGGCTTCCGCTTTGCGCTACAAAATATCGGTGTTAATCGGTTTAATGGTCAGCTTAATTCCAAGCAATTGTTTTTGTAACACTTTAATATGTAATTTATTTTAATTAGTAAGTTTTCCAAGCTCTAATCTAAAGACACTCGATACATGTTGTGACGTGATCTCATTAAACAGTTACAAAAAGGGTTCCGTAGCAAATCACGCGGAGTCATGCCATGATATAAATCAAATATAGTAAAATTAGACTTAAAAACTTTTATTCTCGCTAATAACACACCTTTACAAAAGGACAAAGAGGTGGCGTAGCAATGCAAGCCGGGCGCGCTAGTATCAACTAAAAATATTCCTGTAGAAAGCTTGTTATTAAGACATGATGTCTTGTTACTTTCCCAATAATTGCTGACATATAAATTTGTTTCAAGAAATGAAAGAAATGGTTCTCAAAATAACACCCCAAAGGGGTCAAGTCCATTAACCCCTCAAGGAATGAAGTCAATTGAGCCCTAATTGGTCAAGTCTATTGACTCCCCAAAGAGTTAGTTCGGTCCTCCATCGGATCCTATAAATCGATAGTTTTATCCAGCAGTCGATGGTCAAAAGAAACAATTTAGTCCGGCGACCGAAATTTGTTTTTGTTATTTCTCAAAAGTTAATGTAACCGAGTTGATTTGCTTGAAAATTCATTACCCGATATAAGGCAATGTCCTGGCACCCAAATGATTTTAATTTTTGGTGATAGAGAGATTAAAGCTTGTTTGATACTTAATGGGTAGTAGGGTTGGCTATTGCATTTATGGAAGATTGATGAGGCAAATGTTTGGCTATTTGTATAGCATTGAAGATCGCAATTATTTCTGCTGAAAAAAAAAACGAATTGATGGGTATTGCTGTCAGTGAGGATACTGCATGACGAAGCGTAGCCCGTCTTTGACCCATCGGTATAAATAAAGTTGTATGTGCTGAGGGAGAAAAGAGTAGAGAAGCGTCTAATAGTGAGCTTATGTTTGCCCAGGGTGGACAATTAAGTTTGACGCTCGGAATCCGTTTTGTTGGAAGCTCGAGATTTTTGTTAAGGTTTATAGCATTATGAAGGGCGGAGCCAACTTTATGGTTTTATTTTTTGGCTATGTTAATCTTTAATAGGGGGATGGTTAGAGATGAGTTATGGGAGAGAAGAACTGGTTTGATCAGTCTGTTTGTGACATACTGCTTTCTGATTTCTAGCGGGGAAATGTTGAATTCGAAGAGGAGGTTGTAGGTAGGTGTGGTCTGAAAGCACTGAGCGCCAATCAAATTACTGAATGGTAAATTGATTTTATTTTATTGGTTTTGGGATTTGGGGGCGTTCCCATAGAGATAGATGCCGAAGTCAATTTTAGCCATTATTATACAGTTGACGACTCTTAATATAGAAATCGGGTTGCAGTTATATTTATATTTATTATTGGAGAGGCATTTAATGATGCTGAGTTTTTTGGATAGGGACTATATGAGATGGATGATATGGTCATTCCATTTGTAACGCTTGTTAAAAACTATACCAAGAATTATTAGGGTTAGTACATCTGAAATGTTTGCAATGTTTTTTCCTACAGAAATGGATGTGTTTGCATTTGGGTATGGAGAGTTTCGCTAAAGAGTAATTAAACCATTCTAAAATATCACTATGCAGTAGGTCAAATGAAACGGAATTGAGTTTATTGAGTTTCTTTACAATGTAGTAGTAGTCATCTGCATAGGCATAGAATTCGAAGTACCGTGTAAAACACGGTTAAGCTTGTTGTAGGCTATTAGGAATAAAATGACGAAGTGGGGTGATCCTTGCGAGATTCCATTGTGTAGTGGTTGAACTGATGAGAGATGATCATTAACATTTACTACTATTTTTCGGTTCCTCATAAAGGCGAATTTTCCATAGTTTTAGCTCATCGAAATATGCCAATTTTATCGAAAGCTTTATTAAAATCTAACGAAATTATGGATAAGTGATTCTTAGTGGAAAATAAGAAAGATATCAGATAATCCAGTGCGAGTAGATTTTCTGAGTTTAATCGTGACTGCAGATGCAATCTGAGTGATGGCTAGTTAGACTCTTGAGACAAAAAGCGGCGGCAGGCACGATAGTCCGTCATTGTTCATCGGCTAAAAAGTTTTCAAAGTGGCACCGCATGTTTTATTTTTATTTCGTACGGTTTACTTCCATTTGTTTTGTTGCATATTAATTTATGTTCCATTTTTTTCTTTTACTTTTCTGCACGCACGCAGGCTGTCGAACGTATGGAGGAAAAACTTGAATCAGCTAATGTCAATCAGAAGCGACTGTTTCTAATTGTTTTTCAACGTTTCATAATGATACTCTCCGAGCATTTGTTGCGCTCCGATACAGATGGACGTGATCCGGATACAGATTGGTATCGCTGGACAATTGGACGTTTACAACAAGTGTTTCTCATGGTGAGTGCTTGAGAACCATATACCAAATAGTTTATCAAATTCCTAATTTATTCTTTTTATTCACAGCATCATGAGCAAGTTCAAAAATATAGTAGTACACTGGAAACGCTGCTCTTCACCACCGATTTGGATTCACACATACTGGAGGTGTTCCAGCAGTTTGTAGCATTACGTGCCTGAATGCTGCGAATAAATACTACAATATTAATTATTATGACTACGTTCCCGGTTACGTCCCAAAAACAAGCTTAGAACAGTTTAAACATAAAAGAATATACTTTCAATATTTATACATTTAAATTGTTTGTTCATTTTTTTTTTTTTTACGTACAATGCCGAACTGTTTTGTAATAGATACAAGATACAATTATAAAAATATTTGACAAAGTTTGCGGCATGCATTGTAGTATTTTTTTATATTATTCGATTTTTATATAGACGCGCTCGACATATGCATGCCTGCCGCAATATTTTGTACAAGGGTTTTATTTTTAGTTTAGGTTTGCGGGTGAAATCTGCTTAAAAAAAGAAATTAAAATAAAATAAAGCATAGACTAGATAAACTAAATAATTGCATAGTTTTCTATATAATAGCAACAACAAAAAATATGTGCAAACAGGAACCAGATATACATAAAGAAAAACAAAAAATAAAATGCCAAACAACAATTGGCAAACGTTGCAGTTAATAAAAAAAAAAAAATTAAATAATAATTAATAAATTTGTAAAGTTTTATATTTTCGAATTTAAAAAATATTTAAAAATTTTCTTTGCACCCTTTTTGAATTGTGTATGAAAAGGCATAATAGTGTGCTGTAGGAGTAAATATTTATTTAATTATTAAAGCTTCTGCTTCGATTATTAATTATTGTATATGAAAATGTTTAATTTAAAGAATGAAATGCAAAATTGCCAAAAGAGAAAACCTCAAGTTGCAATGGTAGAAGTAGGGGTTTATGTTATAGTATCTGTCGTGTAGAGCTGGGCTAAATAGCGATTTTTCAACCGATGCATCGATGTTTTTCATATGAAAAAATCGATGAATCGGTCGAAAAATCGATGTTTTCCCAACTCTACTGGCGTTGTCTGTTTGTATTTCAAAAAATAACTTTTTAATAAATGCATATGAATTTATTTAAGGTAATTAAAAAGAAATCTTCATCATTACACATGTATTTACTTCTGTGTCTTCGAAAACTCTGACTGCCAACAAGGATGTATTTAACTGAAAGGAACACCCCTTTCGAATTACAGATGTAACTAGTTAGGTAGATTATCTTTTAGTTGAAGAAACTTTTGTTGAAAGTTAAGAACTTAGTGTAGTCATGAAGACTAGTTTTAAGCATTTTTTTTTCCATCCATTGCGAAATTTTGATATTGATGCTAGGGATTGGTTTTGTTGGTAAACCAAGTTCGTTGATTAGTTGAAGGAAGATGAGTATTTAAGGTTGGTTTTCTTTGATTTAAAAATTTGTTTTAAATAGAACGAAACGGAAGAATCGTTTGAGAGAAGACTGATCTTTGCAAGCTTAGTTGTATTAAGGTCTTTCCTAATTTTAAGAGACATGATTTTGGACTTGGAAATAGAGATTATTTTTTATTTTTTTTTTATTTTTAAGACGACAATCAGAGCACAAGTTGCCCTATAAGACACCTAGTAACTCACAGCCGGTAATTGTATTCGTTTGCGATTCGATTCTGCAGCAATACCCCAAATTTGGATACCATATCTCCACGTTGAAGCAACGATTTGCTGGTAGATGGTTCTTTTGTTGCGCAGCGGAAGTTTATTCTGCCATTGAGAAGCCAAGATAGTGTTCTTAATTTAGCGCGACAGGATCCAATGACCGCATTTATGTGATGTCTGAAGGTCAGTCTTTTGTCCAAATGCAACCTGGCGCATCACAAAGCCATTAAGGTGTATTGCCGGAGGAATTACCCTTTTTAATGTGAAGCATACATTTGTGCACTTCTCACTGTTTAGCTTTATGTTCCATCTTTTTGTCCAGACTTCAAAGACATGCAGGTATTCTTGAAGTCCGTATGCTGCATCATATTCGCATTTAGAAGCGTAGAAAATACTTATGTCGTCGGCAAATGATGCAATAAGCATTTTGAACGGCGTTATACCAATGGACTCTACATCTGGGACAGGTAGGTCCGCTGTGTACACTGAATAAAGAATAGGTCCTAGGACGCTACCCTGTGTCCCCCAGCTACCCCCAGCTAGTACTGTATGAGTGTCTGATATCTCCGTTCGCACTTTAACGGAAAATTGTCTCCCCTCTAAGTAAAAAAAAGGAAAAAGAAGAATCACCGCTACAGTCCATGTTTTTCAGCATGTGGTCGAAGAACCTTGCTCGTTGTTCCTGTAACGCTTCTTTAAGCTTTTGAGCAGCCCTTTGCCACTCGGCTTTATCGCGCGGATGTTGCGTTCGCATAAAAACCTTTCGCAATTATCGCTTTATACCTAACAGAGCTCGTAGTTCTGAGGTTAAAGTGCAAGCGCCACTAAGGGGGCGACGTGGAGCGTATGATGTGGTTGAGCTCGCTGCAGCCGCAGCGTTCTGGATCTTGCGCGAGAGAAAAATTTCAAAGCAGAGTCAATATCCTGGCTGGATTTAACCTCCATATTGAGATAAATGGAGTTTGTTGGGTTCCTTTGAAAAACAGCGATGTCTGTGCTCCTATTAATTAGTCTAACAGCTGGAGGGATTAGCACGGCAGCTACATCTAGCGTAATGATGAGCGGCAGATGGTCAGATTTAGTTCCTGAATGCTGAGTTTAACATGCGGTATGCCTTGGTAAAATTGCGAAATAGCACAAATTTCGACTTCTCTTAGGGCTGAGAAGACTGTTGCGGAGGCTAGTTGAACCTTGTTGGTGGATACGGGCTTGCTGGGGATGGCCGGAGGTAGATTCCCTGTCTGGGAATTCCTCTGTGCAGGAATTCCTGCGTCTACGGATTCCTCCATCTGGGCATTGCTTCGACTTGGGATTCTTTCATCTGGGTATTTTTTCGTCTAGGTATTCCATTAAAAACAAAAATAAATCATCATCATTCATTTTAAAAATCATTTTTTTTTCTCTTCTTATAGCCTATAAGTATGCAAATTTCCGATGCACATTTTTGTCTTTACAGTCTCGAGATGACGCTTTGCTGTCTTATCTGTCTGGCGAGGTTTTACGAGGGATAAACAACGACGACAATATACTAGCAGCGCTTATCAGTGAAGTACTCTCGTCTATTATCATAACAAAAATATATAAAAAACACTTAATGCGCTTCTCTGACGTTGCACAGTGGTGCGAATGTCAAAAAATATTTAAACAAGCCACAGTCTTCTTGGGAACAAATATTATGAATTGATGAAAGTGTATTTGAGTATCATGTATCGAAAAGTAATCAAGATATTTTGAAAAATAAACGCGCCTGTATATGAAAAAGTTACACATGGCGAAGGGTCGTTCATATTTGGGGGGTGTGTGCTTCAATGGCTTTTCTTTTCTAAGTTTTTGCTAAGTTTTTTAACTTCAAACTAAGCGTCTTGTATAACTAAAACCTATCAAGTTTTGAATTAAGTCCACCACAAGAAATTCACCATAGAAACTCACCAAACCTTTTTTTTAAGTAAATTATTTGTTCTGTTTTTTTTTTTAATGAGCTTGATACACTAACAAAAATTTTGACACGCCGACCACGGTGCATTGGCCTATGGGCTGTGCTTTGGCTTGTGCGCTGATCCAAGATAACAGCGTTTGATAGTAGCGCGTATTAATGGAAGAATATAATATTTAAAATATACATTTATACACTTATATAGCATAAGCGTTGCCAAGCTTCAACTTAGTTGCGCTAAGCTATTGCAGGCGCATACAAATAACAAACAACAAAGCACTGAGCAAGCACATAAACGATGTCCGAGAAGGTCATATTGGCATATTCCGGCGGTTTGGATACCAGCTGCATACTGAAATGGCTGCTCGAACAAAAATACGAAGTAATTTGCGTTATGGCGGATGTGGGACAGCAGGAGGATTTCGAGGCAGCGCGCAAGAAAGCACTGCAAATTGGTGCTAAGCAGGTGAGTTAGCAGGTGACAAGAAAATAATTTTTTTTTTATATTTTCTTATACCCTACTACAGGTTATTATAGCCGATGTTAAGACAGACTTTGTTACCAATTATATCTGGCCATCGGTGCAGATGGGTTTAATTTATGAAGAACGTTATCTACTGGGCACTTCATTGGCACGTCCATGCATTACGGTGGCTTTGGTAGCTGCAGCCAAAGAGCATGGCGCCAAGTATCTAGCACATGGCGCCACTGGCAAGGGCAATGATCAGGTGCGCTTCGAGCTGTGCGCGTATGCGCTGCATAAGGACTTGAAGGTGAGTTGGGTGTATGTTGGAGATATATACAAACTATAACGAAACTCGGTGTAGCGAGAGACTTGTAACACATTTAATATTGGAGATATGACCTTCAGTGATGCAACTCTTTCTATAATAGTGAAAAATTCATGGAGCATTGTATACAATCTATATGGTAGCGACCACTTGCCAATTTCCAAAACAACCCTCTAAATTTAGAGTAGAACTCGCAAACTGTTCAAGATATAGCACCTTCTACTACGATTTTAATTTTGTGAAAGCCAAACAGCCAATAAAAGCCAAATAATATGACAAATTGCTTCGAGTGGAACAAAAATCCACACAAAGACACCACAAACTTATGGTGGTCCAATCTAAAAACAAGTAAGAAAATCACAGTCGGGCGTAACCGACTTTAAGAGGCCCTTTACCAGTACAGATCGCTGGACAAACAAAAATGTTTTCCTAGCTTATGACCAAGCAGTACAAAGCAAAAAAAAAGGGAGGAAATTAATAAGAAATATAGTACTGACGAAAAGTATTTTTCTTCTCCCACTTCTCACTGTACGAATAATCTTATAAAAAGAAAAGGGAGGACGTAAGTAACATAGCTCGTTCAAATTCAATTGCTTATAAAATCGTCATTTATTATGCGATTTTGATGAACTTTTTGGATTTTGGCTTAGAGGAACGTTATCTCTATACTGGCATACTTAATTTTTTTTGTACCGAAGAAATTTTTAGCCATGGTTGTGATTTTTTGGGCAAGGCGGGTAGGGGCAAAATTTTAAAATAAACTTGTAAAAATTCCGCAGAAGTTCTAGTCGCATGCAAAAAGCACGAAGTCACTATCTATTACCGTTTTCGAGATCCTTTCGTTCATAAGGACGGACAGACGGACATGACTATATCGACTCCTCTATCAAACCTGATCATAATGGGGCTAACTTTGGGTGGTCTCTGACCATTATTTCTAACTGTTACATACATTTGTACCTTCGGTACTGGGCCTAATTATAATATTTCATATTTACAGGGAATATTATAAATTCCAGAAAAGCTAAAAGAGACCTTCACCGCCGAATTTATCCATATGTCTAGAACAAACGCGCTTCTACCCTATCAACTCTTAATACACTCTACATTTCCCTGGATCCGATTTCACAGTGGACAGTGCGATTGCACGAGCATTAGCTTCCAGATATCATCTGATTTAGTCTCCAATCATATCGCCACAATGTACAGAATTGATTGTTAAGTCGAGATCCAAGATCGTCTGAGTGTGGTTCGGACTACAGATTAGCCAGCACTTATAGAAAGTAAACTCTTTAAAAGTCTGTTTCTAGCTGGCTCGTACACTGAAGTGTTAAATGTCCTTCCCCTATATATCGTCTATACGGAAAAATTTGCTTTTTTAATTACATATTTAACTTCTCAACTCTTTCTTCACCCAACAGATCATAGCACCCTGGCGCGACAGTGCCTTCTGTAAACGTTTTCAGGGACGTCTCGATCTGATTGCTTACGCCAATGCCAATGGCATACCGGTGAGCGCCAAACCGACAGCGCCCTGGTCAACCGACGCCAATATGCTGCACATCAGCTATGAGTCCGGTGTGCTCGAGGATCCGAATCACATAGCACCGCAAACACTCTACGAACTCACAGTCGATCCGCTGACACAAGCGCCACAGCGCGCTGTACGCTTAGTCATTGATTTTGAGCACGGCTTGCCCAGCTGTGTCGAGGATTTGGCCAGCAGTCGTGTGTATGGCACGCCAGTCGAAATACTAAAGTTCCTGAACGATATTGGTGGCACATACGGCATTGGACGCATTGACATTGTCGAAAATCGCTACGTTGGACTGAAGTCGCGGGGCGTCTACGAAACACCCGGCGGCACCATACTACATGCAGCGCATCAAGATCTGGAGGTCTTCTGTTTGGATCGTGAGGTGTTGCGCACCAAACAATTGTTGCGCGATCGCATGGCAGACTATGTGTACAATGGTTTCTGGTTCAGTCCGGAGGCAGAGTATGTGCGTCAGTGTATTGTGCTGGCAGAGCAACGCGTTAGCGGGCAGGTTACCGTTGAACTGGCGCCGGGCTATTGTCGTGTGGTGGCACGCAAGGCAGCCAAACCGAACGAGGCGCTCTACAATGCTGAGCTCGTGTCGATGGATGTACATGGCGGGTATGTGCCACAGGATGCTGGCGGTTTTATAGCAATAAATGCGGTACGCATAAGGGAGCATGTGCGTGCCTTTGGTGCGTATCGTTTGAGCGCGGAGCAATGAATTAAAAAAGAATTGTTGTGTTCAATTATTTTGTATTCTGTTTTTTTTTTTTGTTACTTATTAAATAGACAAATTTCAAAGTACATATCTCCTCCCTCACTGGTTCTTTCTACGCTCGCAACTCGTTTGCTCTTGGTTTCGCTCCGTTCGTTCAGCTTTGACAAATGTGACCCACTATCAAAATATATTATTGCTCTTAGACTGTAACAACTATTTCTAATAATAAGTTAATACATATATGTAACGGTTCTTTAAAAATTTGTAGATTTGTTCTTGTTGCTTTTGTTGGTTGTCGTTGGTTTTGAAGTTATCGTTCATTATCGTTCGTTATCAAACATCAATTTCCATGTTCAATTCCATGTTCGTCAGCACCTTCCATTATTGTGAAGTACGCGGCTGACTGGGCACATACTTCTCCGAGGGCTGATACTGCCACTGTGCACAGATTTCATCCTGTTCGGTTTTATTGTAGCCAACCCTGTAAGAAGAAAATGGTTGTTAAGGCGCTTCGCTGGAGTTACGCCAAGATGTTTTTTTTTTTTTTTTTAAAGAAATAAATAAAAGAAAATAAGTAAAATAAATTAATTTTAATAGTTTATTCATAAATTTGAAATTAAATAATTATACAAAAATAAGAAATAAAATAAGAATACTGATACATATTGTGTTCAGAGACCGAATTTTATACTAGAACAAAAAAATATTCAAGTTTCCAAGCGAGACTCATACCTAACTGCTCTGAACTATCCAACATTAACTGACAATACTATACAAATTAAATTCATATATGGCTCCCTTGAAATCTATGATCTGGAGAAGCATTAAAACGCTTCTTCACATCATAAATTCGGAGTAGGGGAGTCAACTGCATGAATCGATTTATTTCTTCATTACTCTAAAGATTAAAAATTAGTTTAAAATATCAACCAACGACTTCAGGATAGTCTGTAATCCCATTAACCTTAGAATTAGAAATAAAGTAAGATGCACTAAAATAAGATGAACATTCCATGTTTTTCATGCGTTTAAAATATCTCAGAAGAATCTAAACCGGAAGTTAGCACCACACAACTCTAAGCTTGAAGGTGCTACAGTTTCCATTCCGATATTTTTTGCGCTGGCTATAAATCGGTCTCTGATTACAAATCGAAATAAAAGTTAAAAAAAAAAAAAATTAAAATTACGGTAAATAAACATAAAAAGCCATAAAATACATTGACTACACGACACTCTGACTTGTTTGATGTGCTTAATTAAACTAATTCTAATTATAATTGCAGGTGCTTGGCTTCGAACGGCATTGGGCAAATAATTTAAAAGGTGAAAAAGAAAAAAAAATTAAAATGAAATCAGTCTTCTTCAAAACAAAAAAAAGAGAAACCTCCGAGCAATGCTCAACGATGCCAATAATTTGGCCGTGGATAATAATAGCCCACAGCATTGGAGGCATACGGAGACGCATGATAACCGCCGCCGCCGCCGCCGCCGCCACCTCCGCCGTAATAATAACCACCTGCACCAGGACTGCGCTGTTGCTCATTCAGCTGCCTGGACACAGGTGCATGCAAACTGTCCCACACAACACGTGGACTCTGCACAATCTCACGAAAGATATTCACCGCAGCCAGACCTACTGAGGCCAGCTTAACGCCAAAACGTCGCGTAAAATGATCAAAATTTTGCTTTAAGCTTCCCGTATTGTCGTCGCCGTAACTTTCACCGGGTGCATATACATTTAAAGCACGCCCGGCATAATCACGTGTAAATAACTGCTGCGGAGGCGGTGGCGGTGGCCTTTCAATATGCGGAAATATTTTCTGTGCTAAGCCGTACGGATGTGCCAATATTTTTCGTATAATATTTCCCGCATTTGGCGGCACATACAGTTCCGCCATTTGCCATTCGATGGGACACTGTGCGCTGCGATAAAAAAATTCATCAAACCTTTGATGTGCCGAGCAAGGACTGCGTTCCTGAAAGCAGGTGACCTGTACAACATTGTAGAAGATGGCGCCCAGTGTGTTGGCTGTTTCTGTAAAAATGTAAATGATGAGACTGGAGAGACCGGAGACTGCGCAATTTACCCGTATTTGCTGCTTGCAAACAGCGTCGAAAGCGTGCATCACAATCGCAATGTGAACGTGTAAAAGTGCCCGTATTACAGAGACCACGTCGACACTCGCCCACATTGAGCACATCCGGACACATATCGTGCTCGCGACAACATTTATCCTCACGCGTATGCACACCCAGATCATCGTAGTTAAGCGCCGCTGTACCGGGACCGCACCACTTAGTACCCGGATAGATGAAGCCTAAACCGCCACGAAATGCATGTCCATATGAGCCCTGACTCTTGCAGACATCTTCCAGTTCCATAACAGATTCGTGCGCTACCTGTCGTATGCGACGTGGATCGGATTGTAGCAACATGCGTTGTATGTCACCACTGTGCGGAAGATTTGATTGAAGCTTCAGTTGTTCTTTATTTTTTTTTTTTTTAAATTTGCTCAATACTCACCGATCTGTGTGCATTTTACAGAAGGGATGCCGCGATGATAGCTCTACCATCACGGACATGGTCATATCCGAGATTAGCACTGCAGATCCATTGCTGTAGGCAAGCTGTGTGCTCATGAGCAACGCAACCAGAAGTGCCAAAATGCTGCGTCGCCTCATGGTCGTGTGCTGCTGAAATAATGTCAAAAAATTGGAGCTTTTTATAATTGATCGATCTTGAAATGGAACATTTTATGTTATTACAAGCAAAGTAGTTAGTAGCTAAGTTTGAAAACTCTCCACAGATAGCTACCAGACATGTTTTAATACTTCAAAAATAATTTATGACCCTTTAAAAAATCAAGGAAGAACCCAGCGAGATACCATGTGTCACTATTTCAATTAGAGCATATGTTCCTATTTGGATCCATGCAGTTTATTTTTTTTGAAATTAGTAAAAGACAAATTTTAAATATTTTTTGCTTAATTCAATGTGTTTTGAAAGTGTCCCAACTTGTACGACAATTTTTTCTAACCGTTATAAATATACAAAAACATTGAAATCGCCTATAGTGCGTGGCTGTGCATCAAAGAATTGACGTGACTAATTTTTTATGCTTAGTTCAAAGGATTTAAGAAGGTGTCCCAACTTACAAATCAATTTTTTCAAGCGACTATAAATATAAGAAAACCGTGAAAGCTTCAATCTGTCCGCCATAAACATTCTTATTTTCTGTGAATCAATAAGAAAATGTTCTTCCATTTCGAGGGAGAGTATTCTCTCTATTTTCGGGCAATCCCAACGCATATCGACGAAAACATATGGAAGTCGCAGGTGTTTAGGCCTGGTGAATAAGTGACATGCCGTAGCGACTCACAATTGAGTGCCTTCAACTACTTTTGGAATAATTTTGAGTAGAGCCAAGTTTAAATTGTTTAGCATCGAATCATCTGGCTTTAGTTCAAATCATGAAGCTTTCATTTTCGATCTTTTGAAGCCTTCCAATAACTGTTTCATATATAAGAAACTGAAATTAAATGAGTGTTTCGAAGCACTTTGTAACCTTTTTTTGGGGAGAAATTTCTCATGGAACATTCAACAATGGTTTGCCAAAACTATTCAGCGAAATGAACTATAGTCCTTCACCATAAGAAATATTTTTTGAATTCTTCGTCTTCTTCTGCTTGCACATCAAAGACAAACTGCGTGAAGAATGATTTTTCGTATACAGAAGAAGTCGTTGATGCTTTCAGAAAACATATTTTTTTGGGTGCTTATGACAAATGGTCCGAAGGCATGCATGAAGTATATTTTGAAGATCAACCAAACTTCTTCAATGAAACATTTATAATTTTTGTAGTCTGGAAAAAAAAACTATTTGCAAATGTGTACAACTGTGTACAAATGTGTACTGAACCGATCGTCTGTCTGCTGAGCAGAGATAAACTAGAGAAACTCTCCATGTGCCGCACTGTTACAAATTTATTTTCATAATTTTTCAAATTTTTTCCAATAGCATCATAAAAGATAATAAAAATTAATATTTCCTTAAGCACCTGCAAATAAAAAAATAAGCCAATAATAAATAATATTTCGCTAAGCATCTGCAAGTATAAATAAACCTATAATTACTAATATTTCCTTAAGCACCTGCAAGTTTAAATAAGTCAATAATAATTAATATTTCCTTAAGCACCTGTTATTACAAATAAGCCTATTTTAATTACTATTTCCTTAAGCACCTGCAAGTTTAACTTTGATGTAAAGCGTATCAAAGCTTCGTTTCCAGCGTTGTTTTTTTTTTTTGTTTGTCTTTTTTTACAGTTTTACTCTTAGTTTTTGCTTTTTTTTTTTTTTGTTTTTATCGCTTTTAATCTTTAAAGTTTAACCACAAAAAACACAAAAAAAAAAAATCATTGATTCGACCCTCTTCCGCTATAAAGCGAATATTTGAGATACTTCGTTGTATCTTTTATTCATTGTTTTGTTTTTTTTTTTCTATTTTTTTTTACATATGTATCTACAAGTTTTAAGACGGCGCCAACGCTGGCATAATTCAATGCGAATATTATGCTTATTAGTGCGAGCGACGATTATCGCACATTTGTGATATAGGCACCAAACAGCTCAACACATTTTTTTGTCTTTTATCTTTGTGTAGCAAAGCAGAAAGGTCATTATGAACAACAAAGGGAAATGACCTACTGGCGCATTAGATACTCACATGAAGAGAGCATTGGGGGCGTCATAAATTAGAGCTGCAATGCAAATTAGCTGAATCGAGATAAGATAAACAGTGGCGTAGTTAAGTGGAGCGGTTTATTAAGTGATCTTAGGTCTTGTACATATACTTATATTATGGAGCATGTTGGGGTTTGTTCAGTTTATAATTAAATATGACAAATAATATTTATGTGACAACTGTCATAGTTTGTATTATGCTTAGGGGTCAATAAGAGCAATAAAGATGTAAATCAGACTTTAGTCACAGTCGTGCTTAGAACATGCACACCTTCCAATTGAAAAGGTTTAAGAAAGTCGCCAGCCTATTCTGTCGGTTACTTCAAGTATTCCAGCTTTACTGTGATTGTTTCGATTGTTGACGAATGCGCTTGACTATTTGCACCTGCCAAGAAAGTATCGTGAATTAATTTAATATCAATCGATACATTTTTGTTGCAGGTGCTTGACGGTTTTTTATAACGAGTTAAATTTTGTAATATTGAAAAAGGCTTTCTGTGAATCTGCTCTACGAGTGGTATAAAGCGTTCATGAATGCTCGTGAGACATGCTTTGTTCTGGACGACCTTCAACGTGTAAGACTGGTGATAAAGTACAGGAAATCATTGCACTTAAAAGAGAGATTCCTCATGTATTAAAGATGTCAGACGGTTACCAAACTTCGAGTATGCAACGTCTTGTTCCGATAAAGCTGAATTTTCTTCAGAAAAGGTATCGAGAGCAGATAACTGTAGACATGCTAGATTTTGCCTTTTCGCATCCTAACTTCACTTTTCATTCCCAGTCAAAATGTAATGCAAGAAACGCTTCCTTTTTTGGCGTTCGAAGTGCTGTTCACCCAGTTTTCTTGCTTTTGAATTAATTTCATGGATCTTAGGCATTGGCTAACTTTCAACGCATCCACCACCAATGATTCTGACAATTTCTAAAGCATTAGGCATTGGTTCACATAGAGCAATGATGATTTCAATTCTTTATCTTCAAACTTTTCGGTTTGATCCGGCCGTTCCTTATCTTTGAGCTCTAAAACTAAATAACTTCCACTAATTTTCGATGACCCTCGGTTGCAATTTTCTTCAAATTAAAGTAATGAAGAACTACCCGAGAGTGTCTAATACGTGAACTGAGCAAAGCTCTTAAACTGGAAGAGAAACTAGTACAGAGCCGATACATTCAATGTCTTACTCCAACCAGCTCTAGCGGACATTAAATCACCGGCAAGAGTATCCAAACCTATAAATTATTAGAAAATGCCGAAGGTTTTTAACTCATTTAAAAAATGTTTCATTCTTCTCATCGTTAGAACTAAGTACTACACTGAACCACCCAACAAAGTATACATCAATGAAGTACATAAAGTAATAAAAGTTCAGCTCAACCCTAAAGAGGCATGATAGGACATGATTTAATTTGCTCAAAAATGAGTATGGAGCTTCCCAGGTCAGCTCGTATGCAACCAACAAATACAGAGCTAGAAATATTAATTAAACTAACAGAGGCGACCGCTACTTTCCTCGTGTATTTCCATTTCTTCGCCACTAATTTGGTTGAAGAGTTGGTAAGAGAAGAAGAAAACTAACAGAAGTTTCTTTCTCTGTACGCTTCGCCTAATATTAACAAGGCTAAGCTAAAAAAATATTTACAAATCTAAGCGTAACTTTGATATAAGACCTTGTATAAATGTTTATCAAAATTGTATGTTAATGACTTTGAATCACATATTAAAAAGATTTTTACTGTAAATGTGCACACTTCATCGCATTTATGCCTTTCTTATTGTAGCCGGTAGCTAATTGGAAAGCAATTGGAAACAACCAAAACAAATCTGAGTGGAAACAACAAAACAAAAACCGAAGCGAAGCGAAAACAAAGCGAAACGAAATCACAGTAAAAAGAGTTGTTAACCATAGGATAACCAAGTGACCTTCACCTTTTAGCTTCTTGTGATGATGACGCTGATGTTGGTGATGTTGGTGATGATGATGATGATGATGTTTATGACGCGGCTAAAACCAAAGTCATTGTGTTGCTGATCATGATGGTGATGGTGATGATGATGATGAAGATTTTGTTTTAATTTTTTTTTTTTTTTTTTTGGCAAAAACAAGTTTTCTCTCGTCTCGCAGAATAAGCAAAACAAACATTTTGCCTTCGTTTCTTCACCAATAACTGGCGCGGCCACCCGCATTTGATCTAATCCATGACCTAGAAATGGAAATACTTTAATATCAGCAGTAATTGAAGCGTTAACTGTTGTACAGAACGAATGGAACTGTTGGGAGAGGTTTTTTTTTGTTATATACACTGGAGAGAGAACTATAAAAAAGGGTAAGTTTAAAAGGTACCGTTATTTGTTGGTGAGAGGAAAAGCTTAAGTGAGGAGCAAATAGTAAAAAATTGCAAAAAAAAAAGAAATAAAAAAAAATTTAAAAAAAAAAAAAAAACTTCTTCACTTCTCAAGAAAGTGATTAGTTGATAAAATACTATCAACGGAAAAAAACTTCTACATTTCCATCTCACAGTGTGTCTTTTATATATTTGTTTACAAAAAAAAAAAAACGGTGGGTAGGCCCAGCATGAAGCATAGAAGAAAAAAAATTAAATTTCCTAATTGACGTGCAGCTATTTTGACTACGTAGTGCTGTTGGGGCTAAGAAGTAAAAAAGATGTTTGGTGTTGCGCGAGCTAGGACCACATTTAGGGTATGAATCAGTTATATGGCTAGCGACGTGGAAACCTATTTGGCTAGGTCTCTCTTCAAGTACTTCTGAGTAACAATGTGAATTATATTAAAGTAGTTGGAGGTGGCATGACTGTGCATGCTTCGTTCGATTCTGTTGTTCCTCAGTTTGTTTGTTCAGTTATAGCTGTCAACTAATTCCTTTGTGTGTGTGTGTGTGTGTGTGTGTAATGGTCTCTAACCGTAGCTCTGGAGGCATCCCCTACTCACCCTTATTCCCGTATGCCAGGCTGTTTGGAAATGTCTTCATTTTCGCACTGTTTGTTGAAATTGAAAAGTTTATCAAAAGTGAATTCTAAGAATTTAGAGTGCAAGATCGTAAGTATTCAGTTTTTTTTTTTATTAAGATGTCATAGAAATTCACTTCTGCAGGTGAGAAAGAGGCCATAGACTTAGGTGCGCAACGATTTAAGTTCAGTGATGTATACATGAGACATTTCTGTCTGGCACCATGATGGTGCTCTCAACTGAAAGCATGAAAGTGCTTGAAAGTTCTTTATGCAGAGGTGATTTTAGGTATATTATGCGACTACAACGCCTCATCCGTTTGCCAGTTAAAAATAGGAGTAAAGAGGCAATGTAAATATCTGTGAAGCTGGAATTACATTACATTCAATTTATTGGGCGGGCATCGTTCCGAATTTTTGACTACCAAGTCTCGTGGTGCTGTCAATTAAAGTCAATAAGAAGTGGAAAAGCGTTATTAGCTCTATATTCGGTTGAGCAGGCGGAGACAGAGTGTAGTTCTGCGATGCGTTCTACTTGTTGTTACTATTAAAAATTTTAAAAATGTTTCTTTCTCTGCACAGTGCTTTTTCATAAGAAAAATCAAATTTGAGTGAATGAATACAAGTCACAAATTATTTTTCGAGGTGTTTGGATATACAACGTTCAAAGGTGTTTTTTATTGGGACCTTGAATTAAAAAGTAAGAAAATTACAGTCGGCCGTAACCGACTTTAAGAGGCCCTGTACCAGTACAGGTCACCTAACAAACACATTAAATGTTTCCCGAGCTTATGAGCAAGCTTATGACCACGTCTCACTGCACGAACAATTGCCTTATAAAATATTTTGTTGTGTATGAAAAGAAATGGGAGGACGGAAGCATCATAGGTCATACAAATTCAATTGCTTATAAAATCGTTATTTATTAGCCGATGAACTTGATGAACTTTTTGGATTTTGGCTTAGAGGAGCGTTATCTCTGTACTGGAATACTTATACTTCTTTGTGAAGAAAAAATTTTTACCCTTGTGTTTGATTTTATGGGGAAGGGGGGAGGAGCAAAATTTTTAAATAAACTTGTAAAATTCCGGAGAAGTACTAGTTGAATGCAAAAAACACGAAGTCTCTATCTATTACCGTTTCCGAGATCCTTTCGTTCATACAGACGGACAGACGGACATGTCTATATCGACTTCTCTATCACTCCTGACCATAATGGGGATAACTTTGGGCGGTCTTCGACCATTATTATTTCTAACAGTTACATACATTTGCACAAAACTAATAGGCACTTGTGCCTTCGGTACAGCGCTTAAAACTGGGTCGATGTTTGGATAGCCTCTGAAAACGAATTGTTCTTCCGTGCTAGTATTCTCGAAAAATTGCCACAAAAATGGGAAAAATTTGTGGCCAGCAATTGACAACACTTTGAATAAAATATTTTGTAATCATTTTGCATTCAATAATACTTCAAGGTTAGTCTCCATTCGATATTTTTAGTGAAGCATTTTTGCATTTTTTTTATTTCTTCCAAATTTTTAAAGTACTTCAAATACCTCTTTATTGAGTCCAAGGGCTTATGACATTTTTGACAGACAGAGACATCTTGAACTTCTTCGATGTTCAATTTTGATTGTTCCTTGGTCTTCGCTATGATGTGATGGTTTCATGAAGCAAAACTTTATTCGGAATGCGGCTGAACAGCGCCAAACACTTCTTAGCGATTATGGTGAAACTTCATCGCGCGTATTGCTTTGCCATAATCCAATTTTCATGTAGAATGTGATGTACTCGCTCAAACCTGCTACGCACTTTCATTCTCCGATACTTCTATAGATTTTATGCATGTTATCTGGCTTGACATTCTAAACGTTTGAAGGTTTTCGTCTTATATCTGCCAACTAGGCTTCACTGTTTTTTTTTTTGTTTTTTTTTTTAATTTTTTGTACAACTTGCGAAACTTTTCAACTAAACCTTGTCCATTTGTTTCGCTATTTGCCTGTTACATATATTAGCAGATAATTAATTTCAACTCTGTCTATCGCATCGGATATATCACATCATCAATCATAAACGTCGCCGCCGGGTAGGTCGTACGTGCCTTCGATCGAACAATTAATCGTGAATCGTACGCATCACGAAAACGAAAAAACGAATAATCGACTCAAATTATAGCCCCAAGCCCTACGGCACAGTCTAATGATTCATTTTGACTTAGGATTCGATATGGAATATTGATATACTTTGTTATAACAAATTATCACTCAAAGCTTTTTTTATTATAAAAAATATTGAAGTACTCTTCTGAAATTTATTCTATTAAATTTATTAAAACTTTGAGTGCAAAGCATCAATTGGAACATAGAAAATAAGCTAAAACCTCAGAATACCGAAATACCGCAAGAAGAAGTAAAGAAAAATAAGTAAAATAACTAAATGTGAAGTGTAACTGATTGAGACCACTTCAACTTGAAGATACGAACAGTACTTAACCTTTTGCGAAGTACTACTACGAAATTGTTACAAGTTCAAAAAAGAAGAAGAAGAAACTGTTAATGTCATCTCATTAATTATCCGGTAATCGTGCATTGTCGCTCGAATGTCTCATGGATGGATGGATGGAATGAATGGTTTGTATGGTTGGCTGAATTATTGCACTCAATACTTCATGCTTTAAGCTTTTTCTGTGAACTCAGGCAGCTGTGAAGGTGTTATTGCAGACCGTATCGCATGGTGTGACATATCATTTGTCAGCTATTGCAACAAATGCTCAAAATATTTGTACAAGAAGAATAATTTTCACATGCAAAAGTTTATGGAGATATATGAGCGCATGAGAAAAATTTACTTGGAAATATATTTTGTGGTTAGTAGTGATATTTTTTTTTTTTTATCATAAAGAACGATGTGACAAGCAAAATATTTGTAAATAAAATATTAAAAATTGTTGCAAGTCATGATGTGTTTTTTTTTATTTTTTTTTTTAACTCGCCAAGACAACATGTAGAGTAGGGTGTAAACGTAGCGGATTCTATGCCTATTTTTAAACTAAAAAAATACGAGCTAATAAAAACATCACAGGTTACATGATTGACCGTATGGGTGTTCCAAGACGAGCCATATTCAACAAAAGTTGTTTCCGGACAAAGCACTGTGAAGCAATTGCTTGCCTGTTTGTTTGGCCAAATGGATCATGTGGCCTCTGTACCGCTTGACCAACGTAAGAGGTCAATACTGATTGGTACACGACCATTTGTTTAACTGAAGTCTTCGAAGAAATTCGCAAAGCCAATCGCCGAAGACGAAGACAATGACGGCTAACACAAGAAAGTTTTTGACTACTCAAAATATCGAGTTGGTGGGTCATTCGCCGTACAGCCCTTATTTATCACCCAATGATTCCTTCTTCTTTTTTTTCCAAACATCCAAAATTAACTGCGTGGTGAATGAAGCTGAAAAAGTGCTTCGAAAATTGGTTTGAGCGAATGAAAAAGGCTGACATCACCGCAATCCAAGAAATCCGTTGGATAGGACAGGATTACTCTAAAAAAGCATCCTGTGACATCTACTATAGCTGCCATGTGAGTAAGCACGAATTTGGATGTGTCGCGATACGCATCAAGGCTAAATATTTTTATATAAGCCTAATCTGTGCGAAGGCCCGGGCGGAAGAGAAAGATGACGATGCTAAAGATGAGTTCTATGAGCGCTTGGAACGTCTGTACGAGCGCTGTTCCAAACACGATGTCAAAATGGCTTGGGAAGGAAGGAATCTTTGACCAAATCATCGGAAAACTAACCCTTCACGACACTACCTCCAATAATGGAGAGAGGCTAATCGATTTCGCCGCAGGTCGGAACATGTTAGTTAGTAGTACCAGATTTCAACACCTTAACAACCACATGGCTATATGGCTGAGTCCAGATCAAATAACACGCAACCAAATTGATTATGTTCTGAATGACGGAAGGCGTGCGAACGTTACTTGATCCCAACATCGACTCGGACCACTATTTTATGGCAGCCAAGGTACGCACTAGGCTCAGCGTAGTGCACGCCGCACGTTTCAACCTGCAACAAAAGCTAGACGGCGGCAAGCTGCAACTGCTCGACTGCTCCGGCAAATCTCTCCGTCTTCTCGACATATATATGAACAGTGGAAACATATCACCCGCTCCATGGATAGGGCTGCCAAGGATGTCATTGGTTATACAAAACCTGTGAAGAAGTCTTGGTACGACGAGGAGTGTCGCAATGCTACTGCAGAGAAGAACAGCGAAATCTACAGTCGGGAGCAACGCAAGCTGTTTAGAGATCGATATCGAGAGAAGCGGAGAGAGGAGAAACGCCTTTTCAGACGCAAGAAAATGGAGCAAGAAATGCGGGAGTTTTAGGATGTTGAGAGGTTGCATGACAGAAATGAAGCACGAAAATTCTATCAAAAGGTCAAGCGTCTGACTGAAGGTTTTAAGCCCGGAGTAACTTTCTGTAAGGATGACAATAGAAATCAGGTAATGGATGAACAGGCATCACTGAGATTATTGAGAAGTCATTTCTCCAACCTACTTGGTGACGATGAAGCGCACAATTGCGCCGATAGAAAAATTACACCAGAACGAGGTCGATTCAGTTATTAAAAAAGCTGAAAAATAACAAAGCGGCAGGCTCTGATGGGCTGCCAGCCGAGTTATTTAAGACCAGCGGCGAAGAGTTGGTTAGGAGTATGCACCAACTTTTATGCAAGATATGCTCCGAGGAAGGCATATCCAATGACTGTAATATCAGTGTTCTCTGTCCTTTCTTTGAGAAAGGAGACTCCGCTGTTTGCGCCAACTACCGCGGAATAAGTCTTCTTTTCATCGGATATAAGTTTCTATCCCGCTGCAGGCATATATGGATTCACTGATAGGACGATATCAGTGTGGCTTCAGACCAAAAAGGTCGACCAGTGACCAACTATTCACATTACGCCAAATCTTGAGGAAGACCCATGAGTTCAACAAAGACACACACCACCTTTTTGTCGACTACAAAGCCGCATTTGACACGCCGATACGATCGAAGTTTTTCCGCAAAGATTGTCCGTCTTAGCATGACGACGCTATCTAACACAAAAAGCGTTGTCAGGGTGGTGGAAAACCTCTCCGACCCCTTTGATACCAAGAGAGGTTGAGAGGTTTAATCTTCTGCTGGAATACATCCTACGCCAGTGCCCGTACATACAGAGTATGTTGGCTCCATCTTCCAAAAGGAAGTGATGCTGCTCGCTAACGCCGATGACATCTGGAACGTCGAGTCAGCAAGGCGTTCTCAGAGATTGAAAAACAGTCTCCACTCATGGTTCTAGCGGTGTAAGAGGACAAGACGAAATACTCTCGCACTCAGTCATCGCGTCTTGGACGGTCAGTGACGATGGAGAATTTCAATTTCAGTGTTGTAGAAAACTTCGTCTATCTTGGATCCGAGATAACCAACAACAACAACGTCAGCCTGGAGATCAAGCGAAGAATCACGCTTGCAAACAGATGCTTTTTTGAGCTGAGCAAGCAAATGAGAAGTAAAGCCATCTCTCGACAGACGAAAATAAAGATCTATGAGACGCTGATGACGCGCGGTGCTATTGTATGGCGCAGAGGCATGCACCGTGATTGAGTCGGATGAGACAGCGTTGGAAATCTTCGAGAGGAAGATTCTTCTTAGGATTTTCGGTCCTATTAGAGTAGGCGACTAGTTTAGGTTCCGTATGAACCGCGAGCTGTAGGCGCTATGCGCTGAGTTTGGCATAGTCCAGCGCATAAAATTCCAGTGGCTGCACTGTGCTGGGCACCTCATGCGAATGGATGAAAGAGCTGCAGTACGCATGGTTTACTAGAGGACGACCGGGCACTCGATGGAATGACAAATATGGCTAATAAAAAAGCCAATAAATAATTTCAGAGTCTATGCGTGATTAATAAGTCCGATGAAATATCAAAGATTTGTTTGACTTCATATATCGATCATATATATCTAATTTGCACAAAGATTATTTGCCATATTTGACTTTCAATGTCAAAGTCGGAAGTTTCTTTTTTTTTTTTTGTTTTTTGTTTTGTTTTATAATTTTTAGCTTTTTGTTTTTTAATTTGAATTTTTTTTTTATTGTGAAGTACGATGACCGCAGATTGTCAATAAGGCGCGATCTATACGAGATCTGTCCGATCTGTCTGCCAACAATCTATTTATCGGTCTGTCTGTCTGTCCGCACTATTTCAAATGTAAATGTGAACGTTCAAGTGTTTAGTTTCAGTACATATTACTGGGAGAAATATTTTAGTTTATTGGCTTTTTGATTGACAGCTGCTTGGCACATTCTCATTTTGCGCTACAAATGAAGTATAATAGTTTTGCTATGTATTTTGTAACAGAGTCGAATAGTTGATGGTGGATTTTATAAAGTTTTCTCCTTAAACGATTTGATTTAACAGAAAATACGTTGATCAATATTTTCATTCATTATTAAACTTTAATTTCCGTTACTATTTCGACTGGGTGAAAGCAATAATTTGGACATGGATTCATAATTGACAAAACTGTGGGAACTTAGAAGTTATATCTATGTATTTTGTTGGAACAACATTCAGGTTTTACGAAGATGTTGTGCTTCTTATGTGGGACAGGAGAGTTGGGGCACACTATTACATTGAACTGTATTGCGTTAGAGACTGTCATTTGAAACTGGGAAAAATAATCTTATATACAAGCAGATATGGTGAAATTATATATAAAGGTGAAATTATATATATGTATGGTGAAATTATATATATGGTAGAATTATATTGTATGTAAGGTGAAATTATATAATTGGTGAAATTTTATATATATATGGTGAAATTATGACTAAATATGGTGAAATTATATATTGTATGGCTAAAATTATTTATATGGTAAAATTATATATATGGTGAAATTTTATACATATATGGTGAAATTTTATATATATGGTAAAATTATATAAATATGGTGAAATTATATATTTATGGTGAAATTATTCTATATGGTAAAACTTATATATATGCCGATGAAATTTTATACATATATGGTGAAATTTTATGGATATAGTGGTAAAATTATATAAATATGGTGAAATTATATATTTATGGTGAAATCTAGTTTATATGGTAAAATTATATATATGGTGAAATCTTTATACATATATCGGTGAAATCCTTTCATATCATATGGATGGTAAAATTGATATAGAATATGGTGAAATGTATATATTTATGGTCGAAATTATTTATATGGTAAAATTATATATATGGTGAAATTTTATACATATATGGTGAAATTTTATATATATATGGTAAAATTATATAAATATGGTGAAATTATATATTTATGGTAAAATTATTTGTATGGTGAAATTATATATATGGTGGAATTATATTGTATGTAAGGTGAAATTATATAATTGGTGAAATTATATATATGTGGTGAAATTATATATTTATGGTGATATTATATAAATATGGTGAAATTATATATATGTGGTGAAATTATTTATATGGCGAAATTATGTATGTGGTGAAATTATATATATGGTGATATTATATAAATATGGTGAAATTATGTATTCTTCGATAGTACTTCCTCCACCTCTACAAATATATTATGGCTTTGAATAAATATTTCCGAAGGTTTTAGATGCGAATGTAGATGGGTTATAGATCAGAATAAAAAGAAACAGATTTTAGGCAACCTGAAACCTTTGACTTCGGATTCGGCAAGAATTACATAACAATCTAGTGGTGTAGTATCTCTGGCTAAGTCATTGTAGCATTCATTTAGTTCATTTCGTTCATTTAGTTCATGCTTATTAAGCACATAGTTCAAGTTCAGCTTTTAGCTTATACAACAGTTCTTCTAGGTCGATCGATTAGTTCATTTATTCATTTATCGTATTTAGTTAAATTAGTTCACTGATTATTAAATTTGTTGAGTTTTTTTTTCAGTCATGTAGCTCTTTAATTTTACTAATCTTATAGTTCTTTTAGTTCATTAGTTCAGTTGACATATAATTCATTTAGCTCAATGGCAAAGCTTAATAAGCTCACAAGCCATGTAGTTCTTTTAGTTCTCAAATCATTTAGTTAAATATTTATTAGTTCATTTAGCTCATTTGTACTTCTTTAGCGCTTTAGTTCCTTTAGTTCATTGATCAATTAGTTAACTAAATTTATGCTTTTAGTTCACTGTTTATTAAATTTACAAATCATTAAGTTCATTTAGTTCATTGATCATTTAGGAGGCAAGCCGAAAGCCTCAAAGCATCAAAAGTCGAGTCGTTGTAGACATGTCCGTCCGTCTGTCTAGCAATTCGTATGAACTATAGTCTATAACTTGGAGACTATGAAAGTAAGAGCCTTGAAGACTCTCCCATTTTTATTTCAGTTAACTTGTACTCAATGCATAGCGGAGAGAGCATTTTTTTAAGTGGTAGCTGCTAAGCATTAATTTTCAATGAAGTACTTTCTTGTTCCGCCATTTCCGCCAGACAAAGTGTACAAATGTTTCAGTGTTGCCGAACTAATTGTTTTGCTTTTCCTAAAATTAACATAATTAAATTTAAATTTGTCGACTGACACTTGACAGCACTTGTTGAATTGTTTCGCATAATTGATTATCGTCGACAATGTCTGTCGCAGCGGAAACCTTGCCTGTCACGAATGTGAATTCATGTTGACAAGCTTAAGAATGCAAAAGACAAGATTAGATGTGGTCCAAGCAGACACCTCAGTCTAATGTTGAGTAATTTCGAAGACTTTTAAACCAGTTTAGCATATTTTTATATATTTTTTATATCTTCTGGCTATCCCGCATCCATGATGATGACTTTTTGTTGCATTTTTAGCTTATATCCTCAGCCATTCTCAGCCAAATGAACTTGACCCACAAACACAAAAATTACTTTGTATGTACTTACAATATATGTAGAAACGTATATCTTAAATTCTGGTTTTGAAAACCAATAAAAAAAAAGAGCAACAAAAAAAAACTTGTTTGAAGGACAACTTCCTGTGTATTGTCCAAGCAGCGTTCGCTTCAAGTTCATGTTTTAGATTTTAATCTTATAAACGTTCACGTCGACCAGTTTGTAAATTGTTTTCGAACTAAAACTGACGAAAAAAAAAAAAAAAAAAAACAATTACAGCCACAAGTTGGCTCATAATTTTCAATTTAATGTACGAACTTAGTATAGAAGCATCGCAGTCAGCCTAAATGGGCAATAAAATATTTGGGAAAGTTATTTACTCACAATTCAATTCAACTCAAGCCCAATAAGCCCTCAAGACATAGCACACATTCCATTGCTAACAGTGATATAGAGTGACGCTTCAGTTGGGAATTTCAGACAGCATGCTCTCCCTCTAATCTAAGCAATGCCTCAAATTTTGAAAGCAAGTCCATCACAAAAAACAGACATCGAAAGTCTATCTCTGGAAAGCTCAGAAATCTATCAAACTCAAAGATAATAGTCTACTCGCCGGACAAGACTATCAAAGAAACATAATTTTGAACCTATTCGAGCGATTAACCGGGCGTATGGACATCTTATGCGGAAGGAGAATTAAATTTTAGCACAGAACTTTTACATGGAAGACCAAAATTCAGTTGCTGGAAGATGTAATAGAGGCCAACATCGGCAAGCGTCAATCACAAAAGACCTCCAAAGCCTTATCAGACACACTCTCCCAACTGCTTCGGGAAACGTCTCCGTCTTCTCAAGATATATGTGAGCAGTAGAGACTCATCACATTCTTCATGGATAACGCTGCCAAGAAGATCATTGGTTATACAAAACCTGTGAAGAAGTCTTGGTACGACGAGGAGTGTCGCAATGCTACTGCAGAGAAGAACATTTCCTATCTGCGATCTCTAGTCGGGAGCAACGCGAGCTGTTAGAGAGCGATATCGAGCGAAACGGAGAGAGGAGAAACGACTTTTCAGATGCAAGAAAAAGGAGCAAGAAATGTGGGAGTTTGAGGATGTTGAGATGTTATGTGACAGAAATGAAGCTCGAAAATTCTATCAAATGATCAAACGTCTTAATAAAGGTTTTGAACTTTTTGTAAGGATGACAATGGAAATCTGGTAACGGATGAACAAGAATCACTAAGATTATGGAAAAGTCATTTCTCCACCCTTCTTCTAGGCGATGAAGCGCACAATGCCGCCGATAGAGAAATAACACCGGAACCACCAGCACCATTGTAGAGCCACCGGACTATAACGAGGTCGATTCAGTTATTAAAAAGCTGAAAAATAACAAAGCGGCAGGCTCTGATGGGCTGCCAGCCCAGTTATTTAAGACCAGCGGCGAAGAGTTGGTTAGGAGTATGCACCAACTTTTATACAAGATATGCTCCAAAGAAGGCATATCCAATGACTGAAATCTCAGTGTTCTTTGTCCTATTTTTAAGAATGGAGACCCCGCTGTTTGAGCCAGCTACCGCGGAATAAGTCTCCTTTCCATTGGATATAAGACTCTGTCGCGCGTATTGTGTAATAAGCTGAAGCCATATACGGATTCACTGAAAGGACTTTATCAAGGTCCAAAAAGGTCGACCAGTGACCAACTATTCACATTACGCCAAATCTTGGAGAAGGCCCGTGAGTTCAACAAAGACACACACCACCTATTTGGCGACTACAAAGCCACATTCGACACACCGATACGATCGAAGTTTTTCGACGCCCTGTCTGCACTTGGTATCCCGGCAAAGATTGACCGTCTTAGCATGACGACGCTATCTAACACACAAAGCGTTGTCTGGGTTAGGAAAAACCTCTCCGACCCCTTTGATATCAAGAGAGGTTGCAGGCAGAGTGATGCTTTGTCGTGCGATTTTTTCAATCTTCTGCTGGAATACATCCTTCGCCAGTGCCCGTACATACAGAGTGTGTCGGGCTCGATCTTCCAAAAGGAAGTGATGCTGCTCGCTTACACCGATGACATCGATATCATCGGCGAGTCAGCAAGGCGTTCTCAGAGATTGAGAAACAGTCTTGGCTCATGGGTCTAGCGGTGAATGAGGACAAGACGAAGTACTTGGTGTCTTCTCGCACTCCGTCAACGCGTCTTAGACGGTCAATGACGATGGAGAATTTCAATTTCAATGTTGTAGAAAACTTCGTCTATCTTGGATCCGAGATAACCAACAACAATAACGTCAGCCTGGAGATCAGGCGAAGAATAACGCTGGCAAATCGATGCTTTTATGGGCTGAGCAAGCAAATGTGAAGTAAAGCCATCTCTCGAAAGACAAAAATCAAGATCTATAAGACGCTGATGACGCCCGGTGCTATTGTATGGCGCAGAGGCATGGACCGTGATTGAGTCGCATGAGACAGCGTTGAAAGTCTTCGAGAGGAAGATTCTTCGCAGGATATTCGATCCTATTACAGTCCAGTATGAATAGCGATGAGGTTGACATAGTCCAGCGCATAAAATTCCAGCGGCTGCTCTGGGCTGGGTACATACAGAATATGTCGATGGCTCGATAGAAAGGCGGATATTAAAAAGCATTCTAAACATATTTTTACATTAAAAACTTCAATGCAAGCGACATCAGCTTTTGATAGGCGACACACAATTGCAATTGACATTTATTGACCCCCTCTAAAATGTCGGGCTCATGCAACACTAAATGCTTCTTCTTATTCTTCTTCTCATTTAAATGTCTAAAGGCTAAACCTTTAATTACGCTGCTGTCACATTATCACATCATTAGAATCTGGTCTCTGGATCGCGACATGCTTCGTTGTCTTCAGCTGTGACATTGAAACCGCTCCGAACTGCTACTGTTTGTGCCTCAAGTTAAACCAGTTTTCAACGAAAATGGAAATGAAATAAAAAAAATTATGATGTATGCGGATGATGATTACTTTCAGTTTTAAATGGCCACCGTTTATTATTTGTTAAGTCTAATAAACAAACAAACTAACTGCCTGCCTAAATGTGTAGACACTTCGTAGTAATAAAGGTGATCGTAAACGATTTATGGATGTTATGATCCGAACAGTGAGTGGATAATAACTGACTTTAGAGCTGCATATATGTGCCTTATGGATTGTTTGCGTTCATTGAACTTCAGGAGTTAGAGAAGAAGAGGCTATAATTTTTATATGGCTGCTGGCCCCCATTAAAAATAATTTAAAAAAATCTAAACACTTTGATGTGGCATAAAAAGAATAAGAATTAATATGAAGCTTCTTTAAAATAGAATTCACTCTTAGCAGTGCTAAGCGATCTGCTAAAAAGTCGACCATTTTTGAACTTCTAATCATCATCAGAATCCGCCCTTGATATTCCAAGTTGAAGTGTGCTCTACAGTGGCCTAAAAAGGGGGTGTTCAGGAAGATCGACTTCCCTCTCACCATGCGCAAATAAACCACATTTTTTTCTCTGTTGTCTAAAAGTTTTATTGGAGTCTTCAACGATGATCGAAAGACCTGCCTCGTTCTGGACGGCCTTCAACGAGAAGGGAAATTATTGCGGAAAGTAAACATGTGAGAACCTTGAGGGATATCGGTTATGTCTTGGAGATGGGGGTATGCATCGAATCAATCTTAAGCATACATCATCTGCGTACGGCATACAGGTTGATTAATATCAATTTTTGTTTAGCTTTAATAGTCTCCGGGATGGCCAGTGCCAATGAAACATTTTTCGAAAATTAAATCGAATGTTTTTTCGTCATTAATGCCTGCCCCTATGTAGCTGCTGAACACCAACCAAGAAACCAACAAACCAAACTCAAACTACAATGAAGCACGATGTTAAGGGAATGGAGAGAGATTTATAAGCTAATCCTAGAAATTTATGTGCTTCATTCATTTAATAAGTAAGCAGCAAGCTGAAGCACCTACCAGGAACAACGACAATGAAGTATCGCCAGACGACAGCACCTACCTAATAGTATTGCATAAGACGTAACTGTACATTTCGTCGCCATTTTGTGACATGTAACTCATTGGACTTTTGGTTTTGACTTTCAAAACAATTTCACGATTTAAATTCACAAAAATTTCTTTTATACGAACTTCTTTTAAAAAATGAAAAACAATGTTTTTTCAGTTTTGCAAATTCTTTTTCTGAAATTGAAAATCTGCAGCGTTTTTTGAATGAAATAAATTTATCAAATCTATAACTGTGCCGCCCATGTATTTCAACAATAAAATTTATTTCGAGAAGTCTAATTATTTTCAAGCAAACTCGTTAAATCATTTTATTTTTTATATTTTCCAGTGTCTATTCGTATGAAAGTTGTTTGCTGGCCTTAGATTTCGCTGCAACAACTTTTTCTGCAGTTAAAAATTTCGAACACTCGATTCGTTAGGCTTCATTGGTTGCACTTTAGGTGCATTGAAAATTCAAGAACACAAATTTTCGTAAAAATACCCTTGACACAAAGTGTATACATAATTGGTATTCGTTATTGGGACTGAAAGTTTATTGTTTGAGGAGAACGGCTTACGAAGTTTTATTAAAAATATTTTACAATCAAGCGTGCTCCCGTTTTCACTTCATCTTCAAAATTAATTTTACATTTTGCAGTTTCAATTAATTCGTCGTTATCGGACATGATTATCGGTTATCGGTTATTGAAAGCGCTGCTATCGATCACTAATTATTGAATCATTGAAAATAAAGGCGAAACTTGACACGGAATAATTTTTTTTTTTTTGTATTAACTGTTTATGCTTCTACATTATTCTATTTACGTTCAGATCGGAGTAAATACTTAAAGACTTTCTGAGTTTTTTGTAGGTAAAACTTTTTTATTGTTTAAGCTAAATTTGGTATATCTGGCATGATTCCTAAGAAAATATTCCATATAGGTCAAATAGTTAGGCACAGGGTATGACTAAATCGTGATTATTACACATTTCTTAAGCCAATAAATAAACATGGAGAGCCAGCAGTTATGTGCCAAACTTCTAGTTTTACTATGCTAATTTCTTTCTCTGCATTTGTTGTTGGTTTTCTTTTTTTTTATGTAGAAATTTCCCTGATATTTTAAAGCCAACATTTGTATACAAGTTGGGACAGTGGTAGGTGAGAAGGCCCTCCAAACAGTGATCTCTCGCAATTACCGGTGACAATGAACAGTAAAATACGGGCGTAGTAAGACTGTAGCCTTTCTGCAAAAAGTCGTCAAGCAAACAGCTGTCTTATGATGAACAGACTGACGCCTGCACCCATACATCATACATAGACGATAGCATGACCGTGATCCGAGTGATGACCATGCCAAAGAGTTTTTGCGATGATTTTTGCTCCAGCAAGCACTTGCATGATTAGACCTGAGATGTCTGTTAGGCAAAATATCCAGTTCACGAGAATGATATAGGTCCAGTAGAAGAAATCTGCAGAGCCTGAGCACATCATGCCGAAAAGTGGAATCTGACAATAATCCAAAAAGATGACGGCGCTCCTTAGCACCTTCACGCGATTGGCTCTCTGGCAGTATACTGCAGACCGGTTTGATAATTTCCAGGAACTTAATTCCCATAACAGTGGACTACATGAACAATTCATTAATTAATCTGAGCCCTGTCTGAATGTGATAAGATGTGGCCAATATGTGGTTCCAGAAGACCGGTGTCATATGCATGAAATATTTTCTGGTCGTGTACTCGTTCGTTTCGGTGTTCATTATCAACTTCTTTTTATGGGGTTTTTGGAAGTCAAAGGTCTTTGTCAATGAGCTCTTTCGTGCATTACAGGAGGAAATGAAACGAAATTCCGTCACATTTATGCAGAATGGTTATGGAAAATTGCGAAGCTGTGCAGGTCATAAGTCTGATGCTATGTAATTTATAATAAAAAAAAAAGTTGAAAAACTGTTTTTTCAAATTTTTCGTGAATTCTGAAACACACTTTTTAAGAGAATAACCAAATTTTGTAATATTTCAGCATTTATAAAAACTTCGCTAGTTTTTTTTTACCCCAGCAATATAATGAAGAACTTCATCAGCTCTAAAGAATAATGGAAAAAAATAGCGGTGAACTACGTTGTCAAACCTAGGGCAATCAGCAGACGACTTTCTTACAGATGAAGGAACTAGCACTGAGTTCTTTGGACCTCGGACCAAATACTTTGTATCGCTGGGGAGCTTACAGGCAGAAATACCGAATTCAATCTAAATAAGGTGTACAAGTACCAAAACATCGCCAATTTTTTTCAATAGCAAGGTGACTTATGGACATGAAATGCTAGAAAGATTCATCATGATTACTCTATACTGTGTACCCGGTCATGCGGGCATATCAAGCAAGCAAGCAGATAACATGGCAAGTATAGGAGCAGCTTCTCTCTACACAGGTCCACTAACATTCTGCGTACTCGGAACAGGTATAAAGAGACTCAGGTTAAAAAGAATGAGAATAAAGCATGATAAAGATTTTTCTGTGAGAAATGTAAAGGTTTTAGTAAAAAATTGCAATAAGAAGATTTCGAAAATCTGCAACAGTCTTAAAAGCAGTCGGACTAGGTGACTAGACACTAATTTAAAATTTGAATCGAGAGCACCTGCAGATTCTGTCTAGAACATATTTTGGGGGACTGTCTAGTTTTGACCCTTACCAGGCACAAGTATTTTGGCAAATAGCAAATTATAGGAAAAATCTTCTGGTCTTTTTCAGAATAGCAGGGCTGGCGAAATGTTGTCGGCAAAACTAAGGATAGAGTACTACCTATAAATAGAATATTTTTGGGTGTCTCGTTACAGCGCATTCTTTTCTTTTTTGTTATGCTTGGGTTTATCTATTTATTTGTTTGAATTCGAAATAATCTGGAGCACCTTCTAGCTTCTTCTAACAACCAAACAAATCTTTCTCCCTTTCTACTTGGAATACACTGTTAGACCCGGGAGTCAAACTTGCAGCATTCTGCTGTTATTAAGCAGTTAAAGCAAAGCGCTTTAATATTAGTCTGCGCTATGTGTTCAGCACATTTGATGGCTACATAGCGCACTTCAATAGCAAAGCTGTATAAGTTCTTAGCAACTACTAATATTTTTTTTTCAACTTGTAAAGCAGTTTAAACTAAATGAAATCCATTTTCTTGGCTTCTTGTTTATATTAAATAATTTATTCCAACGCGTGTAAAGCGTATAAATGTGATGGCGCAACCGAATTTAATGATTTCTCTGCATTTTCTGCAATGCATTGCATTGCACTTAAGGCAATAAAAACCCACAATTTTTATGATGATGCTAAAAAGTCGAGTTGCGCATGCTAATTGCGTACAGAACAAAGCCCGGGGGCTGTTGTATGCAACAAGAGCGATGCATAGGTACAATGGATCGATCAATGGATCGCTGGTCACTGAACGCACCAAATTTTGGAGGTCAAATCTCGCTGTACAGTACACAAAAAGCATGTCTGTCCAATAGTGCATGGCATTTTCGGTTTCACGCAAAGACAAAGAGTTGATACATGCGCGCGCGTGGGGAAACTCGGATTTCTCGGTTTATACAAAACAAACAAAACGCCACAAAATGTTATTGAACTCTCTTCAAAATATTAAACACTAACACTTCTGGCTGACTGACTGACTGGCATTTTCATAGTAAATAGCTAAAAAAAAAAGGTGTTAATTATCGAACGAGGCGTTCCTTAGTTTATTCATCATGCATTGATTAGACCGACCGACCGACCGACCGAACCCAGCCCAAGTTGATCTAACGAACACCACTTATGTAAATTTGCACAGTTCTGCTGAATAGTTTCAGTCATGTTCTTCAAACGATCGCGCGATCATGCTAATCATGGACTCAATTTAAGAATTTGCACTTTACTATATCTAAATTCTAGGTAAATATATGCTTTAGCTACTCGTAGTCCTTGGCTTGTCTATTATTTTCAAATATTGATTTCTGCGAGAAATCATGCACGCCAACAGCGTTTGTAATACTTAAGCCTATATAAGATCTACGTACTGTGGGTCTTTGGCTATTTAAATGCTTATTTTCCATTCGAGCAAATGCCTTCTGCATGTAAATGCATTTCAAAGCTTGTTGTAAGGCAGAGAACCGTTTTGATTGATAATTTAATGAACTCAAATAGCAACAAAAGTCGCAGCGATATAAACTTGACCACTATAAGCGATAGAACCTATAAATTTGGCTATCTAGATGCTCTTATTAATGCTTCAGATCACTTGTATTCAATTAAGAAGCTAACTCCCCCTCCCTTAGTGAGAATTGGCACTTACAAGGCAAATCTAATCTATCCACTCATTCAGAGTGTTTCTATGATAATATTTTATTCATAAAGGAAATTTGGTTAGAAATAACAAATTTTGTCTACTTTACATTAACACTTATCAAATATTCAATAAAAGGGGTAGCCCCCATACAAATTTGTCAAGATTTCTGTATTTTTGTATGAAAAAATTTTTATTCTTATTTTTTATTTAGCAAAACAAACAAAATTTTGACTATTTTGCATGATTCCTAAGAAAACAATACATATAAGCCCATATTGGATCACTAAAAGGGGTTGCCCCTATACAAATTGGTTCAAATTTCTGAATTTTTGTATGAAAAAATTTTTATTCTTATTTTTTGTTTAGCTAAAAACACAAAATTTTGACTATTTTGCATGATTCCTAAGAAAACATTCCATATAAGCCATATTTTACCACTAAAAGGGGTAGCCTCTATACAAATTTTTCAAAACTTATGAGTATTTTGTATGAAAAAATGTTAATTCTTATTTTTTATTTAACTAAAAACACCAAATTTGGGATATTTTGCATGATTTCAAAAAAAAAAAATAAATATAAGCCAATATTTTACCACTTAAAGGGGTTGTCCCCATACAAATTTGTCAAAACTTCTGAATTTTTGTATGAAAAACAGTTTATTCTTATTTTTTATTTAGCCAAAAATATCAAATTGGGACTATTTTGCATGATTCCTAAGAAAATATTCCATATAAGCCAATATTTTACCACTAAAAGGGGTTGCCCCCATACGAATTTGTCCAAACTTCTTAGTTTTTGTTGGGAAAAATGTTTATTCTTGTTTTTAATTTAGCTAAAAACACAAAATTTTGACTATTTATATAATTCCTACGAAAATATATTTCATATAGGTTCATAGCGGACCACTAGAAAGGGTGACTGGCTGCACAAAGGCTCAAGGAATCTCTATTAAATTTTCTGTGAAAAGTAAAATGAAATTCTCCAATGTTCAAATGGTATATATGGTACAAGTTCATCACAGAAGATCTTAATAAAGCTAGTAATGACGAAGCATCTGCTATATCGATGACACGTTTTATAAATCCTCCACAGCACAAACATGCGGCTAGTCAAAGAGAACTCAAAATTTTTCGAAATAAAAAAAAAAAAAAGCGTTGAGTACTTCGCGTTCATAATGATTGATGGAGATGGAGCTGGAACCATTTCATTCAAGAATATACCGAACCAAAAAAATTATTTGCTGTCAGGGACTAACGGATTTTACATCTATTTGTCGCCCCTGACTAATATAGTTAAGGGAGAAAATAAATACTTAGTATCGGAAAGCAATATGCTTCGATATTTCGACTATAGGAAACCCTTTTACCTAACAACGGATGCTTTATACAACGACATCGGAGCTGTTCTCTCACAGCCGTCAGTTAACAATGATATCTAGGACATTAAATGGGTGAGAGTTCTTGGCCATAGTGTGGTCTCTGCTAAAACTTCGCCATAACTTTTACGGTGTGCATGATATTAGAGTGTTTACGGAACACAAACCTTTGAAAAAAGCATCGAAAAAAGCATCCAAATAATAAGCTTTGACGTTGCAAGACGTTTGTAAGTGCATCAAATGACACACGCCTATATAAGCCCGGTCAAGAAAACCATTCTCAGGCAATAGTTCATAGCGAACAGTCACTGATGTACACTATTGAGTCCTCCGGCCAATCTTTTAATTTTAAAGCGAAAATTCATTGTATTCGGCAAAAAGAAACTTCTTTGTGGAATTCTCTGCGAGCTGCCTAGCTTAGCACGATCTGGTGAAGAGCTTCGCTGGAACATAAACTAACCAAAACTGCAAAACGTGTACTAAAACCAAATACAATAGACATCCGATAAGACAGACGCTCGTAGAGACACCAATTCCTTCGTGTACAGGTGAAATGTTGCATATCGAACTTTTTTCTACGAACAAGAAACTTGTGTTGGAGTAGTCCACTATTGAGGATGTTAAGACATCGCTAATCCAACTAAAAGAAACATATTCGCTCAATCTAGGATCTTTGAGGTGGATGAAAAGGTTGGGGAATAAAGGATAAAATCAAAGGCAGACTCCATAAGCACAACTTAAAATAGGTCCTCTGCTTAAAATCTTTATTTATAATTTCTATACTTTGTGGAGTGCGTCACACCTTCTTCTGTCTGCTATATACATTTTTTTACATTAAATTTGACTTTATTCTTGTAAGAGGGTGGGGAACCTTCCAATGCTGCTGATGAGCAAAATCTTCAAAATTCAAACAAATTTCTTTTGCTTTTTTCGTTCATTAAATAATTTTCTATTTTTTTGTTTTATTTTTCCTTTTTTTCATTTTGTTTTTATTTCGAACAAACTTTAACCAATATACACAAACTGTATACTGCATATATATATATATATATACAAAATATAAATCAAGCTCAAGGACATCAATGGCAGCTGTTTATTCCTGTGTGCTAAAGTTCTCACATATATTGGCACTGCTACCTGTGTATCCTTCATTTTACGCCCCCATTCACGTACTCAATCACACCCACACGCAAGCACGCACGCACGCACGCACACTCTATATCTTACGCTCTCTTCTTCTCTCGCTCACTCTCACTCTCTGTTTCTGTCGGTCGGTCGGTCGGTCGGTCGGTGGGTCTGTCTGTATCTGACTTTCTCTATTGACCTTCAAACAAATTTGAGTCCTGACGCCGCAGCTTTCTAAGGACATGCGAACGAAATGAAGTTTAATTAAATTTTAATCTGTTAATTTTTTCCTTTATGCACCTGCAACTGCGCCGGGTATTTTAGTTTTGAGCATTTTTTTTTTGTTATTACTAAAAAAAAATTAAAAACTTTAATACAATTATTTTTTATTATTTATAAATATTTATTGTTATTTATTAATTTTTATTATTAATAGTTTATTATTATTTATTAATACTAATATATTAATATATATTATTTATTATTAATTTAATACATATTATTATTTATAATTAATTAATTATTATTTTATTATTTATTATATTATTTATTCTATTAATATTACTATATATTTTTCGTTTATTATTATTGATAAATAATTTATTATTATTTATTAAATTATTTATTATTATTAATTATTAATTTATTGTTATTTTTATTTATAATTTATTATTATATTAAATTAAAAAAAAATTAATAAATAATGTATTTATTAATAATATTTATTTTTATTAATATTTATTATTTTTCTTTAATTTTAAATTTTATATTTTTAATTGTTGTTAATATTATTTTTAATTTTTTATTATTATTTATTATTGTTATTAATTATTATTTATTATTACTTATTATATTTTATTTATTATTTTAGTATTGATTATTTCTTATTATTTTTTATTAATTTATATTATTTATTATTTTTTTAATAATATTATTTTTTATTAGTTTATTATTATTATTTACTATTAATATTATTTATTATTAATATTTATTATTAATTTGCTATAATCATTGTTTACAAAATCTCGAAACACATTTTATTCACGGGTTAGAATAGTTCGGTGGATGTCTAATAGAACAGGCTAATAGGTCAATAGTATTCAGTTGACTCGGGCTGTGCTCCTGTTCTCCGGATAAAATTATTTTTAGCAAGTTTCCTATCTGCAAATACTAACTCTAATATAACTCAATGTAATACGATTGTATGCTAGGGACCGAACCTGAACTCCTTATAGATACTAAGGCAATATATGGTGCATTGGAGCTCCTATAATATAAATGATTAAATATAGAAAATATATGGGTCGAACTTGCTGACTCCATTAAAGTTAAAATTTAAATAAAAGCTTATACGAGTTTTTGGATAATAATTTTTCTTTTTTATATAGAGTTGCCAAGCTATATAAAAATGTGACCACAAATCTAACAACAAATTTCGAAGGTTTATATTGACAAAAGAGTTGAGCTTAAAAGTATGAAAAAAAAAATTAAATCAGTTTTGCGTTATTTTTGTTAAAACACACAAATATGCACAGCACACACCTAAGCTTACACTTTGTTATCTTCAAGCATATACAAAACTATAGCAGCTATAGGGTATCTTGTAGTCGTTGCCATTATAAGGAACGGAAACGTACTTTCATATTTGTTGTTTTTGATTTTTAATGCGTAATTCCTTTTATTCTTTATATGTATATCCTTTATGTATAAAAATGCTTTAATTTGTTTATTAACTTAAATAATTTTAAGTAATTTTTTTAAGCACACTTTTTTTGTTTATATTTTTTTTAGTTTACCTTAATTTTATTGAATTATTTCCAGGACTTTTTTTTTTTTTTTATATATTTTTAAATTTTTAACAAATGAAAAACAAAAAAAAATTACACAAAAAAAAACACCCGAAATTTAGGAGTTGTCGGCAAAAACCGTATAATAATAATAATAAGAAGAAGCCGTATTAACCGACAAAGATGCAGAAGAAAAAGAAGAGAAAGAAGAATATTTAGATTGATTTTCGCAGTTAAACATTTCCGTAACGCGTTTGCGGCACGACTGAACTTGATTCTGGCGCGTTGAGCGTTGTTAAACTTGGACTTGGCCAAAAGCAAAAAACAAAAACAAAATAAGGCAAAAACAAAAAACGAAAAGAAACAGAGACAGTGGCAGAGCAAAGCAGAGCAGACCGACCGACCGACCGTCAGCATGGCAAAACGCGCTGTGGTACAAGCGACTAAAAGCACAGAGCAGCGTAGAAGAAACTAAAGCAACGGTGCACCGTGGTACAAAGTGTAAAAATGTTGCACAAAAATTTGTAGTATGCACTGGCGGTAGCTTGAATTGTTTATACATATTTGTATTAGAGGGTGAAAGTTCGTCAATAAATGTATTCGATTGAACATAATAACTTTGGACTACTATAGAAAAAGGCAGGCACTCTACGAGAAAAGCTGAAAGATTTTATCGGTAGACAGGAAATTCCCCTAACGGGAGATTACTTTGACAGAGAAATCCCTACACAGTGGAACAGGAAAATCTCTAGACGCAGAAATCGCTAGACGAAGGAATCCCAAGACAGACGATTCGCCAGACGGAGGCATCGACAGAGTAAGAATCGAGAAATGCCCAGACAGATAAATCGTCAGACGGTGATTCGCCGGACAAAAGAATCTCCAGACTGAGGATTACCCAGACAGAGAAATTCCCGACGAGAAATCGACCTCCGGCCACGATAGTAGTTTCAATGAAATCAACTCGGTTATATCAACTTTTGAAAAACGCCGAAGAAAAAAATTGTCCGCCTAAGGTTATTTAACTCCGGCCAATGGCTGAAGTCGTCGACCTCTGGCCAAAGTTATTGACTACTCCAAACGGAGGACTTGTCCCCTTGGGAAATCAAAGGACTGGACCCCATTGGAGCATCCATAGACTTGACCTTTTAGAGGATCAATGAACTTGATCCCTCAGGGGATCAAAGAACTTAACCTTTTATTGGACCTGAACGACCAACTTGGCCGATCAATGGAATAAATCCTTTGAAATCCTTGACCTCTAGTGGATCAATGAACTTGACCCTTCGAGGAGTCAATGGACTTGAATACTCGGAGAGTCAATTGAGTTGCCCTTTGGAGAGTCAATGGACTTGTGCCCTCGGGGAGTCAATGTCTCATGTTTTATTTTTTAATTTTTTTTTATATTTTTTTTATTTTATTAAGTTATGCTTGGTGGTCTTTAACCCTTTTATAACCGCTTTATCTATTAATTCAGCCCAAGAAGGCACGCAGGCATAATATTAAAATTTTTTCTAATAGTTTTGTTTCACTGTGCCTTTGCCAACACAAAAACAATAACAAAAACAATAAATAGTAACGGAAGCTGTGTGTAGCAAAACCAATGCAAATACAAACGCCTACAAAAGCAGCGAAGAAGCTACCGCAACAACAACAGCAACAACAACAGAAGCAGCAACAACAATCATTAACGCCGCCGCGCCGCACAAAAAGTGCAGCATGAAACTTTTAAATGAAAAGCTTTTGTACGCTTTACAACAATAATAACAAAGCTGACATTTGAAATAAGTTTCACGGTCAAAGCGCTTTTTTACGTTTTGGGCAAATAGCTGCTGTACGTCAGAGTGAGAGCGCGATAGCCTGCAAGCTTAAGAACGCCAAAAAGAATGAGATGGCAGCATATACATACAAATTCATGAGCTTTTTTTCTTTTTTTTAAGTTAAAGTTACTTCGTTAAATTTTCACGCAACGCCGCCTAACGGTTTTCTTATGAATGAAAGTTCTAACTGTATTATGTTTATTTTGTTGCTATTTGCGTGACTTTTGCCCTTTGATAGGCCTTGCCAGGCTTGCGATGTGACGTCAATGCGTGAAAAAAAGGTATATAAAAAAAGGTGAAAAGCGTAAGGTAAAATAAATAGAAGGTGAGGGAAAGTGACAGAAGAACAAAGCTAATTTTTTACCGTAATTCTATTCGATTATGATTTTACGTAAGATCTTTGGTTGATCCTGAAATGTTTGCAACCTTTAAAAGGTTCCAATACCGACTCAGACCAGTAACTTATCACAGCCAAGGCACACCACTAAGCTCAGCTTAGTGCAAGCGGCATGACCCAACACTTAACGAAAGCTTTACTTCGGAAGGCTGCAAACACAAAATACCATCGAAGCCTTAGCCCGACTATCCGCTAAACCTCTCAGTGGAGATGCAAGAAGAAAAAAAATTACCTGAGCTACAAGCTGTTTAGAGGTTATATGATAGCAATGAAGCTCGAAAATTCTAACAAAAAAGTCCTGCGTCTGACCGTAGGTTTTAAGCCCCGGAATTACTTTCTGCAAATGGAAGTCTGGACATAGATGCTAACGAATTTCACTCTCACGTAAAATTCATTGCCCTCCATGTGGCACACTTTTAAGGATGGGCTTAGAACTATGAGCTTTGTTAAAAAGGAGAAGACAATTACGCTTGGCATAAATCTAAATGGCAAGCTTCTTGCAACGGACTAGGCTTAAGGACAGCAGCAAAAAGGAGATTCAAAAGACAACCAATGCGGCACGTACCTAAAATAGCGTTTATGGAAGATGTTACCGGTCCATTGAAAAACAAGCCAAAGCCTTAGCCTTTCAGTTTGACGTACAAAGAAGAAGAAAGTCCTTTTTTCTATTAAATTGCAGTCTTAACTTAAGTACCGGAGAAGAGTGTCTTAGGACCTATTCTGTTTTGCGAATACGAGGACAGCATACGGTCTAAAAGAATATCTGCATATCTTTGAAGTTTGGGCTAATAGATGGAACATAATACTACTGAACAGAAGCGTAAAAGTTAAGGACGAATTGCGCTGTCGTATGATTTTTCCAATCGTCCGATGGAATACATCTTACGCCAGTGCCCGCACATACACAGAACATAACGGGCTCGATCTTCCAAAAGGAAGATCGTTTTCGAAGATTGAAAAGCATTCTAGGCTGATGGCTTTAGCGATGAATGAGAACAAGACGAAGTACTTGATAACTTATCCCATGCCTCGAACGATCTGAGACGATGCAGAATTTCAAATTCAATGTAGAATACTTCGTCTACCTTGGTCAGCCTGGAAATGATGTGAAGAAGCACACTTGAAAATAGATAGCATTTTGGGACGAGCAAGCAAAAGTCTTAGTGAAGTCCTCTCTCTACAAGACGCTGACATGTTCCAACAAAAGTTGATCCCACACAAAGCACTGTGAAGCAAATGATCACCTGTTTCTTGGTCCAAATGGGTCAGGAGGCCTCTGTTCCGCTTGAGCAACGTAAGAGGTCAATTCTAATTGGTACACGACTATTTGTTTACCTGAAGTCTTCGGAGAAATTCGCAAAGCCAATTGCCGAAGACGAAGACAATGACGGCTAACACAAGAAAGTTTTTGACTACTCAAAATATCGAGTTGGTGGGTCATTCGCCTTACAGCCCTTATTTATCACCCAATGATTCCTTCTTCTTTTTTTTTCCAAACATCCAAAATTAACTGCGTGGTGAATGAAGCTGAAAAAGTTCTTCGAAAATTGGTTTGAGTGAATGAAAAAGGCTGACATCACCGCAATCCAAGAAATCCGTTGGATAGGACAGGGTTGCTCAAAAAAAAGCATCCTGTGACGAAATTGGATGAGGTTTAGTGGTGAATAGGAAACTACGTGGCCTCGTCTTTAGGTTCACGCCTGTTGACGAGCGTCTAACCGCGATACGCATCAAGGCTAAATATTTTTATATTAGCCTGATTTGTGCGTACGCCCCGACGGAAGGGAAAGACGATGATGCTAAAGATGAGTTCTATGAGCGCTTGGAACGTCTGTACGAACGCTGTACCAAATACGATGTCAAAATCGTGGTGGGCCATTTTTGAAGGAAGGAAGGAAGGAATCTTTGGCCTAACCGTCGGGAAATTTAGCCTCTACCGACACTACCTCCACTAACGGAGAGAGGCTAATCGATTTCGCCGCAGGTCGGAACTTGGTAGTTAGTAGTACCAGATTTCAACAGCTTAACAACCACATGGCTATATGGCTGAGTCCTGATCAAATAACACGCAACCAAATTGATCATGTTTTGATTGACGGAAGGCACGCATCGAGCGTGTTGGACCTGCGAACGTTACGTTGTTCCAACATTGACTCCGACCACTATTTTGTCGCAGCCAAGGTACGCAATAGGTTCAGACGTTCCAACATGCAACGAAAGCTAGACGTCGGCAAGCTGCAATCAGATCAAACCGCCGTAGCCTGTTCAAACACATTCTCCCAACTGCTCCGGCAAACCTCTCCGTCTTCTCGAGATATATGTGAGCAGTGGAAACATATCACCCGCTCCAAGGATAGGGTTGCCTAGGAGGTCATTGGTTATACAAAACCTGTGATGAATTCTTGGTACGACGAGGAGTGTCGCAATCTACTGCATAGAAGAACGCTTCCTAACAGCGAACTCTGCAGTCGGGAGCAACGCGAGCTGTAAGAGAGCGATATCGAGCGAAATGGAGAGAAGAGAAACGCCACTTTAGACGCAAGAAAGGCGGAAGTTTGAGGATGTTGAGATATTACGTGACAGAAATGAAGCTCGAAAATTCTATCAATAGGTCAAGCGTCTGACTGAAGGTTTTAAACCCGAAGTAACTTTCTGTAAGGATGAAAATGGAAATCTGGTAACGGATGAACATGAATCAATTAGATTATGGAGGAGTCATTTTTCCAACCTACTCGGAGTGGTTTCAGGTAGGGCGATAGAATACATCCTACGCCAGTGCCCGTACATACAAATCTCCCAAAAGGAAGTGATGCTGCTTACGTCGATGACATCGATATCATCGGCACGCAGGAACGGCGAGTCAGCAAGGCGTTCTCGGAGATTGAAAAACAGTCTCTGCTCATGGGTCTAGCGGTGAACGAGGACAAGACGAAGTACTTGGTGTCTTCTCGCACTCTGTCATTGCGTCTTGGACGGTCAGTGACGATGGAGAATTTCAACTTTAGTGTTGTAGAAAACTTTTTCTATCTTGGAACAGAAATAAGCAGCAAGAATAACGTCAGCCTGGAGATCAGGCGAAGAATCACGCTTGCAAACAGATGCTTTTTTGGGCTGAGCATGCAAATGTGAAGTAAAGCCCTCTCTCGAAAGACAAAAATCAAAATCTATAAGACGCTGATGACGCCCGATTCTATTGTGTGGCGCAGAGACATGGACCGTGATTGAGTCGGACGAGACAGCGTTGGAAGTCTTAAAGAGTTAGATTCTTCGCAGGATCGATGAGGTTGACATCATAATCCAGCGCATAAAATTTCAACGTCTGCACTGTGCTGGCACCTCATGTGAATGAATGAAAGAGCTCCAGCAAGCGGTTAACATAAGGCGCACAAACTTGTCTGTTTGGCTGACTTAATAGAGAGCGACCAGTATGCATTGGAATGAAGAACTATGGAGGATCACATTAACTGCAGCACCTGCTTAAATGTAGGTGCTCTAATTAAGTAATTGTGGCACCTTCTTTTTGCACCTTTAATAATTAAATTCGAACACTTGTATTTTTCATTTTTAAATATATTTATTTTTAATTTTAATTTTATATTTTTATTCTTTTTTTTTTTTAAGCTTACAACTTAAGGCATAAAATTACAAACTAAAACTTAAAGGCTAGATTTCTTTATCAATTATATAATATAATCGTCGTCATAATCAATCAATCAATCATTATTATTTATAATTAATAATAATAATAAGTTTTTCCATTTATTTTTTTTTTTGTTTTCTTTCTTGCTGTTATTATTGTATGTATATAATATGGTGTGTGTGTGTGTGTGTTTTTTTTTTTTTTTTTATTTAGTTTGAAAACATATAAGTATTTAATAATTTTGTTTTTTTTTTTTTGTTTTGTATTGTTTATTTTTTATAATAATTGTTTTATATTTATTTGTTTTTGTTTTTTTTTTTTTTATAATTCGTTTATATATGTATATAGAATTTTTTGCTGTTGTTATACGTCGCTTCTTTAGATATATATATATATATATATATATTTATATATATATATTCACTTATATAAATAAATATATATATATATATATATAGTTATACATTTAATTTTATATATATATATATTTAGTTTAATTTGTGGTTTAATCTGTGTATTTGTTATTTTATTTTTTTTTATTTTTTAATTTGCATTTTATTTAATTATGCATTTAAAATATATAAAATTCTTGTATTGAAATTTTACAGCATAAATTTCAAATATCTTGAATTAATTTAATTAATTTCTTCTTCTTTTTTTTTATTTTCATTTATTTTTTATTTTTTTTTCTAGCGACCAGAGTTGCTAGCGTGCCAGCAGTTATCGCAGCAGCGTTTACATATACGTCTTTGCTGTCTGTCTGTCTGTGTGTGTGTTCTTTGTATATATATATGTTTATATACATATATATAATATTTAATGTTTTAATTATTTTATAATATATATATTATAATTATTTTTTGTTATAAACTTTCTTGTGTGTATTTGTTATTTAAACATTTCGTTTTATGCATAGATTTGTAGTTATATATATTTATAGCTAAATATATATATATATATATATATATATATATATATATGGTATATATAATTATTAAATTTATTGTTTAGAAAAAAAAAATCATCATCATTATGCATACTTTTATATATACGCTGTAGCTTATATAATAATATATATATATATATTTTTTTTTATTTTTTATTTCCATTTAATTATTTTACATTTTTCGTCCATCTTTTATATATTATATAATTATTATTACATTTATTTTTTTTTTTTTTTTGTATGTATATATATATACATATATATTTATTTGTTTAGCATTTTCGTACATATATTTATATATACTTATATATAAATTTCTGTTGAATAAGTCTTAGCGTTTTTATTTTTATTTGTTTAATTCTTCTGCTGTTAATTAAAATAAGTAATATTAATATATATATATGCTTCTATATCTATATATATATATTTTATTTAGTTTACTTTTTTTCACTTTTTTGTATAAGTATTAAAAAAAAAAAAAAAAAAACTGACGCATAAAAATAAGTTAAAAAAAAAAAAACGAATGAAACAGCTAAGTCTAAAATCTGCAGTTATACGTAATACTTAAAATAAAATAATTATTTATATATATATATATATATATATATAATGTTTCAATTTAAATTTTTTTTTAGCTTGTGTGTATTTATAGTTACTTATAGTTTGAGTGAAAAAAAAAACAACAATATTAAATATAAATTAGAAAATAGTTATTATTATTTAATTTATAATATGTATATTTATATATAAAAATAGAAAAAAATTATTATCATTTTTTGTTTTATTTACTTATTATGTGAAATTTACAAAAAGATTTTTTTTTTTTTTATTTTTTAATAATTAATTATTATTTATTTTTTTGTTTTTATTCACGATTTCTTTTTAATATTTTTTTTTTTTTTCTTTATTTTCTTTAAATATTTTTTTTTTCTTTTTATTAAGAACAGCCCAACAGTATGTGTGTGTTTTTATTTTTTATATATATATTTAATATTTCCATTTATATATATATATATATAAGTAATTACTATAATCTTTTCTTCACTTCTATGCTCTTTTGTTTTTATTTTTTCTTTTCTTCGTATGTATTTGACTCAAGTCTGAGGTTAGAATTTATAAATTTTCCAATTTTTTTATTTTTTTTCCCTTACTCTTTTGGTTTTTCAACTTATAAATTGTATGTAGCGGGTCTTTCAACTGTGCGACATCAATTGCGGAAATCCAGCACAATTTTCTCGACTAAAATTTTTTTTTATTTTTTTTATTAAAAGTAAACAATGCCGTGCAAATCAATTCATTAAAAATAATAGTATTACATTGTTCCATAATAATATAATAGATGCACAACACTAAGCTAAAAGACCCATTTTTTTTTTTGCACACTGTAAAAAATATTTAACATTTTTTTTTAAAGTTTTTTTTTTAAAAATATATACTTTTTAGCAATAAAAAAAAAAAAAAAAAATGTGCTGTTTCCAAAAAACAAAATTATAATTTAAGAACTTTGTTTTTTTTCTTATTTTTTTTTTTTTTTTCTATATAACGTCTTCGTGTTTTTGTATTTTCTTAATTTTATTTAATTTAATTTCTGTTTTTCTCACTGTTACCATTTTTAGTTTTATTAATTGTCTTATTTTATATACATTTATATATATATATATATATATTTTTTTTTTTTGCATTACATAGCTTACATAGCATATTTTAGCCGAAACATTTAACTATTTTCTCTTTAATATTTAGCATTTTTCGGTTTTTTTTTTCGCAGTGTATTTATGTGTCGTTGTCAGCTTTTTACAGTGTACATAATTTTAGTTTCAGTTTTTTTCTTCTTCTTGTGTCTTAATTAATTTTTTTTTTTGTTTTTCGTAATTGTAAAAATTACCTTTAATTCTTTTTTTTTTTTTGTCTATTTACTTTGCGCTTCTTTTTCGTATTTAGAATCACCAATAATCGAATTAAAATTTTTATATATATAAATTTTTTTCAGTGTACAAGTTGTTCATATATTCAGTATTGTTGAAATAAATACTTTATGTTGTCAGCGCCAGCGACAGAACTCATACTTTATACGATTTTAGGGTTCATTAGTAGCTTGGCTGAAGTACAGTGTGTTGCAAAAGTAGTTGTCGTTGTTTTTGGCTAAATTTGAAATTTGTATAAAATGCTTTATAGATGACTTTAAGCTACTTTGGAAATCTATTATAAATTTATAGTTCGAAAATTTAATTTATTTAAAAAAAAAAAAAAAAAAGAACGTCCTTGTTATCTTTTATAAATTGTTAAGTTTAACGGACGCAATAAGCTAACTGGACTGGGGTGTGTGTGTTGTACGAATATTTCATGGAGTGTTTTATTTTTTTTTTTTTTTTTGGGTTTCAGTTGAATCATTGAATAAACATTATTTGACATCACTTAAAATTTTTTTTTTTTTTTTTCGTAATTCGAGGATTTAGCATTTTTTTTTCTACTAAATCAATCGCCATTGTTTCCAAAAAAAAAATTTGGTTTAGATTTTAAAAATCTCACAGCTGCTCTCATATACTGCTAAAATTTTATAAGCCTCTAGAAATTATATCTCTTATACGCCATATAAAATAATTATATGTGCATTACTAGTTTTTTTTTTTTTTTTTAAGAAGTTTTTGCGACATATTGTTGTTGTTATTCTCGTTTCGTTCGTTGTACCGTTACTTTAAAAGCTGCATAGTAAATAATTATATGTGCTAATATGAGTTTGTTATATTTTACAATTGTTTAGTTACAATGCCACGTGGAACTAGTTTGTCTGTTCTGGAAAAAACAAGCAACCGGAACCGGCAAAGGAACTACATTTCAAATTACATAAAAAATCCAAATAAATATGGTACAGCTCCATGCAGTGTTCGGAAGAACAACATCGATATCCGATGTAGCGAACAAATTAAGGTTCATATGGGCCTGAAAAAAAAAACAAGGCGTCGAATAGTTCAAATTTAACTTGAGAACCTTGAGATATGCATGGAGTTTGCAAACAAATATGGGGTTTTTGGGGGCGAATAGTGGCTGAAAAAATTCAACTTAGATGGCACTGACAGCAGCAAAAAATTTTGGAGGGATTTGCCACAGCATCGGCGTACTTGTTTCAAGCGAGGTTTCGGTAGTGGAACTGTGTTAGTATGGGCTGCGTTCTATATGCTGCATCTCAAATGTTCGACTTGTTCAGCAATTACTGGACTTTTCTTTTCTTTAGAGTCAGAAATATAACTGACGAGAATTCCATTGAGAATCTCTGGGCTGTCTGCTTTGCTTATGTTTTTTCAAGAACGGTAGACAGTTTGAGACAGTTTAAATTGGCGAGTATGGGCGAATAGCCACATTAACAATATTAAAAATAGGCGAAACGCAAAATGCACATATAAATATTTACTATTGCTTAAGTATGGTTTATAAACATTACTGCATTACAATATGTTGCTGAGAGTGTTGCTAAGCTTGCTCTCAGCAACACTTATTCGTATTATAATAAATGAGCGAGAGGAAGTTGTTGCACATATAATTATTTGTATGACGACGTATAGTAAAAATTTGTAAAAGCAAAATTCTACAGTTTTATTAGACTGGGTATTAGAAATGTTAGCAATGAAGCATATTGCCTTACGGCAGTCTTTAAGAAAACCGCACAAAAAACTGTAACAGAACGATCCAACAAATAGTTAGTAGGCGTTGAGTACCAACTCGCCTTAAATTAAGACTACAACGCAATAATATTTAGATTTTAGCGTATAATATTATGCGCCGCGGGGGTGTAGCAGTGTTAATATGAATACTTTATATATATATATCAACTTTGTACATAATTCAGTCGAGTCGCTAAATAACAACACGAAATAAATGTATAGTTTGCACAATATTCAAAATCTACTTTTTTCGCTGTTTTTTTTTTTTTGTTTCTATATTGCTTATATACGGCCGATTCTATGGTCACCTGAGTGTGAATTGCGTACGCTTAATAGTGCTTAATAGTGCCAAACAAAAACAAATTAGAAACATTGAGACAACTTAATATTTTATTTAAAAAAAAAAAAAAATAATTAAACATAATTTTTATAGCTTTAAGTTGGTATATAACTTTCAAAATATATGTAGGAACCGGTAGCAACTAATTACTACGTATAAATCTATGCAATAGCAATGCAAAAGGATCTTGAAATTTTGAAGATTTATTTTTGTGATTGTAAATATTAAATAGCTATGCAAATACTTTTATGTTTCAGTATTCAATTAACGGACGGACGAACAAGTAAGCGAGCTAATAATGAAATCGTGGATCGTAAATGTGGAAATGTATACAGAAATTATATAGAATGATTAAAAAGTCTAAATTATACCAACAACTGAACTATTAACAGTTTATATAAATGGTTCAAGTTAAAGAATGTGCACTCATGGCATATTAAAACCGCTCAAAAAACCATATTTAGGCAGCATATAAACATAATTAGATAGTGTGCACAGTAGAGCTTGGAAAAATATCGATTTTTAGACCGATGCATATGAAAACATCGATGCATCGGTCTATAAATCGTTGTTTTGCCAGCTCTAGCGCACAGTGGGACATTACATAACAAAACACGAAAACACAAAAACAAAAAAAAAAAAAGAATTTAAAAAAAAACATAAAACAAATAAGAAAATATTTAGTTACAACAATAATTTTACTTTTTTTTTTTAATAAATCTTCTAAGACACTATACGCGTACTAGCAATGGATCGAAAAAATGTACTATTAATGTTCCAAAAATGCGTAAAATTTTTTTGTTTTAAGCACAAAAATGAACTTGAATCTTTACAACCATTTCTCGAATTACTACTCTATGCATGTATGACTACTGACTTGTTCTATATATTGTATTTGTATTTTATTTATATTTTAGAATTTTTGCTTCGTTTTGTTGCACTATTTTGTGTGTTTTTGTTTTTTAGAATTTTAAGCTGTTTAATTTTTGCTTGTATTTATATATATTTATTAATTTAATAATTTTTTGCTTATCTGATTTGTTTTTTATATTTTGTTTTGTTTTGTTTTTGGCGTATATATGTACAATACATATTTTTAAATTTGTTTTTTTTTTTTGTTGTATACATTTAATTCTTGTTTTTCTCTGTTTACATTAATTATAATAATAATAATAATTATATAATTAGTACTTAAGCTATAAGACATTTATTTAACATACCCATAATATTTTAAAGAACGTTGTGGGTTCTTTTTTGCAGCAGCGGTTGTATCCGATCTTTTTTGTTTTTAAATTAAGTTTTTTAATCAACTCATTTAAAAACTGCAGCTAATGCAAATTGAAGCCAATAATCATCATGTTAATAATAATTGTTATTGTTATTATAATGATGATTATCTACATAAGCAGCAGCAGGATGTTGATAATGATGCTGTGGCGGCGCTTGTGGCGCCGGCGGTGGTGGTAGTGGTAGTGTAGGTGGCGGCGGCAGCGTTGATTGTTGCTGTGGATGATGATGTGCATGATGCAGCGTTTGTTGCTGCTGTTGATGATGATGTTGTTGTAGCTGTTGTTGCTGATGCTGTTGGAGATGATGGTGATGTTGTTGCTGATGTAATGCTGCTAGCGTTGTATGCTGCTGATGATGTTGCTGATGTTGTTGCTGATGTTGTTGTTGCTGATGTTGTTGCAATTGATGTGCATGTGCATGTTGTTGCTGTTGTTGTTGCTGTTGCTGTTGTTGATGATGCAAATGATGTCGATGTTGTTGCTGTGTATGATGTTGCTGCTGACGCATAGCATGTCGCTCATGTTGTTGATGTGCTTGTACATGCTGTGTTTGTTGATGTTGTTGTTGTTGATGATGATGTTGTTGTTGTTGTTGTTGTTGCTGCTGCTGTTGTGCATGATGCACTTGCATATAACTCCAATGTTGCTGTTGTTGTTGAGCTGCTGCTGAAGGCGCCGCCGTCGCTGCTGCTAGACCACGTATAGTGGATGACGACGACGCCTGAAGTCACAACTAATCTTCGTCACTTAATGCTTCATACTGCGCCGAGAGCAAAGGTTTTGGCTCTGCTGCTGGCGGTGCTGTTGTCACAATACCAGAATTCATGCCACTGCCAATGCCGGCTACTGTTGCTGAAGTAGGTACTCCTGGACCACCGCCACCAACAACCATACTAACACCATGTAATGCTACTGCAGCAGCAGCTGCTACTGCTGATACATCATTATGTGCATGTCCTTTGGAACCGATGTGCGATGTTGGCGGTACTGGCGGTCCCTGATGCGCTAACGATAGTTGTGATGTTGGCGGCGGTGGTAAACCGGCTGCTGCTGCAGCAGCTGCACTTGGCACTGTTAATGCCGAATAGGGATAAGCATAAGTTGCTGCTGGGAATGTATTCACCGTTGGCGGTGGTGGTGGCTGATATGAATGACGTGATTGTGCTTGTGATGTTAGCTGACCACTGCTATGCATATCGTTATTCGAGGCATTGGACGCTGACGTCGAAGGTCTTCCGCTATCTACTTCGTATTGTGTCGGTGCTTTACGCGAAATCGATATATCGTGTGGTACTGCCGATGGTACCGTATTTGCACCTGACATGTCTTTGCGGTGATCATCAATGATGCTGCCACCTCCTCGATGTGCCGCTGCTGCAGCCATTTGCGCTGCGACATGTACAGCGTGCAACTCATCGGCACGATTATCGTCCTCGGTACGCATTACTTCGACAATACGATTTTTGACATAGTTTACCGTATCGAAATTCGATGCTCCAGCTGCACCGCTGCCCGGCATACGTTGTTCGTGCGGCGCACCTACATTCGGCGACGGCGGTGGTGGTAGGCCAGAACGAGCAGGCACTACTGGCAAATAGTACGCAGCTGCAGCGGCCGATACATCGGCGCCACCTGCTGCCTGATGTAGCATCAGTTCATGCACATATTTGCGTGGGCTGACTGCCTGTGGCATGCGTATGATGTTGCGTTCATCTCCGGGTGTATTAGAACGTCCAATGACGCCACCAGCGCTACTAACCGGTGGTGGAGCTACAACATTAGATGACTGCGGCACAGCATTCGGTGAACTGCCTACTTTATGTCGTTCAATGGCAGCGACTGCAGCCGCATTCACATCACCCTCTGCTGCGGACTTCGAATGCACGCGTCCGCCACGGTGGCGGTAACGATCTGGCTGTGGCTCTAGATACGATAGATATGCAGGCGGACCTGGCCTCAAGTGCATCGGATTCGGTCCATAATCGTTGGCTATTATCGAATCGGTTAGCTCACCAAATGTTATGCTTTTTGTGAGTATTTGTGCTGTTGGTGGTACTGGGCCGCTACCTGGTGGTGGTGCACTGGTTAGCGGCGGTGCTTGTGATGTAGGCGGCAATTGGCCCCGCACGGCGGCTGAATGTGCTGCACGCACGCTACTGGCCTGCTGCTGCTGAGCATGCGCCAATTCGTGGGCAGAGCTTGGCGTGCGTGCATCATTGTCCAAATCGATATTGATGACATTCGGTGAACTGGCTTTGCCATTGTTTTCTGCTAGTGAGGCACCACTCGGCACATGCGGATTGCGTATATCGCGCGCAGTGTACGGTCGAACCAGATGCGGCTGTAACGAAAAAGGATTTTTTTTTATTCTGTTCAAAATATTTCGTACAATTAGTACTTACGGCAAATGTCGGAGGACGTGAGAGATCACGGTTTAGGCCACCACCGGGCTCTGAGCTTGTCTGGCTGATCTGATGTTTGATGATGGCGTCTATTAGTGTCATTGCATTCAATGAATCGTCGGGTTGGCTAACATGAGCACGGTGATAGCTGCATTGCGAAAAACAAAATAAAATAAAGCAACATGATAAGTTTGTTTTACGCTTGGTAAGCTCTCTCTTTCTACTGATTTTTGGCTACTTACGGTTCACGATCGCGATCGGGAATTGTACGCGGTGGTCCCGAATCGGGTGCACGCATATAATGCCCGGTACCAGAGGCAGCCACAGCGGCTGCTACATCTCTCGGATACATGCGCTCCAACCGGCGTCCTTCACGTTCGCGTTCTTCTGCAGCACGCTCCTGTTCACGCCGTTCGCGCTCACGTTGCTCACGATCGCGCTCTCGTTCACGTTCACGCAATTCACGTTCTCGCTCACGCTCTCGATCGATGCGTTGTGCATGCAAACGTTCCTGATGTATACGGTCGATCTGATCGCGCTCTTGGCGTTTTTGCAAATCACGCTCACGTTCAAGGTTGTGGTTGCGCTGTTCTCGTTTCGCCTGTTCCATACATCTACGCTGCAGATCAACGGCCGCAGCGTTTGCAGCGGCATGTTGTCGAAAGACTTGGTGTTGTTGTTGTGCTGCTGCGGCAGCTGCAAGTTGTTGTTGCTGATGTTGTTGATGTTGTTGTTGCTGTTGTTGTTGCTGTTGCTGTGCAGCATGAATGGCAGCAATAACCAATTGCTCGTGATAGCGCCTATCGAGATGTGATGGCGGAGCGCCGGGTGGTGCACCGCCATGTTGTGGCGGTGGTACTTGAGGCGGTGCAGGAGCGACATCAATGTGGCCGCGTGAGGATTTGCTGTCATCCTTCTGGGACGGAACGGGTAATTGTGGCTGCTGTACGGCGACGTCGACAAACGAGGCAAGCGCATCGTGTCCTGCTGTGTGAAATGTTGTTGGATTAGTATGCAATTCCCAAAACTAAAATGTATTAATAACTTACCTGGCGGATAGTTGTACGGTGCCACTACATGCATGCGTCCTGGCGGAGGAGCTGCAGGCGAAGGTGGCTTAGAGCCGGTGTTGTGACGCTGTATGACACCTTGACGCTGCGGCGGTGGCGTGCGATGTGGGCTAGGTGTGCTACAATTAGATAAATTTGTCATATTTAGACTTCAGTTAATAAGGGACAGTGCCAGCGTTTCTTACCTATTTGCATGTTCAGCGGGCGATGCGCGACTCGAGTACTCGGGCCGTCCACGCGGCTCCTTCTCATACACACCATAAGGTGGCATGCCGCTGGCTGAACCCGCACTAACGCTATTTCGCGGCGAGGGTGACTCCTTATCCGAGCCGGGGCCACCACCTGGAGCACCACTGCTACTGCCACGTGATACATTTCGCTGTTGTCCTTGCATCTGCTGTGACGTAATGTAGTCGTGCATTACAATCTGTCGCTGGCTAAGCACTGGTGCCTGCTCGACCACACCACTATACGGTGAACGTGCATACGGCGAACTGACGGGGTAGCCCTGTGGTGCCTGTGGCGAAGACTGTTGCGGTGGTGGTGGCAATGCGCCTGGTGGTTGTCCAGGTCCCGCAGCGGGACTCTGACGTTGTGATGACTTGTAGTAGTCATAGACGCGTTTGTTCTCCATATGATGCGGCGGCAGATGTAGCGGTGTACCTTGCGTTATGGAGCCGTGTTTATTTGACTCACCGACTGACGGTGGCGTCTGGCGCACCAATTGCTCGTACTTGGGACTGTGCAGTGCCGGTGCCGAGTGCACTATAATCTGCTGTGCATTATTGGCTGGTGTACCATGTGTTATGGAACCGCCTTTGACGAGCAAATGTTGCTGCTGCTGATGTTGTTGCTGCATTTGTTGTTGCTGCGAAGGCGACGGCACTTGCGAAAGTGGCATTGGTGCATGCAAATGTTGCTGTTGTTGCGGACTAAGCTTGGGCGGTAGCTTATTCATGCCACCACCACTGACTGCGCTAGAATGCGAACGCCCAACAGGATGTGTTGGCGGAGGCTGCGGTTGATTTAGCGATGGTACTTGATTGCGTCCAACGCCAGACTGTGGTATTGAAATGGGTACAGGTACTTGCGACACAAACGGTTGCCCAGGTGCTGCCTTAACAACGCCATGCGCATAGAGATACGGTTGATTTGGTGGACCCACAAGCGCTGCAGCGCTCTCTACACCGCGATACATTGACGATGTACGCACCATATGTTTCATGCTACTCGACATTGGCGGCACATGATGCATGGGTGTGGACGAAGACGATGCGCTGCTCGAGATGCTTGAGATGCTCGAGATGCCCGATGATGTTGAGCTGCCACCACTAGCACCAGCTGAGGTGTGCGGTGAACTATCACGTGGTGGCTTCTTTATTGACAAATCAAGCGTTTGCGGTTCGGGCTCATTGTTGCGCTGCTGTTGTGCAGCCACCGCAGCTACAACCGCTGGCAAGCCGTAGATAATGTCCGGCGGAGTGGTAGCATTCTTACCAAGCCCACTCTTTACAACGGGCGTTATAGTTGCCTTGTCATTCGATTGGTGCATCATGCCGTGTGCCGGATGATGTCCTGGCGGCAAATGTGAATTAACCACTGATAATGTAGCTAGATTGTCGGGCACCATACTCGATGGTGGTGGTATACCACCGCCCGATGAATTGAGTATGGAACGCGAATTTAGTTTTTGCACGGAAGTACCAAGCGGAAAACCATGCGCTTGCTGCTTTACGATGGAACTATCATTACGGAATTCACGTACAATGGTGACATCGTTGCTATTATTGCTGCTGCTGCTACTGCTGCTGTTGTTGTTGTTGCTGTTATTGTGTGCAGCACTGCCAGAGATTATGCTCGGCTCGCCACGTATACGCGCATCAATACTATTCACAGGGTTGCCACCGATTGACGACTGTTGCTGTTGCTGCTGATGATGTGACAGCGCTGACGTCAATGGTCCCGCATTCGGTGGTGGTACTTGAAGCGCTATCATATTGTGTGCTTGTTGCTGATGTGCTGCTGGTTTCCCACCACTGCCACTGCTGCCACTGCTTATTTGAGGACCCTTCTGCTTTAGCTGTCGTTCGATAACCGTGAATACAAAGTCCTGCACATTATTGCATGCCTCGCGACGCGATGACATGCCACCGACACCACTATTTAGATGTGGCGGACCATTCGACTGCATACTCGGTGGTGGTGGCAGGCCTAAATGACCGGCTGCTGAGCCTGGACCACCAGCATTGCCGCCAACAATGCTACTGACAACTGCATTTAGCAATACTTTCGGACTCTGACGATTCGCAGGCGAATTCTCATTCTCCTCATCTGCGGTCTCTGTGGCCGATGAATCGTATTCCTCGGATGCTTTCTGTTTTTTGGGCGCATGTCCAAGCGGCGGTAGCAAACGTTCCGCATCGTTAAGATGCGGCATCTTCGCTGCAGCATTTATGACGCTTGTCGGAGTTATGGTCAAGGCAACGCCACTGGCATCAAGTAAGCCAGGCGGTGCATTCGAACTGACAATCGACAGCTGTTTCGATGCTTGCATTTGCGATTGTTGCAGATGCTCCCGCTCACGTTCTCGTTCACGGTCACGTTGTACTTCACGCTCGACACGTTGCTTGACTTGCAAATCTTTGGGCAATGCATTGAGACGCTGCAATTGTTCTGGACTTTCAACCGATGCGGTATCACTGCCGCCCGGCTCACGTTCATCACACGATGATGTACTCACATCCGTTTCATCACCATCGGTTGTGCGGCGCTCTTCATCGGTGAGATTCAGATGTGGCTCAATCATACGACGTATACGCATCAAGCATGCCGAACAGCAACGCGTGCCCGTACAGCAACGCGGATCTGCTGGCGGTATCTGAAACTCGGCTATGATTGGCTCACGTAACTCCATAGGTAGTTCGTAGAGACGTGACGGTATGTTATGCAAACGTTTGGCACGATCCTTCGGATTTGGACATGTTGGCAGCGGACAATTGGGATAGCGGTTACGTACGGATTTACATTGGCATGAATTGCAGACGCGCGCACCCGCTGGTATGATGTCATCGGAAATGCCATATTGCTGACCGCGGCCCTTTTTAAGAGGACGCGTACGTGGACAAGATTCAGCCTTACAGACGAAACAATTGGCCAAAGCTTTTTCTGTAAAGAAAAAAAAAAAAAAAAGTAGTTGTAAGTATTTGTTTTTATACGGGGGTAAGGTATGGTAAGGTAAGGTAAGGTAATAAGGGGGTTAAAGAGCCAAACATAAAAGATTGTGTGTAAAAGTATGAGCCTGCCTGCCTGCCTGGCGTGTGCTCGACGAGCCTTGCGGCATGCAAGAAGTTAACTTTCGCTGCTGTTTTTGCAATTAAATCTGTTGAGTAAACATTTTTAAAAGATTCCTTTTATTATTTCTTAATTAAATGGCAACCTCAATTGCATGCCGCCGCTTGCTCTGCCTTTCCTCAATCAATTCCATTTAACGCTGCCGCCTGGCCTGCTTGAAACCACTTCAGCTACGCGCGTACTCGCTCTCACTTAGCAGCAGTTAGCTGGCAATCATTCGCACAACCACCACCAACAATAAAAACAACAACAACAACAACACAACTACTACCCAACCACCCTCTCCTTCAGCAGCAGCTGCCTGCTTGTTGAGCTCTATGCGTTTCATCAGCCGACTTAATTAAGCCACTTAACAAATAATGATAGTCATTGAATATTTTAAACCACACTCTCTGTCGACGGCTCAAAAAAATTGCAAGGATGAATGTTAAAAATCCAGCGACGGACGGACGGGTGGACTGATGGACGGACAGACGGAACGGACAATGTTACAGAGTAGTGTGCACAGAGTTCGCCAACGGCAATGCCAAGGAGTCCAATGTAAACACAACTACTACAAAAACAACAATTGCAGTGATGAAGAGAGATAGAACGCACACACACACACACACACACACACTAGCATGAGTTGGATAGCGTCGTGTATTACTTTGGTGCTGATTTTTAATTTTCATTACAACCTACCAAAAAAAAAAAAAATATATCACTTCTGGGACTGCGTTACAGTGTGACAAAAATAGTAAAAAATATTTAAGAAAATTTATATAATAAAACTTATTAAAAGGAATACAACTTGTAGAGTAAATGTCGAAAATTGTTAACAAATCAGCAAATTGTAAGGTAAAGTGAGGCGCAGTATTAACTTAAAGAGTAAACGTCGAAAATCGTTAACAAATCAAGCATGAAATGCAGTGCGCATTTGTTATAAGTACAGTGTCAAAGCGCTTTATATTACACTTGAGGGGAGTAAACGTCGCAAATCGTTAACAATAAATTTAAATCAACTTTTAAACCATTTTGTTTCACTGTGCCATGTGCAAAATTGCGTTTCGTTTGTCGTTTAACGCTCTGTGAATCATTTAAAGTGTAAAATGAGCGGAATGCAAATTGAGAAGAAGAAGAAGGACACGAGGCGCTGGCGGTAGAACTTTTTTGCTTATGAAATTTATTTTGATATTTTTTTTTTTTTTTTTACGCAATACAGTTTTTTCATTATTTTGCCATTAAATATTTCGCTTTTAAATTTTAATGATATGCAAATAAAGTGAAAGAGAGAAAAAAAGAAAAAGAAAGAAAGCAAGGGCAAATTAAAATATGAGAAAATTAAAATAAAATAAAAAAGCGAGACAAAAATTACAACGGAAACTAGAAGAAGCTACTGTGTATTTAATTAAGTGTTGGCAAACGTCAAAAGAGTGTTTGACAATAACAACTTAAAATCAAATTATTAAGCACTATTATTATTATTATTAGACCTTTACAGGTCTATTGTGCCCTAACAGTGGTTGACTTCTTACAGCAACTCATCCCTGAAAAAGGCCAAAAGGTTTTTGGGATTGAGTGCATGCACCGCCCTTTCTGTCACTTGGTAATTGCCAGAGCTGAGCAGTCTCCCAAGATATGCTCCGGAGTTTCGTCATCTTCCAGACAGCATCTACAAGTGCTATCACTTTCGATTCCAATTTTACTCAAGTGTCTTCTAAGTCTACAGTGTCCAGTCGTCAAGAAGCCCGAAATAATTCTTAGATCGTTTCTTTTAAGATCGTTGCAAATTTTCGATCTTCTCTTGTTGTAAGGGCCTAACAGCTTTTTGCTCTGTTTTAATCCTTCACATTTTCCCAGAAAAAGTCTCTTGCTTACTTTTCTTTCTCTTTTATCAGGATTCTCATTGTTCCTGGTCTTCTAGCCTAGGTTGTCACTAGGGTATTGCAGGAGTGGGTGGGCGTCTTTCATATTAACACTTGTTTGATTCCCGATACAGGTCTTCCTACTAGTGTTAATTCTTCCCACCCTAGCAATGGCTCTGTCAGCCTGTTGTTGGATATGAAGATGCCACACTAGGACAGGTTCGCATTGCTTCTGATATAGATATACAAGCTAACCTCTGAACTTTTTTCAGTTGCTTACTAGCTGTTGTCAATTTAGCTTTGTCCGCCCAGACAATGGCACCATATGTTATTATGGATCTGACCATTTATGAGGTACATCCTTTTCATTATTTCAATTCTTATCGGCAATGACTCTGCAAGTCATCATTGCCATAGTAGCTTTCCTCACTGCATGTTCTAAGTGAGTCTTTCATGTGGTACGCTTGTCAAATATTACTCATAGATATTTTACCTCCTTGGAGATTTCTATCAACGTGCCATTCACCCATATTGGCTTGAGTAACTTCAACTTATACATCCTAGAGAAAGGAACGATAGTAGTTTTAGATGGGTTAATACTCAGTCCTACCGTAGAGCACCAAGATCTTGTGATGCCCATCTTAATTTGATCACATAGGGTGTCTTCATGCTTCCCAATGCAGATAAAAACTATGTCGCCCGCATAGCCTTGGCATATGATGCCATTTACTGTAAGAAGCTCTAATAGTTCATCCACCAGGAGACACCACAGGAGAGGTGTTAAAACGCCCTCCTGTGGGCAATCCTTTTGTGCTTTTGACTTTAATACTTTTAACAGGTAGGCTAGTCTCGACTGTTCTTGAGTCCAGTAATTGTACTAACCAACTGATAAGGTAAGGATCTATACTCCTTTTGTTAAGTGCCTTTGCAACTTCCGGGTGTGATGTGTTGTCAAAGGCAACTTCGATGTCCATGAAAGCACAAATGGCTGTTTCTTTGTCTTTTATGGCATTACGAATTAGGGTGTCTGATGTAGGGCAGTTTCAGTGGATCTGCCAGACCTATATAAACACCACCTTTGCTTTTCTCCAGCACATATGTACATAGGTATATAACCGAGTGCCAGGCTACTTCTAAACATTTTCAGCATTGAACCTATTAGAAGCTCTAGTGCCCTCTGTAGCAGCGCTGGGAATATTTCGTCGAACCAAGGGGATTTGAAAGGTTTGAATGAGCCGATGGTCCATCTTAGCCAGTTCACTCTTCTGGTGTTACCCTGCTGCAAATATTCTGGTGTATTTTCTTGCAGTATGGGTATACATTCTGGAAAGTGAGTTACGCGTAAAAAGCGTGCTTTCTCCTCCTCATCTTTCGTAAATGTATCATCTGGCATCTTTAGACAGAGTCCTTGAACTGTTTTAGATATTCTAGTTGCACGACTTATATCTGCAATGTTACAGCAAAATTTTCGAAAGTTATCTCGCTTTGCCTTTCGTATTTCTATTCAGTTACAGCACTAACAGCAGTAAATGAAAAAAAAAAAAAATGAAAGTTCAGCTAAAATGCAACATAAAACCGTTTTAAATTTTAATAAACCACTTATTTTAATTTTGATTGTTCAACGAGCAAATGAAAGGAAGGACGCAAGCAAGCAAGGAAGACTACTGCATATAACAAAGAATTGGTCTCCACTACTATGGCAGCAACAACAACTACATATATTGCACATGTATTGTGCAGTGCTTTGCTGCTGCTGCTTCTAATAGTGTTTACCAGCGCAGGCGGACCAAAAAGGACACATTTAAAGCCAAGTTCTTAGTTCAGTACTGGCGCTCTCTCACTCTATATATACATATGTAGTATATATGTATGTGTGTCGTCAATCATTATAAATTCTATTTAATCAATTTCGTGCTTTTATTACTTTTCAGCAGAATTTAATGTAATTACATTTGAATAAGTTAATAAATTTGATTGTTTTGAATGACTAAATGAGTGAGTGTGTATGTGTGTGTGGCTTTAAAAATGCGAAAATGTAATCACAAACTGTTATACAACAGCCATATTAAATGCAAACTGCGTACTGCGTTCGGTCAGTGTTGTAAAATGCATAACGTGACTTCTGCTCATCACCCAACCTCAATTTTTTTATGAAACAGAACAGAACTCACGTTTTTTATGCAATTAAATTAAATTGATTTTCGTTATGAATAAAAGCAGCACAACACAATATGGAAGGAAAAATGAACACAGAAAAAAAAAATGCAAATTAAATAAATAAGTTATTTTTCCAATTATGAATGCACATACAACAACAACAACAAAATTTAAAAAAATACAGGGTGTTTTGTTAAGTGAAATGTGTACTATAATAATTTACTTATAAAAAAACAGCATAAAAGCTGTTCACACACTAGCGCATGTTCGTGCCAACATGTTCGCCATATAAGCAAGTGCGTGATATGTAGTAAACAAACGATTTTATTAAAAAAAATTTTTAATAGAAATTTTCAACAGTTGAAAGACCCCTTATTATATACATATGTATGTACATACAAAACGCACAGTAAGCAAAAATTGTAAAAAAAAAAATAAATAAAAAAAGTACCGTTTGACTGACTGCATAAATTCATATTAAATCAAATAATGCATAAAATAAACATTTAATAATATTTTGTGCGCACAAATTGATTGAGTAGTTCAATGTGTATGAAAAAAAAAAGGCAGGAGAAAACGCACATACATATATGTATGCATTACAACGATACATTATTAATTAAAAAATTAAAAAAAAAAAAATAAATAAATAAATAAATCTTATGCAATAATAAATTAAAAACAATCAAAACATTATATTGTTAATATTAATTGACAAAGCAGCAAAAGCGCTGAAAAAAATTAACATTTTTTTTTTTTTTTTTGCACATTTTTTTAATTTTTTTAAGAGCTATAAATATTTTATTTAATTTCTTTTAATTCTATCAAACTCAATCAAATTAAATGATTTATGCAAAAGACTAAAATAAAATATGCAAATATTAAAGTGCTTTACAACACTGTCTTGTATAGAAGAAATTTAATATTGAATGTCTGCAATGCAATGCATTAATTCGTTGACTATATTCATTTGAAAGCTACTGTCAATTGCGGGTATTTTTTAGTATATGTCATCAAAGCATAATGGAATTCATGGCATTTATGCAAAACACTATGCTACAACACTGCGCCATGGATAGGGTTGCCAAGCATATTATTGGTTATACAAAACCTGTGACTAATGCTTGGTACGTCGAGCAGTGTCGCAGCGAACTCTGCAGTCGGGAGCAAGACGAGCTGTTAGAGAGCGATATCGAGAGAAACGGAGCGAGGAGAAATGCCTTTTCAGACGCAAGAAAAAGGAGCAAGAAAGGCGGGAGTCAGAGACAGAAATGAAGCTTGAAAATTCTATCAAAAGGTCAAGCGTATTACAAAAGGTTTTAAGCCCGGAGCAACTTTCTGTAAGGATGACAATGAAAATCTGGTAACGGATGAACAGGAATCACTAAGATTATGGAGGAGTCATTTCTCCAACCTACTCTGAGGCAATGAAGCGCACAATGCCGCCAATAGAGAAATAACAACGGAACTACCAGTTAGTGATGGCACTATTGTAGAGTCCCCGGACTATATAACGAGGACGATTCAGTTATTAAAAAAGCTGAAAAATAACAAAGCGGCAGGCTCTGATGGGCTGCCAGCTGTGTTATTTAAGACCGACGGCGAAGAATTGGTTAGGAATATGCACCAACTTTTATGCAAGATAAGATTCGAGGTACGCATATCCAATGCCTAGAATCTCAGTGAAAAAAGTAAAAAAGGAGACCCCGCTGTTTGCGCCACCTACCGCGGAATAAGTCTTCTTTACATTGGATATAAGACTCTGTCGCGCGTATTGTGTAATAGGCTGAAGCCATCTACCGATTCACTGATGATTCCAAAAAGGTCGACCAAAGACCAAATATTCACATTACGCCAAATCTTAGAAAAGACCCGTGAGTTCAACAAAGACACTCACCACCTATTTGTCGACTATAAAGCCGCATTCGACACGCCGATACGATCGAAGTTTTTCGACGCCCTGTCTGCACTTGGTATACCGGCAAAGATTGTTCGTCTTTGCATGGCGACGCTATCTAACACACAAAACGTTGTCAGGGTGGAGAATAACCTCTCCGACTCCTTTGATACCAAGAGAAGTTTCAGGCAGTGCAATGCTCTGTCATGTGATTTTTTCATTCTTCTGCTGGAATATATCCTACGCCAGTGCCCGTACATACAGATTATGTCGGGCTCGATCTTCCAAAAAGAAGTGATGCTGCTCGCTTACGCCGATGACATCGATCATCATCGGCACGCAGGAACAGCGAGTAAGCAAGGCGTTCTCGGAGATTGAAAAACAGTATCGGCTCATGGGTCTAGCGGTGAATGAGGACAAGACGAAGTACTTGGTGTCTTCTCGCACTCCGTCAACGCGTCTTCGACAGTCAATGACGATGGAGAATTTCAATTTCAGTGTTGTAGAAAATTTCGTCTATCTTGGATACGAGATAACCAACAACAACAACGTCAGCCTGGCGAAGAATCACGCTTGCAAACAGATGCTTTTTAGGGCTGAGCAAGCAAATGTGAAGTAAAACCATCTCTCGACAGACGAAAATAAAGAAGCTGATACTCCAGGTCCTATTGTATGGCGCAGAGGCATTCACTGTGATTGAGTCGGACCAGACAGCGTTGAAAGTCTTCGAGAGGAAGATTCTTCGCAGGATCTTTGGTCGTATTAGGGTCGGCGACGAGTTTAGGTCCCGTATGAACCGCGAGCTGTACGAGCTATTCCATGAGGTTGACATAGTTCAGCGCATAAAATTCCAGCGGCTGCACTGGGCTGGGCACCTCATTCGAATGGATGAAAGAGCTCCAGCACGCATGGTTTACATGGGTGACACAAACTTGATTGGTGGACGCCGACATAAAGGACTTAGAAGACGTAGAACGACGCGGAGGACAGCTAAAAAGGTTTGAAATTAAAAAATTGCAGGCATTGTTCGATGAAAATGCATGCCAAATGCAATAAGAACTTGCAAAAGCTTTGGAAGTAGATCAAGCAACCATTTCCAAACATTGGTATTCATGGAAAAGCTTAGAAATGTGGTGCTTTATGAATTGAATTGCTTGAACGCCACAAAAAGAAGTAATTTTTGCATTGGTTTGTCACTGGTAATAGAAAATGAATACATTTCGATAAACTCAAGCGCAAGAAATCGTATATGAAGCACGGCCAATCAACAACAGCCACGAATATTCATTTAGCCAAGGTTATGCTATGCATTTGGTGTGATCACAAGAATGTATTATATTATGAGCTCTTGAAATCGGTTCTGAGAAAAAAATTGAACACAATTGATATGTTTGAAGAAAGCGGGATGATTGCAGGAGAACGACTAGAACATGTGATCAGACACAAATCCATAACCGTTTAAAAACTATTTGGAAAACAGTGAGTGGAAGGTTCTACCTTAATCGCCTTATAGCACAGACATGGTACCTGCTGATTACTACTTTTTCAGATCAATGCAGAATGCACTCAACGAAATACGCTACACTTCAGAGTAGGGTATCAGTGCTATTATTTTTCTATCTTTTCAGTATTGTTGCATACTTCCAATAAGTAGCAGAAAATTAGTGCAAGTCAAATTTAATAAGTAGAAGAAAAATTTTCTTTGCACATTTTTCTTTTTCCTTTTGTTTTTTTTTTCTTCTTTTTAGCCAACAACAGTGTTGTAAAAGTTTTGCTGCAATAACTAATACTTCGGTGTTTTAATGCTATTTTCCTAATAAATAGATTTTCATGCTTTTTACAGCTTTTACTATTAACTAATTTAAAGTCGACTTAAGCTTAAAATGTTTTCTTTTACTTTTTTTTCTTCTTCTACGCTTTTCTTTAGCCAACTGCAAACTATTGCGAAATAATAATCTTACCTAAACAGGCTTACACAAATAATTAGCAGCAAAATTATTTTGTAGTTTTGTAAAACTTTGAAAATTATTAGCAAAGCTATTAGGAATTTTCATCAAAAATTTATAAATGAGTAAAGAGGAAAATTTTGCAAAGATTTCAAACTGAAACTTTTAACAGATTTGCATAGAAATGTGTAAAAAAAAATGAAGAAAATAAGCTTTTTATTAAATATTTTTAATGCGTTAAGTTGTGTGCTTTGTATTATTGTAAATTTTTGCATTAATACATATCGATTTGAAGTGTATTTAAGCTTCGTATATGTTGCTTTTAATTTACTTTTCCTTTTTTTTTTTTTTCTTTTCGTTTTTTTTGCCTTCAAACAAACAATTAGCAAAAGTTCAAGCATAGATATTTATATATGCATATATATATATATATAATATATATATATATGTATATAGAATGCTGATATCTGCAAGTATTTGTTTGTTCATTTGTTATTGTTTTTGTTGTTGTTATTGGTTTGTGTTTGACAGTCTACAGACTATACATATTGCATTCAGGGTCGTTTGTCGATGAATTTACCGAAAAATTAAGTCATGTGTAATTAATGAATATTAATGGAAAATTGTGTTAATTAAAATGTTTATATTGCAATATAAGATATATGTAAATATGTATTTATGTGTGGGTAGTTTTTTTTTTTTTAAGCATACAAGAAAGTACGCACTTTTAGGCAAATAATGCAATTCAAATATGCATCAAAATATGATAGTTGCAAGTATAAATAGCTAAATGTAGTGTAGTGTAGGGTATAATAAATATTTTATTTATTTATTTATTTATTTTTTTTTTTGCCTCCAATTAAAATAATTCAACTGCCCAACACTGCGTATGCTTAATAACGCTTTTCATAGCGGGTTACACAAAAAATGATTGCCTACTTTCAGGCTTAGCAACTAAAAATAGTTGCATTATTTTTATTTTAAGCAATTTTAATCAAATAAAAATTGATGGCCAAGAATCAAAACATTGTGTGTAAGTTAAATAAAAGGAAAAAAAAATCAAAGATAAAGCGAAACACAAATTCAAAGTAATTGAGTAAATTGGTCAATGTGAAGCAAGAAAATAAAACAAATACATATAATAAAATAAATAAAAACCAAATACAGCAGACTTGAACTTGGGAATACGCTGGCATAAAAATATATATATATTTTTTTTTTATATATATAGAAAGTGTGTAACTGTGTGGGTGTGTCATGCCATGTCTTATACCAACAGTCAAAAGAAATCAGTTCAAGTGCGTTGGCTGTTATTTACATCTACAATAAATAAATATTAACAACAACAACAAGTTAACATTGATGATGATGATGATGATAATGACGTTAAGATATTCAAAATGATGATGATGATGACAATTCAATATATAGTCAGTCAATAACTTAACTAGTCACCAAAACTATATCAATTTTATTAATAATTCAATCAGTCAAAAATTATTTGAAGCATCTAAAAAAAAAAAAAAAAATTACAAAATAAAAAACAAGCCTAGTCAAGCTTGCTAACTGACTCTCTGTCTGTCTGTCTGTCTAAGGGCTGACGTTGTCGACGACTTCCCAAAGGAAAACAAAAAGTTTTCGCATTACTTCTTGGCTTCCAATATAATTCTTTCATTCTCAAATACTGTGCCACATTTTTATATAAATAATTTTTAGCACACTACACAATTGTTAAGTTTTATGTTATTTGAATTTTTTTATGTTGTTTGTAAATATTTAATTTAATTATTGAACTATAAACATTTGGAAGCTACTGTCATTGCAGGTATTTTTTAGTACATGTCATTTTGTTGAATTTTTTCTTTCAAATAAAGTATTTTTGTGTGAAGTTCTTCTTTATAACTGTAACATGAAGAAAAGTCACACCGAAAGTTATCGTATTTTAGTGAAAGTTCTTAATAGAAGTGTTGGATTTCGACTTAGAAGACGTAGAACGACGCGGAGGACAGCTAAAAAGGTTTGAAATTAAAAAATTCCAGGCATTGTTCGATGAAAATGCATGCCAAATGCAATAAGAACTTGCAAAAGCTTTGGAAGTAGATCAAGCAACCATTTCCAAACATTGGTATTCATGGAAAAGCTTAGAAATGTGGTGCTTTATGAATTGAATTGCTTGAACGCCACAAAAAGAAGTAATTTTTGCATTGGTTTGTCACTGGTAATAGAAAATGAATACATTTCGATAAACTCAAGCGCAAGAAATCGTATATGAAGCACGGCCAATCAACAACAGCCACGAATATTCATTTAGCCAAGGTTATGCTATGCATTTGGTGTGATCACAAGAATGTATTATATTATGAGCTCTTGAAATCGGTTCTGAGGAACAAAGTGGAACTCTACCGAACACAATTGATATATTTGAAGAGAACAATTGCGGAAAAATGAACAGAATATGCGACCAGACACAAATCCATAACCGATTAAAAACTATTTGGAAAACAGTGAGTGGAAGGTTCTATCTTAACCGCCTTATAGCAAAGACATGTCACATGGCTGTTTACTACTTGAATACCGGAACCGGATACGCTTCACTTTAGAACAGGATATCAAAAATTGGCTCGATGCATGCTTTTGTTATGGAATCCACAAACTGCCAGAAATATGTGCAAACTTCTTACTTATTTGAAACATTTTTTCACAATAAAGCCTTAATTATAATGCATGCAGGGTACAATATAGTCGACCACTTTAAACTAAAGCGCTTCTTGTTTTTTTTTTTTTTATTTTTGCTTTGATTTCAGCAGCAAAAGAAAAAAATATATGAAAGATGAAACGCAGTCGCGCTTTTTTTTTTTCTTAATAATTTTTTTTTTTTCTGTATTTCCGTGCCGTAGCATCTTTGCTACGCTGATATTTGCACAGCATCAGTCAAATAAAAGAAATTGCGGCGAAAAAATACGCAAAAATATATAGATAGAAGGAAGCGCCACCAAAAGCGGCAACAGAAGGACGGACACACTGAAATAATTCCATTAGTACAATTTCTTTTGCAAGGACAAAGAGTAAATATTAAGTAGCAGAGTGAACAGTGATATTTATTTTTTTTTTTGATTTTTTTTTTTTTGCATTTATTTCTTTATAGAAAGTATGCAATAAATTTTTGTAGAACTTTCGTTTCGTTTAAATAGAAATTAATATTATTATTGAGCGATGAATGGATGTAGCGTGTGGTTGCAGGTGGTACAAAAAAAAAGGATATTTTACTTATAAGCTTCACGCTTATAAGTTACATAAGTAACGCTTTATGCCTTGCCTAATTTTCTACCGATTTAAAGCAAAGAAATAATAGGAAGCTAATATTTTAATGAACTAAATGAACTAAATAAACAGTGAACTAGCAAATGAACCCAACAAACGAACTAGATTTGCTCTTTCTCAAAATGCAGCGTGCTAAGTGCTTAGCTTTTCACATTAATTTAATTTAAATACAAACAAAAATTAACCCATTAGTGCAATGCTGCAAAAATTCATCAACTGCACACTCACACACACACACACACACGCACTACACTTAGACCGACGACGCACACAGACAAATAATTGAATTTTATTTAACTTTCAATTAGACAATTAAAAACAACAAAAATTCATAGACAAGTCGATGAAACAATAATCAAACTAAAAGCTCATACAACACAGAGCAGTGCAGCCAATAGCAACAGCAAATAATACACAGCAAAAAGGAGTATGTACGACTATGAGATGCGCTGTAAACAGAATGACTTCGGCAGCTATTCTGGTTATATAATTCAAGCTTTATGTTAATAAAATAACAGCTTATGCACGAAATGAGCACAATTTACTGCATATATGCATGTAGGGTGCAAAATTTTCTGCACAATTTTTGCAGGTGGTGGGTGAGTGCCCCCAAGCCGAAGCTGCTGAGTTAAAGCAACAGGAAAAACACTTTGCTTAGCAAAAAGAATTGCCAACCAATTAAAATACAACAACAACAACAACAACTAAGTTAGAAAGAGCACGTAAGATAGTGAGTGCAAAAGCAACAAAAGGCCGCAAAATAGCGGAAACGGAAACGAACAGTGGCGAAGCAGTAGCGCCTGCCGCAGCCAACAAAGTTAAAGCAGGACTAGAAATCATCTTCCTCATGCTCATCATTCGTCGTCTACGTCGTCGTCGTCGTCGTCATCATCATCATCATCATCATCGTCATCGTCGTCGCAACCGCTAATTAGCACCACTGGGAATTGCAAAGTCAGTCGAAAGTGGGCAAACATTGCACAGCAGCCGCAGTACCAGCCGCTTCAAAAGCGACGGCGCAGTTAAATGCGAAATGCATGAAGAACTTGTGCAAACACACAAAAAAATGGAAAGAGAAAAAAAAAAAAAACAACAGCAGCAAAAGATGTTGGAAAGAAAGAAATAAACGCAGCAAAAATTATGAACAGCAGCACCAGCAAGTGTAAGAAATCTTGTGGTGTTGAGTGTTGGTAAATGCTGATAGGTGCGTGCCACGCACACGCACACACACACACACACGCACACACAGCCATTGACATGACATTGTCGTTGGCACATTTAATTTATGAAATGGTGTTGATTTAGTAAAAGGCAGTTAAAGAAAGTATGATAGGCAGCATCAACAGTGTTGGTTAACACAATTAGCTGCAAAAAGGTGAGAATCCAATTTAAGTCAAAGTTTTTATAAAATGAATAAAAATTTACTCTTTTGCTATTTTTTTTTTTTTTCCACTTTATTTGCCATATATCTTGCCTCTTTACTGCTCTGCCGATTTAAAGCAAAGAAAAAATAGATTTTTCTCTTTCCTGCTTTATATCGGCAGAAAATTAGTTAAGTTTTAAGCTGAAAAAGGCTGAGAAATAATTAAAAACAATGCGCTATTTTGCAAAATTCTTGTTTTTTAGCCATTTTTCGCCTACTTTTCCACAAAAATGAAGCAAGTTGTAACGTCTCATAGTCCTCTCTTAACCAACAGAAGTCTTGAAGTTAATAAATAAAATACAAACAAATTTGAACGCAGCTAATTAGCTAAAGCATACTGTTTAGTTTAGGTCCTTTTGATGAACACCAATCATTTAATTAAAAACATTTATTTATTTATTTATCTTTTTTTTTTTTTTTTTTTGCAGATTAATCAATATCCTTTCGACGAATTTTTACAATATGCTTGTAGCATCATCATTTTATGTTTTACAGTTCATTTTGTTGTAGTTGTTGTTGTTGTTGTTGTTGTAGCAATAGTCAAAAGGGTGTGCAATTTTAATTGGACAATTTAATTACAAATGTAAGCAAAAGTCAGGCAGTCAGTCAGTGAGTGTAAGTAAGGCATATCAATCTCATGCAAGGACCTGTCTATCTACATGCGTGGGCTGGCTGGCTTTATGGCTTCGAGTGTAGTGAAAAAAAAGAGAGAAGAAAAAGTAGAAAAAAAAATATTGAAACTGCAAACTTTTACGGTTTAAGTTTATAATTAGTTTGTAAGCGAGCGAGCGAATGAGTGAGTCAGGGAGGAGGAAATAAGCACAAATTGATGCTAATGGTTTTCAGCATAATTTTCCCCGCTGGTTGGTTTTCTGTTTACTTTTTGATTTGTGTAATTTTAGTAAAATAATTGCACATGATATTGAGCGTTAAATTGGCTCATGCGAAATTTGTGCTAATTAAAATTTCGAGTGTAATTTGTTTATTATTTCTAATATTTGAATAACAGTAAATTCTGCTTGTTACTTAATGATAATGATTTGCTTTAAATCGTTATTGAATTCATGCATGAATTCGTTGATGACATTGTAAGCAAGTTGTTAAGCATTTAAGCATGTCTTCAAAGCACCTGCAATACATACATTAATTGACCTTCACAATATTTGCAGCAAATATTAAACAAAATCGACCTATTTCATATACAAAGTTTTAACTAATACCTATATATAATCTATATCCTGACTATTATGCTGTCAAACATACTCAAAATATGTTTAATCAATAATGTTATTAAAACGATGATGAGTATCTGAAACATAATAGAATTTTGAGGATGACGATTATGTTTTACTAATTAGGTAAGCGTGCGCGCCCACCAGCATGTTTGTATGCTGATGATATTGCGCTGAATGATGTGCATTGAAAGATACAATACGTTAGTGTGTGAAAGAGATAACAAGCGAAATACAGTTAACGTGTGCAATCAGACAACAAACTTCATTAATTAGCAGGCAGGCAGGCAGGCAGTGCACTTAGCAAATGCGCTGGAAAGAGTAAAACTGTACGCGAAAAAAAAAAAACAAAAACAACAACAACACAAGCTTGTTACGCACTCACACACACACACACACAATACGTTAGCGGTTATGGTGGCATACAACGTTACGTTATGCGTACGGGATTTGCACATCAAATTCGCTAATTGTTTTTGTCGTGGCTGCGTTTTGGGCATCCAGAAATAGCAACAGAAGCAGCAGCAGCCTAATGCGCTGCTGTTGACCCAACCGTAATTATGATGATTATGATCATCATCATCATCATCATCATAATGCAGGTGTTGTACGCTTGGAGCTGTGCTCGTATTTTGGGACTACACGCGAAACATTGCGCAACTGACAGCACACGACGTTATTACATTGTAGGCAGGCAGCAGACAGCAGGCAGCACAGCACTGCACAGCACAGTTGCGGCAAACAATTAGCGTAATTTCAATTTTACTGAAAATTTTATAAGCAACAAACACACACACACAGACATACCCGGAGAAGGACATATGCAGCTACAGTAAAATTTCAATTTAATAAATTGTCTATTGATATATAGAACTAAGCGAGATTTACTTTATGAGCACCTACCATGAGGGACAATTTACATGTAGACCACTTACACGTAAGATGAACTACAGGTAAGATGCATTACACGTAAGATGCATAACACGTAAGATGAATTACAGATAAGATGAATAACAGGTGAGATGAATTACACGTAAGAAAACTAACAAGGAACAGAACTTACACGTAAGATGAATTATACGTAAGAAGAATTACAGGTAAGATAATTTACAGGTAAGATGCATTACACGCAAGAAACTTACACGTGAGAAACTTACACGTAAGACAACTTACAACTAAAATAACTTACAAGTAAAACAACTTACACGTAAGACAACTTACACGTTAGACAACTTACACGTAAGACAACTTACACGTAAGACAAATTACACGTAAGAAACTTACACAAAAGACAACTTACACGTAAGAAACTTACACATAAGACAACTTACACGTATGAAGCTTACACGTAAGAAACTTACACGTAAGAAACTTACATATAAAAGAACTTACACATAAGACAACTTACACGTATGAATCTTACACGTAAGACAACTTACACGTAAGACAACTTACACGTATGAAGCTTACACGTAAGACAACTTACACGTAAGAAACTTACACATAAGACAACTTACACGTATGAAGCTTACACGTAAGAAACTTACACGTAAGAAACTTACATATAAAAGAACTTACACATAAGACAACTTACACGTATGAAGCTTACACGTAAGAAACTTACACGTAAGAAACTTACACGTAAGAAACTTACATATAAAAGAACTTACACATAAGACAACTTACACGTATGAATCTTACACGTAAGACAACTTACACGTAAGACAACTTACACGTATGAAGCTTACACGTAAGACAACTTACACGTAAGAAACTTACACATAAGACAACTTACACGTATGAAGCTTACACGTAAGAAACTTACACGTAAGAAACTTACATATAAAAGAACTTACACATAAGACAACTTACACGTATGAAGCTTACACGTAAGAAACTTACACGTAAGAAACTTACATATAAAAGAACTTACACATAAGACAACTTACACGTATGAATCTTACACGTAAGACAACTTACACGTAAGACAACTTACACGTATGAAGCTTACACGTAAGACAACTTACACGTAAGAAACTTACACATAAGACAACTTACACGTATGAAGCTTACACGTAAGAAACTTACACGTAAGAAACTTACATATAAAAGAACTTACACATAAGACAACTTACACGTATGAAGCTTACACGTAAGACAACTTACACGTAAGACAACTTACACGTATGAAGCTTACACGTAAGACAACTTACACGTAAGAAACTTACACATAAGACAACTTACACGTATGAAGCTTACACGTAAGAAACTTACACGTAAGACAACTTACACGTAAGAAACTTACACATAAGACAACTTACACGTATGAAGCTTACACGTAAGAAACTTACACGTAAGAAACATACACGTAAGAAACTTACATGTAAGAAACTTTCACGTAATAAACTTACACGCAAAACAACTTACACGTAAGCTCACAAAGTAAGCATTTTCAACTGCTCTAAAACTCTCTAAACTGCCAACAAATTTATACAAACATACAAGCTTTCACTGTACACACTACGAGCCCAATCAAACCAACCAACGTAATTCCTACAAGTGCGTTTGCGAATCGCATATTGAACTAAATACATAATAGCATTTTCACGTATGTTTGTATGTATGTAGCTCGGCACAAGTTAGCCGCGTAAAAATTGCGCTACAACTTTTGCAGCTGTGTTGGTAAGTTTTGTAAGTGAATTGTTCGTTTATGCGATTAGCGGCATTTTTGACACATACACTCACTCACTCACTCACTCACTCACTAACTTGATTGCCTTTGATTGCTGTTTGCTCTTTCAATCACTTAAAATGCAATAAACAAATTAATAACAATGACACTGAGTATACCACCTCCACCATCACCACCTACCAATAACGGTACAAAAGCTATTGCCACTCTATACAACTGATTCTTCTAACTAGTTGGATTTTTTTTTTTTTTTTTTTTTTGCCATGCTATTGAATGCTGTATACACGCCACACTTAATGCTTCAAGTATTGCAAAACGCAAAACAACATTTGTTTGATTGCCACCGCCACCAACCGAGTCGTCGTGTCGTGTCGTCACGCTTTTCATATACATGCAAAGCATACAGATTCAGTTTAGCACCCACCAATTGAGAGTGAGTTACTTTTTTTTGGGTTGATTTTTTTTTTTTTTTTTGTCAGCCAACAAACAGAATTTTTAACTAAGTCTAAATGGATGTTGATTTTTCGCATGTGTAGCAAAAGCAAGTTCATATGGGTTGCTGCTAATAGTTTGTCGTATTTAATTCTATTATTTGCTATTCACAGTTTGTTGCAACTTTAGATGTGTGTGAATTGTATTATTGACATTCACAGTAGTAAAATATTTAGCCAAACTGCTTAGTATTTTGTTTAGTGTTCTTGAGTTTGTCAATCACACAGAAGTTTGTTATGTAAACAATAGCTAATATTGTCATTCACAGATAAATTTAACAAAACTTTTATCATTCACAGAAAAGTTACGTATATTGGCATTCACAGTTAAACATGTCAAACACCTAATCAATCAAATCGATCGAGTTTCAAACTGTCAATCATTTATCATTCGGCAATTTAACGCTCAGCAGTATTCACTTTAAACATATCACCCGCTCCATGGATGTCATTGGTTATACAAAACCTGTGAAGAATTCTTGGTACAACAAGCAGTGTCGCAATGCTACTGCAGAGAAGAACGCTTTCTATTAGCGAACTCTGCAGTCGGGAGCAACGCGAGCTGTTTAGAGAGCGTTATCGAGAGAAACGGAGAGAGGAGAAACGCCTTTTCAGCTGCAAGAAAAAGGAGCAAGAAAGGCGGAAGTTTGAGATGTTACGTGACAGAAATGAAGCTCGAAAATTCTATCGAAAGCGTCTCACTGAAGGTTTTTAGCCCGGAGTAACTTTCTGTAAGCATGACAATGGAAATCTGGTAACGTATGAACAGGAATCACTAAGATTATGTAGGAGTCATTTCTCCAACCTACTCGGAGACGTTGAAGCGCACAATTCCGCCGATAGAGAAATGACTACGAAAACAACAGTTAATGATGGCACCATTGTAGAGCCACCGGACTATAACGAGGTCGATTCAGTTATTAAAAAGCGGCATACTCTGATGGGCTGCAAGCTGAGTTATGTAAGACCAGCGGCGAAGTGTTGGTTAGGAGTATGCACCAACTTTTATGCAAGATAAGGTCCGAGGAACGCATATCCAATACCTAGAATCTCAGTGTTCTTTGTCCGATCTTTAAGAACGGAGACGCCGCTGTTTGCGCCAACTACCGCGAAAAAAGTCTTCTTTCCATTGGATATAAGACTCTGTCGCGCGTATTGTGTAATAGGCTGAAGCCATCTACCGATTCACTGATAGGACTATATCAAGGTCCAAAAAGGTCGACCAGTGACCAAATATTCACATTACGCCAAATCTTGGAGAAGGCCCGTGAGTTCAACAAAGACACACACCACCTATTTGTCGACTACAAAGCCACATTCGACACACCGATACGATCGAAGTTCTTCGACGCCCTGTCTGCACTTGGTATACCGGCAAAGATTGTTCGTCTAACACACAAAGCGTTGTCAGCGTTGGGGAAAAACCTCTCCGACCCCTTTGATACCAAGAGAAGTTTCAGGCAGCGTAATGCGCTCTCGTGCGATTTTTTCAATCTTTTGATGGAATACATCCTACGCCAATGCACGTACACACAGAGTATGTCGGGCTCGATCTTCTAAAAGGAAGAAGGCGTTCTCAGAGATTTAAAAACAGTCTCGGTTCATGGGTTAAGCGGTGAATGAGGACAAGACGAAGTACTTGGTGTCTTCTCGCACTCCGTCATTGCGTCTTGGACGATCGGTGACGTTAGAGAACTTCAACTTCAGTTTTGTAGAAAACTTCTTCTATCTTGGAACAGAAATAAGCAGCAACAACAACGTCAGCCTGGAGATCAGGCAAATAAGCACGCTTGCAAACAGATGTTTTTTTTGGGCTGAGCAAACAAATGTGAAGTAAAGCTCTCTCTCGAAAGACAAAAAATCAAGATCTATAAGACGCTGATGACGCCCGGTGCTATTATAAGGCGCAGAGGCATACACTGTGATTCAGTCGGACGAGAAAGCGTTGAAAGTCTTCGAGGCTTAGATTCTTCGCAGGATTTTTTGGTCCTATTAGAGTCGACGACGAGTTTAGGTCCCATATGAACCCCAAGCTGTATGAGCTATTCGATGTGGTTGACATAGTGGAGCGCATAAAATTCCAGCTGCGGCACTGGGCTGAGCACCTCATGCGAATGTATGAAAGTGCTCCAGCACGCATGGTTTACATGGGGCTTAATTGGTGAACGCTGAAATAGAGGATGACCGGGCACGCGTTGGAATTACCAGGTATGAAGAAATCTCTCCGTACTTGTGCGCCAGTGCGCACAAGATTATGAAGGCTGGACGGTTGACGGCCATGTAAGTAAGTAAGTAAGTATTCACTGCAATATTTTGTTTATCATTCACAGTAAGTTAAAAATGTATGTACGTGTATTGCCATTCACAGCAAAATTTGACAAATTTTCTTTTTCTTGTTAAATTTTTTTTTTTTTTTTTGTAAATTTTAGCTGCTTTTCGAGTTGATTTTTCTTTTTTGCCAATCACAGTGCAATATAATTGCATGCACCTCCAACTAATACTGTCATTCACAGTGCTATATGCAAGTATTTCTATTAGTATTCATGCTTTTTCTAATTAAAAAGCACCTTCTTTTTTTCTTCTCTTTATTCTTCACTGTATGCGTGGTGTGTTGTTTTATTAATGTTGACCGTCAATTATGTTTTAATTGTCATAAAAGGTTTGTCCCCTTTGGTTGCACTCTTACATTTTTTTTTTTTTTTTTGTTCTCCTCAACTCTTTTTGTGCTGTATCATGTATGCTGTTGCACTCTATGCTGTGCTGTGTGAGTGTAAACAATTAAATCCAATTGGGTATAAGCCAAACGAGTTGACTCGTTTCTCTTACTGTTTGTTTGTGTGTGTGTGTGTGTGTGTGCGTATTTGTTCATGTCAACCGTACAGCCAGCCAGCCAGCCAGTCACTGAGCCAACTGCTTTCTCTTACATACTCTACTCCTCTACCCACACACGTACACACTTTCAATTTGTCTGTGAAATTTTCTGCAAAGATCAGCATTTTTCATTATATGCGTGTTCATGTATGGAACTCATGTTCTCAACGTTTCACACTCATTGAGACATATGTAAATCGCCCACACTCAACACACACACACACACACACACACACATATATATATTTACTGTCACTTTACACAAAAACCCATGATTACAATTAAAAACGGAAAAAGCATAATCCTTTGGCGCACACGTGTGCAGTTATATATAGGTTGTTGTGTATGCAATATACTCAGATAGATCCCAATAACAACATTTGCTTATATGTTGTATGGGTGGCTGTGAACAATTGCTTGGTCGGTTGGTCGGTCGGTCGGTCGGTTGGTTGGTTGGATCTGTAATACGCTTGACATTTCGCGCAAGTGTGATAAGTGAGTGACACATGTATTGTCGGACACTCGGAAAAATGAATGGGATTAACGGACATTAAAACAAGGCTTTTGCTAACAATGTTGCAACGGAATACTTACATTGTTGAATATATATGTTGCAGTCGCGTGTTATAGTAATAGAGAAAGAGTGAGACTGGAGGGAGATGGAGTGACTGCATACTCTACAACTTTTGTCGACTACTGTACATTATACTAATTTACTGTTATTCATTTATTTGCTATATGTACTTAGAAATATATACATAATTCATTTGAAGTTGTGCTTAATTTAAAAAAATTTTATTAATTGACTAAACTTCAACCGGACAATGCCGCTTAATAATGACAACAACAAACAAACATAAATATAATATATTTATGCAATTGCAGACATTTATAATTATATTTTGAAACAAATTTAATTAATATTTTTCATGCATGCTTGAACTTTGTGTACATAGAGAGACAGAGAGAGACAGAGAGAGAGTACAGCAATTAGAAGTTCAATGTTGACTACACCTGCAACTGCATGTACGCAGGCAGGCAGGCAGGCAGGCAAATGATGTATCAATAAATTGTTATAATTTAATAATAAAATATATATATATATAACAGTTATACACATAGATTAATAATTACTAAACTACAACAACAACAGCAACAACAACTCAAATGCCAATTGACAATATTAAACTTAATTAAATTACGACAAAAATAATCAATCCAGAAATAAGCCAAATAAAACTTCAATTGAAATGAAAAGCAAACGATGTAGCCGCCACCGCTGAATGCCAATCAAGCAAGAAAAAAAAAAAAGAGGAAAGAGGAAAGAGAAGAAGAAGAAAAAAAAGTGGTCAATGTGAATAAAATATTAGCATTCCGTTTTTCGTTCAATTTTTTTTCTTTTTTTATCTTTTTATTTTATTATATACAGTTTTTTTTTCTTTTTCGTTTTTTCGTTCTTTTATTGGCTACAAATTGCTGTCACACAGGAAGAACAGAACGGAAAAACGGAAACCGACAAACTGTCGAAAATAAAATGCAAACAAAATCGAATACGAATTGATCAATGGTAATTAAAAGCAACTCAAGCTGATAGAAATCATAAAAAAAACATATACGACATGAATAAAAAAAAAAAAAAAAAAAAACGGACACGAAAAAAGTTTCTTTTTCTGGCCAACAACGAAGTTTTTATACACTTTACAGTAGTAGTTTCTGCTTTGAAAATAAGCAGAAAATAAGAGCAGAAATAATAAGAAGAAATAAGAATAATAAGCAGAAGAGCATTCTATGAATGTCAAAGAAAAATTTGTAAAATGACTTTTTTTTTTTTTCGTGTGAATTGCCACATGACCACGAAATGACCACAAATACTAGGCTGTCCCAAAAATAAATTTATTTTTAGTTTTTCTTAACACAATATCTCTCAACATACTTTAAAAACAGAATAAAACTATATCTTTAGGCTTCTTCCGGAACTTCAAAGTTTTAAAAAAAATTTCATTTTCATGGTGATACTTCGATATATTCCTAATTTGAACTTCTAAAAAAATTCAGCAACCAAATTGTATACGAATCTTCCTTAGAAACTAATACCAGAACAAAGACAATACCAAAAAAAAAAACAAGCCCTCGACTGAGACACCATCGACTTACATTGCCGTTGTCAACGCTAGTTATTAATAGAAACAAAATTCACAGAACTGTATCCAAAGATGAGTTCTATAAGCACTTGAAACGTCTGCACAAGCGCTGTCCCAAACACGATGTCAAAATCGTGAGAAGAATGGAAAATTAAGCCCAACAGTCGCTAAATTTAGCATTCACGACACTAGCTCCAATAATGGAGAGAGACTAATCGATTAGTAGTACCAGATTTCAACAGCTTAACAACCACAAGGCTACATGACTGAGTCCAGATCAAATAACAAGCAACCAAATTGATCATATTTTGATTGAAGGAAGGCACGCATCGAGCGTGTTGGACGTGCGAACGTTACGTGCTCCCAACATTGACTCGGACCACTAACTTGTCGCAGCCAAGGTACGCAGCAATTCTAACGTTCTAACCTGCAAACGAAAGCTAGACGTCGGCAAGCTGCAATCAGTACAGATCGCCGCAGCTTTTTCAAACGCACTCTGCTCCTACTGCTCCGGCAAATCTCTCCGTCTTCTCGACATATCAACTGCTCCATGGATAGCGCTGCCAAGTATGTCATTGCTTATACAAAACCTGTGAAGAATTCTTGGTACGAGAAGAAGAAGCGAAGAACGCTTTCTATTAGCGAACTCTGCAGTCGGGAGCAACGCGAGCTGTTTAGAGAGCGTTATCGAGAAAAACGGAGAGAGGAGAAACGCTTTTTCAGACGCAAGAAAAAGTAGCAAGAAAGGCGAAAGTTTGAGAATGTTGAGACATTACGTGACAGAAATGAAGCTCGAAAATTCTATCAAAAGGTCAAGCGTCTGACTGAAGGTTTTAAACCCGAAGTAACTTTCTGTAAGGATGACAATGGAAATCTGGTAACGGATGAACAGGAATCACTGAGATTATGGAGAAGTCATTGTTCCAACCTACTCGGATGCGACCCCTTTGATACCAAGAGAGGTTTCGGGTGGTGCGATGGAATACATCCTACACACTTGGTGTCTTCTCGAAATTCGTCATCGCGTCTTGGACGGTCAGTGACGGTGCAGAATTTCACAAGATTATGGAGGTTGGCGCGCCTTCCTAGACGCGGCCATGACCGGCTACGTTAGACGGTTGAAGGCCATATAAGTAAGTAAGTATAGCAAGTATAGCTGAAAGAGGAAAATTTCTTACATATTTACAGGACACACTAACGAAGACGTTATTTGGTGTTGATCATGAGTTGTGTAAGCGCAAAAAAGAGAGCACGCTTGAGTTGCATGGCATGAACACGAACACGTTGTGTGTCGGTAGAGACATAAAATCATGATTTCATGATAAACAATCTAAATTATAGCTTTTTATGGTTTAGTTTTGTCATAAACACTTTGCGAATTATAACTGTAAATAAAGAAGAAACTACAAAAATTTAAATAGCTAATTTTTTTCAGCTTTGACAAACTTCATGTACGACTAATAATACGCTGCATGTGTAGCGTATATAAATGCAGAAACCCCAACATGTAACATGTAAAGAAGGAGCAACACGAAAGGACAACAAGAAGACAAGCTTAAACAAACAACATACAAGTAACTAATAGTAGCCAGTCGTAGATACTGGCAGCAGTGGTCGGTCGGTCAATAAGTATGTGCATATGTACAAAAAGGCATAACGACAAATCAATTAAGTCAATTGGGAGTGTGTGGTAAGTCCTGTAAGATAAGCATATAATACAAATATCAATCTAGGATAATGATAAGATATACATATTAGCTTAAATATATACGTTAAAAGGGTTGAGTAAAGGTAAACCAAAAGCAACTGACAAAGAAATTGTCAGCAATGTATAAATGGTTTGAGTAAAATAGCGCTGATACAATTTTAAAATTTTGGGACAAAAAAAAAAGCTAGTTTTGGGACGAGAGAACAATTTTACGTATATATAAGACTATTTAATTAAATTGCTTATATTGTCTTGTATGAAATATGTACAGCTAACTGTTATTTTCAAATTTGGGACAATGTTTTAAAACAAAAAAATTTAAAAGAAAAAAAAAAATTATGCATAATGTTTTTTTTAGACATTTTCAAACACTTGCAAATTGTCACATCATTTTTGGGACAATAAAAGTAAAAGTCAGCAAACATAGATAACAAGCTGAGCGCTTAAATTTAATAAATATACTAATAAACACTGTCCCAAAAAAAATTTTGGGACAAGAGTAAGAAAGAGTAGAAATTTAGACTTGTTGCTGTACTAAAATTGTACACACAGAATAAAAATAATTCGCACTAAATTTTTACTGTCCTCTTCTTTGGTAAAATTTTCGTTTGGTGGTTATTGGTGATGGTTTATCACAAAAAAAAAAAAAAAAAAAAAAAACACCAAAGTACAAACAGACAAAGTAAAGAAATCCAAGCGCACCGCCAACCAATTAAACAAACCAACAACAAACACGAAAGCCACGAAAGCAGCCACAGGACGAATGAGTAGACAGGCAGGCAGGCGGCGGCGGCATGCAGCATATTATGACAGTAAGAACAAACGAACAAATACGATTGACTACGATGAGACACGAGCATGTATACGACGTAGTGCAGCAGCAGCAGCAACACAAGCACGAGGACACAAATGACTGTGTTGTCCTGCTGCTACTGCTGCTGCTGATGATGATGTTGCTTGCTGAAGACTATAAATAAGCGCGCGCAATTATGAGATGGCATCAGTATCAATCGAGTTATACACGTGACAGCAGCAGCGCAACAGCAGCCGCATAGATAGGCTGCAGCAACGTCAGCAAAGGATATACGTCGTGAATTTATTTTAATTTAGAATTTATTATTTTTTTTTTTTTTTTTTTTTGCAAACATGTTTACCAATTGGTTAACAGGCACCGGCTCTAATGTATCCGCCGCCGCTGCTGCCGCCGCTAGTAGTATTAACAACAACAACGACATGTCAATCTCTAATATATCCTCCTCCACCTCAACATCATCATCAAACACTACTACCAGTGGCATGCTCATGTCTACACCGCCCGATGTCATACTCGAAGTTGGTCCAGCACCAGCGGCCAGTGTACGCTTTGTAGCACATTCTTTAGTGCTGGGCATGCACAGCGGTTATCTACGTTCGGCTATACGTTTGGATGAGCATGCCGCCGCTGCAGCCGCTGGCGCCGGTACGAACACTGATTTGGTGCTCTATCTGAGTAATGTAACCGCCGAACAATTTGCACCGTTATTAACATATATGTATACCGGTTATCTGGATTTAAATGTGGAGAATATATTTGCTGTGCTATTGGCTACGCATGTGTTGCATATGCCGCGTGCACTTGAGATTTGCCGGTGGGTTGAAGAAGAAAAAGGAGTAATTTTTTTTTTTTTTTTTAAATTTTTTTCATGGTTTTTAAATGTGTTATACAACAGTTAATTTAACGGCGGCAAGTTAACTACTTAAAAAACAAAAAAAAGAAAATTTTTTTTTTGTGGTGGTTTTTGAAAAAAAAATTTTTTGTATGTAAAAGCATCAACCAACATCAAATCAAGCAAATAATAAAACAACACATTTTACATTACACATTTATTAACAAAAAAAAAATTTAAAAAAAAATTAAATTTATCAATAAAACCCGCTAAAAATTAAAAAAAAAATAATTTATCAATAAACACCGGAAAAATCAAAGAAAATTTTTTTTTTGCCAAAAATGTTTTCAAAAAATCGCAAAAATCAGTTCTAAAAATTATAAAAAAAAAAATTTCAAATTTAATGGAAAAACATTTTTGGGACAACAGTTTTTCAGTGAAGTTTTCTAAGAAAATTTGTGTTAAAAAAAACTGTAATTTTTGGTAAAAAATTTAAAGACACAAACAACTTTGTGACAAGTGTAGAAGCAAAGAAATATTTCACAAAAAATGGCAACTTTTGGGACAACGTGAAAATTATAAAAAAAAAATATTTGAAGCTAATAATTTCTCAAAAAAAAAACTTTTTTTTTCATTTTTTTTTTTGTCTTACAGCAATTTCTTAGCACGTGCACAAACTGAAGGATATCTAGCAACAGCAGCAGCAGCGCCAACAACAAGCAGTATTGCTGGCACAGCTATCATTGCCAATACTGGCGGCAGCAGCAGCAGCAGCAACAATGCAACAACAACAACAACAGTTGGTGTTGGTAATACAAAAATTATACGTCCCATACCAAGTAAAGCGACAATGCATAATTTTGGATTTCTACCAATGCCGCCACCAGCACCGCCGCCGTTGCCAGCAACACAAACAGCAGCAGCAGCAGCAGCAACAACAACAGCTGCTGCTGCCGCTGCAGCAAACGCTTATAAATGTTTGCAACAAGCATATCATCAAGTACCGTTGTTGTTAGCACAACAGCAACAGCACATAACAAACATGCCACAACAGCAGCAGCAACAGATGCCATTGCAACAGCAGCAGCAGCAGCAGCAAATTCAACGTGATCTCGAGCTTGAAGATATTGATGTGGTACAATCCGAAGAATCGAGTAATGATGAAACAAAATTAATTCGAACTATACAACACGAGGATGCAATTGATGAGGATGCAATTGTCGATGCTGTTGCTGATGATATGCACGATGATGGTGATGATGATAATGATGATGACAATGATGATGACAATGATGATGAAGATATTGAAGTTTTTATTGATAGTAATACAGAGAATGAGGATGATGATGTTGTTGTTGTTACGCATAAGCGACAACATGTACCACAGACAATAGTGCGCATAGAACAGCAACAGCAACAACAGGAACAACAACAACAGCCACAGCGACAAACAACTACAACAGCAACAGCAACAATGCCTATGCGTTTGACAAAACCGTTTGTAACAACAACTAAACGTCAGTCACGTGCAGCAACAGAAAAACCGCCACGCAGTAATAAAACAACAACAACAACAACAACACACAAAACTGACAACAAACACAGACAACGTCGCAGCAGTGCTGCTGCTGCTGGTAATAATGCTGTTGGTGGCCTACAGGTTGCCAAAGCACCTATACCAGCCTCACAACTTGATGCCGCTGCTGCTGAACGCTCAAAAGTTATCATTGACGTTGCCAGCTGTGATGGTCCTGTACGCTTTCGACGTATATTGAATACCGCCTATGGTCACAAACCGGATGCTTATATAGGCATGCAACAGCAGCCAATGGAACAGCGTACACAGCAAAGTTTAAGCTATTCATTTCATCAGCAAATGGCTAAAACGATTAGTCAACAGCGACAACAATTGCAACATGCTGAGGAATCGGAGAACAGCGGCGAATCCAGTGGCGGCGGTGGCAGTGGCGGCAACAAATCTACAGCAGCACAGTCAACACAATCAAAGAAATCACATGCAGCACATGAGCTGTATGTATGTGTGTACTGCAAACATACATTCAAATCACAATATTGCTATCAGAAACATGCTAAGCGTCATCTCAATCCGTTGAGTTTAAGTGCTGCAGCAGCAGCAGCAGCAGCAGCTGCTGGTGCTGGTGCTGCTGGTGAGGCAACTAGCAGTTGTGTTGCTGCTGTTGCTGCACTATCTGACAAAACAACACGTAGTATTTATGGCAGCAACAATAATACACGCAACAACTATCAACAGCAGCAGCAACAGTTGCAAACAACAGCTACAGCTGCAGCTTATGCTGCATTGCCGCCAGGCGCAACAATTGCTGCAAACAACAATGCAGCAGCAACAGCAACAACATTAGGCACAATTGTTGATGCTACAGCAGCAAAGCAAAGCAATGCAGAGCTACTGCGACGTGAAGTACGTCCGCTGGATATGAATGTGCAATACTATCCATGCAAGACTTGTGGCAGCAAATTTCCAAGCTACTACTTTGTGCATAAACATCGAAAGCTTTGCCATGCAGATGAGGAAACTGCAACCACGACAGCAGCAGCAGCAGCGGCAGCAGCAGCAGCAGCAGCCGCAACAACAGCACGTGCTGCCACAGCAACTACTGCAGTAGCCAAGCCAACTGTGGAGCAAATGGAAGAGCAGACAGCAGCTTCGAATGATGTAGCAGAGGATGAAACACAAGCTTCAAAAAGTCCATAGAAAAAAAAAAACAGCTAACTAACGAACGAATTTAACTATATAAAATATATAAAAAAATAAACATTTTTTTTTTTAGCACATAAATAAAACTATATAAAAATAAAATAAAAAATAAAGCAGCAACAGCATACAGTAAAAAATTATTTTCTTTTTTTATTTCAATTATTTTTGGTCTTCTTGCAACACACAATGCAAGGCACTCAAAATTGTGACTTAACTCGCGCGCTCTCTCTCTCAATTTTTTTTATTTTTTTTTTGTAGACGTGAGAGCTTGCGCAATTTAATAATTAAATTAAATCACTTGCATAATAAAAAAGACGTTTACAAAAATTTTAATTTAATTGAGTTTAATTAACTCGCTTGGGAGATGATAGACACACAGACCAACCGACAGACAGACAGACAGACAGTCAACTGGCAAGCACGTAACAGCAGGCCGGAAGCATATCAGGCAGCATATGCTGCGGCATGCTGCAAGACCAATGAGTAAACACAAGAATGACTGACTCAATGAATGAATGAATAAATGAATGAATGAATGAATGAGGCAATGAGTTAACTACTGCGTCCAACAGACCGACCGACCGACCGACCGACCGACCGACCAACCAGCAACAACAATTCTTTTGCTCTCAACCGCACAATCAAGTAGTCATGATTTTTTTTCTTTATTTTTTTTTTTTACTGCGCGTTTTTCGCTTTCGCGCGTGTCAACCACCACCCAACAGCAGCAAACCGGCAACACCACCTCCTCGTCGACATACACAACCACACCCACACCCACTGCATATATCCTTTTAACTCTTTATACAATGACTCGAAGCTATGCGAGTTTTTAATAAATTATTTATAGGCCAACATTTACAAAAGCGCAAAAAAAAAAAAAAAAAAACAGATAAGCAAAGAAAAACCCAAGTGGAATTTTTACATTGCATTCGCGGCAATATTTTTATACGCTTTACAGTTATTTTTAGTAACAAAACAATATAAAATATATGAAAAAAGCGAGAAAAAAAAAAAAAAAAAAAAATTATTTGCTTATTTCTACTAATGCAGCGCAAGCTAATATCGAGATCGAAACACTATCGTTATTGGTTCGATTTTCGATGTACGATATTTTCATCATTTGGTTCGATATTTTGTAGCGCGTTTTTATTTTTTTGAATCGACTATTAATTTGCAACTTTTTATAAGGATAAAAAATGGTTGCACATGAAGAAAGACGAGCGCAACAAATTTTCATTTAATAAAATACAAAGCTGAAGTATAGATCGCAATAAATTTATTATATTATATTGAGAGATGGCGACACAATGTGAGAAAAGTTTTTGACTTTCACTCTTGAAGAAATCAATTTCAAGCAAGTATTTTTAAAAAAAAAAAGTAACTTTATGTAAAGATGACATTGGAAATCTGGTAACGGATGAACAGGAATCACTGAGATTATGGAGGAGTCATTTTTCTAAACTACTCGGAGGCGATGAAGCGCACAATTCCGCCAATAGAGAAATGACAACGGAACCACCAGTTAATGATGGCACTAATGTAGAGCCACCGGACTATAACGAGGTCGATTCGGTTATTAAAAAGCTGAAAAATAACAAAGCGGCAGGCTCTGATAAGCTGCCAGCTGAGTTATTTAAGAGCGGCAGCGAAGAGTTGGTTAGGAGTATGCACCAACTTTTATACAAGATGTGGTCCGATAAACGCATACCCAATGACTGGAATATCAGTGTTCTCTGTCCAATCTTTAAGAAAGGAGACTACCGCGGAATAAGTCTTCTTTCCATTGGATATAAGATTCTGTCGCGCGTATTGTGTAAAAGGCTGAAGCCATATACGAATTCACTGATAGGACTATATCAGTGTGGCTTCAGACCAAACAGGTCGACCAGTGATCAAATATTCACATTACGCCGAATCTTGGAAAAGACCCGTGAGTTCAACAAAGACACTCACCACCAATTTGTCGACTATAAAGCCGCATTCGATACGCCGATACGATCGAAGTTTATCGACGCCCTGTCTGCACTTGGTATACCGGCAAAGATTGTCCGTCTGTGTATGAACACACAAAACGTTGTCAGGGTGGGGAAAAACCTCTCCGTCCCATATGATACCAAGAGAGGTTTCAGGCACCGTGATGCGCTGTCATGCGATTTTTTTTAATCTCCTGATGGAATACATCCTACGCCAGTGCCCGTACATACAGAGCCTGTCGGGCTAGATCTTCCAAAAGGAAGTAAGAAGAAAAGAGTATCATAGGTACGCAAGAACTGCGAGTCAGCAAGGCGTTCTCGGAGATTGAAAAACAGTCTCGGCTCATACATAGGTCTAGCGGTGAATGAGGACAAGACGAAGTACTTGGTGTCTTCTCGCACTCCGTCATTGCGTCTTGAACGGTCAGTGACGTTGGAGAATTTCAACTTCAGTGTTGTAGAAAACTTCGTTTATCTTGGATCCGAGATAACAACAACAACGTCAGCCTGACGATCAGGCAAAGAATCACGCTTGCAAATAGATACTTTTTTTCGGCTGAGCAAGCAAATGTGAAGTAAAGCCCTCGCTCGAAAGACAAAAATCAAGATCTATAAAACGCTTATGACGCCCGGTCTTATTGTATGACGCAGAGGCATGGACTGTGATTGAGTTAGATGAGAAAGCGTTGAAAGTCTTCGAGAGGAAGATTCTTCGCAGGATTTTTGGTCCTATTAGAGTCGGCGACGAGTTTAGATCGCGAGCTATACGAGCTATTCGATAAGGTTGACATAGTCCAGCGCATAAAATTCCAGCGGCTGCACTTGGCTGGGCACCTCATGCGAATGTATGAAAGAGCTTCAGCACGCAAGGTTTTCATGGTGCTTAATTGGTAGACGCTGAAATAAAGGACGACCGGGCACCCGTTGGAATTACCAGGTATGGAGAGATCTCTCCGTACTTGGCATTCAAAACGACTGGCGACAAGATTATGGAGGCTGTCGCGCCTTCCTAGACGCGGCCATGACCGGTTGACGGCCGTATAAGTAAGATATTTTTATACACTTTCTGGGGTCTAACATAAATATTTCTGCCATGTTGCTTTATAAAAATAAATATTAAAAAACCGATAAATCGATAGTATCGAGATTTTTTTTTCACTGAAACTATCGAAAACAGCGATGCGCCACTAACGATACTTTTAGTTGAACACAAAATGCATAGGTATTAGAGTATATGTGTGTAATTTTTTTTTTTTTTTTTTAATGGTTGTGATTTAATGTTGTTTGTAAAACTCCGATATGTATAAAAGAGTGTAGAAAATTTAAATGAAATAAATTTCAGTTCAATATTTCCAACAAATTAATAATAGCCAATTTTTTTTCTTTTAAAAAGTGCAACAAAATGACGAAAAATTAATGCGTTGCTGCACAGTAGAGGACAACCAGGATGACAATGCGGATATATATGTATATATATCTGCTATGCAATTTTAAACAGCTTCTCCTTTTGAGCATCAAAAAAAAAAAAAATAAAAAATCGAGAAAAAAAAATGTATAAAAGCAAAGCAAAGATAGAACGAACCATTGCAGCTTTCGTCAAGAGAGTTTCTATGGGTGTAAAATTAAGATATGTCCATCAAAAGCAGAAAGTTGCAGCTCAAATTACATATTAAAACAGTTGGAATAATCAAACAATTTCTAGAGAGATAAAATTAAGTTACACACTAACGGTACTCTATAAGTCAAATGCAAACTGGTGTAACGGTAAAAGCTTTATGTTTTGTTGGTGTATTATATTAAATAGATAGATTGTGTCCTATGTTTTATTTGTTGTTGTTGTTGTTTGCATTTGCCTATTTTTTTTTATATAAAAATATACACACAAATATCAATACATAGATATACCTAAATATGTATATATATATATATAAATGGCTGAACATAATTTTTTTTTTTTGTTTTTTTTTTTCAACTTTTAACATTCAATAAAAATATTATGTTTTTTTTCTATACATACTCGTGGTATTTCTTGCACGGATCGATAATTGCTTTTCATTTTCAGAATCTTGACTTGTTAGATGATTCAATAGGTTTGCTTCTGAGACCATATGCATACTTGCTCTACTTCTTGTAATCTTGATATATTTAGTTGATTCGTTTATAATTTGCGGTGTCTTTGGAACTTTAAAACAATCCAAAGCTGCAAAGTTAAGCAAGGATTAATAGATTATAGCAGCGTAGTAGTAAACGGTGAGAACATACATATATAAAATTTTTTTGAATACGTAATTTTTTTTTTTTTCGTTTTTTTTTTTTTTTTGTAATAAGCTTTTGTGTTAGACAAAACTACAAAAAGATAAAGCTTTAAGCAGAGACAAAAAACAAAAGCCAGGACATCAACAGTAAGCGTTCAAAAGTTTACTTTGTGCTGCACTGTGCAAGGCGTAAAAGCTTTTTTTTTAAATAGTACAGTTTTAAAGCAATTTTTAATTGTTTCCAACCACAGTTTCAAGGCACTTAAAAGGACTTAAGCTTTGAAGTCCTATAAAAGACTACAGTTTGAATGTAAGTACTTAAAATGGTTACAGTTTGAGTATAATTTACTCAAATGAGCAGATTACAGTTTGAAAGTACTTAACAAATTACTACAGTTTGAGCAAGATTGACTCCAACTGAGAGGAAACAGTTTGAAAGTATTAAAAAATTACTACAGTTTGAGCAAGATTGACTCCAACTGATTGGAAACAGTTTGAAAGTACTTAAAAATTACTACAGTTTGAGTATGATTAGAGAGAGAGAGCGACTGAGAAGGCAAAGATTTTTCATATGCAGCTCCAACTGGTGCCATTTCGAAAAATTTCACCCAGTAAAATGGTTCGCCAACTGAGCCGAGAAGTAACCGCAACAAATATTGCAGGCTTCATGACATTTCCAAAAAAAACAAAAAAAAATCCTTATTTGGTGTATACATAGTTTGGTCATTTATTTTGAAGCTGTTGATGTTATTTTGGACTGAAGTAAAGACCTCTTTGTATAAAACTGCTCTATGGCGCAGAAGCATATTAAAATCGAATAAAGCAATTTTGATAGTGTTTGGTTCGAGTACGTTATGAAGCTCTTTAAGTCTATGCACTGTATGGGTCACTTTTTTTTTGAATGTACAATAGATCTCCATCTAAATTGTTAAATAGAACACGCGTTCGAATGACATCATATGGAGTTATTACTGGCATCAGTGCGCCTCATGCTCGTATAACGGTAAAGTAATTTAGTAGCGTCACAGAAATTTTAATAGACATGCCCAACTCACTTTAAGGACTATTACGTTTGAGGTTTTATTTTATTTTATTTTAATTTAGAAATAGCACTGGCTATTCATGAACGGATGCTGGCTATGTTTTGGTGTGGGATCCTAACTTTTGTAGCTAACGAAACCATAACTAACGAGGGCTGAGTAAAAACAAATAGCCTATAATTAATTGCTGTTCGAAAACAAAAAAAAATCTGTTTCAAAACTTGTGTGCCTGACGCTAATCTGTTCCTTTCAAGTGTTGTAAACTTCAAACATAAACAATTTTTAACTACTACAACTAATCTCTATTAAATAAATTTGACTGCCGCACTTACCTTTACCATCAATAGTGATGACATCCGACATGGCTGTTGCCGTTGTTGTTGCCGTGTTTGTCACTGACGCTGCTGTTGCTGTCGTCATCAATAGCGATGTTATCGACGACGATGCTGTCGATGTTATTGTTGTCGTTGAAGTCGGTGGTCCATTTAGCTTTTGTATTGCAAATGCATTTGACAATGATGCCGCTGACGAGGATGTCGTTGACGGTGACGTTGATGTAACAGACATTATGTTGTTGTTGTTGCTGCTATTATTATTCATCGCCATTGCATCATTAAGATTAGCTTTGTTGCTATTATTATTGGCAGGATTATTACTACTAGACATTGCAGAAGCTATCGATGCTGTCGCATCATTTGAAGCCGACAGCGAATCGTAGCGCTTCTTCTTCGGTTCACTGTAAAATAGAAATTATTTATTAAAATATATTCAAAAGTTTTTTTTGAAATTTAATTTGTTGCACTTACCTAACATCTAAGTGGATTTCGTTGCCCGCACCGATACCCTCCACCTGCGCCGCCTTCAGTTTCTGTCCCAGATAATTGCCCGCGGTCGTTGCTGTGGTCAGCGTGGCATTGATATTCTTATTTATATCAGCTGCAACAGCGTTGTTCTTGGATGTTGTGCCTAGTGTCACTGCTGCTGTTGTTAGCACTAATGGCCCAGCAGACGCTCTAGCAACACCGGCAGTTGCTTTGTTATGTCCTTCTGCATTATGGATTGCTGCCATTGCTTTACAATCTTCGTAGCTGTTGTTGCTTTTGATGCTGTTTACATTGTTGCTGTTTGTTGCCGCTGCTGCAGCCAATGCTGCTGCATAGGCTGAAGTCTTAATGCCGTTCGGTGTACTACTGTAGGGCGGATGTGTATTGATGCTGCCGGTACCAGCGCTGGTGGTGTTTTCTGCCGCCAGTCTTAATGGTTTTGTAAGATCCATTGTTGTTGTTGTTGTCGTTGTGACTGTAGCTGCCGGCAAAGCTGCAAAAGATTTTGTAAATTTAATAAACATTCCTTCTTGTTGTTGTTAAAAATAATATTTTTAAATACTTACAGCTTGAGGACGATGACGTCGCGCTTGTTGACTGTACATCGGTTTGTTTTTTGCCAAGTGAATCTGCTGCTGCATTAGAAACATTTGTTGTAGCGGTCAGCGTTGTCGTTGCTGCTACTGTAGTCGTTGTCGCTGCTGTCGAAACCAAAGCTGCTGACGCTTTCTTGTCTACAATTTCTGCCGCCTTAGATGCAGCCGTTGCATTTGTTATAGTCGTCGTTGCACTGGCGTTAGCGGCGGTAGTTGTAGCTGTCGTTGTTGCTGTTGTCTGTGTGTTTGTAACACTAGCATTGTCGTCCAGGACTTTCGTCTTTGCTGCACTACCATTAGCTGCATCCGCACCAGCTGCTGCTGTTGCGCCTGCGGTTGCTGATACTGTTGCCGACGAAGTTGTTGCCGCTGCTGCTGCTGCTGCACTATCACCCAACATTTTGTTCGCTTTACTTGTTGCTGCTGCGGTATCTGATTGTGCAGCGGCCGCTGCAGCAGCTGCTGCTGCCGCATTAGCTGCATTAGCCGCTGCTGCACCCGCAACTGCTGCCGCAACACTTGCTGCTGCTACCGAAGATGAACCAGCGCTCTTCGCTGCAGTTGCTTTTTCACTGGCATTCGTCTCATGACCGGTACGACCGCCTTCAGCTGCTTTGCTTGCTGCCTTCTCGGCGGCTGATGCTGCTGCCTTTGCTGCATCTGCAGCAGCCTTCTCTGCGGCACGTTCACGCTCGGCCGCACGCTCAGCACGTTCACGTTCTGCAACTGCAGACGAACGTCCACCGGACTTCTGTTGTTGCTCACGTTGCAGTCTTGTCGTTACGCCCGTTGTCAGCGAATCAATGATGCACTGCGTGGTTTGCTGTTGCGCCTTCTGCGGGTTACGTGAGGAGCGCGTACGCTGTCTCGATTTACGCAGCAGTTGTTTATAGTTCTCCGTCTTCTTGCTGAGGTAGTAGTAGCATACACAGTCTTGCGCCGACTTGCGATCCAAGCTGGCCGCTATTGCGCCAAAGTTCTTCGGATGCTGCAGAAATTTCTCTTTGAAAATCTCCTTCTCACCGGCTGTCCAAACGTTGAGCGCTTGGCGTTCCTTATGCACAGCAACCATGTCCTCGATGAGGCCGTTCTCGTTGTGATAGACATTGCGTCGTTGGCGTGTATCATACATTAGTGGCGGTACAACAGCATACGAGCGCATCTTCTTGTCCTCCATTGCTTGTTCCTGCAGTCCGTCCATTATCTCTTCGAGATCTGCCTCTGATTTGATGCGTGAGCCAACACGATTAAAGCGTTCCTTGTCCTCACGCTGTTTGCGCAATTCCGTAAAGACTTTCTCGAAGAATTCACGATTCTTAGCTTCACGCGCACGGCGTTTTGCACTCGACTCGGCCTTCTCGCAGCGTTTTTGCCAATCTGCTGACAGTGTTGTATATGTGTCGACAAGGCCGTTGTTGTGCTCCCAGCGTTCCTGCTTTAAGCGACGTATATGCGACAGCAGTGGCGCGCGTATCAGCGTTTGGTGACGCTTTATCAGTTCCGTGAGTTTGTTCACATCAAGCGGTTGATTGTAGATCGGCAGCAATTGACGCTCGCCGAAGGTGTTCAGTATGGAATGTTGTGTGGCGGCCGTCTTGCGATTCGTCTCATAAATCTTTTGCGCTAGTGTCTGTGAGCGCCATGCCAACTCGACAACTTCGGTCTCGGCGCCACTACCACTAGCTTCACTAGTGCTAGGAACAATGCTAATGTCGCCGTCAGCACTGGCGACTTGTGGTTGCTTAGCTGCCGCGGCGGCTGCCTTCTGTTGTTTACACAGCGCTGCAGCTTCAAGCAAGGTCTTCTCCTTTTTGCGCAGTTGTTCCATTGCAGTCTCCGCGCTTTGTATCTCTGTGTCGACTTTCTGTATCTGCTGCAGCAGCTCTTCTTTAGCGGTGCGTCCACGTTCCTCCGCGTTATCATTAGGCAGCGTAGGTGAAATGGCCTCGACTTGCGGATGATACGCTTCTGTTGTGGTTATAGTGGCACCGGTGGAGGAACTGGAACTGGAGCTGGGCATAGCGCACATTGATGACGCAGTGGTGGTAATGTTCGACGTGGCACTACTACTGATGCTGATGCCCATGCTAACTGCAGCTGCTGCATTGATGTTCATCGATGCTGCCATGATTGCTGCATTGTGTGTTGCAGCAGCATTTGGGGGCACAGCATTATTTGACGTTGGCACAACATTTGTATGTGTATTACGTTGTTGTGTTGACGGCGAGGCTGCTGTGCTCATTTGCGGTGGTTGTGTTTCCACTTTTAGCTGCTGTTGCATTGGAACCGGTGGCATTACCGATGCTGCCGCTGCGGACATATGTGGCGGTAGTAAATGTGTAGGCGGTGGTGGCTGCTGCTGCAATACCGTTGGTGTGCCATGTTGACCGTGGCTATTCGACTGCTGTTGTTGTTGTTGCTGCTGCTGCTGTCTATGCTGTCTACTATTTAGCTGCGCTGCCGAAGCTGGTGATGGTTGACGCTGCTGCTGCTGATGTTGTTGCTGTTGCGGTGGCAGGTGATTTGTATTACTGGCATTTGCATCGCTGAGACGCAGTTTCTTGTACGGCTGTTGCGGTCCTCCAGGATCAGGAGGCGCTTGCTGCTGCTGTTGTTGATGCTGTTGATGTTGTTGATTGACTGCGGCCACGGCATTCGATAGATATTCGTTGGGGTACTGTAGCGCAGATGCTGGTGCATGTGGTGGCAACAAAATACGCTGCTGTCCCACCATTATGCTGCCATGACTACCGCCGACGCCTGCATTATTGGGCGCGACACTGTTTGCAGCAGCAGCTGCTGCAGCGGCATTGTGTAACTGTGCTGCTGCAGCGGCATTGTGTAATGCAGCAGCTGCTGATTGCGAATTTTGCTGTTGCTGCTGCTGCTGTTGCGTTGGTGGTGGTGGTGGAGCAGCTTGTACGCCGCTATTACTGGGCGGCTGTTGTTGTTGTTGTTGTTGTTGCTGCTGTTGTTGTTGTTGTTGTTGATGATAGTGCTGTTGTAACGCTTCCATATGTGCACTGCTGACACTGACGAGGTTACCTGGCGGCGGTGGTGGTAAACCACCAGGGCTGCCACCAATTTGCACCACACCGCCGCCACCGCTGCTGCCGCCAGATGTAGAAGCTTTACCACTACCGCTGCCACCAACACTAGAACCAACAGGACGTCCTCCACGATGATACTCGGGCACTGTGCCCGGTAACTGAGATAAACGCGTATAAGGATTATCACGGTATGTACCGGTTGGTCCAATATTGTACGAACTCTGTTGTATATACCGTAATGGCGCATCACGTACTGCATTAACATCAGTAAACTTGTACGTATTGGTGACGGGCGCTGAACCTGGCCCAGGACGTGGCGGTGAAAGGGGACTAGCTGCCGAACGGGAGGATTGCTGTTGCTGTTGTTGCTGTTGTTGCTGTGCCGCCGCCTGTGCTGCAGCTGCGGCTGCCTGCTGCTGCTGATGATGGTGTTGCTGCTGTTGTTGTTGCTGCTGTTGTTGCTGTTGTGCCGCTGCTGCGGCAATTGCTGCAGCATGATGTACATGTGTATGATGCGGATGTTGTAGCATTTGTGGTGGCGGTTGTTGCTGCTGTTGTGTTGCAGTTGGCGGTGGTGCATGATGCGATGTTGGCGGTGGTGGACCATGCGCTCCAATACCACCACCCTTGGCGTACTGTTGCTGCGATTCAATCGATCTGTACAATCAAAATTGGAAATGTGTAACATTAGATTTATTTGTATAAAAAAATATAAAATAATATTGGTCCAGAAGCGCTGAATGGGCATGATGAAGCTGGTGGCGGGCATCAGCATAAGCAATAAATGTTAAGCTGAGTTCACACAGTGCCAGATATCTGGCAGTATTAAACATTTTCGTCGTGAAATTATTTTCAAAGCATTTGGGTTGAACAATGCTTCTTTAATAATAAAATATCTTCTGTAACATCGGTCATGTACATATGCACACATACCTATGTATATGACGCGCATAAACATTTACATTAAATCTAGTGAGCGCTCGGTCCAGAGTTTTGGAACTACTTATGGCCGTGTAAACGGTTTCATCACATAAACTAATATTATTTGACTCCGATACAAATACCTCATTTCATTTCTCAATTTTAAAAAAGAAGATTCGTAAAGAAAAACAATTTTTTTTTTTTATTCATTTATAACACCTTTACTTCGACTTCGTTGACACTAACTAAATCAGCTGTTTACTAGAAATGTCAGGGCTGCCCATCTAACGAAAATGTTCAATTGCAACAGAGTTGCAACTGAGACTGTGTAAACTGTAACAAAAAAAAAAAAAAATATTTAAATAAATTTCTCTAAAAGTGACGCAAAAAGTTATGCTAAACTGCGCAAAGGGATAGCCTAAAATGTAGCGAGTGGCTTCATAGCAGCTGTTCATAAATGTTCGACAGTATTTAAAATATTTCAATGCAACATGCTCGATTGTGGTTGAACAGCGTTCAGCACAACCTGTTGGTCTGTCTGATATGTATTATGCCGTTAAATAACATGTATTGCCTTGTAGGAATAAAAATTGTTCGAGCCTGTAATATTCAAAATATTCAACCGATTTTGATGAAACAAAAAACATTTGTATGAGCTGCCGTTTAGAAATTTGTAAAAAAAAAAAAAAAAAATACAAATTTATGAATTATTTGTTTAGTTTTCTGTTACATGGCATAACTTTTTAATAAATTATAGCTGACTCAGACAGTATAGGGTAACAATTTCATGCATAGAACAGGAGTGACGTGTCACATTTGACACTTTCTATGACAAATTATTTTGCGTGACAAATTAAAAAAAAAAAATATGCAGGTATGTGGAACTAAATTCAACACCAATTGCAACGGAAATTGTTTACGACATAGCCTAGGTTGACTTAGAAAAAAAAAAACTAATGAAAGCATAATGAAAATATTTTATTCTGGCTAGTTAATGCGTAGAAAATAATCGTATAGGCTCAACTACGTGATGCCCTACTTTGTTCCTAACGATTTCTCTTGGTCGATATGGAACATTTTCAAGAATAAAACATTTTTCATACAAAAATTCAGAAAAGTTAAACCGATTTGTATGGAGTCTATACCTCTAAGTAGTGCGAACTGCACCTAAAACGATTATTTTATAAGAATTAAAGTCAGGTAATCAAAAATTTGGTGTTTTTTTTTTAGCAAAATTTACAATATTCATAAAATTTTTTCATACAAAAATTTTATATTAAACTAAAGAATGATGAATAGAAACTAAATTTCAAATCAAAGATATTAATTTTCATATGAACAGCCAGACCGACAAATACATATGTCTAAATCCACTCGACTTTAAGTGCTGATCAATAAAATATATACTATATACGGGATCTATCAGATACATTTGCACAAACCTATGGAAAGAGTATAAAGAAAAACAGAGATTCTCATATCTCTCGTTGCCGAATTTTAATTTTTTTTTCCGACTTATTTTTCAGTCGAAAAGTCTAGTAACTGTAAAATCGGTTCAGCCATTTTCAAGACAGAAATTTTCTTCTCTAATCTAAGCTTTATAAAAAGCAAAGATTACGAGATTACATACTGAAAATATATATAAATATTTTTTTATATATTAAAGATCAGCGAAAATTAATTCAAAATTTTAGCCTCATGCGCTTCTATACATTCTACTCTTTGCACAGCAAATGCAACATGTGTGATGATGCTTACAAAAAAAAAAAAAATAATAATAACAACAACAACACAAACACATCAAGCCAACAGCTGTAACATGCTCTACACAACTGTATTATATGCTCTCATTCGCACTCATACAACTTAATGTGACTGTATAAATTTCTTTATACCCTAATACTCGCACTCATGACATTTGACCAGCAAGCAAGAGAAATAGAGAGAGAGCGCGCGAGTATAATAAACTATATCGCGCCTGTTCGTTTTCATGCAAACAAAAAAAAAAATTCGTTTATTTGTTTTGTATGTGTGAGCGAGTTCTAAAACAGCATGGCTGCCTGCCCGCCTGCCTGCCTTGTATAAAGCAATGAAACGGTTATATTTCTCCTTCTCGTTAGTTTTGCTGTTGCCGGCCGGTTCGCATACAACTTGCATACAGCGAACATGTTTGATATATAATGTGTTGTTTGCATTGCGTGTATGTTGCGTCAACATGTTGCAGTGGCAAATTAATAACAAATGAGCGTAAAGAGAGAGAAAGAGAGAGAGCGTAATATTTATTTAAATATTATTTTGGAAGTTAATTATTTTTTAAAAATATTTTTTGGAGATATTAACACCAACTATTTCTACCAAACTATAAAAAACCGTTTAAAAAACATTTAAAATTTTCAAAAAAAAAAAAAAAACTGATTTGCATGAATTTGTACATGTTGGCATGTTCTCTCCTTCAAACCAATGAAAATAAACTATAAACCCAAATAAATGCATGAATGGAATTAGTTTTTCTCTAAAGAAACATTAAATTCTTTGCGCAAAATTATTTTCTGTTTTTGTTCTCGAGATCGCCCATAAATTTTTGGTTGAAAACATATTTTTGAAGTAATAAAATGAAGTGAAGTATGAATTGTGGAACAACAACAGATTGAGATGTTGAGAAATGGAAGAATGGAAAAAATTTCTTTGGAAATGCATCACACATAAAATTATAAAAATAGCTAAACATTTCCTGACCAAACTTTAGAGGTAGCAACAAATAGCATTGAAGAACTTTTAAATTCCGCCGTTCAAGCTACCGAAAACTTGCAGTTCTGGTATGAATTATACGGACTCGATTAATAACTGATTCAGCCATATCGTCTTAATGGCTATACAAGGGTAAGTCTTCACAACTCAAACTGCTGAGAGAAGTTCCATTTGATGCCTAAATATGTATAGGATATATGTTTCTTACTGAAAATTATTGGATGGGAATTAGTAGAAGATACTAAAAATCTGTTGTTTCAAGCTCAGAAACTCAACGACAACAAAATAATTTTCTGACAAAACATCAGTGGGTCATTAATCTCGTTATAGAGACTTCATCTAACTGAAGAACATCTAAATATGTAAACTTGAAGGTACAAGCTTTAATAGACTCCAGCCAGACAGACGGACATGTCTTTAATTGTCTATTATTATGGATTTCATAGGGGGACCACCACTTTTAATGGTCCAATTTGTACTCTAATGCAATATTCTTATACAACAATTTCGGCATTTCAAAGGATTATATACAAGAAAAAGCCAATTTATTATATTTTAGTAACTATTTGATAAAGAAAATAATAAACATATATAAAGGGCACTTGGAGAAATAATAAACAATGCAAAACTTGGCACTGCTATGCTTACTATATACAAGAAAAAGTCAATTTATTATATTTTAGTAACTATTCGGCATAGAAAATAATAAACATATATAAAGGGCACTCGAAGAAATAACAAACAATGAAAAATTTGGCACTGCTATGCTTACTTTATACAAGAAAAAGCCAATTTATTATATTTTAGTAACTATTTGATAAAGAAAATAATAAACATATATAAAGGGCACTTGGAGAAATAATAAACAATGCAAAATTTGGCACTGCTATGCTTACTATATACAAGAAAAAGTCAATTTATTATATTTTAGTAACTATTCGGCATAGAAAATAATAAACATATATAAAGGGCACTCGAAGAAATAATAAACAATGAAAAATTTGGCACTGCTATGCTTACTATATACAAGAAAAAGCCAATTTATTATATTTTAGTAACTATTTGACATAGAAAATAATAAACATATATAAAGGGCACTTGGAGAAATGCTGTATAATTCACCACAGCGTGGTGAAATTATATATGTGGTGAAAATGTAAAAAAGAAAGAAAGTTCTACTATTTCTTTAGCATTGGTGAGTAAGAAAAAGTAAGCAAATCGAGTTAACAAAATTAAAATGAGTTGCATTCCGCGTGACACTAATTTATGACAAAAGATAAATAATTCATTTCAGCAAAAAATGGCAAATGGCGGACACATCAACACATCAAAAATATATTGCATGATCAAGAAGAAAAAGAACAACAACAACAACATTAACTTCTAAGGCAGCAACAACTCTCAGTCATACAACCAACCAATCAACCAACCCTCCTCACACATCACTCCACTATGACGCAAACAAATACAACCAAATATGTACATCATCTACAATAGTTGCTTGTACCACCAACACCCCCAGCTGATGTGTACCAATTATTTCGAACATGTTGAACTATAGAAAATCGAATATGATTTCCGTATTCTGCAGACAAGATACAAAGCATACGTTTGTACGAGTCGTTGCTAGTCGTCCAACTAGAAATCTTCATCCAAATAATAGCAAAAAAAAAAAAAGTCATAAAGTTGCTGTCTAAAACCGCGGGTTATTTTAGCTATTTTTATAGTTCGTACACAACAAATATTTTTTTTCCTTTCCGAAGTTTATGCAGGCGATTTGCTTCATGTAGAATCGCAACATAACATCTCAATCTTTTGTTCCACCATTCATGCTTCACTTGTTTTTTTTAATTTTTACATGTTTTCCGTCAAAATTTATGGCCTGAAATTTTCGAGAAATTTTGAATTTTTGCAATATGTTTCGAAAATCAAAAAGAATTTACCAATGCACCAAAATATGTTCCTTTATTTGTTTTTATTTTTGTTTCGCTGTGCTAAAACAAAAATAAATTCCTTCCATTTGGGTTTCTAGTTTACTTTTGTTCTTGTTCTTTGAAGAGGAAACATGTTGGAAATTACAATACATCGACATCGAATACAAATTTCAAAAAGACTCGGAAAAATTTTTCGAAAAGTTTTTTTTAAAAGTTTCCAGAAATCTCAGAAATGTAGTCAAGTCCAAAATACTGCGAAATTGAATATGTTTCTTTTTTTGTGGAACGGAAGTTAATTTGGAAATTCCAGCTTACGGATTTGTCACTTTTAAATTTTTTTTTATTAGAAAATTTATGATGATGTGTTTCTATGAAGTATTCAGATCCAAATTCAGTTCTTTATCTTAGAAACTGTGCGATTTGTTTTGATTGACATTGATGTTCACCATATCTACGACTTTGAGGCTAATTGACTCAAAAAAAAACAAGTTTTAAATAAACAATGGATTCCAAAAATTCGCCTAATTGATGAAAAATTAGTACTGACATGGAACATATTTTCTTCTACATGGAAATTGCATTTACTGCATTTCAATATTTAATTGCTCTTCTGCACTATGAAGCTCATAAAAAATGCAAAGCCTTTATTGCTTTCTCATTTGTGAATGCCACCAACACATCATTCCCAAATAGCACGCCGACCTCCAAAACGTTCAAGATGTCTTACCTGTAAAGAAATAGAGAAGAAGAAAAAATATATAAATTATTAAGTTGGAAAAAAAAAAAAAGGTAAAGTGCTCTTAGAAATATACAAGCGCAACTTGACGTCTCAATGTGAATGGCAAACTTTATGTGGTTGGCAAAATGCATTTAATTAAATATTTCAAATTTAAAAGAAAAATTCAAAGCATACTTTTCTCCCTCCCTGGTTTATCATACTCCTTACTACCTCGATTGTGGTTTCGTTGAGTGAAAGGTTAAAAGTCATGGACAATTTATATACGTGTGTGTGTGTGTGTCAATGTGTGTGTGTGTGTGTGTGTATGTAACATTAAACTAACCACACAAGTATGTATTTTTGTTGTGGTTTGTCGTAAAACACGCATCCGAAAGATACAAATGATTGCAGCAGCTGGGCTCGGTACTATTCTAAATTAGTATATACGAGGTTTGTTCAAAAAATCGGGAAAGTTTGCAAAAAAAAAAAAAGTTTTTTGGAAGAAAAATAAAAGTTTTTTGAAGAAAAAAGAAAGTTTTTGAAAGAAACGAATGAAGTTTTCGGGAAAGAAAATATTTGGAAAGAAATAAATTGAAGTTTTTGGAAAAAGAAGTTTTCGGAAGAAAAAAAAAAAGATTTTTCGAAAACAAAAAAAAAAGTTTTCGAAAGTAAAAAAGAAGTTTTCGGAAACAAGTTTTTGAAAAAAAAATGTTTTCGGAAAAAGTTTTCTCAAAAACGAAGACAAAAAAGAAGGAAGTTTACGGAAACAAGTTTTTGAAAGAAAAAAGAAAGTTTTCAGTAAAACGAAGACTTGGACAGCAAAAAATAGCATTTTTGGAAGACAAAAAAAAAAAAAAAAAAGAAGTTCTCAAAGAAAAAAAAAAAAGTTTTGGGAGGAAGTAAATAAATAAAAATTAAGTTTTCGGGAAAAAAATAAATCTTCGAAAGAAAATGAATTGAAGTTTTTGGAAAAAAAAGTTTTAGGAAGAAAAAAAAAAAGATTCTTCGGAAGAAAAAAATAAACAAAAAAGCTTTCGGAAGTAAAAAAATAAGTTTTTGGATAAAAAAATAAAGAAGAAAAAAAAAAGATTCTTCGAACAAGTTTTCGGAAGTAAAAAAATAAGTTTTTGAAAGACAATAAAAAGAAATAAAGTTCTCGAAGCAAAAAAAAAAAATTTTTCGGAAGAAAGAATATATGTTGTCGGAAGAAAACTGGAAGTTTTCGGAGGAAGAATAAGATGTTTCTGAAAATATCAAGTATTGAGAAGAAAATAAAAAAGAAATGTTAAAAAAAAATAAATAAGTTCTGGAACAAAATAGAAAAAAAGGAGTTTTCGGAAGTAAAAAAGGGTTTTAGAACAGAAATAACAAGAAGTTTTCGGAAGAAACACAGTTTTTGGAAGAAAAAAATATAAAGTTTTTGGAAGAAACAAAGGAAGTTTTCGGGGAAAAAATCTTCCGAAGAAAATAAATTTAAGTTTTTAGAAAAAGAAGTTTTCGGAAGAAAAACAATAAAAAGATTCTTCGGAAGAAAAAAATAAAAAAAAATGTTTTCAGAAGAAAAAAAGAAGTTTATGAAAAAAAAATTTTAAAGAAAGTTTTCGGAAAAAGTTTTTTGAAAGAAAAGGCCACAAACGAAGGCAACAAAAAATTTGTGGAAGACAAAAAAAGGAATTTTCGGAAGAAAAAAAAGTTTTCGGAAAAAGTTTTCTGTAAAAATTAAATCTTGGGAAGCAACAAAGGAGATATTTTTGAAAGAAACAAAAAAGAAAGAAGTTCTCGAAGCAAAAAAAAGTTTTCGTAAGAAAGAATATATATTGTCCGAAGAAAAGAAGAAGTTTTCGAAGGAAGAATAAGATGTTTCTGAAAAAATCAAGACTTGGAAGAAAATAAAAAGAAATTAAAAAAATGGCATTCGGTATACAAAAGTTTTCGATAGTTAAAAAAGTTTTGTGAAGAAAAAAAAAATTTTTTTTTCGGAATTAAAAACGAAATTTTCGAAAACAAGTTTTTGAACAAAAAAAAAAGTTTTCGGAAAAAGTTTTTTGAACAAACAAAGAGTTGGAAGCAACAAACAAGAAATTTGTGGAAGATGAAAAAAGAAAATCTCGGGAAGCAACAAAGGAGAAATTTATTGGAAGAAACAAAAAAGAAAGATGTTCTCGAAGCATAGATAAAGGTAGATAAAAGTTTTGGGTAGAAAAAAAAAGTTTTCGGAAGAAAAAACAGAAGTAAAAAAGTAGTTTTTAAAGTAAAAAATTGGTTTTTGGAACAAAATAAACAAGAAGTTTTCGGGAAAAAAAAGTTTGCAAAAAAAAAAAAAAAAATTAACGGAAGTAAGAAAAGAAGTTTTCGGAAGAAAAATATAGAAGTTTTGGAAGACAAAAATATTTTTTGAAAAAAAAAAAAGCTTTTGAAAGAAAAAGGAAGTTTTCGGAAGAAAAATTTAGGAAGACAAAAATGTTTTTGTAAGAAAAAAAGGTTTTTAAGAGAAAATGTAAGTTTTCGGAAAAAAAAAAAGAAGTTAGCGAACGAAAATAAAGAAGTTTTCAGAAAAAAAAAAAAACAGAAGCTTTCGAGAGGAAAAAAAATTTTAAGACAAAAAGAAGTCTTCGGAAGAAAAGCATAAGTTTTAGGAAGACAAAAAAAAAAGAAGTTTTGCAGAAGAAGGATTAAGTTTTAAGAAGAATAAAAAATAAGTTTTTAGAAAAAAAAAAAAAAGTTTTGGAAGAAAAAAAATAAGGTTTTCTTATACTAAAAATAGCATAAAAGAACGCTTAGGAGACAAACACCGCTGAAGGTCCCTAGCACACCTAGCACAGCTGAAGGCCCTCCCGAAAAAGACATAACAGACTACAACGCTGAGAGGTATTAACTTGAAGGTAACCAAAAATAAATAAATCGGTTTTCGAGAAAATCGAGAAAAAGTCAAAATTTTATTTTTTTCAACAAACCTTCTATATGGGAGGAGGAAAAAAAAAACGAGTAACAGTAGCAACTGAGGTTACATTTAGTTATCTGTTGTTAGTAAGTTTCTAAATATTTTATCTATTTCAAGTGTGTGAGGTGTGAGGTGTGAGTGAATGAGTGAGCGAGCAGTGCAAGAAGGTCATGCAAACAGACAGACCGACAGACAGACAGACAGACAGACCGACAGACATCATTTCAGATGAAAATAGATTTCATTGCAACAGCAGCAGAACTTTTTGAGCAACATCCGATATTGACATGGCTGTGTGTATGTGTGTGTGTGTGTGTGTGTGTGTTGTAGCATATCCCAGTGCCACGAAGCCCTTCCACATTAATACTTGACGTGCAAAATTTTCCAGCGAAACCATACAAACGAAATGTCAAAAGTTCAAATGATTTACAGCAAAATTGTTCTCAGAAAATATGTTTCATTAATGCATCACATTTGAATTAAATTGAAGCCGACAAAGAAGAAAGTTCATATGGCATGACCTTTTTTGGGAATTTGAAATGCTTCGAGTTTTTGCTTCTTTCGTAAATTAAAAATCTCATCTCAGAAGAAGAAGAAGAAGAAGAAGAAGAAAAAAAGTTCACTTTTCAAAAATATAATTGAAATTGATGTGTGGAAGAAGTTTGGAATGTTGGAATGTTTTCGAATAGCAGCCATCAAACTTTGGAGAACATAAGATAATGAAAGATAGAGAGGGAATATGAGTGAGATAGAATGAGTGTATTATTTTTGTATGAGAAACGATTTTTTACAGCCGAACAGTCAACAGGCAAAACTTCTTTCTTTAATGTGGTAAAAATTTTCAAAAACTGTTTCGACGCGTGGTTAAATTGGCTTTGTATAAAACTTCTAGAGGCATCAAAGGAGACCCCATAAAATAAATATATATTTTTGAACATCACCACAAGTAGAAACTAGAACTATTGCTATCTATCTGCCTGTTCTCTTTCCGGAAAACCTGTCATCGAAGAAGTCGATAAAATTAAGGAAGTGATTGAGATAGAGTGCCATAGTAGCAGCCCTACCATCGCCCAGGAATTGAATATCAGTCAGTATATGATTGTTTAAAGCCAATTGAAGAAGCTTGGCTACACACGCCAGACGAATTGACACCAAAAAAAACCTCATGGACCGAATTTCCATCTGCGAATCGCTGCTGAATCGAAACAAAATCGACACGTTTCTGAAGCCAATGGTGACTGGTAATGAAAAGTGTGAAAAGTGGGTGAAGAGTGGCAAAGCGGCTCAAACGGTTGACAAGCACGGATTGAAGGTCAAGGAAGGTTTTGCTGTATGTTTGGTGGCATTGGCAGGGTATCATCTACTATGAGCTGCACCCCTATGGGCAAACGCTCAATTCGATCCACTACTGTGAACAACTGGACCGCTTGTAGGCGGTAGCAATCGCCCAGAAGCGGTCATCTTTGGCCAATAGCAGAGAAATAGTGTACCATCAGGACAACGCCAGATCACACACTTTGATTATGACGTGCCAGAAGTTTTGGGAGTTCGGATGGAAGGTCCTTATGCATCCACCTTATAGTCCGGACCTGGCACCATCGGTTTACCATCTCTTCTTGAAGGCAGCAATCGCCCAGAAGCGGTCATCTTTGGCCAATAGCAGAGAAATAGTGTACCATCAGGACAACGCCAGATCACACACTTCGATTTTAATGCGTCAGAAGCTACGGGAGTTTGGATGGGAGGTCCTTATGCATCCACCTTATAGTCCGGACCTGGCACCATCGGCTAACCATCTCTTCTTGTAGGCAGCAATCGCCCAGAAGCGGTCATCTTTGGCCAATAGCAGAGAAATAGTGTACCATCAGGACAACGCCAGATCACACACTTCGATTTTAATGCGTCAGAAGCTACGGGAGTTTGGATGGGAGGTCCTTATGCATCCACCTTATAGTCCGGACCTGGCACCATCGGCTTACCATCTCTTCTTGTAGGCAGCAATCGCCCAGAAGCGGTCATCTTTGGCCAATAGCAGAGAAATAGTGTACCATCAGGACAACGCCAGATCACACACTTCGATTTTAATGCGTCAGAAGCTACGGGAGTTTGGATGGGAGGTCCTTATGCATCCACCTTATAGTCCGGACCTGGCACCATCGGCTAACCATCTCTTCTTGTAGGCAGCAATCGCCCAGAAGCGGTCATCTTTGGCCAATAGGAGAGAAATAGTGTACCATCAGCACAACGCCAGATCACACACTTTGATTATGACGTGCCAGAAGTTTTGGGAGTTCGGATGGAAGGTCCTTATGCATCCACCTTATAGTCCGGACCTGGCACCATCGGTTTACCATCTCTCAACTTTCATCCTTTTTTGCCAACAGGGAAGCAAGCTTCTATGAGCGGGGCATAATGAAGTTGGAATCTCGTTGGCAACATGCTATTGATCCGATGATAGTACGCAATTTTATAAAGTTTTGAAAGAAAGGCAAAAATTCGAATGAGTTTTTGGTTCAACCTAATATTTAGTCTTGTTATGTTCTGCATTGTGTTCCCAAGAAAGTACCGCTCGCATACAAAACAAATTAGAGCAATTAAGTGTTTGTATAAAATCTACAACAATACAGATTTAAGGTCTACAACAATACTAAATACTAAAGTGCTGTGCTGCTCGACTACCTAACAATTTATATGAGGGCTACCAAAGCTAGTGTTCCGATCTTGAGATCTATGTATATGAAATTTTTTCTAACAATAAAAAAATTTACATAAAAAATCTCAGGAAGTTTTGCAATATTTGAATAGAACTGGCAATGTATTGCATACACTTTGAGTAGCACAGTTTGCACAGTTTGAATAGCATTAGAGCGATTTAATTTATATTCAAACATTAATATCTTTCGACTCAGCAGCTGGATTTTGATGAAATGAACGCTAAAAGTTACGCACATTAAAGCTTCTTAAACTTCAGTAATTCGAACTAGCAACCAATGCATAGCTTCTACGTAATGCGCACACAAATAGACAAAAAAAAAAAATAAAAAATTCATTACATCTCTATGCAAATAATTGAAACTTTTAATAAACCCTAAGGCAACTGGTTTGAAGTTGTATAATAATTAAGAATTAAGTCCTTTTGAACTTTGTGTTGTTAGAATTTTTGCTTAAATTATTCAAAAAGCTAAAAAAAAATGCCAAAGCTACAAGCAAAAAAAAAAAAATTTCTATATATATATATATATATATTTTGAATTGTTGTTGCTACAATTAATCCTACGTGTGCATAGTTTGTGAATGAATGAAAATGTGTGTGCCTAGGTAGGTAGGTACACGTAATACATACAGACAGACACAACATATATAAATTGTTTTTTTCCTACTCTGACGACACACATTCAATCATTAAATTAAGGTTTTTTTTTTTTACTTTTTTAAATTTAAAAGAAAAATAAATATGTATAATTAAAATAGGGAGGAAAAAAACGCGAGCTAAAAGTATAATAAAAATAACGAATTACTTTTTTTTTTTATTTTTAACAGTTCGTTTTTTTTTTTATATATATTTATACAAAATGTGTGTCTGTACGATGACAACAACAACAACAATAAATTGAAGCATATAAAGGGTGCTTTTTAAAATGGGAAAACTGTCTGACTTGCATTGATGTCATACAGAGAGAGAGAGGGAGAAAAGCAGGAAAAAATGGTTTTTCCTTCAATGACATTTTTGTGTCAAAGTTTATTTTGCTAGGCATATGCATTGCAGTCATATAGAGAGAAAAATGGGAGGAGCAAAATATATGTGCTATGCTTATTTAAGCCTAATTTTAGGCAGGAAGTCCAACTTTAACTACTTTTTGCGATCTGATGTCTGATATTCGGTTAAATTTCGACGCCCATATGTCTGCCTTGAACGTCATCAGCTGTTCAAAAAAAAAAAACTAACAACACTACCAGCTAATTGAAATTTATTTACTCTTTTTAATATTTACTTTTTAAAACACCCATTATACTCTTAACGTAATTCATCTCATTACCACATTTTAACTGCTTAAATAAAAGTTATTTGTACTTTATAGAAAATATATATGTACCTACATACATAAGCATTATATATAGCTTTATATATATATATATATATATATATATTTAAACAATGGTTATTTATATACTAACACATACATAACACATATATGTGAACGACCAAAGTCTGCTATTACTTAAACAGGGTGCTTTGAATTATGCGAAATTGTGTAAGAAAGATATCTGACAACATAATAAAACACCTGCAAGTTTTTCAAAGCAGCTAGTCTTACCAATTTTGTTGTAGGAAAAAATAAAAGGGAAAAGAAAAATCTGGAAAAGCGTCCAGCACTGAAAAAACTAAGCGCTATATAGCAAAGGAAAAATGGTGGGCAGCTGCAGACGGTGGGTAGCACTTATCGCTAAATAAGATATAAAAGATATAGCAATGGTTTTTTTTTTTTTCTTCTAGTTACAAGAGTACGTTTGCTTAAGAGCTATTCTTGCACACTCCGAACTTACGGGAAGAGATCTACAAAACAGAACCTTCTTGATTAAAAATTAACATTTAATGATGCACTCAGGGAATTTATATTGAATATCCGTTAGGGTGTAGCATAGGGGGAAAAAGGTTACAAAAAAGAGAGATATCAATATATCAAAATGGGAACGAGAAAGAGAGATAGCAACAAATCTGTTGCAACAAAAGTGTTACAACTTCGTGACGATTTTTTTTTTAATTTACTGAAATTAGGCCCCCCATGTAAACCATGCGTGCTGGAGCTCTTTCATCCATTCGCATGAGGTGCCCAGCCCAATGCAGTCGCTGGAATTTTATGCGCTGGACTACGTCAACCTCATCAAATAGCTCGTACAGCTCGCGGTTCATACGGGACCTAAACTAGTCGCCGACTCTAATAGGAACAAAGATCCTGCGAAGAATCTTCCCCTCGAAGATTTCCAACGCTGTCTCGTCCGACTCAATCACGGTCCATGTCTCTGCGCCAAACAATAGGACCGGGCGTCATCAGCGTCTTATAGATTTTTATTTTCGTCTTTCAAGAGAGGGCTTTACTTCTTATCAGCCCAAAAAAGCATCTGTTTGCAAGCGTGATTCTTCGCTTGATTTCCAGGCTGACATTGTTGTTGTTGGTCATCTCTGTTCCAAGATAGACGAAGTTTTCTACAACACTGAAGTTGAAATTCTTCATCGTCACTGACCGTCCAAGACGCGTTGACGGAATGCGAGAAGACACCAAGTACTTCGTCTTGTCCTCATTCACCGCTACATGAATGAGCCGAGACTGTTTCTCAATCTCTGAGAACGCCTTGCTGACTCGCCGTTCTTGCGAGCCGAGGATATCGATGTCATCGGCGTAAGCGAGCAGCATCACTTCTTTTTGGAAAATCTGTATGTACGGGCATTGGCGTAGGATGTATTCCATCAGAAGATTAAATAAATCGCATAACAGCGCATCATTTGCCTGAAACCTCTCTTGGTATCAAAAAGGTCGGAGAGGTTTTTTCCCAACGCTGACAACGCTTTGTGTGTTAGTTAGCGTCGCCATGCAAAGACGGACAATCTTTGCTGGGATACCTAGTGCAGACAGGGCGTCGAAGAACTTCGATCGTATCGGCGTGTCGAAAGCCGATAGGTGGTGAGTGTCTTTGTTGAACTCATGGGTCTTCCTCAAGATTTGGCGTAATGTGTATATTTGGTCGACCTTTTTGGATCTTGATAAAGTCCTATCAGTGAATCGGTATATGGCTTCAGCCTATTACACAATACGCGTGACAGAGATTTATATCCAATGGAAAGAAGACTTATTCCGCGGTAGCTGGCGCAAACAGCGGGGTCTCCTTTCTTAAAGATCGGACAGAGAACACTGAGATTCCAGTTATTGGGTATGACTTCAGCAACATATCCGTTGCAATAAAAGTGTTACAATTTCGTGACGATTTTTTCTTTAACAGCTAACAAAATTGTTTCATAAAAAAGAATGAGCTGATGGTGTTCCTTTCTATATATGGAATTACCTATACTACTGGACTCAGCTGTTCGTATATAAAATTTTTTATAAGCAAACAACAAAATACTGAAGCCTAGTTGAGTTCTCTGGAGCAGAGTTTAAACATTCAGCCAGTCTACATCGACTTCATTAGCTGATCAAGTATAGACTTAGGTTCTTTAAAAGTGTCTGAAATTAGTGATACTTCTTGTAGAGTTCGTTTTTAAACTATCTTAGAACTTAATTTCTTGTTCCATTGCATAGTTTGGACCTATCGTTTCGAGCTAAAAGTTGTGTAAACTGAATAAATAATTAAATACTCCATTTTTTTTATGTTTCAATTGTCTAAGCACGTATTTTTTGCAACATAAACTACATAAACTGCCTGCGAATTATAAAGCATTTATAGTCAAAAAAGTACACAATTTTTGTTTGATTAATTTGCACGTTTTACCACTTGTTGTTGTTGTTGTTGGAGATAAGAAGAAGAAGAAGAAGTACAACAACAAGTTGTAGAAAACACCCTGTGTTCCAGAACTCAAGTACTGTTAGCCAGCCAGCGCACATGCTCACTTTCTCTCTGCACTTCGCTCTTCTCACTGCTGCTTTCAGCATGTTTTTGGCAAGAATGCAGCATCATCATTTTTCGGGGTACATGCGCATATTTCTCCGGCTTGCCTGTGCCATGCTTGTGTCCCATCCCTTTTGCACTTTAAAACATGGTTTTTCTCGCACTCTTTCGCACTGCCAAAGTTTGGCAAACTCAAACAACACCCAAAAAACGAGAAGAAACCAAAAACAGAAATAAAGCTGCCCTGCTGCTAGAAATGCCGGCAATTTAATGTCGCCTTTTTTTTTTTTTTTATATATATATATATACTATAGCTGTATATATATACATATATACTATATACAGCGCATGCACACAAACACAGTGTTTTGTAAATGGTTATATATATATATATATATATGGGCACATAGATACATATGTATCTATGTGTCTGCATGGCGCAGTAAAAACTTTTTATCGATTTTTGTTTTCGGCTATAAACAACGCCAACAACAGCAACAACAACAAAAAAGAAATTCAAATTGTTCAGCTGCTATTCTATTGCAGAAAAAGTTCTTTCACATTTTCATCCAAAATAAAGCTGGCAAAAAAAAATATAACAGACGTCCAAAACAAAAAAAAAAAAAAAGGAACCTCAACTTCAACAGAACTGAAGCTTTAATACCCTCATAAAAATGTCGAAATAAATGTGTTTCTATTTTAAGACTTAAAGCATAAAATTCGAAATATGGAAAAAAAAACTCAGATGGGAGAAGCAAACTTTTACTGGTCCTCCTAATTTAGAGAGGGTTGGCATGCTGAAGCGGAAAGAATGCTCTATTTTTTTATAATATTTAAGCTAGACAGACGGACAGGTCTAACTCGTTTTGTCTTTTTTGTAGGGGACCACCTTGTTTAGCAGTTCGATTTTCTAGCTGTAAAAAATTTTCCATACAAAAACCCAGCAAGGCTGAACAGATTCGTATAAGACTTCCTTCCCTTCTAAATGCTGTGATCTGCAACTAAATTGAATACTTTATATAAATTAATATAAATTCGACCAAATTCGACGTTTCTAGTTGAACTAAACACAAGAAAAAAAATGTTTTTCTTACAAAAACGCAGAAAGGTGTAATAAATTCGTATGTGACTACACTTTCTAGTGCTGTAAACTGCAACTAAATTGAATATTTTTTACAAATTAACATAAATTCGACCAAATTCGACGTTTTAAGTTAAACTAACTACAAGAAAAAAATGTTTTTCTTACAAAAACGCAGAAAGGTGTAATAAATTCGTATGTGACTACACTTTCTAGTGCTGTAAACTGCAACTAAATTGAATATTTTTTACAAATTAACATAAATTCGACCAAATTCGACGTTTTAAGTTAAACTAACTACAAGAAAAAAATGTTTTTCTTACAAAAACGCAGAAAGGTGTAATAAATTCGTATGTGACTACACTTTCTAGTGCTGTAAACTGCAAATAAATTGAATATTTTAGACAAATTAACATAAATTCGACCAAATTCGACGTTTTAAGTTAAACTAACTACAAGAAAAAAATGTTTTTCTTACAAAAACGCAGAAAGGTGTAATAAATTCGTATGTGACTACACTTTCTAGTGCTGTAAACTGCAAATAAATTGAATATTTTAGACAAATTAACATAAATTCGACCAAATTCGACGTTTTAAGTTAAACTAACTACAAGAAAAAAAAAGGTTTTTCATACAAAAACGCAGAAAGGTGTAACAAATTCGTATGCGACTACACTTTCTAGTGCTGTAAACTGCAAATAAATTGAATATTTTAGACAAATTAACATAAATTCGACCAAATTCGACGTTTTAAGTTAAACTAACTACAAGAAAAAAAAGGTTTTTCATACAAAAACGCAGAAAGGTGTAACAAATTCGTATGCGACTACCATTTCTAGTGCTGTAAACTGCAAAGCAATTGAATATTTTAGACAAATTAAGATAAATTCGACCAAATTCAACGTTTCTAGTTCAGTTAACTACACAAACAATATTTTTTTTTATACAAAAACTCAGAAAAGTGGAACATATATCCTTTCTAGTATTGCGATATGGCACTAAATTGTTATATAACTCAGAAGGCAGTATAGGTTTGTATACTGCTTGGTTAGCTTGGTATAAAAAAGTTGAAGGTTTTTCAATAAACTTCTATATTTTCTGCTACAGCTTTTATTAGCGACACCCTACAACAATATGCTTTATATATACATTAAAATACTTTCATTCTTACTACATTGCCAAATGTTGAACCTCCGGCAGGCTGCAACTCTATGCATATAAGAAAAACTTTTTCCACGACTTTAAAACAAGCCGAGCCACACAAATTGAAATGCGAAAACGAGGCATAAAAAAGTTTTCCAACATTTAATGTCAAATTTTAAGCTAAAACTATTTAAGAATTATAAGTAAAATTTAATGAAAATACAGCATATTAAAAGAGTTACCAAACTGCTATAAAAAAAAAATAGTTTATCTAAGCAAATAAAAAAAGAAACACGCAGTTGGAATGCCAATTGATTTATGGGACTATTTTTAGCTGAATACCAACGAATGTACAGAACAATGTCTAATGTACCTTGAAACGTATACAAACAAACATTTTGCTCCATAAATGAACGAGCACCAAAATCCCCTCTAAGCCCATAGAAAATATATATAAAAAAAAAGTTATCTAATCACTGCTGACTTAATAAAAAAAAAAAAAAAAAAAAAAACTAATGATATAAAAAATAATAATCGACAGAATACGAAAAAAAAAAAAAAAAAAAGAGTCATTTGTCATTTCATGACTTGTAGCTACTTGGTCGGAAAATTTTCTCAGGCATATATAAAATGTACGTATATATCCGGAAAAGATTTATCATACAGAAATTATTTTTTATTTATTAGTTTGACTTGTATGAAGTCATTGCATTGCTGAATTATTCAATAGATTCAAACAAGGATTTTAAACAATATATAGAATAGCAAGAAGTGCTGAATAGGCGCTGAATTCAGTCAGCACTACTTGTAACTTCATTTTAAGTTTCAGAAAGTTGCTTACAGCTTTAAATACTGTATACAATACTTGTTACTGAATTCATCGCCTATTCAGCACTACATGTAACATCATTTTTAGTTGGAAACAGTTGCTTACAGCTTTAAATACTGTATAGAATGCTTGTTACTGAATTCAGCGCCTATTCAGCACTACTTGTAACTTCATTTCCAGTGTTAGAAAGTTGCTTACAGCTTTAAATACTGTATACAATGCTTGTTACTGAATTCAGCGCCTATTCAGCACTACTTGTAACTTCATTTCCAGTATTAGAAAGTTGCTTACAGCTTTAAATACTGTATACAATGCTTGTTACTGAATTCAGCGCATATTCAGCACTATTTGTAACTTCATTTCCAGTGTCAGAAAGTTGCTTACATTTTTTAATACTGTATACAATGCTTGTTACTGAATTCAGCGCCTATTCAGCACTACTTGTTACTTCTTTTTAAGTTTCAGAAAGTTGCTTACAGCTTTAAATACTGTATACAATACTTGTTTTTGAATTCATCGCCTATTCAGCACTACTTGTTACTTCTTTTTAAGTTTCAGAAAGTTGCTTACAGCTTTAAATATATATTTTTGAATTCAGCATTTCAAATAGTGCTTATAAAAACCATTACTGTATTCAGCAACACTTTGAACACACTTTTTAGTATCAAAATAAATTTAGAAACTGCTTACAATGATTTTTATTGAATTCAGCGCCAATTCAGCACTGCATGTTACTTCAATTTATTTAAATTAGTGCTTACAAAAAGCATTACTGTATTCAACGCTTATTCAGCAACACATTATTAGGCTCAAAAAGTTGTGCACAGCTTTAAATACTATTATGGAATTTTTCAATACTGCTTATAATATATTTGCACAATTCAGCGACAATTCAGCACTACTTGAAACTTCATTTATTGTAACAAAACTTTGCATTAGGTTTCAAATAAATATGCATAAGTTCAGCATCGATTTTACAGGCGTATTACTATATTCAGCGCTAATTCAGCACTAATTCCGCACTATATATAACTTTTAAAAAGTTGCTGACATCGATTAATACAACTCAAGCGTTCATTAAACATTTACGCAGCTGCTTACAAAGTCATAGCTAAGTTCAGCGCAACATGGAACTTACTTCTCCCGAACTCATTAAAATATTTAACAAATTTCATCGCTGTAACTCAAATGATTGCAAAGAGATGACGTATTTAACCTATATAAATATATACAAACATTTTGAAGCAGTTGAATTGCATACAGTTTGAGTAGCACACAAAAAAAAAGCCAAAACAGTTTGAATAGCGTTACTGCATTTTAATTTATATTTTAACATTAATAACTTTTGACACTGCAGCTCGATTTTAATGAAATAAACGCTAAATTTTATGCACAATAATGCTTCACTTGTTACAATATTTCGATTTGGCATACAATATGTAGCTTTCACGTGATGCACGCACAAACAGAGAAAAATTTCACCATATTAAGTTTAAATGATTCATTGTATAACTAATAAATTGTGTAAAATTTCTATAAACATTTTTTTTGAATTTCACGCGACATTTGTCATACGAAAATATTTTATCATACATTGTAATCTAATCGATCGATCGATGATTTTCATATTTTTAAACTTGTCGTCGTTTGCCAGCTTTATCTATTGAACATTGTATAATGCCAACTTGACTGACTGACTGACCTGATAATAATATTATTGAAGTAAATAGAGGAAGTGTAACAGCGAGAGACGTTGAATGTCGGTTTATATATATTTCATTAATAGATTTTCCTTATCGCTTTAAGTGGTACTTAATAAATTAAGACGAAATAGAAACAGTAAAAAAAAGTACACCATTTAATCGCCGATATTTACGTTATTAATAATCAAAGTCACAGACATACGATTTGCAAAAAAAAAAAAAAAAATAATATAAGTGGGTTGTGCGGGGCCGTTTTTTTGAATCTGTGATCTACGACCGGTGAGGCGTCGACCGACTACAACAATGTTGATTAGAGAAGCGTGAACTGATAAGAAATTCTTCTATATATATATATATAGACTGAATAGACAGCTGCTGTATTAGTTTGTATCATTTTTATAAATAATTTCGTTTAGATTAGATATATACATATAGATTATATAGTATTACTTTCTATTAATGAATGTCTTCCACTCTATTATAAAAGATTTTAAATAGTGCACCTCGGATTTCATTAACTTTCAAAGTGTATATTTTTTCAACTCAATAATCGCAGTACAAAACAAAAACAAAAAGGTAGAAAATTAATAAGAAAAAAAATTGGAACTGATAAAAAAAAGTATTTTGCTCCTCCCACTTTAATTTAATTGCTTATAAAATTGTCATTTATTAAGCGATTTTGTTAAAGTTTTGGGATTTTGGTTAAGAGGCATGTAAACTCTATACTGGCCTTGAGGGTGATTTTATGGGGTAGGGAGAAGCAAAATTTTTAAATAATAAACTCCTAAAATTCCGGTGTTGTCGTAGTCGATTGCACAAAAACGTTTTCGAGTTAAGGACAAACAGACGAATATGACTATATGGACTTCTCTATCACTCCTGATCATAATTGGCATCACTTTGAGCGGTCTCCGACCTTTATTTTTAACTGTTACATACATTGATGAAGATTTAAAAAAAAAAAAAAAAAAATTTACCATTCGTCTCTCAAGAAGTCAACCGAATATATATAAGATGTTTGGGATTTATTAAGAAGTTGGAGAAGTAAAAAATCGTTAAGAAATAAAGTAGAAATATTAAAAACTTCTGCAGCATTTCTAGCTAAATTTAGAAGACATCAGTGAGATTTTTAAAACTTTAAAGAAGCAAATCTAGAATGTGTAAATTTTTTAATTAATATCTTCTAAATTAAAGTTGCATCAAATTCAATAATAAAAAAACCACTAAAAACAACTTCTTTGTCAGCTTATTACATGTCACATGTACAGTACTCGCTCCAAAGAGTCCTTTATGTCGCTCCATTCTATGCAGCTTCAAAAGACAAAAAACCAATATAATTCTGAGCTTCTGTGGTGTATGCTTCAAAGAGTTTGATTATTAGAAAATCCTATACTTTTGCACACTGACATTGATTTCATTCTCTCCAACATCCCATCAACAACAGCACACAAGACATCGCTTAGATATTTTGTCAGACCAAATTTTGTGCATTGTTTCTTCTATTGTCAGACTCTAAAACAGAATTTGGATTTTATTAAATTCCTTAAACGGGTGTTTGTTTGTTTGTTTGTTTGTTTTACCCACCCCTTTTTCTATGCTTTTCTACATGAATACATCTCCATGACATTATACCATCTTGCCTTTATATGGATTCATCTATACAACAAACGAAAATTATTTCACATATTTCAATAAGCAAATACCAAGAGTTGGTGAAGGACAAAAGGAAGAACAAAAATTTATGCATTAGAAAATAGAAGAAGGAGTATACAAACAACATATTCATAAATGCAGAATATTGTTCATGGAAGGTGCTAGAAAATCAAATGACATTTTCGACTTCATTGCATTGATTTTGACAGCAGTTAATAACTATTTTAATAGAGCTGTTTGTATTGGCGCGTATACGTAAGTTAATACACAAATGATCTTAACTGAAGATATGAATTATTTGAAGAGAGCTGTTTGTATTGGCGCGTAAACTTCTACGGCTAGAAAAGAACAATTATAGACTATTTTAAATGAATTCTTTCATACATAAACTTAGTAAGCAGTTATTTGTATAAACTTAAAAGCTCTTACACTTATAGTCTTCAAGTTATTGTTGATAGCACAGATCAAGCATATATATATATATATATATATATATATATATATACTATATATGAAGACGTCGACAATGAATTTTTGTTGTCATCAAAGTATTATTATTTCTCATGCTGTATCGCTACAATACCCTCCACTGTATTTTTTGTAATTTTTTTTTTTTTTTTTGTCAACCAATGTTGTCTCAACGAGAAGATATTCTGGTTCTGGAACTTCTTATAAAACTGGTTTGTATTGCTTTCTTGTTACAAAAAAAAAAAAAAAAATTAAATAAATATATAAATAAAAATAAAGAATAAAAAAAAATCTCGTTGCACCGGTTCAACTTGCACATTCATTGCCTTTTTCTTTTTTTTACAACTCCCCGCCACTTGACAACTCTAGATGCCATCTCAGAAACGTGTTTAGACGACTACAAACGCAACAGTCACGACAAGTGTTTGGGATTATTTACCGCCAGCAATGCGACAAGAAAAAAAATAAATTAAAAAAAAAATAAATTAAAAAAAAAAAATTTAAAAAAAAAAATAATTATAATAACTTCGATCGCATCGAACCGAACAGTTGATACTCAACATAATGCATATAAAATGGTGAAAAACAAAACAAACTTTCTACAAATTCTTTAAAAACTACATTTTAACTAATTACATATTTTTTTTATAATTTAAAAAAATAAAAATTACAAGTCTTACAAAACATCGGACAAACTCTACATTTTATAAAATATGTAGGGTATAGGAAACTTGTTCGAGTTACGTTTGCGTTTGCCAATTAAACTGTATTTACTTATAATGCAATTGCTATTTATTGTTCATGGAAGGTGCTATTCACTTTTGTATTATTACAGCTAAACATAAAATAAAATAAGTAAATTAATTAATTAATTAAATAGAAGCAAAAAAAAAAAAAAAATTTTTCATTTTAGTCAACATCAAATGGAAAAAAAAAAATTAAAAAACTATTCACAGGATTTTTGCTTTGGATTACAATTTCCGAGAAATCTCTTCGTTGCTCAATTAGCACATAATTCTGAGAAATTCTTAAAAGCAAATTTCTTTCATATTTTTGTTTTAATACGCACAAAGTTTCATTACTCGCAGTTGTTGTGCTTCTGTGCACATAATTCGGGTTAAAACTAAACAAAATTGAGTTGCAAAAGTATCATTCAGTGAGCACCTGCATTGGAAAGGGTCATCTTTCATTGACGTTTCCTTTATTAAGTTTTGTTTTAAACTTGGTAAAACTTTTACCGAAACTCATGAATTAATGAAACAAGTCTATGAGAATATTTGTCCATCTCGTGCCACTATTTGCGACTGGTATAGACGGAGGCAATCTTCAGTGCACGAACAAAACATCAAAATTGTACATGAATTCATTAAAAATTAGCCGAAATCGGCTTTGCAGTTCATGGAATCGGAATTGGGATTGTTCAAAGACTCAATCCAGCGCATTTTGGACGATAATTTGGGCTTCAGAAAACGATTTGTTCGGATTTAACATTCGAAAGTCGTCATTAAAGGTGCCAAAAAGTATCAAAACTACCAAGCGTCAAAGTACCGAATGGAAGCCGCACGTTTGGAAATGTCAAAAGTGAAGACAATATTGATTTGTTTCTACGATTCGACGGGAGTTATTCACCAAGAATTCGTTCCACCGAGCCAAACAATTAATGGATCATTTTATCCAGAATATCGCAAAGAAGGAAGTTCCACGATATCTCATCGATCGATACTTGTGACCGATTTTTGGCACCATGACTTTTCTTTTGTGAAGGAAGTGGAAGATGCACCACGCTCTGGAAGACCTGTCGTTGTAGAAGTCCCTTTATAATCATAAAATCAAGTAAGTGTATCGAGATAGATCGACATAGTAGCAGCCGTACCATCGCCCGGAAGCTGAATATCATTCATATGACCGTTCAAAGGCATTTTCAAAAGCTTGGCTACACAAAAAAACTCGATATTTGGGTGCCAGACGACGAATTGACACCAAAAAAACCTCATGGACCGAATTTACATCTGCGAATTGCTGCTCAATAGCAACTAAATCGACACGTTTCTGAAGCGAATAGTGACTGGTAATGAAAAGTGGATCACTTACGACAATGTGAAGCGCAAATGGTCGTGGGTGAAGAGTGGCGAAGCGGCTCAAACGGTTGCCAAGCACGGCTTGACAGTCGGGAAGGTTTTACTATGTGTTTGGTGGGATTGGCAGGCAATCATCTACTATGAGCTGCTCCCCTATGCCCAAACGCTTAATTCGGTCCTCTTCTGTGCACAACTGTACCGCTTGAAGGCAGCAATCGCCCAAAAGCGGCCATCTTTGGCAAATAGCAGAGGAATTGTGTTCAATCAGGACCATACGCCAGACCACACACTTCGATTGTGACGCGCCAGAAGCTCCAGGAGTACGGATGGAAGGTGCTCATGCATTCACCTTTTCTTATCAATGTCAAACGATTTAGCTTGGCGATAAATTGACCTCAAAAGAGTCTTACGAAAATGACTAACTCACTTTTTTCCCAATAGGTTAGCAAGCTTCTGTGCTCGGTGCATAATGAAGTTCGAATCACGTTGTACGCAATTTTATAAAGACTTTTCGTTCCAAGCTAATACTTAGTATTCGTAGCTGAAACCGAAACAATTAACTAAATAGCTATGTACAAAACATCTAATTGACTACTACACTTAAAAAAAAAAACTGCTGTCAATTCTTACGCTTGCAAATGTTTAAGCTGTCACATTGACGTCAATACATCATAATGTAAAAGTTCCATTAAAAAATTCCAACAAAATCCTTTCGTTAGTAATTTAGTTCAACAAATTTAATAATTTTACAACACTTTAGTGTTGGAAACCTTGACAAAATAAGTGTGCAAAGCTTACAACGGCTTAAGTAGACATCAAGTTGCATTAGTTTATGCTAGCAGACCAGAAAACTAGAAGATGTTTGAAGCTTACCTGTAAATAGAAGAAGTAGAAAAAGAAAAAATTATTTTTTAGTATTAAAAAACTTTAAAATCCCTTTATAAGCTAAAGTACAACAGCATTCGTCGTTGCTTGAGTGTTGCAAGCTTCTAGTATTTCTACTTTTATTTTCTCAGAATTTTTTCCAATTTTATACTATATATGTTTCAGTAATACATCTTGACAAGGTACTGAGAAAAAAAAAGAAACATCGCTACAACTTTAATGGATTTTAGAGTGCATTTGATGTCGACATCAACATCAACGTGTTTACTCTGTATAAGGTAAGCTAAAGTGAGTGGTGGGGGTTGCATCATCATCATGTTAGCTGCACAAAGCATTCAAGTATACGAAAAAAAAAAAAAAAAAAACAATTTTATGTAACACTTTCTTCTGCAGCATATTTTATTTTTTTTTTTTTTCTTCATATGGAGATTTTTGCTCTGACCCAAACCAAAACAACTCATAACAATTTATACAAAGTTTGTTCAGTTTGCAAAAAATTATTTCATCTGCAAGAAAATTCTTTAGAATTCCGCGAACATCATCCACAGCATGTTTTCTCTCTCAAAAAAAAAAATAACACATGGACGCATTCAACCATTTATCCAAACAACAAAACACATTCATCTGTGTACATCAAACCAAACAAATCCATATTCATCGAACAACTCATGTACCACCAACCAGCACAACAGATGTGTAACACACATCTTCTCATACTAAAGCAGCAACAGAAGAGCGAACTCTTCCGTATTTATTTTTATTTTTTTTTTTTTTTCAACGATTTGCATGTTTTTGACATCATCAAGAAGAATTTTTATAGCTTGAAGTGGTATATGTTCCATGGCTAAGAATATAATTTGTTGGTAAATTTCTGAAAATTTCAGCACTTGTTTAAGGTCTTCATTTTTATTTTTGTAGTAATTTGATGATTTACACAGTTAAAGGAAAAGCCACATGAAAAGCCATACCACGTTACGTTTAGAACATTTTATTGAACACCTGCTAATGATCCAAACTAAAAATTTATAAAATTTAAAGACTTGTACTAGCAAACTTGGTTGTTTTTCGATGATTTTAATATATAAAATTATATATCTGTACATATCTTTGTTATACTTTGCTTTGTATACAACAAAAAAAAAAAAACTTTAAATATTTAATTTAAATATAAAACTAAAATTTTTTTTTTTTTTTTAACATTTTTACAACACTGTGCTATATAATTCAATATCAATTAGTAACTATAGGTGAAAAAATTTTGTTTAAACTTAATATATAGCACCTGCGCGCAATACTAATTGAAATCAATTTACACCTTCCACAGCTAGATGAATAAAGTAAAGAAATACATTTTTTGTTTCTTTTTTTTTTTTTTTTAAATAAATAAGCTGAACTTCACACCACAATGTTAAGAAATTAAGAAGAGTAAAAAAAAGAAATATTAGAAACACTTATTCATCTGGCAACACTACGCGTGCAAGGGCAATGAACCATATACAACAAAATTTTTTTGGAAATTTAATTTTTTTTTTTTTTTTTGTAAACATAAATTATTATTATTAAATTAATTATTTTCAATAGAATTTAATTCAAAATTTTCAACGTGCTAACAAACTTGACCTACCCTAACTAAATAGCTAAGTGCTACGTGCTACGTGCTACACATGCTACATGCTGCATGTGCATCGTGAACGACCGCTAACCAAAAACCACATTTCACTCAATGCATGCATGGCATATCAACTTGTTAAATTAATTTACAAGATTTATAAGCAACTAGAAGAAGATATTAAAACAATGAATGCATGACCCAACGGGTGGCCAAGCCAAAGCCAGACAATAAATGTCAAATTTAATCAAGCAAGCTAATCCGTACGGTCAAAGGACAAATAAACCGAGTATGCAATAGTGACACAACAAACAAGTGAAAGAGATAGACAGACAGACGGACAGACAGACAGAAAGAAAATTTGTATGCAGACGACACATTTCATATTTTAAATTAGCTAAGGTGACCAAACAGCTAAATTGGAGAAGAGAAGATCTGATGGATAGTTTAGAAAAGTCATTTTTTGAGATTCAACTAAAGTAAGATAAATTTATTTTTGTGAATTACATAATTCATTTCAACATTTTGAGCACCTGCTACTTGCAGTTTTATATATAAATTATTTAAAGTATTAAAAAGTATCGAACAGACTATGTTGAGTAATAAAAATCTTATTTAGTGCGCAAAAAAAACGATATACCGATACAACAGACCGATATATACTCTTTTATTTATTTATTAAATTATTTAAAGTATTACTTTGCAGCAAATCTAGCAAAACCAGCAGCGCGTATTTTTGAAGAAGTGCATATAGCACCTACTACATGCAGTTTTATATATAAATTATTTAAAGTATTAAAAAGTATCGAACAGACTATGTTGAGTAATAAAAATATTATTTAGTGCAAAAAAAAAACGATATACCGATACAACAGACCGATATATACTCTTTTATTTATTTATTAAATTATTTAAAGTATTACTTTGCAGCAAATCTAGCAAAACCAGCAGCGCGTATTTTTGAAGAAGTGCATATAGCACCTACTACATGCAGTTTTATATATAAATTATTTAAAGTATTAAAAAGTATCGAACAGACTATGTTGAGTAATAAAAATCTTATTTAGTGCGCAAAAAAATCGATATACCGATACAACAGACCGATATATACTCTTTTATTTATTTATTAAATTATTTAAAGTATTACTTTGCAGCAAATCTAGCAAAACCAGCAGCGCGTATTTTTGAAGAAGTGCATATAGCACCTACTACTTGCAGTTTTATATATAAATTATTTAAAGTATTAAAAAGTATCGAACAGACTATGTTGAGTAATAAAAATATTATTTAGTGCAAAAAAAAAAAATCGATATACAGATACAACAGACCGATATATACTCTTTTATTTATTTATTAAATTATTTAAAGTATTACTTTGCAGCAAATCTAGCAAAACCAGCAGCGCGTATTTTTGAAGAAGTGCATATAGCACCTACTACATGCAGTTTTATATATAAATTATTTAAAGTATTAAAAAGTATCGAACAGACTATGTTGAGTAATAAAAATATTATTTAGTGCAAAAAAAAAAACGATATACCGATACAACAGACCGATATATACTCTTTTATTTATTTATTAAATTATTTAAAGTATTACTTTGCAGCAAATCTAGCAAAACCAGCAGCGCGTATTTTTGAAGAAGTGCATATAGCACCTACTACATGCAGTTTTATATATAAATTATTTAAAGTATTAAAAAGTATCGAACAGACTATGTTGAGTAATAAAAATCTTATTTAGTGCGCAAAAAAAACGATATACCGATACAACAGACCGATATATAGTCTTTGTACTTTTTCTTAGCATTTTTTTTGAAAAACTTTAATTAAAGACTTTATTAAATGATGTCTAAAACATAAACACTTAAATTATTATTAGAGCATAGCATGGTCACTCTCAGAATAGTATTTTTTTTTATTTTTTTCTAGCAAATCTAATTAAATTTGCCAACGTAATAATAGAATTACGTGCCAGTTAAAAGTTCAATTCGAGATAATATTTCTACAATTATTGTTATTATTGTTGTTGTTGTTGTTGTTGTTATTGTTGTTGTTGTTGTTGTTGTTGTTGTTGCCTTGCCATGACACTGTGAAAATAAAAATTTAAAACTAAACAATAATATATACAAATTTTTTTGTTGTTGCTGCTCACTTCTACTATTGTAAATACTTTAGCACACACACACATACATATTTAAATAAAAAAAAAAATATGTAATTAGATACGGAAATTAGCATTTTTCTCTGCGCCGTTGCTAAAAACAACAACAACAACAAAAAATAATAATAAGTAATGAGTCATTGTACTCGTCGCCGACGTGTGTCGTTGTTAAGTGTCGACAGCGGTAAATTGAGACAGAGAGAGGGAGAGATGGTGAGTGTTAACATGTGAAAAAAACCACAAACATACAAAGCTATATGGAAAAGATACAAATGTATCTACATTTTATATATACATATGTATCTATATAAATATGCATACATTTGGATGCAACTATCTGTCTGTCTGTCAGTCTGTGTAGATACTTTAATATGTACATTGAACTACTGAGCAGGAAATGCAAATGCATTACAACATTCGCTTTATTAATATTCAAGTGTAGAAAAGTATAAAAAAAAAAAAAAATAGCAGAAATCCCCTTTTCCAAATGGAACAATAGTGAATAGCAAGAGTTCTTGTAAAAGAATATTTAAAAAAAAAAAATAAAATAACAAGAAAATTGCTGAAAATTTTCTGCATAAAAAAAAAAACATTTCAAAATGTAAGAATTTAAAAATTCATTAAAATATTTGAGCAGGTGGGTTGGGACGTTGTGTAAGTTGGAAAGATTGTGAGTTGCATTGCTAACGCGCAGTCTTCCTCTTCAGTCGTAGAATGTATGCTTAGTTCGAACATTTGAATCGTTTAAGTTGGGACACCAAATTTTAAGTCTCATTAAAACTAGTTTATATTAGATGTATGCGTCATTTGGAAGCTATTGTCATTGTTGGTATTTTTTAGTACATGTCATTTGGTTAAAGCAGTAAAATCTAGACTAGTATAGCGTGAACCTGACACAACAGCACTCTAAACTTCGAATTTAATACTAATATGTGTGTTTTTTGTTTTAAACTGAAAAATATTTTTAAAATTCATAGCAAACTCACACATCAGCAGAAGTACATACCAAAACACGCACACAACAGCAGTCTAAACTTTAAATTTAATACTAATATGTTTGATTTTTGCTTTAAACTGTAAAATATTTCTAAAATTCATAGCAAACTCACACATCAGCAGAAGTATATACCAAAACACGCACACATCAGCAGTCTAAACTTTAAATTTAATACTAATATGTGTAATTTTTGCTTTAAACTGGAAAATATTTCTAAAATTCATAGCAAACTCACACATCAGCAGAATTATATACCAAAACACGCACACATCAGCACTCAAAACTTTAAATTTAATACTAATATGTGTGATTTTTGTTTTAAACTGAAAAATATTTCTAAAATTCGTAGCAAACTCACACATCAGCAGAAGTATATACCAAAACACGCACACATCAGCAGTCTAAACTTTAAATTGAATACTAATATGTGTGATTTTTGCTTTAAACTGAAAAATATTTCAAAAGTTCATAGAAACCTCACACATCAGCATTAGCTAATAGCCAAACACGCACACATCAGCACATGAAACTTAAATTTAATACTATTTGGTGTTTACATTAATTCGTGCGGTTTTCTAAGAGAGGGCCTTACTAGTATTACTTCACGTCGTGTTCATTCGTGACTATATTCATTTGGAAGCTACTGTCATTGCGGGTATTTTTTAGTATATGTCATTTGGTTAAAGCGTAAACAAAAATTTTTTTCTATTCATTTGAAAATGTCAAAATTTGTGACAGGGTACTAAAAAGTGTTTTTTGCGGGAAGTACTTCTTCATAACTGTAAATGAAGAAAAGTGCAACCGAAAGTCATCGTATTTTAGTGGAACTTTATGTTGACCATGCTCAAGTTGAACGAATCTGCCAGAAGTGGTTTGCACGATTTGCAAATTTCGACTTAAAAGACGTAGAACAACGCGGAGGACAGTCAAAATGGTTTGAAGATAATGAATTGCAGTCAAAAAGAACTTACAAAAGCTTTGGGAGTTGATCAAGCAACCATTTCCAGTATTGGGATTCATTCAAAAGCTTTGCAAATTGGGTGCCCTTTGAATTGAAACCTAGAAAAGTCGTCGAACACCGATTATGCATGTCGGAAATGTTGCTTGAACGCCACAAATATTCACTTATTATTGCCTAAGCGCAAGAAATCGAATGTGAAGTCTAGCCAAGCATCAACAACCACAGCAAAGCCGAACATCCATGACGCTAAGGTAATTCTCTGGGATCACAAGGGTGTATTGTATTATGAGCTCTTAAAATCGGATCAGATGATCAAAGGGGACCTCTACCGAACACAATTTATTCGACCAGACACGAATCCATAATTTTCCATCATGACAATGCATAACCGGTTAAAAATTATTTGGAAAACAGTGGGTGGGAAGTTCTACCTCACCCGCCTTATAGCCTAGGCATGGCGCCCTTCTGATTACTACTTATTCAGATCAATGAGAAATACGCTTCACTTAAGAACAGGGTAACGACTTGTTTGTTTTAGGCCGCCCAGCCAGAGAAGTTCTTTTGGGTTGGAATTCACAAACTGCCAGAAAGATGGGCAAACAAACGCACGAATGCATACTCCCAATATAAAAAATATGGTTAGAAGATAGCTGATAGATAGTTAGGAGAAAGATAAGCGATATATGAAAGACTAGCTGCACCCAACACGCCCCGTAAAAACTTTTGTCAAAATAAATGTTGTATGTATATGTTTCCTAGACACAGCCAGACCATTTCCACTTTTGCAATGGATCTTATGTCAAAATTTATTTATCGCTTGTATGGTGGACAGGGTATCGCTTCCTACGATTTGGACCCAACTCATAATGTGATCTTCTATCGATTCCATTAATATGTACACCAAATATTATGCCTCAGGTAGCCTCTGAACTATGAGATGGCGACAATCACTCCCTCTTGAATAGGAGGACTGACTGGTGCGCCACCTTAAAAAAATTAAACTTCAATGAAAACAACATGATGTAACCCTATGATGACGAACCCGAAAACGATGGATATGCATCTGGAACGTACGCACGCTTAATTGGGAAGATATAAGGTTGACATCACTGCAATAGATAGTACAGGGATGCTCTAAAAAAGCATCCTGTGACATCAACTATAGTTGCCATCAGAGTAAGCATGAATTTGGATGCGGTTTCGTGGTGAGTAGGAAACTACGTAGCCTCTTCTCCAGATTTATGCCTATTGATATGCAGCAAGGCTAAATATTGCTAAGAATGAGTTCTATGAGCGGAATGAGTTCTATGAGGAATTTGATCTAACCGTCAGATTTCTAATTCGATTTCAAATAAATGTAGCCTAATTACTTCTTAGTGGAAGTCTCTTTCAAATCGCTTAAGTCGTTCGGAGATTAGTCGCAATAAAAATTTCGGATAGAGAAAAAATTTAAAAAAAAAAAATCGTTATATTATGAATAAAAAGGAATTTCATTTATTAGTGAAGAAGCAAAATTGCATGAATTAGGCTTCGCATGCACCGTATTCTCCAAATCTGTTCGCAGCGACTTTTTTCTGTTCTCAAGAGATTTCTGTAACAGGCAGAAGGAGGCAAGAGTGACTCCGCTAAGTATATACATATACATATAGACATGTCAGTTCGTCTGTCCATATAAAAATCGAACATTTAAAGCCTATAAGCGATTAGAGAGCCTTCAAATTTGCATATTTGAATGCTGCTGTTCTTCTACTCAATGAACACGGTAACCTACTCCCTAAGAGCATACATCGAATTCAAATATTTATACTGTGCGAAAAGTGAGTACTGAGTGAGTGAGTACATTGGTAAAACAATTTCAGCACGATAACTTTAAAACTAAAAGACTTGCTTAGAATTCTTAGAGCTTATTGAACTAGAATGGCTTCTGAAGATATACTGACAGCTAGAACTAAAAATCTTTTAGCTAGCAAATCACTGTAACTCCATTAATTTAAATTATTAAACTCTAAACAGTACAGTGTTGAGTATTGCGCATATATACAACAATTATTAATTATTAATAAACTACATAGACAGAGTGTAAACATTTAAATTGTTTAATTTTCTTATTGCTCAATCATTCAGATTCATTATTTATAAATATTGAAGTATTTTTTTTTTTATAGCAAACAATTTTAAAGGCAATTTTTGCTTTAATATTTTAAATGGTTGTTCTTCTTCTTCTTCTGGTTCGTGTTGTTGTTGTTGTTGTTGTCTTCAATTAAAATAATCGATAACACTCAATCACCAGAGCTCAACAGAGTCTGTAAATGACAGCAGACACACAATTCTGCGCAATCTCACTCTTTCTGTATATATAGAATATATATAGATATATATATATCTTGCTTTCTCATTCTAACATACATATACATTAGCAAATTACTGGCCATCACTGACACTTGCTGATTTGTCGTTTTTGTTAAACGCGTCGTTGTTAAACTAAGTAATTTCATTTTAGTTCATTTTCCATGATGACGATGACACACACACACACACACACATATGAGAATTATAATAACTGTTTTATAGTAAACAGTGTTGCCACATATATATACATATGCACATATTGCTGTGCTGCTGGATCAAAATAATGTCTATTGATTTAATTTTAGTTGATGTGGTGTGTTGTTGAATGCTTTATTTGAACAATTTCCCTCAAACAAGCTATATATCATGCTCTCTCTCTCTCTGTGTCTCGCTCGCTCTTTGTCCGACAATAATTTTGAACCATTATACATTATAGATGTTTAAAACAAGTTACACTAAGTGAGTTATCGAATATTTTGATTATTTAATTTTGAGTAAAAGTTTTCGATTTAGTTGACAAAATTTTAAAAAAAAAACTTCCCGAAATTTATCAATCAATGTTCATCAAACTTTGAGTATACCGTCTTGTTAATCCTTATGTTCTGATATAAAGAAGAGCATCTACAAGCTTGTGCTTTTTTAAATGGGTTTTAAGAAGTTACACCTTAATAGCTAACCATGAATATTTCAAGGGAAGACACTTCAAAGAACTGCTAGCAATAAAGTTCAGCCTATTTGTATATTTGGAAGTTGTGATCAAAAGGACCAAGTCTCCAGAAGTTAATCCAGCGGTGATGCCTCAAGTGCAAGTGTGTGAAACAGAAGACTTCCACTTTAGGCTATCTGAAGTAAGAAGTTTTATTAGAAATCTTTTTATTGTCTTCAATCTTTAACGTCATAATAATTACTCAACAGCTTCTCTCCCACTAGAAGTTCACAATGATCTCCATTTTGGTGCACATCTCGACCACAAAGAAATTACAAAACGGTTTCAGCAAGCTGGGAAGACACTTGCTAAGGTAAATATTGACAACTACAATGTTTTGAAGGAATATAGAAAGCCCGAAAATAGCTAGCAGCATCCAGCAAAACCTAGAGTCTTGCAAGGTGTAGCGCAATATTTCTTGCAGGAGGAATACTGCAGTTCTCTCTTGAAAGCAGAAATTTGTCTTTATGTAGTACCTAGTCAGCTAGACAAAGCATCATGGAAGTTTACACCATTTCTTGGTTGGGTTTAAGCAGTTGCCTTATGATTTATTTTGCCCAAGAACTTCAACAACAGAACAGATGTGTAAAAAATTTTCAAAACATTGTATTACATATAAGTTGGATACATATAAGTTCTTGCTCTCTCAGTGACAGAGGTGTCGAACATCATACTGTCTACGATTTTTGTATGCCACATGTTGCAAATTTGAAGAAGAATACGTACACCTCTATGAAGTCTAAGCGAAAAGGTGAAATATGTAAAGTTCATCCTAAAGTTTGGAAAACCACAGCTAAAGAAGCAAAATAATTGGAACTTCTTCTATACAGCAGGTTCAGAAAAAAAAAAAAAGAAAGAAAAGATTTATCAGCAAATTATTGTTCCGACAAGGAAAAATTTAATTACAAACGGTTCGAGTCCCTCCGGAATTAAGATTTGCGTCTAATGACTAACTGTGAACTCAATTTAAGTCCATTGAAATTTAATTTTTTATGGGGCATATAATAAGGACGTTATTTATTTGATACTACCCCCTAAAAAGAGCTGTTGAGAGACATTAAATATTCGAATTTGAAGGCAAGTCTATGTGAACTTCACATGTTTTAGTGTTCCAATTCGGATCTTAATGAAAAGATTTTATTAGAATTGAAGCAAAATACAACAAATTCGGCAACAAAATTTTTGTCATACAAAAACCCATAAAGTTGGCTAAGATTTGTATGGGTGGAAAAGATTTGTTTAAGCTCTACCCCTTTTAGTGTTCCAATTTGGATCTTAATGAAAAGATTTTATTAGAATTGAAACAAAATACAACAAATTCGACAACAACAACATTTTTTCATACAAAAACTCATAAAGTTGTGACAGATTTGTGTGGGTGGAATAGATTTGTTTAAGCTCTACCCCTTTTAGTGGTTAAATTCGGATCTTAATGAAAAGATTTTATTAGAATTGACGCAAAATACAACAAATTCGACAACAACAACATTTTTTTCATACAAAAACTCATAAAGTTGTGACAGATTTGTGTGGGTGGAATAGATTTGTTTAAGCTCTACCCCTTTTAGTGTTCCAATTTGGATCTTAATGAAAAGATTTTATTAGAATTGAAACAAAATACAACAAATTCGACAACAACAGCATTTTTTCATACAAAAACTCATAAAGTTGTGACAGATTTGTGTGGGTGGAATAGATTTGTTTAAGCTCTACCCCTTTTAGTGTTCCAATTTGGATCTTAATGAAAAGATTTTATTAGAATTGAAACAAAATACAACAAATTCGACAACAACAGCATTTTTTCATACAAAAACTCATAAAGTTGTGACAGATTTGTGTGGGTGGAATAGATTTGTTTAAGCTCTACCCCTTTTAGTGTTCCAATTTGGATCTTAATGAAAAGATTTTATTAGAATTGAAACAAAATACAACAAATTCGACAACAACAGCATTTTTTCATACAAAAACTCATAAAGTTGTGACAGATTTGTGTGGGTGGAATAGATTTGTTTAAGCTCTACCCCTTTTAGTGTTCCAATTTGGATCTTAATGAAAAGATTTTATTAGAATTGAAACAAAATACAACAAATTCGACAACAACAGCATTTTTTCATACAAAAACTCATAAAGTTGTGACAGATTTGTGTGGGTGGAATAGATTTGTTTAAGCTCTACCCCTTTTAGTGTTCCAATTTGGATCTTAATGAAAAGATTTTATTAGAATTGAAACAAAATACAACAAATTCGACAACAACAGCATTTTTTCATACAAAAACCCATAAAGTTGTGACAGATTTGTGTGGGTGGAATAGATTTGTTTAAGCTCTACCCCTTTTAGTGTTCCAATTTGGATCTTAATGAAAAGATTTTATTAGAATTGAAACAAAATACAACAAATTCGACAACAACAGCATTTTTTCATACAAAAACTCATAAAGTTGTGACAGATTTGTGTGGGTGGAATAGATTTGTTTAAGCTCTACCCCTTTTAGTGTTCCAATTTGGATCTTAATGAAAAGATTTTATTAGAATTGAAACAAAATACAACAAATTCGACAACAACAGCATTTTTTCATACAAAAACCCATAAAGTTGTGACAGATTTGTGTGGGTGGAATAGATTTGTTTAAGCTCTACCCCTTTTAGTGTTCCAATTTGGATCTTAATGAAAAGATTTTATTAGAATTGAAACAAAATACAACAAATTCGACAACAACAACATTTTTTTTTCATACAAAAACCCATAAAGTTGTGACAGATTTGTGTGGGTGGAATAGATTTGTTTAAGCTCTACCCCTTTTAGTGTTCCAATTTGGATCTTAATGAAAAGATTTTATTAGAATTGAAACAAAATACAACAAATTCGACAACAACAGCATTTTTTCATACAAAAACCCATAAAGTTGTGACAGATTTGTGTGGGTGGAATAGATTTGTTTAAGCTCTACCCCTTTTAGTGTTCCAATTTGGATCTTAATGAAAAGATTTTATTAGAATTGAAACAAAATACAACAAATTCGACAACAACAGCATTTTTTCATACAAAAACCCATAAAGTTGTGACAGATTTGTGTGGGTGGAATAGATTTGTTTAAGCTCTATCCCTTTTAGTGTTCCAATTTGGATCTTAATGAAAAGATTTTATTAGAATTGAAGCAAAATACAACAAATTCGACAACAACAGCATTTTTTTTTTTTATACAGAAACCCATAAAGTTGGGTTGTATGGGCTCTACACCTTTTTAGTGAGAAGTAGCTTTGCATGCTAAGCACCAATACCCCCTTAATTAGGGGCAATCAGCACATTTTATATATGCAAGTGATCTAAAGAATGAATAGTAGCAGCTAAATATACAAATTTGAAGGCTCTAATTCAAGTACAATTTGTTCCCACAGACAGCCAGACAGACAGACGGACGGACGTAGAAGATTTTTATTGAATCTAACATACAAGTAGGCAAACTTAATATAGCCCATTTAAGCTATGACTACAGAGTGTACACAACAAATTATATGCATGTAAAAAAAAGAAAAAAAAAATCTACAAGTATCTCAACACATTAAATGCAATCAAATTTATGTCAACGGCCTTGTAAAAATGTGCAAGAGTAAAAAAAAAAATATATATGTATATAGATGGCATCCATATAGCTACACAATATATAAAATAAAACATTATATTAGACCATAATATGGTTGTTAATAGCGACGTCATGATGATGATGATGATGATGATGATGTTCGTGCAAATATAAAATTAAAATACATACATACAAAAGATACTTTAGCTAGTTGCAGTATAAAATGTATCTGTGTATCTATGCATTTAACAATTGAAGAAAAAATTGCAATGATGACGATGACGATGTCGCCACCGGCAACAAACGAACAGCAATAATAATAAAGCCATTTTATTTGTAGCGTTATATACTATATATACCTACATATATATGTAGATTGTTTATGTATCTTTTATAATATACAATAAAGCAATTTATTTCAATTGTGTGCAGCAAACTAAACTAAACTAAATACTTTAGACGCTTGCACCCTATATACATACATATATCTAGCATAGCATAGCTAGCTAGCTATACATCCGCAGTACGCCCCTACTGTCCGTCTGTCCGTTCGTCCGCCGTTTAGTTAGTCTATCTGTCACTCAGACGTTTTGTCAATTTAGAAAGTTTCAAACAGCAAACCACGTTGTTGTCGTCGAGTCTCTGCTGTACTGTGCTGTGCTGTGCTGTGCAAAAATAATAATGTCAATAGACTTTGTCGTCAGTCGTCGTCGCAATATGTATCTACAAGCGCATGTATTATATACTTATGTATCTCGATACATATGTATCTAATGCACATTCCAACGTTGCCAACAAATTTGCTGCCAAAGCATTCTATAAAGTTTCATTTTCGAATTCGATTCGCATTCATTGCAGCAGCAGCAGCAGCAGCAGCTAATAGAATTCATGCTTGATGCTCGCTCGATAGGCATTTTCAAGCAATTCAGCAATTTCTTGTCAAATTTTGCTTTATTAAATTCCAAGCTTTAATTACTTTATTTGTTTACATTGAAATAAAGTTGCTTCAAATGAAAATAAACTAAATCTTCTTTGATGCAGATACAATTAATTTCAATGAAATATTTAGCCAAGCATATATTTGTAGATACTTTTGCTTTGTTATAACTGAATATTGTATGTTCCTTCGACCGTCAATAGACGTGGAATTGCAAATATTTAAAAACATTTTAAAAGTTTAAATGAAGAAAATACTAAATTGTAACAAAAAAAAAAAAAAAAACAAAAAAAAAACTTCAAGAGACATCATTTCATGCAGTCATTCAATGAAGTTCGCTACAGAATTTTATGAAGTACAACAATTTTCGTCAAACTACAGAAATTTTGCAGTCGAAAGGTTAACTCGCTAAGGCAATCAGTAACATAAATTTAGTATGTGGAGTACTGATATGGGAACCCCAGTAATTAAAAAAGGTTAAAAGTCAATGTGAATTTTTAGGGCTGGAACACCTCCTCCCGATTTTGACCAAACTCATAATGTAATCTTCTAACAGTACCATTAGTTTATATACCAATTATATTGCCTGTAGCTCAAGTGCTTGCAAAGTTATGACGAATTTTGTTTATCATTTATATGAGAAGTGGTGCATTGCCTTCACCAATTTTGAACAAACTCATAATGTAATCTTCTAACAGTATCATTAGTTTATATACCAAATATTATGTCTGTATCTCAAACGGTTACCAAGTTATGACGAATTTTGTTTATTATTTGTATGCGGAGTGGTGCATTGCCTTCACCAATTTTGAACAAACTCATAATGTAATCTTCTAACAGTATCATTAGTTTATATACCAAATATTATGTCTGTATCTCAAACGGTTACCAAGTTATGACGAATTTTGTTTATCTTTTATATGAGAAGTGGTGCATTGCCTTCACCAATTTTGACCAAACTCATAATGTAATCTTCTAACAGTATCATTAGTTTATATACCAAATAACATGCCTGTAGCTCAAGTGCTTGCAAAGTTATGATGAATTTTGTTTATCATTTGTATGCGGAGTGGTGCATCGCCTTCACCAATTTTGACCAAACTCATAATGTAATCTTCTAACAGTATCATTAGTTTATATACCAAATAACATGCCTGTAGCTCAAGTGCTTGCAAAGTTATGACGAATTTTGTTTATCATTTATATGAGAAGTGGTGCATTGCCTTCACCAATTTTGACCAAACTCATAATGTAATCTTCTATTAGTACCATTAGTTTATACACCAAATATTATGTCTGTAGAAGTGACTGAAACGGAAGACTTTCTAACTTCACCACTGCAAATGGATCTGCTTATCAGACCAATTACTTTACTTGAAGTAAAAAAAGGAACATACAGTTTCTCAACAAAAACAAAGCTTCTGGGCAAGTACAACCGGAGCAAGCTCTCTTTTTTATAGCGTTAAACTGCAATGCAGCACTTCCTCTTCCAGTGGAAGTTTGCAATGATTTCCATGATTCACAAGCCAGAAAATTACCCGAAATCATACCAGCCGATCAGCCTTCTGCCTTTCATTTCGAAAATTTGGGAAAGCCTGTTCGTCGGTTTGTTGGTTTTGTGTATGCGCGGAATCTTATGCCGGATCACCAATTCGGATTTCATGCCTTCGAGACCAAAGAATGCTGCAACAGCGCCTTGATCGATCATTCAAACTTGTGTAGCACATTGGATTACTGAACAAGATTAAAGATGCTTTCACCGCTCCCTACTCTGTAATGTTTGGCGTCATTTTTCTGTTATAGTACGATTGGGTATGTCAGTCACTCACCCAGTCTTAGCTGGGCTACCGCAGCGTACAGTCTGTCTTGGAACCTATTCTGTATTCTATCTTTACAGCGAATCTTCCTGTTCCAGATGCAGAGGCCAAGAGCAATATATCATTCAAAATGCTTCTTGCCTCATTTACCGACGATGTTGGAGTGTTATATGGTGCTCAAGGTGCTAATACAGCAGATGATCTTCAAGAGCACCTGCACAGTTTTGAAGTTTGGAAGTTTGTGCTAGAAAATGGAACCTCAAACTCAATAGTGGCAAGTGTAAAAATGTATGTTTTAATCTTAAGAGACGATCTTTTACGGAAATATTTTTCGACAGCACAGCCATGTGCCAAGCAATCAAGACCGAAGGGTAAGCTTTAAGAACCACTTAACTGCGGTGGTAGGTGCAGCAAATTATTGCACCAACATGGAGTTACGGCATTCAAATTTGTGGTATCGCTGCGTAAGTGAGTGCTCAAAGTGGAACATATGTTGCGAAAGCAATTTGCGTCTTCCGAGAAATTTACAATAACTCTTAGATACTTTGCTTATATTCTGCAAGGCATCTATAGCTGCTCATTATTTTTTTTTTCAGCCGAGTTCTTTCAAACTTTTAGTAAGAAAATATTTTCATACTAATTGACTAATAAGCTGCAATATCTTTATTGGAAAATATTTATAATTGGAAAGTTCTTAGTATTTTTTACTTGCTTTACATTACAATTATTAATTAAAAATATTTTTAAAATAGAAGCAAGCATCCTGACGCGTACGTCCTGTACGTGTAGTACCAGCTATAAGCAACAATTAAAATTATTTTTAAAACAAGGTCAGCGCAGCAAAGAAGCATCCTGTCCGGCTCGCATTACTTCGTTATACGTTTTAATTAAGTTTTATTTTTAGTTATTTCTGCGTTGTTATCTTTTATTAATTTCTTTAGATTGACTGCACATCTAACTAACTATCTGTCATGTATCTTGTATCTTGTATCTCTGTTCCTGCAGCAACTTGCAACTTGCAATTAACAACAAAATATTGATTTCATTTAATACGAAAACCGTTCGCTTCTTGCTATTAATTAACAGAAATAGTTGGTATTAATTAACAACTGCAAACAATATTCTAACAGTCGAACCATATTTAGCTACCGACAGATAGACAAGACAGCACCTTCTATTGCACCTGCAGCTGATGGCATGAAATGAGATGCTTTCCGGTCTCTTAAACAGCCCGCTTGCTTTTCTAACTATACATACCACCCCATGCTGCTACGCTACGCTATAGGCTATATAAAGGCATTATGTTGCATGCAGCTCTGAGCTGTATTGCTAGAGAACAAATAAATAGTAAAACTGACGGACGGACGGACAGCTAGATAGACAGCCGTGCAACTCATTATGAAATCACCTTCAACTGTTGTTGGCACTGCAACGACCTGATGGCGTTCGTTCGTTCATTCGTTCGTTCGTTCGTTCGTTGCTAAAATACATCATCAAATGAGGCAGCAACATCTAAAATTTCATTTTATGCAGCATAGATTTTGAGTTACATATGATGTATCTGCAGCAGCAGCAGCATACACCCACGCCCACGCTGCGGGAGCAGTTAGTGTAAGTGAGACGCTCTATAAGTATAAGCTAGGCTGCCTGCCTGCCTGCCTGCCTGCCTGCCAACAAAACATGCATTCAATACCATCGATCTGACAGTCTGACAGTTCGTACGTCCGTCCAAACAACGCTCGGTCCGTTGGTCTTTGTCGACTTTGCACACAGCTCGTTGTACTTAACGCTTCATAGCGATTTTCTAGTGTTTAGATACAGATACATATAGATACAAACTTTTTATAAATACTACTTAACTATGTATATTTCTTTTCTTTTTTTTTTATAGTATTTTTGCTTTGTTTTAGCGTAGCGCTTTTGTTTTTATTACCAACATACATATATATACATTATGTATCTAGATACAATACAATGAGATACTTTTGTATCTACGCTGCTGCTGCTAGTGACTTTTAATTCAATGCTGTGGCAAAAACAAAAAAAAAAACCGTATAAATGGAGGACAGGCAGGGAGATTGAACTATGTAATTGAAAAATTGAAAACAGCAACAAATCGAGTAAATTGAAACCAAAAAGAATTGCAACAATAAATGCATTGCATGCCATTTTATGCAATTTCTCAAGTTACTACTATCTTTCTTTTGCTTTTTGTCTATATATATAAGTATCTTGCGGTATGCTAGATACTTTAGAAAGATTCATTTCAAACAATATATGTATATATTTTTTTTCTATTTTATTTTCTGAGTTACTTAAGACATTGATAGACTGTGAGATATTCTGTTGTTTGGTTTACGGTTTTATCTACGGATTTACTGACAGCTGACAGTGTATTATGCAATATTAAAATCTTAAATGTGTTTTTATTTATAAGCAAATAACTTGAGATTACTATATAAATACAGTAATTGCTATAGCATTACCATTTAAGTACCACAATTACAGCAAATATTTCTTTATTTGCATAAAAAGTTGTATAAGTTTATTAAAATAGCTTGTAATTATTCGTAATGACTGTAAAAGTACTGCAATTACTTTGCATTTACTTAAAATTACTGCAATACCTGCATAGGTTTACATAAATAGCTTGTAATTATTCGTAATTACCGCAATGCGTGCAAAAGTTTTTATAAAAAGCTTGTAATTATTAGTAATTACTGTCAAAGTACTGCAAGTACTTTGAATTTACGTTTAATTACTGCAATACCTGCATAGATTTATATAAATAGCTTGCAATTACTAAAATAATTAATGCAAGTACTTTGCATTTACTGTAAAATTACTGCAAGTACTTTGAATTTACGTTTAATTACAACAATACCTGCATAGGTTTATATAAATAGCTTGAAATTATTAGTAATTACTGTAAGAGTACTGCAAGTACTTTGCATTTACGTTTAATTACTGCAATACCTGCATAGGCTTATACAAATAGCTTGCAATTACTATAAAATTACTGCAAGTACATTGCATTTACGTTTAATTACTGCAATACATGCATAGGTTTATATAAATAGCTTATAATTATTCGTAATTACTGTCAAAGTACTGCCAGTACTTTGCATTTACGTTTAATTACTGCAATACATGCATAGGTTTATATAAATAGCTTGTAATTACTGTAAGAGTACTGCAAGTACTTTGCATTTACGTTTAATTACTGCCATCACTGCATATTTTTATATAAATAGCTTGTATTTACTGTAAAACTACTGCAAGTACTTTGCATTTACGTTTAATTACTGCAATGCGTGCATAGGTTCATATAAATAGCTTATAATTACTGTAAAAATACAGTAATTACTGTACAATTACTGCAATTACTTTGCAGATACGTTTCACTATAATATTTTATTGAAAACTAAAGTAACTGCTGCATTTCTACACGACTTAAAACCATATAAGTACCGCAAAAGTAATATAAGTACTAAACAATTACATTTCAATTACTTTAAGTACAATAAATCTCAAAAAAAAAAAAAAACATCAGCATAACAATTTAATGCTAAACGTACTACAACAACACTTTAAATAACACTTTAAATACTGCAAAGTAATTGTACAGTACTTAAGCTGTAATTAGACAATACTAGCAGTACTTAAAAGCAATAAATTGTTGTAACACACACAACTCAAACTATTGCACTTCACTTTTATGCAAATATGTACTTACAATACACAATTCTCACAATTACTCGGGTCTGGCTGTACGTCGGTCCGTCCGTCTGTCTGTCTTGCCGTGTATTTGTGTGATTCGCAAAATTAGATTAGCGTCAAATGAAACGACCGCAAAAGGTGTTCAACGACTATAATCTACTTGCATGCACTACCCGTACATCGCACCTGACACCATCCCACCCCCCCCCCCCCCCCCTCCCTGACTGTCCCACAGTTTACATAAAAGTTACCTACCCCAAGAAAATTGCATGATATCGATTGACTACTGAGTCGACTGCAATGAATGAATGGCATGACTAAAAAAAAGTATCTTTGTATCTTTTATATACACAGTCAGTCAGTCATTCAGTCATAGTCACATAGCTACACCAGTCAGACAATGAATTGATGGCAATATTGCGTGGTAGAAAGTAATTTTATTTTCGCAATTGTATCTTTTATCTCACTCTAGCTTGCTAGTTGCTTACATTTATTTTCTTTATATTCAGCAAAATTTCCAGAAATTAAAACCAGCTGTAATCTCGGGGGGAGTGAGTGGGGCAAAATGCGCTAAGCTGATTTTCTAGTATTATATCAACACACATTCAACCATTCATGCATACATTCATTCATTCATTCATTCATTCAATTATTTATACAAGCTGTATCATTGCAGCAGTTGCAGCTTAACTTACGCTATTTGAAATGTATCTGAGATACATAATAAGACATCAAAAAAATCGTATTTACCTGTAAAGATAGAGAAAAAAGGAAATTTATTAAATATTATTTGCATATTTGTAACTTTTTTCAAATTAAATTTCAATAGAAATTATAATTCGCAGTTAGTTTAAACATATTTATATGCTGACATACAAGACAGTTGAGCTACTTAATTTTATATTTCACAGTACTTACAGTACTTACTTCAGCATTTACAGTACTTTAGTATGCATTTCATATTACTTGCTTTATTTTTCTTACTATATTCCCACATTTCTTCATCACCATAACCATCACATTGACTTACAGCTTCCTGCCTATAGACTATCTCAAAATGTGCTAATATTGATTTTCGTTAAATACTTTAAGTAAATAGTAAAATTCACACAACATATTTCTTTTTATGGTGGTCCTCTATACATACATGATGACTCAGCCCAACGACGACGACGACCTAAAGTAAAACTAAGAAAAGAGTGATTTTTGGTTTGTCATCTCTGTTCGCGCATTGCAAGTCAAAGTAAATATTTGCATATTTATTAACAATAACTTTTTCGTAAGAAACTCAAGTAAATGTATGTCTGTGTATCTTATAGATACGTACTATGTATGCGTAACCGGCTTGAACTTGTACATACGACGTAATGTATGGAAAGACATTAAAATAGTAAAAAGTCAGGCATTGCAGCGAAGATCACGTACTGCCATTTTGCGCCCTCACTGTTTCTCTCACTCACTCTTTGTGTGGAAATATTTGTTTGTGCATAACTTAGTAAGAGATACTTTGGCGTAACAGTTTTTTTTTTTTTTGTTGCAAATTTTTAGCTTTATAAAGTTCTACATAGTTGATATGCTTTACATGACTTCATTACAGTTTAATTACTGCACAGTTATTTGCATTACTTACAAATTACTTGTAAAATGATTTATATTAAGTTAGCTAATCGCTAAAATAGCATTTGAATGCCACCAATACAGTTTAATTACTGCACAATTACTTGTATTACTTACAAATTACTTGAAAAATGATTTATATTAAGTTAGCTAATCGCTAAAATAGCGTTTAGATGCCACCATTACAGTTTAATTACTGCACAATTACTTGCAGTACTTATAAAGTACTTGAAAAATGGGTTATATAAGTTAGTATAGCGCTAAAATAGCGTTTAGATGCCAACATTACAGTTTAATTACTGCACAATTACTTGCATTACTTACAAATTACTTGAAAAATGATTTATATAAAGTTAGCTAAACGCTAAAATAGCGTTTAGATGCCAACATTTCAGTTTAATTACTGCACAATTACTAGCAGTACTTATAAAGTACTTGAAAAATGACTTATAAGGAAGGAATCTTTAACCCAACCGTCGGAAAACTTTAATGCTGAAAAGCACTTTTGGATCCGAAATAACCAACAACGACAGCCTGAAGATCAGGCGAAGAATCACGCTTACAAATAGATGCTATTTTGGGTTGAGCAAGCAAATTAGTAGCAAAGTCCTCTCTCGGAAGAAGAAAATCAAGTGGACAAAGAAATAAAGGACGACGGGCACGCATTGTAATGAGAGAGATCTCTCTCGCGGGCATGGCCAAACGACGGTTGACAGCCATCTAAGTAAGTAATTACTAACATTACAGCAAATGCTATACTTTATTAATTTTTTTCAGTAATTGAAAGTATTGCTTGTACTTTGTCAAGTTATTCCAAGTAATTATACGGTAATCATATAATAATTACAGTACTTAAGCTGTAATCTGTAGATTTTTATAAATTTTAAAGTCTCTTTAGCATATTTCCAAGTACTTATATTGTATATTTCAAAGTACTTGCTGTACTTAAACCATTAAGTAATAATATTTGCAGTACTTAAGCGGAATTTTCATATTACTTGCTTTATTTTTCAAACTTTTAAAAAGCTAAAAAAACTCTCTCGAAGTACTTATACAGTAATCATATAATAATTACAGTACTTAAGCTGTAATCCTAAGGCTTATATAAATTTTAAAGTCTCTCTAGCATATTTCCAAGTACTTAAATTGTGCATTTCAAAGTACTTGCTGTACTTAAACCATTAAGTAATGATATTTGCAGTACTTAAGCGGAATTTTCATATTACCTGCTATATTTTTCGAACTTTTAAAAAGCTAAATTATTTGCTGTACTTATAAAAAACTCTCTCGAAGTACTTATACAGTAATCATATAATTATTACAGTACTTAAGCTGTAATCTGTAGATTTTTATAATTCTTAAAGTCTCTCTAGCATATTTTCAAGTACTTAAATTGTATATTTCAAAGTACTTGCTGTACTTAAACCATTAAGTAATAATATTTGCAGTACTTAAGCGGAATTTTCATATTACTTGCTTTATTTTTCAAACTTTTAAAAAGCTAAATTATTTGCTGTACTTATCAAAAACTCTTACTTAAGCTGTAATCCTAAGGCTTATATAAATTTTAAAGTCTCTCTAGCATATTTTCAAGTACTTAAATTGTGCATTTCAAAGTACTTGCTGTACTTAAACCATTAAGTAATGATATTTGCAGTACTTATGCGGAATTTTCATATTACCTGCTATATTTTTCGAACTTTTAAAAAGCTAAATTATTTGCTGTACTTATAAAAAACTCTCTCGAAGTACTTATACAGTAATCATATAATAATTACAGTACTTAAGCTGTAATCCTAAGGCTTATATAAATTTTAAAGTCTCTCCAGCATATTTCCAAGTACTTAAATTGTATATTTCAAAGTACTTGCTGTAGTTAAACCATTAAGTAATGATATTTGCAGTACTTATGCGGAATTTTCATATTACCTGCTATATTTTTCGAACTTTTAAAAAGCTAAATTATTTGCTGTACTTATAAAAAACTCTCTCGAAGTACTTATACAGTAATCATATAAAGCTAATTATTGCTTATATAAAAAATCTCTCGAAGTACTTAAATTGTATATTTCAAAGTACTTGCTGTACTTAAACCATTAAGTAATGATATTTGCAGTACTTATGCGGAATTTTCATATTACCTGCTATATTTTTCGAACTTTTAAAAAGCTAAATTATTTGCTGTACTTATAAAAAACTCTCTCGAAGTACTTATACAGTAATCATATAATAATTACAGTACTTAAGCTGTAATCCTAAGGCTTATATAAATTTTAGCTCTAGATTTTTCGAACTTTTAAAAAGCTAAATTATTTGCTGTACTTATAAAAAACTCTCTCGAAGTACTTATCGAATCATATATAATTCGACTTAAGCTAATTAGCTTATATAAATTTAAGTCTTCAGCATATTTCAGTACTTAAATTGTATATTTAAAGTCTTCGTATTAAACTTAAATGATATTTCAGTACTTATGCGGAATTTTCATATTACCTGCTATATTTTTCGAACTTTTAAAAAGCTAAATTATTTGCTGTACTTATAAAAAACTCTCTCGAAGTACTTATACAGTAATCATATAATAATTACAGTACTTAAGCTGTAATCCTAAGGCTTATATAAATTTTAAAGTCTCTCCAGCATATTTCCAAGTACTTAAATTGTATATTTCAAAGTACTTGCTGTACTTAAACCATTAAGTAATGATATTTGCAGTACTTATGCGGAATTTTCATATTACCTGCTATATTTTTCGAACTTTTAAAAAGCTAAATTATTTGCTGTACTTATAAAAAACTCTCTCGAAGTACTTATACAGTAATCATATAATAATTACAGTACTTAAGCTGTAATCCTAAGGCTTATATAAATTTTAAAGTCTCTCCAGCATATTTCCAAGTACTTAAATTGTATATTTCAAAGTACTTGCTGTACTTAAACCATTAAGTAATGATATTTGCAGTACTTATGCGGAATTTTTTCGAACTTTTAAAAAGCTAAATTATTTGCTGTACTTATAAAAAACTCTCTCGAAGTACTTATACAGTAATCATATAATAATTACAGTACTTAAGCTGTAATCCTAAGGCTTATATAAATTTTAAAGTCTCTCTAGCATATTTTCAAGTACTTAAATTGTGCATTTCAAAGTACTTGCTGTACTTAAACCATTAAGTAATGATATTTGCAGTACTTATGCGGAATTTTCATATTACCTGCTATATTTTTCGAACTTTTAAAAAGCTAAATTATTTGCTGTACTTATAAAAAACTCTCTCGAAGTACTTATACAGTAATCATATAATAATTACAGTACTTAAGCTGTAATCCTAAGGCTTATATAAATTTTAAAGTCTCTCCAGCATATTTCCAAGTACTTAAATTGCATATTTCAAAGTACTTGCTGTACTTAAACCATTAAGTAATGATATTTGCAGTACTTATGCGGAATTTTCATATTACCTGCTATATTTTTCGAACTTTTAAAAAGCTAAATTATTTGCTGTACTTATAAAAAACTCTCTCGAAGTACTTACACAGTAATCATATAATAATTACAGTACTTAAGCTGTAATCCTAAGGCTTATATAAATTTTAAAGTCTCTCCAGCATATTTCCAAGTACTTAAATTGTATATTTCAAAGTACTTGCTGTACTTAAACCATTAAGTAATGATATTTGCAGTACTTATGCGGAAATTTTGTACAACTTGCTTTATTTTTCGTACATAGAAAAGCTTAAAAATTCAAAAAGCGCGCAATTACCTGGTTCAAGGCATTCAAACTTAGTTTTTTCTTCGCTTTTTGACCATAATTCACAGCCAATCACTTGAGCAAGCGTTCAAAATGCCAAACATTTGCTTGCGGCATTGGCAACAATAGCAAAACTTAAAAAATTTAAAAGAAAAAAAGTAAAAAATGAAGAAAATCCCAAACAAATACAAGCAACCACGTTGACTTAATTGATACTTGAAAGTACAAAGCGCGCTTTAAACTTTGTATTGTAGATAAGTACGAGTATCTGTGTATGTGTGTGCATGTGTGTGTGTGTGTGTGTGTGTGTGTGTGTGCATGTCTATACATGTACATATTTATTGAAATATCGAGAGAGGAAAAAAAAAGTTTGTGGAACGGTCAAGGTTGCAAAATATTTAAAGAGTCAAACGCGTCAACAGCGACAAAGGCAGGCGACTACGTCGTCGTCGATGCCGATAAAAAAAAAATAAAAAAAAAAAAAACAGTTTATATTGATGTTGGATTTTTTTAATATTTTTTTTTTTTATATATATTTGTATATATATATAGTAAGTATTTTTTTTCACGCTGCTGCTGCTGTTGATGATGATGACTATGTCAGCTGTTATTTATTTTTTTTTTTTTTTATTTTTAATTAAAAGAAAAAAAACAATTTTTTTTTTTTTTATTGACAATGACTTTTGTTTGCTTGGAGTCATCAACATCGTCGAAGTCTTTTGGCGTCGTATTGTTGCGAAGATACTCTATCATCGTCATTCGTTTATTTAAATACGAATGTTAATTTTTTTTTATCGCTTTCTGCATCTTTTCACTGGTAAATACTTTAAATAAAACATTTGAAAATGTTTACAATTAAATTTTGCACAGGAAATAGCCATGGAAATTGAGTTAAAGATACAAGCTTGCATATATGCGTATATGAGATACTATCAAATTTTAATGGCTAGCAATTTAAAGACAAAAAAATTGAACCTTAACGAACTACTGCTGTAAGCAAGAACTGAATGAGAATTATAACATGCTATTGAATGAAAGTGAGCGAGAGAACGTATGAATGTTAGCTAACCAACTTTTAAACCTTACTAAATCGTCTGAGCCTCACTTTTAAGTTTCTTTCGAGCATTTTGCGTATATAAGTAGCAGCAGAAGATGTAGAAAAGCATCACCATTAATTGAAGAGTAGCAAATGGTGATTATTAAAAGATACAAATACTTTGGACACAGAGTTAGCAAATTAGAAGTAGAGCCCATACGATTATATAATGCAGATCCACATTTAAAGCAAAATAAGAGGTTGGAAAGACATCTTATTAGCGAGGAAGATATGTACTTCACAAACTTCTAAGAGCTGTGAGAGCTTTTGTATAAGCTATTTGATGAGGTGAACCTATTTTGTTATTTTATTATGAACGAAAGAGCTAAGAGATGATGTAATGCACAGGTATGGAGAGATTTTTTCTTACATTTTATGTATGCAACTTTGTTTTTTTTTTGGGAGATTGCTCAATTTCACATTGTGAGAAAAGTTGTTGACTGCCATTCACCTGGAACAATGATTCTTGTGTCAAATGGTGAAGCCTCGGAAGGAATTCTATGATGACGACACCCGCAAACGATATAAGGATCACGAATCAAGGATGTCGGCACCCTTAATTGGAATGGTGCAAATATCCAGCTGGTTGATGTTCTCGAAAGATGCAAGGCTGACATCACCGCAATCCAAGAAATCCGATGGATAGGACAGGGTTGCTCTAAAAAAGCATGCTGTGACATCTACTACAGCTGCCAAGCGAAAAAGCACGAATTTGGATGTGGGTTTGTGGTGAGTAGGAAACTACGTGGCCTCGTCTCTAGGTTCACGCCTGTTGACGAGCGTCTAGCCGTGATACGCATCAAGGCTAAATATTTATATATTAGCCTGACTTGTCCTCTCCGTCTTCTCGAGATATATGTGAGCAGTGGAGACATATCAACCGCTCCATGGATAGGGCTGCCAAGTAGGTCATCGGTTATACAAAACCTGTGAAGAATTCTTGGTACAACGAGGAGTGTCGCAATGCTACTGCAGAGAAGAACGAATTCTGCAGTCGGGAGCAACCCGAGCTGTTAGAGAGCGATATCGAGAGAAACAGAGAGAAGAGAAACGCCTTTTCAAACGCAAGAAAAAGGAGCACGTGACAGAAATGAAGCTCGAAAATTCGATCAAAAGTTCAAGCGTCTGAGTGAAGGTTTTAAGTCCGGAGTAACTTTTTGTAAGAATGACAATGGAAATCTGGTAACGGATGAACAGGAATCACTGAGATTATGGAGGAGTCATTTCTCCAACCTACTCGGAGGCGATGAAGCGCACAATTCCGCCGATAGAGAAATGACTTCGGAACCACCAGCTAATGATGGCACTATTGTAGAGCCACCGGATTATAACGAGGTCGATTCGCTTATTAAAAAGCTAAAAAATAACAAAGCGACAGGGTATGATGGGCTGTCGAGTAATTCAAGACCGGTGGCGAAGAGTTGGTTAGGAATATGCACCAACTTTTAAGCAAGATATGGTTCGTTGAAGGCATACCCAATGACTGGAATCTCAGTGTTCTCTGTCCTATCTTTATGAAAGGAGAACCCGCGAAAAAAGTCTTCTTCATATCGGTTATAAGATTCTCTTACGCTGTAGCCATATAAAGTTTCACTGATAGGACTTTATCAGTGTACCTTCAGACCAAAATGGGCGACCAGTGAACAAATTTTCTTATTACGACATATCTTAGAAAAGACCCATGAGCTTAACAAAGCCACACACTACCTATTTGTCGACACACCGATATGAATGAAGTTTTACGATGCCCTGTCTGCACTAAATATCCCGACAAAGATCGTTCGTCTTAGCATGAAGACGCTATCATACAGAAAAAGCGTTGTGAGGGTAGGAAAGAACCTCTCCGAACCCTTTGTTACCAAGAAAGGTTTCAAGCAGGATGATGTGCAGTTGTGCGATTTTTTCAATATGCCGATGGAAAATGTGGGGCTCGATCTTTCAAAAGGAAGGGATGGTGCTCAAAGTTTAAAAAAAAACCGACTCATGGATCTAGCAGAGGACAAGACGAAGTACTTGATGTCTTCTCGCACGCAGTCATAGCGTCTTGGATGGTGGTCAGTGACGACAACGTCAGCCTGGAGATCAAATATATGCTATTTTGGGTTCAGGAATTAGAAGTAAGGCCCTCTCTTGGTAGACAAAAATCATGATCTATAAAAGCTAATACTTCCGGTCCTACTGTATGGTGTAAAGCCATGGACCGTGATTTTTGTCTTTGAGACAAAAATTCTCCGCAAGATTTTTGGTTCTATTAGAGTCGGCGACGAATTTAAGTGCTGTATGAACCGCGAGCTGTATGAGCTATTCTATGAGGTTGACATATTCCATATTAGAATGTATGAAAGAGCTCCAGCACGCATGTTCTACATGGAGGGGTCCCAAAGTTAGATTGGAGGATGCCCAAATAGAGCAGGTATGAAGAGATCTCAGCGTACTAGGCTTTTTTTAGCATACCTTTGAAGCGCTGTTCCTTCTAACCGAACACTTTTCAGTGAATGAAACAGATGAGGACTTCTAATTCAAATTTTTGGCATTTTTTGTCTCTCTCTTACACAATACATTTTGCACAAACTTGAAATACCCTATAAACTATAAATAAATAAATATAAAAAAAAATACACAACTATGCATGCATCTACATGGATGTGTAACTACAAAATGAGTCTCCAACGTTCGTTGGTGCTCTTGCTCCCAAGTACGTGGTGTTCTCCATGTGTACATAAATCTTATTTAAATTTATGGATTTGGCACATTGTACAAGAGCACGAACAGACGAACAGACGAACAACCGAACAGCAAAGACAGACGGCAACAGAGAAAGAACCATAGAAAATGAGAACGAGTACAAAGTATTTTTGGTCGACTCGGTTTGGCGGTTCAGAGGTCTCCTTTTCTTTTTTGATGTGGGTTTTTCCAGTAGCTTAAACTAAACAGAATGACACACACACACGAATCGCTCGCTTGGTTGTGGCATAGGTTAGTAAAATTTTTAGATTTTTTCTTTATTTTAGGAGAAGTACCTATTATAATGAAAGAAAATTGACGCCGGCGTCATTTGGCAACAGAAAACATAACATTTTGCCAACAGAGCTCGACGGCAACGAACACGTTTCATCTTACAAATTATTGAAAGAAAAACAAATACAACAAAAAAAAAATGGACTTGCCAGACTATATGATACGCTGCGCAATATATATTGCCAGACAGTTTCTTATAAGGGAATACTGCAATCGAAGTGTTCGTCTAACAGTTATTTACTTCAAAACTTGGTATCTAGACTTTCTTTTAAATTTCAAATATTCTTAGAGAAATTTCCACCTATTTGATGCATTGTAGGGTATACAATAAATTAAGCTATTCTACCTTTAACGCTACACTTTACTTGCCACCATCTTGCCTTGAATGTCGTTGTCGTCCGTCGTCTTGACTTTTAGTTTTTCCTTTTCATTTTTTTTTTTTTTTTGCCATTCGACTGCGTCATTTTTATTTTTGTCGATTTCATTTAGCTTTGCTCCCTCCCTTTCGTACCAACCACCACCTCTGCCTACAACATATTTCTATTGCGATTTTTCTTGGCATTAGTTTTTCCAACACATTTTCCCTTCTTGCAGAAGCAAAATTTGCTCAAAATAACCACAAAAAATTGTGCAAAAAAAAAAAATGCGGTTTTACTTTCAATTTTTACTGCAGGAGGTTGCCTCTCTTGTTTGTGCTTCAAGATTTTCCATGGTTTTCATATTTCATTGAAAAGTCTATAAAAATAAAAAAAAATATTTTACTGTGTAGCAATAAATTTCCTATTTTTCCGGAAACACAAAATTAGCACAGCAAGAATTAAATTGACTTAGGTTAGGCAGGCCTACGGCAGCTCTACGCATTTTCTAGAAAATGCATCAAACAAGGTTCAAAGAAGAAGTTCCATTTTTAGACTTTGTTTTATTTGTTTCAAAATAAATTTGCAGAAAGCAATTGTATGAAAAATTTTATAAAAAAACTTTAATTAAAAAAAAAAAAAAAAATAGGTTCACACATCAGCATACGCAACAGGTTAGAATGATGTATTCGCAATAGCTTCGCAACATGTTCCGATCATGTTCAGCAAATCGTATAAAAATTCTATTAAACTATTAACTTTAAATTAAAAAAAAAAAAAAAAAAAAAAAAACACCCTCACACATCAGCACACCCAAGTTAGCATAATGTATTGGCATAGTCACCATACTCTTTTTGAGATTTTTAATACACTTCTTACAAGTGTCTAATTCTGATTTTTAACTGAAAAATATTTCTAAAATTCATAGCAAACTCACACATCAGCAGAAGTATATACCAAAACACGCACACATCAGCAGTCTAAACTTTAAATTTAAAACTAATATGTATCAATTTTGCTTTAAACTGCAAAATATTTCTAAAATTCATAGCAAACTCACACATCAGCAGAATTACATACCAAAATACGTACGCATCAGCAGTCGAAACTTTAAATTTAATACTAATATGTATCAATTTTGCTTTAAACTGAAAAATATTTTTAAAGTTCATAGCAAACTCACACATCAGCAGAAGTACATACCAAAATACGCACACATCAGCAGTCTAAACTTTAAATTTAATACTAATATGTGTGATTTTTGTTTTAAACTGAAAAATATTTCTAAAGTTCATAGCAAACTCACACATCAGCAGAAGTACATACCAAAATACGCACACATCAGCATTCTAAACTTTAAATTTAATACTAATATGTGTGATTTTTGCTTTAAACTGAAAAATATTTCTAAAATTCATAGCAAACTCACACATCAGCAGAAGTACAGACCAAAATACGTACGCATCAGCAGTCGAAACTTTAAATTTAATACTAATATGTGTAATTTTTGCTTTAAACTGGAAAATATTTCTAAAATTCATAACAAACTCACACATCAGCAGAATTATATACCAAAACACGCACACATCAGCACTCAAAACTTTAAATTTAATACTAATATGTGTGATTTTTGTTTTAAACTGAAAAATATTTCTAAAATTCGTAGCAAACTCACACATCAGCAGAAGTATATACCAAAACACGCACACATCAGCAGTCTAAACTTTAAATTGAATACTAATATGTGTGATTTTTGCTTTAAACTGAAAAATATTTCAAAAGTTCGTAGAAACCTCACACATCAGCATTAGCTAATAGCCAAACACGCACACATCAGCACATAAAACTTAAATTTAATACTATTTGGTGTTTACATTAATTCGTGCGGTTTTCTAAGAGAGGGCCTTACTAGTATTACTTCACATCGTGTTCATTCGTGACTATATTCATTTGGAAGCTACTGTCATTGCGGGTATTTTTTAGTATATGTCATTTGGTTAAAGCGTAAACAACAATTTTTTTCTATTCATTTGAAAATGTCAAAATTTGTGACAGGCTACTAAAAAGTGTTTTTTGCGGGAAGTACTTCTTCATAACTGTAAATGAAGAAAAGTGCAACCGAAAGTCATCGTATTTTAGTGGAACTTTATGTTGACCATGCTCAAGTTGAACGAATCTGCCAGAAGTGGTTTGCACGATTTGCAAATTTCGACTTAAAAGACGTAGAACAACGCGGAGGACAGTCAAAATGGTTTGAAGATAATGAATTGCAGCCAAAAAGAACTTACAAAAGCTTTGGGAGTTGATCAAGCAACCATTTCCAGTATTGGGATTCATTCAAAAGCTTGCAAATTGGGTACCCTTTGAATTGAAACCTAGAGACATCGTCGAACAGCGAAGTTGCATGTCAGAAATGTTGCTTGAACGCTACAAAAAGAAGTCATTTTTGCATCGGATTGTCACAGGTGATGAAAAATAGATTTATTTCGATAAGTCCAAGCGCAAGAAATCCTATATGAAGCCCGGCCAAACATCAACATCCACGCCAAAGCCGAATATTCATAGCGGAAAGGTAATTCTCTGGTATCACATGGGTGTGTTGTATTATGAGCTCTTGAAATCGGATCAAATAATCAAAGGTGAAGGTTTGAAGAGAACATTCGCGGAAAAATTAGACAAAATTTTCCATCATGTTACAGGACCATTTAAAAACTATTTGAAAAACAGCGGGTGGAAGGTTCTACCTTACCCGCTTTATAACACAGACATGTCCCCTTTTAGTTACTACTTGTTCAGATCAATGAGGAATACGCTTCACTTTAGAGAACAGAGTATCAAAAATTGGCTCGATTTGTGCTTTTGCTATGGAATTCACAAACTGCCAGCAGGATGGACAAACATCATAATTAATTAATTCATAGTTATATGCAGCTTTAAGCACCTTCTACAAGTACCTTCCATATACATTACAGTCAACCATTTTCCATGTTCAAATCTTCAGAGCTAAGCTATACAAAATTAAATTCCTTCTTCTTCTTCTTTAATTTACATATATAAACTTTAGCAAAAATCAATAAATGCAAGAAAATATATATGCATATATACGAGATATTTCGCTTTAATGAGACCGACGACGACGACAACAACCAAAACAACAACCAGAACAGAGCAGAGAATTTAAATCAATGCAAAACTGCGACTGACGCTGCATGCGACAACTAAAATTTCCATTTATTTTCTTTCTTTCTTTCCTTCAGTACTCTACTCTAAAGCAAGTTTTTCCATACAAGTTTTCTTTTCATTTTTCACATTCTTGCTGGGGTTTTTCTACGTCGTATCGTATCTATTAGAACGAACGGCTTTAAAAAAGAAGGAAATGCTTTTGCATAAAAGATGAGAGAACAAACAATCTACTCATAGAGTAGTACTATATAGACTGACTTGTATAGTATTGTATGATATATATATATATATATAATGTAAAGAAGTATATATATATATATATACAAGCTCTAGCAAAAGCCGCCATCCAGCATCCATTGACGTCGGACGGCGTCGTCATCATCATCATCATCATGAACATCCTTTTTGGATCCTCTTGGGCTCATACTATAGCATAAAATACATAGAAATCTTTCTTGCATGGTCTTATTTGTTCTCGTCGTCCTCGTTGTATATAAAAACAACTTTTATATGCAACTAGAGATACATAAGCTTTGTTAGTATTACGTGCTACCACAAGGTTTCATGCTGCATTATATAGATACATACAGACGGACGGACAGACGGACGGACGGACGGACGGACGGATAAACAAGCAGATACCCACGAGTATCTGCAATGACAAGAGTTGGTTTCTATAAAATCTCTCTTGTTGCAGTATAAACTTTAATAGCTGAGGAAGTGCAGAGTGAGTTAGAATTTTAGCTTTAAAAAAAATTCATTTGCTCAAAAATTAACGAATATTATAGAGTGGTGTGGCATAATCTATATACTTGATATAAATTTAATGTGTAGGGTATATTTAAGTCTAGCAAACGCGACTACAGCGTTAATTGTTTGTTTAATTTATATAATTTATAGTACAACAACAACAATTAGTTAACAATTGCTTATTTATTTACATTTAAAACTTAAACGCATTTATAATTCGCAACTAGTTTTAACATTAACATTTTTTACACAATGCAACATGATTTTCTTTTTTTTTTTTTTCATAAAAAGCTGAAAATGAAAATTTGACTCCAGTGATTTAACTTGATGATGCTTTTCTGCTGCTGCTGCTGGTGAATGGCCAAAAATTTATATTATGAAGTTTCGAGTGAGAATGACTCGAGCAACCAGATGATGATGATGATGACGACAACAATGGGTGATGGTAGGATGATGCTGACGATGGTGGTGGATTCATAAGCAGTAGTCAGGCCAGTTTTTTGTTTTTTTTTTTTTTTTTCGATTGCAGCAGCTGCAGCCGTAATAGACAACGTGACTTGGGAATATGGTGGTGTGCAGCAGGGCAAGTGCTCTCTATACATGTACATATGTATATATTACTCTCGTCGGCATGACATTTAAAATTCTGTAAAACTTTTCTACTCCAGTAAATTTTTACGCTGCAAACTTCCCTTCATTTCTTCATTTCTTTCTGCAGAACTTTTTGAGACTCTTTTCTTTGCTTTTTACAACAACGGTTTGATGCTTGGTCGAGCTGGCTGGCTGCCTGGCTGACAAGTTTTCGCTTTGTTTTTTACATAACTACACTTGAGAACTTGGCTATACATAGTCGTCATGTATATATATATATACATATATATATATACACCAACCAACCATCATATACTCTGATTCATCATCGTCGTCGTCGTCGTCGTCGTCTTTGGTGGCAGCTGTAGCCGTAGTCGTAGCACGCTGTACCTCGCTCTTTGTCTTAAACTACTATAACTTCTTGTCACTTGAGACAAGTAATTGCGTCTCGTATCGCGTAGAATGGAAAAAAGAACAAGAAAAACCTTTCACCTTCTCAAGTGACGAGGGAACAAAAATGCATCACATAAAGTCATTTTATTAAAACAAGTTGAAACATTTTTTAAAGCCATACTCTACAGGAAAGATTTCTTATTTAAAGCTAAACTCAATTTCAGCTCAATTGAAAATGTGCAAGTGTTTCAAAATTGTGCTAGAAACGCCACACTGTTTCAGTTGGCAATATATACCGCATACAAATTAAAGCTTAAAGGTTTGTATAGCGTATCTTAAAGTCGAGTAGACATGATTGCTGCGTTTTAAAGAATTTTGTGCTTGCCAAAGTGTTAGAATTTGAAATACAAACACAACTTGTAAACATTTGCATATTTATTTTCATTTAAAACTTAAGAGCGCTTATAATTCACAACTAGTTTATAAGTTGCCACTGCAGCATTATTTAAAATAGAAACCAAAAATTTGTGTTACTAGCAAAAGCTGTCGGTATACGAAAGTATTAAAAGTAGTGGTTGAGTCGTCCCCAAGTCAATCAGTAATGTAAAACTTCAGAGATCATGACAGAAAAACGCATTTACAGATTAGAGCTCGTTTCGGCCCGCAGAACTTGAGGTATTATTCTACTATAGGAATCCTGGAGTGTCCGCACCCTTAATTGGGATGGTGCAAATATGCAGCTGGTTGATGTCCTCGAAAGATGCAAGGCTGACATCACCGCAATCCAAGAAATCCGATGGATAGGACAGGGTTGCTCTAAAAAAGCATGCTGCGACATCTACTACAGCTGCCATGCGAGTAAGCACGAATTTGGATGTGGTTTCGTGGTGAGTAGGAAACTACGTGGCCTCGTCTCTAGGTTCACGCCTGTTGACGAACGTCTAGCCGCGATACGCATCAAGGCTAAATATTTATATATTATCCTGATTTGTCCTCTCCGTCTTCTCGAGATATATGTGAGCATTGGAAACATATCAACCGCTCCTGTTAGAGAGCGATGTCGAGAGAAACGGAGAGAGGAGAAATGAATTTTTAGACGCAAGAAAAAAGAACAAGAAAGGCGTGAGTTTGAGGATGTTGAGATGTAATGTGACAGAAATGAAGCTCGAAAATTCTATCAAAAGGTCAAGCGTCTGACTGAAGGTTTTAAGCCCGGAGTAACTTTCTGTAAGGATGACAATGAAAATCTGGTAACGGATGAACAGGAATCACTGAGATTATGGAGAAGTCATTTCTCCAACCTACTCGGAGGCGATGAAGCGCACAATACCGTCGATCCCGGCAAAGATTGTCCATCTTTGCATGGCGACGCTATCTAACACACAAAGCGTGGTCAGTGAAAAACCTCTCCGACCCCTTCGATAACAAGAGAAGTTTCAGGCAGGGTGATGCGCTGTCGTTCGATTTTTGCAATCTTCTGATGGAATACATCCTACGCCGATGCCCGTACATACAGAGTATGTTCTCTATGGCTCGACCTTTCAAAAGGAAGTGAGAAGAAAAGAGTGTCTTAGGTACGCAGAAACGGTGAGTCAGCAAGGTGTTCTCGGAGATTGAAAAACAGTGTCGGCTCATGGATGTAGCAGTGAACGAGGACAAGACGAAGTACTTGGTGTCTTCTCGCACTCCGTCATTGCGTCTTGGACGGTCAGTGACGATGGAGAATTTCAACTTCAGCGTCGTAGAAAACTTCGTCTATCTTGGAACAGAGATAACCAACAACAACAATGTCAGTCTGGAGATCAGGCGAAGAATCATGCTTGCAAACAGATGCTTTTTTGGGCTGATAAGAAGTAAAGCCCTCTCTTGAAAGACGAAAATAAAAATCTATAAGACGCTGATGACGCCCGGTCCTATTGTATGGCGCAGAGGCATGGACCGTGATTGAGTCAGATGAGACAGCGTTGAAAGTCTTCGAGAGGAAGATTCTTCGCATTTCTAATAGAGTAGGCGACGAGTTTAGGTTTGAAGTTGACATAGTCGAGCGCATAAAATTCCAGCGGCTGCACTGGGCTGGGCACCTCATTCAAATGGATTAAAGAGCTCCAGCACGCATGGTTTACAAGGGGGGCCCAAACTTGATTGGTGGACGCCGACATAGAGGACGACCGGACACTCGATGGAATGACCAGGTATAGAGAGATATCTCCGTTGGCGCGCCTTCCTAGACGCGGCCATGACCGGTAGACGGTTGACGGTCATATAACTAATTAACTAATAATTTTGGATAGGGTTGCCACATGCAAAAATTAGTAGATGAAAAAATATATTGCCGCTATAATGGATCTTGTCACGAATTGCATATTTATTTACATTTAAAACTTAAGCGCGTTTATAATTCGCAACTAGTTTTAAAAATCGATAAACAAAATTTGACAAACCTTTGCAGCTATTTGAGATACAGGAGAATGATATTTGATGTTTGTGTGTTAATGGCAACGAAAGAAGCGCATTTAATGAGTTTGCTTTATGTCGGAGAAGCACGGGGGCAGGAGGTGTACTACTGCCATATAAACTATAAAAACTATAAAAGTAAAAGTATTATAAAATCTAATAAAAATCAAAAAATAAAAACCAAAATAAAATATATTTGTGACGTTTAAAATATATATCTAACAGATACAAAAGTATCTCAAAAATACTAAAATAACACAATGAATTGTAGTTAGGCAGGCAGATAGGTGTATCTATGATATAATGCCACCACACAACAACCACAACAACAACAACAACAACCAGACTGCCAGCTATATTTCAACATGTAAGCTTTTTATAGATCAAAGAAGTTTACCTGTATTTTCTAAAAATTGTATCTGTTTGAAAATGAAAATGTGCTAAAGATATAATACACACACAACGAACGATAATGAGATACATTTGCTTGATGTTGTTGTGTTGTGTTGTGTCGTGTGTCTGGTAAATTGCCAACAAACAACAACGTATCTATGAGATACTTTTACACTGACGCAGCGTTTGATTAAAAGCAAGAATCAAATGATTTTCATGCAAAATTTGCAATACGTAGTACTTTGCTTTGATAATGGAGCCGGACATATGGCATATGGCAGACTGATTTCAACTATAATATTTATTCAGATGTTGCTGTTGTTGCTGTTGCTGTTGATGTTGATGATGATAGTGACAGACAGTTGTCAATTTTCACTCATGCTGTCGTAGGTTTATATGGAAATTAGTAATTCTCGTAGCGCTATTAAATTCTCATTAACTTGGGGATTTTTATTTACCCACGCTATACAAAAAAAAAGCACATTACGTTGTATTTACATAGCATATATATGTATATATATAATACTTATATAATCACATAGCAGATATATTATATCATTGCATGTCATCATCATCGTCATCAGACTCATATATGTAGTCATATGTTGCACCCTGCGCTGCTCTTCAGTTATATTTTTTTTGTGTAATTACTTTTGTGTAGGTGGTTGTTGGTGTTGGGGATGATGAGGTTTTGTTTTTTTTTATCAATAAATCAATACAAGCTGTTATAGTTCCCAAACTGTTAGTTTATATATAGAACCCTTCCAAACAATTAGGAAATTTTCTAACATTTTTTCATTCGAAGTACTTACAACCATTTAAAATTGCTTTAATTTGTGTTTTATAATTCTGAATTAGTTTATTATTCAGAAGACCGACAGATGCCAAGCTCACTCTATTAAATATAAACGCAAAGTGCTCAATTAGACTTAAATGCTTCTTTAGCTGTAAGGACTCGGAGGACAATTTTTGAAACCGCAAATAATTTTTTTTGCAGAGTCTAAACTTTGTTTATATTAGCTGACAGATGGGAGTAATTTGCAGAAGTTCACATTGTTAGTTAAATTGTTGACAGCCTTTATTATGCAAATGGCTCAAACAGCTCACAAGGACACGTATCTCTTGGGTAGGTGTGCTGTAAAAAGGCGACAAACCCGACAGCCCACTCAAAAAAAGAAAAATGGAATCCTATGTTGAGGAACCCCGCAAACGATATAAGTACTAAGATTTACGAATTAGAAAGGAAGACATCTTTGACCCAACGTTCATAAAATTAAGCCTTCACGACACTTCCTCCAATAATGGAGAGAGGCTAATCGATTTCGAGCGCGTCTTAATATCGATTCGGACCACTATTTTCGCCCAATCAAGGAAAGCTAGTTGTCGGCAAGCTGCAAACACAGCAAACCACTGAAGGCTTCTCAGTTACACTACAAACCTCTACATCTACTCAAGATATATGGTAGCAGTGAAGATATATCACCCACTTCATGAACAGTGCTACCAAGCAGGTTAAAACCTGTGCCCTGTGTATTGGTACGACGAGGAGTGTCGCAATGCTACTGCAGAAAAGAACTCCTTCTATCAGTGTACTCTGCATTCGGGAGCAACGTCAGAAGAAACATTTGTTCAGACGCAAACGAAGGTTAGAGAGGTTACGGTTGCCTCGATTCCGCCGGCACTAATGTTTACTCGCACCTTAATTCGATTCCGCCAGCACTAATGTCTACGCGCACCTTAATTCCACCAGTGCACAGATGTATACTCGCACTTTGATTCCATCACTGCACAAATATTTACTTGCACCTTGATTCCACCAGTGCACAAACTACGGTTCTAACTACGGTTGCCTGGATTCCGCCAGCACTAATGTCTACACGCACCTTAATTCCACCAGTGCAGAGATGTATACTCGAACTTTGATTCCACTAGTGCACAAACTACGGTTCTAACTACGGTTGCCTCGATTCCGCCAGCACTAATGTCTACTCGCACCTTGATTCCACCAGTGCACAAATGTCTACGCGCACCTTGATTCCACTAGTGCACAAACTACGGTTGCCTCGATTCCGCCAGCACTAATGTTTACTCGCACCTTAATTCCACCAGTGCACAGATGTATACTAGCACTTTGATTCCACTGGTGCACAAACTACGGTTCTAACTACGATTGCCTCGATTCCGCCAACACTAATGTCTACTCGCACCTTGATTCCACCAGTGCACAATTGGAAACTCGCACCTTGATTCCACTAAAGCACAAACTACGGTTGCCTCGATTCCGATGAAGGCATACCCAATGACTGGAATCTAAATGTACTTTTTGCTATCCTTGTGAAAGAAGAACCCGCGGAAAAAGTCTTCTTTCCATCGGTTATAAGATTCTGCAACGATGCAGTCATATACGGATTCACTGTTAGGAGTTATCAGTGTGGCTTCATACGAAAAAGGACCACCTCACTCGATAGATGAAAAACCAGATATACAGAATGCTGATACTTCCGGAACTTGATTGAGTCAGACGAAACGGTGTTAAAAGTGTGCGAGAGGAAGATGCTCCGCAGGATTTTTGGTCCAACAATTTTCGATGGAAATATTTCAAATTAGTCTGAATATACCCCTAGAATAAATTACATTTTAGATAGCATCTTTACTACATCAGTTTCTGTGCAGTTAAGTTTTTTTTTTTATAAGTTTTCGTTTTATTTTGCTGTATTACAAACCACAAAAAAAAAATTAATAAGAACTATCATTAACAAGAATACTATACCACAACAACAATAACAATAAAGACGACCTTTTTTTATACTTGTACATCTCAGAGCACAGAGACTATGTCTTTTATAAATTAACAACAACAAACTAATAATGAAATTTTATAAATGTTTGCGGTTTTTCCGCAACTCTGAACTTTGGTATAGAGCTTATGTGGCTTTTATGAAAAAAAAAAAAAAAGTTGAAAGAAGAATCTCTGAGTTGCTAAGTAGATTAAATTTTAAGTATTTCATTATGTTAGCTTACAATGAATGAGAAGATTTAATAATTGTAGCGTAAGGAAATACTTTAAATAATGTAAAAATTATAAATTAAGCAAATTTTAGCAAACGGTTATGAAACGGTTATGAAACGGTTATGCACTCAAAATGCATTTCAAGCGATTTACTATATTGTACAACTGTTTTAGTTTATTTTCGTTTGTATATACTAGTAAATACAACTTTAAAATACACAAATGTATATTAAATCAAGTCAGTTTGAAACTACAACAACAACAACAACAACACTTAACTACACTAAACTACTTAGTTAAATATATAATATATGAGTCTCGACAACTATGTATATCAACTTGCAAATTTTGTCGCACTTAAGCTAATGCAAAACGAAACGACAGCGAAAATTTGCATCTAGGACAGAGAGTGCGATACATTGACAAGATAAGAGACAACGGCAAAGGCAACGACTGCGACGACGATGACAACGATAACCGAATACAGGGAACATACATATATATACATGTATGTATATATAGAGTATATAGTACAGATAAACAGAAAGACAGACAGACAGACAGATAGCTAGATAGATAGTTGAAGCGACAGTGAAGCGGATACACATGAGTTAAAGTGCGCAGTGTAGCGCAAATTATATCTGCATATTGTGTCGTCGTATACGCTTAATGTTGCTGTCGTAAGATTCTATTTCAGATATTAATATACACATGTACATATATACCCTATGTATATATATATATTTTTTTTTTTTTTGTTATCAGCAAAAAAAAAAAAAACGCGCGCGCTCGTTTGTATAAGATCAAAATGCTTTGCAGATAAGCCTCACAATAAAAAATAAATAAATAAAAATTACAGTAATACGAGCGTAAAAAAAAAAAAAAAAAAAAAAAGAAGCAAACCACAGAGATAAGAGTTCTCTCATACAGGAAATGAAAACGGAAATGCAAATGCGCGCAAGAAGAGCAAAGCTCATTACTATATAAAGAAGCAAATCGGCTTAAAACAAAACTCACTTTTCAGTTTAAAACTAAAAAAAAAAAAAAAAAAAAACTATTATAACCGTTTCTATGCATAGCAAAAAATTATATTTTTGTACTTAGATAATATTTAATGCAGTCACTTAATGCATTGACATGCATTATCAAGTTGTACAAATTTGTGCTTTAAAGATTTGTTTAAGCGCATATAAAAACGAAAATTAACAAAAAAAATATCAACACTGTACTGTCAAATATTACTTTAAACGCATTTGAATACATAACCGGTTCATAACCGTTTCATAACCGATTCATAAAATCACTACAAATAACAATTTAAGTAATGTTGAACGTATTTTGCAACTGAAAATCTATCAATCTAGTTTGAATATACTATAAAAACAAACAAATTAAACAAAAGTTAACATTTCATTTTAAAAATAGCTGTAAACGCGCTTCGATACATAACCGTTTCATAAAAGTTTTATAACCGATTTGTAAAAATGCTCAAATAAACATTCAAGCTATAGTATTTAGAAAGTATGCTTCAACTTAAAATGTAGAAAATCAAACGTAGTGCTCTACGACCAAAAATATTTCAGTAGCTCAGCACGTTCAACAATTTATAAGCGTTTAAATTGAAGACAAGTAAAACAAAAAAATACTTCTAGAAAACTTTCAAAAGAGAGAGTTGCCTAGAACAACTAAACAAATTGAAAAGATTTAATTGAGCAACCTTATGTTAGATATACGTTTTTGCGGTTAGATTGCAAATACCACATGTAGATTTGTCACAGACTTTGTTCAAAATGCCAATAAAAAAAAAAAGGTATAACAAAAGTGGCGCCCAACATGGGGCAATAAGTTATCGAGGAAAATCTTGCAGCCAAAAAAAAAAACACTTCCAAGACATATAGTCGCAAGAACATTTAAGCAATATTTAGGTAATATTTGAAAAAAAGTGGCGCCCAACGTGGGGCAACTATAAAGTTTTACATAAAAAGTTACAGTTTTAGAAACGGTTAAGTTTAAAAACAATTGCTTACCTATGAATCGGTGCTGCACTGCTTGGCAAACGTTGCTGATACGCAGACATATTAGCTGCTGCTTGATGTTGTTGTTGTTGTTGTTGCTGCTGCTGTTGTTGTTGCTGTTGTTGATGATGCTGTTGTTGATGATGATTAGAACTTGCTGTTTGCTGATGATGTAAATGATGTTGCTGCTGCTGTTGCTGTTGATGATGATGATGTTGCTGTTGCTGTTGTTGTTGCTGGTGATGATGTTGTTGCTGTTGTTGTTGTTGTTGTTGTTGTTGTTGTTGTTGCTGATGATGTTGCTGCTGCTGCTGTTGTTGATGTTGCTGGTGTTGTTGCTGTTGCTGTTGTTGTTGTTGTTGATGATGATGATGGGACGTTGGTCCATTATCATGCGTATGTGCAGTTGTTGTAATTGCTGCAGCAGCTGTTGTTGCTGCCGCAGCTGAGGACAGCGAATGATGATGATGATGATGTTGCTGTTGTTGTTGTTGTTGTTGCTGTTGCTGTTGCTGTTGATGATTGCTATTGGCAATACGTTGTTGTTGTTGTTGCAAATGTTGCTGATGTAGGTGATGTTGTTGTTGTTGTTGTTGTTGCTGCTGTTGCTGCTGCTGTTGTTGCTGTTGATGATGACGATGTTGTTGCTGTAGTTGCTGTTGTAAATGTTGTTGCTGCTGTTGATGCTGCTGCTGCTGCTGATGCAGCTGCTGCTGCTGTTGCTGCTGCTGTCCACCGCTGTTGCTGTTGCTTGTATTACTATTATTGCTATTATTTGCGTTTGGCGTGGACGGCGGATGAGCACCGACCTGCACTTGAGAAGAGCGTATAGCTGCTTCCATTTCATGCCGAAGAATAAATATGTTTGCACTTGTCGTCGTCGTTGTTGTTGTTGTTGTTGTTGCTGCTGTTATTGTTGCAAATGCCACTACTGCTGTTGCTGTTGCTGCTACGACTACTACTACTACTAAGGACGACGACTTTAATTTCGTTAATGTTGTTGTTGTTGTTGTTGTTGCTGCTGTTGATGCTGTGGTTGATTTTGTAGTTCTTGTTGTTGTTGTTGTTGTTTTTGTTTCTGTTGCTGTTGCTGCTGATATTGCTACTACTGCTGCTGTTGCTAATGTTATATATCATTATATGCATTATAGCGCAAAAAACTGAACTATCAATTCATCGACATAGACGAGACATTATAATTCGAAATATTTGTATGCAGCGAGCAAGTTAGAGATTTTTGATGCAAAACAAAAAAAGGAGTTATAGTGCTAGATAGAGCGTGAGAGCGATATATATATATAAATTTACTTTTCTATATATTATATATATCTATATGCAGATACTGTTATATATAACTGTATATATTCCAAATATATACTTTATATACTATTAAGCGAAAGAATTACATTTGTATTTTATTTCCTTTTTTTTATATTTCAGCTTTTTTTTAAAGCTTTGTTTTTATTTTTCTAGCTTTCTTCTAGCTTTTTTGTAACCTTTCTTTTTGCTGATTCTTCTTCTTTTTTTGTTGCTGCTACTTATTCGTTTTCTTCTTCTTCTTCTTCTTGTTTTCTGCTTGCTCCAAATTCGCTGTGTGCGAAGACGAAGACGACGCCGACGACCACTACGACGACAACAACATCAACAACAACAACAGCAATCAACGGTAAAATTTTTCAGACGCATTGCTGCTGCTGCTGCATCCTGCTGGCGCAACGGCAACTCCTTAATAATGCAAATGATGTCGTTTTTAATGGTTCAAATGATCCTTTTTTTGGCTCAAGTTTAATAGCTTTTATTTTAGCTTTTTTTTTAGCTTTTTATATATATATATTTTTTTAGTTAGAAACACACACACAAGTTATACACACTTATAGAAGCGGTGCGCCATATACGCCCATATAGACACTCTTTTTGTATGTGTACGAAAGAGATAGTGCTTTTTTTTCTCTCTATCTCACTCTGAGGCTTTTTAATTTATTAAAAAATTTTTAGCAACACTTGAAAAAAAATTTCTATTCAATGCTCATATTTTCTCAATAACACTTGAAATATTTTTTTTCTTTTTTTCATAAAAATTTCACTTTTCAACACTATATCTTTTTTTTTTTTTTTTTTTTTTGTAATTATTTTATTTATTTTGCGTTTTATTACACTTTAATTCTTTCATATATATATATAATTTTTTTGTTGTAATTTTTCATCTATATATACATCATCTATATATAATATTTATTTATTTTTAATTTTTATATTTTTGTATTAAAAAAAAAACTTTTATTTTTATTTAAATAACTTAGAACACAAGTTAAAATATTATTTATACAATATTATTTTCAAAAAAAAAAAAAAATTTTTAGCTTCAGTATTATTTTAATTATTTTTAATATTATTAATGCATGCCTGCAAGGAAAAAAAAATTAAGAAATATTTAGTATATATAGTCCGGACTTATTTCTATATATAAAGCAGCTTTCAATGTTTGTGTTACAATTAAAATTTAAATTAAAAAAAATTCGTTTTATATTTCCGGCGTCTAAGTTTTTAAAAAACTTTACCTTATATTAAAAAAAAACCGATTTATTTAAAAAATATAAAAATTCAAAGTTCAAAATCGGTTGCTTTTAAAATTTTACTCACACAAAAAATCGTGCAAATAAATCAGCTCAGACGGTAAGCACACCTGATAATGTTAAATATTAAATAAAATACCCAAATTTATTTACCGATTTTTATTTATCTAAAAGCTTTTATTTCTAAAAAAAGATTAAAATGTGCAGAGAGAGCATACCAACAACAACAAATTTTGCTCATAAAAATTTAATAGCTTGGAAGGTGCTACCACTTTTAGTGGACATATCTCAGAAAAGACTTCTTAGATACTCCTTCCTAAAAAGAAAATGTGAAATATTAAATAAATAAACTTGAAGGTGCTAACTTTAGAGGTTTATATTTTGACTTGACTTCTTGTAGGAGAATGACTTATCTTTTCCTATTTGGAGAAAGACAACTTGGAGTCATGAAGTCGTGCATGAGTTCCACAAACCAAAAGAAATAATTGGCAACGAGTGTCCAAACATATGCTACCGAAAAAATAGGGGAATCACCTAGCTGCTATATACAGAAAAAGTTGTTTTGCATATTTGGTGTAGGCAACTTGGAGTCACTTTGTGTATTATGAGTTCCTCAAACCAAAAGAAATACCAATTATTTCCCATAAGTACTCAAGTATAACTCGTTCAAAATCTATTTAAAAACACTCATTTGTTACGGTTCAAACCAGCCGTCATATTCTTTCTAAGTTCCAATTTTCTTTAACGGACTTCACATCTAACATATGGAGATACCAAAAAATGGTGCAAATAATCTCAAAAGATGAAAGATTCTACTGACAGCAAGCAAGCAAAAAAAAAAGTGGAGTTTCGCCGAGAACTTCACATCTAACTTATGGAGTTACCGAAAAAATGGTGCAAATAATCTCAAAAGATGAATCATTCTACTGACAGCAAGCAGGGACATTTTTTTGATATATTTTTTTTAATTTCTGTGCAGAGAACTTCACATCTAACATATGGAGATACCAAAAAATGGTGCAAATAATCTCAAAAGATGGAACATTCAACTGACAGCAAGCAGGGAAATTTTTTTGATATATTTTTTTTTAATTTCTGTGCAGAGAACTTCACATCTAACATATGGAGATACCAAAAAATGGTGCAAATAATCTCAAAAGATGGAACATTCAACTGACAGCAAGCAGGGAAAGATTTTTAATAAAAAAAAAAAAAAAAAAACCTGAAGTTTCACATCTAATATTTTTTTTATTTTTTAATTAATTCTTTTGATGGTGAATGATGTTTAGAAGTGACAGATTTTAAACCAAACAGGTCTGCTTCAAAAATTGTTTCGATTCGTGAGTTTTCTCAAAAGATTTCTTTGAAACAATTCTTCGTACAGAGAGAGTGACTGAACTTCAAATAGATAAAAGAAGTTCCATTTTATCACCATAAATGTTCTTTTTTCTTTTAAATAAATAACAAAAAAAAAAAAAAAGAGGTAAAACTTTTATAAACAAAATTTTTTTAAAATTATTTTTAGAAGTCTTAGTATTTATTTGAATCTTTTGGGCGATATTTTCCTCCAATCAGAGTCTTTTTTTAAGTCTTCTACCGTGTATGGTAGATCTTATAATACAGTTTAGCTGCTATTAGAGTTTGGAGACTTCACCTTTTCCGCTTAAATGGAAATAAGTAGTCGCTTCTGTAGAAAAAATTGAGCTTTATTCAACAATTTAGTCTAGGAATTTTAGCAGAAATTTATTCAAATGGTGAAACATATAAAACTTCAATTTTTATGCTGAAGATTCATATTATTTTGCTCAAATATGAGGTTGGATATACCAAACCATGAGACGGAACTACAGTAAGCTCACGTACAATAAAGCTTGTTATTTAAAGAAGTTTCTCTTCTGCCAAAACTTCACAGAAACTCTACAAAACTAAACTTTTTTTTTGAAGATTTCGTCAATAATATTTAAGAAACTCTTAATAATATAAAATCTTCTTTTTATATATATATATGTAGATTCTTCTATACGTCTGTATGGCTGTATATCACCTAAACGATGGAACCGATTTTGCTAAAAATTTTGTATGTGTCTTTGACTATGTTCATATATGGTTTAGAGTCATATATGGCGGGTTTTAGGTAATATTTTTTAATAAATATTTAAAAAAAATTTGTTCTTGTCTTTTTTTTTTGTAAAAATTTTCCATAAAGGAATATATAAACCCAAATTTTCGCTAAAAATATTTATGGCATATTTGAACTAGAAATATGCCAAGCTCCCTCCAAGATTTAGTTTTTTTATAAAAAATAATTAAATTCTTTAAACTAAAAAACATATACGAGTTCTTAATGTAGCAAACTTTATTCTGTACTAATCCGAAACAATTGTCGCTGTAGCTTTTAATTTTTTTATAAAATAATGAAATTAAATTTTATAAAATAAAACTTTGAATTTTTTTTTTTTTTTTAAATTAAGCTTTACAATATTTAAATTAAATTTTTAGCATAACAATTGAAAGACCCTTTATATATAGTTTAATATTTTTAGATTTAAGCTTATATGTGTATATAAATATTTTATTTTTATATATTAAGCACGCAAGCAAATTGTATTTCATTATAAAATAAAATATATAATAAAAAAAATTTAACACGTATTTAATGCACTAATTATTTATTTAATATTTTATATATATATATATATATATATATATATATGTTTGCTACACGTTTATTAATTTAATTACTTAATTAAATTCGTTTCGTTTTCGATTTTATTTCGTTTATATTCATATAAAAAGGCATTTGTTTTTGGTTTTCATTTGTATCTAGATACAAATATATAATATATATATATATATATATATATATATATATATATATATATATATATATATATATATATATATATATATATATATATATATATGTGTTATATATTTATTACACATCGTCCGCTATAATCAGTCATAGTCGCATAGACAAGAGTCAGTAATTAATTTAATTATTATTAGATATCTTTTATTTTTTTAATTCATTTTTTGTGCTGCGCGCATTTTGTCAAAAAAAAAAATAAAAAAAAATTCATTTAAAAAAAAAATTGCACAGCCAGCTTCATCAACTTGATATATATTTCTTGCTTTAAATTTTTCATCATTGGAAATCTGCAAAGATATAGAAAAAACAAATATATAGAATTAGTATAGTTTGTATATATATTTTTTATTTAATTTAATTTTTAACTTAGATATTTTTATTTATATTTTTTATTTTTTTTCCTCGTCTATAATTAAAATAAATATTTATAATTAATTAAAAAAAAATGTTAGCAGTCACATTGAAGTAGTAGAAACTGTACAACTAAACCGTTATATCAATTTATATGAATTTTGGTATAGAAATAGTTTGAACGTTGACAAACGGTGGGCAACATTCCGCATAACCTATAAGTGTTTGAGGTACATGTTAATGGGACCGGAAGAAGCTTTACTGAGCGCTAGTCTTCTTAAGGAAAAAAAATCTTATACGCGAATTGAATGTCGCGAAAGAAGTTTTTGTACAAAGGAAAACTTTAAAACATTGGATTTATACGACTTTATGTGCTTCAAAGAAGGCTAAAACCTGTTTTTCGTGGATAAATATTATGCAGAACTAATTTGAAATAAAAACGAGCATATTTGGTGAAGAAAAAAGTTATGTTCCAACAAGAAACCATGACAAAAATCTCTAAAATATGCTTTGAAGTGCTATTTGGCAACCCTGTGACTAGTAATTATTTAAAAAATAAATGAAGATTTGTATCGAATAAAGCAAGGACCTTGAGAAATCACATTATTCGGTAGAAACGCCAGGAATTAAATGGAGACTATCTTACGAAATAATTGCTGTCTTTTTTTTTACAAAGCCACCATTCAGATGATACCAGAAACGATTTCAGTCATGAAACTTTAAATTAAAACATTTAAATTATAAAAATTATAACGGAAATATGTTCAAAAGAGTCAGATCGCGACAGAAAAGTAGCAATAAAAAATATTTGGTGAAATAATTTTCCATAAAAAATAAAAAGAAAACTATAATTTTTTAAAATATATTCTTTCAAATCAACCCATGCTCTTCCATGAAAAATTCTTTCAAATGCAACTATTATAAAAATTCTCCTTAAATAAATTTAATTTAATTCAATTGAATAAACGACAGACAATGTAAGCAATTTTCCGAATTACATATTAAAGAGACGACACAACAACAACAACAACAAAATGCACAAAAAATGGTTTAAAAATAAAAATCCAAATGAATTTTTATGCAATTTAATATATAAAAATTTATAAATAAATATAGAAGAAGAAGAGGAGAAAAAAAAAACCATTTCAAAATGTAGGCAAAAAAAAAATAATAAAAAAAAATCTAAACCAAAAAAAAAAAATTTAATACGCGAAACCGACAGCAACAAAAATAACAAAAACAAAAAAAAAGGAAAAAAAAAAAAAAACCTCGACGACAGCGCAATAATATACAAGAATGCGATGTTGCCGAATTTCACAACACACCAACCACACCGACACACGCACGCATACAAAAAGACAGCAGTTTAGTCGACTACAGTGGGCAGCAAATTGGTAAATATTTAAAAAAAAAAAAATATTTATAAATGAAATTGTGCGGGTTTTGTTAATTTTTTTAAGAAATTTTGTAGAGAGAAAAATTTTTAGTTAATCGATAGAATTTTTAAAGAAAAAATTTAATATTGGTAAAAAATAAATGTTATACAATATCATGTCTCAAAGTATACAGTATTGTGCAACTAATAGACCATCAAAATGAACATCGTTTGGTGGTCATGTGCAGTTTTATATAGTACAAGAAAAGTGTTAAAATTTTTTATTTTACTAAAAAAATTTCAAAAATAAATTTTATAACTTTTTAAAGAAATTAATCAAAGAGTAACTACTGGAAAAGTTACTCATTCGAAATAGCGTATAAAAAATTGGAGTTCCTTTTCTATATAACAATAAGTTTTTGCTTTATTTTAATTAATTTAAAAGTATTTACTCCTTAAATAAAAGCCTTCTTAGCATTTATTTGGTTTAGATATATCAGTGTATTACAAGAAATAATAGAAAACTGCACGAATTTAGGTGATCTATGTAAGCGAAAAGCTTGATTCATGATATTAGGACCCAAAAAAAAAAAGATTTTGTGCGAAATATATATTAAAAAAAAAATATATATATGTGTGGGAGATGCTTTTAATAAATAGTTTAAGCCTTAACATATATAAAGGGCAACAAAAGAAATAGCAATACATGATATATGTTGAAGAGCACCGTGCGAAAAAAGCTCCACTCAAACAATGGGTGGTGTCGTGGTCTTTAAAAAAAAAATTTACAAATATAAAGGTGATCAGAAGAAATAACGGAAAATCCAATGAGAAATTTAGATAAAAAAATATTCTAATTCGTTTTATTTTACGTAAAACAATTTTGTTTACTATATAGGTTAGAGGGCAATGTTCATAATTTTTTTTTTTTTTTATCTAAACATGTCTAAAATAGCAATAAGGTTTGGTTCCACGAAAATTATTTGTCTAATATTTTCTCGGGTCGTTCAAAATGCCCTACTTGATATAGCAAGACCACTGTAGCCTTTGAGTGGGTCGTTTATTTTAGAAATTATTTTAGTATCCAAAACTAACTTACGAGATACCGTTAAATTTTTTGAATACTGCTTGGAGTCGTGTAAGACAAGAAATTCGTTGCAAAAAGTGCGCAAATACTTTTAAACTTTGCAATTATGGAAGAAAATGAAGTTTTAAAAAAGAATTTCGAACAGAAAAAAAATTAAAATTTATCGAAAACAGCTGCTAATATATTTCAGAGTTTGAGCACCACCGGTTTAAGAAGAATTAAAACAACAATAGAATGAGAACAGCCCATAGGAGTCGAATAGGAACAGTGTTGAATATGAGTCGGCGGATCAAGAAGCAGAGGACGTAAACGTTCTGGAAAAGCCGGTAAAAAAAAAAAAAAACAAATAAAGTTCTTCAAATGTCATTAATTGGAACAGGGCTGGTTTAAATTAGTTTGTCAAGAATCAAAAATTATTCAAGCACAAGTTTTCGAGTTACTTTAATCAAGACTCTTTATATGACTCCTACATTTGTATGCGTTAGAGAATGATCTATGAAAATAACTGTTAAAAGTGAACAACTTCATTTAAAGACAGTGGTCACATGCATACATTTTATCATCTATTAATATTTCTGTACGACTTTCTGGTTTTCAACATCTCAAACTCTAATAAAGTGAAAAATTAAATTTTGAACAACTAAGACCTTCCACCCCACTTTTAATAAACGTTTTATGAAGTCTAACACAAAGCTTATTTTTTTTCTCTCTCAAATAGGTCGCTTAGCTACACACATGTTTAATATCAAAAAAAAAAAAAAAAAACAAAAAATAGTAATCCCAACAGATTAGCCACATTTTGACCACTGTAGAACGTAGGCAACGACGACGCCAACAACAACAACCACAGCTAAACACGACAAGAAAAAGAAAACAGCAGCGCAGCACAAAAGCAACAACAACAACACGCATAAGATTAAAGCCGCATCAATGTGCGACGTTGCCGTTTTTCAAAACTGGTATATTACAAAGTTGTTGGCAAAGGCAGTAAGCAGCAGTGCTGACAGCAGCAGCAGCAGCGACGTCGGCAGTGGCGGCTACGTCAACGTAAACAGCGCAAACAAATTAATAAAAATAACAACAACAACAACGACGACGACGACGACGATGAAAAGAATACAATGAAGAAGCAGAAAAAACAGCCGCAAAAAAAATGTATGTGTATAAAAAAAGCACACATGACGATGTCGACAGACAGACGGACGGACGGACGGACGGACAACGACAATAAAGTCGGCTTAAATTATACAAAAAGTTGAAAGAAAAAAAAAATATATAACAGCAAAGTAGAAGTAGAAGAAGAAGAAGCGGTAAAAGATTCAACAACAACAAAAATTTAAGAAAAAAAATACAATTTAGACAAAAAAAAAAAATATGAAATAAATAAATTTAAAAGAGTTTCATTTCATTTTTTTATGAGATTATTTCATAATTAATTTCATTTAAAACTTAAAAAAGCTTATAATACACAATTAGTTCTTTTTAAATGGTAAAATTTGAATAATTATTGAAGATAGAAGTAAAATAATGAAATTGTTGACTCCATAAAAATAGTCAAAATTTGAACCCGAACATAATAATATAATATTTAATATGTAACTGTATATAGTACAGCACATGAAATTACATTATTTATACAGCACTGACTGGAATAACCAATGTTCATGTAATTCCATATCATTAGAACCAAAGACTTCATGGTTTTTTTTTTTTATCATGGAACACTTTAAATAGACTTTTTAACTGCGAAGTCTAACATTTTTAGGACAAGGCATGAAAAAAAGGAGCAGGAATTACAGGGGAACATGTAGAATATATTTATAGCTAGAATACCATAAAGGAAATACCTATATTCCGAATATAAAACGTTATTGTGGAGCATATTTGACGAAGTTTTACACTAATGAAACCAAGTTTTTTATATCGATTTATATTGATGGACGAAATGTGTGTGAAAGTGTGGAAAATATCAGCTTTAAAGTGGACAAAGAAGTTTCTTTAACTTCCGGATTGAACTTCGCTACACAACATAATCTTGAAGTATTATCAAATATATTTTATTTTTAGTTCAAAAATAAAGAATTTTGAAGACATCTGCAGCGAAGAAGATTCGTTTGCTCATAGAAGTTTTCGTGGTTTCAAAAGAACCATACATTTTATATCAAAACCAAAGAACATAGATCAAAATTATACAAAGACGCGGAATTAAAAGTAGTTTAAAGACTTTAAAATTTTTTAAAATTCTATAAAAAACAAGAAAATTGGAACTGACGCCAATTTTCCAAATGTAAAATACAAAAATGAATGCCTTACGACAACCTAGAAAAGAAGAAATTATGAGTTTCACCCTGTCTCTCTGTCTCTTCTTGATTTTATTTGCTGGTGAAATAAACTTCTAGTCGTGTATTATAAAATGTTCGAAAGCGAAAGAAAACACAATTGATGAATTAAGTCGAAACGGGTTCTTTAAGAGAGGGATCAATACAAAAACTTCTTCTTGAATTTATTTGCTGGTGAAATGAACTTCTAATCGTGTATTATAAAATGTTCGAAAGCGAAAGAAAACACAATTGATGAATTAAGTCGAAACGGGTTCTTTAAGAGAGGGATCAATACAAAAACTTCTTCTTGAATTTATTTGCTGGTGAAATGAACTTCTAATCGTGTATTATAAAATGTTCGAAAGCGAAAGAAAACACAATTGATGAATTAAGTCGAAACGGGTTCTTTAAGAGAGGGATCAATATAAAAACTTTTGAAGAAAAACAATTAGCATCATGACTCTATTATGTGGATCAATGTCAAAATGCTTCCTTCACCAGTTGTCAGTCAATAACATTGGTAGTGGAAGCAAATGCCTAAAAAAAAGCTATGGGGATGGACTTTTTGCATCGCATTATGATAAACCTAAGCTCCAAAAAAAGGTTCACAATCTTCTTAAAGCCGGTGATCTATAAAGTGAAATAATGGGAAGTCCTACGCCACCAACCGTATACTGCAGATATTGCTCTATCCGACTATTCTCAACAGAACTTCACATCATATGAACAATCGACAAAAAAAAAAATAGGTTGATTTGGAACTTCATTTCGCAGAGCACAAATTGGAAAACATATTGTAGCCAGCAGTGAATCCATAAATTTCCAAAAAAAAAAAAAAAAAAAAAAATTATCGATTCAAGGTCCTTATATATATATATATATATATCTTTTTTTTACGATTTTCAAACACTCGTTGTTAAAAGAATTAATAAGCATAAAGCAACGAGCTTTGCGGTATTGCGCAGCTTGACGACTTACTCTTTAAACTGTAGATCACAGTGAAAAGTTTAACCCAAGCCAAATGCATAGAGAGAGAGTAGAGAAATAATGAAACCAGAAAAAATGTATAATTGAAAAAATTCTTTCAAAATTAAGAGTTTTCTAGCTTTCCTACGAAATAATTTGCTGATTTTTTTTTTTTTTTTTTTTTTGGCAACCTTTCACCCATAAGCTGTATGTGGTAGCAAGCAGGGTATAAAAATTCGCAAACTCATAATATTCCATCATACAAAATTTTTTTTATTTTTCTTTTTGGCCACTATAAATGCTTTCTGGCCATTTGTTGTTGTATAGTTTTTTTTTTTTTTTTTATACTTTTGCCGCCTATCATTTTTCATTCCTTCTTTCGCAGTAACAACGCCAATACATATACATATATATATATATATATATATATATATATATATATATATATATACACTCTATTGCGGCGCCCCCTCTGTGCTGAATTACTTAGCGCTTTTGTTGCTGTGTGAATCGCTCGTCACGTCTATCGTCGTCGTCGTCGTCGTCGCAGTCGCAGTCGCTCGTTATGATTATAATTCTTTTGCTGCTACTTTTCATCTCTCTTTCGCACATACACAGGCCGTTCTCACTCTGACACACACACACACACACACTGAGTGTTGTTTGGCCGCTTACCCCTTGCAATGCTTGTTGCTGTTGTTCTTGCTTTTTTTTTTTTTTCATTTATTTTTTTTTTTGGCGGCTCTGTCTTGCACTTGCCAACGTTTTTGTTGTTGCTTGGTTGGTTGGTTGGTCTTCGCTGTCGTTTGTCTATCTGTCTGTCGCTTTGGCTCACTTATACGTCGGTCGGTCGGTCGGTCGCATGGTTCGTCGTCTGTCTGCTGCTCTTGCTGAGTTTGCTTAGCTACATTTAAACTGTATACACACACACACACACGGATATTTAAATGTTTATATCTCTCTATGCATGTGTGTGTATGTATGTATGTGTGTTGCCATAATTTCCGCACAGCGGCAAGAAGCAGCAACAAAAACAACAAACATAGGAATGGAATGAATGTATATATGTATGATATATATATATATATATGTTGTATATACTTGTTCGCTTTACTGTTTGTCTGTCTGTCTGTCTGTCTGCCGCTTTGTCGTTACGTCGCGCTGACTCACTTGTATTTGTGTGCCTCGTTGTTGGGGTATCAGCGCACGTGTGTGTGTGTGCGCGTGTGTGTGTGTGTGTTTGTTTGTCTGTTTGCAAGTGTGCGTGTCTTGCCCTCGTTGCTTTTGCTGCTTGCTGTTGTTGTAGCCTATTGTAACTGGAAACATGTGCCTCGGCAAATTTTTATACTCTACACATTTAGTTATAAGGAAAAGTATTTAAATTTTATGCGCGGATTTGTAACATTATTGGAATTTTTTTTTTTTTTTTTAATTTCTGTTTGGTCTGGAAAAATGTAACTGGAAACATGTGCCTCGGCAAATTTTTATACTCTACACATTTAGTTATAAGGAAAAGTATTTAAATTTTATGCGCGGATTTGTAACATTATTGGAATTTTTTTTTTTTTTTTAATTTCTGTTTGGTCTGGAAAAAAAATTTTCTTTATAGATCGTCTGTAGTTAAATTATTTTAAGTGACTTGGTCTATGGTCAAAAAAATTTGCTAACGTTTTTTTTTGCGATGTTGAAAACTTTCGAAAACATTCTAAGCAACTTCTTGCAGTAGTCCCCTCCGATTCGGACCCAAAAGTTATAGGCTTACTACTTCCCATCCACATTAACATGTGTAAATTTCATCTACATACATATGTACCTCAAATGTATTAAATTTTGTTCACCGCTTATATAAGGGTTGGGGCAATGATTTAAAAAATAAATAGTAGTAGCCTATGTTCTTTACCAACGTTCCAACTATTTTTTTTTTAACAAATTTCATACAAATTGGTTCAGCGGTTTAGGCGTGATGCGCGCACAAACAAAAATTTTTCCATGATTTTATTATAGAAATCTACCTATTATATGTTGCTTGTGTATTACTATATATAGATTCTATAAAGTCTATGGAGACTAAAATTAGAAACTGTCTGCTATTTTTTTTTTTTTTGTTTTTTTTTTTATATTTTTGAAGAAACCTGAAGAACTGAATTATTTATTTATGCCATGATATAGAAATATTGCGTTGCCGATTTTAATAAAATCGTTGGGCAGAACAAGATGAAACTTGAATAAATTAACGAATAGATATTTATTGGGTCTACTTGGGGCTGCTTAATTTACTTCTTATAACTCCCTTTATCAGACAGTGAAAGTCCCGTCAAAATCAGTTCAGCAGTTTCTGAGTTAAGACGGAACAAACATGCAGACAGATAGGCCTTCGAACAATAAATTTTATTTATAAATAATATATATAGATTAATTGTTAGAATAATACTTCTTGACAAGTAGTCGAAAGTTTTTTCTTTCGTTGATTTCTTCCATGTTATATGCAAGTCTCCAGCTTTTTAAAGTAAGTTCTACAAAAGCTTTGGAGATTGTTTAAACAAAAACTTCACATTATATGCAGTAGTATCTGTGCTAAGGGGATCAATATCTTGCTGGAAGTGTTGTTTTGAATGGGACTATACAGTAAAAAAACCTCTATTTTTGGCATAGTTCCATTTTCATAGAGTTCCCGAGTGCATAGTTTGCTGTTCTAAAAATTAAAAACAATTTGTTATTAAATATTTTAGATATTTTAACACGATTTAGCTGCCTAAACGTGCCTAATAAGAAATATAGTACTGACGAAAAGTATTTTTCTCCTCCCACTCGAATAATCATATAAAATGAAAAGGGAGGACGGAAGTAACATAGCTCGTTCAAATTCAATTGCTTATAAAATCGTCATTTATTAACCGATTTTGATAAACTTTTTGGTTTTTGGCTAAGAGGGACGACGTTATCTCTATACTGGCATACTTAATTTTTTTTTGTACCGAAGAAATTTTTAGCCATGGTTGTGATTTTTTTAGAAAGGAGGAGTAGGTGCAAAATTTTAACATAAACTTGTAAAATTCCAGAGAAGTTCTAGTCGAATGCAAAAAGCACGAAGTCTCTATCTATTACTGTTTCCGAGATGGCTATATCGACTTCTTTATCTCTCCTGACCATAATGGGGGCTCTCCGACCATAATTTCTAACTGTTACAGGGTCTAATAATAGGTTTATATATTTCCAAGAATTTCTATAAGCTGGGTAGAGCAAAGATATGGAGCTCGTGCGGTCTTCTAAAAGAGATGGCTTTACTAGTATTACTTCGCGTTGTGTTCATTCGTGACTATATTCATTTGGAAGCTACTGTCATTGCGGGTATTTTTTAGTACATGTCATTTGGTTGAAGCGTAAACAAGAACTTTTTTCTATTTATTTGAAAATGTCAAGCTTTGTGACAGGGTACTAAAAAGTGTTTTTTGCGGGAAGTACTTCTTCATTACTGTAAATGAAGAAAAGTGCTACGGAAAGTCTTCGTATTTAAGTGGAAGTTTATGTTGACCTTGCTCAAGCTGAACGAATCTGCCAGAAGTGGTTTGCACGGTTTCGAAGACGAAGAACGACGCGGAAGACAGCCAAATAGGTTTGAATGTGAAGATTTGGCGGCATTTCTTGAAGAAAATGCGTGCCAAATGCAAAAAGAATTTGAAAAAGCTTCGGGAATTGATTAATTTCCATTCCCAGCCATTTAAAAGTATTGGGATTCATTCAAAAAGCTTGGGAATTTGGTGCCTTATGAATTGAAACCAAAAGCCGTCGTCAAACACCGATGCTGCATGTCAGAAATGTTGCTTGAACGCCACAAAAAGAAGTCATTTTTGCATCAGATTGTCACTGGTTATGAAAAATAGATTTATTTCGATAAGTTCAAGCGCAAGAAATCCTATATGAAGCCCGGCCAAAGATCAACATCCACGACAAAGCCGAATATTCATAGCGCGGAAAGGTAATTCTCTGGTATCACATGGGTGTGTTGCATTATGAGCTCTTGCAATCGGATCAGACGATCAAAGGTGAAGGTTTAAAGAGAGCGAGAAAATATGCGACCAGACATGAATCCATAATTTTCCATCATGTTGCATGAGCGGTTCAAAACTATTTGGAAAACAGTGGCTGGAAAGTTCTACCTCACCACGCCTTATAGCGCAGACATGCTCACTTCTAATTACTACTTGTTCAGTTCAATGAGGAATACGCTTCAGTTGAGAACAGAGTATCCAAAAATTAGCTCGATTCATTCTTGATCGCCAAACAGGAGTAGTTCTTTTGGTATGGACAGAAAGTTGGACAAACATCGTTAAACATTGAATGTGTAACCTCTTTTCTTTTTGCAATAAATTCATAAAAAATTTTTCTTCTTATCTCAAAAACGTTCCCAGAAAAATTTTTAAAAGTTTATATTCCAATAAGAAAAATAATGATATTATATGTTCCCCTGGTATTATTGGCAGCCAAGATATGAAGCTTTCTATGTGGTAGGGTTCTTTTTAAGCGGAAATTATGCTAAAACCTATCCACTAAGTCAGAATCAAATGGATCAGTTGCTGTTTATTATGTTGTTTAGTTCTTCAAAAGTGGTTTTATTTGGAGTTCTCTACAGTAAGGAACCGTTATTACCGTTATTTTCAGTAATTCTTTAAATGATTTTAAAATAAATTTTAACAAATAAATTTATAAATAGATTTCATATAAAAATGGAGAGAAAAATGGTGTTTCTTTTGTATTTTTTTTTTTTTTTTTCATATTTTGTCAACCTTTTTTTTTGGGTAATTCCCAATTTAAATTGATTTCATTATCTTTTTTTTATTTTTTTTTTTTGCTTAATTTAAATCTTTCTATTTTTTATTGCGCTTCAAATTATAATTTTTTTTTTTATTATATCAGCAAAAATTATATAAAAAAATAAAAACAATAAATAAAAATAAATCAAAAATTTTGAATTTTTTTATACAATTTCTTGTTGGGCTTTAATAGACTTTTTTTTTCTTATTTTTTTTTTTTTTATAAATGAATGTATGTACTTGAAGCGAGACATACTAAAACATTTCATGCGAAACACGTTTTTCTTTTCATGCAATTCTTTTTTTCTTTTATTTGTTTCTTCTTCTTCTACTTCTACTGTTTGTTCGTTAGTTGTTTCAGCCTGCTGTTCATGTTTTGCCTTTTACACACTCATCATATTCATTTAATCCAGCAAAAAGTAAAAAAAAAAAAAAAAAAAAAACAATAATAACTGATAAAGCAGCATACAACAAATATAATAATATGATTGAACGAATTGAGTGGCATAGAAGTAGAAAAATAGAAGTAGTAGAAAAAAAAAAATGAATAAAATAAATAACACGCACGCAAAGCACACACACACACACACATACAGACAGAGTGCTACATAAAAATATGCATACATACAAACATATATAAAACAGAAAATTAAAGCCTCAACAACAACAACAATGTACGTACAAAATAATCAAAAAAAAAAAAATAAATAAATAAAACTCAAAAAAAATTCCAAGAAAAAAATCAATACTGACGTCAACGTCAACAGTGGCTGCGGCTGTGGCTGCAGGCAGCAAATGAGAACACAATGCGCAGCAGCAGCGTCGACGACGACGACGACGACGGCATATAAAGCAATAAAATACAAAAAAAAAACAGCAGCAGAAGAAGAGCCAGCAGCGCGCAAAAAGTAAAAAAAAAAAGTTTGAAATTATCTCAAATAAATTGCTTTCGGCCTACTCGTGATTTTTTTTTTTTGCGCTTTATTCGTTTTTTTTTTTTTTTTTACTGCGGCCCCAATCACAACTTGTCGTCGTTGTCGTCCCAGCCCGTAGGCCGCATCAAGCAACTTGATTGCAAACTTTGTATATATGTACATATATATAGTATGTATATATATATATATATATATGTATTCAACTTGTTTTTGTTGTTGTCGCTTGGTCCTCCGTCGGTCGTTGTCGGTTTTATGCTACTTCTTCTATTTCGTTGTCGTCTTCTTCTTCTTCTTGTTTTATGCTTTTGACTCTGTTTCTGTTCGCACTTCGACCCCCCCGTTTCTATCATTTTACACAAACATATCTTGTCAGTTCATGCTTTGTTTTTTTTTTTTTTGCAGCATTTTGCCACCTACTACTACCAACTATTACTATTACAGCAGCAGCAGCGCACGTCAATGCTCCACAATTACTTTTGTATTTGCTTCTCACGTTCCGATCGCTCTCTCTCTCACTCGCTCGCTTACACTCTCTCACTTTAACGTTCTCTATTGCCATGAACCTTCATTACACTCGCCGTCGTCGTCGTCGTCAACGTCTTGCATGCTTGAAATCTTTGTTGGCTCTTTATTTCTATGTATGTATGCATGTGTGTGCACAAATTTATGCACAGTGGTTCAAATACTATAAAGCATAGTTTGAATTGTTCTGAGCTTAAGTTTTGCAAAGTTTATGAAAAAAAAAAAAAAATAAGAAAAATGAAGGAAGTATTAAACAAAAAAAAAAAAAAAACTAATAAAATATTTATGTACAAATGTTCAAAAAGAGACAACATTTTATAAGTGTATGACCCCCTCCCACTCACATGAAAATAGTAGAAGTCTTTAAATATTTAAATTTTTAATTCCTTTTATTTATAGTTTTTTTTAGCCTTTAAAGTGATTTTAAAGGAAAGAGGGTTGAAGGTAGTTGTAAGAAATTTTTAAAATAAACTCGCAAAATTCCGGCGAAGTCCTATTCGAATACAAAAAAAAAAAAAAAAACCAAGTCTCTATCTATTACCGTTTCCGAGATACTTTTGTACATATGAACGGACAGACGGACATAGCTATATCGAGTCCTCTATCGCTTCTGACCATACATACATAATGGGGTGTACCTTTTGGGGGTGTCTTCAACCATTTTTGCACAAAACTAATAGGCTCTCGAACCTTCAAGTTGACATCTTAAAACATTTTAAAAAAATTGGACTTAAATCTGGCCTTACAATAAAAACTTGCTTCTCGAGTAGTAAACTAATTAATATATTGGAGATATAGACACTTCAAAAAATTTTTTTTACAAAATTCCATTTCGATGTAGCCTCAAGATGACGACATATACCAAATAATGCTGTTACCTTTTAGCGCAACACATCGCATGACAAATATGGATACTTGCTCCTTACTTTCCGAAACTTCAAGTTAAATAATTTAAGTTGATACAAGTTGTGTCCCAAAATTGCACATTTCAAAGACGGTCGGGAAGACTTGAACGACGACGAACGTTCGGACCAAACGAAATCTTCAGTGAATGAACAAAACATCAAAATTATCCGTGAATGCATCAAAAATAAGCGCAAATCCTCTTTGCAGTGCATGGAATCGTAATTGGGATTGCCCAAAGACTCTATCCAGCGGTCGATTTATTCCGCATCAATTGAAAGACATGGGAAAGGCGCTTCGGATTCAACACTCAAAAGACATCATTGAAGATGCCAAAAAGTAGCAAAACATATTTTTTAGAGAAGACATGAAACCAAGCGTCAAAATGCCGAATGGAACCCAAAAAAATCACGTTTGAAAAGGTCAAAAATGAAGACAATATTGATTTGTTTCTATGATTCGAAGGGCATTATTTACCGAAAGTTCGTTCCAACGGGCCAACAAATTAATGGACCATTTTATTTTATCTTGCTGTTATGCGGCGTTTGCTCCGTCGTATTCTGCCAGAATAACCGCAAAGAAGTTAGTTGGCCATCTCATCGATCGATACTTGTGACCGATTTTTTGACCAAACATCGCATTTTGACCAACAACCAATCACAGTATTTGTTAGATTTGACACGCTGTGACTTTTTTCTTTTCGGCAAACTGAAATTAAACATGAAAGGACGGCGCTATGCTGATATGGAGACAATCCAATAGGCGTACAACGACATCGTAAAGGTTATTCCGGCCAACAAGCTAAAACACTCATTTGAAATGCTATTGGAACGAGTTAAGAAGTGTACTCACTCGGAGGGAGTTTATTTTGAATACTAAAAAAAACCAGTACTCAATTCGTGGAAATTTTGAGACACACCTTGTAATATATTCTGGCTGCTCTACGAAGCTTCGTAGTGAAAAATGTCATAAAAAGGTTCTTAGTTTTCATAGCTCATTTCGTGAAACTTCTTATTTATATATGTTCCCTTACTTTGCAACAAAGTTGGAAAACACACTTTTTACTGGAATAGTAGGAAGACTATGCTCTGTCTTAAGAACATAATTTCCTGAACAAATTATGAAGCTTAAATTTGGAATAGGCAGCGATATGTTCCTAACTGTATATCTGTATATCCGTATAGGATTATATAAAAAGTTGGAAAAGATTTGTATGTGGACCAACTCTTCCAGTGTATCTTAATAGAATATTTTTTGGGTTTTTGGGTAAATTTTGGGTTCACACAAAAACTCAGAAAAAGAAGTAATTTAGCATGGTGACTCCCCAATTCGTTATATAGGAGAACACCGCTCTATTTATTCCGAACTAAAAAAAAAAAAAAAATACTGCTATGTTTTGCGTTCTTTTAAGAGGAGAACACCAATCTATTCATTCTATCCGAATTAGAAAAAAGGACTACCATGGTTTTCGAAAGCAATTCATTGTATAAAAGAACATTCATTCTCTCCGAACCATAAAAAAGGACTGCCTTGGTGTTCGAAAGCAATTCGTTGTATAGTAGAACACCGCTCTGTTAATTTTTTGCGAACCATAAAAAAGGATTGCCTTGGTGTACGAAAGCAATTCGTTGTATAGTAGAACACCGCTCTATGCATTAATTTCTATGTTTCTTGTTCAATGTAGAGAAGAAAGGTGAACATCAAATAAAAAAAAAATTCTGAAAACTTTATTATAAGAATTAGGGCTACCATGTGCTTCACATTTTAAACTTTAGCACTGCAATCGCTCTTCTATTTGATCTTGGCGCGTTTTGGTGTCTTTAGCAGCTCTACCAACTCAAAGCAAAGCAAATACTATACTGAGAAGTTTCTACATGAAAATTTTTATACAAATAGTCTTCTAAAAAATTTGTGAAAAAAAATTGCTCAATCTAATCATTTCTCATCTAACTTCGCAAACACGCTCAAGTATAATTAACGACAAGTGTCTATTAATACCGTGTGCTCGGCACGGCTCAGCTCGGCTCAGCTCAGCTCGGCTCGGCTCGGTGTTGTTATATTATATTATATGCTCATTAATTCAACGCTTGTTACTAACTAATTCAATGCAAACTAAGTATGTATGTCAATTTATATTGTATATACTTGAAGCCATTACCAATTGAAATCATTCACCTAGTTTGTGATCTATTCTGTGACGGTGACGGTGACGGGGACGTGACAGTTTAGAAGACTGTTGACACCATAGTGAGCTACTAGTTATTAATTGTTGTTGTTGCGGTTTCTTCATTATATACATATTGTATATAGTACAAAATCGGTTAAATATTTTGGGCGTAAAAATAATATACTGACATGGATTGACATGTTGCAGCGTTTGAAATAATTTTTTTTACAAAATTCCCGGCCAAAGTCGAGGGCGTTAATTGCTTGCATTTCCATAGAAAATAACATTAATTGTTCACCATTATTGAGCATACGAGCAACGAGTTGGCAATAATTAAGCCATCAATTAATTTCCATGATGCACTCAGAGAACTGTCATACATCATCATTATTTCAGTTGAGTTCATTTCATTGCAGTTTTGTGCCGGGTTTGAGGCGTAAATTACTGCCGGAATATAAGACTAATATGCCATTTATTCATTATTATTTACACATATTTTTAGAATTTTCCGTAGTCCAACACAAAAAAAAAAAAAACATAAAAATTCCATTAAAATGTCAAGTGACAATCTATGTCGTCCTCTATTTTTGGCCATTTTTCCAACGAAAATTCAATCATTTTCATTAGCCACATTGCAGCGTAGTCAGCCTCCTGGCAGGTAGGTTTATTGTTGTTGTTGTTGTTGTTGTTATTATTTTTCCTGCTGTAGTTATTTTTCACTCGAATTGTTATTTTTCTGCTAAAAGAATTTCTGTGAAAATCTGTCAATTAGTTTTATAAACTCGTACAACAGTACACATTGCAATTTATGGCCTTCATTCCATACCATACCATTCCTTCCATTCCATTCCGTTCAGCGTAATATAAAATGGCAACTGACTGAAATAGCAGAAAAGTTAATCCATATTGACGTTCCATTAAACTCATCTAATTAAAATGGAAGGTTTCATCAGTAAAAAAAAAAAAAAGAAAAACAATTTTACAGTTAAAAAGTTCAACAATTAGTTGGAAAATCTATTAAAAAATGGAAATCTCTTTTAATATGTTTTGACTGCTGCACACACAGCACATTCAGCATAATTGATTGAAATTTTTGTTCAAATTCAAAACATTCAAACATGTTGTATAACTGTTTCGTTTCGAACATGTTGTGCATTGCGCTTTATACAGACTGAGTCATACTCTGCTGCGTGCGTTAAAGTCTTTTACGCACAAAATATGCAACCGATTTTGATAATAAAAAAAAAAATTTTCTTTCATTGACATTTCCTTCAAAATTTCAAAAATTTCATGGAGTTATAGCGTCTAATGTGAGAGTAGCTTTTTGTACAACTTTTTAATACTTAAAACTCACGAATTGATGAAACAAGTCTATGGCAATAATTGTCCAACTCGTGTCACTATTTACGACTGTTATAGACGTTTCAAAGACGGTCGGAAAGCCATCGCCATAGGCAATCTTCAGTGAACGAACAAAACATCAAAATTTGTACATGAATTCGTCTTTGCAGTTCATGGAATTGGAATTGGAATTGTCCAAAGACTAAACACATCACATTTTGATCGATCATTTGAGCTTATTCACATTACACCAAATCTTGGGGGAAAAAAAACCGTGAGCTCAACAGTTACTCACTACCTATTTGTCGATTAAAGCCGCTTTCGATACGCCGATACGATCGAGGTATCAAGGCAAAGATTGTTCGTCTTTGCATGGCGACGCTATGTAACACACAAAGCGTTGTCAGGTTGGGGAAAAACCTCTCCGACCGCTTTGATACCAAGAGAGGTTTCAGGCAGTGCGATGCTCTGTCGTGCGATTTTTTCAATCTTCTGCTGAAATACATTGTATGCCAGTGCCTGTACATACAGAGTGTGTCGGGCTCGAACTTCCAAAAGGAAGTGAGAAGAAAAGAGTATCATAGGTACGCAGGAACGACGAGTCAGCAAGGCTTTCTCGGAGTTTGGGTCTAGCGGTGAATGAGAACAAGACGAAGTACTTGGTGTCTTCTCGCACTCCGTCATCGCGTCTTAGACGGTCAGTGACGATGAAGAATTTCAACTTCCGAGATAACCAACAACAACAACGTCAGCCTAGAGATCAGGCGAAGAATCACGCTTACAAACAGATGCCTTTTTTGGGCTGAGCAAGCAAATGTGAAGTAAAGCCCTCTCTCGGAAGACGAAAATAATGATCTATAAGACGCTGATGACGCCCGGTCTTATTGTATGGCGCAAAAACATGGACCGTGATTGAGTCGGATGAGACAGCGTTAAAAGACTTCGAAAGGAAGATTCTTCGCAGCATTTTTGGTCCTATTAGAGTCGGCGACGAGTTTAGGTCCGGTATGAACTGCGTGCTGTACGAGCTATTCGATGAGGTTGACATAGTCGAGCGCATAAAATTCCAGCGACAGCATTGGGCTGATCACCTCATTCGAATGAATGAAAGAGCTCCAGCACGCATGGTTTACATGGGGCGCCCAAACTTGATTGGTGGACGCCGACATAGAGGACGACCGGGCACTCCATGGAATGTACAAGTATCTCTGTACTTGGCATTGAAAACGACTGGCGCCAGCGCGCACAAGATTATGGAGGCTGGCGCGCCTTCCCAGACGCGACCATGACCGATAAAAGGTTGACGCCCATATAAGCAAGTAAGTATTTGGGCTTCAGAAAAGTGTGTGCCTAAATTATTCCGCATCAATTGAAAGACATGGAAAAGGCGCTTCGGATTCAACATTCTAAAGACATCATTAAAGATGCCAAAAAGTGTCAAAACTTTCTTTTCAACATTGTTAATGGTGACGAGACATGAAACCAAGCGTCAAAGTGCCGAATGGACGTTAATGTTGATTTGTTTCTACGATTCGAAGGGCATTATTCAACAAGAATTCGTTCCAACGGGCCAAACAATTAATGGACCATTTAAGCTTGGTGTTTTGAGGCATTTGCTCCGTCGTATACGGCCAGAATATCGCAAAGAAGTACGTTGGCCATCTCATCGAACGACACTTGTGACCGATTTTTTGACCAAACATCGCATTTTGACCATCAACCAATCACCGTATTTGTTAGCTTTGGCATCCATGAAAGGACGACGCTATGCTGTTGTGGAGGCCATACAATAGCCGTGCACCGACGTCGTAAAGTTCTTTAAAGTTTGCATAATTTTGAGACAAACATATAATAACATCGTAGAACAATTTTTGTTTCTTTGTTTGTGCATGCATCACGCCTAAACCGTTAAATCATTTTGTATGAATTTTGGTGTACAAATAGTTGGAACTTTGGAAAAGAACATAGGCTACAGTTTGTTAAAATCGGAGAAAGCGTTGCCGTGCACACCACATAAGCGTTAAAAATTAATTTTTTTGCATAAATTTGAGTTATAGAGACGAAATTTGGTTTGCATGTTAAAGGAATCGAGAGAATTAACTGTATAATTTTTGGTCCAAATTGGAGAGGGGACTTCTTCAACTTCTTTCTGCCTAAATTGGTTGAAATTGACATAGTCGTTCATGAGGTATCACCGAGATCACCAGAAGAAGACCATTGATTTTTTTTCTACGAAGTTAATTTGAAGTATATTGAAGGTTAAGATGACTTACTATGGAGAATATAGTTTTATATATTAATGAATTTTATTATATTTAACAAACTTTTTAATCTATTTTAGTATGTCTCTTCGGTACACACAGAAATCTGTTTTAACAAAAGATAAAAAACTTGTATAAAAAAAAAATATTTCAAGTTTATAAAGCAACAAATTCCCAATGGACAGCTTGCTTTTTTTTCCCCGGCCCGATTAGATAAACTTAAGTCAATAACATTTGTTTTATAGTTCGAGATAAAATTGAGAAGCCCAGACTCGTGTGCTTGGAAACTTTTTTTTTTTTTCTTTCCCGAGAATTATGTGTATTGAATTAAACATATGACACTGTAAAAGAAAAAAAAATTAAACAAATGGTTTTCACAGGTGTTTGGAAAGTGATACCCATTCATTTGCTTATCATGATAATACTATCCAAGAACTACTACTTCTAGCTATAGTAGGGTAGAAAGTTACTATGCGCGCACTTTATCTATATCTCTTTCACGACTGACTTTGTGTGTCACTTTTTTACATTATCAACATTGAAACAGACACGAGTAGTCGTCGTCGTCGTATTGTTCTTTAGTTTCATTGGAATGTGACGAGCGAATTCACTTGAAAGTCCGTTTCAAAGTCAAAAGACGACTCGACTATACGAAGCTCAGAATGAAACTGCGTTTTTTTGCACTAGCAGACACTGTTTTCAATGCAGTGCGCGTTTAAACTGAGTGCGAATTATAAACGCCAGCGAATTTAAATTATAGAAATAGAAAAAAGGAAGTGTAATGAAATAGAAATGGTACGGTAAAAACGTCTATTGCAATGATATGAGTAGATAAACTTGTCATACATATGGTATATATATATATATAAGTATAGGAAGTCCGATAAAGTTATTAAATATATATGTGATCCGACATATCCGTCTGTCTGAGCATAAAAATTCTTTGGGTAGAAGTTGCAACAAAACTAATGCAATAATATGTATCGATGTGTCCCACTGTTAGCTTTACCGTTATTGAAGACAAACTCTCGGCTTTATTGCCGTCCATGATCAGTTAGGATTTTTGTGTTCGCTATATAATTCGTAGAAATAAATCGATTCTAACCCAAAATTTGTATGCGGGCTACACCTTTTAGTGGTCCAATATTGGCTTATATGGAATATTTTTTTAAAAATCATATAAAATAGACAAAATTTGACGTTTTAAGCACAATAAACTACAACAATATAAAATTTTTCATACAAAAACTCAGAAGTTTGGACAGATTTGTATGGGGGTACCCTTTTTAGAGGTCCAATATTGGCTTATATAGAATATATTCTTAGGAATTATGAAAAATATAAAAAATTTGGCGTTTTCAGCTAAATAAACTACAACAATAAAACTTTTTTCATACAAAAAGTCAAAAATTTGGACAGTTTTGTATGGGCGCTACAACTTTTAGTGGTTCAATATTGTCTTATATGGAATATATTCTTAGGAATCATGAATAATATAAAAAATTTTTTATTTTTAGGTAAAGAAATAACAACCAAAAAACATTTTTCATACAAAAACTTAGAAGTTTTAACAAATTTGTATGGGGACTACCCTTTTTAGAGGTCTAATATCCAATATATTTTTAGGCATTATGAAAAATATACAAAATTTGGCGTTTTCAGCTAAATAAACTACAACAATAAAACTTTTTTCATACAAAAAGTCAAAAATTTGGACAGTTTTGTATGGGCGCTACAACTTTTAGTGGTTCAATATTGTCTTATATGGAATATATTCTTAGGAATCATGAATAATATAAAAAATTTTTTATTTTTAGGTAAAGAAATAACAACCAAAAAACATTTTTCATACAAAAACTTAGAAGTTTTAACAAATTTGTATGGGGACTACCCTTTTTAGAGGTCTAATATCCAATATATTTTTAGGCATTATGAAAAATATACAAAATTTGGCGTTTTCAGCTAAATAAACTACAACAATAAAACTTTTTTCATACAAAAAGTCAAAAATTTGGACAGTTTTGTATGGGCGCTACAACTTTTAGTGGTTCAATATTGTCTTATATGGAATATATTCTTAGGAATCATGAATAATATAAAAAAATTTTTTATTTTTAGGTAAAGAAATAACAACCAAAAAACATTTTTCATACAAAAACTTAGAAGTTTTAACAAATTTGTATGGGGACTACCCTTTTTAGAGGTCTAATATCCAATATATTTTTAGGCATTATGAAAAATATACAAAATTTGGCGTTTTCAGCTAAATAAACTACAACAATAAAACTTTTTTCATACAAAAAGTCAAAAATTTGGACAGTTTTGTATGGGCGCTACAACTTTTAGTGGTTCCATATTGTCTTATATGGAATATATTCTTAGGAATTATGAAAAATATACAAAATTTGGCGTTTTCAGCTAAATAAACTACAACAATAAAACTTTTTTCATACAAAAAGTCAAAAATTTGGACAGTTTTGTATGGGCGCTACAACTTTTAGTGGTTCAATATTGTCTTATATGGAATATATTCTTAGGAATCATGAATAATATAAAAAATGTGTTATTTTTAGGTAAAGAAATAACAATCATAAAACATTTTTCATACAAAAACTTAGAAGTTTTAACAAATTTGTATGGGGACTACCCTTTTTAGAGGTCTAATATCCAATATATTTTTAGGCATTATGAAAAATATACTAAATTTGGCGTTTTCAGCTAAATAAACTACAAAAATAAAATCTTTTTCATACAAAAACTCAAAAGTTAGGTTTGCATGATAAGTGTAAACCCCTGTTTGGGGAGATACATATACATATATAATAATCATGCAGCATATTCCTTTTTAGGTGTCAAAATTTACACATAACTCTAGCAGCTGTCTTCAACTAATTAGTAAATATTTTACTTTTAAAATTTAAAGCGCTTTATAATACACAATTAGTTCAAATCTAAATATGCTATGCAAACTAAGCGATAGGAAAAAAATTCTAAATAACAACAAGTTATGGTGTCTAATTTTCAGCAATAATTTTAATAGCAAATCCAAACAAATTGCATGTTTTTCGCTGTCTCTCCCTCACTATTAACTAATATATTATTTATTATAAAATTTCTAGTTCCTAACTACAGAACAATTTAAAAAAATAATCACTCGATTCAAATACAAGTCAATATTTTCCAAATTGGCCTATTAAACGTTTAAGCTTTTTTTTTCTTCTTTTCTTTTATTTTTTTTTTTCTTTTTTTTCTACTCTACGCAAAAGAAGGGGCATATAAGTTCTTATATTGAAACGAGTTCTTAATAAATATTTCACAGTAAAATTCTAAAATGAGTTCACAACACAACTGATACTGTCCGACTGTCTGTCTGTCCGTCCGTCGAACCGACCGAACGAACGACCACTAAAGCAGCTCTCAAATTATAGTAATTTTTTTTTTTTTTGCATATTCTACAAAAAACTAGAAAGAAAGAAAAGAACAGGAGAGAGGAAAAATAAAAAAAAAAAAAAGTCTAAAGAAAACGAAACGATGAAATGAAATCTAGAATAAAGATATGCGCTAGAATGAAACAACAAAATGAAAGACCGACAGACGGACAGCTAGCCAGCCTAACTGGCTCTTTGGCTGACTTGACTGGTCGTCGGGTTGTTGAATGGCTTAGCAGCAGCAGCAGCAGCAGCAACTAGCTGTGGCGGCTGGGTTTGCTTGCTGCTTTGCTTGGGGCTGACTGACTGACTGACTCTGGTTGCCGGGCAAGAGTTGGCTGACTGGCTGACTGGCTGGCTAAGCTAAATTGGACACGTCAGTCATTTGAAACGTTGTTTTAGTTTTTCTTTATGTTTTTTGTTGTTTTTCGATACGATTTATACACTCTATCTCACTCACTCTCCCTTCGTTTTTTTTTTTTTTCTTAAAATTCACTCCTTTATATTTAGTTTCTCTTTCGTACATTCTTTCCTTTAGCTTGTGCGGGGTATAGACCTAAGTTCAAGTGGTTTGATTGAATCGATCGATTTGTTGTTGATGATGGTCACAGCCACGGCGGGGCGGGACGACTATGTGAAGTACAAATAATGATTATAAATAAACACAACTTGTAAATAAAAGAAGAAGAAGAAGAGGAAAAATGTCGCATATAATTTTCCTTTAATGACACAAACTAAAGTGCAAACAAATAAAAAAAAAAATAGAAAAAAGGGGAGAGGAAAAAATATTGCCTAGGTTCATTGCAATACGCAATATGGCTCTGTCACACACACAGTACGCCCCCAAAGTTTGTTCATAGCCAAATTTAAACGTTGTAATTCGTTTGATATATTAAAATATGTAGGTATGTGTGTATACGAATATATGAGATACCCTGCAATGCTTGAAGTAAATCAATTGCAGGGTAATAAAAGCCAATAATAAAGTTACACAATTTGAAGATAATTTTTATATAATAATTGGAGCACGTACAGTCCATAGGAAATATATGCTCCAATAACTTGACTTGTTCAAGCTTGGTATAGAGTTGAATTATACTATGAAGTTTTTGTAGGAAAAACTTTTTCAAAACAGTTAATATGAATTAGAAATGATGTGTTCTGCCTAGTTTCAGACTTATAGACTCATACATATTATTATTTGGAAATAAGAACAATTTTTTTTTTTCATACAAAAACTCAATAAATGTTGGGAAGTATGTATGCGGATTACCACTTCCTGTATTGCAAACTGTATCTACATATGTATGGTAAATTTTATTAGACTTGATGTAAGGCGCAACAAATTTAACATTTCTTAGCTAATATATGAAAGAACAAAATGTTTTTCATACAAAAACCCAAACGTTTGAACAGTTTTGTATGGGGCTACTCCTTTTAAAGGTAGAATATTGGCTTATATGAAATATTTTTTTAGGAATCATTAAAAATATACAAAATTTGGCGTTTTTAGCTAAATAAACAACAACAATAAAACAATTTTCATAGAAAAACCCAAAAGTTTGAACAGTTTTGTATGGGGCTACCCCTTTTAAAGGTTCAATATTGGCTTATATGGAATATTTTTTTAGGAATCATTAAAAATATACAAAATTTAGCGTTTTTAGCTAAATAAACAACAACAATAAAACAATTTTCATAGAAAAACCCAAAAGTTTGAACAGTTTTGTATGGGGCTACTCCTTTTAAAGGTAGAATATTGGCTTATATGAAATATTTTTTTAGGAATCATTAAAAATATACAAAATTTGGCGTTTTTAGCTAAATAAACAACAACAATAAAACAATTTTCATAGAAAAACCCAAAAGTTTGAACAGTTTTGTATGGGGCTACCCCTTTTAAAGGTACAATACTGGCTTATATGGAATATTTTTTTAAGGAAACTCAAAAAATTTACCAAATTTGTCGTTTTTAGCTAAATAAACAACAATTAAACCTTTTTCGTACAAAAAACTCAAAAGTTTGGACTGTTTTGTATGGAGGCTACCCCTTTTAGAGGTAGAATATTGGCTTATATGGAATATTTTTTTAGGAATCATTAAAAATATACAGAATTTGCAGTTTATAGCTAAACAAACGATAAAAATTTAACATTTTTCATACAAAAACTCAGAAATTTGGTCAGTTTTATATGGTGGCTACCATTTTTAGTGGTACAATATTCGCTTACATGGAATATTTTCTTAGAAACTATATAAAAGAGACCAAATTTGGCGTTTTAAGCTAAATAAAACACAAAATAAAATATTTTCCATACAAAAACTCAGAAGTTTCGACAGATTTGTATGGGCGCTACAACTTTTAGTGGTTCAATATTGGCTTATATGGAATATTTTCTTAGGAATCATGAAAGATATACAAAATTTGGTGTTTTAAGCTAAATAAACTACAACAATAAAACTTTTTTCATACAAAAAGTGAAAAATTTGGACAGTTTTGTATGGGCGCTACAACTTTTAGTGGTTCCATATTGTCTTATATGGAATATATTCTTAGGAATTATGAAAAATATACAAAATTTGGAGTTTTCAGTTAAATAAACTACAACAATATTATATTTTTCATACAAAAAGTCAAAAATTTGGACAGTTTTGTATGGGCGCTACCCTTTTTAGTGGTTCCATATTGTCTTATATGGAATATATTCTTAGGAATCCTGAAAAATATAAAAAATTTGGCGTTTTCAGTTAAATAAACTACAACAATAAAACTTTTTTCATACAAAAAGTCAAAAATTTGGACAGTTTTGTATGGGCGCTACAACTTTTTAGTGGTTCCATATTGTCTTATATGGAATATATTCTTAGGAATTATGAAAAATATAAAAAATTTGGCGTTTTCAGTTAAATAAACTACAACAATAAAACTTTTTTCATACAAAAAGTCAAAAATTTGGACAGTTTTGTATGGGCGCTACAACTTTTTAGTGGTTCCATATTGTCTTATATGGAATATATTCTTAGGAATTATGAAAAATATACAAAATTTGGCGTTTTTAGCTAAATAAACTACAACAATACAACTTTTTTCATAGAAAAACTCAAAAATTTGGATAAATTTGTGTGGAAGCTACCCCTATTAGTGTTCCAATATTGGCTCTTATGTAATATTTTCATAGGAATGCTGAAAAATTACAAAATTTGGTGTTTTTAGCTAAATAAACAACAACAATAAAAGATTTGTCATACAAAAACTCAGAAGTTTGTTCAAATTTGTATGGAAACTGTCCCGTTTTAGTGGTCCTATATGAACATAAATGGAATATTTTCCATCGATTGATGTAACTTAAACAAAATTTGGTGTTTCTAATAAAATAACGCAAATTTGAAGATCTTGATTAGACACACAGTTGGATATGTCTACATCGACTCGACTCCATTGATGTATCTGAGCCATATAACAGTTCGCATACTGCTTAAACTACCCTCGTATCATATTATATATGTATAGAGTTCTTAATAGAAAACCAAAAACCACAACAACCAACAAAACAGAAACGTTGGTCCACTCAACAACATAGACCACCATCACCACCAACAGTATTATCATTTTTATCCACGAAGAAGAAGAGCAAGACCACATTTTGCATAATTTCAACCGCAACGCAATAAAAGAGACAATGAGCTGAATGCAAAATTAATTTCATGTCAGCTTGCTTAATGAAGGAGGTATTATATGTATCTGAATACAAATGCGTCGGGTTGAGTTCTATTTTCGGTATGGTGTGCTGCTGTATAGAACCAATCAGTGCGACTTCCTTTCTTCACTTATGCCACACTCACTCGCTCACTCACTCACCCACACATCATCCTCGTCATCGGTGTCGAACACATTTTGCATGCAAAAAGCCCAAATAGTAATAAAAAAAAAAAAATTTCATTTCTTTTCGTTACTTCGAATTGGTTATTACAAACTCGTATGTTCCACTCGTATGTTCCAAGAAATGATGAAAAATTTTAATTTCGAATTGTTCTACGGAAAAAACATTAAATTTGGTTAACAAATTAAACAGAAATAAAGTAATGAACAAAAATTTTGTTGCAAATCAGGGAAGAAGCTGTTAAGTGTGTTGGTGAAGTATTTAGAATATAACAAAAAAAAACTCCTCATTCGTCTGTTCATTATTTCTCTAAATATTTCTATACCTTTGCCATTATTTCATTACTCATAAGTCACGCCAATTAAATTTAATTGAAAAACGTATCATATTCGGTGCAAAAAATGTGTTTTCAACTCGATTGATTATTTTTGTATGATATCGATGTCGTCGTCGTCGCATAAACAGATTTCAGACATAAGTTCCAGTAAATCGTTTCAAAAACATTTGCATGAAATTGCTTTCTGTAAACAAATAACAAATGAGTTCTTGAAAAAAAAAAAAAAAACCTCATCCAATCAGCAGAAGAAATATGGCAACTCAGCTCATTTTACATGTTTATTTTAATTGAAGTGGTATACTCTATTCCGAAAAATGGTGATACCACTTGAAGCTTTTTAAATTTATTTCCCACAAATTTTAACGAATCGCAAACGAAATCAATTTTAAAATAAATAGTAATAGAACTATGGATATTTCCTGTTTATTTCACAGAACATATTAAACAATCAAAGGAAAAGTAGAAGAAAATGACACATGAACGGTATTGCCGTTCACTGGAATGAAGCCGATTTAGTAGTCGACTTCTACAGAAGGAATTTGTCGTCTGTAGTTCCATGAATTTTGTCTATGTCACACATTTCTGTGCTTCAGTTAAACCCATTTTACAAAATTTTTTCAGTATGCAGGTCTGTACTTTGGATAGCATGGCCAATGTGCAATGGATACCAAGGCTTTTATGTAATATTTTCTTAGAAATCATAAAAAATAGACCAAATTTAAAGGAACAACAACAATAAAACATTTTTCACACAAAAACTCAAAAGTTTGGACAGTTTTGTATGGTGGTTACACCTTTTAGTAGTCCAATATTGGTTTTTAAGAAATATTTTCTTAGGAATCATAAAAAAATAGATCAAATTTGGTGTTTTTAGCTAAATAAACAACAACAATCAAACATTTTTTAAACAAAAAAAACAAAAGTTTGGATAGTTTTGTATGAAGACTACCCTTTTTAGTGGTCCAATATTGGTTTACATGGAATATTTTCTTAGGAAACATTCAAAATAGAACAAATTTGGCGTTTTTAGCTAAAAAATCAACAACAATAAAACATTTTTCAAACAAAAACGCAAAAGTTTGTAGAGATTTGTATGGCGGCTACACCTGTTAGTGGTCCAATATTGGCTTATATAGAATATTTTCTTAAGAATCATATAAAATAGACAAAATTTGTCGTTTTTAGCTAAATAAACTACAACAATAAAACTTTTTTCATACAAAAACTCAGAAGTTTGGACAGATTTGTATGGGCGCTACACCTCTTAGTGGTCCAATATTGGTTTACATGAAATATTTTCTTAGGAATCATATAAAATAGACAAAATTTGTCGTTTTTAGCTAAAAAATCAACAACAATAAAACATTTTTCAAACATAAACGCAAAAGTTTGGACAGTTTTGCATGGCGGCTACCCTTTTTAGTGGTCCAATATTCGTTTATATGGAATATTTTCTTAGGAAACATGCAAAATAGAACAAATTTGGCGTTTTTAGCTAAATAAAATACAACAATCAAACATTTTTCAAACAAAAACGCAAAAGTTTGTAGAGATTTGTATGGCGGGTACACCTTTTAGTGGTCCAATATTCGCTTATATAGAATATTTTCTTAAGAATCATATAAAATAGACAAAATTTGTCGTTTTTAGCTAAAAAATCAACAACAATAAAACATTTTTCAAACAAAAACGCAAAAGTTTGGACAGTTTTGTATGGCGGCTACCCTTTTTAGTGGTCCAATATTCGTTTATATGGAATATTTTCTTAGGAAACATGCAAAATAGAACAAATTTGGCGTTTTTAGCTAAATAAAATACAACAATCAAACATTTTTCAAACAAAAACGCAAAAGTTTGTAGAGATTTGTATGGCGGGTACACCTTTTAGTGGTCCAATATTCGCTTATATAGAATATTTTCTTAAGAATCATATAAAATAGACAAAATTTGTCGTTTTTAGCTAAAAAATCAACAACAATAAAACATTTTTCAAACAAAAACGCAAAAGTTTGGACAGTTTTGTATGGCGGCTACCCTTTTTAGTGGTCCAATATTGGTTTATATGAAATATTTTCTTAGGAATCATAAAAAATAGAGCAAATTTGTCGTTTTTAGCTAAAAAATCAACAACAATAAAACATTTTTCAAACAAAAACGCAAAAGTTTGTAGAGATTTGTATGGCGGGTACACCTTTTAGTGGTCCAATATTCGCTTATATAGAATATTTTCTTAAGAATCATATAAAATAGACAAAATTTGTCGTTTTTAGCTAAAAAATCAACAACAATAAAACATTTTTCAAACAAAAACGCAAAAGTTTGGACAGTTTTGTATGGCGGCTACCCTTTTTAGTGGTCCAATATTGGTTTATATGAAATATTTTCTTAGGAATCATAAAAAATAGAGCAAATTTGTCGTTTTTAGCTAAAAAATCAACAACAATAAAACATTTTTCAAACAAAAACGCAAAAGTTTGGACAGTTTTGTATGGCGGCTACCCTTTTTAGTGGTCCAATATTGGTTTATATGAAATATTTTCTTAGGAATAATGTAAAATAGAACAAATTTGGCGTTTTTAGCTAAATAAAATACAGCAATAAAACATTTTTCACACAAAAACTCAAAAGTTTGGACAGTTTTGTATGGGGGTTACACCTTTTAGTAGTCTAATATTGGTTTATATGGAATATTTTCTTAAGAATGACTCTAAAATGCTTATCCCCATTTCCTCTGTGAAGTATTCCACATAGTTCTTATTTGGTCTTGTTTAAAATATTGTTTGAAGTTCATTTTAAAATTTTTTTTTTTATCAGCTAATTGAAAATACTGCATGGCTTGCACCATGATGCTTTCTGTTACACCGAATTGTTAGAAAATTTAATTAAAAATGCTCAGCTTTTATAAAGCTCGGTAGCAACCATTGCATCCAATACTCGTGCTCTAATGATCGATCTGAAGGTTTCTGAAGTGCAAATAGTTTTCGAAGAATTTTCAACTTTGTTGCAAAAAATATTATCTTTCTTAAAAAGAAGTCTTCTATGATCTATGGTTTATGCATTTGTTTATTTGTCACGGAAAGTATTATTCCAATGCTTGTTCTTACTCCAAAGAAGTTTTCGGAAACAGTTTATGGTTTTTATATAAAACTTAGAGACGATTTTTATTTAAATCAGCTGTGGAGAACTGAAGTTTTCTCAAGTTTTAAAGGTTTTCTGCAAATTTTAAACTTTGTTGCAAAAATATTATGAAACAATTCTCTAAATTTGTCTTAAGAGAAGTACTCTATGCTCTGATTATGCATTATAATAGATCAGTTCACTTTTTTTTTTCTTACTCCAGAACACAGTTTATGGTTTATATATAAAACTTAGAGAAGATTTTTATTTAAATCTGCTGTGGAGAACTTTTTTATGTATTTTGAGAAATCAATATGTATTGAAGATATGAAGATACTTGGTAAAAAAAAAAAAAAAAAAAAAAAACCATTTAACATGGTACACTGAACTCAAATTATTCGTTAGCTGTATGTATCCCAACAAGAAGAAGACTAACATACTGATCGCCAGATGAGCGTAGAAAATATATAATAAATAATAAGGGTAAGAAAGAAATATTTTTTGTTGATAATTTTGTTATTTTTTTTTTTTTTTTTTTGTAAGGGTCGTCCTACGACAAAAGACAGCTGTTCCAATATACAATATACGAATAACTGTTGAAACGGGAAGTGATGTGGTGTCTGATGTGGTGTGGTGTACTGTGCAAGTTACAAGGGATGAAGCTAGATTACAACTAAACAGACAGACAGGTAACTAAATACTTGTATTCTGGGTGCTTTGTGACTATATAAGAGTATATATTTATATAAACATTTTTATATATATACAAGATTTATGGGCGAAATAATTAATAATTAAAAAAAAAACTTCTTTGGTTTAGTTTTTAAAATTTAGTAGTAAAGAAACGAAACATGTTTCAAAGAAGTTGCAAATGAAATCCATACAAATTACTGGAGATATATATAAAATGATATTTTTTTTTTTCTCTATTCAACATGTCTGTCATTTGACATTCCACCGACGACTTATTTATAAATAAATGTCAGACTATATATTTTTAATTTATTTTTTTTTTGTATAGCTTTACTGGTTTCATTTTTCGAAACACATCATTAGAAATGCAACGGAATATGATGTATCATATTTAAATTAAATGGCGCGACAAGTCAGACGATTATATAAAGCAGATCAGGAAATACTTAACAAAAGCATGAAGTTCTCAAATTAATGAAGCTATATCTGCATTATATTCCATATGAAACATAGAAGATTTTTATATAAAAATGAAAAAATTTTATTAATTATGAGAGGAAGACATTGAACTCATAACAAAGCATAAATTCAAAATTTGCATAATTTCACTTAAAAATATCTCCAAGAAGTTTTTCTGTGTTATTCAAATTATTGATTTAAAAACAAAAAAATATTTTATTATATATAAAATGAATAAAATGAATAAAATTAATATTCAAATGCATTTGATTTTTTTTTTTAAGATATTATAAAGAAAAAAAAGTTGCTTGTAAAAACAAGATTCAAGTCAACGATATAGAAGAACCAGTTCAACAGGATTCGACGATTTGGAAATAACATCGTCGGCGGGTGTAACAGAGATGTACAAGCGGTGAACGAGTGAACGAGAAAGTGAATGCGGGATCAAGCAAGAAATAGCCATTCAACAACGAGGTAGGTAAGGTAGGTAGGTAGGTAGTAGGTAAGCAAAACCAAATCGTGTAGAATGAAATTTGTAATCTTTTGCATAATTTAAATGCAAATGAGTACAACGAATACATTCACACAACACAACACGGCACAACACAACATGGCACGGCAATTCACGCAGCATCAAAGAAAGGAAGCTAATTAAGAAAACAAGAACAGAAAAGTAGAAAGAAGAAAAATAAATAAACGAAAAAAAATTGTATAAAAGCGAAGTTTTTATACGCTTTAAACACGTGGTGTGTCAGTGGAACTATTTTGGCTCAAAGTTTATGCCGTGCTATAACTTCCAAATTATGGAAGATATCGAAAAAAAAATGCAACATTTTATATTAAATAAAAGCAAAGTTTTTATATGCTTTATATAAGCGATGTGTTTCAGTGGAGGCGTTTTGGAGCACAGTTCATGCCGTGCTATAACTTCCAAATTATGGAAGATACCGAAAAATATGCAGAATTTTATATTAAATAAAAGCAAAGTTTTCTAGGCCTTATACAAGCGATCTGCTACAGCGAAGGCGTGTAAGAGCACAGTTTATGCCGTGCTATAACTCCGAAACTATGAAAGATATCGAATTTTTAAATCAATTTTGATTGCATAAAAGCGAAGTTCTTCTTGGAAAAGACCCGTGAGTCCAACAAAGACACTCACCACCTATTTGTCGATTACAAAACTGCTTTCGACACGCCGATACGATGGAAGTTCTTCGACGCCCTGTCTGCACTAGGTATTCCGGCAAAGATTATTCGTCTTTGCATGACGACGCTATCTAACACACAACGCGTTGTCAGCGTTGGTGAAAAACCTCTCCGACTCCTTTGATACCAAGAGAGGTTTCAGGCAGGGCGATGCTCTGTCATGCGTTTTTTTTTTTTCAATCTTCTGATGGAATACATCCTACGCCAGTGCCCATACATACAGAATATGTCGTGCTCGATTTTCCAAAAGGAAGTGAGAAGAAAAGCGTATCATAGGTACGCAGGACCGACGAGTCAGCTAGGCGTTCTCGGAGATTGAATAACCGTATCGGCTTATGGATCTCGCGGTGCATGAGAAGAAGACGAAGTACTTGGTGTCTTCTCGCACTCCGTCAACGCATCTTGGACGGTTAGTGACGATGGAGAATTTCAACTTCAGTGTTGTAGAAAACTTTGTCTATCTTGAAACAGAAATAACCAGCAACAACAACGTCAGCCTGGAGATCAGACGAAGTAAAGCCCTCTCTCAAAAGACGAAAATAATGATCTATAAGACGCTGATGACGCCCGGTCCTATTGTATGGCGCAGAGGCATGCACCGTGATTGAGTCGGATGAGACAGCGTTGAAAGACTTCGAAAGGAAGATTCTTCGCAGCATTTTTGGTTCTATTAGAGTCGGTGACGAGTTTAGGTCCCGTATGAACTGCGAGCTGTACGAGCTATTCGATGAGGTTGACATCTCACTGCACTGGGCTGATCACCTCATTCGAATGAATGAAAGAGCTCCAGCACGCATGGTTTACATGGGGGGGGGGGGCCCAAACTTGATTGGTGCTCGCCGACGCCGAGTGCCACCGGGCACTCGATGGAATGACCAGGTATAAAGAGAGATCTTATACGCTTTATAAACGCGATGTGTGTTGGTGTAGCACTTTTGGATTGCAATTTATTTGGTGTTATAACTCCCAAACTATGGAAATTTTTTTTTTAATTACAAAATACCAACTCAACTTCGGCGCTACTTCATCAATTTCAATATGGAGCGACGACATTGATGAGGGTTCAAATTTTTCTAGCGAAAGATACATGGTTGGGGTCTCTATATAACAGCCTTAGGTGTTCTACCTTTGAAGTTATACTTTAAATGCTAGAATTTAAAACGAAAAATTGTTGGAGAGAATATGCTCAAAATTATGGAGAATGATTGAAGGACTATTTTTTTTTTATACAAACTAAGATTGTATTTTTTTTAAATCATGAAAGTTATAGCGCTAAATATTTTTCTAAATATTTAAAGAAGTTCTCCATAGAAACACACATACAAAAAAAAATAAGAAAAAAAAAATTCTATAGAAGTGAAAGAAAGAAACCAATTTGCGTGTTTCATCTCGTTTCATTTTGTCGTCGTACGTTCATTTTTTTCAATCTTTGTCACATTTTTTTTGTATCTTTTTTTAGCTTTTAAGTTATTTCTGTTGTAGATTTTTTTTAATAGAGATTTATTCGTTCCAAGAAAAAATATTTTAAATGAATGAAAAGAAGAAAAAAATAATTAAGAAACAGCAAAAGTTCTGGTTTAAATAGATATAAGTCGACCGTCTGGAACTAATCAATGTGAAATGCTTTAATGTTCCATAAAGTTCTTCAAAATGGTGATTCGGTGATAAAAGTTTTTTTTTTTTTTTTGTGGAGCAAATGCACATCAAAGACTACGTTTGGAGAACATATAAAATTTCTCAAAAATAATTTTCGAGAAAATAGTTCTGAAGAAATAAAATTTTGCACGGAATTTAGTCTCAAATCTCAAAAAACTTCCCCAATTCATATAACTGCATATAAAAACTTTTATGCCATAACGAAATGCAGTTCATTAGTCTTGATAAACCATTTTTAAGTTATCTTAAGTCCATAATAATAGTTCTATAATCTAGAAACTTTATCTAATCGAATAATTAAACGAGTATTTTTTTGTTTTTTTTTTTTTATTTACGAAAGACAAAGGTTGAGTCAGAGAGATAGCAAAAATATATAAACTATCATAGCCTGACTATACGAGATGGAAGACCATTGGAGTATTTAACTATCTTCCCTAAGGAGAAACTAAGAAAACTCAAGTTTAGTGGAGGACTTTTCATATGGATGATTAATTTAAGCAGATGTAAACTGAAATTTGAAAAAATATTCTTACTTTTAGGAGATATGAAGAAAGTTTGTAAAGAAAAATTGCTTTTTTTCTTCTTAATTCCGAACTCGACTTTTTGTATGGATAAAATTTTCATTTAATTTGGGAGATTTGAAGAAAAAACAAAATTTTGTAAAGAAAAGTTGCATATTTTCTTCTTAATTTTGAAATTTTTTTATGGATGATGGAACAAAAATTCTTACTTTAAGGAGATATGCCGAAAAACAAAAAATTTATGCAAAATTTTATATGTCTCTTCCGAAGAAGAAATTTCATAGTACTACTTTATCAAAATTCAAGTTTCTGACTAACTTAATTGGGTATAACCAGAAATATTTTATATTCCAGAGTTGCAAACTTCAGCTAATAATTTTTTAGATACAATTTTTACAGAATTTTATTTAAAACTTCTGAAGATTTGGTTACAAATTATGCTTAAAACATTTAAAGATGAAGCAGCTTTAAAGATTCTCATGGTAAGTACATCAAGAATATGTTAATTCCTTGGGAGAACAATAAAAGCATCAACAAAAATTCAAGAATTTTAAGCATTTTTGTTGAAGAAGAGAAAATGGTTCATCACTGAACAGTTTTTTTTTTATCGAAGCCATTTGCTGAACATCAAAAACGGCAAAAAATATAAAAGATGAGGCTTTGAAGATTCTCATGGTAAGTACATCAAGAATATGTTAATTCCTTGGGAGAACAATGAAAGCCTAAACAAAAATTCTTGAGTTTTGAAGAAGAGAAAATTTTTCATCACTGGAATATAAAAATGGATCCTAGCCCATGCTAACTATTTATTTATTGGTTTTTACTGATATACGAAGTTTTTGGACGATTTTTGCAAAAAACCTTATAAAATATGACAATATCAAATGGAAACCCAGCAGACACCACTTCATCTGTTGAACACTTGTTCCATTATTTGAACCATGATGACAACTCAGCTGAAAAAGAAACATTGTTCTTCCGACGCAACATTTTTTTTCGCTTTATTAATAAATATTTTCTCTTAATATCTCTAAAATATTTATTCAGAATTAAATTTGTAAACGTATTCTCCACAATCAAACCAAAATTTTTGTGAAGAACTAATACACAGCAAAGCTATTAAAAATATGAAGAAATGTCCAACTATAGGGAAAAATCTTTAATAGAGAGTGAAGATTTTAGTGGAGTTTATAATTAGGCTGTAACTGGAACTTTAACTCCAACAGGAAACTTTTCCCCGAGTCAAAAATATGTGATAAAGAGTTAAAAATTTGTTTTGAAGAATACGTAATACGCTTTTTTTCTACAAGAAATACGAAGTTCCAGTCAAAACAGTGGATAAAAGTAAACGCCGAAGTAGACAAAGGATAGTAAGGAGTAGACAAAGTTCCATTTTTTTAATTTATTTAAGAGAAAACTTTCAATATTTCAAGTTTTTCTTAGCTTAAAATAATTCCGAATATTATGGAACTTCTCTCAGTATCAATGGACTGAATAGTATAAAAATTGATGCTGCAAATTCGTTATTCTTCAGAGGATGTAGGCAGCAAAGAAGAAGTTCCATTTTTTTTATTTAAAATAAAACGTTCAATTTTTCAAGAATTTTTCATCTTTAAATATCTACGAATATTATAGAGAACTGGTCTCCTATTTTTTTAGCTTAAAACATCTCTGAATATTATAAAAAACAAGTCTCCAATTTTTTAGCTTAAAATATCTCCGAATATTATAGAACTGGCCTCCATATAAATGGACTGAAGAGTATAACAAATAAGAATAAAAATTGATGCTCAAGTTCGGTATTCTTCAGTAGACAGAAGTAGACAAAGGAGAGAGTTATGAAACTTCCCTCAGTACAAATGGACTGAAGATTATAAAAAATTAGTATAGAAATTCGGTATTCTTCAGCTGAAGTAGACCAAAAAGAAGTTCAAGTTTTTATTTAAAAAATAAAACGTTCAATGTTTCAAGAGTTTTTCAACTTTAAACATCTCCGTATATTATAGAGAATTGTTCTCCAATTTTTTAGCTTAAAATATCTCCGAATATTATAGAGAACTGGTCTCCTTATATATGGACTGAAGAGTATAACAAATAAGAATAAAAATTAATGCTCAAGTTCGGCATTCTACAGCTAAAGTAGACCAAGGAAAATTTTCATTTTTTTTTTTTATTCAAATAAAAACTTTCAATGTTGCAAATGCTTTGCATCTTAAAATATCTCCCAATATTATGGAACTTCCCTCATTTATAAATGGACTGAACAGTATAAAAAATGATATTGTAAATTCGGTATTCTACTGCTGAAGTAGACAAAGGAGAAGTTCCATTTCTTTATTGAAAAAAAAAAAAAGTAAAATTTTTTAAGTTTTTTTCAGCTTAAAATATTTCCGAATATTATGGAACTTCGCTCAGTTTAAATGGACTGAAGTGTATAAAAAAGGAGAAGAAATAAGAAATAAGTGGAACTGTTCACATTTCAAGAGCATAAAAATGTTAAACTTTAGACTTGTCTTCCAAAAACTCAAAGAGATTTGGTGCAAATGAGAAAGTTTATTGGGAATAATGGAAATATGGAACATTTCTACTTTGTACTAAGCAGTAAAAAAGACTTCTCCAACTATGTACTTGTACCATCAAACAAAGAAAAGAAGTTTCCAATTCGAAAAACTTCATCATAAGAAGCCTTTGTAACTTAATAATTTAAATAGTTTTAGAACTATAAGACTTATAAACTATGTTAAATAATAAAGAACATCCAACAAAACTTACCAATTGAAATTCTATGAAAAAATCCAGCATGCATTCCTTTCTGTTTTTTTTTTTTTTTTTTTTTAGGGTTTTACTATATTCTTTTTCTTTCTCTTTATTTTAAACAAGAAGCACTTTTAATAAAAAAAAAATAATTTATAAACAATTGAACTTAAATTTCAAATTTTATATTGATCGATTTTCTTTGCTTTTCTTTGAAGATTTTTCTTGCCAGCAAATTAGAACGAACAGTGGTTAAGTGAATACAACAACAACAACAAAAAAAACAAAAACAAAAAAAAAGTAGTTGACTTTACTTTTGCTTTTGTATTAGCTAGAAGAGAGGCGTGGCATTGCTTTGGACCTTTTTTTTTTTTTATTTAATTTGATTTCTTTTTTACTTGCTTTAATAATTTTGGGTGTGTCACAGACAGAACAAGAATGTATAAAAAAAAAAACAAAAAAAAATTAGTTGGGGCAAAGGGACAAAGATGACTGCTTTTAAGGACAACAAAATGCAGCGCAGCCAAAAAAAAAATTTTATTTTTTTTTTATATATATTTTTTTTTTTTTGCACAAACACAGCACAACACTAAAAAAAAAATAATTAAAATATATAGCAAATTGAACGTATATATATATATATATATATCTTCTTCTTTTTTTAATTATATATATTTTATTTGAGAGACACGAAAAAAAAGTTTTGCTTTTTTTTTTTTTTTGTTTAAAGCTGTTTTCTTTAAATTTAACAATTTGCGTTTTGATTTTTGACGTCGCGTTTTTTTTTTTTGTTTTTCTTTTCAACTTTTTTTGGTGGGTACGAGTATATAATATGTTTATATGTTTAAGAGCAAACGGTAAAGTTAAATTTAACAAAAAAAAAAAAAAGTATATATGTATATGTATACTCTTTATATAGCTAAGCAGCAGCAATAATTATTAATTATTTCGCTGCCAGTTCTTTAATTTTTTTTTTTTTTTGCTTTTTAAAACATTAATTTTTCAATTTTTTCACAGTGTATAAAAAAATTCTAAACAATTTATTAATTATAAAAGCACAATTTGTACGCGTTGCAGTGTATTAATTTACAGTTGTAATTTTTACCGTTTTTTGTTTTACTTTTCTTATTAGGTCTTTTTTTTTTTTTTTTTTTTTTTTTACAATATTATTTTAAAGTATTAATACGCGTTTATATGTATGTATGTATGTATATATATAACTGTATATAAATATATCTACGTGAAATTTAAAATTTTTATTTTATTATTTTTTTGCGTTTCTTTCGTTTTAATTGCGACTCTCAGTGACTGAGTAACTGACTGAGAGGCGACGACAACGACTACACACACCCGAGTTTTTGCTGCGCGACGGAACTCAGACAAAATCCGACATAGCAAACGACGACGACGGACGAAGCAGCAGACAGAGTAATAGTCGTCGTAGTTGCGCTACGCTGACTTTGTATCTCGCTCTAACTTGCACAGACAGTAGAGTTTGCTTTTATGTATAGCAACATAAATGTTGCTGGCAACATTTGTTGCTATAGCTGCAGCTGTGCGCTCGAACACGAATAATGACAACAACGAACATGTTGGACGTTAGACGTTACAACAACACACATGCTTAATAAGAAATTGAATAAATTTTCTAAGTGCGACAGAGATAGAGCGAGTGTATGTTACAAGTGCGCGCGCAACTGCAATGACTACCGGCAAAATTTTTAAAGAAAAAAAAAAAAAAAAAAAAACATGTATATGAAAAAAAAAAATAATATTTTTATGCCCCCCAAAATTAATTTTACCTGTTGACGCTAAGACAAATACACGACAAAAAAAAAACACAATTTTCTTTTATTATTTGCTGATTTTTACTTTTTTTTTTTTTTTATAATTTTTTTCTATTTTTTTTTTATGTCAAAAAAAAAAATTACAATTACACACACTGAGCAGACAATTGAAACGCACGACGAACTGAACTGGCGACCGCTGCGAAGTCGACTTAACGGAAAATCTGCCCAAACGGCTTATGCGCTTTGGTCTGGTTCGTGCATGTTTCGCTGTTTTCGGCTCAGTTCGGTTCGTTGTTCGTTGTGTTGTTTGATGTGCTGCGATATGTTGCGTATTAGTCAATAGATGTAGTGGAGGGGGTGGGGGACTATTGCAACTTTTGACTTTGCACTATATTGTTTTTTTTTTTTTTTTGATACATGCTGTTATGCATCTAAGTTCACAGTGCAGCATGTTGCAACACTTGTATAGTTAAAGTAATTTTTTTTTTTTTTGGTATATGCGCTCTTTAAGTACAGTGATGGTCAACTGTATAGTTGCAAAGTAATTTATAAATTTATTGTGTTTGATCCTGAAGCATTCGAGGCATTGCTCGATGAAAAAAGTACTTGTAAAAGCTTTGGAAGTTGATCAAGCAATCATTTCCAGCATTGGGATTCATCCAAAAGCTTGGAAATGCTTGGGTGCCGTATGAATTGAAACCTAGAGATGACCTACAGTCAAACAACGATGTTGCATGTCGGAAATGTTGCTTGAACGCCATAAAAAGAAGTTATTTTTGCATCGGTTTGTTACTGCTGAAGAAAAATTGATTCATTACGATAATACCCAAGCCCGGCTAACCATCAATATAGACGGCAAAGCCGAATATTCATGGCGCCAAGCTCTTGAAATCGGCTCAGACAATTAAAGGTGACCTCTACCGAACACAATTGATGCGTTTGAGACGACTAGAATAAGCAAACAGACACGATTTCATAATTTTCCATCATTTCAACGCTCGGCAGAACCGGTTAAAAACTTTTTGGAAAAAAGGTAGGTTGGTAGTTCTAACTTAACTATCTTATAGCCTAGACATAGCTCCTTTTGATTACTACTTGTTCAGCTCAATGAGGAATATGCTTCACTTCAGCACAGGGTATCAAAAATTGGCTCGATTCGTGCTTGGCCGCCAAGCCGGCGAAGTTCTTTTGGCATGGAATCCGCAAACCAGACAGATAGATGGGCAAACGTTATAGCTTTCGATGAACAATATTTTGAACATTAAATGTTTTGCAAAAAAAAAAAAGCATTAATTTTCGAATTAGTGCATACTGTCAATATATATTTCTACTATGTATTAGTAAAAAAAAAAAAAAGATATAGATCGAGATATAGCCATTCCATATGCGAAAATTAATTTTCTTTATTAATTACTTTTTCGTTTTTTATTTTGTATTATTTTCTTTTTTATTTTTTCAAATAGTTAATAGTTCTTCTGCTTATCAATGCAGCGAGCAATGCAACAAAACAAAGTTCATAAAAATCGGTGCAGCCGTTCTAGAGTTATAAATGGAAATTGGTTTGCTATATAAGCAAAGTTGGATAATATACAAAACATGCAGTTCGAATCTATGCAGTTGTGCGACATTGTATTTGTTGCTATGCATTGCTATTGTATTTACATGCTCTCATACGCTCTCGTTCTCGCTCGCACATATGGTTTTTGCATCGCAACATTTTCAAGCAACACAGGAACAAACAACAAAAAAGTTATCAAAAGCAATGCGTTGTTGCCACGTTTCATAAAATGAAACATGACAACAGCGCAAACATTGCGAAAATTGTTGTTGTTTTTTTTTTCGTTTTTTTTTTTGTTTTTTTTTTATAAAAATGTTGCAAGCATAACAGCAACACCAACAACAACAACAAGTACCCGCAACTAGAGACATGTGTGTAATGTAGACAAAGCAAAGTATTCAATGTGTGCGTGTTTTTGTGTGTTTGCATGAAAGTCAACATTGTTGTTGTATGCTGCTGCTGCTGCTGCTGCTGTTAACGGTCGCATAAGCATGAACCGGCGCATGGAAATGTAAAAGAAAACGCAAAAGATAAAGCAAAAGCAGTAAATGAAAAAAAAAAAAAAAAAATTAAAAGAAATAGCAAAAGCAAATGCAATCGTTGACAATGATGAAGTAGATACATATGTATGTACATATGCGAGCATGTGTGTGTGTGTGTGTGTGTGTATGTGCGTGGAGTGCAACTTATTGGATTTTTATTTGGTTTTTCTTGTTTCTTTTTAATTTTTTTTTTATTTTTTAAAGCTAAACAAAAGAAAATTGCAGTTAAAAACATAAAAGAAGTAATTTTATTTTTATTATGCCTACATGTGTATGTACTACATATGTATGTGTGTATGCATGCCTGTTGGAGGCCACTTGAATTTTTTTTTTTTTTTTAACGTGGTAAAAATTTAATATGTTTGTATGTGTGTATGTGTGTTCATACATACATACATACATATATAGAAACTTTATTTTGTAGATCAAACTTTAAATTTAAGGCCGCAAAAATTTGGTTCCACTTCATTTAGCCTCCAAACATGGTCCTCATCGAATAGCGCTCTTTGAAGCAACCCTTTTAGAATCAAAAACAAATCTTTCTATCGAAATTAATCAACATTACAAAACTTTCAAGAACTGAATAGATTTTGAATACTCCGGAATAGATCTTGCGAACTCGCCATTCCAGTATGCATCACTTGTTTCTGGAACATAAGGCTGCATATTTTCTGTATCTATGAACATTGGCAGATTATATTTTTGGGAGACTTTTTTTCAGAAAATGCCCCCAACTGAATACCCATTTGTAGAGCAATGTCTTTAACACATTTCGGAAAGGGAATGTCAATGAAAGCTGTTCCTTTCCAACGCAGGTCCTCAACAAGTGGTGGCGCTATCAAAAAATACCGTGTTTGAGTTTTTTGAATTTTAATTTTTAACTCGTTAGAAATTTTTCAGAGTTATATATTATAGAAACTATGAGTATTCCGACTGCTATTTGAGTGAATAAGAAATCTGTAAAATTCTGAATCACCCATTCGGTATTTTTTTTTTTTCTCTTTTACTAGAACACATTTTTTTTTTTTTTGCTGACTAAGAAAAGTCTGGCTTGGATCATTATTGACAACAGATGACTTATATGCTGAGTAATTGTTTAGTCAAAAAAAAAAAAAAAAATAATAATTAAAAGGTGTTCTGTCTCACCTTGGCTCATAGTGACACCACTTCATGCATGCGCGTTCAAAATAGTTGCACTTTGTTCTACAATTATTAGCAGTGAATAGTTACATATATTTTGAGAGTGGCAGCACTTTGATTTGAATCATTCCAGTCGCAAATCTCTCCCACTGAAAACTCTGCCTAAAAGTTTTAAAAGGTCTACGGAACAGTCACGGTGTCACATATTCACGAAATAAGTTTTAAATTTTCCTGTCGACTGCAACTTTTCCTTAAAAAAAAAAGCATCACAGAACCCTAGAAAAGGCTAATAAATACTGTGAAGACTCTGCAACTTCAATTTCAATGGTTGAGAAATGGTTTACTGAGTGGTTCTGTTGTGGAATCAAACGTTCAGGTCGCTCCATTGAAGAGATCATCACGTCAGAAATTGTTTATGAAATATATATGGAGACTATAAGCATCTCAACTGAGCGAGTAGAGAACCGTTCAGCTGTAATTCCAAAAATTTTTGCATGCAACCGTGACACCATAGCAGAGAACAAAGAATAAACCAAAATTTTACACCATAAAAAAGATCAAGATGACTCTCGAGAATTGTCCAAACCACTTTCAAACAGTTGAAGAAAATATTATGAACCACAAATGTAATTCGTATAACTACTCCGAACCAATCCGAATATGCATTCAATTTAGTAAAATAGCAGAACATGGACGTTTCGCCAACAGCATTGGGTCTACGGCGTACTACCTTTCATAAGTGCAGTATTCCAGCAAAATATTCAAACTGCAGAAAGCATCAAATGGCACGCAAAACACTACTCCGATGAGGGTGTATCCTCCCTCAAAGTTACAGATAATCTTTTATGCGAGATCAAAATAAAGTTACTCTGGCTTGCGGGATACATGTGTAAAGAAGGGAACCAACTTGTCGAGAAGCATCATATTCAGAAGAACATCGGGATATACATTGACTCAACAATGAAGATCCTTGCACCATTAGTATAGAAGTCGATAGCTATTCGGTAAATTATTAAGCAGCTCCCGAGGGTCTACTCTGGCTTGCGGGATACATGTGTAAAGAAGGGAACCAACTTCAGCAGAACATCGGGAAATACATTGACTCAACAATGAAGAACCTTGCACCATTAGTATAAAGTCTGGCAGCCAAATAAAGCAAAAAATTTTGTAAAAGCTGTTATGTGACAGAAGCACCTGCAATGAAACAACCACCAATATACTAGAGTTAAGCTATTTAGCAGATTCAAACCATCCAAAAATATGGAATTGCTAAACCAAAAAATGGTTACTGAGATATCGATTAATTTCAAGCCTGAAGACACGTCACATGTAGAAGAGGTACTCTTTCTGAATACCTTATATTGTTCAGTTGGTAGTGGATATGTTTTCGGATCATTCGGACAGCTTAATTACAAACAAAAAATAGGAATATATTTATGGCATCTCTTGTTCCCTAACGACTAACAAGTGAACTCTAAGAAAATTGTTTAAATCCACGGCCTTCGACAGTCCCATTTTTGTCTTGGAATTTTGTTTGAATATGCAAAGAAATCTTCGGATTTTATACGAAAAATTAGGAATATGGAATCTCTTCAATGATATATGGAGAAGGTTTTGACAAAGACACTGCTTCATCTAAGAAGAAAAACCAAATGTGGTACAAAAACTATACAAGTTGAATTTTTCAAGAAGCTTGAACTGGAACTGGACCATCTTAAGTAATTTTTTTTTTTTTCGGAAATATCAGCGATGGAAATATGTTCCGGAATTTTGAAAAAAAATAATAACTAAAAGACAAAAAAATTTACACTGAAAAATTTCAAAACTTCATTAAGAGATGCTTTTTTCTTTTTTTTTTTAATATTATTTTTCCCCCATTTTTCCACATTTAACTATTTTTATTTATTTTTCAATTCAAAAAAATTCGATTTCACCATTTTTCCATCAAGCATAAATAATAATAAAACTTTCCTACGCAATTGTCACGAAATGTGCAACTTTTTTTTTTTCATATTTTCTCAATAATTTTTTTGTCATAGCTTTTGCTACGAGCGTACCACTGTGTCGTACACGTTCAACTCAATTTCAATCTAGCACACACGTTGCAATTGGTCGTACAACACGATCCAAGTTTACAACAAATCACACTCATTCGCCGTATACTCGTGCACTCTGTCGAACACATGCATATGTTTGCGACAGCCAGGCCAGGCCAGGCCATCGAACATGTGCGCAGTTTATTTCTGTATCAAACACAGCTGTCGCATGGGGAGGTTTGACAGATAAAGGCAAAATGTTGGTGAGAGCGGCAACAGGCAGAGAAAGAGTAAACGGTTCATAGCACCGTCACTGTCAAACTCAGGCGGCAAACAGCAGTTCAGTCGCACACAAGCGTCGTCACATAGTGGTGTGCATCACGTGGTTCGAGCGCGTTTTTTCGTATATTTTGATACGCAAATTCTTTTGTTTTGTTGTTGTTGTTGTTTGGTTTAACAGAATAAAAAAAAGAAAAAAAATATGTCTGCGCAATCCAATCAGGATACGCAATTCTGGCGTGAATTTATGCGCATGTATCGCGGCATGCCGGAAATTTGGAAAGTCAATTGTGAGGAGTATCGGTCGCGTCAGTTGCGCGATCAGGCTTACAAGCGTCTGCTGAAGAAATTATACGAAATTGATAGCTCGGCAAATATAATCATGCTCAAACGTAAAATTAACAATCTACGCACGGCCTATCGACGTGAATTGCGTAAGCAGCAAATGAGCGAAAATACGGCAGAGCATCCTTCGGAGGTGTACGAGCCGTCATTATGGTATTTTGCCGATTTGGATTTTCTGCGTGAACTCGAAACATTGAAGACGCTGCCGGAGAATCTGCTGAGACGTTGCGAAGCAACAAAGAAGCAAAATTCCTTATTTCAGAATAGAACTTTTCATGATTTTGGTGAGGACGATAACGGGGACGATGACGATGATAATAACGATGGTGAAGACATGCACAAGCTTGACTTGGAGGACTCTTATGATGATACCGTTGCACACTACGAAGTTGGCAATGAAGAAGTGAATGATGATGATAATTATGTTCAGAACAATAACTTCGATGACGATGATGATGATGGGCTTGGCGTTGACGTTGCCATGTCTTATAATAGCAACAACAAAAATAGGCACAGATCCAGCCAGAAAAATCAGTCGTCAAACCAGCAACAACAACAAAAACATTATCAACAACAGAAGCAGCATGAACCATCATCGTCGTCTGCCATCATCAAATATGAAACAAATGGCAACGAGGACATTGAAACAATGAAACTTGCCGGTGTCGATGCTGCTGATATTGAGGACGAGCTAGCAGCTGATGTCGATGATCACATTTTGGTGGACGTTGAGCAGGCTGCACATCAAGCGGGTCTAAGGGTAAGGTTAAGATCTATTAAGAAGATATAATCCTCAAATTACTTCTGATATGCCATGCGTTGCTTATCTTCTCAATTGTGAGCCAACAACTTCACACTTCTTTAAAGAAAGCCACAGCCATTTGTAAGTTTTTGTATGAAAAATATTTTCAATTAAGTCAATTTCAGCTTGAAATTGATTATGGTGGCTTCTTATAGACTTACGCTTTTTCTATATTTACTAAAAGATGTGTCTCCACACTTCTTTATAGAAAGCCACAGCCATTTGTAAGTTTTTGTATGAAAAATATTTTCAATTAAGTAAATTTCAGCTTGAAATTGATTATGGTGGCTTCTTATAGACTTGCGCTTTTTCTATATTTACTAAAAGATGTGTCTCCACACTTCTTCATAGAAAGCCACAGTCATTTGTAAGTTTTTGTATGAAAAATATTTTCAATTAAGTAAATTTCAGCTTGAAATTGATTATGGTGGCTTCTTATAGACTTGCGCTTTTTCTATATTTACTAAAAGATGTGTCTCCACACTTCTTCATAGAAAGTCACAGCCATTTGTAAGTTTTTGTATGAAAAATATTTTCAATTAAGTCAATTTCAGCTTGAAATTGATTATGGTGGCTTCTTATAGACTTACGCTTTTTCTATATTTACTAAAAGATGTGTCTCCACACTTCTTTATAGAAAGCCACAGCCATTTGTAAGTTTTTGTATGAAAAATATTTTCAATTAAGTAAATTTCAGCTTGAAATTGATTATGGTGGCTTCTTATAGACTTGCGCTTTTTCTATATTTACTAAAAGATGTGTCTCCACACTTCTTCATAGAAAGCCACAGTCATTTGTAAGTTTTTGTATGAAAAATATTTAAAATTAAGTCAATTTCAGCTTGAAACTGATTATGCTGGCTTATTATAAGCTTCCGCTTTTTCTATATTTACTAAAAGATGTGTCTCCACACTTCTTCATAGAAAGTCACAGCCATTTGTAAGTTTTTGTATGAAAAATATTTTCAATTAAGTCAATTTCAGCTTGAAATTGATTATGGTGGCTTCTTATAGACTTACGCTTTTTCTATATTCACTAAAAGATGTTGTCTCCACACTTCTTCATAGAAAGTCACAGCCAGTTGTGAGTTTTTGTATGAAAAATATTTTCAAACTAACTTGAAAGGTTCAACTTGATGGATAAAGTTTTTCAGCCTTACCAAAATCTACAATAGTGTCGTTTTTTCGTTTCATTGAGATTCAAATCCAAATTGCCGAACTAGAAGCCTCTGCTTGTGTACGGGTATTCGACTCAAATTAATGGGACTTCCAGTAGCTTCAGCTTAAAAATAATTTTTTTCCAAATATCCGATAACAACATGGCTTTCCAAAAATCTCTTAATTAACCGTTATCAGTCATTAAAACTTGTCAACCATAAATAAATATTAATTTGTGAAATCAAAAAAAAAAAAAAAAAAAATTTGAAAAACTTTTTCAAAAAAAATCTTTGTTAAACCACCCACATCTTTTTTTGTTTTTGTTTTTTTGTTTTTTTTATAAGGTAAAAATTGGATCAAATCTGCTGTTGCTAAGGCGTTTATTTTATCTCGAAACTCTTCTCCTTCCTCTTCTTGATTTTTTTTTTCTCATCATCAATATACACATATAATTAAAAGTAACAAAAAATCAAAACAGAGCAGATTTTGTTTTTATTTTTCCTTTATTTTTTTTTTTTGTCTTTTGCATTATGCACTCCATGCCTTCGCGCAGCGATTATTCATCATAAGTGCAACAGAGATAGAGAATGCGCAGACTGTCAACAAATTTTATAACTGTCAGCGTGGAGAATTAAGAGCAGGCTAGAGTGTATGTGTGTGTGTGTGTGTGTGTGTGCGAGTGGGATAGTAAAGTTTGGCTGACTGTCGTCGCGGCATATTTTTACACTGCGTAACAAAAAACAAAATAAGATAAAGCAAAAGAAAAATGAGCACAAAACGAAGACGCAAATAAAATGTGCTGACTAAATTTGTTTTATTCTTTTTCTTTATTGCTTTCTTTTATAATTTTTTTTTTTTTTGTTGCCTATATGTGTATGTATATGTGTGTGCGTTTGTTTGTTTTTTTTTATGTTCAGTTTTCTTTTCTTTTTTTTTTACGCTGCTACAATTTGATTTTTGTGCTTTTTAACCCAAAGTATATAAAGCGGGGCTAAAAAGAGCTGATATGCTTTGTTATAAACTTGTTGAATTGTTAAAGTTTAACTTGTCATCGATAAAGCTGCTTATTTATGTTTTATTTTAATTTTTAAATATATATTTTTTTAAGTATTTTTTTTTAATAATTGTTTTAAGTGCAGTCAAACCGTTAAGCATATCGAAAATCGATTACACTTTCCGTTGTTAATTTTGCTAAACGTATTAGGGTTAAATTTGCTGCTCATGCTTTATGTGCTTAACAGTATGCATGTGTGTGTGAGTGTGTGCGGCTGTGTATAATCTCATTTTCATGTCGCTTTGTCTGACGTGCTCACTCACTCACTCACTCACTCTTGTACATGCATACCAGACCAGACACAAACACACATACATATATCAGTTAAATACGCACGCACACACAAAGGCGTTTGTTTTGTCGGTTTGACAATCGGTCGGTCGGTCGGTCGGTCGTTCGGTCGGTTAGTTGTTTTGACATTCGGGTTTTATTTCTACTTGCTCGCTCTCGCATGTGCGCGGTGAATAAGCAATTTTTCATGCTGCTGCCTGTGTATAGCTGTGTGTGTGTGTTTGTGCTTTTGCTGCTGCTGTTTCCATGTGTGGTTGTTTTTGTTACCGTCTTGTTACTGTTTTTTTTTTTCTGTTTTTTTTTTGCACAGCTCAGAGTGGGTAAACACTCTTTACTTCATTATTGCTTTTGGTACTGTGCTGTGCTGCTGTTCAGTTCAGTTCGTTGGCGTTGTCGGCGTTGACGTCGGCTTGAACTGTTGTTGTTGTTGTTGTTGCTGCTGTTGTTTTTTCTTTCATATATTTTTGTCGTGTTGGTTGGTTGGTTGGTAGATGGTGGCGACGCAAAGACATTTCTCGTTAATGCTGTTTTTTTTGTTGTATTTGTATTTGCCTTTGTTTTTGTGCTTTTTGCGTAGCATGTTGGAATTTGTGTTTTATACGAAATACCACTGCCGCCGCCTTCGCCACCCGCTTTCACTGCACACTGCTGCACGATAAGCATCAGCCGCTACTACACCACCCCGTTGTCACTTCTTTGACTTTCTTTTCATATCATTTTGTATACATATATGTATATGCACACGCATACAAACATTTTTTTTTTTTTTTTCGTTTTGTCTTATTTTCTTTTATTTTGTTTGCAATTTATTATTATTTATTTATGCAGACGCGCGGCTACGTAATAAAATTTGCTTTTTCTTTCGCTCCTTTACACTTGGGCATGTTCTCTTTCTGCTACATGCATGTGTGTGTGCGTGTGTGTGTGTGTACGTTTAATTTATTTTTTTCCCGTTTTTGCTTTTGCTATTTTTGGTTTAATTTAGTAAATTGTTTTTGGTGGCGCTTTAAAGCAGCGAATTGTTATTGTAAAAAAAAAGAAGAAGAATTGGTATAAATATTTAAGTCAATATTGTGTATGTGCAGATGTGTGTTTGTGTGTGTGTGTGTGTGTGTATGCAATAAGAATTTAGAATTTTTCGAGCACCTTTCTTTAAATTTAAATTGCCATAAATTTTGTATAGACTGACATTGTTGTTGCTGGTTATTTTGGATGCAAGATAGACGAAGTTTTCTACAACATTGAAGTAGAAGACCGTCCAAGAGTGCGATGAAGTCTTGCAGAGGTTAAAATCTTCGGAATTGTAATTTTGTGAAACCGAAACCAAACAATTCTTTCCCTTCTTAAATTTTCATTGATTTGTGGCTTTTAGATGTAGATTTCGCCATTTACCCTGCACAAACTATCTGTACCAGACTTTTTATACTATAGCAAAGCTTCAGTTTCTATAAAGCTTCCAAAAATAGAGCTTTCTTTTTTTTTTTTAGTAATCCTGACCAATCAATGATGCACGCAAACGGTTCAGAGGTGCTAAAAAAAAATATATATATATCATGACTTTTAAGTATAAAATTCAATAAAAAAAATGTTCCTCTTTCTGTTCTTGCTCCAACAGGACTTTGCGCCGGCACCATTTGTACGCATCTATGACGTCACCGATGATATTTTCGGCGAGCATAGCGAAGAGACAGCCCTAAGTCCGCCCTCAATGCGTGCAACACATAAATCACATAAAATCACACAAAAATCAATAAAAACTGGAAAAATTCCACGTGCCTGCGATGTCGGTGGTGGCAGTGGCACCATATTTCGGCAGCCTAAATTGTCCTCACAACCGCAAGATATAAGCGAAAGCAGTATAAGTAATGGAAATATGGAACCCAACGCCGCCAGCATATATTATCGCAAGGATTTATTGAAGAACCATGCAACATCAGCGGCGGATCCATCAATTGCTTCACCACCGGCTGCTAAAAGAAAACGCAGTGCGGATGAGGACGATGATGAGGAATGTTTGGTGGCTGGACGACGCATAGGCCTGCATCTACGCAAAATGAATAATGAACAACGTCTTCTGGCTGAGTTTCTTATCAACGAAGTGGTCTTCCATGGACGCCTTAATCAATTGGGCATGGAGTCTAGGCTTACGGGTGTCAAAAAGAAGTAAAATAGAAGAAGTATAGACAGTAGGAATAAAGTTTAAATTGTATAAGAAAAAAAAAAAAAACAGTTTAAAAGAATACGGAACGATCTTAGCATGGTTTCGGGCTTCCTTAGTTACGGCTCGAAGCTCAAACGTATAAAGATCTCTTATAACTTATTATGCGTCAAATATGGAATATTTGTTGTTTTTTTTTTTAAGGTTTAAGCAGTATAAAAGTTGTGAAAATGGAAAATTTTTTCATAGACTGAAAAAAATTATTATTTATAAATATGGAGGCCGACCAGGCACAGCCTGCTCTATGAGTTACTTAATAAATAAAAACCTATAAATGCCAATTTTTGTATATTCATTTGGGGTCATGAAGTATGGAGAAGAAAGAAATTTAATCCTCTACGGTAGCGAAAGTTGATTATAAGTGGTGAAGGAAGTTTCAGCATGAAACCCAAAGTGTTTGTCCGAAATGAAATCTTGAAATCTTCTGCATGGACGATTAATGACTGTTAAGACGGCGTGTCAGACTTATGGAACACGTAAATCACTGCTAACTTTCGCTGGAGAGGAGGACAAAAATAAGGAAAGTCTCAGTCATCTGAGTTCCCAAATCTTCAACATGCAAGACACTAGACCTCTGTTGGTCTATGTGTCTCAATATTGCGTTGTGAAAGCAACGTCACCGCAGCAACCACAGCTACCAACAAGGTCCACGAAGAAGGGACCTCTTAAATGCGTATCAGGGCGAAGTAACTATGAAGTACACTTCGTGGTAGATTAAGTCCGTGGTCAACCGCGTAAACTAGGACAAATACTAGTTAACTTGAAGCAGTTCCAAGTTGCTGACCAATAAAAAATTTCAAGTATGGCTTATACCAACCCGACAGATTAAACTGAAAGTCCATGTGGATTTACGTTGATGTCCGCCTTAAGCCCACGGTGCCAAAAGCGAAGTCAAGATCAAGTCAAGAATAAGTGGACTCGAGGCCTATATAAAACCTCTTTTAGTCAATGGAAACATATCACTTGCTCCATGGATAGGCCTGCCAAGGAAGTAATTGGTTGTACAAAACCTTCCAAAAGTAAGTGGTGCTGCTCGCTTACACCGATGACATCGATATCATCGGCACGCAGGAACGACGAGTCAGCAAGGCATTCTCAGAGATTGAAAAACAGTCTTGGCTCATGGGTCTAGCGGTGAATGGGAACAAGACAAAGTACTTGGTGTCTTCCCGCACGCAGTCATCGGTCATTGACGATGGAGAATTTCAACTTCGGTGTTGTAGAAAACTTCGTCTATCTTGGAACAGAGATAACCAGCAACAACAACATCAGCCTGGAGATCAGGCGAAGAAGCAAATGAGAAGTAAAGCCCTCTTTCAAAAGACAGAAATCAAGATCTATAAGACGCTGATGTCGTCCGGTCCTATTGTATAGCGCAAAGGCATGGATCGTGACTGAGTCGGACGAGACAGGAAGATTCTTCGCAGGATCTTTGGTCCTATTTGAGTCGGTGACGAGTTTAGGTCCCGTATGAACCGCGAGCTGTACGAGCTATTCGATGAGGTTGACATAGTCCAGCGCAGTGTGAGTTTCATGAAACTCTGAACAAAAATGGAACAAACACGAAGCAAAATAAACGTAGTGTGTTACAGGATATACGACACCTCCTGAAAAAAACATTCAAAAGCCCCTATTTACCATGTCTACTTGTGAAACCCACAACGGCAAACAGAGTTGGTTTGTAGTGCTTCCGTTAGTAAGCTTTCGCTTAACACTACTTTCCCCACCTATCTTACCAACTTGAGAGTACTCACTCATCAAGTAGTCTTTTTCCTGCCTATGAATCCTAACACGCTGACCGATTGTGAATTAAAATAATAAAAAAAAAAACTCAACCATATCAGGTTAACATTTTTCGATTTACAGTTCCAATCGATTGCTTTATAATTCACGAATAGTTCTTTCAACAAGTTTATTAACAAATTTCAATGTAAACCTTTTTTCTTAGTCACTGCACCACTGTGCGAGGGCGGCAGGCAATATTTTAAGTGCAACAAGAAAAAGTAAAGAAGTAGCAGCAGCAGCAGCATCCGACGCCGCAGCCACAGCTGATGTTGATGTTGCAGAAGAAGTGCAGCTTATCAAGAAATTGTGAAATACAAAGAGAAGACAAAGAAAGCACAAGAATGAAAGCATTTACAACAACAACAAAAACCATAAAAAAGTGGCGTGAAAAGTTTATTTAAGCTGCAACGAGTTCTGTTCTGTTCTGTTCTGGCTTACGCATTATGTTGCACTCGCGCTCCCAGCACTCTCGCACACACATGCAGAGTTTTTTCTTGTATGCTTTTTTTTGTTGTTGTTTCTTTAACTCTTTCGTTTCTTCAACTATTCTAAGCTTGTGTTAACCTTGTTTAAGCACGAGTGGAATTATTTTATTGCTGCTTCTATTACCATTTTTTCTTCTACTTCTTCTTCTTCGTCTATTGTCTTCGTCGCCATGCAAAGTGTGAGACAGAAGTGTGGTGCGGCAGCAAGCAATGCGGCTTTTGGGTGCGCTTACAAACAAATACATAGAAAAAACATTTATAACCGGTTTTTTTTTTTTGCCTACTCGTGGTTGTTCTCTTACCTTCTTTACTTTACTTTACTTGGCTATAAAGCATTTTTTTTTCACACTACACATGGAAGCAGCTACACCCTACATAGACAATAATATAAAAAGGCTTATTAAGTTTTTTTTAAATAAAATTTAAAATAAAATTATTTAAATTTATTTTAAACATATTTTTCGGCTACTCTGCAGCTCATCTCCAGACACCAAAAAAAGAACAAAAAAAAAATTCAAATTCGATTGCGCCTCATTAATCGCTTAAAGCTCAGCCATTCCCCAAACCACTTATGTACACCTCGCCCACACAGCATGCATACTTGGTATGGTGTAGCGTTCTAAAATAATTCGCATTAATCGAACCGAATCACTTTCTCCATTTTGTATTGTGTGCTTTTTGCTCTCTCGTACTCATGCTGAGCAGCATCATTATTATCATCCTTGTGTGCATTGTTGTTGCTGCTTCTTATTCTTTACGTGCCTTTTCTTTTTTTTTTTTTTGTATTTTTTTCTTCCCACATTGTTGCTATGTAGCTGCTGCCTGCTGGCTTTGTGTTTTTGTTGTTGGTTAGGTCGTGTTCATGCTTAAAGAAATTGCGCCGTCACCTTTACACTGCTTTATCGTCACCCACTCCTAGCTGAGCAGTAAAAACAACAACAACACACATTACTATATGGGTAGCAGCAGCCTGTGCTATGCATATATGTGCGTTTTTTTTTTTATTATAATAATATAATACATGCATATGTATGTATGTGTATGTATGTATTTTTATGCAAGCAGTCTTTGCTTGTGTTGTTGTTTTTGTTTGCTTTGCTACTGTTGCTTTTTAATTTTTTATTTTTACTGCAAAGCACAGCACGTATATTGTTGTTGTTGTTGTTGCTTTTACTGTCGCTGTTCAAGTTTAATATATGTCTAACCACCATTCGCCATCATTCTTTGTCGCTCTCGTACTCAAAAGCAAAAACAAAACAACAGTGACTTGCGTGTGTTTGCATTGTTTTTTGTTTTTGTGCAGCTTTTTTAATGGCGCAGTCATTTATATAGCATTCTCGCTCTCACATCGTTTCAGAGCATACAGTGGGACTATTTGATTGAATTGTTATGCAGAAAGCAGAATTATTGAAATTTTTTAGATAAAATGGAATATGTACAAAAATTCTTGATCTGCATTAAAATTCGAGTGTATATAGTGGAGTGAAAATAATTTCTTTAGTACCTTAGCAAGCGCAATAACCCTGTTCAATGCAGCAACTGCCACAGATTCGTTGAAAATTTCAAATCTCATTGATTTTGCAATAACAAGAAGTATCTCTTGCTATCAAATATCTACTGAATGTCTTGCAAATCTCTTAACGAATTATACTTCAGTTCTTTTTAGCTTACTGGAGAGACCTCAACTTAAAGAGTATCCCAATAATAAGCAACGAAATCGTAGTTGAAAACTCTAAACTCGTCGCCGACTCTAATAGAACCAAAAATCCTGCGAAGAATCTTCCTCTCAAAAACTTTCAATGGTGTTTTATTTGACTCAATCATGGTCCGTGCCTCTGCGCAATACAATAGGACCGGGAATATCAGCGTCTTATAGATCTTTATTTTCGTCTGTCGAGAGAGGGCTTTACTTCTCATTTGCTTGTTCAGCCCTAAAAAGCATCTGTTTGCAAGCGTGATCTCCAGGCTGACGTTGTTGTTGCTGGTTATCTCTGTTCAGTGACCATCCAAGAAGCGATGACTGAGTGCCAGAAGACACCAAGTACTTCATCTTGTCCTCATTCACCGCTAGACCCATGAGCCGAGACTGTTTTTCAATCTCCGAGAACGCCTTACTGACTCGCCGTTCCTGCGTGCCGATGATATCGATGTCATCGGCGTAAGCGAACAGCAACACTTTCTTTTGGAAGATCGAGCTTGACATACTCTGTATGTACAGTCACTGGCGTAGGATGTATTCCATCAGCAGATTGAAAAAATCGCACGACAGAGCATCGCCCTGCCTGAAACCTCTCTTGGTATCAAAGGGGTGGGAGTGGTTTTTCCTCACCCTGACAACGCTTTGATAAAAAAATAGGACAGAGAACACTGAGATTCCAGTCTTATGACGCATTTTCAATCAAAAATGCTCCGAACTTTAAACGTTGAACCTTGGCATATTCGCAATAGTCAATATGCATCCCAATTGAACTATGAATTCTCACCCAAATCCACACGCAAGATCTCTAACGCTACACATTAAGCAAACACGGCTCAAAAGAAATGAACTCCCAGCCCTGTGTAATGTGCTTTTAGGGCTGCTGTAAGTACATAAATCACCAAACGAAAGCTCAGTGTAATACACAATTTTTCATTTAGAAGATTCAATAAACAAAATACTATAAAAAAAAAAATTTTTATTTCGAAAATTTTCAAAACATAAAAAGTTAAAAAGCTCCACTGTGCTTCGTTCGTTCACTTAGACAGTTAGTCAAACTGGCGGTCGGTCGTTCGTTCGTTCGTTCGGTCAGTCAGTTAGTCGTTCGGTTGTTTAGTCGTTAGTTTATTTGTACATCGTCGTCGTAGTCGTCGTGGTTTTTGGTTTATTTTCAGTTTGTATTTTTTTCTTTCATTCTTAGTAACTCATTGTTGTTATTGCTCTGTATACTGGCTTTGCCCGGGCAGCTGTTTTTTTTGCTTTTTTTTTTTTTTTTTTTAGTTGCATTCTTTTTCTCTATCTAACACATGCTGCTGCTGATTAACTTGTGCTCGTTGCTGTACTCTTTTTTTTTTTATTTAAGAGTTTTTTTTTTTTTTTTTTGCTTTCTGAGAGTTGCCAATTTTATTGCTTTTGTCGTTGTTGCTGTTTTATGAAGTTTTTACGTTCTTTTGAATTTTTTGTTGCTGTTGTTGCTGGTATTTTTAAACAAAAATTTTTTTCATTTCGTTTTGTCTTTGTTTTTTTTTTTTTTGGTTTGGCTTATTTTTGGTATTGGATGGTTGGTTGGTTTTTTTTTCCTTCTTGTTTTTGTTGTTGTCATGGCCTTTAATTTTTGCGCTTGCCATTTACTGTTGCCCGGCACGCCACGGCACACCACATGAAACCATTTCAGCTCACTATGTATGTATGCATGGCGCCCCCCCTTGTGCAACAACGAAACATACATTGACTGTTGTGTTCTGCTGCTTCTTTATCATCATCATCGTCATCGTCATGATCATCATTGTCGTTCGGCAGTCGAGTCGGCTGTTGGCTGTCGTTGTCGTCATCGTTCGCATAGCATTGTTGTTGTTTAATATTTTGGCGCTTTGCTGCTGCTTCTTCTTCTTTCCTGGGTCATTAAAATAACTTTGTTGGCATGTTCGCTCTTTCATTATGGCTGTGGTTGTTGTTGTTGTTGGAAAACTTTTGGTTGTTATTGTTTTTGTACTTTAAAAATATGCCTTAATTTTTTGTCTCTATATGTCTCTCGCTCACTCGGTTGTTTTTTTTTTTTGTTTTAGCTTGCAACGTGGTCGGTGTTGTTGCTGTTGTTACAAAATTTAAGCGTTTAAATGACATTTTTAGCTAATTTCGTTGTTGTTGGTTTTGTGTTTTGATTTTGCTGCTTGATTTCTTTGGTTTTAATTGGTTTTTTTTGTTGTTTTTTTTTGCGTTGATGGTTTTCTTTGTTTAGCGCCATTACGAGGCAGTAGCATGTTTTTTCTCTTTCTTTCAAGAAATGCTTTAAGAGGTTATTAGTCTGTGCGTGATGTATGCATGTGTGTATGTATGTATGCAGTGAGTATTCCATTCACACGTGTTGTATTTGCTTATCGACTTAAATCTGCATTATCGCCTTTTTTTTATTTTTTTTATTTGACAATTTATGTCAAACTGTTGGACTTTAGTTTGAAGGGAAAACGCGTAAAAAAACGATCGAACTTTGGAACTTAAATTCGGAGTAGTTGGATGATTATTTTGCATTATTCAGCGGGTATTCAAATTCCAAGAGATCTTGAAATCGATTTCGGAAAATGACGATTTAGTTGCCTTGCCTCAGCATGGATTTACAATCAAATAATGGAGATTCTTTAAGCGAATTTATGTAGTTTAAGTTAAGAATATATTTATGGCAACTCTCAGAACAATGTGAAAATTCTCGGGCTTCATCAGGCTATTTTTGTCCTCCGAATTTGAGTGCCGGACTTCGTTTCAAGCAATAATTTAAGGAAAAAATTGGAGATATATATTTCCCTTTTGTAGTAAAACGGAAGCTTTCTATGCCATGCTGTGAAAATGTTTGTTCCCATTCAATTCTTGTGGGCAAGAGTCCTTCCTTCGATAGTGACAAAACGCTAGAATTAAAGGAGATCACAAAAACATGAATTTTTAATCAAAAAATTGAAAATAAAAATTTTTTTTATTTATTTAAATCGAAATTCCAAGTTCTTCTATATATACATACGTAGTATATTTGTTTCTCTCTCTTACTCCTGCCATCTGGCTATTTTTCTTTCTTTAAGCATGTTGCAACGATTGCAGGGCATAAATCGCGTTAAGCGATTTTTTCATAATTCGACAACGCTTATGCGAAAAAAATTCATTTATGGTGGTCCACCTTTTAAGGGCAAAGGGCGTGGTGATGAAAATGATTTCTTTATACGAAAGGTTGGTTAATTACATTAATTAAAATATAACTAAATACGCTATATACCCTGTAATGTAGAACTTCTTCTTCTTCTTCTATGGGATTTGCAGCAACGTGAAGAGCTTGAAAGGCTGCGTGAGGAACTGGTAAAAGAAAGAGAAATACAGAAAAGGCGTATAAAGGAGTTAGAGAAAGAAATAAAGAAGCAAGAACAGAAACGTAGAAAATCAAGTAGAGAAACAGAGGAAGAAGAAGATAAATTAAAAAAATTCTAAATTCTTTATGTACATACATATTTCAAAGCATTGAAGAGCATCCAACTTGAAAGTCATCATCAAAAAGTCCAAATTTAAGCTGCTTGCTCTTTTAATGTTGGCCTAGTTCGGGAAACAAAATCAATAAATCATGTCTGCATTTATTACGTAACAAGCTTAGGACCACCAACAAGAAAAATCATGTGGCTTAAAATCTGTTTGTATGTCAAATAATGTTCGTAACGCTCCTAAATGCGAGAGAATAGCTTGAAATGGATTTGTATTCTAAAAAAATGCCATCTCCGAGTATGTACAGGCGTTGCAAGTCCTTTAAATTAATGTTCAGTTGTCACATTCACGGTCCAGACTTCGTTTTAAACTTTTTAGTATTTCTTCTTATGTTTCTCAGTTACAAACTTCTGCTAGACTTCATTCTTTAACTCAAACAGACAGAGATTTCTTTGTAACACTCTCCAAAAGTTTGGTGGAGCACATATCATCATGTTGTTGGTTTAAAGAAGTGTCTTCGTTTAAGCTGCTGAACTAGTGTTTGGTAGTACTCCATAGCTAACTTAGTACCTATCTCCATATAAAAGTTTTACTCAACACTCGCAGATTGTTGCTACTTCACCATATTTGCATATTGCTCCATAGCGAAAGAAGAGAAGAGGCTTTTAAGAAAGAAACTTAATAAGATAAAATTTTACTAACTATAAGAATTTTGCTCCTCCCACTTCTCATGAATAGTGCCATATGAAACAATTTTTTATGTATGAAAAGAAAAAGGAGGACGGAAGCATGATATGAGGGTGATTTTATGGGAAAGGGTATGTAGGTTGAGATACAAAATTTTAATTCTAGTCTAATGCAAAAAGCGCGAAGTCTCTATCTATTACCGTTTTCGAGTTCATTTCATTCATACGGATGGACAGACGGACATGGCTATATCGACTTCACAAGTACTCCTGACCATAATAAGTGTAACTTTGGGGGGTATTCAACCATTATTTCTAACTGTTACATACATTACCACAGAACCAATAGTACAATGCTTCTTTGATCTATGATTAATTCTCCATAATTTTTTTTTTATTTTTGCAAAGCTTTTTGACCTTTGGCACCACTGTGCACATGTTAATCAGGCTCAGAATTAATACTCAGTTACTCAGCACAGCACCACTTACTCCTAGCAGAACCTGATCTAACAAGGAAATTCTATAAAGAAAAAAACTTCCCAACTACTCTCTCTCACTCACACGTTTGCAAGCACAATTCTAGCAGTGCATTCTATAATGCTTCCTCTTACCAACTAATTTGCATGCGTTTTATTATGTTTGCAAACACATTTACTGTTGGTGATGCATGCATGTGCATGTATGTATGTATGTATGTATAAGCGGCTACTTTTTATGAGTCAGCAGGCAGCAGAGCAGCACAACCAATATTTGCTACAACAACAACAACTACAACTGTAATATTAACTGATCACTGATAATGGCAATGACAACAACAACAACAACAACAGCAAAGTAAACAAAATAAGCATTAATAATCAGTAAAGCTTGTTTATGTCTCTTTCGCTCCTGCACTAACAATTACACAACTTGTGCAATTAGAATCAAGCAAAAATCACAAAGTAAAAAAAAAAAAAATTAAAGATTACATATTGACGTCAAAAATAATAATAATGATTTGTTGTTGTTGTTGTTTGTATTTATGTCATTCAACCAACACATATACTCAGCTCAGCATAATGTTAGCAGAGAGCACAGCACAGAACTACCACCAACAACACCATACCACACCACACCACACCACTACCACCCACAATTCGCGCACTCACTCACTACTCAACTCAACTCACTAACTTGTAGACATTTCTCTCTCACCCTTGCACGCTGTACTTGACCTTGTTTTGGGTTTTTTGCTGTTGTTGTTGTTGTTGCTGTTTGCTTTTTCTTTGCTCGCTCTCGCTCTTACATAGCAAAAGTACAAAAATGAAATGCAAATAAAAAAACAACAAAACAAAAAAAAACAAAAACAGCAATACAGACAGACAGAAATAAATGACAAATAAATAAATAAAAGGCGGGGTGCAACAAAAAGCAGCAAAAAAGATAGCAAAAAAAAAATATTCAACTTTTTTCTTTTTCGCACATGTCACGGAAAGTGCTTTTTTGTTGTTGTGCTGTGTGCTGTTTGATTCTTGTGTAGGTTGAAGCTTTGTTGTTGTTGCTTTTGTTGTCGCCATGTGCCATGCCACCCTCAACAAACAACAACAAAAATAGACTTTGATGAATTTTATTTATTTTTTTTTTTTGTGCTTGAAGTCTGGAAAGATGCTGCTGAAGAGAAAGTAATGAAAAGTAATTGTATTGGGCGGGGTGTGTAGTGTGCATAATAATATGATGGCAGAGCAGAAAAAGAGGAAGTAGTATATAAAATGTGAATATAAATACATATGTATGTATATTAGGGAAGTATTAATATAAAAAGCGCTAAATAAGTCATTAATAGGGCGGCAATTCTTAGAATTATGTATAAATTTGTATGGGGCTATTGTGGCATTTGAATTGACATAAGATACTTCAAAATTGAACTTAATTAACCAAAAAATAACAAAAATAATTTAAAGAAGAAAGCACGACTTAGAGATACCCTGTATATAGCAATTTATATGAGGACTATTACTTCTGGTAATCTGATCTGGCTTATATGGAATATTTTCTTAGAAATTATGCAAAATACACGAAATTTGGCGTTTTTAGTTAAATAAACAACAACAATAAAACATTTTTCATACAAAAACTTAGAAGTTTGTACAGATTTGTATGGCAGCTACACCTTTTAGTGGTCCAATATTGGCTTAAATGGAATATTTTCTTAGAAATTATGCCAAAAACACGAAAATTTGCGTTTTTAGCTAAATAAACAACAACAAAAAAAATTTTTCATACAGAAACTTAGAAGCTTGTACAGATTTGTATGGCAGCTACACCTTTTAGTGGTCCGAACTGAATCTTAATGGAATATTTGAAAGGTATTGGCGTAAGTTAACCCAAAGTCTGTCCAATGGATGCTATGGAAGCAAATGAAAATGAAATAAAAAACAGATCTCACAACAGATGGTGAGACTGCTGCTACTACAGAATCTGAAAATCTTCGTCGTTCACTTTCTACTCTTAAAAAATTGAACAGAATGTTTTCCGGAACCCTTGCACAAGAATATAGCTCGATGAAGGTCTTCAGATTGCCGAAAACTTTTCAAGTTACAGAAAACTCATGTTTTCACTTTCCGGAATCATGTGTTCAGTAGAAGATTTCTTCACACCAGATATTCATTCAGTAAAACTTGATACCGTTGCAGTTCGGTGGGTGAAGACTTCTGGGTGATACCATCTTAGCTTTCTCGTGTGAATAAGGTTATTTCTTCGCGAACCGTTGGTATTCTTAGGTCATGGTGGATTACCAGCTTAGATCTTGATGCAGAGTTAAAACATATGATCCATGCATTGGATCCACAATTTGTTTGTCTTACTTTAAAATTTTATACTCGTAGTCCATTTTAGTTTAGAAAGCAGGCTATACTCTATTGAAGACTTGTGGTCCATGTAGAAAAGCAGAAAACTTCCGTCTATTTGGAATCCGAGATAATCAGCAAAAACAACGTCAGCCTGGAGATCAGGCGAAGCATCACGCTTGCAAACAGATGCTTTTTTGGGCTGAGCAAGCAAATGAGAAGTAAAGCCCTCTCTCGAAAGACAAAAATCAAAATCTATAAGACGCTGATGACGCCCGGTCCTATTGTATGGCGCAGAGGCATAGACCGTGATTGAGTCGGACGAGTCAGCGTTGAATGTCTTCGAGAGGAAGATTGTTCGCATTTCTGATAGAGTCGGCGACGAGTTTAGGTTTGAGGTTGACATAGTCGAGCGCATAAAATTCCAGCGGTTGCACTGGGCTGGTCACCACATTCGAATGGATGAAAGTGCTCCAGCACGATTGGTTTACATGCTGGGCTCAAACTTGATTGTTGGACGACGTAATAGAGGACGACCGGGCAAGCGTTCGAGTGACCGGGTATGGAGAGATCTCTCCTTACTACCGCGCCTTTCTAAATGCAATTAAGACCGATAGACGGTTGAAAGCCATTTAAGTAAATTTCCCTTTGGTGACTCATTATTTTACAAAAAAAACTTCGTTTTATTGGTTTCTTAAATTTAACTGTTTTCGAAGTTAAAAAAATTTTTTTTTGTTGATGTTCTTACTGCTAGACCCGTTACATATGCCTGTACGTACACACACATACATACACTCTGTGCACATGTGTATATATGTACATATGTAAATATTTACCGTATTAATACTGCAATAAAAACAACTAGAGCAACGCAATGTCAACAAAAAAAGCAAGCAAGCAAGCGAAATGCAACAACAACAATAAATAAAAAGAAAAACAAATAGCAAAAACAAATTCATTTTAATTAACTGCAAGCAAATGTTTTAATTGCAAACCAATTTGTTATCATTAACAACATTCATTGAACGCGCTACTCTCCTCTCGCTCTCTTCTACTGTATATGCACTAGCAGCAGCGAAGTCAACTGCAGCAACAATGTTGACTTAACATTGAGTGATGAGTGATAAGAGCGAGTTGCGCTCTTGAGTGATCGAACGCATGGCTCTATTAAAAATATGCAAAAGCAGAATTAAAACCTACGAAATTTAAAACTAATTTAATTAAGTAATTAAGCATATTTATTTCTGCTTCTTCAGCTTAGCAATAATTATATTGTGTATATCATTTCTTATCTCCAGCTTTTCCAAATCATTAAACTTTTCCATAAACGGTAAAAGTGATTTGAAAAATAATAAATCTTTATTATTTTCCTCATCTTTCTCTATAATATTTTCATTTTGTACTGTTTCTTCTCGTCGCTTTTTTTCGACCTCTAAAAATTCGGGTTTGACATTTATTTTTCGCTTATGATAAATTAATGCGCGCTTTTCAATATCGGGCGGGCTATTTATTAGAAAAGACATCAGCTCTGCATATGGCCATTTTATAATTTTTTTTTTGTTGGCGACCGTTCCATCGCGTAGGCGTGGTATTTTCTGCATAGTTCTGCGGAATGTATCCTTTAAATTCTTCCATTTTGCTTTGGCAGCAGCGCCTACAAAATTCGATAATTATTATTTGGTTTTTAATTATAACGGAACTACATATTTCATAAAATTTACACACCTGTACAGTTACAAATAATTCCCACTTCCTGCCATTCCTTATCCGTTATACTTTTGTTTTTATATTCCTTATGCGTGCTGTTCCATAAAACATTTCGACTCTGTATAGCCGTAATTAAACTTTCCGCGCAGATTTTCTGCATTGCATGCAAGTTGTCGCTCAGCCATGTACTGAAATGTATTCAAATCGACGTCGCTCAGTCGCTCGCGAAATTTCGCTCAACGCTTAACAGCGCTGTGTGGTCAGTACATATTCATAGCAGAGAGGGAGGGAGAGAGCGCTACTGTTAATTCTTAAATTTTTGTTTTACCGCAATTTGCTGGCTTTGACTCATTTCACTGAATATTAACAACAACAACAACAAGTTCAACCGCTAAATTCACATACACACACACATGCATAAGCAATTTGTGTTGTGTGTGTGTTGTGCTATTAAAATTATTTCCAAGAAAACGTTTAAAATTCTATAAATGTTTTAAAATTGTATGCATGCATGTGTATGTGTGTGTTTTTTTTTCTTTGCTCTGTTGCTGTTCCGTTGTTTTTCGGTTTTTTTTTTTTTTTTTTATATATTTTGTGGTCTTGGCAACAAATCTGTACAAAAAAACAAAAAAATATATTTAAGCCAACAACAGCACAAATAGCAATAACAACAAAAATCAAATACATTAAAAACGCTGCCGCCATCGTTGCCCTGCTGCGCTGCCTCCTACATGCATTTGCGCCGCGCCGCGCCGCGCTTATTTGTATCGTATTGTATTGCTTCATTACGCGCTTTTATACTCTTTGCTGCACACCCACTCACACACTCTCTTACTCTCTGGCACACGCACACGCCGCAGCGTAATATAATACAACGCACATGCATTCGCCTTCGCCTATCAAAAGAAAAAACAAACAGCAAAGAAAGGAATAAATATTAATAAGCAGTTGTAAGGCGAGTGTGGGCCAATAAGTAATCAGATTACGTATGAAATGCCACTATTGTTGTTTATAACATCGATAATTTGATTTTTCTTTCAATTTACTTGGAAAACAACTCATTAAAATATGATTAAAACTTGTTTTCGTCGCAGAAAAGGCATTCTAGCAGTGACATTGTGTTCGAAAAGTGCATGGCTTACTTTTAAGCTTGTTTTGAAGCGAAAAGACGTTATAACAAAGAGTTTGGTGTAAACAGTTTTATATTTTATTTGTTAAAAATGTTATTTGACTCATTAGTCCTAACGAATGGTTAACCTCTTTTCCGTAGTGGAGAGATAATTCCTACAAAGCGATGTGTGTAAAGTTGTCAAAAAAAAAAAAAAACGAAAATTCATCCGAAAATCTTTTTGCGGAAGAGCTGTATAAACCTAATGTTCAAAATTGTAACTGGCTGTTAACTGACTATTTATAACCGGTTTCGAAATTCTTTCGTGCATGCGGACGGACATGGCTATATATTGACTTCTCTATCACTCCTGAATAGAATGGAGTTAACTTTGGGAATCTCCGACCATAATTTCTACATTTCACAAAACCAAAAGGCTCTTGTACCTTCGGTTCAGAGCCTAAAAACATAACTCAATGTTAGAGACAGTTTCAAATCAACAGTCTTTCATTTCAAACTTAAAACTGTTTAGGATTTATTAAGAAAAATGCTTCAAAGAAATTTCTAAAGAATTTCAACCATAAATTTGCTCAGGATTTAATAAGGAAAACTTTTTTTCATGAAAAAACCCTTTAAATAAATTTTAATGCATTCCAACCATAAATCTGCGAAGGACTTAACAAGAAAAATTTTTCAAAAAAATTTCACACGCATTACAACCATAGATCTCTTCAGGATTTAATAAAAAACAAACTCTTTAAACTAATTTCCCAAACATTTCAACCATAGATCTCCTCAGGATTTAATAAGAAAAACTTTTTTTCATGAAAAAACTCTTCAAATAAATTTTAATGCATTCCAATCATAGATCTGCGAAGGGCTTAACAAGAAAAATTGTTCAAAAAAATTTCACTCGCATTACAACCATAGATCTCTTCAGGATTTAATAAAAAAAAACTCTTTAGACTAATTTCCCAAACATTTCAACCATAGATCTGTACAGGATTTTACAAGATTGAGTTCAAACACATTGCCCATGCATTAAAACCAAAGATCTGCTCTGTATTTAACAAGAACAACTCTTCAAACACATTTCCCATGCATTTCAACAATAGATCTGCTCAGTTTTCAACAAGAAGATCTCTTCAAACACATTTCCCATGCATTTCAACCATAGATCTGCTCTGGATTTAACAAGAAAACTTCTTCAAATAAATTTCCCATGCATTTCAACCTTAGATTTGCTCTGAATTTAACAAGAAAAGTTCTACAAATACATTTCCTATGCATTTCAACCACAGATCTGCTCTGAATTTAACAAGAATACTTCTTCAAATACATTTCCCATGCATTTCAACCATAGATCTGCTCTGGATTTAACAAGAAGACCTCTTCGAACACATTTCCCATGCATTTAAACCATAGATCTACTCAGGATGTAACAAGTACAACTCTTCAAACACATTTCCCATGTATTTCAACCATAGATCTGCTCAGGATGTAACAAGTACAACTCTTCAAACACATTTCCCATGCATTTCAACCACAGATCTGCTCTGAATTTAACAAGAATACTTCTTCAAACACATTTCCCATGCATTTCAACAATAGATCTGCTCAGTTTTCAACAAGAAGATCTCTTCAAACACATTTCCCATGCATTTAAACCATAGATCTGCTCAGTATTTTTTAAGAAGACCTCTTCGAACACATTTCCCATGCATTTAAACCATAGATCTACTCAGGATGTAACAAGTACAACTCTTCAAACACATTTCCCATGCATTTCAACCATGGATCTGCTCTGGATTTAACAAGAAGACCTCTTCAAACACATTTACCATGCATTTCAACCATAGATCTGCTCAGTATTTTTTAAGAAGACCTCTTCGAACACATTTCCCATGCATTTAAACCATAGATCTACTCAGGATGTAACAAGTACAACTCTTCAAACACATTTCCCATGCATTTCAACCATGGATCTGCTCTGGATTTAACAAGAAGACCTCTTCAAACACATTTACCATGCATTTCAACCATAGATCTGCTCAGTATTTTTTAAGAAGACCTCTTCGAACACATTTCCCATGCATTTAAACCATAGATCTACTCAGGATGTAACAAGTACAACTCTTCAAACACATTTCCCATGCATTTCAACCATAGATCTGCTCTGAATTTAACAAGAAAACTTCTTCAAATACATTTCCCATGCATTTCAACCATAGATCTGCTCTGGATTTAACAAGAAGACCTCTTCAAACACATTTCCCATGCATTTCAACCATAGATCTGCTCAGTATTTTTTAAGAAGACCTCTTCGAACACATTTCCCATGCATTTAAACCATAGATCTACTCAGGATGTAACAAGTACAACTCTTCAAACACATTTCCCATGCATTTCAACCATAGATCTGCTCTGAATTTAACAAGAAAACTTCTTCAAATACATTTCCCATGCATTTCAACCATAGATCTGCTCTGGATTTAACAAGAAGACCTCTTCAAACACATTTCCCATGCATTTCAACCATAGATCTGATCAGTATTTTTTAAGAAGACCTCTTCGAACACATTTCCCATGCATTTAAACCATAGATCTGATCAGTATTTTTTAAGAAGACCTCTTCGAACACATTTCCCATGCATTTAAACCATAGATCTACTCAGGATGTAACAAGTACAACTCTTCAAACACATTTCCCATGCATTTCAACCATAGATCTGCTCTGGATTTAACAAGAAGACCTCTTCAAACACATTTACCATGCATTTCAACCATAGATCTATTTAGGATTTAACCAGAAAAACTTTTAAAATTAATTTCCCATGCATTTTAACCAAAGAGCTGCTCAGGATTTAAGAAGAATAGTGCTTCAAACAAATTCCAATACGAAGCATCTCGGATTTCAGGAATATCCATATATGTACATATATACAAGGTGTGTATCAACAGTTTTAGAACCTTTTTTTCAGCGCATTTTCTGTTGGCGCCACCTCTTGGTAAGGACCTGCGTTGGAAAGTGACATCTTTCATTGAAATTAATTTAAAAATTTCTTGACATTTGAAAAACGGTTGAAAAATTTTTAAAAACGGGGAAATGTGGAGACACACCTTGTAGTTAAGGGATCTGACTCGCCTGCTTGGACAATTTTCAATTATAAAATAATTGATTTGATGTATGAACGAAAGCATACGCACGGACAAATGCATCGTTGATATATGTATGTAAATATTGTTTTTTTTTTTTGGTTCACCGAAAATTAAATTAAATCAAATTGTTGAAGAAAAGCACCTTCCACTTAATGATGTTGTGAAACTTCGCAAACATTTTTTAAAAAATGCATAATTTGAATAAAAAGGAAATATTACTTTGTACAAATATGTATAAACCTATTCATAAACCTATTAATTTTAATCTGTATAAAAGGCAACCTTTTATGGCTTATTAATTGCTAATTAGATATACTATAAGACTGTTGTACAGCTTCCTATTCATAGAATTCGAAGTAATTCCAACAGATTAGTTGCACGCAGCTGAGAAATGCACACACACACATATATGTACATATGCGTATACATATATGTACATATGTATGTATGTATGCACATAAAGAGATTCCAGCTTAACAAACAACAAAAACTCCAATTGGATACTTTGTGCATACAATTCATAGCCACTTACTAATGTACATACATATGTATGTATGTATGTATGTATGTATGTATATTCATATACATATGTACATGCATATGTACATACATTTACATTTAATGCATTTTCATTTGAAGCCATATGACATTTAAGTTTTAATCGATTTATTAAATTGTAACACTTATCTATGTATGTATGTATGTAGATATGTATTCATACATATACACATTCATACGATTTCATTGCGCGTAAATGTAGCAAAAAAAAAAATGTTAAATTTAACAACAATCTCCAAAAAAAAAAAAAACCAACAATAACAACAAATAATACAAACAAAACGCAACCAAAATAATACCAAACAAAAAAAAAAAAACAAATTAAATGAAAATGGAAATTTTCACAGAACAGACAAAATATGCGAACAGCGTATGTAGCAACAACAACACACGTTGAATATGCTGATGGTTAAAAAATGAGTGGTGGGAGCGAGATAGCTGAACGTTCATACAACCTAAATGCATGCATACTTACATGCATCAATGCATACATGGAAGCCAACAGAACAGACGAGACGGACTGACAAACGTAGTGCCAGCCAGCCAGCCAAACAAATTACAGACACATATCACTATGGTCGCAAGTCCACACAAGTGACGCTAAGCCAACTCAGTATAGAGCAGCATTAAGCAGCGTTAATTCTGGCTTTTTAAAATTTATTAAATAAAATAATGTTTTTTAAAAATCGTAAAAACAAAATTTAAAGTTTGAAAACCTGTCGTTGAACTATCAACATATGTACATAGCTGACGGAGTTGATGGCTATGGTAAGTTTGAGACATAGTTCGGAATTTTTATCATTTGAAAAACTGAATAATATTTTCGCCACTTCTTCTTCTTCTTCATTTAAAGACGTTGGCTGCATAAAAACAACACAAGAAGCTCTTAAAATTTATTTCCCATGCATTTGAACCATAGATCTACTCAGAATTTAACCAGAAAAATGCTTCAAATCGATTCCCATGCATTTCAACCGCAGATCTGGTTAGGATTGAATTAGAAAAACTCTTAAAATTAATTTTCCATGCATTTCAACCATAGATCTGCTTAGAATTTAATTAGAAAAACTCTTAATTTAATTTTCCATGCATTTCAACCGCAAATCTGTTTAGGATTTAATTAGAAAAACTCTTAAAATTAATTTTCCATGCATTTCAACCACAGATCTGCTCAGGATTTACCCAGAAAAATGCTTCAAATAAATTCCCATGTATTTCAACCATAGATCTGCTCAGGATTTAACCAGAAAAATGCTTCAAATAAATTCCCATGCATTTCAACCACAGATCTGCTCAGTATTTAACTAGACGAACTCTTCAAACACATTTCCTATGCATTTCAACCACAGATCTGTTAAGGATTTAATTAGAAATTTCTTAAAATTAATTCGCCATGCATTTTAACCACAGATCTGCTCAGGATTTAACCAGAAAAATGCTTCAAATAAATTCCCATGCATTTCAACCATAGATCTGCTCAGGATTTAACAAGACGAACTCTTCAAACACATTTTCCATGCATTTCAACCATATATTTGCTCAGGATTTAACAATAAGAACTTTTTTAACAAAGTTTCCACGTATTTCAAACATAGATCTATTCAGAATATAAAAAAAAAAAAACTCTTCAACACTTTTCTAACTCATTTTAACCATGCACAATTTTTAACAAGAAGACCTCTTCAAATGCATTTCCCATACATTTTAACCACATATCTGCTCAGTATTTAATAAGAAAAACTCTTTAAACTAATTTCCCAAATATTTTAACCATAGATCTCCTCCCGATTTAATAAGAAAAACTCTTAAAAGAAATTTTTCATGCATTTCAACCAACGATCTGCTAAGGATTTAACAAGAAGAACTTTAAACACATTTCCCATGCATTTGAACCATAGAACTGAACAGGATTTAACAAGACGAACTCTTCAAACATATTTTCCATGCATTTCAAACATAGATCTGGTCAGGATTTAATATGAAAAACTCTTCAAACACATTTCCCATGCATTTCAACCATTTATCTACGCAGGATTTAATAAGAAGAGCTCTTTTAAAGTACTTCCCATTCATTTCAATCACAGATCTACTTAGGATTTAACCAGAAAGACTCTCCAAACAAATTTGTCATGCATTTCAAGCAAAGGTCTGGTCGGGATTGTCTTGGCAAACACAATTCTGTTTTAACCATTTTAGAGGCCTGTTGGGAAGTATGGGCCAAATGTAAGTCGCTTATCTAGTGTTATGTCGAGTTACTTTACTTGTGATGGTTGGTCCAGAGTAACGCCCTCCAATTGTATAGGTGGGGTATGGCTGACCAGTGTTTTTAGGCTGGAGCAAAGATTGGTTTGGTTTTCAAGGGATTGACCTTTAAATTCCATCTCTTGCACCAGGCTGTCAATGATGTCCATATGCAGCCTCATTTCGGTTCCTAGAGCCTACAATATCATCTACGTAAGTGACAAGGAGAACTTTTGTTGTTTTTTAGGACAAGGTACATCCGCTGTATATATGATATAAAATGTATATAAGGGAATGTATGAAATGAGCAAAAAAGAAATATTAATATATAAATACTCTACGTACTTGCTTATACGTAAAATAAGTTATTCTTTATTTTAAAAATATTTACTTGTTAGCATCCTATCACATATCAGTAGTTTAGTGAGACTTACAGTTAGGCTTCCGTCACTTGATTTTTAACTTGTCAAGAGTTATTTTTTATTTGTTATTTCACACACGATGAATGCGCAATTCCATTCACATACAGCCCCCCCCCCCCCACACACACAATCATGCACTTACTGCAAGAAAAAGAAGATGAAAAAAAGATACAGTAAAAAAAAATAAATTTTCTTTTTGCAGTTTAGCTTTAAAAAGCATAAATTTAATTCTTGCTTTTTTATTCTCATGAATTGCAATAACAACTAAAAAAATGTGCATGCTGGAGTGAGAGGGCACACGCGCCAGTGAGAGCATTTATTATTTCTATACAAATGTATGTATAGCTTGTGGTGTGAGAGGTGCCTGGCGAGGTGCGCAAAATGTTCATGTGTATGTGTATATGTTCGTACGACGTTTGTGTGAATGGCATTTTAATTCTGTCATGCAGTTTGCACTAAAGCAGCTTAGCATGGCTGAATGTGTGAGTGTGTGTGTGAGTTGTTTTTTTTTTTTGCTCATTTTAATAAAATCTTATTAAAAATCTGCAAGCAGACTTTTAGGGGCCAGCATCTGCAAATCGTATTAAGTATTTGTTTGTGGCAAAAAAACAAATATCATATGAAGCGCATTAAGACTTCGATTCCATAGAATTTTATGTTTTCCTCGTTTGTTACAATTTGACATACATATTAACATGAGTTTGTGTGTGTGTGTGTGTGTGTGTATGACTGCGTATTTGATGCAAAGGTTATATACATACAGGCGTACATATTACAGGCTATGGTCTATTATAAATATATGTAGTTGTGCATACAGTGAAAACTGTCAACATTGACCGACTTGATTAGACATAAATTACAGCGGATTCAATAATATACATAATTCTGCAATGTGGAAAATCCGTTTTTTACGCATTAGTAACCAAAAATTAAATCAGTAACATATATAAACTCTGCATGCGGTTTTTTTTTAATCGAAAATTAAGGCTTTATTTCAAAATGTTGTCCATCGGAAGCTACGACGTTTGCCCATCTTTCTGGCAGTTTGTGGATTTCATACCAAAAGAACTTCTCCGGCTTGGCGATCAAGAACGAAACGAGCCAATTTTTAATTCCGGTGAGGACATTTTGCATTGAACTGAACGAGTAGAAGACGGATGAGGTAAAACTTCCCACCCACTAGTTTCCAAATAGTTTTTAACCGGTCCTGCAGCATGTGGCCGAGCGTTGTCATGATGGAAAGCTATGAATTCGTCGCTGGTCGCATATTATGGTCTTTTTTCCGTCAACGCTCTCTTCAAACAAATCTATTGTGTTCGGTAGAGGTCCCATTTGATCGTCTGACCCGATTTCAAGAGCTCAAAATGCAACACACCCTTGGGGACTCCACCAAAGACAGAGCATTACCTTGGCGTGGATGTTGATGGTTGGCCGGTCTTCACATACGTTTTCTTGCGCTTGGGTTTATCGCAATGAATCCAAAATGACTTCTTTTTGTGGCGTTCAAGCAACATTTCAGACATGCCGAATCGACGTTCGACGTCTCTAGGTTTCAATGCATACGGCACACAAGCATTTCCAAGCTTTTTGATGAATCAAAATGCTTTAAAACGTCTAAAAATGTTTGCTTGATCAACTCACAAAGCTTTTGCAAGTTCTTTTTGCTTTTGGCACGCAACGTCTTCGAGAAATGCCTCCAAATCTTCATATTCAAACCTTTTTGGCTGTCCGGATCGTTCATCGTGCACTTCTAGCACGTTCGCTCGGCTAGAGCATGGTCACCGTAAACTTCCACTAAAAGACGATGACTTTAAATAGCGTTTTTCTTCATGTTACAGAAATGAAGAAGAACTGCCCGCAAAAACACTTTATTCCCCTGACACAAAGTACGACATTTTCAAATGAATAGAAAACATTTTATGACATATACTAAAAAATACCAGCAATGACAGTAGCTTCCAAACACAACGCGAAGACGCCCACTCTTAGAAAACAGCACGAACTAATGCATACACCCACTATATATATACTTTTTTCCCATATTTTTAATGGAAGATCTTCCATAAAAGCAAAAAATAAACAAAACAAAAAGATCTTCCCATAGCCACTGGCAGTGTACAATGTAAACAGTTTTCACTGTAGCTACACTTGAATGTGTTATCAAGTTATTATTGCTCTCCGTCCCCATTGTTGTTGTTGTTATTGCATTTGCTGCTAGTGTTCTTATTGCGGCCATCGACAACAACAAAAACATGTTTCTGCTGCAAGACAATAATAACAACAACAACAACAACTACTCCTACTACTGCTAATACAAGTACAACAATGACAACAACAAGAAAATACCGGTTATCAAATCAAACACATTTGAGCAGATAACTATGCAAGAGCGAGCGCGCTAAACAGTGCTATACGAACGAATTGAGCGGGAGAGAAAGAGAGAATGTGTTAAAAATAAGCGAATAAATGACAACGTGTTAAGCGGTTAGAATGTGTGTGTGTGCGAGAGAGAGTGTCAGTAACAAGAAGAAGAAGACGCAAGTAAAACAACATAACACGACACGACCAACGGCAATAGCAAAAACAATAATAATGACAACAACAACAACAACAACAACAACAACGACCGGCACATTCAACTTCAATTACTGATTGACACAAACAAAATCATGTAGCAACACACATACATACATATGTATGCATGCAAAAAGGCTTTAGCACATGTCAGTGTGTGTGACAGCAGCAGCTATGCTCATAGAGCGAGAGCAAGAGATTTGACCGAGAGACAGACAATTGGAAACTAAGCGTCATTGTGAATGCAATGCACCCAACTAAAGTTAATGCATGACGGCGGTGCGGTGGGTGGGTTTATTGAGCAGGTTACTCTGGAGTGCGATGCGATAGAGCGATAGTAGGTGTGCATATGGCTATTAGCACGTTTATACAATAATAATTCCGGCTGGAATACTAAACAAGGTACGACAAAGCATTCTGCATTCTCCAGACATCGCTCCATCCGACTACTAGGCTGTTCATACACTTCATATGAACAATACAGACCAAAAATTTTTTAACCCAGAGACTAGAACTATCGTATGCAAAGGATTTTGACGCGTTGAATCCGATTCCGTGCTTGAAATGGCTCCTATACGTCAGGTTTTCGAGACATCCCACAAAAAAAAAAAAAAAAAATCGAAAAAATTCTGCCTAACAACAGACAGATGTTGATCTTGTGATTTTGGCGTCGCTGATTTCGAATCCGAGGTGCAATTCACCCCGTCAGGTTAGAATTTTTCGTAAGCTCAAAAAACAACCCCTAAAAAACACAAGCACAAGCAGGCCAACCTACCTGACCTTGAGAACAGGAACTTAAGTAGGTTATATCCTTTAAAATAAGTTCTTTTTTTTATTCAAATTGAATCTCAAAATACTTGCAGACTAATCCAACAAACCCTCCAAAGGTGAAGGGTGGTACTCTCTATTGCCTTTCAACGTTTTTTTGATAATCCTTTTTTTCTTTTGTCACGTAACCTCACTTTTAGGTTAGGATGTCTCTCTATCCTGACGTAAAGGAGCAATTTCGAGCAGGGATTCGGATTCAGTTCGTCAAAAACATTCGGCTATGTCTGGTCTCTGGGTATAGACTTTTGTAAAATTTTGTCGGCCTGTGTAATCGACAAAAAATGAGTCGATCAGTGGATAGCGTCAAGTGAGAAAGTTGAGAAAAAGTTGTAGCCAGCGATGTACACAATACTAAGTGATCAAGTCCATTGTTCCTCCAAGGGCTCCAGTCAATAGACCCTCCAAGGGGTAAACTCCAATGAGCCTTCAAGGATTCAAAATCATTGACTTCCCAAGGGTTCAAGTCCATTGACCCTCCAAGGGTTCAAGTTCATTGACACCCCACAGTGCCAAGTCCGTTGGACCCCACAGCGTCAAGTTGAATGACCCCCCAAAGGGTCAAATCCATTGACACCTCTAAGAATCAAGTCCATTGACCCTCCAAGAGCCAAATCCACTTACCTCCTAAAGGGCCAAGACCATTGACCCCCACAGGGTCAAGTCCATTGACCATCCAAGGGTCAAGTCCATTGACCCTCCAAGGGTCAAGTGCATTTACCTTCCAAGTACATTGGACTACATCAAAACTCAGGGAGTTAAGTTTTCTGTCTGTGTAGTTTCTTGTCTGGAGAGGTCAATAGCCTTGGCCAGAGGTCGATGACTTAAACCACAGGTCGATAGCCTCGGTCAAAGGAGTTGACCATAGCCGGATTTTTTTTAAATCGCACTCCTTGGCGATTCTTAAAAGTTAATATAGCAGAATTTAGTTGATCGAAAATTTTAGTGAACCCGAAAGCGCTCTCCTCGGCGATTCTCAAAAGTTGAAATAGGCCGTGGCCGGAGGTCGATTGGGCCAGATTCCATTGGCGATTCGTCTGACTGAGGGATGTTCCGTCTGGTGATTCCTCTGTCCGGTAAATCACCGTTCGGGGATTCTACTGTCTGAAGATTCCTCCGTCTGGGAAATTCTTCATCTTTGAATTACTCCATCTATGGATTCCTTCGTCTATGAGTTCCGTTGTCTGGGGATTTCTTCGTTTTGGTATTCCCTTATTTAGGGACATTCACTTCTAGTGATTCGTCCGTCTGAGGATTCCTCTGTGTAGGTAATATTCCGTCTGAGAAATACTCCGTCTTGAGATTATTCCGTCTAAGGATTACTTACTGATTTAGTCCGGCGACATTGGCCGAAGGTATTAGACCATGGCCGGATTGTTTTTTTAAATCGCTCTCCTCGGCGATTCTCAAAAGTTGAAATAGGCCGTGGCCGGAGGTCGATTGGGCCGGATTTGATTGGCGATTCGTTTGACTGACGAATGTTCCGTCTGGGGATTTCTCTCCGGTAAATCAACGTTTGGGGAGTCTTCCGTCTGGGGAATTCTTCATCTTTGGATTACTCCATCAGTGGATTCATTCGTCTATGAGTTCCGCTGTCTGTGGTTTCCTCCATCTGGGGAATTCTTCATTTTTGTATTACTCTATCTGTGGATTCCTTCTTCTATGAGTTCCGCTGTGTGGGGATTCCTCCGTCTGGGGAATTCTTCATCTTTGGATTATTCCATCTGTGGATTCCTACGTCTATGCTGTCTGGGGATTCCTTTGTTTAGGTATTTCCCCATTTAGGGACATTCCCTTCTAGTGATTCGTCCGTCTGAGAATTCCTCTGTCTAGGAAAACCTCCGTTTGGGTAATTTTCCGTCTGGGGAATACTCCGTCTTGGGATTCATCCGCATGTGGAATACGTGCTTGTGGAGTTTTCTATCCTTGGATTTTTTATGTCCCCTCCGAATTCAACCAATGTAATACCTCAAATGGATGCAAATATATGCCGAATTCTGTTTAGTGCTTATATAGTGGATGGTTCACCGTCTCCTAAGATTTTAAATAACATCAGCTAAAAGGCAGTGAAAGTGCCGTCCAATTCGGTTAAGTCGTTTCAGAGATTAGCCGGAACAGACAGACCGTCTATATACACATATGCACTTATTTAAAAGTTATTTTTTTGATATTAATAACATGCACTCATCCAATTTTATTTATTTCAAATATTCCAATATCACGATTAAGACCGATTTCATTAAATATGTCTCGTATAAACGCCGTATATGATGTATTATACGTTGTCGCGTGCATAGCAGTGTGCGTGTTTGGGCGTTTATCGTGTAAAATATCTATCAGTGTGTAGGAGTGCGTGCATAAATGATTGCTGCACAAAAACACAAACACACACACATGCATATGCAAGTGCCAACACAGCTGCTTGTATTTGTATGTGTTAGCTCAGATGAGCTGAGTTCTATATTTATTTGTTTTGCTGTGCTGCATTCTGCACTTCATATACTCTCTCTCTCTCTCTCGCTCTCACACACTCTCGGCTTACTCGTGCAATTACTATTGCGCACTTTACTCCTACACCAGAAAAATATTTTAGTTTTATGCGTTGGTTGTTATACAGGGTGTTTGATTGAATTGAATAATTTGTGTAGGTAGACTTTAAAGCAAAGAAAATATTTGCATATACTACGGTGAGGAGAAGAAAGTGCCAGAAAGATCAAGAAATATATAAAAAAAGAAGAATTAATGACCTTCTTGGCAGTCCTATAGATGGAGTGGGTAATATCTGGAGCAATCGGCAGAGTGTGCCTGAGTAGGCTTCAGCACGCTAATAGTGTTATGAGTGCACCAAGCTCTAATTATGGAAGGTGATTGCAGCCTTCTCACAGTTTGAACACCTGCGAAATGCTGTTCAGAGCTTATTATCAAAACCAAAGAGAAAAAAACTGCTCTAAGAGACACCCTGTATGTATTAAGTTCCTGAACAGTTTTTTTTTTTTTTTCTAATGGTGTGAAAAACGGTGCATTTGGTGATTATATTATGTATGCATATATTAGACTGCAACTGTGTGCGTTTGATTGCATGCGCCGGCGTGATGTTTGCATGACATACATATGTATGTAGCTATGTGTGTGTGGGTGACTCTCTGTGTGTGTGCGTGTGTGTGTGTTTGTGTGGGAATTAATGCATATGGCCATTAAAAAAAATCATCTTATTTCTGTTGCATTTTTTTTGTTTTGCTTTTATTTTGAAGCGCAAATATGAAAAACAAACTCGATACACAAAAGAAAAAGGAGCTTATTTATCTTGTTATTATTTTGTTTGCAGTAATGAGGAGCTTAAAAAGGATATTGCGACAATAAAAATAACACAAAAGTGTGGGCGTATATTAACTAACACAACTAATCATCTGATGTCGGTCAAAATTGAAGAAAAAAAAGTTAATTAGCTCAGCTGAATGGCTGAAGGATCAAAGAGTCATAGCTTGCACAGAAACAACAACAACAACAACCAACAATCAACTAAGCCATAAAAGCAAGCGAAACCTAATTGGATAGAAATTATATAAAAGAACGTTTTTATACACTTAACTTTGGACAAAAGTTTTATATGCAATATACACAATTTTTTTTAATTGATATCCTTAAGCCGCTTATGGCTTGGCTATTTCCGCTTAGTACATTCCCCTACCCATCACAATAATATAGATAACAAATATTTGCGCGGGAGTGACCTCAACAAATGCCCACAGTACGTACAGTTTGAGTAGCATATATGCATTAGTTTGAAAAGCGCTGGCAACTGTGCAAACAGTTTGAATAGCGCTGTTGTTTATCACATTTTAAGCTTCGAAATTTAGTTTATTTTTTCACTTTAATAACTTTTGACTCTGCAGTTCAGTTTTGATGAAATAAACGCTAAATGTTACTCAAAAAAAAAGCTTATTATCTTGCAGTAATTAGATTTTGAATGCAATGAATAGCTTCTAAGACATATGCGTACAAACAGACGATTTTATTATACATATATCTTAAGCTTTTTTTTTTTCATATACAAGTATCTGTCCTATCTTTAACATAGGAGACCACGCTGTTTGGGGCAACTACCGCGGAATAAGTTTTCTTTCCATTGGATATAAGATTCTGAACGATATAAGATTGTGTAATAGGCTGAAGCCATATACCGATTCACTGATAGGACTTTATCAAGGTACAAAAAGATCGTTCAGTGACCAAAAGATCCGAGAGTTTAACAAAGACACACACACCACCTATTTGTCGACTATAAAGCCGATACGATCGAAGTTTTTCGACGCCCTGTCTGCACAAGGTATCCCAACAAAGATTATTCGTCTTTGCATGGCGACGCTATCTAACATACAAAGCGCTGTCAGGGTGGGGAAGAGCCTCTCCGACACCTTTGATACCAAGCGAGGTTTCAGGCAGCGCGATGCTCTGTCGAGCGATTTTTTCAATCTTCTGATGGAATGCATCCTACGCCGGTGCTCATACATACAGAGTATGTTGGCTCCATCTTCCAAAAGGAAGTGATGCTGCTCGCTTACGCCGATGACATCGATATCATCGGCACGCAGGAACGGCGAGTCAGCAAGGCGTTCTCAGAGATTGAAAATCAGTTCCGGCTCTTGGGTGTAGCGGTGAATGAGAACAAGACAAAGTACTTGGTGTCTTCTCGCACTCCGTCATCGCGTCTTGGACGGTCAGTGACGATGGATAATTTCAACTTCAATGTTGTAAAAAAACTTTGTCTATCTTGGATCCGAGATAACCAACAACAACAACGTCAGCCTGGAGATCAGGCGAAGCATCACGCTTGCAAACAGATGCTTTTTTGGGCTGAGCAAGCAAATGTGAAGTAAAGCCATCTCTCGAAAGACAAAAATCAAGATCTATAAGACGCTGATGACGCCCGGTTCTATTGTGTGGCGCAGAGACATGGACCGTAATTGAGTCGGACGAGACAGTGTTGGAAATCTTCGAGAGTATCTTTGGTCTTATTCAATGAGGTTGACATAGTCCAGCGCATAAAATTCCAGGGGCTGCTCTGGGCTGGGCATCTCATTCGAATGGATGAAAGAACTCCAGCACGCATGGTTTACATGGGGGGCCCAAACTTGATTGGTGGACGGCGAAATAAAGGACGACCGGGCACTCGATGAAATGACCAGGTATGGAGAGATCTCTCCGTACTTGGCATTCAAAACGACTGGCGTCAGCGCGCACTAGACTATGGAGGCTGGCGCGTTCCTAGACGCGGCCATAACCGGTAAGTAAGTAAGCTACATAAACCTAGGTGTGAAGTCTCATAATCGAGGCGTGCTACCTCTATTCGACATAGCTTTAGAATCATAGGACTTAGTTACGTTAGAGGTGACTGTTAGTTGCACAGGCAGTTTCTTATTCCTATCTTCTTATTCCTATCTTTTTTTGGTTCCTAAAGACGTCTAGTAATAGCCTATCCCCCGAAGTTTATGAGTTGAAAATGGAAGGCGACCGGCGAAGGCGTGTTAAGAGCTTTTATTGACTTCTTCACCCAAGTTTAAGTTCTGCATATGCATAGGAGTTGGTACGTGAAACTTATAAATTGAAAATTGTTCTTACATCTAAGTATGCTCCATATCCAAGAGATTTATTCATATAGTAATATATATAATCTCTCCGGTAGCTACTTGAAACCGCGCTTGCAGAAGTTCAGCGACTTCTGAGCGAAGAACTCACTGAAATAATTTTTGGAAGAGATCCCAATAAATCGTTCCCATTCAAATCGTTCTGCAGTCGGCTGTACGACGAGGTGTACTAATTTTATTGGCTGGATCTTGTTGGAACAACACATCTTTTCGATAGTTTAATTCGTGGAAACTTTTGAACCTAAATCTTTTGATGTGATCTTCAAACATTCAATAATCCAACCGAGCTAAATTTATTTGAAGTACATTTCTCGAACGATGTCGCACGATATCTCCCATTTTCAGTGGATCAAATGTCATAAAGTTTTGCGCTAAACATTCCAATGTAATACTTAAAAGTCAAAACGTTGTCAAATATTTTCTGTGTAAGTGAAAATGCAAAACGGAACATATTGATGCTTTTTAGGTATTGACCTTGAAATGGACATTAGCTGATATTGAAGTATATATACCTACCTCGCTTATGTATATGTACAGTTGCAAACTTATATACACATGCATGTATATAGGAAAAATCGAAGACATTAAAAATGTAAGCCAATGAAAGAGCACGAGCAATGGGAATTCTAGATTTTCGCGACAGTGGTCATGCCAACCATTGTCGACGATAAAACTGATGGTGAAGTCAAAGAGCAGCTCGAGAAGCAACACGGCAGGACGTGTACAGAAGAAGTCGAAACAGAATAAAGTAAAACGCTGCGTTGCAGTTGTTTGAGGGTCGGTGGAGATGAAGATGGAGAGATCAGACCACCACGCAGCAGGCGAGTGGGAGAGCAAAGTGCAAGCTACGACGACGACGATGAAGACAGTGGTTCGTAAATGAGTTAAAATTTATGCAAAAAGTTTGAAGGCGAAGAATTGCAAACATTGGTCTATGTGGACCAATGCCGAAAAGGCCTAAAAGCCATTAGATTGGTGCAAAAGCAGGGCAATTGGATGGGATACGATTTTTCATTTGTGAACATCTACTCGAACACCAATAAAAAAAAAAAAAAAAATGGAAGGACTTTTTGCATCGCATTGTGTCTGGCGATGAAAAGTGAATCCACTGAGACAACTCCAAGCGCAAAAAGTCATGATCAATATTCTTCGAAAAGCCGGTTATGCTTGGCATAAAGCTTGGTGGGACCAGTACATATTTAGTTTTAGTCTTTGGAAGAATTTTGAACGTCTTTAGTAGTGCCATAATGCCTCTTCCTGTTAGAAAGGCGCTGGTTGTCTGATCCGGAACCACTTCAAGATGTATTACACAATAAGCAAGACACATGAAGAGTGCAATATACTCCTTTGAGTAGTCAGCTCGCATGCCGTGGTACTCTTTCCTACTGAATGGACAGACAGAACGGGCCAGTGCGAAGAAATGGACGTACTTGCATAGTGCGACTAGGATGAAGATCAGAGGACTTGTATGGATTGGAACAACCATTGAGGTCCATCCCAACAAATCGTGGCTTGACTCCCCGCAGAATTTTCCGATAAACTGCTCTAGACGAAAAGCTCCAAAACTTCGAAAGTAGTAGTTGTCTAGTTATATAATCAGCTAATATTTTGCAACCATGATGGCTGAAACATAAATTTTAGCTGATTCTGAGAGAATACTTCGTTTCGCGAATACATCTTTGGTTGAAGGCACATGCTACATGAAATAATTAGATTCAGGATGCCAAGATAATCCGATATATCTGCGCTGATATAGAAGAAGATCACTTTGAATAGTCAAAATGTTATCGAAATTGTAATGAAATCGGACTGAAATCGAAATAGCTTTTTATCGATTCGCACAAAAACTAAAACCACTGTGCGAAGATGGTGATGATGCCGATGCTGCAGAATGCTTATTGTTGCTGTATGGTGCTGACATGGTACGTCGTGGCAGTCAGACATGCGGGCGCAGTGAAAGCAGCATATTTGCTGGTTGATGTCGTGGAGGATGATAATGATGTGGATTTAAGTAGTTTCTGCTGATTCAGTCATCTGCGACTTGTTCTTCGTCGTCGTCGTCTCCGTTGTTAAGGCTTATCAGCATGGTTGGCTGGTTGTTCGGTTGGTTGTTTGGTTGGTGGGTCGTTCCTTCTGCTTTCTGTCTCTCTATCTCATCATTTCTCTGCTGTGCATTGGATCCTATTAAAACGTAAACAAGAAATCAAGTTACGATTACGATTACATCGGAGACGCATTGCATGACAGAATCGGCGGCATGGAACACAACAAATGGGCACCAGTACTGTGGATGCTGGCTGCGCTGCACTGCGACTGGGACTGGGAATGTTGCCGCGTGGCAAAGAGTAACAATCAAAAGACGGCAGAAGGCAGAGTAGTTGGAGTAGGAGGCAAAGATATTCTTGCGTGTTTGCGCAGTGGAAACCGTTATTATGCCATGCCAGCATCCACATTCGCGCCACATGTGGCAAAAAAACATCCGAGCGATGACTATGCGCCACTTGAATCTACTTCACTCCACTTCAATATCAACTGCCGTTACTATGCGGTACGGCTGGTCTCCATGCTCAATGCAATGCAGCAAGAGTTGTTTGAAAAGTTTCGAGAAATTGTTTTTGCTTTTGTTTTCAAAGACACATTTTGATACATTTTGTAGTTGGATTGCCGTATCTCCATATCTCTGCTCTTAAGAGGACAATTAGGCATGATATTTAATACATTGAGTCTATCTTGAGTACATTTATTGCTTTAGACATCTCCGATAAATAATTTTGAGATGTTGTCAAAAGCAGTCACCCTATGCCAAAGAACAAATTTTTGGAGAAATTGAGAAATATTTTATAGTTGAGCTTGGCTTGAACTATACAACTGACAATATTTTGGAGATATATTATTATTATTAGGTAGTAGGCACTGGGACCTTTACAGGTCTATTGTGCCCTAACAGTTGTTGACTTACAGCAACTCATCCCTGAAAAAGGCCACAAGGTTTTTGGGATTGAGTGCATGCACCGCCCTTCCTGTCACTTGGTAATTGCCTGGTTTGGGTCAGAGCTGGGCAGTCTGCCAAGATATGCTCCGGAGTTTCGTCATCTTCCAGACAGCATCTACAAGTGCTATCACTTTCGTTTCCGATTTTACACAAGTGTCTCCTAAGTCTACAGTGTCCAGTCAGGAAGCCCGAAATAATTCTTAAATCGTTTCTTTTAAGAACATTGCAAATTTTCGATCTTCTCTTGTTGTAAGGGCCTAACAGCTTTTTGCGCTCTGTTGTAATCCTTCACATTTTTCCCAGAAAAAGTCTCTTGCTTACTTTTCTTTCTCTTTTACCAGGATTCTCATTGTTTCTGGTCCGAGCCCGCAGGGACGCTGCCCCTCTCCTGGCCAAGTCATCTGCTTGCTCGTTTCCTATTATGCCCGCATGTCCGGATACCCAGTACAGAGTAATCTTATTGATTTTCCTAGATTGTTTAGTTTGGATTTGATCAGAGGCTAACTTACTGCTCTAATAGCCCCGCCTGGCTATCGGAGAAGATAGTGAAGTTTTGGTGCTTGTACCCCCTATTTAAATTGAATTGAGCACATATTTCTATTGCATATATTTCTGCCTGCAAGATACTAGCGAATTTCCCTAGTGATTCGAAGTATTTAGTGCGTGGTCCGAAGACTCCAATGCCACTTCCTTCATCTGTTAGGGAACCATCTGCTAATTGCTCCTGGTTTGATGTTATGTTTCCCTATTCTTCTTTATTGCTGAGTTCTACTTTAAATCTTCTAGCCTAGGTTGTCACTAGGGTATTGCAGGAGTAGGTGGGCGTCTTTCATACAGACACTTCTTTGATTCCTGGTACAGGTCTTCCTACTAGTGTTAATTCTTCCTACCCTAGCAATGGCTCTGTCAGCCTGTTGTTGGATATGAAGATGCCATACTAGAACAGGTTCGCATTGCTCCTGTTATAGATATACAAGCTTACCTCTGAACTTTGTTCAGTTGCTTACTAGCTGTTGTCAATTTAGTTCTGTTCGCCCAGATTATGGGTGGGACCATTGTGAGGTACATCCATTTCATTATTTCAATTCTTACCGGCAATAACTCTGCAAGTCACCATTGGCATAGTAGCTTTCCTCACTGCATGTTCTAAGTGAGTCTTTCATGTGGTACGCTTGTCAAATATTAATCCTAGGTATTTTAACTCCTTGGAGAATTCTATTAGCGTGCCATTCACCCATATTGGCTTGAGTAACTTCATCTTATACTTCCTAGAGAAAGCAACGATAGTAGTTTTAGATGGGTTAATACTCAGTCTCTCAATTAGAAGCTCTAATAGTTCATCCACCACGAGACACCAGAGAAGAGGTGTTAAAACGCCCTCCTGTGGGCATCCTTTTGTGCTTTTGACTTTAATATTTTTATCAGGAAGGCTAGTCTCGACTGTTCTTGAGTTCAGTAATTGTACTAACCAACTGATAAGGTAAGGATCTATACTCCACTTGTTAAGTGCCTATGCAACTTCCGTGTGAGATGTGTTGTCAAAGGCACCTTCGATGTCTATGAAAGCACAAATTGCTGTTCCTTTGTCTTTTATGGCATTACGAATTAGGGTGTCTAGTTGGTATAGGGCAGTTTTAGTGGATCTGCCAGACCTACATATATGCATGTTAATTTCTGTGAAGTGGTTCCTCAATCAGGTAAGTGGTCCACTAGTTTTTCTAAAGTCTTCAGCATAAATGAGGTAAGGCTGATTTTCTTGAAGCTAGAGGCCCCTGCAATGTCTAATAAGTATGATCCTATGATCTGACATAGATGGCTCGTCTGATACCCTCCAGTTATATACAAAATCTGCCATAAGGGCATTGCAGAAGGTGATGTCAATCACCTCTTGACTTGCTCTAGTGACAAAGGTAGGAGTATTTCCTACATTCAATATATTGAGCTCCTTTTGTAGGAGAAATAAGGAGATATATGGTACTATATAAAAGAGATCAATGTGACCGAATGGTCCGGTGTCAATACTCTTCAGATTTTTGTTTGTTATGTGACGTACTCCAGTTTCGGAAGCTAAAGCAAATAGCAACATTCAAATGTTGAAGACTATAAAGAGTTACTGGAGAACGATCTCTATATAGAGTTGCTAAAACGCAAATTTTACCACCGATTTTCACCCTCTTGATTTTTTTTTAAGTAGAACTTCTTTAGCGGGTGTTGTAACCATTCTGATGCAACGGATATGTCTTTTTTTTTATATATCAAACTACACATGACCAAACGATGGTCATCTGGTGTTCATACGCTATATCCGGAAATTCTATACTACGAAACAAGTTTTTTTAATACACGCTAGCCATTGGAAAGGCTATATAAGTCATAAAAGCATTTCATGTCAAGTGTTTCACAGTTTCACTTTTAAAAATTTCTGCAACTATTGTGACACACCTTGTACACAAATATACTATATAGAGGCACACGTGTGAACGATGATTGGAACATGAGCTCTGTTGCATTGGAATTAAATTTCTTCTCCGTCATCTAGTTATGTTCGCTGCATTTTAATTATTTATTTATATTTTTATCATACAAACGTAGGACGGACGGTACGTACCTATGATTATTTTGTTATTCGTTCATGTTTTTCCAGCGACAAAGGAACCTAGGAAGGATGCGCATCGTTACAGCAGCTGCGTGGATTCGTAGAAACGTGGCGCAACTTAATCCTACGTCAAAAGAGTGCTAACTAGCTGCTCATTATTATTAATAAAACATTTTTTTGTTTTGTACTTTGTTAAAAGATCTGATTGCAACTAATAAGCTTTGCGCACCTAATTGAATAAAAAAAAGGTGAAGCTTATGCTTAAAAAAAATGAAGCAAATTATGCTGAACATCCTTGGCAATAACAAATTATCCTTGATTAGTATACAGAATAGTTAGAAAAAAAAAATGAAGCCACCATTCACTGCAATGAACCATCTTTGTCTTCGTTTTGCATACATAAAGCATCGCTCTCCATTGAGTAGCTCCACCGACTGGGCAGTTCCTCGTCTGGAGAGGTCAATAATTTTTGACCAGAGTTCTATAGCCTTCATTAAAGGAGATAATTTAATTGGGCGAAGGTAAATGACCTGGCTGGAAATTTTTTTTTTTTTGTAACCTCTCCTTGGCGTTTCTCAAAAGTAAAACCGAGTGAACGTGGCCGGAGATCTATTCGCCGTCTGGGGAATCGTCAGACTGGGAATTCCTACGTACGGAGATTTTTCTGTCTGATGATTCCGCTGTGTTGCACTGTACACTGTCTGGGGAATACTCCAACTTTGATTTACTCCATCTGGCGATTCCATTGTCTATGGGTTCTTCCGTCTGCGGATTCCCTCGGCTACGTATTCTACAGCTAGTGAGTCCCCAAACAAAAGAATCCCGCGTCTGGGGATGACTTTGTCTGGAAAACCCTTCGTCTTTGGATTACTCCATCTGGCGATTCCATTGTCTATGGGTTCTTCCGTCTGCGGATTCCCTCGGCTACGTATTCTACAGCTAGTGAGTCCCCAAACAAAAGAATCCCGCGTCTGGGGATGACTTTGTCTGGAAAACCCTTCGTCTTTAGATTACTCCATCTGGCGATTCCATTGTCTATGGGTTCTTCCGTCTGCGGATTCCCTCGGCTACGTATTCTACAGCTAGTGAGTCCCCAAACAAAAGAATCCCGCGTCTGGGGATGACTTTGTCTGGAAAACCCTTCGTCTTTAGATTACTCCATCTGGCGATTCCATTGTCTATGGGTTCTTCCGTCTGCGGATTCCCTCGGCTACGTATTCTACAGCTAGTGAGTCCCCAAACAAAAGAATCCCGCGTCTGGGGATGACTTTGTCTGGAAAACCCTTCGTCTTTGGATTACTCCATCTGGCGATTCCATCGTCTATGTTTTCTTCCGTCTGCGGATTCTCTCGGCTACGTATTCTACAGCTGGTGAGTCCCCAGTCTAAAGAATCCCGCGTCTAGGGATGACTTTGTCTGGAAAACCCTTCGTCTTTGGATTACTCCATCTGGCGATTCCATTGTCTATGGGTTCTTCCGTCTGCGGATTCCCTCGGCTACGTATTCTACAGCTAGTGAGTCCCCAAACAAAAGAATCCCGCGTCTGGGGATGACTTTGTCTGGAAAACCCTTCGTCTTTGGATTACTCCATCTGGCGATTCCATCGTCTATGTTTTCTTCCGTCTGCGGATTCCCTCGGCTACGTATTCTACAGCTGGTGAGTCCCCAGTCTAAAGAATCCCGCGTCTAGGGATGACTTTGTCTGGAAAACCCTTCGTCTTTGGATTACTCCATCTGGCGATTCCATTGTCTATGGGTTCTTCCGTCTGCGGATTCCCTCGGCTACGTATTCTACAGCTAGTGAGTCCCCAAACAAAAGAATCCCGCGTCTGGGGATGACTTTGTCTGGAAAACCCTTCGTCTTTGGATTACTCCATCTGGCGATTCCATTGTCTATGGTTTCTTCCGTCTGCGGATTCCCTCGGCGACGTATTCCCCCGTCTAGAGAATCTCCTGTCTAGAGGATCCCTCGAATCCTTTGTCTGAGAAACCCTCCGCCTTTGCATTACCCAATCTGTGGATTGCACCGTCTGGAGAATCCTTCGTATTTGCATTGCTACATCTAGGAATTTCCTCGGCTAGGTGTTGCCGCATGTGGGAATTCCCTGTCTAGGAAATAACCCGTCTTGGGAATCCCAAGTTAGTGGATTCCTCCGTTTGAGACAACTGCCGTCTTTGGGTTGCTCCATCTGGGTATTCCTTCGTCTAAGGATTCCTCCGGCTTGGGAGTCTATCTAGGGAATCTGCCGTCTTGAGAATCCTCTATCGTTGGATTATTCCATCTGTAGTTTTCTTAGGCTTGGTGTTTCCCCATTATCGGCATGCCTTCTTCAGCATACGGCATCATCACTTGGTCAAGTATATCACCATTAATATGCTGATCCATTATGGTTTTTATCCAGCGGATAGGTCATACACTATAGTACGCATACCATAATGCTAGAACCACCATGTTTAGTTGGTATATTTATTGTTTGTTTGCCGGTTGTCTTATAGAAACTGGAGAACCTTTTCCACCGTATAGAACAATTCTTGACTCGAAGAACCATACATTACTTCTATACTTTTCCACCGATTATTTCAAAAGATCCACCACCCGAGACATTCCCCAGTCGCGCCGTTCACATGCCCATTTACGGAGTTCGATGTCAAAGCCAGGGAAAGAGCCACTCAACCATGGAGGGAATTTTAGGAATCCTCTGTTTTAGGATTGCCCCGTCTCGGGAATCCCATGTTTCTGGTTTGGGGAATCCTTCGTCTTGAGAATCCTTTATCTGGGGAATCCTTCGTCTTGGGTATCTTCCATCTGGGGAATCCTCCATCCGTGGATTTCTTCTTCTGAGGATTCTCCCATCTAAGGAATTCCCCGTCTAAGGAACCCTGCGTCTTGGTAATCTTCTATCTGTGGTATTTTCCGGTTAAGGAATCCTCCGTCTTGGGAATCCTATATCTGGAGAATCCTCCGCCTTGGGTATCTTTCATCTGGGGAATCCTCCGTCTGTGGTTTTCTTCGTCTAAGGAATTCCCCATCTGGGGAACCCTGCGTCTTGGGAATCTTTCATCTGAGGAATCCTCCGTCTGTGGATTTCTTCATCTGAAGATTTCATCGTCTGATGATTCCCTTGTCTAAGGATTTTCCCGTCTTAGGAATCCTCCGTCTTGGGAATCTTTCATCTGGGGAATCCTCTGTCTTAGGAATCATCCGTCTGGAGATGGTTCAAACTACTGGTCGCGACGTAAGTTTGAACCTGCTGTCCAGAAGTGGCTTCAAGTATTTTCCGGAGGAATACTGTTCTCCAGATTGACTGTTTAGTTTGATATTTCATCTTTTCGGTCAAAATTCAGCTTGCATCATATGCCATGAATGCAGGTAGCATCTTGAATCTGTGACATCATCTCATCTGTATCTGTAACCGAGCGCTACGCTGTGTAAATTGAGTATACTATAGGTGCTAAGAAACTGCATGAGTGGCTCCCGGTCACTTGCTTAGTAGAATGCTGTCGAATGCAGTCACTTCTGCTTTGAATCCATATCGAATCTGCGATCTCTGAATCCATTTCAAGGTGAACGATGTAAAATACACCTCGTGCATTCAAAAAAACTGTTCATGACCTGGTTTGTCTACCTGTTTGATCCATTTCCTGGTGTCCTTCTTTAGTGCAAGTTGCGCCAACATGCAAAGCAACTTGTTGGCTTGTTTTCCTTTGTTTATTATTATGTTCTCAACTGCTACACAAGTCGAATTTCAGCAAAATCAATCACGTTGAAGTGGTTCAAAATTATGTACCAAAATTTTAATCTAACACAAAAAAAAAACAAGTAAGGAAATTAAAGTCGGGCGTAACCGACTGTAAGAGGCCCTGTACCAGTTCAGCTCGCCTAACAAACACATTAAATGTTTCCCGAGCTTATGACCAAACACATGAACACTTCTCACTGCGCGAATATGAATGAAAAGAAAAGAGGGGTTGTTCAATTTCAATTGCTTATAAAATCGTCATTTATTATCCGATTTTGATGAACTTTTTTGATTTGGGCTTAGAGAGGCGGTATCTCTATGCTGGTGCCGAAGAAATTTTTAGCCTTGGTGATGATTTTATGGTGAAGGGGGGGAGGGGTAAAATTTTAAAATAAACTTGTGAAATCCCGGAGCAGTCCTAGTCGAATGCAAAAAACACGAAGTCTCTATCTATTGCCGTTTCCGAGATCCTTTCGTTCATACAGACGGGCAGACGGACAGTCAGGCGGACGGACAGACGGACATGTCTATATTGACTCCTCTATCACTCCTGAACATAATGGGGGTAACTTTGGGGGGGGGACCTCCGACCTGCTACATACATTTGCACAAAACCAATGAACCTTCGGTACAGGGCCTAACAAGTCTTACTTAGTGCTAAAATTTTTAATGAAAATAAACGCTTTATATATGTACACAGTTCTATCAAGTTTTTTTATTTTAAGATTTAAAGCTGCCTAGAAAACGATTTTAAATGAAAACCTTTCTGTTTCTTTTTTTTTTTTTTTTACTGAAACATTTATATGACTCTTCTTGGAATTTACTAGCGAAGAGCATAAAAATGTTATGACTTCCTTTGTACATAGTCTGCACACACACACACACACACACACACATACAAACACACATTAATATGTATATTTAAACAGTCAAGCGACAGTCTGTGCTCGGCTAATGCACCAACAAGACCATGTCAAATATTATATGTAGAGTAGCGTTGAGTGCAATCCAATGTAGCACAGAGCTCAGCTCAGTTCAGTTCAGCTCCGGCTCAGATTCACAGTGCAGTGCAACAAAACCAACAACAACGTTCCCCAAAGCACCGAGCACTGAATACACCATGGTGTATGTTTGAATGCTGCACACTGCATTTGTCGCATTTGTCTGTTGAATGTTGCCGCTTGCCACCACAGACGACACAGACGACGAGTTCATTGTCGCGATTACTTATTACGAAAACGCCAGGAGAGCACCCGACCCTACCCGGCCCGAGCACCCGAGTCACATTGTATTTAACTTTAATTACGGCAACAGAACCAACATCAACCAACAACGCAACCAGCAAACCAGCCACAGCAAACCAACCATTCAACCGGTCACGACCGACAACGACCGCTGCGAGAAGCCAAGTAGTATTTATATAGTATTATATACATATATCTATATATATATAATATATATATATAATAGTAGTGCCATTGTCTGTACAAATACAAAATGTAAAGCCAATGTGCTATTCTGCAAATTCTGAGTTTGCTCCACACCTCGTTTCTTAGTAATGACTTCATTAGTCGTACATCCCAAAGCGTTGCACATCAGTCTGGCATGCTGCCACTCAATGTAGCTCAATTCGCTAACTATTCGACACTATAAGCTTTTAGTTGCGCTACTCGAACCCTTTACAGAAATTTGGCAGACTAAGTTGGAGTTTCCTAATGAGTGCCAAACCATTCCAACTTTTCTAATGCATTTAACTTCACCTGATCCCCTACAAATATATGTCATAAATGAATGTTAAATCACGGATGAAGTTTTAAATAAATGTACCCTACCTTACTCCGTAGAACATCCGCTATCAGGTAGTGAAAATCCCGTCAAAATCGGTTTAGCAATTTCGGAGATTTGCCGGAACAAACATTCGCAAACAGAATTAATTTTTTAATTTTTTCATGCTTCCCAAATTTTTTCCTTTTTTTAGTAATCTTTTTCGGACTATTTTGAAAATTTTTAACTAAATCGATCCAGCCGTTCTCAAGATACACGATGGCTTATAAGGAACTTTCATCTAGTTGCATGCGTCCATTCGCATAAATGAAAGAAGCGCCAATATCTAATGTATCAGTCATGTACTGCTATAAAACTTTGTTCAAGTTCATTGACCCTCCAATGGGTCAAGTCCATTGACCCAACAAGAGGTTAAGTCCATTAACCCACCAAGACGTCAAGTCCATTGACCCTCAAAGAAGTCAAGTCCATTGACCCTCAAAGGGTTTAAGTCCACTGATCCACAGAGGTTAAGTTTATTGACCCCCAAAGGGTCAAGTTCATTTACTCCCAAAGGGTAAACCCCACTCAAGTCCATTGATCCTCCAAGGGGTCAAGTCCATCGACCCAACAAGAGGTTAAGTCCATTGACCCTCCTTCAAAGGGGTCAAGTCCATTGACCCTCCAAAGGGGTCAAGTCCATTAACGTTCTAATTGACCCACCAAGGGGCAGGCTCGGATGGGCTAATATTTGAGTTATTCAAGATCGACGGCGAAGATTTGGTTAGGAGTATGTTCTAACTTTTATGCAAGACATGGTCCGATGAACGCATACCCAATGACTGGAATCTCAGTGTTCTCTGTCCAATCTTTAAGAAAGGAGACCCCGCTGTTTGCGCCAACCACCGCGGAATAAGTCTCCTTTCCATTGGATATAAGACTCTGTCGCGCGTATCGTGTAATGGAGTGAAGCCATATACCGATTCACTGATAGGACGATATCAGTGTAGCTTCAGACCAAAAAGGTCGACCAGTGACCAAATATTCACATTACGCCAAATCTTGGAAAAGACCCGTGAGTTCAACAAAGACACTCACCACCTATTTATCGATTAAAAAGCCGCGATTGTCCGTCTTTGCATGGCGACGCTATCTAACACACAAAGCGTTGTCAGGGTGGGAAAAATCCTCTCCGACCTCTTTGATACCAAGAGAGGTTTCAGGCAGGGCGATGCTCTGTCGTGCGTTTATTTCAATCTCCTGATGGAATACATCCTATGCCAATGCCCTTACAGAGTATGTCTGGTTCGATCTTCCAAAAGAAAGAGATGCTGCTCGCTTACGCCGATGACATCGATATCATTGGCACGCAGGAACGGCGAGCCAGCAAGGCTGGCGCGCCTTCCTAGACGCGGCCATGACCGGTAGACGGTTGACGGCCATATAACTAACTAACTAACATTGGCCGGAGGTAACTTTACATGTCCGGAATTTTTTTTTAAGCACTCTCCTCGGCGATTCTCAAAAGTTCATATCACCGCGGCCGGAGTGCTAGCATATTATGTCAACTCGTACGAACATTTGTCAATAAGGATGACATTTGTATATCTTTTATTGACAGGACATGTATCACTTAGCATACAAACATAATTCCACAATGTTTATAGTTTTTGTTTAAACAAAAGAAAGCAATACACAGTACAAACGTTGTTGCTTTTCAATAGAAATATTGCTCTTAAAGGTTTTTTGTTCAATTTTTAGTATTTAGTTTAGATTTTTTATTTTAGTTTTTGCTTTCAGCTTTCATCATACATATTTTTTATTATACATTATAATTGCTTAATTTGTAATTCTTCTGATTTCCATTTTGTTTTTTTTTTCAATATATTTTATTTAATTGAACAATTTAATTGCATTAATTGATTGAATTTTTCTTTCATTTGTTAAGGCGCGCCACATGCATTTCTTCACTAACTATTTTGTTTATATTTTAATTATTGTTTTTTTGTTTTTAAACATTTATATATATATATAGATTACTGTAACACTTGTTTTTGTACACAATGATTTAGCTTAAATAAGCATTTTATTAATTTTAAGAACAAATGAGTGTGTGTGAGAGAGAAAAGTATAGAGAACGGAAAGAGATAGGCAGCGAGTAAGTGTTTAGGCACATTTTAAAAGTGTATAAATTATATTTGTAAATTATATGCAAGCAGTTTAAATAAACAAAAAAAAAAAAATTTAAATAAAATAATAATGCTTAATAATTTCTGTACTCGCTTTTTTCATTTTAATTGACAATATAAACAATTACTTATTTTTTTTCTTCTGTTTTGTTACCTTTCAAAAAGGTTAGGTGGCATTCGGCATATTGCTTTTATTCTCGTTCGTTTTGTATTTTTATTTATTACTCTAAGCTTTTGATTGTTACTGGGCTAAAAGCGTTTTAGTTGCTCTTTCACTTCAATTGTATTGTATTGCAAAAGGAGCTGTCTACTAACACAAAAAAAAAATCCTTTATAAATTGATATTTTCTACTAATGCAGATTAAAGTGTCATTTCCATACACTGTTTTTTTTTTTTATATTTGTTTAATAATCCGTCCATGCAATCCGTGTGGCATATGGAAATAGTTGTTGCAACAGCAGCGACGAGAATGAAGCAATACGATTTTTGTATATTTATAAATCTACTTTTTTTCTTCGGGTAAATCCAGTATCTTAGATACAAACTCGGATATATCTGTATTGCGTTTTATGTGCTCCTCAATGAAGGCATGCTTGAGCAATTGTTCGTAATTTGGACGCGCTGTGTATTCCTTTTGCAAGCATGTGGCAATAAAATTTTCGAATTCGGTTGAAAAAGTGCCGGACTCGAGACGTGGCGGATCGTTTTCAACAACCTAAAAACAAGCAAAACAGAATAAAAATTAATAATTAAGTGAAAAATTGTTTAAAGTTTGGCTTAATTTTAATAATTTTTTAAATGCCGCTATTAGATTTTAGTTCTACACCAATAAAGAATATGGTATATGCAAAGCGCTAACCAACTATTCCCAACCAATAATAAATATATTTAAAAATGAAACATTTACCCGAAAAAATAATAATTATCTGTTGTAAACATCTCTGAATACCAAAACATTCCCTACCGATCTCAAGAGATAACCACCGAGTGAATGTTTGCAGTGATTTTCCGGAAAGTGATCCTGTGTCATACCGGTTGTGCAGTTTTCTACTTCCATTTCGAACGTTTGGTAGTGACGGTGTGAACACCCAGAGTCTTATCTCGGACCACTTATTTAAATTTCGTACTGCACATGGCACTCCCGAACAGCTTCAACGCGGCGTAGTCAATCACAAACTTAGTGTTTCTTAAGGCCAAAGAATACTGTAACAGAGTTTGTATCGACGTGCTAAGATCAAAGATACTTTCCCGGCGCCCTACTATTTAATGCCGCAATCATTCATTCAAGAGACATACCTCTTCGGTAATATTTCTCTGATACCATAAACATATTTTCTGTAAGGATGACAATGGAAATCTGGTAACGGATGAACAGGAATCACTGAGTTTATGGGGGAGTCATTTCTCCAACCTACTTGGAGGCGATAAAGCGCACAATTCCGACGATAGAGAAATGACACCGGAACCAACTGTTAATGATGGCACTATTGTAGAGCCACCGGACTATAATAAGGTCGATTCAGTGATTAAAAAGCTGAAAAATAACATAGCGGCAGACTCTGATAGGCTGCCAGCTAAGTTATTTAAGACCGGCGGCGAAGAGTTGGTTAGGAGTATGCACCAACTTTTATGGAAGATATAGTCCGATGAACGCATAACCAATGACTGGAATCTCAGTGTTCTCTGTCCTTCTTCTTTGCATGGTGACGCTATCAACACACAAAGCGTTGTCAGGGTGGGGAAAAACATCTCCGACCCCTTTGATACCAAGAGAAGTTTCAGGCAGGGCGATGCTCTGTAGTGCGATTTTTTCAATCTCCTGATGGAATACATCCTATGAGGACAAGACGAAATACTTGGTGTTTTCTCGCACTCCGTCATCGCGTCTTGGACGGTCAGTGAACAGAGATAACCAGCAACAACAACGTCCGTCTGGAGATCAGACGAAGAATCAGGCTTGCAAACAAATGCTTTTTTGGGCTGAGCAAGCAAATGAGAAGTAAAGCCCTCTCTCGACAGACAAAAATAAAGATCTATAAGACGCTGATACTCCCGGTCCTATTGTATGGCGCACAGGCATGGACCGTGATTGAGTCGGACGAGACAGTGTTGGAAGTTTTCGAGAGGATCTTTGGTCCTATTCGATGAGGTTGACATAGTTCAGCGCATAAAATTCCAGCGGCTGTACTAGGCTGGGCATCTCATTCGAATGGATGAAAGAGCTCCAGCACGCATGGTTTACATGAGGGCCCAAGCTTGATTGGAGGAAGCCGACATAAAGGACGACCGGGCACTTGATGGAATGACAAGGTATGATTTCTCTCCGTACTTGGCATTCAAAACGACTGGCGCCAACGCGCACAAGATTATGGAGGCTGGCGCGCCTTTCTAAATGAGGCCATGATCGCAAGACGGTTGAATGCCATTTAAGTAAATAAGTATAAACATATCGCCATCGAATATGCTAATCACAAGCTACGCAGCAGCTATCTGATCAAGAAGCGGCAGACGGCATGCAAAACTACCTCCCCGTCCTAGAGGAATGCTTTAGAAGATGAAACATTCGCACAAAAAGTGCTATATGCAAAAAATATGAAGAATAAGAAGAGGCAACAGACCACCACTGAATTTCCGCGGAAGTATTGTAGACTTTTACATGAACGAAAGCTTATTTTTAAAGACCACATTGGAGCCAAGCTTCAAAGCTGAAGGTTCAAATAAAGAAGATGCAGTGGCTTTTGAACTGCCTATGACTATGTTCTGCAGATACAGAATTCAGATCTGAGTACCGCAATGTATGACACACCGAAAGATGCAAATATTTACTCATTCATTTTTTTTTTACTTCATTTAACTTTAGTTTAAAAATGTTTCAGCGTATGATATGAATCAATAGGCATGATTATATGCACTTAATTTTAATATTTTCAATAAAACAATTATTATTTAAGAAACATGCCAAAACTATGCAACAATATTCAATTTGAATTATAAAATATTTCCAATACATATCTCAACAAATTTCATTACAAGACAAAATTCCTGTACATTTTCGAAAACATCAACGCAACATTTTGTGGAAATAAGCAAAACGAATATTTTTCATTTTACTTGTTTACTTTAGATTTTATACGAACAAAATATGTATCTGCATAGGGGTTTTAAATTCTTCAGTAATATCATGTAGTTGTTCGATATTGTTCCTCAACTGCTCGACATGCTGATACATTTATATATACATACATATATATATATATATTTTGATAAATAAAAGCCTTTGCAGATAAGTTTAATTGCTTACTGAACTATGCTGCGAAAGCTGAGCTAGCTGATGATGTACCTACAAATCCATAGGCTTCTGTCTTTAGATCGCCTTCGTAAAGAGGCAAAAATGCTGGTTGTTAGGAACCATCGCACTGTTAAACGCGAATAATTTGCTCCAATAACAACAAGCAGCATTAGAAGCAATGACCGGGGTACCGGAGCCAATCATAACGCATCTGTCTCAATGCAATGCAACATAGCCGGAAAATATATGTGAGACATTTTTATTAATCTCAACACTGCGTATGTAGTCTATATTCTATTCTATCTTCCTTTCATTACACAACTATATGTCTGTCAAGATGAATTCATTGATATTATCTGTAACTTGTCTAAGGGTCTAGATTTTTATGGAACGGTCCAAACCGGACCTATGTGGTACATTTTATAATGTTTAATCTAAGATAAACTTAACATAGCGATGTGCTATATAATATAATGAATAATTTTTTACGGGTAGGCTATAGCTTATAGCGAGATTGTTTTATACTTAATTTGAAAGAATTAAAAACTCTTTTAAAAAATTCAGAGATGTCGTAATTTATACAGACGTTCGGATCAAATGAAGTGCATATTGTTTTTTAACTTTTGATGATTGTAAATTTACATTGCCTTACAAAAGTTACATACCCTTTCGTTTGATATACAATGTTGCATGAATAACACACAATATTACTTGGTGTGTCTGTCTGTCGGATACGGCTCTAGCCATCTTTTGAAATCTAAATATAAATATGTATTTCATTATTACCTGTCTTAACTGTTCAAATGGATTTTTCCACGTGCCATACGGATAACGACCAGTTGCCATTTCAATCATACTGATACCCAACGACCAAATATCTGATCTTATATCATATTGTGCCGGATTACCGGATGGATCAATGCGCTCTGGTGCCATATAAGGTTTACAGCCGGCATCTATCGTTTTGGCAATGGAATCGACTAAGTAACCTATGCAATAAAATGAAAAACGTAATTAAAACAAATAAAGAGGGTCTTCAAATAACGAACACATACCAGAGATGCCAAAGTCACAGATTTTAACTTCGCCGCTACGATTTATTAATATATTTGATGGCTTAACATCGCGATGTATAACCTTAAGCGCAGCATGTAAATAATTAAGCGCATTTACAACCGACATGGCAATCTGCAATGTATATATATATATATTTATTTTTAAAGTAATATAACTATAATGTATTACCTTGCCCAGCACACTCTCCTCCATAACAAGTTCATTCTTAAACACTTTCGGATAGAATTTATCCAGACTGGTATCCATCACTTCCATGCATATCCAAACGTCACCCTCACGGAAGAGTGCACCATAAAAATGCACTGTATATGGACAATCGCTAGAACGCATTGATACGTCCAGATCCATGAGCAAACGTTGTCGCTCCTTTTGATTAACCGTCATGGTTATGCGCTTAACGGCCATCACTGTGCCGGATTGTTCGTGTCGCATTTTCTCGACAATGCCATATGCACCGCGACCCAAATCGCATATTTTTCTTAAACTATCGGCATCGATTTTAAATTGGTCCTCGCCGATTTGTATGGTTGTGCTCGAATCTAGATTACGCGGTGGTACGCTGCTCATATAAAGATTGCGAAATAAATGTGGTATATTAAAATATGTCAATTAGCAAAAGTAAATAAATCAAAAACGCTTTAAGAAACCTTTACAAATGTGCAGCGTTCGTTTATGCAATGCAATTGTTTCTAATAAACAAACAAATAAGAAAGTGTGCTACAAGATTGCCTGAATATGTGTAAAAAGAATTGAATTTTCATTAAGTTTAATGTAGTTGCATGGAAAATAAGCATGTTTGCCCTGAAGGATCAAGTGTATACTAAGTTTGACTATAGAATGCAGTACAAAGGTTTTACAATTTTCATGTATAAAAAGCTTCAAAAGTCGACTCGATATACATGTATGTAGCCATGTTCATGTATCCGTCTTACATTTGTGTTTACTATAATATTAGTTATGGAGGCTGCCGCGCCTTCCTAGACGCGTATTAAGGAGATTATAAAAGCAGTGCTAAAGTGAACTCAATTGCAGCAGTCATACTTGTATAACTTTAAAATTGATAATATTAGAGATTAAAACGTTTTGGAGACATGAATCTCGATGAGAAGTTAGTTTATATATTTATAATCTATGTTTGTAGAAGAACTCCATTAGTGAGTGTGATTTGGTTTATATTTTACACAATTTGACTTGCAACTTTTCTAATTATTAATTTTTTTCTTAGCGAAATTTTGATATGTTTTTTAGTTACATAGCAAATATATACTTTCTGTTCTACAATTTTAATATTAATATAGCATGCACACTACACATGAGAGTATATAAAATATGCCGTTTTGTTTGTCATTTAAAACTTACAGTGGCGCTGGCTCCTCATCCTTTTCAATTTTCATGCGTAGGCCTGGTTTTGGTCGTGACATTTTGATTTTGGTTCTCTTTTTTCCTTTACTATATGTATATATTTTTTATTGTATGTATGTATTTGTCCTTCTGATCTGTTCTACGCGTTTTGTGCAAAAATATGCGGCAGCGTTTGCTGCGTTCCTGCTGCTTCTGCTACTGTTGTTCTTGTATTCGTTTTCGGCGGTGCTCGTGTATCGATGTGTGTACGTATTAACATACATTTGCACGTAAGTATGTATGGCTGTGTAAATGTGCGCTTGCAGCGTTTGCCGTATGTTAAAATAATAATAATTTTTTTTTGTATTCTTTTGCTGAATTCCTGCTTTGTTGCACTGAAACCGCGGAAATAATACCAATTCGCCGCTTCCTTCTCCTCCTTCCGCCGTCGTTGCTGCCTACACCAACCACTATCCTCTGCTAAACGTTCCGGGCTTGCGTTTGCTAAAATAATTTTATTAGAAGTATACGCGTTAGAAATGTGTAACATTTGCAATTTAGCGCAGCTCCACTGCACTGCTATTGCATTTATTAATATACTAAATTTATTCGTACTTGCGTTGCGTTTTAACCGAATTTTCCTCAATATTTTTGTGTGGGTTGCTGCGCGTTGACTGTGTTAAAAAATATCTCACCAAAGTAACTGCATAGTGTTGAACAATTTCACTAGAACAACGATAAGAGCGGACGCATATGATACTTGACAAAAAAGCGATATGGTGTATATACGTTGATATTTAAAAAAATATCGCTTTCAATATTGATATATGAGGCTGTTGCTATTACTAAATAAAAAAATATATTACAACAGTGAACTTAAGCCAACTAAAAATGCACAAAAAAGAAGTATAAGAATGAATTATCAAATTTTCTAACATAGTTTCTTGATGCAAATTTGAACATTGGTCTTATAACTCAACACTTTTGAAAAATATACTTTGTACATATAAAACTTCGTATATATGTATTCTCAATCAGTTCGAATAAACGAGTTCGCCTGTTTGTGTGTTAGAGGTTGTCATCATTAAAACACATATAACACTTAAGTACTATAAACTATTTTAATACAGAGCATATTAGTTTGATATGATCGTGGAAGAATGAGTATCATTTTCGGCGCCAGCTCATTGAGCATATGCGTACATTTTAAGGTGTAGTCACTGTACATTTAAATTTACAGCTACGCGCTGCAAACCGTTTACTTCCTTTTCACTTGCACTCACCATACGTAAAATAGAGAGTAGAAAAAAGTGTTACAGGCACATTTGCGAAAATTAAAAATTGAATTAAATGGTAAATATGAAAGTCGCTTGTATAATATTTTAACAATTACATATAAAGGTTTATTTAACTTCATTTTATTAAGTGTAAATATGCCGAGAATCAAACAAGTGTTGCCGAAGACACGTCTCGGCGAGTCCTGTTACTTTTTTGACTACTCGATTGAGCTGACGAATGAGAATTTGCAAAGCGGCGCTGTTGCAAATGACTTGCAATGTATTCTAAATACGAATGGACATCAGATCCAAAGCAGTCTGACGCCGACTACACCACCACATAAAAATACACTTTTAGCTGCAAAGGTTGCTGGCATCAAGCCGCTACATGAACTATCAAACACATGTGAAGCACCGCCGCGAAAAAAGACACTTTTAGCTGCAAAGGTTGCTGGCATTAAAAGAAAAAACGCTTCGGCGCAGCCGCATACAATACAATTCCTAGATGAACTGCCAAGCACAAGTGTCGCAGCAAGAAAAGTTGATCAACGAAAAACTAATGTGGCAAAAGCAAAAAAAGTACCCACGTACACGTGCATAGAAGAGTCTGGTAATTTTTTTCAAGGCGTTATGGATGATACACTAAAAAAACTGACGGATGACAGTGCACTGAGCGACAAAGAATTAAATGACTTGAATACGATACAAAAATGCTGGTTGAACAAATATCAGCCTCAAAGCAGAATACCTGAGATACCGCTGCCAACGCCGCCGATCAAAAAGAAGCCACGTACCACTAACAAACGAAAGAATGCAGTGAAACAAACAGCAAAGAAGAACAATGATAAGGAAGATAGCGGCTGTGAATTGGATGAGCTACACGACGATGATGAACCAATCATGTTGTGTATGTTTGTGCCGAAATATTTGCCAAACTGGTATTTGCGCGAATATTCAGTGGTGGTGCCGGCGAGAGTACTTAAACAAAATTTAGTTGCACCAATTATGTCCGTTCAGCTGTTCTCAGAACTAATGGCACAGCCAGATTTAAGTGTGGCCAACGAAACGCTTCAACAATTTATTAATGAGAAACTTAACCTAAAAACTTAAAAACATATAATATACCATATGTATTATTAGATACTGGAGTAAAGAATTGAATTCTTTTTGTTGAATTTCAAACACTCATGAAATCAAAACTTTGTTTTAGACTTTTCTTGTTATACGTATGTGTTCAAGGATATTGGGCACATTTGATGACTATATATCGACTATTATATGCGGTTTTTATATACACATGTATGCATTAGGGAACAGCTAGCGTATTCGTTTTCTGCCAATGCCATGTTATATTAGTTTGGCAATTGCAGGCTAAGATTCTGTACCGTTCTTAGCAAAAATTGCCACTGCAACACGGAATGGTTGCTGAAGTCGTCTTCCTTGTTAATCAATCACACACGCGATCAAAATTCAGCAACAGCAGTGAGCCGTGTTTCAGACGACTCGCTTGGCTATGTCATGCTATACGTTCTGCGTTGAAGTTTGCGCTGGCGGGCTTGAAAGTAAATAACCAATGGCAAAATGTGAAAAAATTCGCGAAATAAAAATGAAGAAGATGTGTGAGAACATACTTCCTGAGTTTTTACATTATATGGAATATTGTAAACTTTTAAGTTTCGAACAGGCATCCGATTACAGTTATCTTCGACAAGAATTCCGGTAGATGCTAAATTAATTATTTTAATATAAACAAATTAATTGCAGTTTACTTTTTCAACGTCTTAAATTTGAGTACGATGACAAATATGAATCTTTCTAAAGCCTTGGAAGAAATCAAGCCTCCCAATGATTGTGATGAAGATGAAGGATGAGTTGAATGAAAAGATTTTGTCTTTCTTGCTTTTTAAAGCAAGAATGATAAAAAGCCAAACAAAAAAACCAGAAAGTACTGAAAGTTTGGGTATTATAATATTGGATACATATTTTTATACACTTTACTAATAATGTTAGTTGTTTTTAAAAAGGTTAGAATTAAATTAAATTTTCCATGGTACAATTGGAGTGTGAGTTAAGCAGGTTCTAATTAAGAAATGTATTAGATCTATATATGTCACAGTGCCTAATACCTAATATTAATATATGTCAAAAGATGGCTATTGCCAAAAGCTCAAAAGGTTGCTGCATTGCGGTTTATATAATGGAAGTGTGTTAGTTTGTTGAGCCCTAGACGTAGTGTTTCATTTCTTTAATTGTTTGTTTAAGGAATCTTTCAAAGTTCAATATTGTATACGTCGAGGCCCTGCGACTTTTGGATTTTCTTTTATGAAAATAAAAACAGAATCAACGATCTCAAACATTTGCCATTCATTCTAAACTTCGTCTTAAAACAATTGTAGCACGTCTTTCTTACATAAAATATTTTAAAAATTGTACAAAAATATTGTCGCAACATATTACTTGGAGAATAAACATATATTAAAAAGATTATACGTGTTAAACATTTACTATTTACATCGTTACACCATTAAACTCGCATTCAGTTGGCAATAGTTCACAACTAGTTACTATACGCAAAGAACAATTGTGAATATTCACAATTGAGGTTCATTGTGACTTTGAATTGGCACGTCTTCCTTAGTAGATTCTCACACATGTTTGTTTACAAATATACCGAAGCAGAGTTTTAAGCTATTTAAAAAAAAATTTGTGCAATTGTGTTGTTAGCATTGTTGGCTGAAGCTCAGTTTAATAAAACAGCTTACAACCAACATGGGCAAAACATCAAAAGACAAACGTGATATTTATTATCGCTTGGCTAAGGAGCAAGGCTGGCGTGCACGTAGCGCCTTTAAATTATTGCAGATCGATGAACAGTTTCACATATTTGAAGGTAGGCTTTAATTACAATTTATAGTATATAGGTAAATTATCATCCATTGTGCTCTGCTTACAGGTGCCAAACGCGTAGTTGACCTTTGCGCCGCCCCCGGCAGTTGGTCACAAGTGCTGTCGAAACGCATCTACGAACCGAACAAAGACTCCGATAGATATGATGTAAAAATCATTGCTGTTGATTTACAGGCAATGGCTCCTATACCCGGTGTCATACAGATACAAGGTGATATAACAAAACTGAGCACAGCTGAGGAAATCATTAGACATTACGGTGGCAATCAAAAGGCACATCTTGTTGTTTGCGACGGCGCTCCAGATGTAACTGGTCTGCACGATATCGATGAGTATATACAGGGCCAACTGTTGATCGCAGCACTTAGCATTACCACGCATGTACTGGAGGATAATGGCACATTTGTAGCGAAAATATTTCGCGGTAAGGACACCAATTTTCTGTACACTCAAATGGGCATTTTCTTCGAAGAAGTCGCCATTGCCAAGCCGGCCAGTTCACGCAATTCGAGCATTGAAGCGTTTGTTGTTTGTAAGAAGTTTAAAGTACCGAAAGGTTTTATACCGCAAATGATTAACCCCATGGTTGACGATGTGCGTGTTTTAGCTGTGGATACGGGCAAAAAAATGAATCGCAAATTAATACCATTCATCGCTTGCGGTGATCTTAATGGTTTCGATTCGGATATGTCCTACAATTTAATGCCAATCAATGATAAGAATTACGTCTACCGGGAAGTAGTGCAAAAACCTATATCGCCGGCGTACAAGGAAATACTTGAGAAAATGCGTACGTGCAGCCTTAAGTACGACGCAATTACAGTAAATCATAAAAAAGACGAAATGGAGACAACTAAGCCGAATAATGAGACAATAGAAACTGCAGTTAAGCAATAGCAATGCATTGTGATAAGCGACAAAAGAAATACGAATTAAATTAAATAACAACTGCGAATATTTATATGCTGTGAATTCTTAAGAAATGGTTTTGATCGGTTTGAACAGCAACTCAATTTGAAAATTGGATTTTTTGTTTAAAGCGGCAAAAAACGAAAGCTCGTTGCTACTCAGTTTATGTTTTATTGATATATTAATTTGCAATTTGCAGTTTAAAATATTATTGTATATTATCTGCAAAGTAATTTAATTGATTTTGATCTGAAGTGGATGTACGTTCCAGTGCGCTTGGTCCGTTTAAAATCGAGAGTGAGGAATCAGCTTTGCAACATACAGATCCTCAATCGTCTCCGACCATAGAGTAAGGACTGACAAAGAATGTTGTTTAGGTTCCAAAAGAAGAGGATGTACTCTAAAAGCATTAGCTGATTCCATAACAATCACAAATGTATATAAAAAAAAAACACTTATGTAAAGTAAATTAAGCAATTTGGAATATCACCGAAAATGCTTTGTTAAAGTTCCGTCTCCAAATATATTGACTATTTAATAATTAATTATTTAAAGTTAAGCCTGTAAATAAAGCTTATCAATGAATAAATCCTGCTATAACAGCAAATACAGTTCCTATTGATAAAACATAATGAAAACGAGCAAGGGCGTATCCAGCTTTCGTCGAAGGGGGGCCCCGCTGTCTCCGAAAGGGGGCCGACTGTGTTTTTTTTTTTAGTAGGCAAAAGTGCGAAATATGTAGTAAAATACATTTTTTTCCAAACTTTTCAAAAGTTAGGGCGGGGGGAGCATGGCCTGATTTTGTTACATATATTATTCAAATTTCATAACTTAATAAAAATATTTATTTTATACATAATTAAAGGAATGACGGTCTACACATGACTGATGACAATTTCTATTCGGAAAACATGGAAGTTGCATCAATCGATGTCAATTCGCGTTCTATACAGCAAGGACACATGCTGCTCAGCGTAGTGCTAGTGGCAATGGCAGTTATATCGATAGGCGTATACGGTATACTTGTCATATAGCGCACACATTTGGAGTAAGAGGCTAATTACGAGCGCACATCTTTTAATGACAGACATCGCTTGTCGATCCCATACGATGCCTATGATAATCACCAGCAACATCGCCAGCAGCAGCAATGCTGTCGCAGTGCAGGCATGCAATGCTGTTTAATTTAAACGTTTTGAAATGTTTATTGTTGCGAGACATGTTGTTATTGTTGAAGATTTGCATCAACCATTGAAAAAAAAAAACAAATATTGTTTTTTTTTTTTTTATTAATTATTAAACAGCTACTAAAAGTGACAGCAGCAAAAAGAGTTTTAAACACTAAACTATTTTAAGCAATTTGAGTAATTTAATGCATGAAGTTTATTTATCTTTTCGACATCTAAGTTGTGCCCACTGCCTCAACATCGTGTTCGTCCTTATCAATGATCAACTCTAGCACAGCATCTTCTTCAACTGACATTGGCTCTTTCGAATCATCTGATACTGATGGATATTTCTTCAAGCGTTCCTTGGGTTCGTCGTTATCATCACGGTTTCTATTAAATTTTGAAGTTCCTGCGCCATCAGGGTTAACTTCTTCATCACTCACCACCATAACAACATCATCAGCATCCGCAGTACTGCTCTTCGACTCACTTTCAGAGTCACTGGAATCATTGGAACTTTCTTCGTCCAGATTTTTTTCGAGTTCGCGCAATGTGTGTATGAGCAGCGTAAAATCCTTGCGACGTTTCTCAAACTTGTGCTCCAATTTAACTTTCTTTTGTATGAGTTGATCGATGTCGGCCTTCAAGGTTTCGATTTTATCCAGCGTATCCTGTCGATCAGGCTGTTCTTCAATTAATTTGGCCAACATGTCATATTCCATTTTGTTTTTGCGTATTTCCTTGGCAATCACTAGCTCTTTCTTGCTAGCAGCGATTTCTTCTTTGGCAAGTTCAATGCTCTCCTCAATGGTGCTGGTTACATTTGTAAAGTTTTCCAGCTCCTCGCGTAGCATTTTAAGCGTACGCTCGTTCTTACGCGCCGTAAACTGGCATTGTGTGAGCTGTGCTACCAAGCGATCATACATCAATTGACTGTAAATAAAATATTTTGCTTAGCTAACTATGTACATATATATAAACTAGTGTAGTGTGCATACTTTGTTTCCGGCGAATCGTTTTTAGAGTTTGCCCACTTGAGAAATTGCTTCAGCAACATATTCAAGCGACGGTCTTCGCCGGTACCATCACCGTCTATAACTAGACGTCGCTTAATGATCTCTTCTACAATTAGAATGCGTTTTGTTTTATGTTTACTATGATTTTTATTATTTTACTTACCATCAGACATTTTCTTATTGCATTTTATGCTTTTTTTCGCAGACGCCAAAAGTACACGGTATCAGAGACTGGCTTATGAACAGCTGTGAGAGCTTTTAAACGTGAATGGCGTGCAACAGGCGATAGGACATTCACGGCAGTAATACACAATCATAGCAATAAACAAATTAAAATAATTCAAATATAAAAGGAAACAATTATAATACCTTGTTTCGATTAGACGAATCTTTAAATGACTGCTTAAATAAATTTTAGATACCAAAACTTATGTTGGGCACATATAAGTTTTCACAATTAGTTTAAACATTTGTACAACCACCAATATAAGACTTTAACTACAAATAAAGATTTAGCAATTACTTTTCAAATGTCATCTCCGAGTGCAGGTAACTCTTTTGTGTTAAGTGTCATGCGGACGTTATTGACACTGTTTAACAGCTGTTCATTCGCTGTGAATGACTATATCTCTCGTTGCTCATGTTTGTTATTATATTATTTCAGCGAAGATTATCAAAATGGAAGGCACTTTTGCCGACCCATTCGATATGGAATTCGGAGAAGAAGACGATCCGCTTTTCCGGTTGCTAAACGAAGTGGAGCCGCACTACTCCAGGCAGTTCTTTGATGGTACTGTCGAACCAGTGAAATTTCAGCCACTTATCGATCCGCGAACACAACAAGAAGTGCCAGAGATCGTACGCGACTCGTCTCAACCAAATACCTGGCCAAACTTTTTCAAAGATGCACTTTGTTCAAAGCTCACTCCGAAAGTTAAAGCACAGTGTCTGGAAGTCATGTTGGGATTGTCGCAGCACAAAACAGTAGCCAAGGAGTACCTTAAAACATGGTATTCCTCCACAAAAAAGCGCGCAGTCGAACACGATCGAGTGCAGAGGTATGTCTACCAGGTTGAAGAACTGGAGAAGGAGTCGCTGTATGCGCACATGAATAAATATGTGGAGCTGTATAGAAAATGGTATCAATCTGTGCTTGCGTGTTTATTACAGAAACTACCTGATAATGTTTACATTACGCACTTGGGATTGCCACAGGTGCGGCTTTGCAAGACTATCAATGAGCATGCAGCGACAATCGAAAAGTTGAAGGTATTTTATCGTGAGGGCAGCGTCATGGTTGGACCGCACGAGTTAAGCGAGCAGACGTACAAAAATATTTATACACGCATGGAGCAGTATATAAACAACTTAATTGATGACAACAAAAAGGATAAACCAATACAAATACCGGAGCTAATAGAACTTAATACATTCATATTGCCAATTGAATCGTTACTCTTCCTCTTAACTGCCGGTGATTACATCGATCTGCCGAGAGAAATGCCGCTGGAAATTAAAGATAAAAATGATGGAAAATTTAAGTGTCTGGAGTTTCAGTTGCCGCTGCCCAGCAGAAACTGCGGTTGGCATACCAATTCAGCAATTTTAGATGGTGCTTGCAAAGCGTACATTTCTCAGCCAGGTCACGGCAAATGGTTAAACGTTATACAGAAATTGGTTTTTACTGACCTAGAAACTGAACTAGAAATTGATGGCACACAAACAAATCCGGCGCCGTACAAGGCTTATAAATTCGACGAGTACCTGGCACGTGCAACGAAGTGCGCCGGCAACACATTAAGAAGTAATACTGCTGCAGTTTCTTGGCAGCTAAAGCCAGCTAACGCCAACGAGGAAACATTTCAGTTTTACACGAAACTCGAAATTCCTGCTTCACTGGATAATGAATGTGACAAGCTGCTTGGGTGTCAAATATACAAATTAGAGAACAAAACGCTTTTCGGCTGTGAAATTTTTACCAAATATGAGCTACTTAAAGCTTGGTTGCAGATGACGTTGCTGCAGTCACCTACTGGACACTGCATACGCCTCGATTTGGATGAATTTCATCTGGTGCTGAGGCAGGAGCTTACGCTGGCCGATGTAGAGCGACAATTACAGAAACATTATCGCGTCGATACTTCCAGTTTGTTAGGCAAATTGCACGAATTTTTCAAAATACTTTTAGGAGTCTCAACGGGAATTTATTTGCTACGTTTCAATCCAAAGTATGTGGACAACATTTTGTTATGTACGCCCACAAAAGAGCCGTCTCAAAATTCATTCAGCCTGCACGCGCTTATACAAGAAAGCATAACTGATCTTGGCTTCATGTTGCAAGCAAATCATTTGCCCATAGACAAAAACTTGATTGGTGCCATGCATCTGGAGCACAATGTGCCACCTTGCACATTTCCGTGCAGCATTCGTACTGACAAAAATCAGGTACCCAGAACTGTCCAGCTGATGAGGGAACGAAAATGGCTTCTGAAACGCGCCGATAAGCAGAAACCTAGAATCAAGATGAAACCTGTTAACCGAGCCAAGAAAAGAATAAGCCAACAGAAGAAAATAAAAAAGAAGCGTGAAACAGAGTCTGATTTAGATAAGATTTTTACGCTGTAAGTGTATAGAATATAGTTAATATGTTTACAAATAAAAAAGCTATTTATTTTGGTAATAAAATGTCAGCTTTTAATTATTTAGCATATTCATATTTTGTCGCCGGCAGCAGTCTCCAGAATTCGCTATCATCAGCCGCAGGCAACTCCTTACTGGGAAATAAATGCAACGATAAATTATTAAATACACTGGATGTGTTATATTGTTCAACGGACAGCGACAATTCCTTCATAAGCTCCTTTATAATGTTTACTCTTGCAAAGAAAACTAAAACTATTGGCACTGAGTAGCACGTTTGCAAGCTGCTGATGTCGCCAGTTACACCGTAGTAGATTGTTTGTCAATTTGGATGTGGTTTCGTGGTGAGTAGGAAACTACGTGGCCCCGTCTCTAAGTTCACGTCTGTTAACGAGCGCCTAGCTGCGATACGCATCAAGGCTAAATATTTTTATATTAGCCTGATTTGTGCGCACGTCCCGACGGAAGTGAAAGACGACGATGCTAAAGATGAGTTCTATGAGCGCTTGTAACGTCTTTACAAGCGATGTACCAAACACGATGTCAAAATGGCTTGGGAAGGATGGAATCTTTGGCCCAACCGTCGGAAAAGTTAGCCTTCACGACACTACCTCCAATAATGGAGAGAGCCTAATCGATTTCGCCGCAGGTCAGAATATGGTAGTTAGTAGTACCAGATTTCAACACCTTAACATTTACAAAGCTACATGGCTGATTCCAGATCAAATAGCACGCAACAAAATTGATCATGTTTTGATTGACGGAAGGCACGTATCGAGCGTGTTGGACGTGTGAGCGTTACGTGGTCCCAACATTGACTAGGACCACTAACTAGTCGCAGCCAAGGTACGCACTTGGCTCAGCGTATTGCACGCACGTTCCAACCTGCAACGAAAGCTAGACGTCGGCAAGCTGCAATCAGAACAGACCTCTATCAAAAGGCCAAGTGTCTGACTGAAGGTTTTAAGCCCGGAGCAACTTTCTGTTAGAATGACAATGGAAATCTGGTAACGGATGAACAGGAATCACTGAGTTTATGGAGGAGTCATTTCTCCAACCTACTTGGAAGCGATAAAAAGCACAATTTTGACGATAGAGAAATGACACCGGAACCACCAGTTAATGATGGCACTATTGTAGAGTCACCGGACTATAACGAGGTCAAGTCGGTTATTAAAAAGCTGAAAAATAACAAAGCGGCAGGCTGTGATGGGCAGCCTGAGTTATTTAAGACCGGCGGCGAAGAGTTGGTTAGGAGTATGCACCAACTTTTATGGAAGATATAGTCCGATGAACGCATACCCAATGACTGGAATCTCCGTGTTCTCTGTCCTATCTTGAAGAAAGGAGACACCGCTGTTTGCGTCAACTACCGCGAAGAAAGTCTTCTTTCCATCGGATATAAGATTCTGTCGCGCCTATTGTGGCTGAAGCCATATACGGATTCACTGATAGGCCACCTATTTGTCGATTACAAAGCCGCTTTCGACGCCCTGTCTGCACTAGGTATCCCGGCAAAGATTGCCGGGATACCTAGTTTGCATGACGACGCTATCTAACACACAAAGCGTTGTCAGGGTGGGGGAAACCTCTCCCTTTGATACCAGGAGAGGTTTCAGACAGGGCGATGCTCTGTCGTGCGATTTTTTCAATCTTCAATGGAATACATCCTACGCCAGTGCCCGTACATACAGAGAATGTCGGGCTCGATCTTCCAAAAGGATGTGCTGCTCCTCGCTTACGCCGATGACACCGATGTCATCGGTACGCAGGAACGGCGAGTCAGCAAGGCGTTCTCAGTGATTGAAAATCAATCTCGGCTCATGGGTCTAGCGTGGTTGAGGAGAAAACGAAGTACTTGGTGTCTTCTCGCACGCCGTCATTGCGTCTTAGACGGTCAGTGACGATGAAAAATTTCAACTTCATTGTTTTAGAAAACTTCGTCTATCTTGGATCCGAGATAACCAGCAACAACAACGTCAGCCTGGAGATCATGCGAAGAATCGCGCTTGCGAACAGATGCTATTTTGGGCTGAGCAAGCAAATGAGAAGTACAGCCCTCTCTCGACAGACGAAAATAAAGATCTATAAGACGCTGATACTCCCGGTCCTTGCCCGTGATTGAGTCGGATGAGACAGCGTTGAAAGTCTTCTATTAGAGTCGGCGACGAGTTTAGATCCCGTATGAACCGCGAGCTGTACGAGCTATTCGATAAGGTTGACATGGTCCAGCGCATAAAATTCCAGCTGCTGCACTGGGCTGTGTTTCGAATATCACTTAAGCTTGCTAGATTAAAAGACGTTAAACGGTTCTGCAGTTTGTCAACAAAAGTTTTAACTATTTCGGAATCTGAACGACACGTTGCATTTACTGAAAGCCTAATGGGTGTGCACCTAAGAAGTTGCGATGCGTTTTAATTAAATAATGGATTTTTAGCTATTTACCAAAATCTGCGAATGTAAGAATAAAATATTTAATTTTATGGTGTCACATTCAGTTACGAATATGTGTTAATTCACAATTAGTAACATATGCATTCAACAATTGTGAATATTCACAATTGATGTACATTGGGTTGTTCATTGTGACTTTCAATTGGCACGTCTTCCTTACACATGTTTGTTTACAAATATACCGAAGCAGAGTTTTAAGCTATTTCAGGAATAATCGTGCGTTTGTGGTGTTAAAATTGTTGACTAAAGCTCAGTATAATAAAGCAGCTTACAACCAACATGGGCAAAACATCAAAAGACAAACGTGATATTTATTATCGCTTGGCTAAGGAGCAAGGCTGGCGTGCACGTAGCGCCTTTAAATTATTGCAGATCGATGAACAGTTTCACATATTTGAAGGTAGGTTTTGATTACAAAATATGGTATATACGCAAGTTATATTCCCTTGTGCTCTGCTTACAGGTGCCAAACGCGTAGTTGACCTTTGCGCCGCGCCCGGCAGTTGGTCACAAGTGCTGTCGAAACGCATCTACGAACCGAACAAAGACTCCGATAGATATGATGTAAAAATCATTGCTGTTGATTTACAGGCAATGGCTCCTATACCCGGTGTCATACAGATACAAGGTGATATAACAAAACTGAGCACAGCTGAGGAAATCATTAGACATTACGGTGGCAATCAAAAGGCACATCTTGTTGTTTGCGACGGCGCTCCAGATGTAACTGGTCTGCACGATATCGATGAGTATATACAGGGCCAACTGTTGATCGCAGCACTTAGCATTACCACGCATGTACTGGAGGATAATGGCACATTTGTAGCGAAAATATTTCGCGGTAAGGACACCAATTTTCTGTACACTCAAATGGGCATTTTCTTCGAAGAAGTCGCCATTGCCAAGCCGGCCAGTTCACGCAATTCGAGCATTGAAGCGTTTGTTGTTTGTAAGAAGTTTAAAGTACCGAAAGGTTTTATACCGCAAATGATTAACCCCATGGTTGACGATGTGCGTGTTTTAGCTGTGGATACGGGCAAAAAAATGAATCGCAAATTAATACCATTCATCGCTTGCGGTGATCTTAATGGTTTCGATTCGGATATGTCCTACAATCTAATGCCAATTAATGATAAGAATTACGTCTACCGGGAAGTAGTGCAAAAACCTATATCGCCGGCGTACAAGGAAATACTTGAGAAAATGCGTACGTGCAGCCTTAAGTACGACGCAATTACAGTAAATCATAAAAAAGACGAAATGGAGACAACTAAGCCGAATAATGAGACAATAGAAACTGCAGTTAAGCAATAGCAATGCATTGTAATAAGCGACAAAATAAATACAAATTAAATCAAATTACAAATGCGAATATTTTTACGCTGTGAATTCTTACGAAATGGTTTTTTCGATCAGTTTAAACAGCAACTGAATTTGAAAATTGGAAAGCTCGTTGCTACTCAGTTTGTTTTTTTTTTTTTTGATAATATTGAGTTGCAACTTAAATCTGATTAAAACTGTTTAAAGTTGTAAATTATTTCGATTCACTTTTTTTTACTTTTAACTTTAAATATACATTTGAATTGAATTTATTCTAAAGCGATTTACGTTGCAATTTAATAGTCCGTTTATGATTGGGTATGAGGTATCAGCTTGAAACTTGAGCCAACTTAATTTTTTTCTCCTTAAAGAGTAAGACGAAGATATTCTACAAAACAAATTTTTTTTCCATGTAAATTGTAATATGAGAAGCATTGTTATTTGCATCCCAGTGAAAGCCAATCGTGAAACACTCTACACCTGGAAATCTCGTGAGAAGCGAAGTTTTAATGCAGGAGGAGCATATTTAGATTTATCAATAAAAACTGTAAATACTTTCTCGACAGAGCCTTTTTATAAATTAAAACGAGTTTCACGAGAAGTTGCGTTCCAATATTCGTATAAGACAAACCCTATACAAATGAAATTATAAAATATACGTCGAACACTTATGATTATGGAACTTTATACTTTATACTTGATTCAAGTTAGCAATATATTCTAAAAGTCTAATCGGACGAACATGGCTAAAACAAGTCGCAATGTCCAGCTGATCAGCTATATATACAACTATAATGCGTTATAAATATTTCTTTAGTTTAAAGAAATAAATTTAAAATGTAAATAATAAGTGGCAACTCTATGCTCTTATTGCATATAGCAACAGTGCTGCACAATGTACCAGTTGCATGTTTATTTGTTTTGCTTGCACTTGTACAGTATTTCGTCTGTACAGAATATGCATATTAATTTATATATATGTACGACTTATATATTTTAAATGTAAACAGTAAAATGTAACTATATAAAGTGTGTATCTTTATTATTATGCATATCTAATATTTATAAAAAACTACTGCCATATAGTTGGCGCACGCGCTTTATACATACATGACCAACAGTTAATTTATGCGCGGGCAACACTTAAAGAGAGTTGCCCTGCTGCAAATGCGAAAGCGCTGCATGGCCAATAAAGCAAACCAAGCAAAAACAACAACAAGCAGCGCAGTGCAGTGCAGCATATTAGTCCGGTTGGACTGCTTCGAAAAGTTTTTCTGTGTGTGCTCGATTTAAGTTATTTATTCGTGCTAATTGTACATAGTTATTCGCAGTGAAACAACAAAGCGCATTTACGTGTAAGTTGCAATTTCAAAATGTGTTCAAAAGTGTGCGGCAGCTGTTTATTCAGTACAATTGCATTGTCTTTGGCGTCTGTTTTTTTGTTTTTTTTTGTTTGGGTTTTGCATTTTTATGGTTGTGCAGCAGTGGCGACAGCGACAACGCCGCAGCTGCCGGTCTGCTGAAATAGAGTGTACAGACGGTATAGTGTACAAGTGCAAACGAGAAACAAATATTGCAAAACATTGCAAATATATCAGTGTTCACATATACACATTCTTTGTGCAGAATTGGGTTGTTTTTTTGTTGTGTTTTTTTTTTTTTTTGTTAAGCTGTGAAGTAAACAGAAAACTATTTTAAGTGTTTAGTGTTATTTGAAGAACGCGCTGAATCATTTGTGATATTTCAAAATTTTAAAAATTGTTCAATTCAGGTTTGACAAATCAAGCTGAAGTGAAAACAAGAATTTGGGGAAAGCTATTGTTTGACTTAGTTAATTTAAAACTATTTTTTTTTTATTTACCTGTAATGTGAAATAATTTAAGTTTGTCCAATAGTATGTAACAGGTAGAAGGTGGCGAGTAGGCCACTTAATAAAAATATATTGTGGATCAGCATATCAGAACAAAGGCATCTCGAAGACTTTTAGAATGGGTTTTAGGGATACTCCCATACATGCTTTACAAAATCTTTATATTTCGTTTCTATAGAAACAACTTTTAATGTCCCTACCTTTTCTCTGAGCGATCCTTCGAAATCGCTTTAATTGAACAGAGTTTTAAAGTGTACCTAGTTTCGAAATCATATACAAAGCCAAACATCTTTTATTATTTTTAAATATTTTATTAGCTTTTATATCCCACATAATTTTGTTGATTTTATCAAAAATCGCAAATCCTTAGCTCATTCACTTTATTATATTTATTTCTTTTGTGATTTCTGCATTTCAGTGGATCAAAGAAGTTCTTCTCGCTGCGTGACAACGTATTTTAAATACGGGTATGTATTATATGTCATATAAAATACATAATTATATTTTATATTAATTTTCTCAATATTTTATACGGAGGCAATTAATTTTCATTTTAAAATTTCTGTATATGTGTGACTAATTCTCTCATGAGTGAACTGTAAAAATTCCATCAAGTTTCAGTTGATGTATTAAAAACTTTTTCGCACATTATTTTATTTTCAATAGTCTTATTGATGGTGGGTCACGCAGTGACACTTGTAATAAGAAATACATTAGTTTCCAATCAGATTTGTTTGTTCTTATTGATTAACTTTAAAAAGTATATATTGTGGTTTTTACGCATTTACAACAAGATTTCTATAAAATTCTTATCGTCTAATGGTTTAGAAACACTTTTAGCGGTTTCCCACCTGTAAAATTAAATAATTTAAAAAGTACAATTCGAAACCGTTGTTGCGGAACAGGATATATGTGAAGCGGAATGGTTTCTTATAAGAAGGAAACCTGTCAATTAAAGTTAAAGCTGCTCACATAATAATAAGTGTGATACCTCTTATTTTAGGAGTATTCTGCACTTAGATCTATCATCCGCCTTTACGGTTTTTCTTCTATAAAATTATTTTGTGACAGTAAAAATTTCATAAACTGGTTTCTTAAAGCGAACGCTTCTCATAAATAGCTAGAGGTGCGTTCCACATATTAAAAAGCTACATTTGAACGCTAATAGATCTTTAATTTCAAAAAGTTTCTTCAAGTTTTTGAAGATTTATAGCAATTGTTTAAACATGAACGCTGCAATGAATGCATTAATTGCTTTCGCAAACAAGTGCATTAGCTGGTAACGCTCTTCATTGAGTATTGCCACGTCTGTTGTTGCAGTGTGTTGCCATAATTCTGCCTTTACATACTTACACTGCATACGCACCTGTACATATACATTTGTGCAGCAGCTGTCGCACTTATGTAAATTGCACTGATCTGTACAGATCCGGTTGTACACATTGCATTCGCATAAGTGCGAACTGTGTATAGCCATTGTGTGAGTGAGATAAAAAAACAGTTGAAGAAAAGAAAATGTCGACGCGAAGACTTTTCGCTTATTAGTCAGATAATTATTGTTATTAAATTTTTGCCAACGCAAAACGGAATATTTTTGTTGACCAAAAAAAAAAAGAAAAATATATATATTAAAAGAAAAACTAATGCAGGCGAAATAAAACAAGCAAAATAAATAAAAAGGTTGCTAATACGTGCGCCAGCAAGGAGAGTGCAGGCGTTTGTACTTGCTGCGTGTGTGTGTGTGTGTCACTAGGTACTTGTTTCTTGCTGTGCTCCGCCAGCAGCAGCAGCAGGAGAAGAATCAGCAATAAACTACAAGAAAGCACAAATTAGCAGACAGCAGGCTGGCTGACGCACAGACAGACATACCGACACTGTTATTGTCAAGCAGCAAATTCCAATAGATACACAGCGAACAACAACAAAAATACAAGTAAAACGTCTACTAAGACGTTTGCCAACCACAGCCTCTATTCGGACAACGATTGCAATCAGTGATGGACAATGGTGAGCAGGATAATGGCTTTCGGCTTGGCCCCATTAAGGAGGAGGTTAAGCCGGATATATCGCAGCTAAATGATAGCAACACAAGTGGCTACTCACCGAAGCCCGATAGTCCAGGTCCATTTCAACAGCTCAGCGGTTTGCCGGTCATGAATATGGCGTTGAATGCAGCTGCTGCCGCCGCTGCTGCAGCAGGACAGAGCCCTGTGCTATCGGCAGCAGCAGCAGCGGCGGCACAACAACTACAGCAACAGCAGCAACAACAACAGCAACAGTATCCGCCAAATCATCCGCTGAGCGGTTCAAAGCATCTCTGTTCCATCTGTGGCGATCGTGCAAGCGGTAAACACTATGGTGTCTATAGCTGTGAGGGCTGCAAAGGTTTCTTCAAGCGCACCGTGCGCAAGGATCTCACGTATGCGTGTCGCGAAGAACGCAACTGCACCATTGATAAGCGACAGCGTAATCGCTGCCAGTATTGTCGCTATCAGAAATGCCTGATGTGTGGCATGAAACGTGAAGCAGTACAGGAGGAGCGACAACGTGGTGCACGTGCAGCGGCAGGGCGTAATAGTGTCGGCGGCGGTGGTGGTGGCGGTACAGGTCTTGGTGGCGGCAGCGGAGGTGGCATTGGTGTCGGCGGTATTGGTGGTATCGGTGGCGTTGATGATTTTATAGCGAATAGTGCAGCACGTGATTTCAACATCGAACGTATTATCGATGCTGAACAGAAGGCCGAAACTCTGTGCGGTGATCGTGCACTGGCATATTTACGTGTCGGCGATAATTCCGAAGTGCAACCGGACTATAAGGGCGCCGTTTCACATCTCTGTCAGATGATTAATAAGCAGCTATACCAAATGGTCGAGTATGCACGTCTGATGCCACATTTTGCACAGCTGCCGCCTGATGATCAGGTTACATTATTAAAGGCTGCTTGGAATGAACTATTAATAGCGAATGTCGCCTGGTGTAGCATTGGTTCATTGGATGCCGAGTATGCTACACCCGGTGTTGTCTTAGCGGATGGCGGTTATGGACGACGTTCGCCGGTGCGACAACCACAACAGCTCTTCCTCAATTCAAATTTCTCATATCATCGCAATAGTGCAATAAAGGCGGGCGTTGATAAGATCTTTGATCGCATACTCTCCGAGTTGAGTGTTAAAATGAAACGACTGAATCTGGATCGTACAGAGCTGTCGTGCCTGAAGGCAATCATACTGTACAATCCGGATATACGCGGTCTTAAGAATCGCGCTGATATTGAACTATGCCGCGAAAAGGTTTATGCCTGTCTCGACGAGCACTGCCGCAACGAGCATCCTGGTGACGAGGGACGTTTCGCACAGCTGTTACTGCGACTGCCTGCATTGCGTTCGATTAGTCTCAAGTGTCTGGATCATTTGTTCTACTTCCGCATTATCAGCGATAAACCGCTGGATAATCTCTTCCGCGAGCAGTTAGAATTACAGACGCCTGCCGCCTTGGCGGCAGTGGCAATGGCAATGAAGCCAGAATAAACAAACTGGTGTATGTACCATGTGCTTGTTGTTAGCTGTTTGTGGAAACACTTTACTTTAAATAATAGTAAAGCTAAGAACAGGTGGGCAAAAACAAAAAAAAAATAAAATAATAAAACGTATAAACTACCAACAGCGTCTTGTCTTAGACAAATTGTGCTTATGAAGATCTTCATCAACACGTAGCAACGCTGTTGTTCAGTTTTTACGCAAATTTCATGCCGCCCAACTGATCTTAGCTTTGGTTAGATGTGGGCGTTGTGTGTACCGCAGATTTGAAGGCGGTATATGCTCGCGCTGGACCGTGCAACTTGTGATTGTGTCTACGATATTTTTTGCATTTTTTTTTATATAATGTGTGTCTAATAATTTAATAATTTTTTTTTTTAGTACGAAAAATATTTAATATTTTTTTTTTTTTTTTTTTTTATATAACGTTAAAGTATGTTTTTCCTTGCGAGATCTATTTATATACGTAAAAAAAGATAAACAAAATTAACATATTTCTATGGATTAAGATTAAAGTACTGTTTTGTAAACGAAATGTACGGAAAACAAAATTAGTTTATAGTAGATCGATTGATTAATATTTGATGCAAATTATCCAATAGAAAAAAAAAAACTATAAAAGGAGCAGTCAACGTCGCTGTCTAAGTTGCAGGATTTAATCGTTGTGACCGGTGAGAGCGACTTTGCTTGCAGTTAGAAATACAGATTATAATTGTATTATTGTATATTATTGACAAATATATATAAATATATATCATATATTTTATTCTGTTGAAATTGTTTTGTAGTTTCAATTTATTTCATTTGAAAAAGCCAAACTGGTGATCAGCAATGGCACTCTGGACGCCCAATGTTGGTTATGTTCTACTAAGAAATATTCTTTCTAATATTTTAAGTAGCAACAAGGTTTTCCGGGTTGCCAGGTTTCGGTATCACTGGAATCACAGCGCACTTCCACTGCGAGGGGAAGTGATAGATACGAACCATGGTATTAAAAATAAATATTTAAAACATTATGGGTTATTTCAGACAGAGCCTTTGCTGCTTTACCATCTATTCCGTCATATCCAGGGGCTTAGTTTTTATTGAGTTGTTTAACTTGTTGCCGAACATCTTGCATAGAAATAGGTTTAATAGGGGTTAGGGATTGTTAGAGGCTCTTCTAAGAAACATCGACATCAAAAGGTGTGCAGCAAATGCTTCAGCCTTCTCCTTGTCTGTACGACATCATGTGTCTTTTTTTGTTTGGATCTCTATTTATGAGAAGGTCGTCAAAATATTTGGTGCACAACTTATACATCAACTTTTTCAATTCAGAAGCCGCTCTCCACCAGTCTAAACTTACTTAGACTTTTGAATGCCAAGTACAGAGAGATCTTTCCATACCTGAGACTAAGCCGAGACTGTTTTTCCATCTCTGAAAACGCCTGCTGACTCGCAGTTCCTGCGTACCTATGATACTCTTTTCTTCTCACTTCCTTAAGGAAGATCGTGTTCGACATACTCTGTATGTACGGGCACTGGCGTAGGATGTATTCCATCAGAAGTTTGAAAAAATCGCACGACTGAGCATCACTCTGCTTAGAACCTCTCTTGGCATCAAAGGAGTCGGACAGGTTTTTCCCCATCCTGACAACGCTTTGTGTGCGAGATAGCGTCGTCATGCAAAGACAGATAATCTTTGCCGGGATACCTAGTGCAGACAGGTCGTCGAAAAACTTCGATCGTATCGGCGTGTCGACAAATAGGTGGTGTGTGTCTTTGTTAAACTCATGGGTCTTTCCAAGATTTGCCGTAATGTGAATATTTGGTCACTGGTCGACCTTTTTGGTCTGAAGCCACACTGATATCGTCCTATCAGTGAATCCGTATATGGCTTCAGCCTATTACACAATACGCGCAAACAGGGGACTTTCTTTTCCAGTCTAAACGGTCCCATTTATTCCAGCTGCACATGTAACGACTACGTAACCTACGCTTGTGCTTAACTAAATCCGGGTTGGATCAGCTAGGCAGCATAATACCAGTGTATACAGCAAAGACCAATGCATCAGGAAGACGGTTTCTATCGTACGGGTTGTACGGTTGCCAGAACTTCCATGTTTTTATTGACTAACACATCAAACAGCGCACGAACTTTTGGATTTGAAAGTCTAGATCCCCATAGATGGCGTTTTGCATTCCAGTCACCTGCAGCCAAGAAATTGGGAACAAGTTTATCAAAAAAGTTCTTAAACTGCATCTCGAAGATTATATCTCTGCAATTGGTGGAGACTTTGATTACAGCTGCTTGCATTTCATTAGTACGCACAGGATCTAGCAGATAGTTTTTGAGCGTCGACCGTATAAGCACAGCAGCTCTTCCACGCATGCGGTTGTCATTAGCAGTGTGTATGTCGTACCCTAGAAGTTTATAATGTGAACGGGAGCAGTGGTGAGCCTCACTCAGAAGCATGATGTCGATGTGTTGTTGTTAAATGGAAACTTTAAGCTCATTTGCTTGGCTTGTTAATCCATTGGCACTCCAGGGTGATTGTGTGATGTATACTGAAATGAGTTGGGGAACCATGGTTAAGTAAGATGAAGAGAGATTTATTTCTATATTGTTATATTGAGTGTAGAAAGGGGCCCAGAACATTGTAATGCGGCACCTCTGATAGCATAAGACGAGATATTTGCTCGCATTTTTACAGCAAATTGACTGAAGGGAATTCAAAGAGTACCTCCTTCAGTTTTGCCAGCAGCACAGTGTGGCACAACTTACGAGGGACACTATTTACATTTCGGGATTAGCAAATAATAAATCATTGTGTGATATATCAGGGCTTATTCGATATTTTGAGTGCTCAAAAATTCTCTTGTGTGAGCCGATGTGTCAGAGCTTGCATTGTCATGTTGGAGGGTGATTCTTCTTCGGCAGTTGGTTTTACTAATTTCTCCGAAGACTTCATGCAAACAAATGGTCGTGTAACATTCAGAATTGACCGTCCAACGTTGCTTAAGCGGAATAGTGGTCACATGACACAATCGGCCGAAAAAATAGGCGACCATTGGCTGTTTTGTTTCTCGCTCATACACATATGATGTTATAAAATATTTCCTACTCACCTTAACCCATTTGTATGTTTTAATTAGTAACTTGTTCGTCCTACTGTTTTTGTCCTTAATATGGCTAAACTTTATACACATCGATCAATCGCACAGAACATTGTCCAGCTGGATATTATGTATATATACACACACCTATTATTAATATCATAAAAAAGTAAAATTTTCCTGCCTGGATAAGCTTAATATCAACGTTATTCATTATTTTCAGTGTTATCAAGAAATATACAAGTACAAATAGCAAGTAAGAAAAGCTCCATGTCCTTGAGGATGATGCATCGTTGCGGTTTTCAAAGTTTTCACTTCAAATGGCTGCAACTATGGTTTCAAGAATTCCTCCAAAGTGTAGCGCAAGTGGGCATAAGATGACAACCATTTATTCTCTGAGAAGTATCAAGAAACGAAACATTGCTGGAACACACCGCTGAATAAAAAACGGTGAAATAACATCCAAGTAAGCTAAATGTCAACGTTGATAATATTAACATCAGGAACCACTCCTTTATCAGGCATCGGTAACACCGAGTACGCTTGCTGTTACTAATATCTGCTCGCCTAGAATTTGAATTACCTTGAAGTCTGATTTCAATTGGCATTTGTAGGTTTAATATTTTTAAATGAAGAAAAAAAAAACTTCCCTGATCCCATAAAGTATATATTTATGCTTTATCATGTGTGCATATTCCTCGCGATGTGTTGAGTCGTTCTCAGCCGTTTGAGCAAAAGTTTCTTTGAGTAGAGTTAAACTTAACTCACAGAATAAGAGCTATGGTGTGTGCTGGTTAAAAATAGTCCAGCAACTCGTCTATAGCTGTGATATTTTTGTTTACGATTTTGCACAATTATTTAAATTTTTCAGACTTAAATTTTTTTTTTTTTATAATTTTTAGAAATGTAAGAATTCTTAGAATTTTCAGAATCGGCAAAATTTTTACAATTTTCTAATTTTTGGAAAATTTTGAATTTGCGAAATTTTAAAATTACAAAATTATTTCATTATGATGTTTTCTGGCGTGTCTCCTAACATTTTGTGGTGCCCCTATACAATTTCACCGCACACTAATGGGTTTTTGTGTGAAAAACTTATTTGTTTTAATGAATATCAGTTTAGAAGTCGTTATGGTGGTTTCTTATGAATGCCCTCTTTATATGCATATACGAACTGGCGTATCTCCGTACATTTTGGGGTGGCCCCCATACAATTGCAGCGCATACTAATTGGTTTTTGTATGAAAAACTTATTTGTTTTAAAGAATATCAGCTTAGAAGTCGTTATGGTGGTTTCTTATGTAAGACCGATTCATATGCATATACGAACTGGCGTATCTTCTTACATTTTGGGGTGGCCCCCATACAATTCCATCGCAGAATAATAGGTTTTTATATAAAAATCTGCCTTCTGTCTGTCTGCTTTCAATGCAAGAAAATTATGCAAATTTTTATCCATCGATTTTATATAATCTTCGAATTTTTATTTCTTAATTTAATGTTTTCTGCAGAGTTCGTGTGTGACTTTTCTCAAGCATTTTACCAGAAACAGAAAAAATGAAGCATAACAAATCATAAAAATGTTTGTTCCAACCAAAATGCTAAGCCATGACGACAGTTTTTCCTGTCGCGGTCAGTTCCATGATGACATTAAGCCAAACTTGATACTCCTTGCAGTTTAAACTGTGCCAATTCTTAGTATTGCTTTGGCGTTTTTGGATGATTGCAATTCGTCTACCAAGTACCAGCAAGTCTGTTCTTGTTGCAGCATGTAGCCGCGCGTTAATTAGTGTTTTAAGTGTTGCGTTACATGGCGGCAGGATCAGTAGACCGTGGCGTGGCATACTGTTGCACGTACCTAATCAGCAATGAGAATTGTTGCCATTGGTGACACTTTTATGCAGATCGAAGTGCATATGTTCCACGAAAAGGTGCTGCCTGCCGCTTTCTGTGTGAAGCACGACGACGTTTAATTAAGAATAGTCGCAAAAATCGCAGATGCCTCTGAGCCCGATGTCCGTTGCTTGTTGAATAAATTCTTGTTTTTCTTAAATTGATGTACTTTATGCAATTTTATGAGCAATACTGCATGATTCAAACAATTATAAACTGTCGTGTATAATGCTTAAATCTTTGACGTATTATCGTCATTCGGATGAGTCGATTGATTGTAAAAAAAAAAAAAAAAATTGCATATAGAATCTATTTTCAAAGTAGCGAAGTGAAATTTCTGAATACGAAAATAATTTCTCAAAATTATTATTAGAAACATTACTTACCCAATTGTTGACGCCGCACAGAGGTCGGAAAACCCGAAAAACTAGCATAAAATAGAAAAAATTTCTTCTTCATATTTTGGTCTGATAGAGTAGACCTTCAACAATTTATAAAAAATCTTTGCTTGAGTGAGTCTCCTGCACGTTGGTAGGATTGCTTCCCTTGACAACCAAATGGATGTTCTATTGCAGAAAATGTTGTACAGCCACTTTGGCGTAGTGTGAACTAATTTTGTCGGGTCAGATGACGTAGTTGTCATCATAATTAGCTCTATTTTACGTTCTAAAGCAGACCTGCTCTTTAACCGGGGTCAAGTTGAGGTATCAGTAATGAGCCGCATGAGTCGGATTTGCATCCTCTGTACCTCTTGTCTATTCGACATTGAAGCATTGCACCAGTCTTGTATACAGTAACGCCACATTAGAGGAGAGCTTACTTCAGCTGCACAGAAGCCAGTTCATGCTGCGTTTTATGCTCCGACAAAGTAAAGTAGGGCGAAGTCAGTCGATCAGTTGCCACCAAGATCTGTGCCAATGGCGGCTCCATGCAGGCTTACGCCAAACATTTCTATGCTCATCATTGTACCCTCACGCTGCGTTTTCTGCTCCGACAAAGTACGGCGAAGACAGCTTTTTCTTGGTCTTTTGCAAGAGGCCTGGGTGCCAAACTCGATTGGATGCCTGCTTGATATCCAAAAAGATGATAAATGGTCCGGGATCAGGCTCCTCGACTCTGCAATGATCGCAAGCTTAGCAATGACCAGTCACTCCCAAACCTTCGAAATTAAAGACGGAAGACTAATCGGCTGGTAGGAACCAGGGTCCATCTCTAGCTTCTAGACCGTTGAAAAATACTGCAACCTCACTATGGCATTGAAAATCGACAACAGCACACTTCGGCAGCGCCTTCAAAGTGTGGTTATAGATGTACTCGTGTCCCAGGGCTTTATTTAATTTCCGGTGCTTAATTATGGCTTTAAAATCCTCAGCGCCAAATGGGTCTTTAGATAGGTTGAGCTGGAGTGGTGTTGCCTCTTTGTCTGATGCTAACTTGAAGCGCAGAAATCGCTCTTCGAAGTGTGCTGCAAAAATCGTATCGGCTTGGTCGTGCTCAGAGGTGCATCAATGAGGAGCAAATGGAATGGGGCGTCGTCTACTATTTCTATTGGCCTACCATAAGCAAAAGTTTGCATCTGCTTCAGTGCCCTTATTCTCCAGCATATTGTCGAACATCTGCGTGCGTTGCTAGTTAAGCGTTATCTCGAAGTCGAGCGTTATTAAATCTTCGTATTGGTTAGTCGGCCGAATATGGTGCATACTTTCAGGCTTTAATATTTTACTTTTTTGGAGCAATTTTTTAAAAATTTTGTTGTCCCAATTGCCTCGCAATAATTCACTTTTGTGGGCGTGTCACAATAATTGTGCACTGCGCTGGACTGCTTAGGGTATACTAAGTTGTGCAAATATTTTTAATAGAAGGAGTTTTGGTAGTACCCATATTTATACTTCACATCAAAAGTCGGACTAACTTAAAAGTTGGTCCATCAAGTTTATGATATTTTCAGGTATTTGTATACTTTTCGGGAAATTTTTGAAAAAAACAATCAATTTACTTCAAGAACTTCATAGAACAAAAAACGCTTTTAAAGTTCTCAATTGAATTTGGTTCCATGTCATATTCCCACCTTTCAAAATTTGTACTCCATCGAAGAAAACAAACAAAAAAAAAAACGAGTTTAAATTTTTTTTTTTTTTTACCAACCAAACCTCATTGATGCTTTCTGAACAATTGAAACCTAATTTAGGCGAATTTCAATTGGTTCGAACCAAAAAATTCCGTGTAATTAGTAAATTTTTTTGCAAATAGTGAACTGCTGTGAGACATCTTAGTAATGTGAACATGACGCTTGTTAACTTTCTGGAAGTTCCGGAGGTGTTCCTTTTTTTAATTCTGCGAAGTATAGCACTGTTATCAAGTAACTTTATAGCCAGATAGTTGGGATGATTATAGAGCTCGATCAATGTAGATTTTTTACTACAACCCACTTGCTTTTACTTCAAAATCTTTATGAAGATACCATGGTATGAATTATTTTAAACTGACTGTTTCAGTATGTTCCAAACCGGTGTGTTATCCAGTATAATTTTCTAACTTTAGCCTTGATGTATTTGTTCCATGTGAAACTTTTAACGAAATGTATTCCGAGTTACTTGACAACTGTGACTTCTGGGAATAGCTGGTTGTAAGAAGTAACCTCCTATTAAACCAGTCAATTAATGTATTTAAATGGAAGTTCTTTATTATATAGACTCTAAGAAACTTCTACGAAGTCCGTAGAAGTCTTTGTATTAACTAATTCGTGACACTGTTCTACACAACTAATTTTCAGCCTAAAGCCAAATTGGTGTTCTACGATTTGTTGGTCTCAATCGCTGCCCAATTGCTTCATTTTGTACTTTCTCTAACAAAGCCGTAAGATCTCGTTTGTCCGGCGAAGCCTTCTTCTATGCAATACAAGGTTGCAAGGTTTGTTGGAATTGTTCTGGAGGTATGGTGTAGCATCATTCATATTTCTATGATTAAATATGATTTGTAGCAAGAAAACACGTTGCAGTCGAGTGCGCTCGATTTCGAGATACTCTGTACTCGTTTAGAATTTTAAATTGGTGAGGGATGTATGTTCCTTTTTTGAATCCTTGGGATATTTTTTTTCGGATTATAGATTTTTTTTTTTTAAATTTTGAGATACACTAAGTTTGTTGTTTCAAGTTTGGTTTATAAAATCTTAGGATGTGAGACAGATTGTTATCCGGTCTTTCTCTTGTAGTGTTCCGATATGGACCTATATGAAATGTTTTATTAGAATTAAAGTAAGATCTATTAAATTGGACATTTTTTAGCTAAAATAACAAAAGGGAAGATTTTTCATGCAAAATGTCAGAAAAGAGGGCAAGATTTTTATAGGTCCCAGCCCTTAGAGAAGGGATACTACCTATATGTATTAAATGCAACTTATCTTTAGAGGGCTTAGGGGACTTAGTGACATTAAATAATTAAATATCCGAACTTGAAGGCTACATATTTTTTAGTCACCTCCAGACAGACGTACATATTGTCACTAACTTGACTTTTTGTAGGAGAACTACCTATTTTAGTCTTCCAATTTGGAGCGTAATAGACTATTAGGAATGACGCAAAATATACCAAATTTGGCGTTTCTAGCTAAATTAACAACAATAAAAAAATTTTTCATACAAAAACACAGAAAGTTGGAATAGCATTGTATGAGGGCTACACCTTTTAATAGTCCGTTTATGGAATATTTTATAATAATTATCATGAAGTAGATCAAATTTAGGGTTTTAGCGAAATTAATAACAAAAAATAAATATTTTTCATACAAAAACGCAAAAAGTTGCGACAGGTTTGTATGGGGTTTGCAACTTTTAGTGGTTCACTTATAATGTTTTCTAAAGATTATATGAAGGTGTACAAAATTTGTGGTTTTTGCGAAATTATTAACATTAATAAATATTTTACATACAAAAACTTAGTAGGCTTGTATGGTATGTGCTAATCTCTTTTTGGTTTGGCTTGTTCATTGCATATAAGTAATCTGAAGAATAAATAAAAGCATCCAAATTTTTAAATTTGAAGGCTCTATATTTCAACCAGACAGACAGAGGAACAAGATTAAGAATATATAAATTTTTTTTAGCCTGCTATGTCTCCTACTGCCTGTTACATACATTTGCTTATACTTAATATACCCTTTTACGCTATGAGTATAGGGTATACAAATAAAATAAATTATTAATAAATAAAAATTATTAGATTTAATTAATTTGGTACATAAATGTAAGCTTTTAATGTTTGCACATCATAAAATACAAGCGGAAAAAAATGAGAGAGGTACCTGGAAACCTGTGGAAGTTTTTCTAGTCTATTAATAACTAATTGGTTTAATTTGTTAATTTTTTTGACAAATGAATTTATTAAAGTTTAATAAATCGCCATAGCTGCAACATTAATTAGGCAGGCAGATTTATTTATTAAAAATAATATAAACTAAAAATGATTTATGTAATGGAGTGGTACCTGCTGGTGGTCACATTTTAACTTTAAAACACTTTCAAATCAATATCTCAAAGTTTAGGGAAATAGCGCATATATTTAAACAGAGACGGACGGACATGACGCCTTTATGGTGTTCCGCAGCCTCTTTTTTAGGGCCTAAATAATAAAACAATAAATTTTTTTTTCTGTCATTCTGAAATATGAGTTGCTACTCTTTTAATATGATTTAATAATTCAAAAAAAAAAAAGCTTGTAAAAAAATTAAAAGCTTTGCTCGTCGTATGTAGTAAAATCTTTCTAAAATACTTCTTAATACACTTGAGTAGGTGTTCCTATTATTGGAAACATTACTGTAGGCCTGTATGTACATATACAATACACATACACACACATACATGCGTACGTGTATGTTGGAAAATATTCTGGTGTTACAAATATATTTGACATCAAGAAAAGCGCAAAAATAACGCAAATAAAAAATGGGGATATATGTATAGCCAAGAGCACCCACGCAACTAAACATTGGCAGCAATTTTGACATCGACTTCGTCTTCGATGCGCAAGCGGCAGAGATACTATATATCCATAAAAAAAAATGAAAAAAAAAAATTGGAGAATAATGAAAGATGTTGGGACTATTAGTGAAAGCGTGCAGAAAGAAACATTGCATAGCTAAAGCATTATGTTCCTGCCCAGCGCAAAAAATTATCATTGTCGATGCATCCAAAAATATAACAAATTAACAGAAGAAATTTCAGAAAATATTCTCCAACAATTATTGTGTGTATCTCCTTCGCTGTGCATGGTCACTTGGAGATGTAAATTTGCATGGAGATGTAAATCTAATAATGAAGCTTATAGAATTGATCGTCTAGAAGTTCATCTGTCTGATGAATGCTCTATGTTTCGATATTTAGAAACTACTTAGCCGTAATATCTTGTAAATGAATGTGCTAGCTCCACAATAAAGCAGAGCTCCCATACATATTTGAAGTTTTCAATGAAATATTATGAAGTACTATTAATTGGTCGGAATGTATATAATTCTTTGACCAAGTTTTTGGGAAAACGATTTTTGGATAAGAGGGATTGGGTGGGATCTTCCCCAAGAGAGGGAGGAGTTAGGTGTGATTTTGCACCTACTATGCAATTCTTCTCATTTCTGAGTTTTAGTAAGAAAAATTTTATTGGTGCTGTTAATATTTTTAGAAACACCAAATTTGCTTCTTATAAAAAATTCCATTGAAGTAAAGTTCGGACCACTAAAAGGGGTAGCACCCAAACCATCTCCAAATTCATTTCTGATAAACATTTTTTGGTTGTTGTAGAAGTGTCGCAATTGGTATATTTTGCATTAATGCTAAGAATATAGTTCATAAGGATACAAATTGAACCACTAAGAGAGGTGGTCCCCCAACAAAAAGTCCCGTCTGGCTGTTCGTTTGAAGCATGCTTGGCGACTATTCCAAATGAAACCTACAAGTTTGTATAATAAAATTTTCCTATTCCTTCTTCAGATTATTTGTACCTAATGAACATGCTGAAGCCGTTCCTCAAGCGGGAAGAGTGGTCGAGAGGGGTTTCTGTGTGTTACCATGCAAATGTACTTCTCATTTCTGAGTTTTTATATAAAAATTTTTATTAGAAACACCAAATTTGCACTACCTGACTTTAATCCTTTTAAAATAATTCATTAAGGTCTTCATCGGACCACTAAAACGGGTAGACGCCACAAAAAACTGTCTCACCTTTCTGGTGTTTTGTACGAAAAACGTTTTTTTTTTGGTTGTTAATGTAGCTAGAAGTCTCGAGATTGGTAGATAAATATACACCATAAGGATCTAAATTGAACCACTAAGAACCACTGAGGTGATCCCCTACAAAAAGTCAAGTATATGAACAACAAAAACCACAACATGAGAACTAAAGACAAAACCTTTAATCGTTAATTGTTCTCTATTCCTTCTTCAGCTAGGTAGTACCCATAAAATTATGTCCTATCTTTCTAAATTTTTGTATGAAATATGGTACCGAAGGTACAAAAGCCTATTGGTTTTGTGCAAATGTATGTAACAGGTAGAAATAATGGTCGGAACCCCTCTATTATGGCCAGGAGTGATAGAGTAGTCGATATAGCCATATCCGTCTGTCCGTATGAACGAAAGGATCGCGGAAACGGTAATAGATAGAGACTACGAGCTTTTTGCATTCGAATAGAACTTCTCTGGAATTTTATGAGTTTATTTTCAAATTCAAAGGACGGAAGCTACTTCGAGCGGTGACCTGTACTGGTACAGGTTAGGCCCGACTGTAATTTTCTTACTTGTTCTGGTTATTTTAGCTAAAAAATTCAAATTTGTTAATTTCTAATAAAATATTCCATAAAGATCCATAAAGAAACACTAGAAGGAGTAAACCCCAAGGAAATGTCTTCCTGTTCTTCCTGTTGTTTTGTAAGAAAAACATTTTGCTGTGGTTTAGTTTAGCTTAAAATGCCAAATTTGTTGGCTCTTTTACTAATTCCAGTTAATATTTCTCACGGATTAAGATAGAAGTACATATGTCCCACACATATTTAAGGTGCATCCATTTGACATCCGATATGAATCGACAGCAGCGTACTCTCTTGTTTTGTATTACGGCATAGTAATATATGCTATTTTCTGAATATAATTATTTACTAATTATTGTGAAACAAAATTTACTCCGTGAAAGATGTTCGTGAACTGTGGGACCATTGACAACTCCTTCCTTTATTTTGTATTAAACGAAATATTGACGGTTATGCGAGAAATCTCATAAGAAAAATTTATTTATTTGAGTTAAACGAGGAAAAAGAAACATAAATCAAATGTTAAACGCAAGAAAAATATTAAATGCAAATATAACTGTATGCGGAAAATTACAGTAAACGAACATAAACTGACTGTGAATTGTATTGCATGTAAATTAAAATGTAAAATGAAGACATACTGCTGTTCAGTATGCTGTCTTTGGAACTAAATATGTTTGAAGAATATATTATTGTCTGTCCAAAGAAGCTAGTCTAATTTTATATTCTTCTAATCTGTGGTGGCCACTATTAGTAACCACCACCATACAAATCTTCACTAATTATATGGAGTTTTAAATGCCAAGTACGGAGAAATCTCTCCATACCTGGTCATTCCAACGAGTGCCCCCCCATGTAAATCATGCATGCTGAAGCTCTTTCATCTATTCGAATGAGGTGCCCATCCCAGAGCAGTTGCTGGAATTTTATGTGCTGGACTATGTCAACCTCATCGAATAGGACCAAAGATCCTCTCGAAGACTTCCAACACTGTCTCGTCCGACTCAATCACGGTCCATGCCCCTGCGCCATACAATAAGACCGGGAGTATCAGCGTCTCATAGATCTTTATTTTCGTCTGTCGAGAGAGGCCTTTACTTCTCATTTGCTTGCTCAGCCCAAAAAAGCATATGTTTGCAAGCGTGATGCTTCGCCTGATCTCCAGGTTGACGTTGTTGTTGCTGGTTATCTCTGTTCCAAGATAGACAAAGTTTTCTACAACACTGAAGTTGAAATTCTCCATCGTCGCTGTTTTTCAATCTCCGAGAACGCCTTGCTGACTCGCCGTTCCTTCGTGCCGATGATATCGATGTCATCGGCGTATGCGAGCAGCATCACTTTCTTTTGGAAGATCGAGCCCGACATACTCTGTATGTACGGGCATTGGCGTAGGATGTATTCCATCAGGAGATTGAAAAAAACGCACGACAGAGCATCGCCCTGCCTGAAACCTCTCTTGGTATCAAAGGGGTCGGAGAGGTTTTTCCCCACCCTGACAACGCTTTGTATGTTAAATAGCGTCGCCATGCAAAGACGGACAATCTTTGCCGGGATACCTAGTGCAGACAGGACGTCGAAGAAATTCGATCGTATCGGCGTGTCGAAAGCGGCTTTGTAATAGACAAATAGGCCTATCAGTGAATCCGTATATGGCTTCAGCCTATTACACAATACGCGCGACAGAATCTTATATCGAATGGAAAGAAGACTTATTCCGCGCTAGTTGGCGTAAACAGCGGGGTCTCCTTTATTATAGATAGGACAGAGAACACTGAGATTCCAGTCATTGGGTATGCGTTCATCGGACTTTATCTTGCATAAAAGTTGGTGCATATTCCTAACCAACTATTTGCACCGGTCATAATTAACTCAGCTGGTAGCCCATCAGAGCCGACCGCTTTGTTATTTTTCAGCTTTTTTAATAAGTGAACCGACCTTGTTATAGTCCGGTGGCCTTCAGTCAGACGCTTGACCTTTTGATAGAATTTTCGAGTTTCATTTCTGTCACGTAACATCTCAACATTCTCAAACTCCCGCCTTTCTTACTACTTTTTCTTGCGTCTGAAAAGGCGTTTCTCCTCTCTCCGTTTCTCTCGATATCGGACTCTAACAGAATATAATAGCAGAGTTCGCTGATAGGAAGCGTTCTTCTCTGCAGTAGCATTGCGACACTCCTTGTCGTACCAAGAATTCTTCACAGGATTTGTATAACCAATGACACCCTTGGCAGCCCTATCCATGGAGCGGGTGATATGTCTCCACTGCTCCCATATATCTCGAGAAGACGGAGAGGTTTTCCGGCGCAGTCGGGAGAGTGTGTTTGAGAAGGCTGCGGCGGTCTGTTCTGATTGCAGCTTGCCGACGGCGTGCACTACGCTGAGCCTAGTGCGTACCTTGGCTGCGACAAGATAGTGGTCCGAGTCAATGTTGGGACCACGTAACGTTCGCACGTCCAACACGCTCGATGCGTGCCTTCCTTCAATCAGAACATGATCAAGTTGGTTGCGTGTTATTTGATCAGGGCTCAGCCATGTAGCCTTGTAGATGTTAAGGTGTTGAAATCTGTTACTATTAACTACCATGTTTCGACCTGCAGCGAAATCGATTAGCCTCTCTCCATTATTGGAGGTAGTGTCGTGAAGGCTAAATTTTCCGACGGTTGGGCCAAAGATTCCTTCCTTCCGAATCTTGGCGTTGAAACAAGAATCATTGGTCGCCATTCCCAGGTGAATGGCAGTCAACATCTTTTCTCACAATGTGAATTTGAGCAAACGATTACAATCTCCCAAAATGTATCTATCAATCCTTATAAAATATTCCACATTGTTCCCGTTCGAAATATAACCGTCATTGAAATGTCTATTAAGTACAGGGTACCTCAAAGTCGAGTACAGACGAATTTAGTGCACTTTCCTGTTGGCGGACAAAAATGTATATTTTGTCTTCTTGAAACTAATTTTTGCCCTAAGCTATATAAACCCACCGCCCACCTTTCAACTTTTTTATAAAAACTTCTTATTAAAAAGTTGACTCATAGAAACCAAATTTACTAATAGACGTGTCTCCTGACATTTTGTGGTACAGTCGCATACCAATTCAATGCCGACTTATGGTTTTTATTTTTTATAGACGTCTTAGACCGATGTTTTCCCAGCTCTACTTCCTCTAGCACCTGTTACAGTGGTGTTTGCGTAGTTTATGACCAATCTAACTCTATTTTGAATTTGAGAGGTGATAGTCCACCAATTCTTCTCAACTAAGTGCATATTTTTCGATCGGGGCGAAGATTCTTCGTCTTTTTTTTTTTGAGAAGATTCTTTTACTTTATTCTGCTAGCACATCATACTTTGCTTTCCATGTTCTCTGCATTTATTTAGATTATGAGACAATACTATTAAAATAAGTTCCGGAGAATCTTTTGAACCATACGCAAAACGTTTTTAAAATTCCTAGAATACGAGTATATAAAAAATTTCTGTTAGTCCTTCGCAGCTATTTGTTGCAAAATCAATGAAGAGAAACTATAAAATATGTTAAATTATTTATGTTCCATTTTACAAAACTTCTGTACACACTATTGTGTGACTACTGTAAAAAAATAGAAGATATTACAACAAATCGTTGCATCGCTATAAATTCTACGATTGAAGCGTCTGAGCGTACGTGTATCACAGCAGTGCGACGTATCTGACGCTACTTTTCAAATGTTCGCTCGATTTTCAAATAAATATTATGAAAAGTATTAAACGGCCAAAAACTATTCTAAAAATAAATGGAATACGTTCGGTTTCAGATAAAAAATAAAGCAAACAACAAAAATGCTGATGGCCACCGAGTCGAAATGCCAAAAATATATTTTAACGCGTTTTTTTTTTGTTTTTTTTTTTTTTACGCTCGATGATCTTTCGGTTTTTAATATTTTTCATTTTTTAATTTTGAAATTTTGAAATTTTTATTTATTTTTCTTTTTTATGATTTGTCCATGCTCAGCTGTTGCGCTTTTCCTGTTTTGCAAAATAGACAAATTAAAGAAAAAAAAAAAAAAAAACATAAAAATTATGTATATATATTTGAAACTATTTTTAAATATGTTTGTACATGAATATGTGTGTAAATTAGTTCGAAGGCTAAGCTATAGATTTGAGATACATACGCATTTAATTTCTATATGATTGCAGTTCCACTGTAAGGTGTACGTTCTGGGGACAGATGTTTTATTTTTAAAGAGAAGGAAATGACAGAAATTGTGTGATAAACAATAAATAGCTGCACGCAAAATTTGTCAGAGATATTACAAGAATGGGTCATTCAAAAAAACGTGGCAGAACTGGCTTATTGTGAATGATATGAAATGGTATTATAATTTTGCCATTAAGTTGGTAACATACTCCCTTGATGTAAATAAATTGATCAACTCGACGAGTTATATCGATCTTCCCACGACCGTCCGATAACTGTTGTTAATTGTGAATGTAGCAGGAAATATTTTTTTTACATTTCATTTAAAGTATCCATCTTAAACTGCCACGCCCAGTTTTGTTGATAGCCTTCATACAAACTCGCCAGCTAATTTTGCCTTTCAGTATGACCAATGTTGAAATTTCATAACGGAGCCCGAAACACGTGTCTCCGTAGCTCTTTAATTTATTGTCCTTCAACGTTGCAGTTAAATTTGCTCTGTAAATTGAAAAATTAAAAATGGCCGTCAACCGTCTTCCGGTCATGGTCGCATTTACATACTCTGTGTGTACGGGCATTGGCGTAAGATGTATTCCATCAGAAGATTGAAAAAATCGCACTACAGAGCATCCCTCTACCTGAAACCTCTCTTGGTATCAAAGGGTATCAAATGTTTTCCGGGATACATAGTGCAGACAGGGCGTCGAAAAACTTCGATCGTATCGGCGTGTCGAAAGCGGCTTTATAATCGACAAATAGGTGGTTTATGTCTTTGCTAAACTCACGGGTCTTTTCCAAGATTTGGCGTAATGTGAATATTTGGTCACTGTTCGAGCTTTTTGGTCTAAAGCCACACTGATATCGTCCTATCAGTGAATCCGTATATGGCTTCAGCCTATTACACAATACGTGCGATGTTATCTTATATCCTTCCTTAAAGATAGGACAAATACCATTAAAATGCCATTGATTGGGTATTCATTCATCGGACTATATCTTGCATAAAATTTGGATACCGACGGATCGACCTCATTATAGTCGGGTGGCTCTAAAATAGTGACATCATTAATTGGTGGTTCCGGTTTAATTTGTGATTTTTACCTGTGTTTGCTATTGGTGTGATTTGTGATGCTTCCCACAGTTTTGGAAAGTATTTAATTTTTACCAATGTGTTTAAACAAAGCCATATTCATGACACAGCTTTATACGGAAGTTCGTCAAAAATGCGTCATTTTCTGGAGACTTTTTATTGTCGATTTTCCCCATCTGTGCTTTTGCTTTGTTTCCCGATTAGTCTGTTCTAAGACATCATTGTAATTAATTTTTGCATGGGCAAGACATCTTTGAAGGGGAGGCTTTGTCACCATTGGTTTTTGCCCAAACGCAAGCATTTCTTTATTTGTCAAATTTTCTGACGCTCTTCAGAGAGTATAGTTTGTTTTCGATATAGGTTAAGTATGCATAGGATATATGATTGGTATACATTTTTTTGAGGTAACTATTTTACGAATGATACATGGTTTTGTGTCTTTGAGGCTTCTTTAAGAATCTTCTTTTGTCGCCTGGTGACTTCGTTGTTAAACATATTTTATTTTTTTATTTTATTTTAAGCTACATTTATTTTAGGTTTAGTTAAAATTCGTAATATCTATGCATTCATTTGAGGTACAGGAATGATATTTGGTATACATATTAAGGGAATCGGAAGAAGTAAGATCCATTGGAAAAGTGTAGATGGTTTGGAAGAATCTAGGGATCATACATAGACACAAAATTCATTATTCCATGTATTTTATACACGAACGTAGCAAAGCATGTGGAAATAAACTGTGTACGGTAAAGTTTTTCCGTTTGATGGATGGCCTGTGAGTTGTCTCGCTAGATATACGAGTTCCGTTGTGTCGTGTCAGCACAAGTGATGCCTGCACACCAGAAATCGTCGAAGTCATGTCCACTGTTTTTTGGAAATCATGGGAGAATATTATTCAGAGCTTTTGGTCTTGTTCCATCAAGATAATGTACAGGTGAGCACCATACCATAAATTAATAAATTGGGTTACGAACCAGGATCTCCATTCAGCATTTTTGTCCAAATTTAGCCATTTCCAGTTTCCAAACCTGAAATTTGTGTTGAATTAAAAGTTCATCATTGAAACAAACTGAAGGTCAACGCAACTGCAGTACGAACACCACGTCACACGTTCACTTTTTTGTAGATGAAATGGAGTTTCTTGAAATATATTTGGGTCTTTTGCTGTCAAGTAATGCATATTTGGCTTATTGACAAAGTCTTTAAGCCAAAAAAGAGCCTCGTAGCTAAAAATGATTTTTCGTTGAAATTAAGGATTTTGTTCCAACTTTTGCAGAGCAAAAACAGATGAGTTTTGAAGCTGGTGAACCCAGGGCACCACGATTTCTTCGTTGATCACTATAAATCTAAGAGCCCTATTCTGAAATTTTTGAATAATAAAGCAGTTGTTCCTTAGATTGGGATTCCGTAGTTCCATATAAGTTTTATTAACGCTTTGTATAAAAAACTTATATAATACTAGGAGCTCGCTTCTCAGCCTGAGAATTGATTTTCTTGCTTTTAGTGAGGAGATGATGACGCCATGTTCCCTTCTATCCATGATTAGATACTTGGGCTGTAGCGCTGCTTGAAATTGCTGTTCTATTGAGATAAGCTTGGAGACAGTCTCCTCTTCTTAGCGAGAAAGTCGTTTAAGTGGATTTTTCAGGGTTCACCACCAAGTATTGGTAGTGTCGAGCTGCCTTTGCAGAATGGCTGAAGCCAGCTGTGGGGAAATGTCACATGCCAGTAAAGCTGTGTCGCCAGTATACATACGTATCGGGCAGCAGCTTATCTTCCTTGGGTGCAAGTACAGACGGATTCAAGTACGCTTCCTTGTGGAACTCCGGCTCTGATTTCTTTTATTTCCGAACTTTCTTTCCCACATTTTACAAAGAAGTTTTTGTGCTCAATGTAGGACCTGACCTGTAGGACCTGTCTATGGTATTGTTTAGGTGTACCATGACATTCTCTGAAGCCAAACTGATTATCGGGTATTGAACTAGCCTCTTTCAGTATTGGTCGGAGTAGTCTTTCGTGCTATATAAAGCGCATGCTACCAACTAGGTCATTGCACATTTCCAATGACCTAGTTGGTAGCATTTATTGATGATTGAATAACTGTATTCAATTCAGAGGCAAGGCTTTAATGGCAGTGACATCAATATTGTCGTACCCAGATGTTTTGGATGCTTTTAGTTTGCCAATTTCACAGATAAGTTCATTAAAATTAAGAGTATCCTCTGTCTCGCGTTAGGAGCATATTTCAAAGGATGAGCATGTTTTGTAAAGGTGGAAGGTATAGGAAGGCTGCAACACTTTCTGCAACCGTTCAGCAGCAGTTTCTCTTTATAGGTTTTGTGATGCCCTTGGTTAGCTGCCACAGTTCGTGCTGAAGATTGCCTGGCTCAACTTCTTCGAGGAACTGCATGCGTAGACTGAACCAGAGTTCCTTGACGTTCTTGGTGGCTCTGTTAAAGGCTGTTTTATCTTTTGGGTTGCGAGAATTGTGCCAGATTCGGCGAAGGCATCTTTTCACAACAGCCAGTGGACCAAAGGGGGTGTGATTAGAGGAACTGGGTTATCACAGTCTAATTCTATTTCAAATACTTTAAGTATTCACAAGAATTTAGCACCTTCCACACTGTCACTTGCCTCTACTACTAGTAAAGCGTATGAAAGTTTCGGCTATACCCTATCTAACGTGTTTGTTCTTATTTCGAACGCATCCTGCGCTGCAACTGTTTTATTACGCTCAACGCAACATTTTGTTCGAATGTCTCTTCGTCGTTTATGTTGCAAACAGAGATTTTTGGTTGCGCTCGCGATCGCCCGCTCTCTCTCTCTCTCTCTCTCTCTCCAACTCTGTGTCTCTCGCTTTCATACATTTGTGGGGCTGTCAGCCAGCAAGTGGCACCGCTCATACTTTGCACTCGTTGACGAGATCGTTTATACGTTCGGAACTGCGTCGGTTGTGTGTGCCGGTTGTGTTGCCGCTGCTGCTGTTGTTGCTGTTGCTGCCTGGCCTGATTTCTGCTGCTGCTGTTGCCTCCTATGCACGAACCACCCCACCAACAACAGCTAATGCCTGCTCTGCCCCATTATCATTTGACTCTGTCATCGCCTTACTGATCACTGCTGCTGCTGCTGCTGCTGTATCTCTGCTGCCAAACGCCTGCAGTCGTCGGCGCAGCGCAAGTTTTTCTTTTACTTTGCAGCGATATTCGTTTGCTGGCGCGACATCAGTTTTGAGTTGGCTACCAACGCGAGCGGGTCTTTCTCTTTGCAAGCGACAAACGTAGATATTTTTATCTGGTTATATATTTTTTTTTTTTTTTTTTTTTTGCTGAACAAATTTTTACTGTTATTTTTTTTTTTGTTTTAAATAAAAAAAAATAAGCTTTTTTAATTTAAAAAAAAAATATATATACATATGTATATATATATTTTGTATATATATATATAACTGAAGAACAAGAAACGCGCCAGTATATTCAAAAAAAAAATAAAATAAAATACTTCTAAGTATTTTGAGCGCACACACATACACACACACACACACACACTCGTACTCACACATAGCCATAACCAACGACACACATATATTGTTTTAAAAAGAAGTATTATTTTTAATATTCGAAATACATGAGAATTGACGTTGACGCCGAAAATAAATTACAAAAACAAAAAGCAAAAAAAATTTTCAACAATAAAAAAAAAAAAAATCAAAAATTAAATACATAAAAAATAAAAAAAAATATATATATATACACGTATATATATATGTATATAAAATACAAAAATACTATTTTGAAAAACGAACGCAACGAAAAAAAAAAAAGGAGAAAAAAAATTTGCGCCTGTGTTATACAACTATTTTTTTTTTAAATAATTTTTATTTTATAACAAATTTTTAAAGAATTATTTTTTTTGTTCAAAGTAACTCGCAAACGTAACGGAAATTTAATGTAAAATGCAATAAAAAAGAAGAAGAACAAAATAATACGTATACGCAAAATTAAAAGAAGAACAAGAAGAAGAGGAAGTTAAAAAAAAAAAACAGTCAGCAAAAAGTAAAAAGAAAAGCAAAGAACGAAAAACATTTACGCGATTTATTTAAATAAAAAAAAAAAAAAAATTAAGCATGTTAATTAGTGTTTTTTTTTGCGCAAATTAACTAAAGTGTCATATATCTCTTTTTCTCTCTCTCTCTCTCTCTCTTTCTTTCTCTCTTTTTGCTCTTTCTTACACTTTCGAACGTTATAGCTTTTAATTTTAAGCATACTTCGAACGAATTAATTCTTAATTAAATAATTAAATTGAAAAACATTTTTTTTTTAAATTTGAAAAAAACAAAAAATTGCCAAAAGTTGCCAGAAAAAAGTTTAATTTATATATTTATATAAAAAATATATATATACATATATTAAGAGAAAAAAAAATATATATATTGAAAAAAAAAAAAAATTAATGTTCTCAAGTTAAAAAAAAAAAAAAAATATTATAATACATATAATCGCTTAATAAAAAAATTTACAAAAAAATTATAATATTCTTCAAGAAATAAAATCGAAAATTAAATTAAACGAGTTTCTCCACACGCGTTCTTTTATAATTCAATACAAAAACCCAAAGACGAACACAACAACCACCACAGCAAAATGATGGAGAACGGGCTCTCCATGGAATACGGAGATGGCTACATGGAGCAAGAGGAAGAATGGGAACGCGAGGGTCTGCTTGATCCGGCATGGGAAAAGCAACAGAAGAAGGTGAGTTTTGAAGTTTTATATTATATTAAAAAAAAAAAACATTTTTGTTCAGCTTCGAATATTGAAAAAATTTTATTAAAAAAGAAAATTTTTGAATAAATTTAAAAAAAAAAAAAATTTAAAAAATTTTTTTTTTTTGTAAATTAAAATTTGGAAAAAACATTTGAGTTAGTTTGATAGAATAAAAAAAAAATTGGAGTTAAAATTTTAAATAGAATCTAAGCAGGAAATGTCAAATTTATTTTCGAATATTAAAGTTTTCTTAAAAAAAAATTTAACAGTTAATTTAGAATATTGTTAAAATTAATAAAAACAAAAATTTGGAGATCATTTTCGAATATAAAAATTTTTTTTTCTTAAAGTAAAAATGTCGAAGTAGTTTAAAAAAAATTTAAAAACAAATCGAATTAATTTTCGAAATAAAATCCAAGCAGAAAATTGGCGAAATTTTTGAATATTAAATTTTTTTTAAAAGAATTTCTAGCTGTTTTAATTATTAAAACAAATTTTTAGTTCATTTTCGAATATAAAATTTTTTTTTCTTAAAGTAAAAATGTCGAATTTGTTTAAAAAAACTTTAAAAAAAATTTAAAAACAAATCGAATTAATTTTCGAAATAAAATCCAAGCAGAAAATTAGCGAAATTTTTGAATATAAAATTTTTTTAAAAGAATTTCTAGCTGTTTTAATTATTAAAACAAATTTTTAGTTCATTTTCGAATATTAAATTTTTTTTGAAGAAAAAATTTCGAATTTGTTTAAAAAAACTTTAAAAAAAATTTAAAAACAAATCGAATTAATTTTCGAAATAAAATCCAAGCAGAAAATTAGGGAAATTTTTGAATATTAAATTTTTTTAAAGAATTTCTATTTGTTTTAATTATTAAAACAAATTTTTAGTTAATTTTCGAATATTGCATTTTTTTTTTTTAAGAAAAAATGTCGAATTTGTTTAGAAAAACCTTAAAAAGATTTAAAAACAAATCGAAATAATTTTCGAAATAAAATCTAAGCAGAAAATGAAATTTTCGAAACAAATTTTTTAAAAGAACTTCCATTTAATTTGAAATATTGTTAAAATTAATAAAAAAAAAAATTCGAAACAAAATCAAGTTACCTTTCGAAATAAAATCTAAGCAGGAAATATTGAGTTAAATTTTGAATATTAAAATATTTTAAAGTAAAAATTTCGAATATGCGAATATTAAAGTTTTTTAAATTATTTTGGAATATTTTTAAAATTAATAAAAAAAGTTTAGAGTTAATTTTTGAAACTTGATAAAATTTTATTTTAAAAAAATTTCGATCATATTTTTTTTTTATTTCTTTGAAAAATTGTTTTATATGAAATGTTTAAAATTTTGTTTAAAAAACAATTTCGATTTAATTTTCGAATACTCAAATTTCTTTTAAGAGAAAAGAGCGAAATAATTTACAAATATTGATAAAAATTTAAAAAAAAAAAATCTGGATTAATATTCGAATATTGATAAAAATTTAGAAATAATATTGAGTAAAATTTTATCGAAATAAAATCTTTAGAAGTATAGTCTAGATCAGCGATAATCTCCATAAAATGTCTACATAAAATGCATTTTTTTCTTTTATTTTTTTTTTTTAACAATTTATGATATGCATTGGAAAATATTTTCTAGTTAGAAAAAAAAAATTTTTTTAAAATTTGTTTGAAAAACTTTTACTGCAAACTAATTTAAGAACTTCAAATTATTTGAAAACTTTTCGAACTACACACGCAAATTTCTGGCTTAAAAAATTTTTTTTTATAATGCTGACATATAAGTTTAAATATTTTATATATATAAATATATATAGAAAGATTTTGAAGGATTATGAAATTTTATTGAAAATTTATTAAAAAAAAAAAAAAAATTGTTATTTTTTTGTTTTATAAGATTATGCAGATATATTTTTTTTTCATTATATAGAAGAGTATAGTCAAGGAATCGTGTCGACAGATAGAAAGACAGACGGATGGACAGACAGACAGACGGACAAGCATGACCTTCTGTGCTTATATTTTCTTCGTTTTGTGCGCACTCACTTTTTTTTCACATAGAAATAGCATCAAGTCTTAATGTCTCTATACATGCATACATATTTAAATACTATATATGTATATATATATATATATAGTATATATGTATTTGTCAATTTGTATCTAGTATAGACACCCACATCAACACATATATATATATATATGTATACACACATAGATACAACTGTGATAAAAATATTTTGCCGCGTGCTAACAATTTTCGAAAATAGAGTAAAAAAAAAAAATGAGCACAGGAAAGAAAAAAAAAAATAATTTATGATTTTCAGATACACTTGCCTGGCAGTTTCTTTTTTTTTTTTTCTTAATTTGTGTGCGTACATATTGTGCGTCCGTCCGTCCGGCTGTCCGTCTGTTCATCATTTTGTCTGTCTAACTGTATGCATGTTGCTTTTTTTTATGTATTTTATATATATTTAACATATATATATATATATAAATACATTTTTCTTTTTCTCGATTATGTTTCAATATTTGTATCTGAGAGCCAACACCAGAGCAAAAAACAGCAAAAAGCTTTCAATTAAAAATAGAAATTCGTTTCGTTTATATTAGACAAAAATTGCGCAAAAGAATGAATATCATCATCTCATAGTCGGTGGTCAGTAGTATGCTGAAAAGAATAAAAAAAAAAAAAAAATAGAAAAAAGAAAAATCATACCACAGCCAGCTGTCTACTTTGCGTTGCAATGCAGCTGGGATGCTGGTTGTACGTTTATAAAGATTCAAATGTGCAACCCATATACTTTTCAAGAAACAGGATATGTATTTATTTGCATCCCCCCATTTAGTTGGTAATGCAACATTAACTTTGCAAACATAAAAACTATGTTTCTTGTAAATTCTTGTAAAGTATCTGAAGCACACAACATGGAACATAAACTTTGCGTACAACAGATTTTATTTGATTTACTTCCGGCGTAGACTATTTTAAGTTAGAAGTATTGCAGATTTTTTCAAATACTGCTGCATAATATTTTGAAGATACTTTTGAAATTATTAAAGATGTAAAAACTTTCCATATCCATCACACACACACACACACACACACACACACACAACCTGCATTAGATATATAATTGCAGAGTCACCTCTGGCTTTGGTCCATTTTTTAAGTTTACCCTTCGACCAAGCAGAAATGTTTGGCGAAAGCACCTGCTACTACCAAATAGTGAACATACCATGCCACACTTATACAGTTAGTTCCATAAAGATCCGTAAAGCATTAATAGTTGACTGCAATAGAAAAGTTTTTAGTAAAATTTTATTTGGTATTTAAATTAAACAGGAAATATTGGAGATATAAGGCTGAAATTTATTAATTTAATAAGGTAGATCAAGCAGGTGTTACCCTAACTTCCTGATGCACCCAGGACACATCGAGTTCTTTGTGGTTAACGCTGTTGGTATGGAACAGTTGCGCTTTGTAGATAGTTCTGAGAGCGCTGTTCTAAAATTTTTGAATAATAGAGCAGTTACTAATACTTATAGTGCCCCAGATCGTGTTTCCGTAGCTCCATATAGTATATAATTTATCGCTTTATACAGTAGAAGCTTTCATACCAAAAGTCTGGGAGTTTAAACTTTGACTGATCAGCCATAAATGCAATTTAAGCCTTTCATTGAGTTGAATGCTTTTGGTGAACAGATGAGGACACCAATATTCCCTTTCTATCCAGCACCATGCCCAGATAGTGAACATACCATGCCAGGTAGATCTATTAAGATCCGTAAAGGATTGTTAGTTGACTGCAATAGAAAAATTTGTGGTAAAATTTAATTTGGTATTTAAATTAAACAGAAAATATTGGAGATATTAGGCTGAAATTTATCTTAAAAAAAAATCCTCCCATGAGGGAGAACCTGCAGGTGATACCTTTTGAGCAAAATACTTTTCGTCCTACTAGTTTAAGGCCCACTACCGAAGGTACAAGAGCCTATTGGTTTTGTGCAAATTTATGTAACAGGTAGAAATAATGGTTGGAGACTCTCCAAAGGTACAGGGCCTCTTACAGTCGGTTATGCCTGACTGTAGTTTTCTTACTTGTTTTTTCCTTTGGTGTAAGTACGGACGGGTGCAACTACACTTTTCTGTGGTACTCCGGCTCAGGCTTCTTTGATTTCAGTAATTTCTTCGCTACATCTTACAAAGAAGTTTCTGCGCTCAATGTAGGACCTGATGAAGTGGTAGTACTGTGCTGGCAGAGTTGTCTTTAGCTTGTGAAGCAGACCGGCATGCCACACTCCCTGTTCGAAGGCTTACTTTACAAAATTTTTTCTCCTCAAATTTCTCCATTATTCAGGCATGTCATGGCATGCTCTGAAGCCAATCTGCTGCGAAGCAGTAGACCTTCGACCACTTTATTGGCTGCAAGTTTCCCAGTTTTGCGTATGCGGTTTATTTTGGCAAATTTCCACTGGTTCGGAAAATAACTTAGCTGAAAGCATTTATTCATGATCTTGAGGAAGAAGTGTAATCCATTCAGAGGCAAGGCCTTAAAGGCAGGAACATCAATATTGTCATACCCAAGTTTCTTGGTTGCTTTTAGTTTGCCAGTTAAGAGTTCGCTCGGTCTCGAATTGGTAGCATCTTTCAAAGGGTGAGAATGCTTCGTATAGGGGGGAAGTTATAGGTAGGCTGTAGCACTTTCTGCATCCGATCGACAGCAGATTCCAATGGCATCCTTCATAAGCTTCTTCCTTTTTAAAGGCTTTTTGATGCCGTTGGTTAGCTCCCACAGTTTCTACTGAAGGTCATCTAGCTTAACTTCGTCAAGGAACTGCTCTGAACAAGAGTTCCTTGACGTTCTCATCTCGGTGAATGGCAGTTTTTAACATTTTTGCCCTGCCTTAAATTTTGCAAACATTTTCTTCTTACTTCAACTATCGATGTTTTCATATGAAAGACATCATTGCATCGGTCTTAAAATCGATGTTTTTCTAAGCTTTTTGATTGATTTCTTTCTTTAATTTTTGCACTCCCTTTTATTGAAAGTTTATTTAATCTGACTTAGATTCTTTTCTTCCTTCTTTTGCATTGCATTCATATTTTCTTCTTACCTAATCTAGCATCTTTGTAGCTGCTAAACATGATATTCTGAAGCACTTTCCTTAGTATTTACATTATTTAGTCACGAACAAACTTTTATTTATGAAAATTTCTACAAATTGTTTAGTTACTCCAATGAATCGTGCTGCGTGCGTTTGTAAGCCTCTTCTATTTTACTAAAACAAACTTATTTTTGTTTTGTTTTAAAGTTTTGTATTTTCTTTTTGTTTTCTTTTATTTTTTGTTTTTAGTTCACATAAACAAAATATGTGGTTTTGTTAATGTTTTTTATTCGTTGAAGTTGAAATTGTTTACCGAGTTGTGTAAATAATTTCAAAAAGCAAAACATTTGCGCATACAGAAATAAATACTTGTACAGTGGAGACACGCTTTAGCGTCTTCTTCTAATAAGTTAGTTAGCAGGAATTCTAATAAAGAGTTTATATAGTTTGTATAGCTCGATGTGATGCTTTGAAAAATATATGTCCGTCTGTCTGTTATGGGTTTTTATATAATTTATGAATTATATAATCAAAAAAGTAGGCGTGGCAGTACATATAAATTTTTGATGTGTATCAATAATTTTTTCGAGATAATTAAATATGTTCCTCTCACAGTCTGTCTAAACGCTGAGCTTTTGGCGACTATAGAGCCTTCAAACTTAAATATTTGACACTCAAGATATATAAGATGATGCTCGGAGCAAAGCCATCTAAGAAATGAAGTATTGCAGTTCACTTGTCAAGCTCACTTTTAGTATAGAAACAACCCGCTACAGCATTCAAAAGAAATTTTCCTTAATGACTTTTAATCGATGTACATTTCACATAGACATTTAAATGGGTATGTTCCCCTAACTTAGAATGGATCCTTCACACATAAATCAATGGGTGTGTTTCTACGCTCACTTTTCGCACTAGTCTTCGTGTTTTTCATTTTAAGCTGTATAGAAAAAAAGTTTTATCTATTGAAGGCACCAAAAAAGAAGAAAAAGAAGTATTATCTGATAAAACTACCAAAAGAAAAAAAAGTTTTGTCTGTAAAAAACTCAAAAAAAAAAAAAAAAAAAGCAGTTTTCTCTGCCAAAACCACCAAAAAAGAAGAAGTATTATAAGCTAAAGCTACCAAAAAAGAAGAAGAAGTATCATCTAAAACCTCAAAAAGTTTTATCTGCTAAAACTACCAAAAAAGAAAAAGAAGTATTATCTGCTAAGACCTCCAAAAGTTTTATCTGCTAAAACCTCAAAAAAAAAAAGAAAAAGAAGTATTATCTGCTAAGACCTCCAAAAGTTTTATCTGCTAAAACCTCCAAAAAAAGAAAAAGAAGTATTATCTGCTAAGACCTCCAAAAATGTTAACTGCTAAAACCATCAAAAAATTAAAAAGAAGTATTATCTGCTAAGACCTCCAAAAATTGTATCTGCTAAAACCACAAAAAACAAAAAAGAAGTATTGTCTCCTAAAACCTCCAAAAGTTTTATCTGCTAAAACCTCCAAAAAAAGAAAAAGAAGTATTATCTGCTAAGACCTCCAAAAGTTTTATCTGCTAAAACCTCAAAAAAAAAAGAAAAAGAAGTATTATCTGCTAAAACCTCCAAAAGTTTTATCTGCTAAAACCTCCAAAAAAAGAAAAAGAAGTATTATCTGCTAAGACCTCCAAAAATGTTAACTGCTAAAACCATCAAAAAATTAAAAAGAAGTATTATCTGCTAAGACCTCCAAAAATTGTATCTGCTAAAACCACAAAAAACAAAAAAGAAGTATTGTCTCCTAAAACCTCCAAAAGTTTTATCTGCTAAAACCTCCAAAAAAAGAAAAAGAAGTATTATCTGCTAAAACCTCCAAAAGTTTTATCTACTAAAACCACCCAAAAATCGGTGGTTCCCCTTCTTTTTGGTGGTTTAATCATATAAAACTGTTCTTCTGTAGCTTCTCTTCACTTTTTTAATGATTAGCTTCATAAAGAAGAATATTTTTTTCAACTTTAATCACCTAAAAAGGTGGGTCTATATTTTTTTTTTTTGTTTTAGCAGCTATGTGGAGTTAAACCTTAAAAATATGACAAATAATTTACAGCAATTTTTCTTTTTGATCCGATGAAAAAATTAAAAATTACTTTTACAGATTAAAAGTAATCACTTAGCTTTGTGACAGCGCTTACATGACAGTTTAATGCGTAAAAATAAAACTTTCTCTCAAGAAACTAACGGTAGTTTCTTGAACTGTATCAAACTCAATGGTCGAAACATTTATTACAGATCGTAATATATGTATAAAGCAAAACAGTATTTCTTAACAGTATTTCTTAAACGAGACTACCTCATTCGTATGCAATCATACATGTACAAGTTGTATCGTGTCATGCGTTGTTTGATCACACAAATTCAAAGTTTTTGTATGAAATTTTTTTATTGTTGTTGTTTTCAATTTAAATTTGGTCTATCTAACGTTACTTCTTATAAAATATTACATTCAGGCTCAGATAGGAATATTAGAAGGTGTAGTCCCCATACAGATATTAGGATCTCTGAATCGATAATAGATAGAGACTTCGTTCTTTTTGCATTCGACTAGGACTTCTCCAATATTTTTCGAGTTTATTTTATAATTTGTGCTTCCTATATTTCCATCCGCCATTTTTCTTTTCATACTGTGAGTAGTTGGAGGAGCAAAATACTTACCATTTTTATCATTCCCTCATTGAAATTTAATTTTCCATGGATGTTAAAAGTATCTCAAAGTCGAGCAACACTCAACTGCAGCGTTGTTCCTTCTTTAATTTGAGTTCAAGTCGAGATGTCGATGAGTTTTGCTTAGCTTTTGACAGTAAACTTTTTTTTCGTTGCTCTGTTCCTATTCTAGTAAAATTGGTTAGAATAGGAACATTCTAGATACAATTTGTATCTTTTACGATTTTCTGAGATTTTTGGCTGAGCAAGCTATACGCAATTTAGCTGTGTAGTAAATATCTTGCATTTAGTATGAAGCATTTTGCGGAAGCATTTTTTTATATGTTTCTGCTTAAATTCTATTCTGCAATATGCAGGATGCTGGAGTATGCAACCAACATACATACATGTGTCTATTTCTAATGCAACACATTAAATTTTTCTCTTTGTTTGGAGCAAATGCCTTCTGCACCTTTGTACTTTGACTGCAGTCAAGCAAGGCTCGGCACACATGCATGGCATCGTAAAAATGAAGATCTTAAAGAAAGAATACTTGAAAAATGATGCCAATGCACTTTGAAACCAATTGCATATATTTAGAAATCCAAATTAGAGCAAATATTCTACAAAAGATATTGTATCTTAATTTTAATATTGAGCTGCATTTCAAAATATATCTACTTCAGTCATTTTAATTGCTTTTATTTTTTTTGCTGCTTTAATTACCTACTTACACAATTGGCCAGCGATATCGTAAGCCGGTTGCACTGATAGCTACAAATGTTTCTTTCTAATGTCATCACGGAAATGTATCGCAGAAAATTGTCATTGAACAAAGAAAGATACAAATATAGCGACATGTTTTAAACGTTTCGACTAATTAGAAAAAAAAAAAAACTTGAGCATAACTGTTTTCCAACTACAATACAATACACATCTGCGCGGTATTTTATCAACAGATACTTTATTTCTCTGGCTTCAATTGGCATTGGTATTGAAGACCTTGACGACAGATAAGCAATGCGGCAAGTCAGCTGTATGTGCTTGTTGAAGAAGTCATCATCATCATCATCATCGTCGTTGCATGTAATGCTTAGTTAGCGTAGTTGTACGAGAGGGTAATTGCAAAAGTATCTGTAGGATATGAAGTCAAGAATTTGAATTTTTGTATGAAAAACTTCTTTGCTTAAAGTGAATAGCAGCTTAAAAGTTGATATGGTGGCATCTTATGGGCGTTTAATGCACATGCATATATGAAGAAGCGTATCTTCTGATATTTTGGGGTGGCCTTCATACAAACCTATGTCATAGTAATGGGTTTTTGTATGAAAAACTTCTTAAAGTTGATATGGTGGCTGCTTATGGGCGTTAAATTCTTATGCATGTATGAAGAAACGTACCTCCTGATATTTTGGGGTCGGCTTCATACAAACCTATGTCATACTAATGGGTTTTTTTATGAAAAACTTTTATATTTATGGGGATATCAGCTTAAAAGTCTATATGATGGCTTCTTATAAGCGCCCGCTTCAAATGCATATATGATCAGACGTGCTATCTTAAATTTTAGGGTAGCCCCCATAGAAATCCACCGCAGACTAATAGGTTTTTGTATGAAAAACTTATTTATTTTAATTAATATCAGCTTAAAAGTCGTTATGGTGGTTTCTTATGGATGCCCGATGCATATGCATATACGAATTCGTGTATCCCCCTACATTTAGTGTGGTCTCCATACAATTCCACCGCAGACTAATAGGTTTTTGTATGAAAAACTTATTTGTTATAATTAATATCAGCTTAAAAGTCGTGATGGTGGTTTCTTATGTAAGCCCGATTCATATGCATATACGAACTTTCGTATTTCCTAACATTTTGGGGTGGCCCCCATACAAAATCTTAGCGCGCTTTAGAATTTTTGTATGAAAAACTTATTTGTTATAATTAATATCAGCTTAAAAGTCGTGATGGTGGTTTCTTATGTAAGCCCGATTCATATGCATATACGAACTTTCGTATTTCCTAACATTTTGGGGTGGCCCCCATACAAAATCTTAGCGCGCTTTAGAATTTTTGTATGAAAAACTTATTTGTTATAATTAATATCAGCTTAAAAGTCGTGATGGTGGTTTCTTATGGAAGCCCGATTCATATGCATATACGAACTGGCGTATCTTCTTACATTTTCGGGTGGCCTTCAAATCCATCGCACTCTAATGGACTTTTGCATGAAAAACTTATTTATTTAAGTCAATATTAGCATAAAAGTCAATATGGCGGCTTCCATTTACGAACAGGCGTATCTCCTAACATTTTGGGGTAGCCCCATACAAATCCTTAGCGCATTTTTGAGTTTTTGTATGAAAAACTTATATGTTTTAATTAATATCAGCTTAAAATTCGTTATGGTGTTTTCTTATGTATGCCCGATTCATATGCATATACGAACTGGTGTATCTCCTTACATTTTGAGGTGGCCTCCATACAAATCCACAGCGCACTTTTGAGTTTTTGTATGAAAAACTTTTTTATTTAAGTGAACATCAGCTTAAAAGTCAATATGGTGGCTTCTTATGTACGCAAGCTTCACATGTATATATGATATGGCGTATTTCCTGTCATTTTGGGTTGGCTCGTTACAATTCCATCGCACAAAAATAGGTTTTTGTATGAAAAACTTTTTGCTTTAACGAAATATGAGCAAGTTTTTAGATTTATTTGTCCAAAATTTAAACTTAAACTTATGTCAGCTCTTTGCTGCATAAAATTACTTTAAAAGCTACAACTTTTGAGTACACCCTCGTCTGCATCTACAGATACTTGCCATAGATAAAAAAAAGACCAATAATTACAGCATGTTTCTAACGTTACGCTGTGTAGTAGATACTGCAAAGCAAGTTGATAAAGCAAAATCAAGCAACTTGAATTGTTTCTAGAGAAATATTTTTTTATCACAAAATAATTGCATCCTGACTTGACTGACAGACTGACTTGACTGACTGACTGACACCGAGTCACTCGTTTAGTGCAAAAGGTTAAATAAATGTTTTACTTTTCATAATTTTTATTTTTAATTTTTTTTTTTGCAATAATTTGCTGATTGTTTGTCTTCGATTTAGCTGTTGCATGTCACTGCTTTCAAGCATAATTTTTTTTGATATTCCATTGAATTTTTATTTATTTGGCATTTTGCTAAGATAAGCAAATAATAAGCTTATTTTGCTGAATATTTTTTTGTTTTAATTTATTTTTGTGGATTTTTTTTTTTTTTTTGTTTGCTCATAGCTCAAGTGTCAGCGCACTGTTGTGCACATTGTGAAGAAGTATAAATTGCGGGTGATAGGTTGTAGCCAGCCACAAGCCATGCTAGGCGAAAGATTGTAGCGTGTTTCGAGTTCATTGGCTTGATTTTGACATAGTTTTTGAGTTTTATATAAAAATAAATTAAAATATTGCAAACAGTTTAAGCTGCTTAATTGATTAATAAACATTTTCGATCTTTGAAACATTTGTAATGCCGTCTGCAGTCTGTTTGCGTTTTGAAATTGAGAAGTTACTCATCATTCATAATTTCTATAGTTTCAAATGACAATATTTCATTTAAAAAATTAATTAAATGCTTCAATTGTTTGATTTCCAATGAAATCTATGACTTTTCAGTCTTCTATGTTTCATTTTAATGCTTTTACTATTATAATTCTCGAATAGTTCTTAATTTGCTGCATGACCGAACACACATTGACATTGTTGGCTCCATAGAAGTTAAGTTGAAGCAGTTCTAAATACTTGCAAATTGTTATCAATCTTCAAGATTATTTTTCGGCTGAGCATGCTTTGGAGATGCTGGCATTTAATGTCACAAATCACCAAAAATTATTTTTCTTATCAGTCAAAATTCTACTCAAAGTCTATGGAAGCATCAGAAAGTATTACTGTTTCCAGAAACAAGTTTAAAATTCTTCTTGATGCCTTTAGTCACAAGATCTATGAAAAAATTAACTGTTTCTTTGAGTTTTTGAATTTTCAGAGGTTTCGTCCAATTTTTTTTCCATTGATGTTTTTTTTTTTTTGTGAAAGAAAAGGCTCGTATATGCACACATTTCAGCCAGTGCATCAATGATATTGAAACATTGAGCTGCCAAGTTCAAAATTTTTTAACTGGAACATAATATTTTTGGGTAAAAAAAGGAGCAAATGTTTTAGAAATTCTGCAGCTTTAAGGAAACTTTGAGCCGCAATGCAACTTCTTTAAAAACCTTCTAAACTATTGAGCCTCCAAGTTATATAACAAATTTTTAAACTGGAAGAATAATTTAGGTAACAAAAAATGGAGTAAATGTTATTAAAATTTTGCAACTTCTTGAATGAACCGTCTAATCTGTGGAGACTTTAAGCCTCCAAGTTTTTTTTATTAAATTTTTTAAATGAAACATAATATTTATGGAGGAAAAAAATGGAGCAAATACTATCAAAATTCTGCAATTTCTTTAAAAACCTTCTAAACTATGGTAATTTTGAGCCTCCAAGTTATATATCAAATTTCTCAACTGGAACATAATATTTTTGGTTACAAAAAATTGGAGCAAATGCTATCGAAATTCTGCAATTTCTTTAAAAACCTTCTAAACTATGGTAATTTTGAGCCTCCAAGTTATATATCAAATTTCTAAACTGGAACATAATATTTTTGGTTAAAAAAAAAAATGGAGCAAATGCTATCGAAATTCTGCAATTTCTTTAAAAACCTTCTAAACTATGGCAACTTTGAGCATCCAAGTTATATATCAAATTTCTCAAAAAAAAAAAAAAAAAAATGGAGCAAATGTTCTAGAATTTCTGCATCATCTTATATGAACCGTTTATATGAAAACTTTGAGCCACCCAGTTTCATATTAAATTTTTCAACTGGAACATAATAATTTTGGTTAAAAAAAATTGAAGAAATGTTATAGAAATTCTGCATCATCTTTAAACTATGGAAGATTCGAAAGAAAGCTTGAATTTCAATAAAATTTTTCAAGTGAAACATATTATTTTCGTTTAAAAAAAAATGGAGCACATGATATCGAAATTCTACATTTTTCACATCATGTTTCTGTATTAAAAACTTTCGAGGTTTTAATTTTTTCTCAAGAATTTAATTACTTCATAAGTTAAAATGAAATTTACTAAGTCAACTCTTTCTAACAAACATGTTTTGGATCCAATTGAAAATTGTCTAAAAACCTATATTTAGAAGTTCCTATTTCTAATTAGTCGACTGTACAAGAATAGTTGCGTTGGTAACACACAACCTACAATCTATATTTCTCTTCGATAGCACGCAACTGACTGAACTGAAGCTTTGTTCTAATATTTTTTCGTCCATATATCGTTGGGAACTAGTAAGCAATATATTAAGTATTGGTATTTTGATATAAGTATCGATGCAATCATATCATAGAATAACAATGTATCGTTTGTTTATAAAGTATCGATATATAATGCTTCGATATATTGTGAGTCAATATTTAAAAAAAAAAAAACAACGATATCATCTAATATTGATAAATCGTTTATATATTTAGATCCGTTAAAATGTATATAGATATGATATTCTAAAATAATTATCGAAAAAACAGAAAAAAGCATTTAGACCGACAAAACGATGAGATGATCAAGTATATATATATCTAAATATAAGCTACAGTGTATCATGATTATTCTTTCGATACTTTACAAGTATTTACTTTCTTCAGTTCTAAGTCTAAAGTAAATTTGGTTCGAATAAGCTTATTTTGATACTACCCCTAATTTAATTAGTGCAAAAAATTAGCGCAGAAATATTAAGAAAAAATTAGCAGAGCAAGCTGTTGCTGTTATACTTAGCCATACATTGGCTCAATAAGTTATTTGAATAAAAAGTTTATTATTAATGATTTCCCATAACAACCTGTGTACCGACATATCACATATATGTATATGCATCTATTTATAGTTCTGCTACTATATGGCATTGCAATTTATTTGCAATTTCAATTTAAAATCGAACCATGACACATAAGTTCTATAAGTGCAAACGTGTCTCAAAATGACAGCCTTTGAAATGGACATTTTTAGCTTTCTAATTTAGCTAATTAAGCATTTTTGACAAATTCGAGACAATTAAAAGACAACTGTCCATTTGATACTCATGTGCACATCTATCTATCCATCTATCTATTGAGCATGTGCTGTATATATGTATATTATACACAACAGATTTTTTATTTTGTATTTGAAAAATTTGTGCTTAACAAAAAAAAAAAAAAAATGTGCACTTAAAAAAATTGAGTAATAGAAAATTTTGTAAATTTTTTATATGTTTTTTTAAAGAATTTAATTTTATAATTTAGATTGAGTTGTTCCAAATATTAGCAAAAGCTAAAAATTTCTAACTTAGCATATATATGTATGTGCACATAATTTTTGCATGCAATGTTGAGTCGATACTTTTCGATATGTCAAATGAATTAGTCGAAGATGTGCAAGAAATCTCTAACAGGTGCTACAGCTGTTACAAAAAATCGTATCGTTATGCACAGGTCCGTCTGTCTGGCTTTCTTTAAGTTTGAATTGAATATTGAGTCGATACCTTTTGATATATCGAATGAATTAGTCAAAGATGTGCAAGAAATCTCTAACAGGTGCTACAGCTGTTACAAAAAATCGTATCGTTATGCACAGGTCCGTCTGTCTGTCAGGCTTTCTTTAAGTTTGAATGGAATATTGAGTCGATACCTTTCAATATGTCAAATGAATTAGTCAAAGATGTGTAAGAAATCTCTAACAGGTGCTACAGCTGTTACAAAAAATCGTATCGATATGCACAAGTCCGTCTGTCTGTCTGGTTTTTTTTGTTAATTTTGAATGGAATATTGAGTCGATACCTTTCGATAATTCGAATGAATTAGTCAAAGATGTGCTTGGAATCTCTAACAGGTGTTACAGGTGCTACAACTGCTCCAAAAATTCGTATCGATATGTACAGGTCCGTCTGTCTGGCTTTGTTTAAGTTTAAACATTTAGTCTCAATTCGTGTCAATCATACTCAATAAAACGAGGGGCACTTCTTACACTTAAGCCAACAGCAAACTAATACAAGAAATCATTTTTTTAACTACTTAACTGTTAGATATAAGTTAAGTCTTGCTTTTTAAGCTTCAAAGGCCTTTGAAAAATGTGTATAACAGTTTGACTAGCTTTACTCTTATAACTTTTATACTTTTGCATTAATTCTATACTAAATAAGACAAAAGTTCAACTACTGATAAGCAAATTTTAATTAGCAAAAATTACTCAAGCGATCCAGCAGCGTACATATGTACAATATGCAAGAACAAACAGACGTCGTCGGAAAGTTATGCATTGTAATAAATTTTGAAAAATTTAAAAGCAATATTATTTTATTTGGATTAGTTGTTCATTGAACTCGCATAAAAATTTTTATTGCAATTAAATTTGGTGGAATTCATTGTGGCTGTGCGTGAGATTGTTAGAAAAGTGATTTCGTAATATTTTTATTAGCTAATACTAATAAGAAAATTTATTAGCGATAAATTACAAATGTTCTTTTATATGCCGTGTGAAGTCAATGGTTTGCTGAATTTAAGCAAAAATATGTACATAACAGATAAAAGGAGGCTTGGCAGTTGCGCTTTAATTAATATATAAGTATATCTATGTCCGTCTGTCCTTACTGCATATATTTGATTAAAAAAAAAAATCAGTTAATTCGCAGTTTAAGCTAGAAATTTAATTTAATTCAAATTTTTATTTAATACAAAGCCTAAAAAAAAGCGACTGTGAATTATAAATGTTTGCAAAAAGAAGCAAAAAAACCTTAAGCTTTGCTCTTCCCGTGTAAGAAAAAAAAAAAAAATTTAAATGCCTAACAACAGGGTATTTCAAATTCGTATGCAGCATGCTTACTTGTCATTTTCTTCGCCCCTCTTTTTGAACATGTGTGCAAAGCATTCACAATAACAAAAAACAATAATAAAAGCGCACAACAATGCGCGGCGCGAGATCATTCGATGTCGATGAGAGACAGAGCGAATAGTATGCATCATAAAAGTGCGCTAGACCAAAAAGATGCCATGAAAAAAAAGGAAAGAAAGCGTGAGATGCTGCTGCCTTTTGCATTTGTATTTGTATTTGTACACTTTTTGTGTATGTATCTGCATATATGTGTAGAGAAGAGAGAGAAAAGCGTCAAATTACATTCACCCAAAAATGGCAACTTTGAGAAGAAAAAAACAAAAAAGCGCGCGCGCAGACAAAAAAAAAAAAAAAAGACAAAAACTGTACGCCCAGGCAACGCTGAAAAGCGACAGAGCATAGCTCTGCGCGCCTATCTCCTTCATTTCACTCATCCGTCGCTCATTCTCTTCATATCTATATTATATTAAAATTAGTTGTTGTTCTAATCCATATAGCTTTGCGCCTGTGCTTTTTGTCAAAAAAGAGAGAGAAAAAAAAAATTTAAATAAAAATGAGCTTTGGACGCCATCATTTCATTGGCAACCATTAAATGTGGGCGCCGTCGCAGCCATTTGCGTAGGTTGCACACTCACATTCTTAATGTTTTTGCTATTCAATGCTGTATACCCTATATCTCCAGCAGCATTGTACGTAGATAAATTATTTTTCTTAGTGGGGGATCGTTAAAATTTCGTTTAGTCCATTTAGTTTTGATTTTTTTTTTCTAGGTTGGAGCATAAGTTTTTTGAGGCCCATAAGCTGTACAACCTTGCTCCACTTAATCATTAAATTTAAAATATTTTTGTGTGTATTTATTTTTGATCGCTATTGAAATTTGAGTCTATATAGCCATCTGTCCATAAATGACAGGTTCATGTAGCTTATAAATTATAGCAGCCCACAAAAATTACTTATTAAGATCTATCATAAGATCTTCATTTCTATACTTAATCTTCTTTTAGCTGGTTACACTTATTCTTCATAGGGTGTCGAAACTCTTTTATGCTGCAAATCTTCCAGCATCTCAAAATAGCCCAATAATTTTTTACCATCAACAGAAAATAATCTGTGGTGTCCAATAAGTTGCATAAGAAAGCAAATGGAACTCATTAATTTTGGTCATCACAATATTGATTCACCAAACTGTTGCATATTGGCTTGGTTGAAGGAGAATCTTCTAAAAAAAAAATATTTGTCTTTCATGAAGTTTCTCATTTTCATGCGTAAAAAAAAAATTTACTCCATAACCTCTCCTGCAACTGCAATTGCCTTCTTGGCCTTCTTTGAGCCTCTATTTCCTATACAAGCCCATTATTTTAATTGCTTCTTCATCTCACTTGTGAAGTGATATACGTATATGAAAAACTCGCCAAACACATCATTGAAGCATCTTCATAAAGCTGTATCATTTGTGCCATTGTCCGTCTGGCTGTCCGTATGTGCAATGAAAATTTGGATACTATAAGATATAGAGCCTTAAACGGAGCACATTTAGGCTCTATTTCTATTTTCTATTCAGATGAATCTGCAATCCATTCTTATGGGAGTGCCTTCATACATGGCAGCGCCTCCTATAGCAATTTTTGTTTGAGAAAAAATGTATTGTTGTTGTTGTATTTTACGTCAGTCCAAATAAAATATTTCATATACATATATATGCTGATCGGACCAATAAAAGGTTTAGCTCCCATATAAATTGGGCCCCTCTTTCTGAATTGTTGTATGTAAAAATTGGGTTATCTTAAATTAATCCTTCTAAAATATGTCACTCATACAAATTTAGATTAGAATCCCTTGAAAGGGTATCTCATATGGAAGTGGATCCTTCCTTGTTTCTATATAGTTCGGTTTCTGGTTTAAAATTTCATATTTTTTCCCAGCAGAATTGCTTCGCTGGGGAAAACAATTAAGAAGCATAAAAACGCGCATGAAAGACGTGAGTTTGAGGATGTAGAGGCTATGAAGCGCACAATTCCGCCAATAGAGAAATGACACCGGAACCACCAATTAATGATGGCACTATTGTAGAGCCACCGGATTATAACGAGTTCGATTCGGTTATTAAAAAGCTGAAAAATAATATGACGGCAGGCTCTGATGGGCTGCTAGCTGAGTTATTCAAGATTGGCGGCAAAGAGTTGATCCGATAAATCTCAGTGTTCCCGGTTCTATCTTTAAGAAAGGACAAATAAGGCTTCTTGTAATCGAATATGTGTGACTTCAGACCGAAAAGGTCGACCAGTGACCAAATTCACTACGAAAAATCCTGGAACTGACCTGTGTGCTTAGGACCCATACCAACTGTTTGTCGCCTATAAAACCGTTTTCGACACGCCGATACGAACGAAGTTTTTCGACACACTGTCTGCACTAGAAATCTCTGCAAAGATCTTTCGTCTTTGCATGACGACGCTATCTAACACACAAGGCTTTGTCACGGTGGGGAAAAACCTTTCCGATCGCTTTGATACCAAGAGAGGTTTCAGGCAGGACGATGCTCTGTCGTGCGATTTTTTTAATCTTCTGATGGAATACATCCTACGCCAGTGCCCGTACATACAAAATATGTCGGGCTTGCTCTTCCAAAAGTAAGTGATGCTACTCTCGTACTCGGATGTTATAGATATCATCGGTACGGCGGCTCAGCAAGGCGTTCTTAGAGACTGAAAAACAGTCTTTGCTCATGGGCCTATCGTTGAATGAGGTCAAGACGAATTACTTGGTTTCTTCTCGCACGCCGTCATGGCGTCTTGGATGGTTTGTGATGATGTACAATTTCAACTGAAATATTGTAGAAAACTTCGTCTACATTTGATCCGAAATGATCAGCCTAGAGAGAAGGCGTAGAAACACGCTTGCAAATAGATGCTATTTTGGGATGAGCTAGCAAATTAGAAGTAAAATCCTCTCTCGAAAAATGAAAATGAAGATTTAGAAGACACTGATTCTCCTGGTCCTACTGTATGTCGCAGAGGCATGTACCGTGATTGAGTCAGTTGAAACGGCGTTGGAAGTCTTTAAGAGAAAAATTCTCCGTAGGGTTTTTGGTACTATTAGAGTCGGCAACTAGTTTAGGTACCGTATGAACTTCGAGCATTCAATTCTTGCAGCTGCACTGGGCTGGTCACCGTATTTGAATGGTTCAAAGAGCTCCAGCTCGCATGGTTTGCATGGGGGCCGAAACTTGAATGGAAGGCGACGCAATAGAGGATGACCGGGCACTCGTTGGAATGAGCAGATATGCAGAGATCTCAGCGTACTTGGCATTCATAATAACTGTCTCCAGCGCACACAAGTTTATAGCAGCTAGTGTGCCTTCATGAATGTGGCTATGACCGAACGACGATGGATGGTTCGAAGAAATCGCTAAAAAATGTACTATTCCTACTTTTTCATTTAGAAAGGCTAGAAAGGTAGGTAGTCATGTTCTGCTGCCATTCTTGTCTTAAAAATCAAATCGTTCGAATATTCATAAAGCAAAATTTCAAATAAAATTAATAAAAGATGTAACATGTAATCGTGCTTCACGAGTGAATCATGCTTTTGATGACCACCTAGCAAATATTTTGCGCATGCGCATCCAAATTAATGACCATTATTTATTTGGACTTTATCACGATATATTTTAGGTTTTATAATCAATTAAATTTTATATGCATTGATCGGGCACAGCACTCAATCATCTCTCAATTCTATGAAAAAAAAAAAAATATATAATATATTGCAGCTACATGTCTAATGGCCCAAATTTAACATAGAACATGATCTCACATTTGTTTTTTTGTTTTTTTTTTTTCAAATTCGAAATTTTCATAAACAATGGAGAAAAACTGTTCAACTTGTATAATGGAATGCACTCTGTACATCCGCGTAGAAGTACATTAATAATAAGAACAAAGTCTGCTAGTTTGCCCATACATCTTCGGAATTTAAATTTTTTTTTTTTTCTCGAAATTTCTCTGTCGGGGTAGTACTTGAGTGTTTATACTCATTCGCTTTAGCAGTTTTTGTTTGTAGAAAATTTTTTTCTTGTTAATTATATTCTAGAACGCCGAATCGGACCACACACATTGAGATTTCTAGTTTTTTTTTTTTAAGCTATTACATTTGCAAATGATAATGCAGCGTGGCCTGTATTATACTCAATCGCTTATTTCGACTGAAGAGAGTCTTCTGAAGTTTACCATTACAGCATTTGTTTTTTTTTTATTTCTTTTTTTTTTTATAGATAAACCCATACAAAATGACAAACACTACAAAAATTTCGCATACCTTACCTCATCTCACATTGTTGTTCATAATGCAGATTTGGTAGTAGCCATAATACCGCCTTTCTTCTTCCGTCCTCCATCACCCTTCGTCAGCTAGTAGTTCACTTATAGTGGGTGTCTTTTGTCGTCTTTCAATTGTCGTTTACCAACCAACCAACCAATCATCCAACCACATTCACTACTTGGTACCTAATTTCGCTTTCACTTATTCATTGTCGTCATTGGAAGTCTTTTGCCCGCGCGCACTGCTCACTCTCAGACTACGTTTACCTGTTTACACCATACAATTTTTCACTCTCTTCAGCGTAATTTTAATTTCTACTGCTTCTTCTTGCGTTTTTTATTCTTTGGATCGATCTCAAGTGCAAACAAAATGATTAGTCATGCTCCTTTGCTTCGCGAATCTTTTGATGGTGCAAAATACTATTTCGGCAACTGGCTGATTATATATATATATATATATAGATATGTGTGTGTGTCGGTTTCTTTTTTTTCTCTTTTTTTTTTATCTTGTACATGTTCATCACTGATGACAAATCTTCATCTCTCACTTCTTGTATTTTGAGCGCACTGTTGCAATGTCTAATGAATGAGATTTTGTTTGTAATTTTCTTTGTTTTTTATTTTTTTGGGTGATGTTTTTTTCGTCTTTCTATTTGGTTGGCTATTATTAATTCAAATTGTATTTTTTGCTTCTTTGGTGCAAGTGCGCCTCGCTAGATGCCATCATTGTTGGCAGTTTTGTTAATTAGAATAGAAACACTGACAATGAGCACATTTTTTCTGTGCTGCACTTGAAGAATGTTTATGTTCCAGAGTGGGAATATATATGGGAAGCATTATGAAGAGTTAATTATTGAGTGCTGCCGATGCCTAGAAATCATCATCACAGTTTTAGGAGGCATTAGACTGTCTCCAATTAATAAATAAATATAGAAAGAATTATTTTGTAAAATAAAAAATATTTTCCACTGTGGAACTTCTTTGAATCAAAAATCAAAAAGAAATTAAAAAAAAAAAAAATTCTTCTGTTAAGTTACAGTTATTTCTGTTAATGCAAAATTTTGTTAACAGCTGCTAACAGTTATTTAACAGTTACTTTATACAGTTACTTATGCCTAAATAATCGCTCAAAAGTTTCAAATTATGAATATCAAAAATTTCCGTGGCCGTTTTTTTCAAATAACAGCTGCTAACGGTGCTTTTTCGAATAAAATTTGCCAGTCGAGTTTTATTAACCAAAATATATCTTTAACTTTATATTTTGCGAAAATATTTCGAGTTTCATGCCATTTTGTTCCAGCATATTTTAACGTTTTATGTATACTTCATTATTTTAGTTCTCTAGGTAATTTCTAAAAGATTTTGTAGTTTCATGCCATTTTGTTCCACCTTAGTCTTTTATGCTTTTTCCATTATTGCAAAAATATTTCAAGTTTCATTCCATTATGTTCCAAAACAGTCTTTGCTGTTTTTTTTAAATTAATTTAATTATTTTAAACATCTTAAAAACGTTTGCGAATATATTTGCAGTTTCATTCCATTTTGTTCCACACTTGTTTTCTATATTCTTCATTATTTTAATTATCTATAATTTGAAAAAAAAAAAAAAAGAAAAGAAATCTTTAACGATTTATTTTACAAAAATAATTTGTAGTTTCATTACCGTTTTATTTCAGTCAAATAGTTTTATATGTTTTACTGTTTTTCATATTATTTGAATTCCGTATATTTCGTTGAACATATCTTAAACGATTTATTTTGTTAAAGTATTTGTTGTTTTATTACCATTTTGTTCCGATCGCATAGTTTTCTTTTACTGTTTTCTACTTTATTTGAATTCCCTATAGTTGAATAATCATATTCTTAACAATTTATTTTATTAAAGGTTTTTGTAGTTCCATTACCATTTTGTTCCAGTAGAAATATATTTCTGTTTCGGTTTTCTACATTATGTTAATTACCTATAGTTCGACAAGCTCAAACTAAAACTCGAAACGATTTATTTTACCAAAGTATGTGTAGTTTCACTACCTTTTTGTTTCCGTTATGTATTTTTTTTTTTTATTTCCTTAAAACTTTAATTTTTAAAACTTAAAGTATTACTCCTAGTTGGAGCACTGTTTTTTTTTATATTATTTTAGTTTTCAATAGTTCGAAAAAGATATCTGTGATGATATACTTAGTGAGTAATTGCGGTTTCATTACCAATATGTTCCAAACAAGTATTTTTTTTTACTTAACTTTTTTTTTTTAAATTGACATAACGATATTTTTATGAAAGATTTTGTTGTTTCATGACCATTTTGTTCCAGTCAAATAGTATTTTTTTGCTTCTACTGTTTTGTATATTATTTTAGTTTCCAATAGCTTGAAAAAATATATTTTTAGCTAAATATTCAACGAAACTGTTTTGAGTTTCATTACCATTTTGTTCCAGTTAAAACGTTTTCTATTACTGTTGCTCCATTATTTTAATTTGCAATATTAGGATATATTTTGCGAAAGTACATATGTAAAGTTACATTTCATTTTGTTCCAGTTAATTTTTTTCTTTCCTTTTTCTTTTGTATTCATTTATTTAATTCCATAGAAATTTGAGAAAATTATCTTTTACGCGTTGGGCGTTCCATTGCCATTTTGTTCCATTGCCATTTTGTTCCATTGCGGTTTTTTCTTATTTATTTCACTGTTAATTACTTTTTGATATATGTAATAAAAATTATTGACGTGCATATAAGTCTAAACATATCTCCAACATTATAGCGAACAATTGTAAATTCTTATTTGCGAATTATATTCATGAACATGAATTGAAAAAGTAAAAGCATCCATGCTCTCTTCTCTCGAAATTGCTTTCAAAATATGCTCAACGTGTACGCCAAAATAATGTATATGTTGCTCCATAATAAAAGCAGAATATATCCGTTTCTATTTAACTGCACATCACTATAAAAAATACATACATATATAGGTATATAGAGCAGCAGTACGTATTGCACAATACCAAAAAGAAAGAAATAAAGAAAAATCGAACATTAAATGTTTGTATTTTTATTTTATAGATACATATGTATCTAAAAAAAAAAACATTGCCGCTTCCTTTCTATAATTCTTTATTTCTTTCTTTCTTTTTGTTTTTTTTTTTTTTTGTCTATCTTTTGCTCTGCATAGAGCTAGATTATTTATAGCAAATGTTTAACTGATTGTGAATTCTATGCTCTCACACTGTCTAATGTGTCTAACACACTGCTCCACCTCACTCTTGGACTTGGAATGAACCAATCAAAAAAAACCAAAATCGAAAAAAATTTTGTGACTCAGCTCTTGAGTAGGAAGAACAACAAGAAGAAGAAGAAGCAGTATAGCAAGGAGAGAGGAGCATTCAAAAGGAAATAGCTGCTTGTTATGCAATCCACCACTGCCCAGTGGTTTGCCGAAATCGTAGGCGTCTTCGTTTTGCTATCTTTAAACGCTTTGAATCAGCAAATTTCTAGCGAATTTAGCTTGAATATGTTTACAAATGCGCGCCAGTGGTCGGTCGTCTAGATCTCATCCGGATCATGTAACTGAGCAAATGTTTAAAAACAAATTTTTCTGTTTGATTTATGTAGAGCAATTATTAGTTTTATAAATAACTGTTAGATATATACATATATATATATATATATGTTCAAGATATATCGATAAAGCAATTAGCTGCTAAATTTAAAGGCCCAAAAAATATTTTGTTGGAAATTGTAAAATTGAGAGAATTTTTATGCTTATTGGACTTTGCTCGTGTTTCGTATTTTAGTTAAACAGTTTTGGTATTTAAAGTGGAGTCTCTTAAAACGAGCTAGAAATGTCCATTAGTCAAATTTTCAGTTAACATATATAGGGATTTATATATATATATTGGGAATTCTGTCAAAATTGAGTCCCAGCACAGGACAATATTTAATCGAGGAATGTTTTATCTTTGGAGATTATCCACAAGTAGATACATTTTTTGGTAGCTTCGTATGATGTGAAGTGCTGCAAGTGGAAATCAGAAGAAGCAACGTCTGGTGCAACTACCGACCAACTTATAATACACGTTCACAGGTTTAACCCATCAAATAAACAACAAGAATTTTCATTACTTTTTTTTTTTTTCATGAATATGGTTTTTGAAACATGATCAGGTGGTCCCCCATTATATCTTCCTTTTTAGGTAATCATAGTGCAAATATTTTTCAATGCTATACGCTGCAGGAAATCCTCTCGTTTATGGCTGACAATCTCCATTTCAAACGTGAAAAAGAGGGTTATTAAAGTTTCTCGGCTTCAGTTCATATAATAATTGGTAATTGGTTTCTTTTTCCTAAAATTATTTTAATGTGTTTAAATGTTGTCAAATTGCTTCTTGAGTCACTCCTAATTAAGGTGCACGCTCTTTTTGCTGGTCGTACGTAGCTTGATTCAAGAATGCTTTAAATTTTGCGTCTTCGTAGACTTTCGGCCTTCGATAACGATCTTCTATGATCTTCAATGTCAAATTCACCATTTTTAAACTTTTAAAACCGCGCACAAAAACATCTCTCACTTAAGATAGGCTCACCATATGCTTCTACAAGCAAATGATGCAGTGGAATTGCAGATTTCTTCAATTTGAAGAAGTAAATCAAAAGTTCCCACAAAGGTGGGTTTTCGATGACAAATTCACCATTCTATAACTTTTGAAAGCACGCACGAAAACTTCTCTCGCTTAGGGTAACCTCACTGTATGCCTCTAAAAGCAAATGATGCACTTGAACTGCATGTTTCTTTACATTGAAGAAGTTATTCAAAAGCTCTCGCAAAAGCACGTAACTTCTACGATCTTCGATATTAAATTCCCCATTCTTAAACTTCTGAAACCACACACGAAAACTTCTCCCACTTAGACCAACCACACCATATGCTTCTACAAGCAAATGATGCACTAGAACTGTAGATTTCTTCTAATTGAAGAAGTAAATCAAAGGTTCCCACAAAAGACGCGTATCTTCTACGATCTTCAATATCAAATTCACCATTCTTAAACTTCTCTCATTCTTCATATGCTTCTTACAAGCAAACGATGAGCTTGAACTGCAGATTTTTTCAAATTTAGGAAGTAAATCAAAAGTTCCCAGTTCAAAATTCTACAAAAATATATGATTTCAATAACAGATCCATTAAACTTTTATGTTTATATTGTTGACAGATGTCCTTACTGACGTGCAATGGAGTTTTACATTTGAATTTTACTCTTAAAAACTGTTTTTCGACATCTTAAAGATTGTTGAACTAGTTTTATTTAAAATAGGCGAACTTGGAAAGTTTGATTAGTTTCATTAATAAAATTCCTTTAATATGTAAAAATCGCCGAGACAACTTTGCATATCTGACAGCTAATCGCATGACATTGGTTATATGAATAGGCATGGTATACATTAGAGCTCTGCATGAATGTATTCATTTTCTTTTGTACAATGAGTACTCTAGAGATGTGCTCATTACAATCGAATATTAATATCTCACAGTAATGTGCACTTAATATTGCATTATAAAATATATATACACATTCACTTAAAAAAAAAAAAATTAAATGAATATATTCACTCATTGAATGAGTGCATTCTTTTTAACTTACACCAAAATGAAGCTACTTAGTTTGCGTACTCTTTGTAGACATTATTTGAAGCTTATATCATTTTAATTTAACAGCATTTTTCATAGAATGTGTAAAACAGTATTAACTGAATATATTCACTCTGTCCATGTGTGTATTTTTTTTTAAGCTTAAACTAAAATGTAGATATTTACTCTGAATACTCGTTGTACAGATTGTTTTAAAGCGTTTGACATTTCAATTCCACAAAAATTTTTACACAATGTATAAAAAAGAATGAATATATGAATACATGCACTCAGTGAATGAGTGCATTTTCTTATGCTTGCACTGAAATGCAGGCATTTACCATGAGTATTCGTTAGACAGTTTGTTTTGAAGCTCCAAATATAAAAGTAATTTTTAAACAATTTCTAAAAGAAGTAGAAATGAATATATTCACTCAGTGAATGAGTGCTTTTTTTATATGCTAACTCTAAAATGAAGATGTTTATTCTGAGAGAACAGCTTATACAGATGCGCATTATTCATACAAAGTATAAAAAAGCATAAAATGAATATATTCACTCAGTGAATGGGTGCTTTTTTTATATGCTAACTCTAAAATGAAGATGTTTATTCTGAGAGAACAGCTTATACAGATGCGCATTATTCATACAAAGTATAAAAAAGCATAAAATGAATATATTCACTCAGTGAATGAGTGCGTTTTTGTATGCTTACACAAAAAAAAAAAAACTATTTACGCTGAGCATTCGGCTTAAAAATTCTTTAGAAGCTCTTGGCATTTCATTTTAATATAAATTTAAAAAAACAATAATTAAAATAAAATAAAATGAATACATTCACTCAGTGAATGAATACGTTTTTTATGCTTACATTGCTTACACATTGTTTTAAAATTTTTGGCATTTCAACTTCACAGTAATTTTTAAAAAATATCTAAAATAGAATGAAATGAATATATTCACTCAGTATATATGTGTGAATTTTTTTTATGCTTAAACAAAAGAAAGACATTTACTGTGAGTACTCATTGGCTTCATTGGAGTAATTATTATTGATTTGAAGCTCCAATTTTACAGGAAATTTATTAAATGAATATATTCACTCAGTAAATGAGTGCGTTTTTTTATGCTTACACTAAAATGAAGAGTAGCTAATACTCTGAGAACATCTTATACCGCTTATTTTTTTTTAAAGCACTTGGTATTAAAATTTCACAAGAATTTTCATATAATGTGTACAAATGAGTGCAATGAATATATTCACTGAATGAAGTGAATGTAAATAAAGTTATTTAAGTTGAGTATTCATTATTAATAATTGTTGTGCAACATATACTCAAATTTTTTTGTAGTTCATACTCACTTATGAATGTAATCTAAATACGAAGCTTTTACGAATGCATTCATGCTGAGCTCTAGTATGCAGTTCTCTAGTATGCAGTTCTCTAGTATATATTATAATATATATATTTTTTTTCTCTGATTATTCAAATATATATATATTTCACTGCTAGTTTAACATTTTAGCCATCGCCATATAACTTTTATCTATAAACTATTTAACAAATGAGCCGCTTTGTATCTATAAACTTTATTTTTTATGCATTCTAAAATTAAACAAAACGTTTTAAGAAAGCTTTAGTCGTTAAATATAAACAACTGCACCAATTAAAAAAAAAAAAAAGAAGAAAAATCCGCTGTTGTGCATTTCGAGATAAATAAGATTCAAATCTATGTGTCTAGTGTAAAAGTATCTCGAGTAGCAGTTTATACGTTGCTGCAACATCGCATTAGAGTGTGTATGTCGTTCTCAATGTTACCTTTCGGATTAGCATACATTGGAACATATTGTATATATATAAATATATATAGTATCTGGTATTTTTTTTTCTTCTGCTGCATAATAACGCAGCTAAAACGGTAAAAAAAAAAAAAAAAACATTAATAGAACTGCAGCAAAGATACACAAGAAAATGCGCATGGGAAACTGGTTTTTCACATTTAACTTAATCTAAAACATTTTCTTTTTTTTTTTCGAATGGTTTTCCGTATTTCGTTGTCGATGTAGCTGTTCCTGACTGAATCCCAAAACTTAGTGGTGCTCTCTATATATATATGTATATATATGTATCTGTGTGTGGGTAACTGTGTGTAGGTCAAATCGACAAGAGAACAAGAAAAACGATTAAGACAACAACTTGTTTGAGCGCGTGCCACTGTGCGGCATGTCCAGCCGGCTTTTTTGGCCTCTGCAATGATGATCGATCTTACCGTTTTTTTTTTTTCATTCTTTCTTTCTTTGTCTATAACTGTTTATCAGCTACTTACTACGCGTTAATTGATTTGTTGAAAAGTTATTAATGTGTTTCATTGTGAATGTTTCGCACTAATAAATACCAAAAATTTTGTACTTGCCAACTTGTTGCATTTAGGCATTTTTTTAGACTTTTAATCGATTCAAATATAAAAAAAAAAACTATCGAATTTATTGCCCGAATTGTTGAGCCATATTTTATCTATTATAGAACATATTTATTGCCAGTTTATGGGTAATTAAGATATTATCTTTGCTTTGCTTATTTTTTTTTATTATTAACAACTGGATTAATGCGTATCTGTATCTATGTACGTTTATTTAACTGCCGGTAGGTGAAACGGTGCTTTTTTTTTTTTTTTTTTAATAGCCGGTTGTAGAACTGTTTTTACTAGCCACTTTAACTCTTAGCGACAAACCGAGAAAAGCAACAAAAACAACAAGATACACCGGCTTAAGTGCAACAGTAGTAAAACAACTCAGCACAAGAAAAATAATTAATAAAAACAAGAGAAAATTTTTAGCTATGATGGCAACGAAACTTGTATACGCTATAGTTTGTTTGAGTGTAAAAAATTTCGTAGCTAAATATTTTGACAGGCTTCTTTGGTATTATTAAAAGGAAAAAGTAAATTTGAGGAAATGGTTTAATCCTAACTTCTAACATCTATGTGGAATATTTTATACTAATTTCTCTTTAATTTATTCTTTTCTATTAATATATCTTGTTCCATTTTTTTTTTTTTTTCAAATCTTTCTTTTAATAATATTTAAACTAACTGTACTCAGTAGTGCTTTTAAAATTCAGTTAGACTCGACTTCATTAATGAATGCATTCGGTTTGATTCGGCATTTGCAACCTAAACGCATTCGGTATTGACTTCAAACATGTTCAAATCTTTTAAACTAACTGCAGTTTGGAGAACAGGTTTGATGCGTGCGGCGTTACCTCTTCTCTTTCTCTCTCTCTCTCTCTCTCTCTTCTGTCACCATGGCACAGTTCTCTTCGAGCCGGCTAATGACTCTCGCACAGTGGAATGTAGCGGTACTATGCAGTCGAGAAGTTGCCGAGTCAGTTACTGAATTAGTAAGTAGTATAGAAGGGGATACTGAGTGGGTCGTCGTTTAAGTTGTCGCCGTTTCGAGTTTAGAATGTATGCAGACAAACCGAGTAGGTAGACTTGCATAAAAAAAAAAAATATAACAAAAAGTTACACTTCATCTGTGCTTAGACATTATTTACTATTATTATTATTATTATTATTATTATTTCTATTATGTAGTATTTAGTGCAATCTAAAGCGCGTTCCATTGTTCCTCATAATGCTAACTAACATCCATTTATAAGTTGTTTATGTGCAGTTAATGTCTGAGCGTTGGACGGACAGCTAGATCTTGTCTAGTCTCGTCGTGTTAATCAATAATAAAAATTGATTTATGGCATCTTTGATGTTGGCTTTAATGTCTTACAAAATTGCTGATTATGGTTGATATGCACAACGAGAATTTGGTGTCTATAAAAGGAAAGGCTTTAGAGTTTCCATATACAGAGCCTCGTTTAATAAGGCGTAACAAATTACACCAAACACTTCTTCAGTTCAGTTTTTGTATACAATTTCGTTTTATCTGGATTTTTATTTATTTAGAAACGCTAAAGTTGGTATACCTTCAGACAGTCCTTCTTTTTTAAGTCAATATCAGCTTAAAAATGAATATATTGGCTACTTATGGTCGTCCGTTTTACATACATGTTTGAATAGGCGTGTCTCCACATAGTTTAGGTCAGTCATCCTACAAACCTGCAACTCATTGTATGAAAAACTTCTTAATTGAAGTCAATATCAGCTTAAAAGTCAATATGGTGGCTTCTCATGGACATCCGATGCACATAGATATTTAAGTAGGCCTGTCTCCACACATTTGGGTTCAGTCTCTATACGACCCGTACCCCATTTATGACTTTTTATATGATAAACTTCTTAATTGAAGTCAATATCAGCTTAAAAGTAAATAAGGTGTCTTTTTATGTACGCCCGCTGCAATACATATTTGAGAGAGTGTGTCCACCATAAAATCTGCACCCCTTTTAGGACTTTTTGTATGAAAAACTTCTTCATTTAGGTCAATACGAAGTTTAAAGTCGTTATGTAGGGTTCTTTTAGATGTCTACTTCACATAAATATTTTTATAGGCATGTATCCTTACATTTTGGATCAGCCACCATACAAATCTGCAGCCCATTTAAGAGTTTTTGTATGAAAAACTTCTTCATTTAGGTCAATATCAGCTTAAATGTAAAAATGGTGGCTTCTTATATACACCCGCTGCACATACATTTTTAAGTAGATGTGTTCTCCACACATTTTGGTACAGTCACCTAGAAAAACTTCTTTATTTTAGTCATAATTAGCATTTAAATTAATATGGTGTCTTCTTATGAATGTTTACTACACATACAAATTTTAATAGACGGGTCTCCCACAATTTAGCTCAGTCACCATACAAACCCTCATCCCTTTTATGATTTTTAGTTTGAAAAACTTCTTTATGTAGGTAAATATCAGGTTTAAAGTCAATATGGTGGCTGCTTATAGACGCCCATGACAATTACATAATTAAGTAGGTGTGCCTCCACACATTTAGGGTGAAAAACTTCTTTATTTTAATCAATAACAACTTGAAAATACATATGGTGGCTTCTTATGTACACTCGGTATACAACCATATACTAATTCGCCTGTTCTCCAACTTTTTTTGGTAACCTTTATACAAACCCATCTCCCACTTTTGTGTTTTTGAGTGGAAAACTTCCTTATTTTCGTCTATATCAGCTTGAAAATAGATATGGTGGCTTCTTATGTACACTCGGTATACAACCATATACTAATTCGCCTGTTCTCCAACTTTTTATGGTAACTTTCATACAAACCTATCGCCTACTTTGGCGTTTTTGTATGAAAAACTTCTAAATTTAAGTCAATATCCGCTTAAAAGTGTATATGGTGGCTTGTTATGTACGCCTGTACAAATATTTATGTCCTCCCATTTTTTTTTGGGATAGTCTCCAAACAAATCAAACTTCCACTTCTTGGTTTTTAATGAAATCTTCTTTATAATAGCTTAAAACTCGATATGGTGGTATGTCCGCTGCACATAAATACACTAAAATTGATGTTCTCCCATTTTTTGGGATAGTCTCCAAACAAATCAAACTTCCACTTCTTGGTTTTTTATGAAATCTTCTTTATAATAGCTTAAAACTCGATATGGTGGTATGTCCGCTGCACATAAATACACTAAAATTGATGTTCTCCCATTTTTTGGGATAGTCTCCAAACAAATCAAACTTCCACTTCTTGGTTTTTTATGAAATCTTCTTTATAATAGCTTAAAACTCGATATGGTGGTATGTCCGCTGCACATAATTACACTAAAATTGATGTTCTCCCATTTTTTGGGATAGTCTCCAAACAAATCAAACTTCCACTTCTTGGTTTTTTATGAAATCTTCTTTATAATAGCTTAAAACTCGATATGGTGGTATGTCCGCTGCACATAAATACACTAAAATTGATGTTCTCCCATTTTTTGGGATAGTCTCCAAACAAATCAAACTTCCACTTCTTGGTTTTTTATGAAATCTTCTATGGTGGCTTCTGTTGACAGCAGTTTCACATATATATATTTATGGGTGTACTTCACCTTATTTTGGGCTGCATTTATTACACCTCCAGATTGAGATTTAACAAATAGGAGTTTTTTTTTGCTTACAAATTTCATATGTAGCTACTGTATTCAATGTTTTTTCTTGTTCTATATTTAGTTCCAGATTGTAAATGTATTCTAGCAAAAGTATTATCATCTTTTCTTAAAAAACTTCTTTCGATTATATCTCCATTTGAATGTAAATTATTTTCTCACGCGATGTAACTAATTTTCTTCTTCTTTATATTTACCGTATCGTAACTTATAATAATAATAAAAACTGAACAATAATAAATAGCTCAAAGACGGACACATCATTTTTCCCAAAGAAGGTAGTATTTAGGCTTTTAAAGTATTTTAATTTTGCTTTGAATATATGGGTAAGCCATAGACAACAATCTTTTCTTATGAATAGATACTTTCTGTGTGTGTGGGTAGGCAGGCAGGCATCCACTATTGTATTTTTTTTAAATATTACTGTTTATTTTGCTTTGTTATAAATAATAAAAAAAAGTGCACTCACTGATCTCCAGCAAGCTATTGCACTTAATAGCTTCTTAAGCTGTTGACCAATGAAGATGGAGACAACAACAATGATTTGATTGCATCTCTGTCAACTTTAGCTGAAGAAGACAAGTGCATTTATTTTTATATGTGTTTTTTTTTATACACTTTAAAAATAGGCTATTAAAAATTTGTTAAGCAGTTTGTAACACAGTGAAATAGGCTTTGAATGGATGCATTTATTTTAGAAATATTGGATTGTTTTTTATGGAGACATTTTTTTTTTTTTAACAGTAGCGAATATTTTATGAAGAACAACATATTGTGGCCACTTGTTGGTATGGCGCTCATAGAAAAATATTTATTAAATATTTCTTTCTGCAGGTTTAAAATAATTTTCAAAGAACTTTTTTAATGAGTAAAAAATTCTCAAAAATTATTAAAGTTCTTAAGAGTTCTCTCTAAAATAAACTGTCATATTTGGTATTATTTAGCAGCATTATGCTTTGCTAGTGTATAACACATATGCATGCAGTGTATAAAAGCTTCGTGTTTATTGAGTTTAAAAATGTTTCTTGGTTTTTTTTTTTATGCATTTCTTATTGTCTCATTTATGCAGCTTGATCACATTCTAACCGTAACTGTTTGAGCGATTAAGCGCAGCTTGTTGCATTTCTAGATTTGTGTAGATACATTTCGAACTACTTTTCTCATATGTGCTTTCTATTTATGACATATGCAGTTCACTGTCCATAGGCATTGTCATGTAAATCTTCTGGAAAAAGAAAAGTATCTTAAAACGTTTGCTAACTGTAACAGTCAGTTTTTCTACCAAAAGAGAGTTCACGCATTCATTCATAGATTTGTTTATATAGTAACTCGATTACTTAATGCCGGGCGTCTCGATTGTAAAGCAAATATATTTAAAGATCGTTTGACATGAATCATTCAATTCAGCAGCAGCATGCGTAATAATAGGCAGTGAGTTACAGATACAAAAGTCAACGACTAAAGCTGCTAAAGATGAAAAGTGGAGTGAAGTGGCGTACGCGCCAGACACTGTTGGAAATTAAAACAAACCGCTTGAAGGAAGTCTTCGGTCGCAGCGCTGATCTCAAATATGCGCGGTACAGAAAACTGGTTTCTGATTGTTTGATTTGCCGTTGTCCGTTGTCTTGTCTTGACTTGACTTAACTTGAGTTGACTTGACTGGCTGTGTCTTGTTCCCATTTTGGTTAAAAATAACTGCAACTGTGCGACAGTCTGTTATATGGTCATAACAAATGCAGTCAGCTATATCGGCTGCGACGTTGACGTTGACTACTACTTACTACCTTTGGGTAAAAGCTGCTGCTTTGCCGTCCGTACAACGCCCCTCTTACGCTATAATATTTCTAATGCTAGATCACTTTGCCCATTATTATACGCCTATTGAAAAGCAAAAGTGTTCAATCGTAGGTACTTATGTCTGTCCATACAGGGTCCTATTGATTACAAGCTGAATTTATTCGATGTAGTTCAGTTTTATTTTGTATTCGTTTAAAAGCTCCAAACTAAGCTGCCAAACCTAAATAAAAACAAGTAAGAAAATCACAGTCGGGCGTAACCGACTGTAAGAGGCCCTGTACCAGCACAGGTCGCCTAACAAACACACTAAATGTTCCCCTAGCTTATGACCAAACACATGACCACTTCTCACTGCACCACTAAGTGCCTTATAAAACATTTTTTTATGTATGAAACAAAAAGGGGGGTCGCTCAAATTCAATTGCTTATAAAATCGTCATTTATTATCCGATTTTGATGAACTTTTTGGATTTTGGCTTAGAAAGACGATATCTTTATACTGGCATACTTACTTTTTTTTGTGCCGAGGAAATTTTTAGCCTTGGGGGTGATTTTATGGGGAAGGGGGGGGGGAGGGGCAAGATTTCAAAATAAACTTGTGAAATTCCGGAGCAGTCCTAGTCGAATGCAAAAAACACGAAGTCTCTATCTATTACCGTTTCCGAGATACTTTCGTTCATACGGACGGACAGACGGACATGGCTATATCGACTCCTCTATCACTCCTGACCATAATGGGGGTAACTTTGGGGGGTCTCCGACCATTATTTCTACCTGTTACATACATTTGCACAAACCCAATAGGCTCTTGTACCTTCGGTACAGGGCCTAATTATAAAAAATTTTGTACAAAATTAGTACATTTTATGGAGAATTTAAAAGTTGTCATTAATTAGCCACTTGGGCATGTGTAGGTGCTCAAGGTAGGTGCTAAGATATGACCACTTTTGTTTAATGTTAATAGCGGAGGGGGGTTTTCGGAGCATAAACCTTTCCAAATTTTAACCAAACTTAACAGGTTCACTTCTCCTGATCCTCTTAACATTTATAAAAAATTTCATCTCTGTACCTGCAATGAATGCAAAGTTATGAAAAATTTTCTTATTATCTCAAATAGTTTTCCATGTTCTTTTCCAACGTTCCTTCTATACCAAAATTCATATTAATTGGTTTAGCGGTTTAGGCGTGATGCGCGCACAAACAAACAAAAATTTGTTTACGAGTATTATAAAATGTATCTATTTTTATACCGTGTACTCATATACCCATTAAATATTCCACTTATGTCCATATCAGTCCACTAGAAGAAGCAACCCTCATAAAAATTCTCTCCCGTTCTTCAGGTTTTGTATGAACAAACTTTTATTGTTGACCTTAATTCAGTTAGAACTGCCAAATTTGGAGTATTTTATATTAATCCTTATCAATCCTAATAAATCGTATCACTAAAAGTGGTGGTCCCCTCTAAAATTTTGATTAGATATAAACATTTCCGTCTTTCTGAGTTCTGGTATGTTTCAGAATTATAAAATGTGTCTATTTTTTATACACTGTTGTACCCATATACTCAGTAAATATTCCATATATGTATGTCCATATTAGACCACTTGAAGAGGCAACCTGCATACAAATCACCTCCCGTTCTTGAGTTTTTATATGAAGAAACTTTTATTGTTGCCCTTAATTCAGTTAGAACTGCCAAATTTGTTGTATTTTACATTAAGCCTTCATTAAGTTTCAAATCGGATCTCTAAAAGTGGTGATCCCCTCCAAAATGACTGTTGTTAGGAGCATCAAGTACTTGAAGACCATAAAATATTAAGCCTTCGAGTTTCAATATGTAGTCTCCCTCCCCTATTACATCTTCAGTTAAGTTAAGTGATCGTACCAACGCTTCTCTAGAGCTTAGTATTATATAAAAACCTTCTCCCCTGAATTTTAGTATAAAGAAATGTTTGTTCTTTAGGCTACTTTAGCTAATGCAAGAATTCGTATAACTTACTTTAATTCCAATAAAATATTCCACGTATGAGCATATGGGACCACTAGAAGGCGTAGTCTTCATACAAATCTTCCCCTCTTTCTAGGTCTTTGTAAGAAAAACCTTTTGTTCTGATTTAGATTAGCTTTTAACCAAGAATTCTGTGTATCATACATAAATCCTAAGAAAATATGTCACGCATGCAGATAGGAAATTTTTTCCCATAAAAATTTAAGCTTCAATGGAGCTGCCGAATATTTCCGAGTATTTATTTCAACATCTTTTATAATGTTTAAGTACTACATGGACTTGACAGATGACTTATTATGTATATAAAAAAAATAATAATCTTGTCTTCAATAGTTCCTAAGATATACAGGCTTTTTTTTTTTTTGGATGTAGCACCGCAAATTTTTTCGGAGCGGAACAGAACTTATATCTTCCAGCACACTTTTATGGGCGAAGCATCAATCTTTTATCGTGTCATAACATATCTTTTAACCTTCGTCTTCTGTCCAATATAATCGATATAAAAAATGTCACTAAAAATCCATAAACATTTCTTAAGCGCTTAAAAAGTTTCCAAGTCCTTAAGTGATACAGAAATAAACCAACAAATATATTTATACTCTTCACACACATTCCATATCCGGCTGTCTGTACTTTTCCTTTAAACTTTAAGATATTGACTCAAAAGTTGGTCTGGAGATATTTAAGAAGAATTACTAATAAACTTATGAAGATTCGGAAACACTTTGCAATTAATTTCTAAATCTATAAAAATAAACGATCTGTAATTTCGAATTAAATTATTCGTTTAGTAATTTCTTTGTCCGAACTAATCTCCGAAACAGCTGAACCGATTTTGGTGGCAGTTTTATTAAAAGTTGGAGAACTTTACAGAGTTTAATAATATGTCTTAAGCTCAGAAAAAATGTGTTATAAGAGAAGAGAAAAATGAGATATAGCGGTTAATTATGAAGAACTTAAGGCTAGAATCTATGGTGAGAAGAGTATTTTATGCAAAATGCTGCTACGCCATATTGTGGGGGTCTATTTACAAGCCACTGTGTGGTCTATTTACAAGCCACTGGGATACTTCTCTATGTTTGTAATTTTCGTCCTTAACAATTGGTACTGTTCCAGAGATGGCTTTTTTAAAATAGTCACAGCTGAAAAGTTTTCCAACAAATGTACCGTCTACTCTTCGTCTTCTAGAAAGATTCTACAGGTGCTATTATTCTCTAAACCTATTTTGTGCAGATGCTTTCTAATTTGAATGCCTTTTAGTGACAGCAGATGCACCATTAAAATGGTCATCATATCTGGCTGGCTCGCACGGTCTAGTTAGTGTCTATACACAGCTGATGCAGAGTTGACTCACTGCACAGCTGGAAAATTTACAAAGCTCGCATCAAAGTCTATTGCAATAATACGATGTTGTTGTTGTCAATGTCTGGTGACGGATGATACAGAGTCATAAACTTGGCTAGACTAGTCAGCTGACTAGACATGAATCGAGCCGTAGTACTGGAAGGTGCTTTGATTTAATGTATAAATATGTCTATGGATGATTCGAGTTGTAGTGCTGGAAGGTGCTTTGATTTAATGTGTAAATATGTCTATGGATGAATCGAGTCGTAGTGCTGGAAGGTGCTTTAATTTAATGTGTAAATATGTCTATGGATGAATCGAGTCGTAGTGCTGGAAGGTGCTTTGATTTAATGTGTAAATATGTCTATGGATGAATCGAGTCGTAGTGCTGGAAGGTGCTTTGATTTAATGTGTAAATATGTCTATGGATTGGATAGAAAAACCATTTTTTTACGTCTTCTTATTTCGGAACAAAATATTCTCCATGACCTCCGTTAGTTTACATCTATTTAGCTGTATTTATTTACGTATATATTATTATTTTGCCTATTATAATATTTTTTACAAACTTTTTTTTTTTATTTCATCTTTCTCTTGACAGACATTTACCGCATGGTGTAACAGCCATTTACGCAAAGCCGGCACTGCCATCGACAATATCGAAGAGGACTTCCGCAATGGCCTCAAATTGATGTTGCTGCTCGAGGTGATCTCTGGCGAGACGCTGCCCAAGCCCGATCGCGGTAAAATGCGTTTCCACAAGATTGCCAATGTGAACAAAGCATTGGATTTCATTGCTTCAAAGGGTGTACATCTGGTATCGATCGGTGCTGAGGAAATTGTTGATGGCAATCTAAAAATGACGCTCGGTATGATCTGGACAATCATTTTGCGTTTTGCCATTCAGGATATTTCTGTTGAGGAAATGACCGCCAAGGAAGGCCTGCTTTTGTGGTGCCAACGCAAAACGGCACCGTATAAGAATGTCAACGTACAGAACTTCCATTTGTCGTTCAAGGTGAGTTGAAAAATGAAAAACAAATAAAAAAAATTTAATTAATAAATAAATTAATAAATAAATAAATAAAATTTTTAAATTTCTTTGTTTTTTTTGGCAACAATTTAGGACGGCTTGGCCTTCTGTGCGCTCATTCATCGTCATAGACCCGATCTTATCGACTATGCTAAACTATCCAAAGACAATCCATTGGAGAATCTCAACACTGCCTTTGATGTTGCTGAGAAATATCTTGATATTCCGCGCATGTTGGATCCGGATGGTGCGTATATGTATAGCACTTAAGTCAATTTTTTCATGCATATTTAACAGCTTAGCTCTAAGTTTTTAGCTTTAGTGTGCTTATATTAGTAAGACCTTTGCTCTTCTATTATGTTTTTTTTTAAGTGTAAGAAACCGTTTGATATGAAATGTAACTTTTATTATTTCCATATAATCAACTTTTATACACGTTTATAATACGTTTATACGTCGTCGTCGTCGTCTTCAACTTTAACTTCGTCGTCTTTTAGATTTGATCAACACTCCGAAACCGGATGAACGTGCCATCATGACGTACGTCTCCTGCTACTATCACGCCTTCCAGGGAGCTCAACAGGTTGGAAATGTGACGCATGTACCCGAACCCACAAGACAATACACCTACGTCCCGAATAATTACAATGTGACTAAACTTCACATCTTTACACTTAAATATATCATTGTTTTTTTTATTGCAGTTTGTTTTTTGGAAAACAAGAAAAAAAAAAAAAAGAAAAAAAAAATTATAGCCAAAAGTTTATGCCAAAATGCCAAAAAGAAATCGAATATGAAATACGATTCTAATTTGAGTTTGAAGCGTATTTTCTATATTTGTTCGCTCTCTCGCTCGCACGCACGTTTGATTCGAACCTGTTGTTTCGAACATGTTCGATTAGTTTGTTCGCTCGCTCGCCACTAGCTCGTTCGATGTTCGCTCGCTCGATGTTCGTTCGTTCGTTCAAAATGTTCGACGTGTGTTGTACACTCTAAAACAAAAAATCGAATTAAAAAAAAATTAAACGCTCTTTATTAATAATAAAAATTAATTAATTTCTACTAAAAAAAAACAACAACAAATAATTCAATTTAATTTAAAATGAAATTGCGCTTTTTTAAGTAGTATATCTCACTTTTTTGTCTCTCTCTCTCTCTCTCTCTCTATATATTTTATTTGTTTGCTATGCGATTTACTACTGAAAATAATAATTTAAATTAAAAAACAAAAAATTACCGGGCAAAACTGTTTATGAAACCAAGGCAAAATTATAAAATTTTAGAAAAGAATTTCCAAAAGGCAAATGTCTTTCATGAAATCAGTTTCGTCAAATTGTTCATATGCATTGCTTAAAAACAGTATTTTCATAAAAAAGTTAATTTAATAATAATATTTTTTAAATAATATTTAATTATATACAACCATGATACATAATTACAGTTATTAGACCTATAAAAAAATGTTTAAAGGTCGTTTATGCATTAAATAACTAAAAGAAAAATTTAAGGATGCTGTATTTGTGCGTACACGACTACGAAATACCCTACCAACTTTCTCATTTACATATTATATATATTTAGATGACATTGATTGCGCCCTCTATTGTTCAATAAGCAGATATAGCAGCTGTGGACGGTAATGCAGACAGACAGTACTACTGCATTATCAAAATGTTTAGTATTATTATCAGAAAACTCATCTCTATTCCCATTAAAACTCATCAAATACGCCATACCTGTTGCAATTTGCTCTACACTGAACCCTAAGTTTGGTGGCGCTACTCACATGACCCACTAAAAGCAACATTTTCAAACATTTATCGAACCGATTTCTTCCGTGAAAGAGTTTTGAATCAAATAATCAGCTAAACTGGCTCACTTTGAAGTCTTTGTACGACTCATATGCTCAAAAGTCGAAAGGTAGCACATCTTACAATGAAAGCTTCATCTCTCCCACCCACAATTGAAAAATTATCTTACAGTGTTACATCATTCGATGTTCCACTCCCACCAGCTTTTCGCTTGTCGACTATCTATTCCATTGCTAAACGAAATTCCGAATTGAATTTTTTTTTTCATTTCCCTATAATATACTTTTGAGGGATCTAATTTGCCAGACCTATACATCAAGCTTGGTCGAATCGTTAGATCTTAGAACTTTCAAATTTAGGTATTTATATTTTCTTCTCTTGCCTTTTTACCTAAACTTTATTAAATGATAGTGCCATCAATTTTAAAAGGTGTAGCAGCCATGTAGACATTTGTCTCAGACCCAATAACTCCGTTTCTATGGGTCTAAAAGTTATGAAATTTTAACTAAAAGTTGTGTAAACATGCTTCTTTCAAATTTATAAAATTACGTAAGGGAAATACCGTTATACCATATTTATAAGGTGTATTACCCATGTAGACGGTTGTCTCAGACCCAATAACTTCGTATCTATGGAACCAAAAGTTTTGAAATTTTGACCGGAAGTTGCATCTTTTCAATGCATAAAATTGCAAATAGGAAATACCGTTATACCTATATGATATATATTTGTATATCATATAGGTTCCATTCAAGTCTATGGTTCAACAACTTTTTTTTCAATAAGTCATTCAATTAATTTCTAACAAATGCTTTCCAGTATGTCCTTCAGTTACTTCAACGAATTTTGTTTTATGGCTTCAATCGATTTAAAATAACTTTTACGAAGAGTTGTTTTTAATTTCGAGAACAGAAGACCAAATTTGGTTAAGTTTTTCGACTAAAATTTGTCTCATTGCTTGTTCTGTCACAATTCGGTCCGTTTTTCATGGATTTTATTTTCATATGAACATCAGGTACTGTCGGTGCCTCTGGTATGATTTCAGGATTACTTTGTTTAATTCGAACCAGTAGAAGGTGTTGCCTCTATACAAAATCTGTGCCAACTAGATGACTTTTTGTATGAAAAATATTTTTTTTTTTGGTTGATAATTCAGTTAAAAACAACAAATTTACTCTAGTTTACATTAAAAAAAATTATAGAATATTTTATATACATAAATGCCCTTCTTACCAGGTGTACTCCCTATACAAATATTTCCCAACTTTCGCAGTTTTTTTTATGAAAATTATAAATTATTATTGTTAATTCAGTTAAAAGCAACCAATTTCGTCCAGCTTAGTTGAAGAACACTAGCAGGTGTTGTCTCTATACAAATCTGTCATAACTTGCTAAGTTTTTGTATGAAAAATATTTTTTTTTGGTTGATAATTCAGTTCAAAACAACCAATCTGCTCTAACTTACATTAAAAATTATAAAATTTTGTATATAAATGCAATTCGGACCACTAGCAGGTGTTGTCCCTATACAAATCTGTCACAACTTGCTGAGTTTTTGTATGAAAAATATTTTGATTTTTTTGCCAATTCAGTCAAAAACAACAAATTTGCTCTAGTTTACATTAGAAATTTTATAACGATGCAATTTAGACCACTAGCAGGTGTTTTTCCTATACAATCTATCACAACTTGCTGAGTTTTTGTATGAAAAATGTTTTTTTTTTGGTTGATAATTCTGTTCAAAACAACCAATCTGCTCTAACTTACATTAAAAATTATAACATTTTGTATATACATAAATGCAATTCGGACCACTAGCAGGTGTTGTCCCTATACAAATCTGTCACAACTTGCTGAGTTTTTGTATGAAAAATATTTTGTTTTTTGCCAATTCAGTCAAAAACAAGAAATTTGCTCTAGTTTACATTAGAAATTTTATAAAGATGTAATTTAGACCACTAGCAGGTGTTTTTTCTATACAAATCTGTCACAACTTGGTGAGTTTTTGTATGAAAAATATTTTGTTATTGTATGCAGTGTATCTCATAGTCGCGCACACCCAACTGCAGTGTTCTTTATTTTATTTGTTTTTCTTCATATTTTTCTATTCATGTTTGTTGATTGATTTTTAAAAAAAAAAATATCATTTGGTGACATTCCAAAAATGTTGTTGCGCACGTCACACACAGAAAAATTTTGCTAAATAATTTTAAATATATATATGTATATATAAAGATTTATATATGTATATATGTATATAGCAACTATACATATATACGCGTGTTACCAAAAATAGCACAGCATTCTGTGCAGACTTTTAGTTTGATATATATATTTTTTTTTTTTTTTTGGTATTTCTAGAATTACAAAAGTCATAATTTAATTTTTTTTTTTTTAAATATTATTGAAAAATTTTATTTAATTTTTTTTTTGCGAATACTGTTAAAGCTCTGCTTCCATTTGTACTCTCTTCTAATGCTCGAATGAGAGAAAAACTCATTTCAATCATGTACACACACTCATTTCCATCGAACGCATACAATTCTCTCAGTACTACCAAAAATATATACTACTACCCGCATATACTATATATAAAATGGATTTCTATTGGAACATCATTAAAGACAAAAAAGCCTTTGTGTCACAAGCTCCCTTGCCGTTGAATAATGAAATAAAAAGATAATCTCGTCCGCACGCCTGTTGCAGTTGCTGCATGCGTTAAAGAATTAAAAAAAAAAAAATAATAATAATCCAAATTATAAATTATATAACATATAGACTACATTTTGTATTATAATAATTTCAATTAAAAAAACTAGCTCAGCTGATGTTATATAAAAATTAGTTGAGTTGGTTTTTTTAATTGTGCGCCGCAGTTCTACTAATTTAAAATTTTTTGTCTGGCATGTTGTCTATATACTCTTCGCATATATTATGTATATACTAACATCTGCTCATATATACATAAGCATTCTATATAATAAAATTTAGCTTTAAGCAATTATGTTAACATTTAAAACAAAAAAAGGAGCAGTTAACAGTTTATGTGCAGTTTTGGCCTAATTAAGCAATAATTAATTGAATTTAATTTGAAACATTTTTTTTCAGTGCATAAGAGTGGTCCATATGGTTGGATTTTTTTATAGCAAAATTTTCCTTATACATTGCCTACTTTTAGGCTCATTTTGTAAATTTTATAAAGTTTCTGCGATCTGTACTTGTGAATGCACAATAGCTCATACCATTAGTCTGGATGACTTCCAGATGTGTCACTCTTGAATACGTTGCCTTACTGTAGCTGTAAATTCAAATAAAACATACTATGAAAGTCCAAAGTCTATAAAAGACCACTGGAAGGAATCTTCCCCATACAAATTTGAAAAAATTCTTCTAGCTTACACTTATCTGAATAAAATATTTGAGATCTATCTGATCCGCATAGAACAGTCTACCCCAACTGCTCTGTGTATTTCTAGTAACTGCCTTACACTCAGTGAGATTGTGTATAGGTGTCTCCTCTTTATAATCATAGAATCTGCATTCAGTCAAAGTGATCCGTTAGTATTTTCAGTTGGTTCCTCCCTAGCTAGACCAAGCTTTTTGTCCTGCCCGATTTTAAAGCTTCTTAAAGTAGTTTTGATTGTCTTAATTCTTGGCTCATTGCCCCTGTTATATATCCTTTTGTTTCAATGTCACAAAAAAATCTGGACTAGCTTGCTTTTTTTTTTCCCTAGAATATTGTTGTATTCCGACAAATCTGGCCCACAACACTTAAACTCTTTTGCGTTTGCCAAGTTCTTCTACGTTGACTACAGTCCTATGAACCAATCTTTATTTGACGAAGTAGTGCTTTCTCAGCTGTCCGTTAGAATAACAAGTACTCAATTCTTATAGCCCCTAACTATATTAAACTGCACACAGCTGGAACTTCGTCTGTCTCTATATATTCCAATAACTGTCGGAGTTCCAGCTTTCGTTTATGATATCTTAACCAACTATTTTATTGTAAAATTCCGTTAAAATATATGCCTCTTGGTCAACTCATCTCTGGGTATGCATAGACCTAAAAGTAGTTCGAGAAATGTTTCTGAAAAATGTTCCAGGCAATATTGTTTCCATTGACCTGTAGTCAAAAAAAAAAAAAAAAAACAGCTTTTGATATGAAATAATCGCTTTTCAATGTTAAATTACAGCTTTTTTCTGTTAACTATTTGTATTAACAGAGACTTAACAGAAAATAGTGGTGGCTTAACAGCAAAAGCAGTTATTTAAAATTTTCTTAACTGTCATATGCTATTTTTTTTTTTTACTAAGATACGATTTAAAGCTGAGTTGCATTGCGCTTAGTAACGACTGAGTCATAATATGTAAACTGTGCCAAATAACAGCAAAATAGAGAAGCAAATCATTTAGGTCTCTCTCTCTGTTAGCATGCAGCCGACCACGGCAAGCCAAGGTGATCGTTTAGTGTTTTTTTTTTTTTTTATGAGTTTATCAAACCCTCTCTAAGGCGTAGCCTCCATATAAATCTGTACCCTCTAACACAATTTTTGTGTAAAAAAAATTTGTAGAAAGCCCAATTTTAATGTATTTTGCGTCAATCCTAAAGAAATATTTCATATAGATTCAAATAGGACCTCTAAAAAGGGTAGTTCTCCTACAAAAACTCAAATCAACATAGACATGTCCGTTTGAATGGTTTTGAACAATGAAAACTTGAAGTTTTTAAGAGAAACAGGCTCAAGTTTGTATATTTAGATGTTCCGATGCACTGCTTAGAATACTATTTATGGAAGAGGTAGCCCTCATAAAAATCTGTCCCCTCTAACTGAATTTTTGTGTGAAAAAAATTTCTTTTTGTTTAGAAATATTCCATATAAATCCAATTCGGACCACTAAAATGGGTAGTTCCCCTACAAAAATTCAAATGGCTTTGAACAACAAGAACTTGGTGACTATAAAAGTCAGACCCTTCAAGTTTCTCTCTTCCGATAACCTCTCTCAGCGGGATTACAGCCATAAAGACCTGCCTTTCTGAATTTTTTACTGAAAAATAAATATTTTCTTGTTATTTTAGCTGAGTACGAACATTTTGCTGTATCTTATTTTATTTCCAATAAAAAATTCTATATTGCACCACTAGAATGTGTAGTTCCGCATACAAATCTGTCACCTCTGCTAAGTTTTTGTATGAAAAATTTGTTATTGTTTTTTTTTAAATTAGCTAAAAACGCCAAAATTTAGTCTAACTTGCTTCAATTCGAAGAAAATATGCCATATAGCTTTAAATTGAAGCACTAGCAGGACTTCTCCATATGTGTCTCTCCCCTCTAAACGAGTTTTTGTATGAAAAATATATTATCTTTGTTGTTATATCAGCTATATTTGAATTCTAATAAAATATTTCATATATGTGCATATCAAAGCCATAAAAATTGGTCACACTTTGTGATTTTTTGTAAGAAAAACTTTTTCTTATGATTTTATTTTGCTGAAAGCGTGCAATTTGTTGTTGCTTATGCCAAGCCCAATTAAATATGCCAGAAGTATATATATATGCCATAAAATTATAAGCTTCCTGGGATACTCCCCTACTTTCTATTAAAATAATTTAGAAAGTTCTTTTTTATGACATTTTAATAGCTTTAAAATGTTGAGATACTTTTTATAGAGCTGCTGCTGTTGCTGTTGCTAACTAAACGAAAAATTTTAGCTGCATCTAAGCTATGCCAATACTGTAACGGTAAACTTAAACTGCTCACTTATATGTATAAAATATTTAATATATATTTTTTTTATGTAGGTTAATAAACTTTTGCTGTTGCCCGCAGTACTAACAATTTGTTTTTTTTTTTTTGTTTGTTGCTTTTTTTCTTCTTCTACTTCTTCGCCAATTGCTGCTGTGCGATTAAAAAATGCCATTAATAACAACTACTACTACTACTCAACAACAACAACAACACGAAATCAAAAACAACAACAACAACTACACAGATCTACAAAACACTGCACTACCGGATGAACGTGCGGTGATGACCTATGTATCCTCGTACTATCATTGCTTCAGTGGCGCTCAAAAGGTCGGTTAAACACACAGTTACACAGATACTTTCACACACACACACACATACATACACACGCATACAAGATACACACACACACACATACACACACACACAGTCTAACGACAATACCGAATTTCATAGCAATATAACTTGTGTGATGTATCCTGCTGCGACAACAATATTGGATTTCTATGAAGATACCCTGGCAGACTATAAACTACAACAAATACATTCAACCAAAACACACACAGATACAACGCGCTGTGATTAAATAATTAAAAAAAATAAATAAAAAAGATACAAAATTCGTATATTCAAAATTTCAAATGCTTACTAAACACGCCTATACGCGCCCACGCGCTTTAAGATGCTTTCGAAGCATGCGCCAAAGAATTATGCATTTTATTTGTTTATTGTATTTGTTTTTGTTTGCTTTTTATTTGTATATTTTTTTGTTTTTTTATGATTTTTTTCTTTTTGATGCTAAATCAATTTATTGGTTTTTTTTTTGTTGTTTTATTTTCCTAGCAAGGATCTTACTAATGTATTCCTTTTTTTTTTTTTCTTATTAATATGCCACATTTAGGCGGAAACAGCAGCGAATCGCATCTGTAAAGTGCTCAAGGTTAACCAGGAGAATGAGCGCCTCATGGAGGAGTATGAACGTCTTGCTAGCGATGTAAGTAATAATGCATAAAAAAGGAACATAAGTAATACCTATAAAAAAATATATCTTTGGAATAAGTAAACAATTTGTTAATATTTTGTATAAACTCGTAAATATTTACTAAAATGCTCCGAAAAATGGAGCTTGAGTTCCAGAAATTTTATATGTTGACTGTGCAAGCCAGTAGTGAGGGATATGTACTATGGAACTTTTCTTTAAATACAAGCCGAGGCAGTAATATGGGACAGCAACGATTAATTAGGCAGTTTAGTTTATAAAACCACAAAATCATGGTGCAGAATCGATTATTTAGCCTCTTTGGTCAATAAAACCACAAAATCATGGAGCAAAACCGTTTAATAAAGAACTTTGTTCTATAAAAACCACAAAATCATGGGACAGAACCGATTAATTATGCACTTTGATCTATAAAAACCACAAAACCATGGAACAGCTCCGATTAATTAAGGACTTTGATCTATAAAAAGCACAAAACCATGGAACAGCTTCGAATAATTAAGGACTTTGATATATAAAAACCACAAAACCATGGGACAGAACCGTTTAATTATGCACTTTGATCTATAAAAACCACAAAATCATGGAACAGCTCCGATTAATTAAGGACTTTGATCTATAAAAAGCACAAAACCATGGAACAGCTTCAATTAATTAAGGACTTTGTTTTATAAAACCACAAAACCATGGGCGGTACCGATTAATTACCGTTGAAAAGTTTTGGTTACATTCTTGCTATAGAACGGTTTGCTCTTCCTTTTACCTATTTTGTATAAAATTTCTATCAAGCCCTTAGGATTTTCAAAAATATGTGTCACAACCGATTGTTCATCTGGTGATGATGTTTTGATAAAATTTGTTTTAAAAATGGCATTTCTGGGAATTGATGTAATAGGTTGAAGAGAGCCAATGAATACTTCATTGATCCCTATTAAAAGTCGAGTCGACATAGACATGTCTGTCCGTCCGTCTGTCCACATGAAGTACAAGAATTTGAAGACTATAAAAGATGGAGCCTTCAAGTTTGAATATTTAAACACTCTTCTTCTGCTTTTTTCAGATAACTATTTTTCATAGACAACTTCCCACTTTTCCCTCCTTTCTAAAATTATTTTTTTGTTAATTTGACTGGAAACACCAAAATTTTGTGTATCTTTTGGCAATTTTAATAAAATATTCCATATAAATCCACATGGGAAAACTAATGCGTAGTCACCACACTCAAATCTGCACATACTTTCTGGGTTTTTTTATGAAAAATGTTGTTGATTCAACTCGAAACGCAAAAATTTGATGTACCTTACATTAATCCTAATATAATACTCCATTAAGATAGAAGTTGAACCACTTAGAGGGGTAGCCGCCATGCAAAAATTTGAGTCGATATAGAAATTTTCGATTGCTTGGCTGTCCGTATGAATATTCTTACCCCGCACGCTTCGCCCGTGCACAGTTAAGTCAAATTGTTTATATTTCTTCAATGGATTTTACTTCTTCAGATCCCATTACCATGTCTACAAATGTTCATCGCTGTACCTCAAATGTATGCAAAGATGTCACAAATTTTAAAGAATGTGGAGTTTGTGGCGTGGCGCAAAATAGCCTATGTTTTTTTCCAACGTTTCATTTATTTTTATAAACAAAATTCAAACAAATTGGTTTTGCGGTTTAGGCGTGATGCGTTAACAAACAAAATTTTTTTTTTTCTACGATTTTATTATATGTGTAGATAGGTCCATATCGAAGCACTAGCAAGGATAGTCCCTTACAAGTCGGTCCCTCTTGCTAGATTTTTGTATGAACAATGCTCACGAGTGGATAGTAAGACCCGCCAGCTCATGCTCTTCAGTTGTGTATCTTTGATCCTAACCTCGAACACGTCTAAAGTGCTACATATTTCGGCTACGGCTAACACTTTTTTGGTTAATGCTTTGTTATGAAGTTGTACCAACATTTCAGAAGTGTTCAATATTTGTATTTTACTTCGTCTGAGATTATGGAAAAACTTCTTGGACGATTTCGTGCAGTTCGATTTGTCCATCAATTGCACTTTACGTCTAGATATCTCAGTTTCACTTACCGTTTAAGAACAATCGGTGATAATGAATGGTGCGAAATCTTTATTCATGTTCAAGTTTGAGCTTCTTCCATATTGGAGTTAAAAAATGTTTGGATGCATGGGACAGCACTTCCATAATTTCCAGCAAATTGCTCTTTTTTTTTTTTTTTTGTCATTTCCTATTGTTTTTGGTCGACGCACCATAATCACCGACAAACAAGTAAGCAGTAGTTCTCCCAATTTACGAGATATTTTTTTTTTACCAGCCGAAATTTGTGCGGAAATATTCATTGTCTATAGAAACCATAAAAACGACATTGTTCCGGGAACGCCTCCTTTCGATTATTGGTGAATTTGAGTGGCTTTAACAAACACCGAATTTTACGTCTTCAGACTTTGTCTTAGATGCCATGGACTTTCGCAGAGTTCAAAACGAATAAAATGAATAAAAATACAACAAAGTTCTATAATATATAATAGGTTGGAGGTGAGAAAACATCTTTAGTTCAACAGCGCTCAATACTAACGTTTTAAAGGGACTCTACATATATATTCTTGATACATATTCCCATTTTTTTTTTGTATCTTTATATGATATGAACTGCTTCTCAGACAGAATCGAAAATATCCCGATTGAGTGTTTCAAAATAAATTTTGACCACCGCCATGGTCCTGTAGAAAAGTTTTATCATGCAGAAGAACAACTTTATCGTGTTTGGGTTAGTATTGAGCAAGCTTTTGCTTGATTGTTTGACTCAGTTCATCAATTTAGTTCGGTAGACCTGCTTCAGTAATGGTTTCGTTCGAAGTTTTACAATTGAAAATTTTTATCAAATGGTGGAAATGCTGGTCATCGACCTCAGTCTGTTGAACTGATACTTGTGCTCATTTTCGGCTACATTTTGCTCGACTTCCACAGTCTTTGGGACTGAAATGAAAATTGACAATAGTAACAGATCTTGATGTAGATTTTTTGAAACGAGTAAAATTTATACAAAAAAAAAAAAAAGTTAGCAAACTTTTATCTTATTCCAAATATGTACTTTTGTTATATTGTAAGTACAAATAGTTATACACATAAGTGTTATACTACTCTCTACTATTTTTACTTAACTATCTGTTACTGAACTATTGCAGCTGCTCGAATGGATACGCCGCACTATGCCGTGGTTGAACTCCCGCCAGGCTGATAACTCACTTGCCGGCGTCCAAAAGAAACTGGAGGAATATCGTACGTACCGTCGTAAGCATAAGCCACCACGTGTCGAACAGAAGGCAAAACTCGAAACCAATTTCAATACGTTGCAAACAAAGCTACGTCTCGAACCGTCCAGCCTATCTGCCCACCGAGGGTAAGACTGTGTCGGATATCTCAAATTCCTGGAAGGGTCTCGAACTGGCCGAGAAGGCATTCGAAGAATGGCTGTTGGCAGAGACAATGCGTCTGGAGCGTTTGGAGCATTTGGCGCAGAAGTTCAAGCACAAGGTGAGTGCTTGCTTATATTATATTATTTTTTTTTTTGAGAAGTAATTCTTATTCTTATTTACGTATATAGGCCGATGCTCACGAAGACTGGACACGTGGCAAGGAGGAAATGTTGCAATCGCAGGACTTCCGTCAGTGCAAGCTTAACGAACTCAAGGCACTTAAGAAGAAGCACGAAGCCTTCGAATCCGATTTGGCTGCGCATCAAGATCGCGTTGAGCAGATTGCTGCCATCGCGCAGGAACTAAAGTGAGTTATTTGGGTTTCGTTGTGTTGTTGTTGGGTGTCTGAAATAGTTTATAATATCTGATTTATATAATGCAAAGTGTTTGCTAATCCCTTTCATGCTTGCAATAATGATGTACAAAATTGAATAATTAAAAAAATAAGTAATAGTGTGAGGTTAGGTTGAATATATATATTTTGTATGTTTAACAATTATGTTCGATGTCATTTTTCCATAAATTTCATGTAAATACATTCATCGCGCAGTAATTTGTAGCTGATCAATGCTGTTTGTTACTTAAATTTAACTCGAGTCGAGTCTTTATAGATATGTCCGCCTGTCTGCCTGTATTTTCTGTATGAACAAGCCGCACTTGGCTTAAGGATTAAAGTCTTAAAGTTTGCTGCTTCAGTTAACTTGCTTTGCATGTAGGTGCTAAAGCATCCTTTTTGTGTAGGTTTGGCATTTACCATATAAATTTACAAATCTCTCCTGTGCTTTTGTAAGAAAAAATTTATATTGCCGTTAATTTAGCTAGAAACGCAAATTTTGATCTATCTTACGCTAATCCTTATAAAATACTCCATTTAGTTCCAGTTCAAACCATAAGCTGGCGTAGCACACATATGAATCTGTTTCATCTTTCTGGGTTTTTGTTTTTGTTTATATGGTAGCTCCTGTTAATTCAGCTTTTGGCATTCCAATAAAATATGTTATTTCAAATCTAACCAATAAAATGTAAAGCCTCTGTAAAAATCGACTTGGAGTGTATAAAAATAGAGACTGCCCCACCTTTCAGGGTTTTGTTTCAACAAAATTTTATTAATTCAGCTGTAAAAGCCGAATTTGTCTTCAATCCTAATAAATTATTATCCAAATAAAATATTATCCTAATAAAATATTAAATTTCAAATCTAAGCAATAAAATGTAAAGCCTTCATTAAAATAGACTTGCAGTTTATAAACGAGCACCTACAAGTTTCGATATTCAGAATTTACTAATTCCGATAACAAGTTTTCGATTAATTTCAAATTCCAAATCTGTTCCAAATACAAATCGTTTCATGCCTTAATTAAATATTTTATGCACTATTTCAACTCATAGCACAATTTTTTATAAATTTTTTTTTTTTAAATTTTATATCCTTTTATATATACGTATATACTAAAGCATTTTACTACTCTCTCTACTTACTACAGCACGCTCGAATATCACGACTGTGTCTCGGTGAATGCACGTTGCCAGCGCATCTGCGATCAATGGGATCGCCTTGGTGCACTCACTCAGCGTCGTCGCACCGCTTTGGATGAGGCCGAACGTATACTCGAAAAGATCGATATACTGCATCTGGAGTTCGCTAAGCGTGCAGCACCATTCAACAACTGGCTCGATGGCACACGCGAGGATCTCGTTGATATGTTCATTGTGCATACCATGGAAGAGATACAGGGTCTCATACAGGCGCACGATCAATTCAAGGCAACACTCGGCGAGGCCGATAAGGAATTCAATCTTATTGTGAATCTTGTACGTGAGGTCGAATCGATTGTCAAGCAACACCAGATACCCGGTGGTCTAGAGAATCCCTACACCACGCTGACCGCGCACGAAATGACACGCAAGTGGACCGATGTACGTCAATTGGTACCGCAACGCGATCAAACATTGGCCAATGAGCTGCGCAAACAGCAGAACAACGAAATGTTGCGTCGCCAGTTCGCCGAGAAGGCCAATATTGTTGGTCCATGGATTGAGCGTCAAATGGATGCCGTAACTGCTATCGGTATGGGACTGCAAGGTTCGCTCGAAGATCAACTGCATCGTTTGAAGGAATACGAACAGGCCGTGTATGCGTATAAGCCGAATATCGAAGAATTGGAAAAGATACATCAAGCGGTGCAAGAATCGATGATCTTCGAAAATCGTTACACCAACTACACAATGGAAACATTGCGCGTCGGCTGGGAACAGCTGTTGACATCAATCAATCGCAATATTAACGAAGTGGAGAACCAGATACTGACACGCGACTCGAAGGGCATCAGCCAGGAACAGTTGAACGAATTCCGTTCGAGCTTCAATCATTTCGATAAGAATCGCACCGGTCGTCTGACACCCGAAGAGTTCAAGTCGTGCCTGGTCTCGTTGGGCTATTCGATTGGCAAGGATCGTCAGGGTGAAATGGACTTCCAGCGCATATTGGCCGTTGTTGATCCCAACTCAACCGGCTATGTGCACTTCGACGCGTTCCTCGATTTCATGACACGCGAAAGCACCGATACCGATACTGCCGAACAGGTTATCGACTCCTTCAGAATTCTCGCTGCCGATAAGGTGAGTTGTGCAGGTGTAAAATAATAATAAATCCAACTAAAACAATTTCTTTTCTTATTGTGCAGCCCTACATCTTGCCCGACGAACTGCGTCGTGAACTGCCGCCAGATCAGGCCGAATACTGCATTCAGCGCATGCCACCCTACAAGGGCCCCAACGGTGTGCCCGGTGCACTCGACTACATGTCCTTCAGTACTGCACTCTACGGCGAGACCGATTTGTAAAGCAAAAAACTAATTATTATTATTATAATTTTTTTTTTTTATTAAGATTTAAAGATACAAAGAAAAAAAAAAAAAAAGAAAAACAAACAAACAAAAAAACAAAAGTAATTTTTACAAAAAAGAGCGTAAAAGAATCTAGAATGAGTTGAAATATGAGAATTATGCATATATAAAATTAAATTATATTATATAAAGAGAAAAACTAAATGAAAGAAGCATACATAATCAACAAAATAACAGATACATCATCAACAACAACAATAGCAAAAAACGAATAACTATTTTATTATACAATATATATTTATTTAAACTTCTTGCCCCCCTCCCGCCTGTTTTGCAACAGTAAGCAAAATTTAACGAATGTTTAAAACATTTCTCTTAGCTTGACCATTGAGTTAGAAATTCTATTTTTATATAACTAATAAAATAAAAAATAAATTATTAACAAATTGAAAAAGTGAAAAAACTAAAAAAAAAAAATATATATCAAAAAAAGAGAAATAACGAAATAATTTGATTGGCCAAAGTAAAATAGCCTAATGCAAAATTCAAAAAAAAAAAAAAAAAAATTAAATGCAAAGAGAAAATATTGTAATTTTAATTTAAAAAAAAAAAATTCAAAAAAAAAGAGCGACATGAGTTTGAGCGTCTTAGTAGCAGTTACTACGCTCAAGCGCTGTGAAAAATTATTTAACAAAAATCGAAATCGTTTTATTAACAACAAAAGAGCGCGGTGTAGCACAGAGTTGCATGTTGCATCGCACCTAGCTGAGTCAAACCGAGCAAAACCGAGTCGTCCTACAATAGCCGCAGCATGCAATACATGCATGCAAGAGAGCTGATGAGAAAATAGTGAAAAAAAGGAGAAGAAGAAGAAGAAGGAAGAAAGAGTGTACGAGAAAAAAATAATGGGGTTTATTAAGTAAATCTAATATTCATATTTTTTTTTTTTTTTTGTTTCCAATAAAAATTAAAAATGAGACATGAACACTGAAGCAAATAAAATTATGCCGATATATATATATATATATATTTAAAGAAACATATATATAACAAAAAAAAAAATATATATATATATATATAAATATTTTTTATTTTTATTTGTAAACACTATCATTTGTTTATTTATTATTATTATTATTATTATTTCATTGATTGATTTTCTGCTCATTTCTTCGCCAATTATTATTATAATTAAAAATACTTTACATTAAAATTATTATTATTATAATTTTTTTTTTTTTGTTTCGACTTGCATAGTTATTATAATTAATAATTTTATAAAACTATTAACAAAACAGAGAGAGCGCGAGAGAGAGAGAGTAAGAGAGAGTTAGTAGCAGCGGGATAATGCGCATCAAAGTATCCCGACTTTAAGTTACAAAAAAAACAATTAAAACATATATAATATATATTAAATATCTTTTTGAGTTTTATGAGAAGAAAAGCTATAAAGCGCAACTACAACTTGCTCAATGCGACATTGAGTTGCTTTAAATTATTGAAAATTGCTATACATTATAACAAAAAAGAGAAAGAGAAAAGAGAGAAAAAACAGAAAAATATATTTATTATATATATTTTTGTATAATTATCACACACCACATCTCAGATTTTAACTTAAATAAAGATGAATATATAAGATTATCATTGAAAGTGTTGTGTGGAAGGTGCTTTTGCTGTTTGCTATTTTTTTTTATTTTTAAATGGTTTAAGCGTTTTCTATTTTTGTGTATGTAAAAAATCGTCCTAAACGTCCCCAACAATAGCACTAACGGTTATTGTAAGCTTTCAAGTAATGCTGCATTTGCTGGCACTAGTAGTAGAACCTGCAAATATCGAAGTCAGCTACATACAGTGGAACGTTGTTCGCTTATATGCAAAGGACGCTGTTACAAACAAGGACAATTGTGCATAAATTCGATGAGTTTAAAGTAGCATATCACAGCGATCAATTGAAAGAGGACAAACTTTATCGGGTAGTAATTAAAGGCTTGCACAACTCTAAATAAATTAATAGTAAATAGCTTAAATTGGGTCACAAGGTTCTTGACGTGTACAACCCCAAAAACCGCTCCACTGGTGAACAAATGAATATGTTCTTTTTTTTTTTTTGTAAACCTGTCTTCAGACAAATTTTAGAAAGCTATACCATCCGGAAATAACTGTTCAGACAATGAGCACACGCGAAAGTCTTCTGACATTACTGTTCAGACAATGAGCACACGCGAAAGTCCTCTGACATAGTTCATATGGCCCCACAGCACGATATTGTCGTAAAACGGTGTCATTTGAGGTTTGATACACAAGTCGGAAAACTTCGTTAGGCCTAGAGATGATCTTGCCACTAGTCTTCACTGCTCGGACAAACAACCAGCTAATTACATAAAACGACGTTTCTCCAGCAAGCCTATATCCACCAACAAGGTTCAACTAGCCACCGCAAAAGTCTTCACTGCGTTCGGAGAAGTCGACATTGGAGCTATCTACTGCCGACCCAATTTCGCATGGTCTGACAACGTCAAAACGCCACCTTATTGAGCAGTATTAAGCTCATTTTTAAAGGGAGGTGACTAGAATGCCGTACATGGGCTATGAGGAGCGCGAAGAAGTAATAGAAGGGAAAACGAGTTGGTTACTTACTTATATGGCCGTCAACCGTCTACCGGTCATGGCTGCGTCTATGAAGGCGCGCCAGCCTCCATAATCTTGTGCGCGTTGCCGCCAGTCGTTTTGAATGCCAAGTACGGAGAGATCTCTCCATACCTGGTCATTTCATCGAGTGCCCGGTCGTCCTCTATGTCGGCGTACACCAATCAAGTTTGGGCCCCCCCATGTAAATCATGCATGCTGGAGCTCTTTCATCCATTCGAATGAGGTGCCCAGCCCAGAGCAGGCGCTGGAATTTTATGCGCTGGACTATGTCAACCTCATCGAATAGCTCGTACAGCTCGCGGTTCATACGAGATCTAAACTCGTCGCCGACTCTAATAGGACCAAAGATCCTGCGAAGAATCTTCCTCTCGAAGACTTCCAACGCTGTCTCGTCCGACTCAAGCACGGTCCATGCCTCTGCGCCATACAATAGAACCGGGAGTGTCAGCGTCTTATAGATCTTGATTTTTGTCATTTCAGAGGGGGCTTTTTTACTTGCTCAGCACAAAAAAGCATCTGTTTGCAAGCGGGATTCTTCGACTGATCTCCAGGCTGACGTTGTTTTTGCTGGTTACAACACTGAAGTTGAAATTCTCCATCGTCCTTGACCGTCCAAGAAGCGATGATGACGGAGTGCGAGAAGACACCAAGTACTTCGTTTTGTCCTCATTCACCGCTAGACCCATGAGTCGAGACTGTTTTTCAATCTCCGAGAACGCCTTGCTTCTCTTAAAATATTAACTCAACTTCAGAAAAGACCCATTTGCGCTTTTTGTCAAAAGTCAAAATATAATAAAATTCGGAATATATTTTCTTATTCACATTCGTTGAAACTCGTTGAAAAATCACCGAAATTTTTAATAAAATTTTCTAAAAATGGAGAACGAAAATGGACACATTGTCCTCAAACCGCTTCACCAATTCGGTCGCCCAGCCAGCAAGCGACAAGTTGCACAGATGGTGGCTGTGTCGAACGGAAGACAGAACTCCGACCATCTGGAGGAAATTGTCAAACGAACTCTCAATGACGTCGTCGAAATCGGTTTGTTCAAGCGTTACCAGAATAGCCTATATAAGATATTATTGAAAATGTGGATGTTTTGGTGGGTGAAGATGATGACTAACTGACGACATGGATAAAAAAAGGAAAGCCAGTCGCATCTATTAACAACGAAAAATCATGAATTGTAAATTTCGAATAATTGGGATGTTTTATTATGTTCTATATTTTGGGGAATAATCATTGAAAATATTATTTAGAAATAATCTACAAATATAAATTTTTGATTTAGAACTTGAAAGCCTGAAAGTGTGGTAGTCTTTGGTTGATCTCGCCTATCGCCCTGGTAACCCTGTCAACCGGCATCTCTTCAACAGTTTGGCATTGAACGACAGCAGACTGATGAGTGAGTATGAGTCTACGATTGACAGACGCTGCCCGGATTAATGACTTCAAGGTGCCACATTGAAAATCAAGCCTAGAAGTGGCACAGCTTTGACTGGCATCACGTAGTCAAGATCAGCTTCTTCTTCTTCAGTTTCTTGATCAGCTACTTGCTTAGATCTATTCGAGACAGCAGCTTGAAGCATCAACTGGCCAAGTCCTTAAAGTACCCTTTGAGTGCGTCAATCGATTGGAACCTTGCCTCAATTAAAGCTTCGCACACTTCTGCGGAGCACTCGCTCAGTTGCCATATACTAACTGAATGATTAGTTTTCTTTGCCTCTTATAGCGTCCGGTGTGACCTTCTGCAGAAACCACAAATCAATGTCCTACTGCTTTAGCTTTGCATGTGACTTTTTGGCACTCTTGAACACTTTTCGGTGTACTCTGGCCACCGCAGGTTTGCGAGTATATTTTTTTTATTTATTTTTAACGCCTATCAAACTGTTTTCAAATCCTTAGCACACTGCTGCTTGACGATGCATTAATGCTTCCCCAACATCTCCAGCAAAATATATTCTAGCTGAAGTGGAGTAAAGTCCATCGAAGACAAAAAAATCTTAGAGACTTTTTATACAAGTGCCTTTCTACTCTACATCGATGTGCATCTCTTCCCAAAGTATTTAACATTCATTCGGCACCAATTGTTAAAAAGTCTGACAGCTCTACGGTGGCTTCAACGCTCAGTTTCCGAAAAACAATATCAACAGCGATGTTTCCGGAAATATTAAGCAGGAGAGCTGTCCAAATTGGAGACGTCGTCGCATTGCCATCAAAGTGAGGACGACTTCGACTTAAAGCGACGAAGTCGACGGCGAGCATAGAATAGATTCCGAAGAAAGGCTTTCTTAGCTTCATGTAGACAAATGCTCCAAGTATTGTCTCCGATATAAAAAATTAATAAAAGATTCGTAAATAAGAGAGCTTCACCTGCTCAATTTAACGTTTTCTTTAATAACAGAATATCTAAACAAATATAATCTGTAGCTACTAACACAAGTTGTCTGTCGCTCTATCCATTCCGCTTAACGGGGATAGAAAATCTAGGTGCTGGAACCAGCCAATGGATTATCGGTTGACAAAATTTGCATCGTCATCCGAGCATATGACTAACATCTCGCTCGATGTACCATTCATCATTCCATCGTTTGATTGTGTTGATCTGTCAAGCATCTGTTTGAGCTGATGTGGGACCATTTGCTGCTGCAAGCTCTCCAACCCCATTGCAGATTGTTGCTGACGCCAGCCATTTTCTATGTCCTCTTGCTTTTCGTTTCACTTGGCCGCAATGGTCCTAATATTGGCCACTGGGGTCAATGGGGTTAAGCGTTTCTACATGGGGTTGATCTCCAATCGGAGCACCATTACCGGCTCACCATAAATGGATAGATGGTTAGATAGGTAGATGGATTATTGTACCCAGGACGTGACATTAAGAATGTTGCTAGTACCATCAGTGGTAGCCTCGATCGTTTTTGATATCTGGATCCCTGAAAACCCTTTGTATATGCAAAAATCAAAGAGATCAGGAACTTTCTGTGCATCCGTGACCCATGCTCGAGTGCCTGTCCTTTATGCATTAATACAGCTCTCTACTTTTTGGTTACCATTGAAATCTCCTCCAACTAAAAACATTTGGAAAGTTTGTCAAAAAAGTTTTTTAAGTCTTCGCTGAGTAATCTGTAGCTTGGAGGAAGGAAAAAACATACAAAGGGACTGAGTGGTCGAAACTTTCCTAATATTTTAAGCAACTGTTTTATTACGTGCAAATAATTGCAATTAATCAAATAAATAAATATTTCCATGACCCACAAGCCGGGAAATTGAGCCAGAGTCGTAGCTGTCTTCCACTTCGAAGGTTTAGTGGAGACAGTTTGTTGCACGAATTGTTGTTTTTGAAGTCTTTTTCTGGACCACCAGTTTGTACATGAAAGGTTTGAAAAATGCAAACATAGCCTCAGTGCTTTTGGGGCCAAAGAATATTTCGACTGTTTTTTTTGGCTTTCTTATGCTTTCTTTAATTCATAGAAGGGCGTAACTTCCATTCTTAGCTGGGATACCACAATATAGTGTCTTGACACCTATTCTGTATGCAACAAAGCTCTCTGGTAAATAACGGGTTGTGATTGTTATGTTCGCAACTCCACTTAATAAAACTACAACAATTCAGCTACTATTGAGGAAGCGGAGCACGAACGCATGACACATTTGACGGATACAGCAGATGACCAGCAAATAGTCATCGTTTGGTCATGTGCATATCCGTTGCAACACACGAACTTATTAAATTTTTATGTTCACTCAAAGTCTTATAAAAATGTAAATTTATCTGTGCCGCCTAATTAAGTTGCATGCCCAACGCACTAAATTAAATTTTCATCATGTTATGCCTACTCGATTCTGCGTTGATGATTATTAATCGATCAATCGATTGATTGTTCGAACTGTGCAACATATGGAGGCACCTAAACACTCTGTTGCTCTTCTACAAAATGAATTATAGACGCATATTGGCACCAGCTGTTGTCAGTTTTGCGAAAATTGCTCGAAGCGGCGGCAGCTTTGGAATTTAATAATTTATTTTGCACAAAATTAAAAAAGGGAAAAATAAATGAAAAAGAATATTTTGGACAACAGGTGCGCTGGCGGCAGTGGCGGGCCGGATATTGAAATGAAGATATTTTGTTTGTATTGTCTGATCTTGGCCATAAATGAAACAGTCAGCCAGCGAACCAGACCAGACCAGACCAGACAACAAGTTAGTTTGCCGATCACACCATCAAGATCAAGACGCAGCAGCGCTATTAAAAATATGAACACATGTCGCAGCATTTTAAGTTGAGGCGGAGTGCAAACAATGCATTAAAAGCTTAAAAAAAATAAAAAATATAAAATTAATACTTTATGTCAGGAATTTCGTGCGTAGCGCAAAGTGCTGCATGCAGCACGGAAGTAGGCAGCCATTTCTGTTACAAATAATGAAATTTTCTTATTTATTAAAAATTTCAACCAAAGAAGTTATCAAATACTTTAATTTAGAAATATTCTATTTAAAATATATTTTAAATAAGAGAAAATTTGCTTTGCCTTAGTTTTCACTGGCTTAAAATTGTTTTCACATTCTTTGCGTTGGAACTTGACTGTTTTGGCCATATTTCTGATAATTTTGAAAAATTGCCTAAACAGGACACTCTCAACATTTCCTTTTTCTTATTTATATTGCATTAAAAGCTGGTAGGGAGAGTTGTTATTTATGACCAAAGTACATATGACCCCTGCAGAAGCTCACAACGTCCCCTGAAAAACCGTTCGGAGGTGAGCTAACTGTGAGAAAACGACAAACACAAGAACAAAACACATCATAAATCTCAAGACTACATGGCTAAGTCACGATCAACTTACACGCAACCAAATTGATCAGCGTGTTGGACGTGCGAACGTTGCGTGGTCCCAACATTGACTCGGAACATTATCTTGTCGCAGCCAAGGTACACACTAGGCTCAGCGTAGTGCACGCCGCACGTTCCAACATGCAACGAAAGCTAGACATCGGCAAGCTGCAATCAGAGCAGACCGCCGCAGCCTTTTCAAACACACTCTCCCGACGGCTCCGGGAAACTTCTCCGTGTTTTCGAGATATATGTGATATATGTGGAAACATATCATCCGCTCCATGGGTAGGGCTGCCAAAGATGTCATTGGTTATACAAATCCTGTGAAGAATTCCTGGTACGACAAGGAGTATCGCAATGCTACTGCAGAGAAGAACGCTTCCTATCAGCGAACTCTGCTATTATATTCTGTTAGAGTCCGATATCGAGAGAAACGGAGAGAGGAGAAACGCCTTTTCAGACGCAAGAAAAAGTAGTAAGAAAGGCGGGAGTTTGAGAATGTTGAGATGTTACGTGACAGAAATGAAGCTCGAAAATTCTATCAAAAGGTCAGGCGTCTGACTGAAGACCACCGGACTATAACGAGATCGGTTCACTTATTAAAAAGCTGAAAAATAACAAAGCGGCCGGCTCTGATGGGCTACCAGCTGAGTTAATTATGACCGGCGGCGAAGAGTTGGTTAGGAGTATGCACCAACTTTTATGCAAGATAAAGTCCAATGAACGCCTACCCAATGAGTGGAATCTCAGTGTTCTCTGTCTTAGAAAGGAGACCCCGCTGTTTGCGCCAACTACCGCGGAATAAGTCTTCTTTCCATTTGATATAAGATTCTGTCACGCGTATTGTGTAATAGACTTAAGCCATATACGGATTCACTGATAGGACTATATCAGTGTGGCTTCATACCAAAAAAGTTCGACCAGTGACCAAATATTCACATTACGCCAAATCTTGAAGAAGACCCGTGAGTTTAACAAAGACACACAACACCTATTTGTCGACTATAAAGCCGATACGATCTAAGTTTATTGACGCCCTGTCTGCACTAGGTATTGCGGCAAAGATTGTCCGTCTTTGCATGACGACGCTCTCTGACACACAAAGCGTTGGCAGGGTGGGGAAAACCCTCTCCGACCCCTTTGATACCAAGAGAGGTTTCAGGCAGGGCGATGCTCTGTCGTGCGATTTTTTCAATCTTCTGATGGAATACTTCCTACGCCATTGCCCATTCATATAGAGTATGTCGGGCTCGATCTTCCAAAAGAAAGTGATGCTGCTCGCATACGCCGATGACATCGATATCATCGGCACGCAGGAACGGCGAGTCAGCAAGGCATTCTCAGAGATTGTGAAACAGTCTCGGCTCATGGATCTAGCGGTGAATGAGGACAAGACGAAGTACTTGGTGTCTTCTCGCACTCCATCATCGCGTCTTAGACGGTCAGTGACACCGGAGAATTTTAACTTCAGTGTTGTAGAAAACTTTGTCTATCTTGCATCCGAGATAGTCAGCAACAACAACGTCAGCCTAAAGATCAGGCGAAGAATCACGCTTGCAAACAGATGCTTTTTTGGGCTGAGCAAGCAAATGAGAAGTAAAGCCCTCTCTGGAATGACAAAAATCAAGATCTATTAGACGCTGCTATTCCCGGTCCTATTGTATGGCGCAGAGGCATGGACCGTGATTGAGTCGGATGAGACAGCGTTGAAAGTCTTCGAGAGGAAGATTCTTCTCAGGATTTTCTGTCCTATTAGAGTCGGCAACGAGTTTAGGTCCCGTATGAACCGCGAGCTGTACGAGCTTTTCCATGAGGTAGACATAGTCCGGCGCATAAAATTCCAGCGGCTGCACTGGGCTGGGCACCTCATTCGAATGGATGAAAGAGCTCCAGCACGCATGGTTTACATGGTTTCGAAAGATACATTTAGGTGATCTGATGGAAATCAAAAGAGATCAATTTGAGCTGGTCATTATGTGATATTTTCTCAGATATTTTTTCAAAGACGACAATTTTTCAAAATTGTCATAGAAATGCGCGCATTTCGATTTCGAAAAGTTCATATTGATCAATCGTTTATGAACAGACTTCATATAAAGATCGCTGAGGTGAGGTAAGTCTAATGGAGAACCAAGTATGTGATGTCAACCATACATTTTTTTTTTATTTAATTTATTTGTTTACAATCTATTAATTAGACATTAAGTAAATTAGTTGAAAATTGAATAATATAACAGAAATAGTTGAGCTCCAGTGAGAATATCATTTGAATATCTTGAGATACTTCTGCCGCAGTGTCTTTAGATGCAATTGTAGCTGAAAATCACGGACAACAGCAAGATCAGCACTGCATATACGGAGATTGAGTGGTTCATAAGAAAAAAAATATCCTCTACTATTAGGCGGAACATAGTTGTGGTCTGCAGCACAAATCATAATAATATAAAAAAGCCATCCGTACAAAGGAATTCGCACAGTTAACACTGCTCAGCATTTTAAGTTTACTTCGTATACTTTTTTAAAGCCAGAAATATTCCAAAAAAGAGCACAAGTTAACATCTTCCGAATTGCTATAAAATTTTTCCAATTTCCAACCACAAAAATTCAATGCACTAATGAAATTATTTAAACTAAATCTTTAATGAATTCATATTTCTAAGCAGCTCAAACGATATCTGTCTGTCTTCGAAATCACAAACTGTTGTGTTGTGCATCTTTAAATACTTGTAATAAAATGTAACGCTTTGGACAAACATCCACAAACAAATTCAAGTCAAATTCCAATTTGTTTTACTCTCCTGCTAACATGCTGTTTTATTTAACATAAAGATGTCAGAACTTCAAAGGCATCTTAGCTGCCATCATCCAATAATCACCTACAATAATCAACTCAAAATGTTTCGCCACAATAGACCATTCATTAGCACGATAAAACGACAAAACGACAAAATTGAAATGCGGATGAGCACAGCCAACGAAAAAAATAATAAAATGTAGTCTTCATATGAGTATGTGTCAAAAAAAAAGAAAAAAAAAGAAACCAAGCAAGAAGAATCAGGAGCTGTTGCTGATCTCTTTGAATCTGAAGAATGCGCACTGTTACCAGTCTCAAGCTGTGCAGACTGCGTTCTTGAATTTAATTTTCTTTTAAAGGCGGTGGTGATCATAAATTCAGAGATGATCATTAAACGATGAACTGACAGTAATAATGCGTTGACAAAACTGTAGCAAGACGTTCTGTCAATTGAGGTCAGACATTGTTGAAGCGTTCTGTGTTGCAGCGTCAAATTGTCTGCTTTTGTTAGTCGTAAAAGAGTTGAGGAAAATTGACAATTGATACTGAACCTAAATGGCTGGTTATATTCTTGAATAGTTTGATTATAATTCACACACAGTTCAAAATGTTTGGCAACGCTTTTAAGCAGGTGCACCGCGCGACAAGGCAAGCTAGCCGATCGCTAGCCATGGTAGACTGTCTGCCTGTGTATATGTATGCCTATTATTCGCTTACTACCTTTGAGATATTAGTTTTAAGGTTTTAAAATAAACTTGTAAAATTCCGGAGCAGTCCTAGTCGAATGCAAAAAACATGAAGTCTCTATCTATTACCGTTTCCGAGATCCTTTCGTTCATACGGACGGACGGACGGACATGTCTATATCGACTCCTCTATCACTACTGACCGAAATGGGGGTAACTTTGGTTGCTCTCCGACCAATATTTCTATCTGTTACATACATTTGCACAAAACCAATTTTTTGGGTAATGAAATGGCAGACAGAACTGCTAAAGAAGGTGCACTTTCCCCTCTTATAACTTCAACAAATTACGCACCAAAAGACACTATTTCTTACGTACTTAGTTAAATGGCCGTCAACCGTCCACCGGTTATAAACGCATTTAGGAAGGCGCGGCAACCTCCATAGTTTTGTGCGCGCTGGCGACAGTCGTTTTGAATGCCAGTAATAGGGCCGAGAATGCTGCAAAGAATCTTCCTCTCGAAGACTTCCAATGCTGTTGCATCTGACTCAATCACGGTCCATGCCTCTGCACCATACAATAGGATAGGGACTATCAGCGTCTTATAGATCTTGATTTTTGTCTTTAGAGAGAGGGCTTTACTTCTCATTTGCTTGCTCAGCACAAAAAAGGTAAAAAATTTAATGTGTTTGTTAGGCGACCTGTACTGGTACAGGGCCTCTTACAGTCGGTTACGCCCGACTGAAATTTTCTTACTTGTTTTTGTAATAGATTGGGCTAGCGTATTGGGGTCTGAAAGTTTCTTATTGATGTGGACTTGTACGTCAAACACAAGTTAGTGCAAATGCAAGTGGCAGGTGCTTTTAGAAAGTTGTCCTACAGTTCACTTACCATATCCTAGCTACCTGTCAAGCGACGCACAAACCATTCGTGCAAAGACACATGCTCAGCGCCATCGATTTATTTGTCTTCCATGGATTGCGAGCAGAAGCGTTGATAATAAGGCCCAGTTACCAGTTCTCCTCGGATCACCTGCTTCTTTCGTTCCGAGACCAGTATATCTAAGGGATGACTACTGCCAACGGGTGTTAACATGGCTACATTTCCTCGATCTAAACCCCGAGAAACTTCAACCACAAGACATTGAAGTTGCACACGCGATCTTCTTTAATAAGATACACACTTTCGCCTTTATTGGTACAACCGAAAGCCTAACAAAGGCTGGAAAAACCACTTCCCCCAGCTATCGAAGTACTGCAGCTGCTGAAGAGCAGACTTACGCAACAGTACTCCCACATTCTACCACAGAGTCAAAAATATAATCATGAAGCTATTGGCGTCCCAGAAGCAGTTGTACACTGATCAATATCTGCAAAATGTTACTTCAGATGCGTGCACCACGCACTCCTTTTGGACAGCATGTGTCTCCAAAATTTCTGACCAGGAAAGCTGTTGGATCGTCGGTTAAGTGCCTTAAGGAACGAGCGATACCATTCGCTGAGGATTTAGAAACCAACTTCTAGTCATTTCACTGAAATTCAGAGAGTTCTGCTCTTATTATCCAAGAAATTTTGACGTAAATATTAGATCTGAAGATCAAGAAGGCTCCAGTCAAGAATGGGTTTGATGAAATAACGCATAGCGCACTGTCGGCCAAAGCGGTGGTCTTCTTGTTCCTCCTCTTCAATGAGGTGTTGAGACGAGGACACATGCCTTCACAGTGGAAAATAGCTAGGATATGTATGATACACAAGGCTGGAACAAGCCCATCTTCATTGGAATCATACGGACCAATCTGTCTGCTACTCAAAATGGGATCAACAAGGTAAAGAGAGAAATTCTAAACATTGATTTTGGTTTTCATAAATCCCGTGGAACTGCTGAACAGTTAAATAGGTTAGTAACCTTCATTCTAGAAGGATATCATGCGAGAAAGTACGTTGTGGCTTCTTATCTTGATAAGATATAAGTCCTATGACAGAGTGTTACATGCTGGTCTCCTATTTAAACTGAAGCATCTACTGCTGACGCAGCTGTTCTTGTTTGTGCAAAATTATTTGATCGGCAGAATCTTCTTCGTGGTTCAGGATGAAGCGGAGTTATCAGTGGCAACAATGAAGGGACTTCAAAGAGACTTCAATATTCCCATAATGGAGGATGTTTTTAATCAGCATACATATGAACTATCCACGCACTAAGGATCGAGTAAACGCTTGCTGTAGTCAAGCAAATCAGAGATTTGAAGTTTTATGTGTAATTATTTTCACTTAATTAATTTTAATACACTCACATGGACAACTACTTTCATGTCACACTTTAAGTAGAGAAGCATAGTTAATTTGTGGTTTTATATATATAAATTTTTTTTTTTTTGTAATAATTAAGCGTTGATGAATGTCAGAGTTTTATTGAAATGTTTCTCGTTTGTTGTTGCATGCAGCTTGGCTCATCAACTACAGCCGGGTGGCGGCGACGTCATATCTTGCGATCGATCATAAGGAATTGGGCGGTCGATGCCTCAATTCAGCGGTGCATGCGAGCGGTGCGAAAGAGAGAGTGTATAAAATCACGTTTTATTGGCATACCATAAAAAAGTCACAAAACAAAACAAAAAAAGGAAGAAAAATGATACTAAAAGCAAATTATGAGCAAAGGCTGCCCTCTTTAAGCCCAGATACTGAAGAAGACTAAAAAAGAGAGATATGTATTAATTAATTATACAGCAAACCGCATGAAACGTGCACGAAGGTGAGAAATTAATTTTCAGTATCTCTCCTTCAATTCAGTTTGTTTCAGTTCAGTTTAACTGGAATCCCAACAGTTAAATTTCAATCGACATAAAACGACCGACCCGGACACAGACCAGGGCAAATAAGATGCAGCAGGAGTTGCTGCAGAATGACCAGTCCAAGACAGAGTCGAGAGTTTGAATTTGAGTCGAGAGGGCGGCTTCACAGTGTGCTTGTCTTTTTGTATAGATGATTGCCTTCGCAGGACAGAAGTGTTGCGCCTGTCTGTTTGGCGTTTAATGGGAATTGTTAAAGCGGCAGCGGCAGCAATGAAGTAAGAGATACTGCTAGTGCAGCATGGGTGATGGGTGTATGTGCAAGGGAACTTGATCGAACGAACTGAACCGAACCCTTGCGGCACTACGAACACGAACACGCACAACACAACACAACACAGCACAACACAACTCAAAATGTTTGGGTCAATTCGCCATTACAAAACTTATGACTGCATCTACAACAATATTCCACTTTTCTTCAATCGTACTCGTTCGCTGCTGTTGCTGTTGCTGGTCCTGTTGTCCTCAAGTCCGTGTGTCCGTCCTAACAAATCGGCTTGATCTTTGCGCAAAATTGTTTTTAGCTTTTTTTTTTTTTTTCTGTTTTTGGTTTTTTCTCTTTGCATCTTTGTGAGTCAGTTGGTCTACACCTTCATCTTATGCTGTTCGCATTCTATGAAGTTTTATTTGTGCTTCTGCATTGCGCTACACTTGCGGCTATGCAGAATTTGTAGATTAGTTTGTTGCATTTCAACTGCAAAGTATTAAACATTCAAATGGAACACCTTCCACATATACTGTTGGCGCAGTATTACACGATTACGGAGAGCGAAGTAGCATTGTCCGCATAAATTCTGTCATTAATTCAAATTGTGTACCATCTGTGTGTCCACCTAACCTTCTGCAATAAGCATCAAATGGAACTTTTTGTTATGATCTCATATGAACTTATTGCCAGCGAAGTCTTGCTTCCATGATATGGAGATACAAAATTTTCTCCAGCATCGTCATATAGTTCCTGCTCTACACACTGGAGACGGCGACAGTCTTGAAAGTTTCACCCAAACCATTAAGGTGGAGTTACAATATAATAAACCTTTCTTAAATCCTGCACATTCAGCCGTAAGCCAAAGTAAAAAAAAAAGAAATGGATGATTTTTGACCAGTCAAGGTTTCAAGACCTTATACAGGTTGCTAGAGGAAGTTCTGGATAGAACTGAGAATGTACTGCATATAAAAAGCTGTGAAAACTAACCACTGCTCATTGAAGAACTTTAGACACATCAAACTCTCATCTTTATTTAGTTCAATGAGAAGAAAGATGTCATCTAAAATATATGGAACTCAAAATAATAAAGCGTCTATCTTAAGGGTAGTTCAATAGGAACCGCTTTCCACGAAGTATTTTTAATCGAAGAGAGAAGGAACTTGCATAGGGAGCCATTCTTTATATAGATCAAGCCTTTCAACAATGTTAAGATTGGCGCACATACAGACATCATTCGATGATTCGCTGCCGTTTGAACAACACTAAACACTTCACAGAGAATAATCAAATCTTCTTCCGATTGCCTATGCAGTTAGCGTGCTTCAACTGGTAGCTTGCACAATGATCTCTTGCAAAATGCTCTAAGATAATCACATCAGAACGATCTTATAAGACCGAAGCGCGGGTTTTCTCACCAAACAAAGATACCGAGCTTAAGACTCATAAGGCAGGTGTTAGTGTCTTTGGTCTTATCGTCACTTGTTCCTTCTCAACATTCGCAAAACTTCTGCAGTGGCCTCTATGGGCTACTTCAAGAAACATTCTGTTTTAACAAGAAATATTTATTCACTTTTCGACTCACTCTTTAGACAAATACTATTCGGTACAGTGGAGAAATTCTGAAGGAAAAGTTCCACCAAGCTTTCTTGCAGCTCTTTGGTATGTGGTAGGTGCTGTGATTCAGGCGTAAGAGTACTCTCAAGTATAAATATAACAGTTTGGTCTTTTCTTTATTTACCTTTTTAACAGAATAAAGAATTGAATATACTGAAGCACCCTTAGTACCTTTGAGGAAGCTAAGGTGATGCCTAATGTCTTCATGGCATATGTTTAGATTAGTGGTTTGTAAGTATTTATACATTAACTCACCCTTTCCAGTGCATGTGGTAAGCATTCGCAAAAATAGGTTTGTATTTTTTAACTTTGAAGTTTAGGCTTTACATCATTATGGCGGGTATCGTTCCCTGGTTGTTATGGATCATATAGCGTGAGGTCACTCTGTATCTAAAATTCTCAATTTCTTGCACTTTGCCTAGCACACATATTCTGAGTTGATGTCCATGACTCATGACTCTTGAAAGTGAGCAATGCTGCAGTGATTGCTGGACTTGCACCATTATCTCCTACGTGTACTCCTCCTCTGTTAGTGTCACCTCGCCATTCTCATGCGATTCTGTGAGGAAGACTCTGTGCACTGGCTCGTACAAGTATGTTATATTCGAACAGAGTTCGGCGGAGTCAATGATCAGATCTTCCACTGTAGTTGGTTCTTCAGTACGTTGTATCGGTTTTGTTCATTGAATTTGTGAAAATCGTAGTTCATGCCTGGCTTGTAGCTTGTCGCCTCTTTTTCTATAAACAAACTAGGCTTGGTTGAATCATTTCATTTGTTCTAAAACTTCTGAGTGTCTTACTAGGACCAACTACTCTGGAGTTAGGGCCAGAAGGTACGTGCATTTTAGTATTGGTTTTCTCCCGGATAAATCTAGTCATTACTGATGGCTGATTTGTAAATTTCTGCCGACCTCTTATCTCTCTCGTACGAAACGATTTTTGTATTACTCTGGTATGGATCCAAGTAGGTTTAAAGTAGGCTAAGAACAGGTTCTTGATTAAGAGGGAGAGAATGCGAGAGGCAGAAGACTACACGAAGTTCTGGTAATTACTTCAGTGAAAATTTGACCACGTTCATTCCTTTTGCGCAGCAGTATTCTCCGAGAGCTATAAATTGTTTCATTCACGGATAGCTGACAAACTAAGGATCAGTGGGGAGTTTTTATTTTCCTCTGAACACCTCCCCTCATTGTTAAATCTAGACAGCATCTCGCAGTGGAAGGTCCAAATCGATGTCTGCTGCCGCCGCAGTATTTCGAAAAGAATTGACCGAATTTCTTGGTTTTAAGATTAAGATTTTGCAGACGTAGGACATTGAAGTTGCCCACGCACTTGTCCTCAACAAAATGCACATCTTTTATGCTCTTTTTTATTTCACTCAAGGAGCTACACCATTAATGAGGCTTTTAGTGGCTATAGACACTCTGTTGCTGATTAAGAAGGCGTTGGAAAAAGGCTCAAGTCTGTACAATCCATAAATCAGCTTATTTCTTGCGGTAGGAGTCATCCGTGACACGAGACGGCTTCTGCCTAACATAACTTTCCCACTTTTCAGAGAACTTTCGCTCATTATTTCGTAAAAAAAAACATCCGGAAAAGTATTTTCAATAACATTTTACATTAAATTTGAAATTGTTTAAAAAAAACTTATTAAATATTCACACATAAAACAATTTTATATCTAAAGCAGTTGTTTTTGTTGTTGTTTCTTGTTGCGTTGATGCTTCTTGACATCTCGACGTGATATGTTCCTAATGTCTGTAAAATTTTCTTTGGTAATGTTGCATCATCAACTCGATGAAACGAAATGTTTCTGCGTAATGTCCACGCATCAGACGAATTGCTGGTACCTCAAATTTCATATGCGCCCTTTTCATAGCCTGTTTAAGCAGTTCAAAATTTTGCAATACATCCAAAGCGCGTTTCGGTCTGAAGTTTATGCTGTTCCAATGTATATAGCTCGGATGCATATGATGCAGCAACTGACACCATACAATTCCGTCGCGCAGCTGCCTGAAGTTTGTTGTCTCCATTTTTAAATCTAGGATCTTGTTCAACCAGCTCATCAAAGCGACGACCTCGTTAATCTTGCGTTGCATATACAACATATCTGCATACACATAAAGTGACATGGCGACTTCTAATAACTTGAGATCAATTGTTTTTTATTTTTACTCTAATTTTTCTATATCACACAGCCCGAGCGATGACTTATAATGTGAAAAGGCTACTACGAAAAAGTATAATTAAATATTTTTATTTTTAGCCAGCTGTACCCACCCATAAAAACTTTTGTCCAAATGAATGTTGTAAATTTGTGTTTTTCCAAGAGACAGCCAAAGCATCCTCATCATTGGAAAAAAAGGATCTTACATTTAATTCATTTAATTCAACGCATTGCTTACGCGTATGATATGCATTGAAAGACACATGATAAAGCTTTGTACAAATATATCAGTTCTGGGTTTAATCCAATCCAAGACAGTGTACCCGACTGATAGTGCGTGTTTAATTCATAGATTTAGGCATCCTAGAAACTGGCTAATTTGATTTGAAACCTGGAAGAAACTTATCAAAATACCTCGACCTTCAGGCAGCTATGAAGGCTGTGTCTTCCTACAACACAAATGGCTAACACATCCGGAGTGCACTGCCAGCACTAAGCCACAATGAGACAATGGTTGAGTGCATCCGAACTGTATCAGTCAGCGAATTAAGATGTGTTCTATATTCACAGAACTTTACAGGAATTTGTGTTACAATTAACTAGGTCCTCTAGACAGTGATCGACTGTGCCGAACTATCATATTTAAAAAGCAATCTAGCCGCCGGTATATCATCCAAAGTGAACATCTGGCCTTTTACATAAGAACAGTATGATGACGTGAATCCTAACAGTGTACTGCATCATTAACCGAACGGATGCGCATCCCCTATTAGCATTTCTAACCTAGCTAATGCTAATGAAGAGGACATGGAAAGAATTCAACATCTCTTATGTGACTAAATCATTTCCACATGTCATAATCGTTTCCCAGTATAGAGTAATCTTGTTAAATCTTTGTAGATTGTTTAGTTATTCCAAGATAGGTTGAGACTTGATAACATATGCACTAACAGCTCTAATGGTCGCCTGGCTATCGGCGATGTTATGATTCTTGTACCTCCTATTTATTTAAAATCAATCAATGATCTGCGAAGTATAATACTACCAGACAAATTTGTCTAACTTATCTAGTTAACAAGAACATATTCAACAACAAGTTCTCCATAGATGCTGAGGTACGTCAACGATGCATTGGTTCACCGTTGCTATTCATCAGAGTATTGGAGAAAGTTTTCCATGAAATTAACGCAGAATCGATACTGACTCCTTTTGGTAACTCTGAAACGAAATTGCTCAAAAGATAAACTTGGTCCCTACAACTAAATAATGCCTTTTCTACGATGTACTGCAACTTTTACAGAAGTCGGTTTGGAGAGCTCTTAAATAATTCGTACACCTCTTGAACTGAATTTACCCAGTCAGTATACCTATTGCAAGACTAGTTTCATTTCTAGAAAGTGTGAGAAGCTTATTTGCGTTGAAATGCATTCCAAACGTAGTTCAAACAGCTCAGCCATCTTGGATTTTCTGCTGAATAAATGCAGCACCTTCAAGGTTCCCTGGCTATCTGAATAAATTTACTTTTGATCATATTTTTAAATACCGATTTTTCATAAGAATGAACCTTCTCTAATTCTAAAGAACCTTAAAGATTTCAGGGAGTTTTATTTTCCCAATCTTTCTTACTTAGTTTGGAGACTGTGCATCCACTACGAAAGTAAGCTAACAAAGCATGACGTCGTGAATTTTTAAACATGAAGCCAAAAATTTCTCCACTAATATGACATCATAAAATGGATCCTTAATTTCATCAATAAATTAGAAAGAATAGATCATACTTTAAAGAAAATTTAGTCATAGCCTTTTTCAAGATATTTTTCAGTCCAAAGAATTCAGAAGACAAATTCTATAGGGATGTAAAATGTACTCAACCTTGAAGCAAAGTATTTTGAAACGTGATCCTTCGAATTGCACAAAATCGAGATAGCTACTTCATTCCATTTGCCCATTGGGATCGGGAAAAGTATTTTAATCAGTTTGGTCCGAATTGGAAGGTGCTATCCATTACTTTTGGCCAACAGAGAATAACTATTGGTAGTGTTTCTTACTTCATGTACCTCGGAAGTATACTGACTCCGTGCTAAGCTAAGGAGAACTGGAACAGGCGGAGTTGGTGGCAGAATACCTAGCCCAGCGCATTAAGCCGATCGACCTAACTGATGAACTTGAAGTATTCGAGACGCGTGAGTGCCTTTCTCAAGCGATACAGATGGATCTGCCCAGCAAGCTCTTCGCCCCAAGTAAGATAGCTGAGCCGCCACGATGTTATTTGAAATGGCACTCTGAAGGCACTATCTCTTCGTGCAATACACTACATAGCGTTGATTGTGAGGTTGCAATACTTCCTTGCACAGTTGAAGTTCGGATTAATTTCCATGATCCATAAACCTGGCAAGCTGGAAACGGACCCTGTGTCCTACCGGCCAATAAGTCCTCCTCCCTTCGAAGGTGATTGAGAGACTAATTGCTGCTCGTATTGTCAGGATCATGGAATCTGAGGGAATTTTTCTTATTAAAACCAGTTTGCGTTCCGAGCTAGCCACAGCACTGTTGAAGAGCGCCCATTGCGTCGTCGGCCAAATATTGCAGGCATTTAACAATAAGAAGTATTGCAACGCACTTTTCTTGGATATCGAAGAAACATTTGACCGTGTATGGGAAAATAAAGCTGAAACTACCTGCGCAATACTTTAGTCTACTGCGGTCATACCTAGAAGGAAAGCAGGTGTGTCACAAGGATGTGTGCTGGGCCCGCTAATGTACTGCCTGTACACTGCAACAGTAAGCCTGGGTGTCGATCTAGAAAGAATGATGTTGGCTACATTCGCAAATGACTTCTGTGTGACGTACAGACAGATAATTCTGCGAGTACGTCCAAGAATACACCGCACTGGAACATAAGTATAAGCAGCCACCAGTCGGCCAATGTCTGCTTTACGCTAAGACGCTACACGCCGTTGCGGGTATTCGTCGAAGAGGAGGGATCTGATACTGCCTTGGCATCATCCTGTATAACAGCAATTAGGTCTCGCGTAACAGCAGCAGTAGCCAAGCATTATTGGCCTCTCAGCGCGCGCAGTAATTTGCCGCTTAAGAACAAGTTAACCGTTCACAAACAGATCATTGCGCCGATCTGGATATATGGTTGTCCATTCTGGGGTATAGCGAGTGACAGCCAAATCAATAGACTATAGGCACAAAGACTTGAATTTCTTCTCCAGTATGTACAATTCCAGATTGGAACGCCATAGAAACAGTTTTGCCAATGATCTGTCAAAGGTACGACCAGTGCAATGGCTTAAAAGGCGCCAGCCATGAGACCTAATACTAAGCACCTGCAGACGCCGTTCAACCAAATATAGGCGGAAGCACTCAGCCCTCTTGGGCTGAAATCATAGAGAAAAAGGTTATAAAAAGGGTTAAAAACCCTAATTAAGAAATAATTTAACATTTGCACTGCATCGGGAACGAACTTCAGCACGATATCTCAATTATTTGTTGTCTTAAATACAAAATTTTTAGGACTTTATGGAATATTTTTCTACTATTCACTTTGTTAAAAAGTACAAAAATAAATAGTTTGGAAAAAGTCTTACTTGCTTTGATTCTGCAATCCAGAAATTAAGCTTGACGCAATTGTCTATCATCCCTGCAGTACAGATCTTCACCATTTTGAAGCATCTGAGTCACTCAAGTATGTAAATTAAAACAGATTTCTGGCATGAAGATCTGCAAATTAATAGATTGTTTGACCATTAAGCTATGATTTATCAAAACAAAGTGTTCAATGCTCTTACCAAGCCGCACGGAGTGGCAGGAAGACACTTTAGCTTTTGGAGCATCTACTACTAAGTGGTTTCCTTGCCGAAATCGGTAGCCGTGTGTTTAACTGCGAACCCAATAAAAGGATGTATATTGCAGCGTGTAACAGACTCACAGTTTCAAGCGGAGATCTAGTTCTTAATGTAAATATAAACTTTAGCACCACTTCTGTAGGGCATGCAGACTTCGTTTATAACGAAGCTTCAACATTCTTTTGTTTATGTTTCACTTTTTGTTTCGCTGACTTTTGACGTAAATTAGGATAACAACGTGAAACATAATTATTACTTTGGACAGATGGAAGCCGTGCTTCGCCTGAGACGCAACGTTGTTGACGAGGATCTTTTATATATGTGAGAGAGGGTGCAGAGGATTTCCGATTGTTTGTTAGTTGTTGTTGTTGTTGTTGCTGTTGTTGGCTGTGTGCCTCTTTGGCCCAAATAAATGCATTAAAGTTGGTTAACGCCTTCATTTCGCTGTTCATATTTTTGTTTGTTCGCTGCTACACGTTTTGCAAGTTTGTGAAACAACCGAAAGAATTGAATTGAAGGGCAATGGCGTAACCAGAGGGGACCGGACGGAACGGGACAGCGGCTTTATATCTGCTACTGAGAATTGATTTAACGCCTGCAAGAAGTATCTAAAAAAAAAAAAATATTCTTTAAATGATTGGACAATTTGTAGCTATCAGATAACTGAAAGCGACATAAGTAGCAACCGAGAGATTATCGGTTGTGATTCTTCTAGGAGTGCGGACTAATAATTAAATGGCTCTTATGGGATGGTAATGGTTTATTAAAAAATCAAATATCTTATTTTAATTAATGAAAGCTTAAACAATTTCGCTAATTTCAAATAAACTTGTTGAACTTTGCTTATTAAAAGTCATTCGCGCCGAAATTGCCACAAAAACGAAATCTTTATTAATTTAAAAAATTTATTAAAGTTTACCAAAGGTCGACGCTTTTCTGTTTGTGAACAAGAAAACACTTTGCTAATTCAATTAAATTGTGATTCGCGCTTAATTTGATGCTTTCGGATGTCTTTTGTTGCAATCCGCACGCAACGCGTTAAACGAAGCAATCCATATCCAATGGGCACACAGCGGGCGGTCGTTCGGTCGTTCGGTCGGTTGTTCGGTGTTCGCAACTCGCATCTTTCAACTACATTATTAAACTATCTCAATCTATACTTTTCAGTATAATCACTTTAGGGTCGCTTATGCGGACCCAAGAGAGAGAGACCCAAATGACTGCCTGCTGTTCAATTAGCTTTATAATTAGTCTAGAGAAGAGGTAACTTGAATGAATCCAAACTAAATTTCAGATACTAAAACTAAGACACTTGCAAATTTTCAAGCTTAAAGTAAATCGAATTTAAAGTGTTTGTGTTTATAATTGTGCAACATTTTAGAGATTCAGATTGATCTGTTATAGATTATATAGCTTAAATTGATAATCACCGAATTTTAACTTAAATATAGGCGTAAGAAGTAAATTAAATAAAAAAGTCCTGCTTAAGTTTTGCGAATCAAATGTGACATAATTTTTCCGAACGGGTTTATCGTGCTGAATACGAATCCGTGGTCAAAAACTTCCAATGTCTTCGAAAAACCACAAATGACAAATTGGATGAATCTTATACCAATTCCACTAAAAAATCCTACACACCATCTAGAAAGAAACATATCTCCTAAGATTTCTCTTCAGGCTTCAATGGGGGAACCGGGTATCTCGAAATGGATTTCTTTCAATTATTTATTGGTGGACTTTGCAGCCTTTATAGCTAGCAGCATGTTTTCAATTCTCACATTTAGCTGGTAGATCTTTGTCCTTAAGCGTCAATGTACCTGCCCCCGAATGAGCCTGATGGACAAAGGATGGCTTTGAAACCTGATTAACTCCCGGGGCTCCATATTCACAGCCCATTGGTGTTGCAACCCCAGAACATGCACACGTAAGCGACTGCAAGAAGAATTAGTCAGTAGTAATTGTCAAGTTCTTGCCACCGGAGATCAACGTTCTATTCGTAAAATACTCACAGCTAGCCGAGTTATTGATTCGAATAGACTTTAAGTTGATAGGCTGGAATGGTCACAGCACTGCACCACTCGCCCCAATACAAGCCTCGCAGAGAACGGCTGCTCCCACCAGGCTCAACTTTTGAAGTCTTTAGAGTGGGACTAGACAGCAGAATTAACCTCAACACAGAAATATAAGGTCCCGAGGATCTAGAAGACACTGTTAATGCGGTGTAGGATAGATGGTGTGGAACAGATGATCACAAAATGGCAGTTTGGCTTTCAGAAACGTCATGGGAACCCGGAACAGTTTCACCGTGTGGACAACTGTGATCTCCTTTCTCTGTAGCTGTCCATTCCGTTTAAAAAGCTTCTTGTTTTCAAGGCTGCTGAAAAGTTGATCAAAGTCCACTGTAGATGAGAGGTGTTGTGGAGTTAGGTAGAGTGATGATGTATACCTAAATGGGAAACATTTGTAGCTTTGGGCTACAAATGTTTCCCATTTGGGCTTGTCTCACTGCTGCTAATTGGAAGTAGCTGACTGCTTTGTATTACCAGCACAACTGCTCCTCCTGTTGGTTTAGTGGTTCGACTTAGATGTTTTGTCAATTCTGGTATGAAAATAGCAGCTCCGGCTACACGTCAAGTCTTATGATGTCGTAACAGTGCTTAGCTGGGAATAGTTTGAGCAACTCCAGTTTATTGGTTAACTCGCGAGCGTTCCACAGAACAAGGCGGAGATATCGAGTCATTATTTTTTTTTATGAAGCACAGACAGACAAAATGTGTATAGGAACTTCTTTGTTTTCTGCAGTTCCTTAAACATTTCATGAAGTTTTTTCACTTTAGTAGACAAAGCTTCAATTGCTAATTCCCGGTTGGAGACGCTGTTGGAAGTCTCGTAACGTTTTCTCAGTGTATGAGTAGTAGCGCCTGTCTGTGGGGAGTGGTGCTTGCAAATGACTAGACTAGTGACTAGATCAACTGTTCAAATATGTTAGTTCCAACAATTTTGGGTATAATACTAAAATGAATCAATTTAAACTTTTATATTTGACATTTTTTTAAATTGTTTATTTAAAATTATTTTTTTTTTTATTTTAAAAACTAAATTAATTATTTTCGAATATCAGATTCATGTGCTATTAATTTTATCTGTTTCCAACGTTAATCTGGGTAGCATTGGAGTTACAACTATGGGTTTTTTAGGCTGGCTTTTGCGCGCGACCAGCAAGTTTTCCAAGCCTGCTAAAGGTGCCTCGATAAGCAAGTATAATGCAGTACTCAGCAGCAATGTGAAGCCAAAAGCGGACCAGAAACTCAACATCTAAATTAGTAAATTAATTAATTAAATAAAATGAAACGTGTTTATAGGAGTGTTCCTACCATATCATACGAAGAGAAGCGTGTATTTGTGTGCACACGGCCGGCATTCAAAGTTACTATGAAGTAATGAAATATGTACATGCAGTAGGACAGACGTGCCATAGGCTGCCACAGTGGTGAAGCTAGAATACTATTTGCAGGACCACCATAGCCTTGCATGCAGGCAAATACAATCCAACATAGCGCGAGTGGCCAAGCAATACGTGTCAGACTGATAAAGAAAGCCTCTTGAAGCGTGGTTAGCGGCGCAGCGCCAATCTGTGCTTGTGGTAGCAGCGCAAATATCGAAGTGAATATGAGTACCAGCGAAAGAATCCAATAGAGTACGACTTGATACTAAAATTGGAAGGAATTTATAAGAAGTGAAATGTAATTTATTACTCTAAAACTCACCATTGGTAGTTTCAGTTTCTTGCCATTGAGTTTATGCAGGAAATAACCAAACAACAGGCCTATGATCCACGGTTCCGCACGCACATGCGTTGGAAAATAAATGTGTATATATGATTCACCATATTCCGTAATTCTGTAAAAATTTTTATTTAAATTAATTAATTAATTACTGTACTAGAAATCTTACCTTTTAAAGAACATCGTGTAGTCGTTCAGCATCATTGTTGTGAAGAGACAAGCCCACATTAGCAGCAAAAGTATTAATGTGCCAATAATTGCCTTCTTGCCATACTTCCAGATGGCTATAAGCACTATGGGTGATAATATGTAGAGCTGCATATCCACAGCTAAATACCAGCTGGCGGCAATGCACTGAGAAAGTTTTTGTATATGTTTTTAAAAAGTTCTTTTTCTTTAAATGTTTGTTTCATGCGTACACACCATCTTCTCAGATCGCACATAATTCTGTACATAGAGCAGTGTCACCCACCAGTTTTGCTCACATAATTCCCATTGGGCCCAGCCGAGTGTTTTCCAATATGGACCATTGCTAACATATTTCAGCGACAAATAACACAAAATGCCAAAAGCAAGCAGCGGTGTCAGACGCAAGTAGCGATGCAAATACATAAGCGGAAGATTTGTCTTACCCGAACGTCTGCAATAATTAATTAAAAAAAAATAAAAATTACTAACCACACATAATAGTGCGAAGATTTCAGTATTACCTGTCCATTTCACGCAGAAATATGGTCGCCAACAACATTGCGCTCAGAAAGAAGAATGTATCCACAGCAAAAGTAGCTTCTTTGAGCAACATGGAGTATGGTGTGCGCACCCACTGAAATGTAGAAAGAAAATTTAAACTAAAAAGAAATGGGAAAAAAATTATTAACTTACATCATTTATTTCCAAAGCATTTAAACTTGGCGAAATTAGAAAATGCACAAAAACATGTCCAAATATGACCCAGATTATGGAGAGACAGCGTATGCCATTCAGACAGGGTATCACCTTCGGATTTTTACTATAGTCCACAATACGAAAGAGTTGACGTGCATTCGTACGCAATGAAAAAGCATTGACAAGCGGATGAATTTTTGCTAAATCGTAAGAGTTGTGTTTATACAGTATATCATGATAAAGCAAACAAGTCAAGTTACTCACTTTCTGCACGCGTATAATAATAATCATAGAGTGTGGCAAATGCAACGAGTGCACCCATTATGGAGAGTATGCAACTAAAAATGAAGTAATTAAAAAATTTTATTTAATTTGTATTAAATCAAAACTTCAAGATATTCAATTTAAAACCAATTAGGCAGCTATCGGCAGTCAATATTTAATTTTTTTTTCAAGTTTTATACTTAATAAACGTTTTGCAATTAGAATTATATCTAAATCTAGCAGGACTTTTAACTGTGACATGTATTTAAAAAAAAAAAAAAAATTCAAGTTTCTCAAGTTTACGATCTATTTTGTGGAATACCTATAAATCGTATCATTAAAAAATGCAGCACGTCTGAATAGTTCACTTCTTTGTACAGCCTCGTGAACAACTCTCTCCCATTCTCATGTATACATAAAAGACCTTAAATTTTTCACTTCATATAATGCTAAGTTTAATGAAACCAGAAACGGTTCTTTTTAAGAAGGGTAAATATTTTGAGTATCTATAAACAACTTTAATGGTCCTGATATTTGGTGCATGTTGAAAGATGTTTAGCGCCTCAAAAATGTTGAAAAGCAATGGAATTTTTTACATATACATATAGGATTGGGGGCATACTTTACAGTTTTCCACAGCATTTTGCTTGAAGAATTCAGTTATGAGAATAGGAAAACGCAAAACCGCATCGCAAGCGGCCAAATACTCGGGGCCGATACTCGTATAATTCGCGTAGCACAGTAGTGGTTCACTCGATTCCGTTCTGCTGTGGAGGAAGTGGAAGATGCACCACGCTCCGGAAGATCTGTCGTCGTAGAAGTCGATAAAATCAAGGAAGTGATCAAGACTAAACGCCATAGTAACATAGCCTTAACATCACTCGGAAGCTGAATATTTGTCATATGACCGTTCCAAGGCATTTGAAGAAGCTTGGCTACACAAAAAAACTCAATATTTGGGTGCCATACGAATTGACATCATAAAACCTCATGGACCGAGTATCCTTCTGCGAATCGCTGCTGAATAGCAACAAAATCGACCCGTTTCTGAAGTGAATGATGACTGGCGTTGAAAAGTGGGTCACCTAGGACAATATGGAGCGCAAATGATCCTGGGTGAAGGGTGACGAAGTAGTTCAAACGGTTTGTGTTTGTTTGATTAGCAGGGAATCATCTACAATGAGCTGCACCCCTATGTCCAAACGCTCAATTCGGTCCTCTACTGTAAACAACTGGCCCGCTTGAAGGCAGCAATCATCCAGAAGCAGCCATCTTTGGCCAATAGGACAGGAATTGTGTTGTATTAGGACCACACACCAGACCACACACTTTGATTGTGACGCGCAAGAAGCTCGGAGAGTTCAGATGGGAGCTCTTTATGCATCCACCTTATAGTCCGGAGCTGATATCATCGGATTATTATCTCTTCCTGTCAATGTCGAACGATTTAGCTGGCGAGATATTGGCCTCAAAAGAGACTTCTATGAGCGGGGCATAATGAAGTTGGAATCTCGTGGTAATAAGTTATTAATCAAAAATGGCGCTATATATTTCTCTCTCCCTCTTTTTCTCTCTAGCTATCTCTCTTCATATTGCGTATTTCTTACGCCTATACAGAGTTGGAAAAAATGGCAAGTGAGACCCAGCAGTAGTGGACAACACTTTTAGTTTTATTTATCATATTTCTTTCTCTGTATTTGTTGCTGTTTTAATTATATCATTTGGTAGAAATTGCTTGAACGGTATGACGAAGTACAGTTTTTCGGCTTATTTCCTGATTAACTTGGATAGTTGTCGATCATTATTAATGATTGTCAGGTACTTCTGATGCAGTTAGGTGGAAGATTTTTAATGGTGATGTCATCAAATTTGTCAAAACTGTTTGCTTTCATATCTTTGAAGAGCAATATTTCTGTTTAAACTTCTGTAGCGGAAATCTGATGAATGGAATTACTTATTTGGCATGGAGCGCTTAACGCTTCAGATATTTCGTGGCCTTCCAAAGAATTTATGGCAATTTAATTAAAAAAGGAATTCAGATTCCTTAAATATTCTGTGTTGGTCTCATTTTCTTGAGTTCATAGACTGTTAAAATTTTGGTAACTGTTGATAATTTTTGGTGATCGCCTCTAAGTATCTCATAGCCATTGGTTTTGATTTCCAGGCTGGGGCATTATAAAATATGAACTGTTTTCTAGAATATTATCAAAATAAAAACTTTTTAATAAGAACAAAAAGAAAAAAAAATTTTTTTTAAATTGTTGTCTGTCTGTTTGTTCCGATTTAACTCTGAAACGGCTGAACCGATTTTGACGGGACTTACACTAAATGACAACTAATATCATAAGGAGTTTGCAAGTTTGGTAAGATTCGGAGTTGGTGATGCTCCATTTCCTATATAAGCAATAAACAGAGTCGGAAAGATGGAACAGATTTGTATGAAGGCTACCCAGTTAAGCGATCCGATCTGATCATAAATGGAATATTTTATAACCGTAAATTGGACCAAATATTTCAATAGTTATCAAATTTATCTAGATTAAAAAAATTTTTTTATATAAAGCCTAAGAATGAGCAGTTGGTATGCATGGTAAGTGCCAACCAAGGAAGGAAGTTTAACATGTTCATTGAATAGAAGTGTTCTGAAGTATGAATAGGAGAATTAAAATATTAAAATTTGAAAGACCTATTTCTTATAGTCTTCAAAATCACGATTTTCATAAGGACAGCCAGCTAAACGGACAGACGGACATGTCTATATCGACTTGACTTACGGATGCTGATCAGGTTAGTATACACTTATGGAGTTTATGGGCTTACAAACTTAATTTTACATCTTGCTCTATGGAAGGTTTCGAATTTTGGATTTAGTTGGACAGATTTTATTTTATTATATTTTTTTTTTTATCTGATTTGCATTAAATACATATAAACCAAAGTATGAAGCTTTAATCAGAGGACCCGAACTTTTTACCGAAAAAATACTACATTTTACTTAATCCAAAATTTATGAACTATCAAAATAAAGGATGCTCCATTTGAGTGTGCACGACTTCTAGAAAGTCTAAATATTTAAATTTGATGTGCAATCTTTGTTAGTCTCCAATTTATTGATGTTCTTAGGGAACGCCGTGGTTTGACTTGAACATAAATAAATTATTTAATTAGGATTGACTTGAAATACACCAAATACGGCGATTCTAGTAAAATATTTTGCTCCTCCCACTTCTCACTCCACTAATAAGTGCCTTATGAAACATTTTTTGTTATGTATGCAAAGAAATGGGAGGACGAAAGGGAGAATATAGGTCGTTCAAAGGGAGTAGTTTCAAAATTGTAAAATAACATCGTCGAATGCAAAAAAAAACAAAGTCTCTATATTACCGTTTTCGAGATCCTTTCGTTCATACGGACGGACAGACAGACACGGCTTTATCGACTCCTCTAACTTTGGGGGGTCTCCGACCATTATTTCTACCTGTTACATACATTTAGACAAAACCAATAGTCTCTTGTACCTTCGGTATAGGGCCTAAAAAGCTCATCATAACCAAACAGTTGTGGGGTAAAAATATGGGTCGTTGCATGAATCAAGTGCTTGAAGACCTATCAAAATCCGCTATGCCCAGGAAAGAATTTATGGCTGTTTATTGGAAAAATATCTCCAATACAGTATCTCCTTGCACAGCATCGCTCTCTGTTGCAACATTATGTGAACCTCTTCAAATTTTACGGGCACCTATATCTATTGAAGAGCTCAAACTTACAAGGTCCAAAATATCAACAGCACCAGGTCGCTATAATTTAAAAGCTAGACAGCTAAGAGCTAAGCTTTCAAAAATCCTAGCAGCAATCTATAATAATTTTATATGGTTTGAGGAACTTGCTAGTTGTCTGAGGGCCTCTAAAATAATCTTCATAACAAAAAAAAAAAAGGGACCTCATGGTCCATGCCAACAAATTCTTGCTAAACCTATTAATTTCGAATGCCAGCAAGATATAAGGCAACGTAAATTTATAGATTCCGAAGGTTGTGCTGAGAACTCCATATTATTAGATTTTATATTGAAGCAACACTTGAGGATATTTCAATCTGGAGACATAGCATTTATAGCTATTTTCTAGGCACTTAATTCTATCTTGAATCCTGCAATCGTTAATGCTTCAACTTCTCAAACGGTGGGCGCAAAAAAAAAACTGTTTGGAGACAGCTGTGTCGATGCAGTTTATCTAAAGGAAGATGCCGAACATGTAGATCCATTATCATCTGTTTTATTGAAGTTAATCATGACTCTACGATTGGTGTGCCTTCGCTGATAACTTCTTGCTAACCCCATCATGCTTATCTATACATTCTGTCAAGAAAGTATCTATCGGATAGTAGTTAGACATAAGAGTGTTCTGCTAGAACTGGATTTCCTTCAAAAAATATATCAAGAGCAGGTAGCTGCAGACATGCTGTATCAAGCAAATACTCATGGAACGCATATTTACTGGAGGCGCGATATGGCTGACCATCCGAATGGCTATTCGGAATGATATTCGCGGTTTGGATACGTTTCACATGAGGCGTTTGCGAGAATCTATCCGACAGATTTGTGGGCCAACTCTTCATGGAGACTTCAACATAATAATAATGCGCCACCTCACAGAGACATCATTGTGAACGAATTTTATAGTCAAATACTTAACAAACACCATCGAAGCAACAACGTATTTGCCCTCTGTTAGTTATTTTTCTTCTCAAGTCTAAAATTGCTGCTTCGGGAAATGCACTTTGAATGGATTAAACAAAATTCGACGCAAGAGCTGAAGGCCATCCCGAAAAGTGAGGTTTAATTCTATTGCAAAATAACTGCAGCAAGATGCCTAACTATTATTCACTTCTTGTGCTCTCTCTCTCTCTCTCTCTGTGTAGATCAATCGATTGAATTGAATGTAAATACTTACATAACAGCGATTGCAGGACCTGAAAGTGGTTCACTTCCTTTCTCAGCACAATGATTCTCATTGATGAGCAGTGAATTCGGATCAACCGTAATGTTGAAACTATTTTTCAGAAATCGTTTGTAATATACATCCACATAAACAGGATCGCAGCTGGCTGGTATACAGATGCCCGTTTTTATGGAAAGAAAATTCGGTACGCCTGACATTTCGCCAATTGGTGTAGATGCGGTGCAGTATTTGCCGTTGATGGAACCTGAACTGGAGCTGCTCTGCTGTAAGGCTAAACATTCATCGAAGTTGCCCATATCAATAAAATTGCCATAGAGCAAACCAGCGGGTAGAGTGCCCCATGCATCCAGAACTAATAAAATTTTTATGTATTAAATATAAGAAAAACATTTTTTTTTTTTTGCCATCATAATTCACTCACATCGTAGTGCCCAAACACTGCCTTGGTCTATACCCTGCGATATCTCATTCACTTGCACTACACACTGCGTCATATTAAACCGCTTACGCACATCTTTACTTCGCCTAAATTCTGTAGAATTTTTGAGGAAATCAAAGAATTCATATGCTAAGCTGGGCGCACGTATTGAACGCTTATAATCCTGCAGCGTGAACTCCTTGTGCACATGTTCAGCAGCTTTTATGAAATTCAGACACAATAAAAAAATAAACACTTGCAAACTTAGCCACTTAGCCATTGTAAGAACTTCGAAATAGTTTGGCAGCAGTTCAATCGCGTACTGTCTATAAGGTTAGGAACTACACGAAATATATAGCTAAACTCGACGAACGTTTGATTATCAGTTACTCAAGTACATATGTTTCGCTTGCTGATAAAATGTTGACTACTTACTTTATTGTAAGCATTTTCTACGAAATTAATAGGTTTTATTAATTTATATTTGCAAGTAATTACGAACAAGAAACGTCTACGTAATGCTTTGATTGGCTTATCACTGAATCGTTTAATATTTATTTACGATTTGTGTCTAAAGCAAAGCCAGCGCCAGAAGTGAGTACGTTTTGGCTGTGATGAGAAGTGATAATTTTTTTGTTTACAAAACTTGAAAGTTACATAAAATGATATGTCAAGCGCATATCGTAGGCACGCAGTTATAGAAAGAGATATCTGAACGCCGTATGCTAATGTCAGAGTGTTGTCTTGTCTCATTAGCACATTCTTAGTTGCTGAAGCGTGTCTGATTGAATGTGTTTATTACAACCGAAAATTGCGATCGACACTGAATTTTCATGTTAAACCAAATGTTCATGTAATATTGTATGCATGCTAGTCAGGCTTATGCCCAGGAATGCCTCCATTTCACGCTATGTCACATAACGATCCTGCTTTATCAGTTCAGAAACAGCATCGATGTTGTCTGGCACAATGAACGATTTTGAACGACCTTCACGAGATTCGTCGGTGAGCGAGCAGTGGCCAGTTTATCACAGTGGTCAACCATCACCAAAAGTGGATTTATCTTGTCTTGATAATTCACGTTTAATTCCAAATTTTTGGCCGAGTTAAATTTTTCAGTTGCCTGTAAAGAAAGCAAATTGCGTTCATACGTCTAAGTGTTGACAGTAAGTTAGACCTAAAAAATGTCAGACTTTACGATGGAGACGACGTCAGATTGCATCTGGCAACATGTTGTTTGTTGCTTAGGCTAGAAAAATATATGTAGCAACCCTCGTATTGATATGCATTGGTCAAATAAGAAGAATGCCGAAACTTTTGCTCTGCAACTGGAGAACCGGTTTCTGCGTTGATGGAAACGGAAAGAGCTCTGTATACACCCTTACAGTTGGAACTGCCTATCAGGCCTATAAGAGTAGAAGTGCTAACAAACGTCTGCCGAGGAAGAAATCCCCATGACCTGACAGAATATGTCAAAACACCCTGAAGACTCTGCCTAAGCGAGCGATTATTTTTATTGTATCGATTTTCAATGCAATACTTGGGATGCAAGACTACTCGATCAGCTGGCAAGTGTTCTGATGATCCAAAAAGCTGTTAAGCCTGAGGACGATCCGGAGTCGTAGCGACCAATCAACATTCTTCCTTCACTCTCTAAGGTGCTTAAAAGACTTATTGTATTACGGGCAGCCAGGCGTGTGGATCTTGGAGTATTCATAGCAATAGCAGATTTGCAGGATGATGAATCACATCCTTAAGACATTTGAAAGCAAAGAGTACTGCAAAGGGGCCTTTGTTGATCGTGTATGGGGCACATGGGGCTACTTGCAAAAATCAAGACACCTCCCAGCCCTTTTTATCTTCTCTTCAGATCGTATCGGCTGGATCGCTAATTCCAAATAAAAGTGATAGCTTAAATCTCTCTCTCTCGCTTACGATGGCAGCTGATGTTCCACAAGGAAGTTTGCTTGGTCCACTTCTTTACAACATTTTTAGCACGGATGAATTCATCCCTCCAGGCACCTACAGACGATATTTGTTTCTTATACTCGACATTAAAGGTGTTTTAAGCAGTTTTTGGTGTTTAGGAGTAATTGCACCTGCTTCGGAGCTGGGCTCTCGGGTGAAATATCAAACTAACCCATAGAAAATGCTAAAATGTTTGCTACACACTGCGCAGGGATCAGGTGTCAGCTGTCAGCTGTCTAGCTAGTACTAGTATTGAGGCGTAATACTAGACAAGCGTGATTTAAAAATCTATTTTGGTGCCCACCTGGCGCTATGTGCCTAAACGTGTACAGACGCTTCAGAATAAACCCTTGTGCCATATCACAGATTGTGACTGGTACGTTCGCGGTTCGACTGTCAATCGGAACCTGAATTATGTTTTAAAAAATACTAGAATTTTCTTATGCCGGATTGTAGCCTATTGAGAACCGAATTCCTCTCATCAATGTTCTAATGAACTTAATATTAATTAAATATAATTCTTTTCCTCGTTATTTTGCAGTTGAAGAGATGATTTCTTGACTGTTGTATAACCAATCATTTTTTTTTCTCTAAGCCGTTGTACGACTGTAATCAAAGAAAAATAATTAATTAATTTAAGCAATATTAATTGACGCAGCTTTAAATTAATCATCTCTGCTAAAGACATTAATCTTGTTGTCAATTATTAATTTTTCGCTTTTCAGAACAAACCTATTATTATTATGCTCCATTTCAAACGGATATTCCGACCAAGGGTCCATGCTATGATTTCATCACTGACAGAACTTTCCAGTGATTAGGGTACTTCCAGCATATGCATGCCGAGCTATAACCAGTATTTAATGCTTTCTTGCGTTGCATCAATTGAAAATTGCGCAAATTATTTTGATAACAAAACGTATCCAATCTTTAGAATCAGTACCGTCATCCCGAAAAAATCTCGAAAATTTAAAAAAATTTTGTTTAAATGTTAAATGTTGTAGACTAAGAAGTTATCACCCAGAACAATGCTCGCCGTCTTCAACACTATTAATGATCTATATCGATTTAAAATTGCATTTTCATTCATTGCCCTATCATAGTATGTATTATAATTCTTACTCAGTTCTTGTTTACACCAGTAGTTGCTTAATGTGCTATTGGTTTGTTAGGCCCTGTACCGAAGGTACAAGAGCCTATTGGTTTTGTGCAAATGTATGTTACAGATAGAAATAATGGTCGGAGACCCCCCAAAGTTACACCCATTATGGTCAGGTGTGATAGAGGAGTCGATATAGACATGTCCGTCTGCCCGTTTGTCCGTCTGTATGAACGAAAGGATCTCGGAAACGGTAACAGATAGAGACTTCGTATTTTTTGTATTCGACTAGGACTGCTCCGGAATTTCACAAGTTTATTTTAAAATTTTGCATAAACATGCGCTACTTTTACAGTTTATTTCCAGTAACAGTAAAAATATTGATTATGTCTTATATACTATATTAAAATATATATACACATCGATTGGCAAGTATTGTCAAATAATGTCTGGGATTGGCTTATCACTTCTTTTGAGTTCTCATAATTATCAGAAATATAGCGAAAAAATATATCCGAGATTAAAAATCAAACAATCACTTTAATACATGAAATCGGTTATCGGAGATAGTTTAAAATGACTAGTAGTAATATATATGTATATATATACGTATATATATGCTTCATAAGGTCTACGAACAGCACAACGAAACGAGTTGGGATTTTTAAGTTTGTTGCAATTTTTGCATTTTTGCAATATCTGACTATATATGACCCATATTTTTGTGTCCATTATTTACCCACAAACCTTTAAATTAATATCAAAGTCTGCATAAAATCCAATAATATGGCTTCTTACTGTACAGTTGTTTGACGTCTTAATGTGCTGAACAAGTATAGATAAAATGAGCATTTTTTTTTAAAAGTTTCAAACAGAAATTCCCAAACTCATTTAGTCTGAGGTAGTGTCATAATATTTTGACGGTTTTTATTGTGGACTACTAACATGTTTAAATTAGCTGATAACGGTATAATATAATCTTTATAGATAAACATCGATAAGAATAGTAAAATAATGATTATGGTTCAAATTGATTAAAAGTGTGACACATCGAGCAACCCCTTGAAAAAAAAAAAAAAAACTTATTCATGCCAGAAATCACACTTTAGACTCAATTTTGAATGACTTATCTGGGAACATAGCAACGAAGTGTTTTGCAGCTTTATATAGCGTATATAATTTCTGATTATTTTGGAATGAAACTGTATGCACAGACATTCGAATAGGTTGGCCACCCAGGAATTTTATGCGCTCGACTATGTCAACCTCATCAAATAGCTCGTACAAGGCGCGGTTCATACGGGACCTAAACTCGTCGCCGAGTCTAATAGTACCAAAGATCTTGCGAAGAACCTTCCTCTCGAAGACTTCCAACGCTGTCTCGTCCGACTCAATCACGGTCCATGCCTCTGCGCCATACAATAGGACCGGGAGTATCAGCGTCTTATAGATCTTTATTTTCGTCTGTCGAGAGAGGGCTTTACTTCTCATTTGCTTGTTCAGCCCAAAAAAGCATCGGTTTGCAAGCGTGATTCTTCGCCTGATCTCCAGCCTGACGTTGTTATTGCTGGTGATCTCTGTTCCGAGATAGACGAAGTTTTCTACAACGCTGAAGTTGAAATTCTCCATCGTCACTGACCGTCAAAGACGTGATGACGGAGTGCGAGAAGACACGAAGTACTTCGTCTTGTCCTCGTTCACCACTAGACCCATGAGCCGATACTGTTTTTCAATCTCCGAGAACGCCTTGCTAACTCGCCGTTCCTGCGTGCCAATGATATCGATGTCAGCGGCGTAAGCGAGCAGCATCACTTCCTTTTGGGAAGATCGAGCCCGACATACTATGTATGTACGGGCACTGGTGTAGGATGTATTCCATCAGAAGATTGAAAAAATCACACGACAGAGCATTGCACTGCCTGAAACTTCTCTTGGTATCAAAGGAGTCGGAGAGGTTTTTCCCCACCCTGACAAAGCTTTGTGTATTAGATAGCGTCGCCATGCAAAGACGGACAATCTTTGCCGGGATACCTAGTGCAGACAGGGCGTCGAAGAACTTCGCTCTTATCGGCGTGTCGAAAGCGGCTTTGTAATCGACAAATAGGTGGTGAGTGTCTTTGTTGAACTCACGGGTGTTTTCCAAGATTTGCCGTAATGTGAATATTTGGTCACTGGTCGACCTTTTTGGTCTGAAGCCAAACTTCAGCTTATTACACAATACGCGCGACAGAATCTTATATCGAATGGAAAGAAGACTTATACCGCAGTAGTTAGCGCAAACAGCGGGGGTCTCCTTTCTTAAAGATAGGACAGAGAACTTTGAGATTCCAGTCATTGGGTATGCGTTCATCGGAACATATTTTGCATAAAAGTTGTTGCATACTCCTAAGCAACTTTTCGTCGCAGGTCTTAAATAAGTCAGCTGGCAGCCCATCAGTGCCTGCCGCTTTGTGACTTTCCATCTTTTGTAATAAACGAATAGACCTAGTTATAGTCCGGTGGCTCTACAATAGGTCCATCATTAACTGGTGGTTCCGGTATCATTTCTCTATCGGCGGAATGGTGCGCTTCATCGCCTTCAAGTAGGTTGGAGAGATGACTCCTCCATAATCTCAGTTATTCCTGTTCATCCGTTACAGATTTCCATTTTCATCCCTACAGAAAGTTACTCCGGGCTTAAAACCTTCAGTCAGACGCTTGACCTTCTGATAGAATTTTCGAGCTTCATTTCAGTCAAATAACCTCTCAACTTCCTCAAATTCACGCTTTTCTTGCTTCTTATTCTCCTTTTCTCTCGATATTGCTCTCTAACAGCTCGCGACTGCAGAGTTCGCTGATAGGAAGCGTTCTTCTCTGCGGCACTCCTCGTCGTTCCAAAAATTAGTCACAGGTTTTGTATAATCAATGGCTTCCTTAGTAGCCCCTTCCACTGCTCACATATATCTTGAGAAGACGGAGAGGTTTCCCGGAGCAGTCGGGAGAGTGTGTTTGAAAAGGTTGCTGCGGTCTGCTCTGATTGCAGCTTGCCGACGTCTAGCTTTCGTTGCATGTTGGATCGTGCGGCGTGTATTACGCTGAGCCTAGTGCGTACCTTGGCTGCGACAAGATAGTGGTCCGATTCAATGTTGGGACCACCAACACGCTCGATGTGTGCCTTCCGTGTATCACAACATATGGTGTTGAATTTTGGTGCTGCTAACTACAATTAGCCTCTCTCCGTCTAAATTTTCCGACAGTTGGGCCAAAGATTTCTTCCTACACACGTTCCATTTGGCGTTGAAATCGCCAGACACGATTTTGACTTCGTATTTGGAGCAAATACGATTTTTTTGTGATCGTGTGCAAATACTCCATCAAAATTAAGGGAATTGATGGGGCGACCAATCATCCACTATAACCAATTTGCTCGACTAGTGTCACGTCTAAGCGATTATACACATTTATGGTTTTTACTGGAGTTATCATGATCTAAATACAACTGATTACAGTCCGCTGCGCAAAAAGGCGATTAATCAGTTGCCAGATTGACGTCTGTATACCTGGCTATCATTATTTGATCATCGGTGATACTTGTCATGTCAGCATGAATATTACAAACTGAATATTAAGCGTCTGGAATTTGCACAAAGTATGCGCGGGCAGTCAGATATGGTTTTATGTGTCCCAATTTTCTGACAAATTTTTTAGATGGCTGCATGACTTCCGGCATAGAAACCAAGAAAGTATTCATTGATACGCCGCACACAATATTAGACCTAGGGACGACATATATATGATATTAGTTAAAGTTTTTAATGAAACTGGAGAAGTTCTTCTAGCGCATCGAAGCCGAAGTGGTTTTCAATTAAACATTTTATTTTGTATCAATCGAACTTTGCATATCTTAAAGATTTATGAATTTGTTTTTCCATTCGAATATTCCAGTAATTCGATCTTGAGACATTTAAATCCATTTCTACAATGCCGTTAGCCAAATTTAAAACAAAATAAAAAACAAAATAAAAAATCATAAGACGTGTGCCTTTGCTAAGCGTACCGGCGCGTACTGGCGCATCGAAACGAATGAATCTTTAAATGCATCCATCAAGTTCACACGCAGCAAATCTTCGCCAGTTGGATTAATTTGTCGAGTGGGCAAAATAAGCAAGCACTCGGGTCTGTCCAGTATCTCTGTTTAAGTGCGGCAAAACTTTAGAGAGGACATGCAATATAAGCCTTCTCTCGTTTCCGTTTGCTAGCAGATGAGCAGGAGATGCTACAACGGAGAACGCATCATCAGGCGCGCGCGCTACAACTCGCGAAAAGGTAATTTTCAGAATGCATTCGAACATGTAATACACACATCAGGCAAATAAATTAGAGGGCAAACGCCTTCACGGCAAAAGTGGTTGAAGTGGTACGCACCTCCTGCGTATATATGTACCGAAGAGAAGAGAAGCATCGGAGCTGATACAAACCAAACCAAACCAAAGCAAAGCAAAGCAAAACATTCTTAAAACACAAAGTGAAACGTAATGGATTCGTATGGCAAAATGGCACGGCATGCCACGCATTGCATCGCATCGCATCGGATCGCATTGCATTGCATTGCATGAAGTTCTGTTCTGCTGAGTTGAGTGGCTAAAAGAGTAATGCAGACAATCCGTCATGCAGGTGTGAATGATTCATTAATTTCTCGCCTTCATACGAATTTTGTGTTAACATGCAAGTGGAACATAAAACGTTGGCAATGCTGGCGCGGCAGGACGTCCAGCGGCAAGGCAAGCGCATAACACATGCTCATCGGTAACGCATGCCCTCAAGCTGGAACAGCACAACCCGAGAATCTGTTTCTCTGTTAACGTCTTCATTACCAAATGCTCAAGTTTGGCTTTGGATTTGGATTTGGCTTTGGTTGGGCTTTGGTTTTAAATACCTTTTGCCATTCATTCATTCATTCATTCGTTCATTCACTCATTCAGTTTTGGGTTCGTACTTCATTTATTTCAGTGCAGACTTTTGTTCCTTGTTTTTCTTTGTGCGTTTTAAGTTCTAAACGCATAAAAATTTCCAAGAGTTCAAGCGTTTTTATTGCTCAAACATATTGTTTAGCAAATTCGCAGAAATAAGTTTAAAAAAAAAAAAAAAAAAATCAATTTGCTGCAAATACACAAAAATTAAAAAAGAAAATAAATAAAGGAAACTTTCTGCTTTGTATTTTATTGTTTTTGAATGAAGATATTATGACAAGTTGGTTCTATAAAAATGGTTCTGCATCATGAAAATTTTGTATGATGCTCTTTAACTTCAATGTTTGGCAACGACTTCCTCTTGAATCTGTTACTTCTAATCCTGTCTAACGAATTGTATGTTCGAGGCTCTTAAATTGGCTAGTGTCGAGGAACAGGTCAGCTTCTTTTTGAGCAGATACAACGACCGACTGCTGAACCATAAAAATCGGCTGATACATCATGCTTTTGATATAACCTCAAAAAAGTCCATACAATTTGACCACAAAATTTTAAAATAAAGAGAAAATCTGAACTACAAGTCTTACCCTGTACTATTTCAAAATATGTTGAGAACTCCTTGAAAGCCCAAGTACTTAAAAACAAAAACTTTAACCCTATAACCACATAAGCACATGACTAATAAATCATTGGCATCTGTTTTATGAAAAAAAGTTTACTTAGTTGAGAATTTCTAAACACAATAATGCGATTGTTGTACCTTCTTGGTTAGTTTTCTTGTAGCATTAAGTTCCACATTAATCAAGCCAGCAACTAACGTAGAACTGGAACTGGGCGCTGGATGAGGACGACAGTGGAACCGCTTTCCCAACCTGACTAGTCGCCGATACTGAGGATACGCTTGCTAGCGCCTGCCATGACTGCATGAAGCTTATTCTTCATGGAAGGTTGACGCAGCTGACGTATTGCACGCATGAAAATGGGTCTGCTTTACATTTCTAACAATTAGTAGAATTATTTTTGAAACAACTAATTGTTAGAAATTGGAAGAAGTCATCCGCTTCAAACTCCCATATAAAATAGTCCGAAATTCAAGGACTCAGTCGCATAACAAGCTCACTCCACCGCGAGGAGGTGTCTTTGATGCAGCAACATGCACGAAGAGTTTAAAGAATGAACAGACCTCAGTTCCGTAATATAGTTTGCAGTGGAAATAGGTCATAAAGTTCTTGAATTTTCCACTCTCCTTTTTTTTTTTGTTTCTCACTCTCTTTGTCTTACATATATTACTCAATTACAAAATGGCGTATCTAATTGGATTGGATTGCAATTCAAGTGCAACGAAGCGAAAGGTGAAATGGAAGAAAAGTCTAGAACAAGTACAGGTACAACAACGATGACAAAACGACTACAAACGAACAACGAAGTACAGAGTAAAAGAAGTATTTGGGTGTTTTAAATAATTGCTAAACCTATTATGTACGAGATGTATCTGATAAGTCACCATCTTAGGTTAGAAAAAACTAAGCAAACAAATTAAATTACAAATTACTTATTAACCCAACCTCGCCAATTTCTCTGCATGCATATAGTTGTATGAATTTGAAGTCATTTGCCTTTATTGTAAATTTTTAATGTGACGCAAATTGTTTTTTGATGTGCAATAGAACTATTATTAGGCTGGGGTGTTGGTAGGGGCCTCGGTGGGCAGAAAGCGTTGTGCACAATTTAAGCTGCAACAAGCTGAGTCGAATCATATTTAGCAATATATAATATGTATATACATAAAATATTTGTCCTGATTGACTTAACGAATTATCGAAGATATTTCAACATATTTGATTGTCTCCAATGCCGCGGTCCAATGGATCATACTAACTTGACTATTGACTGGTTTACCCAGTCTAAATAAGCTTTCTAGTCATGTTAGATGATGAAAATTACATAGCAAGAGTGTCTTGGATGGTCTATAACTGGCAACGATGCAGTGCACAGCTCAAAAAAACTTTTCAATTTGCCAAAGACTATTGTTGCAAGACGTAGTTGCTTTAATAAGTTTTGTATGGAGCGGTACCTTCGAGTGGCCATAAAGCATTGATCATAACTACTGTCTTGCTTTTATTTGTAAGACCAAAACAGACAGACAGACATATGTATAGCCTGTACACATATAGAGCTTTCACCTACCATTTCTTAAATTTTCCATAGCCCTCATACAAAACTAAGCTACAGGGTGTTACAAAATATCACGAAATTCGCTCGACGATTATGTGCAGCAATATTCTTTTCATTTGATCTTCTTCAAACTTAGTCTATATATAATTAATATTTGAAATACGAATTCGTAAAATTTTTTTACCAAGTGTGGCGCAAAGGAAGATAGGAGAATGAATGGTGAACATTTTTTTTTTCATTCTATCGACCTCAAAATAAGTTTGATTACTTTACACAAGAAATAATAAATATATATTTCGCCACTTTGGGTTAATCCCTATTAAATTAGTAAAAGTGAAGTCAGCAATTGGTTCATCCGATCGTCTTTAAACTTGGATTGAATATTCTAAAAAATCCCCCGGACAAGACGGCTTATCAAAGAGCTGTTTCTGTTCTGAAAGAAACTCTGCGACGCAAAAGGGCTGAGTTCTTCGAGGATAAATTGGAGCAAATGAACTACAAAGCTGAAGCCAACTATTCGCTGTGGAAAGTAATTAGGGCAACCAAAAGGCAAGCTTTCCGACAGATTCCAATCAAGCACTCCAATGGTATGATTGCAAAGACAGATTTGAAGCAGGCTTACATTTCGCAACGCATTTGGAAGATAGGTTCGCACTCGTTTCTTTAGCAGATGACAGCGACGTCGCTTAAGTGCTTGAGACTTCTCTCCAAATAGTCCTCCCAATTAAGGCTATTCGACTTAAGGAAGTAGCTCATGCAATCAGGAAGCTGCCCACAAACAAGGCACCAGCACTCGACAAAATACTTCATAAAACACTAAAACTCTGCCATTAAGGGCGCTCCTCCACATTACCGCTATGCTAAGCATGCAATATTTTCACACCATATGGAATATAGCCAGAATAACGATGACCTATAAGCCTGATGATCATCCAAAATCGTATCGAGCAATAAGTCTTCAACCTTCTTTGTCAAAGGTATGGGAACGAATTTTTGCATCGCGAGTTTCCAAGCTGAGAGGCTATCAAACAGCGCTGCCTGACCACAAATTCGACTTAAGAACTGGTCATGGCACAGTAGAGTAAGTCCACAAAGTGGGGAACTATATCTTGAAGGCATTCGAAGACAAGGAGTACTGCATTGGGATATGCGTCGATGTTCAGAAAGCCTTCGGTAGAGTGTGACATGCCAGACTCCTAGCTAAGATCAAGGCGCTACTCCCAGCGCCCTGTTTTCCGATCTTAGCTGAAGGAACGTCGCTTCCAGGCAAAAGTGCGAGTTAAGCTGTCCAACATGCATGTTGTATAATCTGGTATCCACCAAGGAAACGTGCTGGGATTACAGCAGATCTCTCTGATCGTTGCTGCTGGCTTCGTATGCAGATGATGTTGCGATTCTGTACAATTTAGAATGCGAATAGGATGCGTCCTTCGGGGTGTAGGAGTATGTACACACGCTGGAACACTGGGCCCGGAAGTGGAACATCAAACTAAATCCGGCTAAGTGCATTAACGTGTGTTTCTCACTACGCAGACGGAGTCCTCCAAATGTCTGGCTGAACAGCACCTTCCTCACGCAGGCAAATGAGAACAGATATCTTGAGCTGATGTTGAACAAAAGGTTTAAATTCGCGCGGCACACTCAAAACTTGGTCACCCGTTGTCGCCTCAGAATGAGGCAGCTCTACTGGCTGGTAAACAGACAAAACAAATTGGCCCTGTGCTGCAAGAGAGCTGTCTACACACTCGCCGTTGCTGCCATCTGGAAGTATGGAGTGCAGCTGTAGGGTATTTATGCCGAAACTCACCGAAATCGCATCCAGGTGATGTAAAACAAAGCCCTGCAGATGATCAGCGATTGCACATGGTTCGTTTGGAACAGCACGCTCTACAGGGATCTTCGCGTGGAGACAATTGAGGAGCAACACCAGTCGGTATAGCGCAATACTGACTACGCACTGCAATAGGCTGCCGATCCGTAGGCTAAGGCGGCGTAATATCTTCTCAGCGTGATGATCCATACTTCGTTGAAGGTTTAAGGACATAAGACAGATTACTCTCTAAGGAGTCGGTGAATTTACTTTAATTTAATGGAGCAGAAATATTTATTGCAGGAATTCCATGTGAATTGATTCAATAAACTTTCTTTAAAAAAAATATATATTTCGCCTTCAAACTGGAAACGGGAGACAACAGATTTTATGATCCTCATTGGGATTGGCTGGAAGTTCTATGATAATTTTTTTTCTTCTCGAATGTGTTTAAATTGATTTGTCTATATTCTACTCCGGGCAATGCCAGAATCAACTGTTAGTTTCTTAATAAATGTTCAATTAAGGCTTTTATAGCAGTTCAGACTAGAGGTGGAGAACTATCGATAGTCGGCATCGTAGATACTCGACGATAGTCTCGTCTACTATTTCAATTTATATAAAAAATCTCATATTATTAAAATTTTTTTTTGCAGAGAAGAACGTCGTAGTGCAAAACTAACTGTTTCACTGAGAGTTCTCCCAGTGATTTCAAGCAGCGAACTTTGAGATTCGCTTAGTCTGTATAAAGACCCCATTCTCAGATCGTTCTTCTGGAGTTCACTGGAATCTTTTAATTATTGTATGGCCCTTACATTTGTCTACGCTGTCTTAAGTCTTCACAGTTCTGTCAGATAAAGTCCCGGGCTTTGATTTTTCTTTCTTCTGTTTTTCCAGAATCCTCCATATATCTGGAAGCAACATTTTCAATGTATCGGCGCCCAAAATTTCAGTCGCAATACAAAATTCAACACAAATACGTTGATCAATATTTTCACTTAAAAAAACCGCTCTCTGTACTCTTTGATACCAAGAGAAGTTTTAGGCAGGGTGACAAGATATTTTTAATCTATTGATGGATTCTACATTTAATATATAGGGTTCGATCTTTCATAAGGAAGTCATGATATAGATATTATCGACACAGAAGAACGGTTAGGAAGGCATTTTCAGATATCAAAAAGAACTCATGAATTTAGTGGTGAATAAAAAAAAAATGTGGTGAATATCTATAAAACGCAGACAGATTTTTTCGTTTTAAAGAGCTTTTAGATTCTGGTAAGAATATTTGATAGAAGATAAAATCGTTTAGAAATATTTTTACTTGCCAATTATTTGAAGACATTTTATATAAAAATTATTATTTAAATTATTATTATTAAAAAAAATCTCTTCCGCCACTTCAATGCATCTCCCATCATTGAAATGTGCACGTTTTTATAGAGTCGCACGGCAAGACTATAGAATTTTCTTTCCCCCTAAAAGCACCTACAAATGCTTTGAACATATGCATGTAGCCAGGTAAAAAGTATCTACGAGTATTTAAGTATGTCGGCATGTAGATATATATTAGATTGTTGTATTCGTCGTATGTATCTGCAAAGTTTATATCAATGTACGAGTATGTGGGTAGGTCTGACAAATTGATATGTCATGTCAAGAAACAATTTCAACGGTTGAATGTCATATAAATACATCCAATGATAATCACGCTTGACATGAAATATACCGAAGCGAAGCGAATCGAGAATGCGAATGCGAATGCCATGCAGTGTGAATAATATGGAAGCGGCAAGCGGCAAGCGGCACAGCCGAGTATAGTGCAGTAAAGAGGCAGTGGACCGGCAGACCAGATGACTACTGCAAAAGCGGCGCACGCCATTTCGGCCAGTAAATGCAAAGCAATTGAATTCATTTTTCTTCTGGTACAATAAACGTAGTAACAACAGCAACAACAACAACAACAACAACAATGTGCAACATATAGTATGTGCAATTTGGTGTGGCACAGTGCGACAGAGACATACAGACTGCGAGGGGTTAAAGAGAAAGAGTAGGCGGAAAAGGGAGGTAAATAGTCAAAGGGTGTTTATTTGGAAATAGTTGGATTTTTATAAAATCTGTCTGAAAATATTATATCAGCTATTTGGGTGGTCCCAGCTTTTCCGATCTGACAATTTAATGAAACTAAAACTTGATGAAAAAAATCGTTTGCTTATGAAGATCTAAGTAAGAAGTCCTGCTAGATCCACAAATATTTTCAATTGCAAAACGTTTCATAAGCATTTAACTTGAAAAAAATTTAAATATTGTTTGCTGACTGCTGCCGATTTGTCTTTAAATTTAAAAAAAATTACGCTTGATATCAATATTCTGTGCACCGCATTGTACTCGGAATTGTAGCTTCAGGTGTCTACTTTTCAGTTCTTAACCGTAGGCGTGGTATGGGTGGTTCCATCGAATTCTCCATCGAATTAATAAGTTCGTTTTGCACATAGGACTAGTTCAAAAAGAACCATCTCAAATGAACTGCTGAGTATGGATTCCTTAAAAGCTTGTTCTTCGCAAACCATTTCGGCGGCTATGGTTCAGTACATATCCAGAGATGTGGCGCTCTTTTGTTCAAGTACATTTAATGTCCCTTCGTTTTAAATAAAATTGCGACTCAAGCGAGAGGTTCTTTGAGCTTTCCCAAGATGTAGTTACTTACATCGATTCATTGTTCCCTCTTTCAACCATGCAAAATTATGAAGACATGATATTATTAAAACAAAGCAGTAGCAACGGCTGTGACTATTACTGTTAAATATATTCAGCAGGAAGTTTCAAAGACCATTTGAAAATTGACAAGGGTTAGGGTCAAACCACATTGATGCCTCTAAAGGAATTTGTACTACTTCAAGAATTACTCAGCTTCCAAGTACTGAAACAGTTTCTTTTTAAAGAACAAATTAAGAAGAAGGCCAAAGATTGTCACAGCACAATTAATCTTCCCCGTGTGGTCCCGGAACTATATAGCTTACAAGGATATGTCAATCATTTATTAGGCCCTGTACCGAAGGTACAAGAGCTTATTGGTTTTGTGCAAATGTATGTAACAGGTACAAATAATGGTCGGAGTTACCCCCATTATGGTCAGGAGTGATAGAGGAGTCGATATAGACATGTCCGTCCGTCCGTCCGTCTGTATGAACGAAAGGATCTCGGAAACGGTAATAGATAGAGACTTCGTGTTTTTTGCATTCGACTAGGACTGCTCCGGAATTTTACAAGTTTATTTTAAAATTTTGACCCTCCTCCCCCTTCACCATAAAATCACCCCCAAGGCTAAAAATTTCTTCGGCACAAAAAAAATTTAGTGCACCAATATAAAGTTAACGCCTCTCTAAGCCAAAATCCAAAAAGTTCATCAAAATCGGATAATAAATGATGATTTTATAAGCAATTGAAAGTTCTCCCAAAAATTAGCAATGAGAAATTTTTGCAAGAAGCAGACAAAATTCCAAGATTTATGAACAAGTTTGGCTTTTTAAATTTCAGAATGTTATTTCTTCCATGAATAAACTTGTAGATTGCTGCTTTTCTGTGAGGGAATTTGGTCCTGATTTAGGCAAACTTATCTATGAGGAAGGTACTGAAGTTTCCGAAACACTGAAAATACACGTAGTTCTGAAGCATATGAAATATTGTCTGCACTTTTTAGGGCAGCAAGGCTTGGTCAAGCTGGGGAGTCAGAGATTTATCTGTCTTATGGACTTAAGCCTTCAACGACATGTGGATAAATACGCTGAAAAGATATTACGCCTTCTTAGCCTACTGATCGGACGCCTGTTGCAGTGCGCTAAACCGACTAGTGTTACTTCTCAATTGTCTCTACGCAGAGATCCCTGTGGAGCGTGCTGTTCCAAACGAACCACGGGCAATCGCTGATCATCCGCAAAGCCTTGCTTTGCATCACCTGGATGCGATTTCGGTGAGTTTTGGCACAAATACCCAGCGGCTGCACTACGTACCTTCAGATGGAAGCATAGGCCAGTGTGTAGACAGCTCTCTTGCAGCGCAGGACCAGTTTGTTGCGTCTGTTTACCAGCAAGTAGAGCTGCTTCAACGGGTGACTAAGTTTTGAGTGTGCCGCACGAATTTCAACCTTTTGTGCAACATCAGCTCAAGATATCTGATCTCATTTGTCTGTATGAGGAAGGTGTTTTTCTGCCAGATGTTAGGACGACTTCTTCTGCGTAGTGTGAAGCATACGTTAATGCACTTGGCTGGATTTAGTTTGAGATTATACTTCCGGGCCCAGTGCTCCAGCGTGTGTACGTACTCATACACCCCGACGGCCGCATTGTAGTCGCTTTATGAATGGTACAGAATCGAAACATCATCTGCTTACTATGACAGCAGCAAGGCTCAGGGAGATCGGCTGTAAACCCAGCACGTTTCCTTGGGGGACAGCAGATTATACAACATGCATGTTGGACAGCTTAACTCGCACTTTTGCCTGGAAGCGACGTTCCTTCAGCTAAGATCGGAAAACAGGGAGCTGGGAGTAGCGCCTTGATCTTAGCTAAGAGTCCGGCATGCCACACTCTACCGAAGGCTTTCTGAACATCGACGCATATCCCAATGCAGTACTCCTTGTCTTCGAATGCCTTCAAGACATAGTTCCCCACTTTGTGGACTTACTCTACTGTGCCATGACCAGTTCTTAAGCCGAATTTGTGGTCAGGCAGCGCTGTTTGATAGCCTCTCAGCTTGGTAACTTGCGATGCAAAATGTCTTTTCCATACCTTTGACAAATAAGGTAGAAGACTTATTGCTCGATACGATTTTGGATGATCATCAGGCTTGTAGGTCATCGTTATTCTGGCTATATTCCATATGGTGGGAAAATATTGCATGCTTAGCATAGCGGTAATGTAGAGGAGCGCCCTTAATGGCAGAGCTTTTAGTGTTTTATGAAGTATTTTGTCGAGTGCTGGTGCCTTGTTTGTGGGCAGCTTCCTGATTGCATGAGCTACTTCCTCAAGTCGAACAGCTTTAATTGTGAGGGCCATTTGGAGCGGAGTGTAAACCTATCTTCCAAATGTGTTGCGAAGATGTTGGCCTGCTCCCGTTCTGTCTTTGCAATCATGCCATTAGATTCCTTGACTGGAACTTGTCGGAAAGCCGGCCTTTTGGTTGGCCTTTTTGCTTTCCACTGTGAGAAGTATAGACGTATAAAATGTTTTTCATACTAAAACTTAGAAGGTGGAGTAGGTTTGTGTGATAAGTGCGAACCTTCTAAGGAGAAGGCACATACATTGAATACAAGCAAGCTGAAAAAGGATTAGGAGCAACTAAATATTTTAAGTTGAAAGCGATAACTTCTATAGTCTCGAACTACAATGCTTGATGTACATTTGGACAGTCAGACAGACTTGTCTATATTGTCTCGACTCAACTAATTCATCAGGAATATAACTTCTTAACATATGTTCTTCACATTCCAAATAAATATGTTCTATAGCTCTAAGAAAAACGCCCTTTTATATCATTACACATAGGGGGTCGGTCGTGTAGTGGAGGGCAAGCATAAACGTAATCGAAATGCAACTGAAAATAAAATGAATTATAATGAATAAAAATAGTCAGGTAATTGGTTTATTGGTAATTGACTTGGAAATTGTTTTACAATGAGCACGAAAATTATTGCATTCCGTTTCAATGTGCGCAGCGTTCGAATGAGGAGCGACTGGAGCGCATCATGTAGTGTAATGATGATGATGATGTCGTTGATGATGATGTCGTTGATGATGATGGAGCGAGCGAGCGAGCGGATGGTGTTAGTGGCGATTATAATGAGCTCATCATTATTTTGATGATACTGATAACGATGATGATAGTGTCTGACGAAACCCTTTGATTATGCAGTGCAACATTTCAATAGCACACAGCCCCTACAATTGCATTGATTGATTGTTGCAGCAATGAGCTACTGGAATACACAAATCGCAGTTACGCAACGCTGGCTATTGGCATACAAATTATTTACACATAAAGTTGGAAATAGAAGTATTATGCTGTAGAAAGAAGTCACCGCTGATGTTCAGTGAAAGCCTTAACAGTCTTCAAATCGATTAATGAACTAATAAACCAAACTGAAATATAAAGGAATAAAATTTCATATAGCTTGTGGAGCTTTGATTCTGAGAAAAATGAAACACATAAAACATTAAAATATGCGGAGCACTATGTCAATCTCATCTCACTTCTTGATTCATAATGACTCGAAGCAGGTCATCAATTCTTAAATATTCAAAAGTCTTTCGAAGTTTTTTTTTCAGCTGAGTAGCCATTTAAAGGGTCAGTGCGACTTCACAAACATGAGCTCAAACCATAGATTACTTAAGTACACAAAATAGTCGAAATTTTGTATGCCTCATACACTGAACAGCCTGTTTTTAATTGTTCTCAAAAGAACTGATGCTTAGAGATTTTTGTCAAAATTACATTTCAAGTTGTTTGTGTCACATCATAAAAAGTTGAGTTCAACATTGTAGCTGCTAGTCGCATATTCATCGGAGTAAAAATTCATAGTATTTATTTTTCTTATGCAAAGATAAAGATCTACAACGGATCTACATAAGAATACATGCATGGGTGGCCCCACTACCGGGACAGTGGGCACACAGACTACAATTTCAACGCTGATACCAATGGCAACCAGTCCAATGACACCACCGACAGGCACACCATTGACTGACCAAACTGGAGATGCTATACAAAATATTAACAAAGATAAGTCTTCTCAACCTGGTACCATGGGAGCACGACGTAAACTTAGAACAAACGGAGTATCGATGCTGGAAAAAGGTAAAAAAATAAAACATAATAAAAAAGGTTCAACCGCGGCGAAAAACCGATCCAAAAGAGCACAAAATGTATCGAGCGGAAAAGTTGGAGCCAAAGGATATGCATCAGCGGTGCAGAAAAAGGCGAATAACAAATGCGCACAGCGAGTTCCAAAAGCAAACACAATAAAAGGTGGAACAAAGAAGGAAGCCAAAGTCCTCGCAAAAGTACGCGCTTTAGGAAATATAGGTAAAATGGGTTCAAGACTTTCATCAATGCCGAAAAAAGGCTCATCACCTTCGAAACGTCCGATGTGTACCCACAAGTGTGCAAAAGTGAGCATCATGACTGTAGCTAAAAACTGGCAAAAGAATGAAGAGCTCCTCCTGCAGGCAGAGTGGCAGGCAAAGACTGCGGCTAAGGCGAAGCAGAAGCGTAATCCTGAGCAGCCAAGTACGTCTAAATCGATGCCAATGAGACGTAAAGCGCAGACGCTGCCAGACGTTAATGAGTTTGTGCCTAAAGCCAAACGGCCGAGAGAGCAGCTTTCTGACGACGTTGCGCGTTTAGACTCTAGTTTGGCTGAGCTACTTTGCCAAAGAGTGCAAGCGATTGAGCGCCAGCAACAAGCAACAATGGAGCGAGTGAGCTTGCAGCAGACCAATACTGCGCCGCAGCGAATGGTACCACAACCGCCCAGCCAGCTGCTTGACAGATCGACACATTCAAACGATTCTAATGTGAAAATTGCGAAAAGCAGCGAAGAAAATTAGATGTCAGTCATCTCACCAATGGGTCCAGCACTTAGGCTTTCTATACCTTTTAAGCGGAATGGCTAGAGCGACAGACAACTTGTGTTAGTAGCTACTGATTATATTTGTTTAGAGATTCTGTTATTAAAGAAAACGTTAAATTGAGCAGGTAAAGCTCTCTTAATTACGCATCTTTTATTAATTTTTTATATCGGAGATAATACTTTGAGCATTTGTCTACATGAAGCTAAGAATCTATTCTATGCACGCCATCGACTTCGTCGCTTTAAGTCGAAGTCGTCCTCACTTTGATGGCAATGCGACGACGTCTCCAATTTGGGCAGCTCTCCTGCTTAATATTTCCGGAAACATCGCTGCTGATATTGTTTTTCGGAAAATGAGCGTTGAAGCCACCGTGGAGCTGTCAGACTTTTAAACAATTGGTGCCGAACGAATTTTAAACATTTTGGGAAGAGATGCACATCGATGTAGAGTAGAAAGGCATTTATATAAAAAGTTTTGATATGAGTTTTTGTCTTCGATGGACGGTACTCCACTTCAGCTAGAATATATTTTGCTGGAGATGTTGGGGCAGCATTAAGGCATCGTCAAGCAGCAGTGTGCTAGGGATTTGAAAACAGTTTGACAGGCGTTAAAAATAAATAAAAAAATATACTCGCAATCCTGTGGTGGCCAGAGTACACCGAAAAGTGTTCCAGAGTGTCAAAAAGTTGCTTGCAAAGCTAAAGCAATGGGACATAGATCTGTGGTTTCTGCAGATGGTCACACCAGACGCTATAAGAGGCAAAGAAAACTAATCATTCAGTTAGTATGTGGCAACTGAGCGAGTGCTCCGCAGAAGTGTGCGAAGCTTTAATTGAGACAAGGTTTCAATCGATTGACGCACTCAAAGGGTACTTTAAGGACTTGGCCAGTTGATGCTTCAAGCTGCTGTCTCGAATAGATCTAAGCAAGTAGCTGATCAAGAAACTGAAGAAGAAGAAGCTGATCTTGACTACGTGATGCCAGTCAAAGCTGTGCCACTTCTAGGCTTGATTTTCAATGTGGCACCTTGAAGTCATTAATCTGGTCAGCTTCTGTCAATCGTAGACTCATACTCACTCATCAGTCTGCTGTCGTTCAATGCCAAACTGTTGAAGAGATGCCGGTTGACAGGGTTACCAGGGCGATAGGCGAGATCAACCAAAGACTACCACACTTTCAGGCTTTCAAGTTCTAAATCAAAAATTTATATTTGTAGATTATTTCTAAATAATATTTTCAATGATTATTCCCCAAAATATAGAACATAATAAAACATCCCAATTATTCGAAATTTACAATTCATGATTTTTCGTTGTTAATAGATGCGACTGGCTTTCCTTTTTTTATCCATGTCGTCAGTTAGTCATCATCTTCACCCACCAAAACATCCACATTTTCTGGCGTCAATAATATCTTATATAGGCTATTCTGGTAACGCTTGAACAAACCGATTTCGACGACGTCATTGAGAGTTCGTTTGACAATTTCCTCCAGATGGTCGGAGTTCTGTCTTCCGTTCGACACAGCCACCATCTGTGCAACTTGTCGCTTGCTGGCTGGGCGACCGAATTGGTGAAGCGGTTTGAGGACAATGTGTCCATTTTCGTTCTCCATTTTTAGAAAATTTTATTAAAAATTTCGGTGATTTTTCAACGAATTTCGATTTTTATTATATTTTGACTTTTGGACAAAAATGGGTCTTTTCTGATGTTGAGTAAATATTTTAATAGAATGAAATTTCAATTAATCAAGTGACCTGCACAGTGTTCCGACCTAAATCTGTTTGACAGCCTGTGATCAATTGTAAAGCGTTGGTTAGGTCACTACGAAGCAGCCCCATGAAATCTGGAACAAAAGTGCCAACGAATTCTAAAAAGTATTAATTCAGAAATTAATTAAAACTATAACAGCCCGCCTTAAAGCGCCTAATCAAAATATGGGTCTACGGACAAAATGCTAATAAATGGGTATTTCCGAATAATTCTTAAAAATTCGAAAAATGTGTACACGCAGCTTATTAATTGTTATATTTTTCATTCTTTAAATATTGTTTTTTCTTTTGTTTTGGAAATATTTACCAATTTAATCAAATTTCTAAGCTTAAACAGCAAAAGGCTTCAGTTTCCCAACTTAACATGCCATCACATCTTCATCACATATGCTCATATAATATATTTATTTTGGCAAAGGACTAGCTAAACAAGAATGAATTTTATTTTATTAAAATATACTCAAGCTGTTGCATGTTCGCTGCTCTCCACTTGCCTTCTTCATTTTATTTGCACCATTAATATTTCACTGGAATATGACCGAAGGTGCTTAAATGTCAAGCTGGAAATGTGTTCCACTTAAATTAATGAATTTCTTTGCACTTTGCACGCCGGCAATTTAAACGAAAGACGTCTGTCTGGTCTTTTGGTCTTCTGGTCAATGGTGATCAGCGACGCTCAGACATTGCATATTGAAGGCTCTCCTTTATATGATGATGTTTACATCAAAAACGCATACAAACGCCAGAACACGACATGAAAAATCGATCGACAGGCAGGCAGGCAGCCAGGCATCGTTCAATGCAAGATCATATAACGAGCAGAGGGCATCATTATTATGGCAACCGAGTTGAGTTGAGATGAGTTCGTCGAACAAACGCCTTAAATTACTTTAAAGCAGTACAAAATTGAATATTTAAGTACTTAGTATGTATGAAATATACCAACAAACACAGTAAACAAGTAAAAATTTTATGTGTTATGCATAAATAAGACAAGAAAGTAGGCTGCCGACGAGTGTGGACGACTTCAAGATACCCTGTAACGTCATGCCAACCAAAATATCTCCTTTTTTTATTTCATGAAGCACATTTGGCACATTAAGTGGTAGCAAAGGTCTCTGCTTTCATCACTGAAGAATACAGAATATGAATTGCAAATTGTTTTCATTTCGCATAATAAAAAAACTTTATGTTCCAACAGTGGTGATGTGTGCTGACGTGGCTTTCTAATCTCCATCTCGACCATGACGACATTAAAAAACAAAGCAGATGCATTTCCTCATGGTTATTGCTAAAACAGCAGATTTTCAGTATTGTCAAGTTTGAGTATTGGTCAGTTTTACATATGGGGCGATCCACGCTAAGATTGCAATTCTATATTTAATAAGAACGATTATCTAGGAAAGGCCTTTAAATTTTTTAGCATATTCTCAACTAGGTTTTTAAGTTTTCACCTTTTTTCCTAAAAATCCAGACACGACTGCTTTGAAACTATTCTAACTCGTTTCTTTTAGGTAAAAACTATTTATCGGATTTATTTTTATTAGAACTAAGAGATGAGTTACTTTTCTGCGATAATTTTTCCGGTGGCTCAGATACTATGGTCGTGTCAGGTCGAGTGCGATTGGACCAAAAGAAGATTCGATAGGTTTTGTATTTTTACCTCTACGTCTTTTACGTCTATGGACCGCCGAAGTCTTTTCAAGCACCCTCTCCCAACTGCTCCGGGAAACCTTACCATCTTCTCAAGATATATATGAGCAGTGGACACATATAACCCGCTTCATGGATAGGGCTGTCAAGGAGGTCATTCGTTATATAAAACCTGTGATTAAATCTTGGTACCTCTGGAGAGAGGAGAAACGCCATTTTAGACGTAAGAAAAAAGAGTAAGAAATGTGGGTGTTTGAGAATGTTGAGTTGTTATGTGAAAAGAAGTGAAGCTCGACAATTTTATCAGAAGCTCAAGCGTCTGACTGAAGGTTTTAAGCCCGGAGTAACTTTCTGTAAGGATGACAATGGGAATCTGGTTACAGATGAACAGGAATCACTGAGATTATGGAGGAGTAATTTCTCCAACCTACTTGGAGGCGATGAAGCGCACAATTTCGCCGATAGAGAAATGACACCGGAACCACCAGTTAATGATGGCACTATTGGAGACCCACCGGACTATAACGAGGTCGATTTTGTTATTAAAAAAGCTGAAAAATAACAAAGTGGCAGGCTCTGATGGGCTGCCAGCTGAGTTATTTAAGACCGGCGGCGAAGTGTTCTCTCTTCTATCTTTAAGAAAGGAGACCCCGCAGTTTGCGCCAAATACCGCGACATAAGTCTCCTTTCCATTGGATATAAGATTCTGTCGAGCGTATTGTGTTATAGGCTGAAGCCATTTACCGATTCACTGATAGGACGATATCAGTGTGGCTTCGGACCAAAAAGGTTGACCAAATATTCACATTAAGCCAAATCTTGGAAAAGACCCGTGAGTTCAACAAAGACACTCACCACCTATTTGTCGACTACAAAGCAGCTTTCGACACCCCGATACGATCGAAGTTTTCCAACGCCCTGCCTGCACAAGGTATCCCTGCAAAGATTGTTCGTCATTGCATGACGTAGCCATCTAACACACAAAGCTTTGTCAGGGTGGGGAAAAACCTCTCCGACCCCTTTGATACCAAGAGAGGTTTCAGGGAGGGCGATGCTCTGTCGTGCGATTTTTTCAATCTTCTGATGGAATACATCCTACACCAGTGCCCGTACATACATAGTATGTCGGGCTCGATCTTCCCAAAAGGAAGTGATGCTGCTCGCTTACGCCGATGACATCGATATCATTGACACGCAGGAAAGGCGAGTCGGCAAGGCGTTTTCAGAGATTGAAAAACAGTCTCGGCTCATGGGTCTAGCGGTGAATGAGGACAAGACGAAGTCCTTGGTGTCATCTCGTACGCCGTCATCGCTTCTTGGTCGGTCAGTGACGATGGAGATTTTTAACTTCAGTGTTGTAGAAAACTTCGTCTATCTTAGATTGAAGATAACCAGCAACAACAACGTCAGGCTGGAGATCAGGTCAAGAATCACGCTTTTTTTGGCTGAGCAAGCAAATGAGAAGTAAAGCCGTCTCTCGAAAGACGAAAATAAAAGTCTATAAGACGATGATACTTCTGGTCCTATTGTTTGGCGAAGAGGCATGGACTGTGAATGGGTCAGATGAAACAGCTTTGGCAGTCTTTGAGAAGAAGATTCTTCGCAGGATTTTTGGTCCTGATAGAATCGGCGACGAGTTTAGGTCCCGTATGAACCGCGTCCTGTTCGATGAGGTTGACATAGTCTAGCGCATAAAATTCCAGCGGCTGCACTGGGCTGGGCACTTCATTCGAATGGATGAAAGATCTCCAGCTCACATGGTTTCCATAGGGGCCCAAACTGGATTGAAGGATGACCGTGCCTTGCGTTGGAATGACTAGGTATGGAGATATCTCTCCGTACTTAGCATTCAAAAACACTAGCGAGAGCGGTCACAAGATTATGGAAGCTGGCTCGCCTTCCTAAATTGCGGCCATGACCGGAAGAGCGTTGACGCCCATTTAACTAACTAACTAACTAAGCATGCTGTGCTTCTTGGTAGCTTGCCGGGTTTCATGGATATCAGTAGCATGCAGTTTTAAAGCGTGTACACTTGCCGTGGATTGACCCATGTCTGCAAAGTGATTCACACTGCTCCATTCTGGTTGCGTTTTACATTTATTTTAATTTGTGTTTTGTGTTACGTGGAAGCTGAACCAGCTAAGTGCAAAACACTTCTGCTGGCTGCACAATTAAACAATAGCAAAATGAAGAAAGCACGCTGCAGTCCAGTGTGTACGACTTTGAGATACACTGTACGCTCTTGAAATATAGAAGTTACCATTTTTTCTGCTTCTAAATATTAGAAAAAAGGCTCTTTAGAAATTGAATCTCAAGAAGGCATAGCAGACTCAATATTAAAAGTGAAAGTTTCATCCCTTATAGTCTCCATCCAGACAGCTGAATGAATTTGCGTCTTTATCGACTTTACTTCTGATGCCAATCACGAGTATCTATAAACATTATGGAGTATCAACAATTCCTTTCGTAGGTTACATACATTAACAGAAACTTAAAATATCCTTTGACAATACAGAGAGGCAGGGCATCAAAATGCATTTAGCCTAGACATTGATGATATTTGCATCGATGCGTGTGAGGTAACTTTAGAAAATATGCGTCGAACGTGACCTCTAATACGCAAGAATGATTTTGGTTTTGCAAACAAATTGTCGTTTTTTGTCGCTAAAGATCGAAGTAAGCGCTTTGTAAATCTCAAAGAACACTAATCAAAGTTCGCTGTTATACAAAGTGTGCCAGAAAGTGGAATTGAATTTGAATTTAAAAGCGAATATGGCGGGTTATATTGAGGGCTGCGTATTATCAAATATAGATTTTTGATTTAGAACTTGAAAGCCTGAAAGTGTGGTATCTTTGGTTGATCTCGCCTATCGCCTTGTTAATCCTGTCATCCGGCATCTCTTCAACAGTTTGGCATTGAACGACAGCAGACTGATGAGTGACTATGAGTCTACGATTGGCAGAAGCTGCCCAGGTTAATGACTTCAAGGTGCCACATTGAAAATCAAGCCTAGAAGTGGCACAGCTTTGACTCACATCACGTAGTCAAGATCTGCTTCTTCTTCTTCAGTTTCTTGATCAGCTACTTGCTTAGATCTATTCGAGACAGCAGCTTGAAGCATCAACTGGCCAAGTCCTTAAAGTACCCTTTGAGTACGTCAATCGATTGGAACCTTGTCTCAATTAAAGCTTCGCACACTTCTGCGGAGCACTCGCTCAGTTGCCACATACTAACTGAATGATTAGTTTTCTTTGCCTCTTATAGCGTCCGGTGTGACCTTCTGCAGAAACTATAGATCTATGTCCCATTGCTTTAGCTTTGTATGCAACTTTTTGACACTCTTGAACACTTTTCGGTATACTCTGGCCACAAGAGGGTTGCGAGTATATTTTTTAATTTATTTTTAAAGCCTTTCAAAGTGTTTTCAAATCCCTAACACACTGCTGCTTGACGATGCATTAATGCTTCCCCAACATCTCCAGCAAAATATATTCTAGCTGAAGTGGAGTAAAGTCCATTAGAGACTTTTTATCAAGTGCCTTTCTACTTGACATCGATGTGCACCAATTGTGAAATAGTCTAACAGCTCCACGGTGGCTTCAACGCTCAGTTTCCGAAAAACAATATCAGCAGCGATGTTTCCCGAAATATTAAGCAGGAGAGCTGTCCAAATTTGAGACGTCGTCGCATTGCCATCGAAGTGAGGACGACTTCGACTTAAAGCGACGAAGTCGATGGCGTGCATAGAATAGATTCTTAGCTTCATGTAGACAAATGCTCAAAGTATTATCTCCGATATAAAAAATTAATAAAAGATGCGTAATTAAGAGAGCTTTACCTGCTCAATTTAACGTTTTCTTTAATAACAGAATCTCTAAACAAATATAATCAGTAGCTACTAACACAAGTTGTCTGTCGCTCTAGCCATTCCGCTTAAGAGGGATAGAAAGCCTAAGTGCTGGACTCATTCATTGGTTCATCATTTGGCATAAAATTGTGGTGAGATGACTGACATCTAATTTTCTTCGCTGCTTTTCGCAATTTTCACATTAGAATCGTTTGAATGTGTCGATCTGTCAAGCAGCTGGCTGGGCGGTTGTGGTACCATTCGCTGCGACGCAGTATTGGTCTGCTGCAAGCTCACCCGCTTCATTGTTGCTTGTTGCTGGCACTCAATCGCTTGCGCTCTTTGCCAAAGTAGCCCAGCCAAACTAGAGTCTATTCGATCAATGTCGTCGGAAAGCTGCTCTCTCGGCCGTTTGGCTTTAGGCACAAACTCAGTAACGTCTGGCAGCGTCTGCGCTTTACGTCTCATTGGCATCGATTTAGACGTACTTGGCTGCTCAGGATTATGCTTCTGCTTCGCCTTAGCCGCAGTCTTTGCCTGCCACTCTGCCTGCAGGAGGAGCTCTTCATTCTTTTGCCAGTTTTTAGCTACAGTCATGATGCTCACTTTTGCACACTTGTGGGTACACATCGGACGTTTCGAAGGTGATGAGCCTTTTTTCGGCATTGATGAAAGTCTTGAACCCATTTTACCTATATTTCCTAAAGCGCGTACTTTTGCGAGGACTTTGGCTTCCTTCTTTGTTCCACCTTTTATTGTGTTTGCTTTTGGAACTCGCTGTGCGCATTTGTTATTAGCCTTTTTCTGCACCGCTGATGCATATCCTTTGGCTCCAACTTTTCCGCTCGATACATTTTGTGCTCTTTTGGATCGGTTTTTCGCCGCGGTTGAACCTTTTTTATTATGTTTTATTTTTTTACCTTTTTCCAGCATTGGTACTCCGCTTGTCCTACGTTTACGTCGTGCTCCCATGGCATCTCGTTGGGAAGACTTATCTTTGTTAATATTTTGTATAGCATCTCCAGTTTGGTCAGTCAATGGTGTGCCTGTCGGTGGTGTCATTGGACTGGTTGCCATTGGTATCAGCGTTGAAATTGTAGTCTGTGTGCCCACTGTCCCGGTAGTGGGGCCACCCATGCATGTATTCTTATGTAGATCCGTTGTAGATCTTTATCTTTGCATAAAAAAAATAAATACTATGAATTTTTACTCCGATAAATATGCGACTGGCAGCTACAATGTTGAACTCAACTTTTTATGATGTGACACAAACAACTTGAAATGTAATTTTGACAGAAATCTCTAAGCATCAGTTCTTTTTTTTATATTTAAATATCTGAAATTTGTTTTAAAAAATAAATAAATAAAATTGGTTCGCACTCCTAGTTGTATCTTACCGAGCGACCTACAATGCCAATTGCTTCGCAGTGCCTGAGAAATTAAACTAAAACTTTGTGGCACTTGTTAACAGCTTGGCGTAATTAGCTGCCACAAGGCGGCCAATCAAGGGTAACAGTACATTACAGGACGCGCAGCAGTGTGGCGCCTGCTGCTAGGTCTATGTATCTATGTCGCTAGTATGTCTGTGTATCTGTTTGCCTTGTGTCGCATTATAATTGCAAACAATTAAAGTCTATTTATGCAAATTTTCAAGATAGACACAGTGCTAGACAGGAATGAACAAATGAATGAATGAATGCATGCATGTAAATCCTTTGCTGGTAATGGCAAAGTCGAAGAAGACGGCGGGGCCAAAGGGGTATTGGTTAGGGGCTGGAAACTAGGCGCAAGGCGTGCATAGTGCAGCATTTGTGCAAAGGGTGCACGTCTCACTGTGTCTAATTTATTGCTGCGCAAATTGGCTTGCACAATTAGGAAATGGTGGGTGTGATATAGTTGTGTCCGTCTGTCCGCCTGTCTGTCTGTCTCTTGGCCTTTTGGCACAACACAGACCATAAACGTTTTTGCCAACAGTTCTGCCTGCCGTCCACTGCCTGCCTGCTACATTACTCATACGCCAAGTTTTCAATGCGGAAACTAATTATATGGACTGACTCGCACGCCCACAATTTAAAATTCATTTTAGCGCACTGAGTCTGCCTACGAGTTTTATGTTCTTAAATGACTTAAACCGAGCTAACATGGACATATTTAAATATTATTAATTCGATTTGATATTGAAAGAAAGTAGACAAAGTTTAGTGACAGCCAAGCTAGAGTCTTCAAGTAGGCCCAATTATATTATTTGTAACTGTACGCAAATTAAGTGTTAGGATTCTAAGAGTGCCCGACCATTTCGAGGGCATTTTCATACAAAATATTTCGGCTTCATGGATTGCTATGATTTCTGCTGAGAATACTATTAAGTAGTAGAGAATAAAGTTTAGATAAGATACTACTATGGGGACGACCGCAGCGAACGATATAAGGATCACCATTTGGGAATGTGTACCTCGAATGTCCGCACTTTTACTGGAACTGGTACAAATATCCAGCTGGTTGATGTCCTCGAAAGATAAAAGGCTGACATCACTGCAAATAAGATAAATTGGACAGTGTTGCTCTAAAAAAGCATCCTGTGACATCTGTTATAGCTGCCATGAGAGAAGCACGAATTTGAATGCGGTTTCGTAGTGAGTAGGAAACTACCAGAATATAGTATAATATTTTAATATACGCCTGATTTATGCGTTCGCCTCAACGGAAGAGCAGGACAATGATGCTAAAGATGAGTTATATGCTATATATGCGCTAAGAAGGTCTTCACGAGCGCTGTCCCAAACACGATGTCAAAACATGCAACGAAAGCTAAACGTCTGCAAGCTGCAACCACAGCAGTTCGCCAAAATCTTCTCAGACATACTCTCCCGGCTGCTCCGGAAAACCTTTCCATCTTCTCAAGGTATATATGTGAGCAGTGAAAACATATCACCCGCTCCATGGATAGGGTTGCCAAGGATGTCATTGGTTATACAAAACCTGTGAAGAATTCTTGGTACGACGGGAAGTGTCGCAATGCTACTGCAGAGAAGAACGCTTCCTATCAGCGAACTCTGCAGTCGGGAGCAACGCTAGCTATTTGAGAGCAATATCGAGAGAAACGGATAGAGAAGAAACGCATTTTCAGACGCAAGAAAAAGGAGCAAGAAAGGCGGGAGTTTGAGGATGTTGAGATGTTACATGACAGAAATTAAGCTCGAAAATTTTATCAAAAGTTCAAAAGTCTGACTGAAGGTTTTAAGCCCGGAGTAACTTTTTGTAATGTTGAAAATGGAAATCTGGTTACAGATGAATCACTGAGATTATGGAGATGTCAATTTTCTAACTTTTTCGGAGGCGATGAAGCACACAAGTCCGGCGGAACTGACACCGGAACCACCAGTTAATGATGGCACTATTGTAGAGCCACCGGACTATAACGAGGTCGATTCAGTTATTAAAAAGCTGAAATATAACAAAGTGGCAGGCTCTGATGGGCTACCAGTTGAGTTATTTAAGACCAACAGTGAAGAGTTGGTAAGGAGTATGCACCAACTTTTATGCAAGATAAGGTCCGCATACCAAATGACTGGAATTTCAGTGTTCTCTGTCCCATCTTTAAGAAAGGAGACCCCCACTGTTTGCGCCAACTACCGCGGAATAAGTTTCCTTTCCATTGGACGTAAGATTCTGTCGCACGTATTGTGTAATAGGCTGAAGCCGTATACGAATTCACTGATAGGACTATATCAGTGTGGCTTCACACCAAAAATCACATTACGAGAAATCCTAGAAAAGACCCGTAAGTTTGACAAAGACACACACCTCCTATTTGTCGACTATGAAGCCATGTCTGCACAAGGTATCCTGGCAAAAATTGTTCGTCTTTGCTTGACGCCGCTATCAAACACACAAAGCGTTGTCAGGGTGGGTAAAAACCTCTCCGACCCTTTTGATGCCAAGAGAGTTTTCATGGAGGGCGATGCTCTGTTGTGCGATTTTTTCAATCTTCTGATGGAATACATCCTACGCCAATGCCCGTACATATAGAGTAAGTCGGGCTCGATCTTCCAAAAGGAAGTGATGCTGCTCGCTTACGCCGATGACATCGATACCATCGGCACGCAGGAACGGCGAGTCAGCAAGACGTTCTCAGAGATTGAAAAACAGTCTCGGTTCATGGGTCAAGCGGTGAATGAGGACAAGACGTAGTACTTGGTGTCTTCTCGCAAGCCGTCATCGCATCTTGGACTGACAGTGACGATGAAGAATTTCAACTTCAATGTTGTAGAAATCTTCGTCTATCTTGGATCAGAGATAACTAGCCTCAACAATGACAGCCAGGAGATCAGGCGAAAAATCACGCTTGCAAATAGATGTTTTTTTGGGCTGAGCAAGCAAATGATAAGTAAAGCCTTCTCTCGAAAGACAAAAATCAAGATCTATGAGACGCTGATACTCCCGTTCCTACTGTATTGGTGCAGAGGTATGGTCCGTGATTGAGTAAGATAAATTAGCTTTGAAGGTCTTTCTCCGCAGGATGTTTGGTCCTATTAAATTCGGCGACGAGTTTAGGTCCCTTATGAACCGCGAGGTGTACGAGCTATTCGATAAGGTTGACATAGTCCAGCGCATAAAATTCCAACGGCTGCACTTGGAATTTGCACCACATTCGAATGAATGAAAGAGCTCAAGAACGTATAGTTTACATGGAGGGCCCAAACTTAATTGGAGGTCGCCGAAATAGACGGCGACTGGGCACGCGTTGGGATTACCAGGCATGGAGAGATCTTTCCGTAGTTGGCATTCAAGACGACTGGAAGACGGTTGACGGCCATTTAAGTATGTAAGTAAGATTATAGACAGACCAAGAGCTGGAGGTAGTGGTACGGCTAATGATAGAGACACAGCAAAAAAAAAAAAAACCTAGAAATAGTTGAAGAAATTACTGGCATTTAAATCAAAATGCTGAAAGATTTAGACAGTAGTTTAGAGATGTATCATTGATATTAATTTACGGTGCAGATGTCATCGACCAATTATCGATTGGAGAATTAACGAGGATGTAAAAAAATTTAGGCTGCAACATATTCAGAAAATATCACGAATTGCAACCAATGCAGGTTCAAGTAACGAACTGCTTTTAAGTTCCGAACCTTTTATTACTGGACGAAGGAAATTCTCCTGTAAGCCAAAGTCTAATTTAATGAAAGCTGTATTTGATTTGATAGAAGCTTAAAGCCGGAACGTATTGCATTTTGAATAATTAATAAACTATGTACAATAGGCTGTCCCGAAAAATTTAAAAAATAAAACTATATCTTTAAGATTCTACCGATCTTCAATGTTTTGAAAAACTTCCATTTTCATGGTGATACTTCGCTATCCCTAATTTTTAAATAATGAGTTCGAGGCATAGTGAAACCATTTGTGCTTTATTGAGACCATATAAAGAACTAGACGATCGGTCGCTACCAATTATAAGAGACTTCATTAAATTTATTTTATTTGTTAAGAACGACCTAAAATTGAACTATAATGGAAAGGATTCATTCAATTCAGTTCTATATGCGATTGCTTTTGAAGATATCCAAAGATTAATGAAACGAAAGCAGAGACCAAATTAAGAGTCAATAAGGGCTCAATGAACCGATTCTGTCCCAGCAAATAGTGATGCAGATCCGGTGTGTGAATCTTCCTTAGAAACTTATCCTATAACAAAGACAAACATGCCCTAGACTGAGACACCATCGACTTCAACGGCCAACAGTTGCTAAAGTCTGTGATATATACGGTTTATAGACGCGTTCAGCTGTTGCTGTTGCTGTTGCCTCTGCGGTTTTGATTGATGTCGGATTGATTTCTACCGGAATTTTAATTCTGTATCTAAAGCACGGAGAGAAACTTTAAAAGATATTGAAGATTGTGTTATAAAAAGCATTTACTTTGATGGACAAAAATACAAGACTCTGCTAATTGAGAAAATAGCAAATCGTTAACATCGCAAAGAAGTTTCAGAAGAGCATTTCTCTATCTTAGCAGAACCTGCATCAATTTATTTGGGACAAACAACGCCAAGTTGTGGCACTGCAAAATAAATTCTAACGTCGATCACAACTTCAAGGTTGGAAATAAGATGACTTTATTTGCGTTGGATGTATTGGAACTCCAATTAACAACGTTTGGAAAGGTGGCGTGATTTAATATTTAGAGGAGTATTTGGAGAGATCGTTGCAATGGTGTGTTTGTTTGCTGCATGCTAATGAATTTATTCTTGACTTTAAATGTTGGCAATTCGGGACCTAAAGAATATTCCGAACCTCTTGTAAAACAATTAGCTGCTTGCGAAAATAAAAGCACGTTGTCTGTTTGTGTAGTGGATGGTAATTTGCCTGACTTGCAGAAAAATGTGGTTGATGAACTAAGTATGGAACAAAAATATCTTTATAAGATATGTCACGCTGTATCAACTGGTTCCTGTAGTCTTGAGCTAGCAAACCGCATACTAAACGTATACTCAGACTTTACGTAAGTACGTCCTCAATCCATTAGAAAATTTGTACTTTGTATTTGACAAAACTACGTAGTTAAAGTATAAACTCCGACGTCTTTTAAGGAAGGAGCCAAACATATATTTTAATTGATTATGTACTCTCGATTTTTAACCGAAAATATGAGATATGTTATTGAGTTTTTTCTATAAATAAATGCTTTTTTTGCGCACCCAGAAAATCTACTTGAAAAGAATTTATAAGTATTCGAGAGGAAGTTCTCCGTAAGATTTTTGGTTCTATTAGAGTTGTCGACAAGCTTAGGTCCTGTATAAACCGCGACTAGTATGAGCGGCATCACTGGGCTGGTCACATTGAAAACAAGGAAATTTCAGTAGGGCGTAACCGACTGTAAAAGACCCTGTACCAGCTCAGGTTGCCTAACAAACACATTAAATGTTTCCCGAGATTATGACCAAACACATGACCACTTCTCACTGCGCGAATATGAATGAAAAGAAAAGGCGGATCGTTCAAATTCAATTGCTTATAAAATCGTCATTTATTATCCGATTTTGATGAACTTTTTGGATTTTGGCTTAGAGAGGCGTTAACTTTATATTGGTGCACTAAATTTTTTTGTGCGGAAGAAATTTTTAGCCTTGGGGGTGATTTTATGGTGAAGGGGGAGGAGGGGCAAAATTTTAAAATAAACTTGTAAAATTCCGTAGCAGGCCTAGTCGAATACAAAAAACACGAAGTTTCCATCTATTACCGTTTCCGAGATCCTTTCGTTCATACAGACGGACAGACGGACGGACGGACATGTCTATATCGACTCCTCTACCACTCCTGACGATAATGGGGGTAACTTTGGGGGTCTCCGACCATTATTTCTACCTGTTACATACATTTGCACAAACCCAATAGGCTCTTGTACATTCGGTACAGGGCCTAACACTGGTGTCAGCATGCACAAGACCACAGCAGCAGGAGCGCAGTCCTAAATGCGTCCATGACTAAACAACAGTTGAAGGCTATCATAAAATGTTCAAATTGAAACAATAAATAAAATATTAGGCAAGTTTGGCTATTTAGTCTGTCTTATTCCATCTTCACATGATTAGTATTAAGCGAACGTGCCAATCTTTCTCTAAGGCGGAGAACTGTTTACTCCGCACTGTGGTTCAATTGGTATACAGTATATCTCTTATATATATATATATATATATATATATATATATTAAAGAATCTATTGTCTCTCAGTTAAAGATTTTTTTGCTAACAATTTCTTGACTTCCGACATTGACTTGGTAAACATTCGTTGCTCTTGAACAACTTTAATTCAAATTTCCACAATTGTATTTCAAGAACAAACAACAAGAAGGCCAACGAAGCCAGGAAATTGCAAAATGAAGAGCATTAATTTAGTTGAAATGTAAATAGAATAGAAAACAATAAGTATCTGCTTTGCTATTCATTGTCTGTCCGTCTGTCCGTCCGTCTGTCCTTCCGTCTGCTTGTGCTGTATTTGAACAGCACAGAAGTCACAAAGTCAATGTAACCATAATTCAGATAATTTTATTTATAACACCCTTGAGGAATTATATTTTATTTACTCTTTCAAGTGTGATGACGCTCAGTGGACAACAATAACAAACACGCACGCACGCCAGTCAACGTTGGATTTGCTTATTGAGGGTTGAAATGCTCAACGCGTTGCTTGCTTGTTTTCTTAACAGATGTGTTTATAAATTGTGTGGAAATCTGTGTGGATTTAAGCATATGAAAATCACGTACAACCGCTCGAATCAACCGACCATCCGACCGACTAACATTGAAACCGACACCAAACTTTGCCTGTCTGCCTGCTAACCCAACTCACACCAGCCGAGCACACCACACCCACACCCACATCCACACTTCATATGCTTCACTGTCGTCAATGATCGATCCCCAATGTCAAGTTTAGGCAAACCGAGTCAACGCATTGCAAACATTTTGCAAAAGTGGCACAAGCGAAAAAAAATCTGGCAACGAATTTAATAAGAAAGCCCCGTGAAAGGCGTTCGCTGTCGCACGTGCTCGCGTTGCCAGCAGTTGACAAGGACATCATTGGTTTGTCTTGTCAACACTTCGCTGCCGCTTTCCATCATCATCAGCAGCATCATCAATATCATCGAAATGTTGCCGAATTGTTATGCGGATTTTCACCGTCGTCGTTCTTATTTATTTGTTGCATTAGTTTCTCCCCTCACGCCTTGCTGCGCTTAATGCGTTAATTCCGAAATGATTTTCGAGTTTCCACAAATGGCTTAGTGTACTAAGCCTATATTAGGTATTAATGGAGCAAGCGGCTAGCAGCATGAACTATTTGAAGTTTATATTTTTAGAAATGTTGATGGCAAAGGAACATAGCAGAGCACAATCAAATTTGTCATAATTGAGCAACAATTTGTCCGCTTTTAATAAGGTTTATAGTGTACTAATAGGATTTAGAGATGCTTGCTGGGTATATATTATTTGAAAAAAAAATTGAGTGGTGTTAAGCCTACAGTTTAGAGAAAGCCAACCTTTTGAGGACGATGCATGAGATGAGCTGAATAAAAAATAAGAAAGAATGCTGCAGTCGAGTGTGCTTGACTTGACTTTATTTGTTATACAAAAACTCTGAAAGGAGGCACTGATTTGTATTGGGGTCACTCATGGTAAGTAAAAAATTGGCATATGATGTTCACTGTGGCATTTGATGAGTCTACTTTGAATAGAAGGTCCAAACAAAACACCAGGAACCCAGCCCTAGCACTACAACCATCGAGAAAAACCTTGTAGCAGTGAAGTAAAATTGGCAGCGAAGTTTGTTCTAAAATTGCTCAATTTTAAGCATAAGAACCGTCGCTCAGCAGCTGTTGAACACCTACAACGAACCAGATTTTTCTCAAAACAGTTATAACTGTTAACGAAGCATGGGACGTCGAAACCAAAGACAGTATTCATAGAACTTGGCCCTCTGCAACTTTTTTCTGTTCCTAAAACTGAAAAAACCATGAAAGGAAGGCGTTTCTGCACAATTGAGGAGCTAAAGACCGCAGAGCATAAAAGAGATGTTGTTGAATATAATTTTTACACAAAGGTCTTCGGCTGGTGATCAATGTCACTTATGTCCATTCACCATAACAGTTAGTTAAGTGTAAGCACGCATAAAAGTATAAAGAGTACAACCCAGAGTAATATACTTACTGACAAATCTTCTCGCCGACTTCTCTTCTAATATGGAGTGTGTAATGCTTGGGGAGAACGTGATTGAAAGCACCTACTATAACGAGAAATGGAAGAGTGCAGGGCTATTTTCTATAGCTTTACCTAACAATAAGTTAAGAGAAAATTTCATGGGTCACCTCTTTGAATATAAAAAAAACTATTTTAGCTTCTTTTAATTGTAATCAAATTGAAGATTGAAGTCTAATTGAAGCTTACAAATAGCGCATTTGACAAAGGAAGTGTATGTTCCTTCATCTGTTGAACTCACCCTCAACAGATGAAAAAACATATTCATAGAAATATTTCATCCAACTACGGGATTTTATAGGATTTAAAAAAAAATTACCGATAATTCATTTAGTTTTCTCGTCGTTGTTGAGGCTGCGGCAGCGCGCAGTTCTACCATGATGAACTATTCAGTAGACTCAGGAAAATTTTGGGTGTCGAAAGATTTCGTAGTACAACACTTCCATGCATGCTTTTGGTTACATTTTGTATATCATCGAAGCTGGTCTTTGGACAGCATTTTCTCTAAACGCGCTGCATCTGTTGACGATTCTAAATGGCTAAAAAAATTGCGTCATATGACATTCTACAGTCTTTCCTAATCTTATCAAATGTTTTAGACCAGCAGAGACTTTCTATTTTGTACAATCTTTCTTTAATATCGTGAATTAGATTTGTATGCAAAGTTCCAGCATGCTTCATAGCGACTTTTTATTGTTTGACAGGTGCTGTGTCGCAGGTGCAAAGTTTCTTTAAAGTCTTTAATCCGTTTCGCATATGAAGGTGCAAATACCAAGTGTTACTGATGTAGCATTTGCCTCGTTGCATCTTCAACCTCAAAATCCTTGGTCAAGTTCGGTTTTTGAGCAGACTTGGGCAGTACTGGTCCTGAGTAAACGTCCAATAATCCTTGAATGCTTTCGAGTCGTTTTTAAAAAAACAGGCTATTCTGAAATTTCTATTCAAGTCAGCAGAAGGCAGAGGTGGTTCGAGCATGGCTGAAGACTACTCATCAAATGTCTCAGCCGACAAATAATGTCGCCCTGCAGAAGGTATGGCAGCAGATTAAGAAGTTGAATGCTAAAAAATCAACAGTTGAAGATCTTTTGAACAAAAAAACGCCAAAACTTCTCCCAAATAGAGCACTGTTATAAATAGTCTTGCTCTTATTTAGCATTCTAAGACTGGGATATTTTCCAAGAGTGTGAAAATCCACGTTCATTACTATGATCCATGAGTCAAAAAAGCAGTATACCGCAGTTCACTCATATAGACCGATTAGTCTAGTCTTAGCCCTAAGTAAGATAATGGAGAGATGAAGTCCCAATGTACTTCGGAACAACTTCACCGTGTTGCCAACTTCGCTCTTAAAGCCATGGAACATAAGAAAGCTAGGACAATGGCATGGCTGCTGGCCCCAAGAAAATAGCTATCTGTGTCCAACAACGTGACTTTTTATAAATCCATTCTGAATCTTATATGGAAGTATGCACTTCAGGTATACGGAATTGCCGCCAAGTCCCAACTGAACAAAAGCAAAGCAAAGTTCTAAGAACGATGTGCAATGCTTCATAGTACATGCGCACCAGGGACATTGAAAGGAACCTTGGAATCCCAAAACTTGGTGACGTCATTCAGGCACAAACGATGAGGTATATGGAACGCTTTAGATCCCACACTAATCCGCTGGCTCGTCGACTGAATGTGGAACGACCAAGTTCCCCAGCCAAAAAGAAAAGACTAAAACGGTGTCATCCACAGGAACTTCGCAGTAGAGCCCTTCTATAAATGTATAGAAAAATAATAAGTTTCCATTATTAAAACAAACAGCTGCAGGCGTTAAGAAAGAGAAGAAGCAAATTACTAATGACACAGGATCACACAGTTAATGATTATTGGGAAGACTAAAAATTTACGCAGCTTTAACAAATGCATCTGTTCAACTGATTATAAATGCTTTAAAGCAGCCTGGATGAGTTCTTCAATATTTAGTATTGGTTTCATTTTGTTTTAATTTTAAGTTTTGTAAAATTTTTTTTAATTTTTATTGATTGATTATTCAGGTTGCAGTATTTGTGACAGAAGTAAAGCTGTCAATTAAGACCATTCTCCTGAAATATAAAAAGTGAAGATGTTTTTTAATGCCTAATGTGACTCCACTAACACAGCTGAAGGACCAAAGTGCTATTAAAATTACAAAGCTGTACTACCGAAACATCCTTCTGACTTCAATAGCGGCGAAAGATTCAAATTTAAGCTATCTGTGTCCAACAACGTGACTTTTTATAAATCCATTCTGAATCTTATATGGAAGTATGCACTTCAGGTATACGGAATTGCCGCCAAGTCCCAACTGAACAAAAGCAAAGCAAAGTTCTAAGAACGATGTGCAATGCTTCATAGTACATGCGCACCAGGGACATTGAAAGGAACCTTGGAATCCCAAAACTTGGTGACGTCATTCAGGCACAAACGATGAGGTATATGGAACGCTTTAGATCCCACACTAATCCGCTGGCTCGTCGACTGAATGTGGAACGACCAAGTTCCCCAGCCAAAAAGAAAAGACTAAAACGGTGTCATCCACAGGAACTTCGCAGTAGAGCCCTTCTATAAATGTATAGAAAAATAATAAGTTTCCATTATTAAAACAAACAGCTGCAGGCGTTAAGAAAGAGAAGAAGCAAATTACTAATGACACAGGATCACACAGTTAATGATTATTGGGAAGACTAAAAATTTACGCAGCTTTAACAAATGCATCTGTTCAACTGATTATAAATGCTTTAAAGCAGCCTGGATGAGTTCTTCAATATTTAGTATTGGTTTCATTTTGTTTTAATTTTAAGTTTTGTAAAATTTTTTTTAATTTTTATTGATTGATTATTCAGGTTGCAGTATTTGTGACAGAAGTAAAGCTGTCAATTAAGACCATTCTCCTGAAATATAAAAAGTGAAGATGTTTTTTAATGCCTAATGTGACTCCACTAACACAGCTGAAGGACCAAAGTGCTATTAAAATTACAAAGCTGTACTACCGAAACATCCTTCTGACTTCAATAGCGGCGAAAGATTCAAATTTAAGCTATCTGTGTCCAACAACGTGACTTTTTATAAATCCATTCTGAGTCTTATATGGAAGTATGCACTTCAGGTATACGGAATTGCCGCCAAGTCAAAACTGAACAAAAGCAAAGCAAAGTTCTAAGAACGATGTGCAATGCTCCATAGTACATGCGCACCAGGGACATTGAAAGGAACCTAGGAATCCCAAAAGTTGGTGACATCATCCAGGCACAAGCGATGAGGTATATGGAACGCCTTAGATCCCACACTAATCCGCTGGCTCGACGACAGAGTGTGGAACGACCAAGTTCCCCAGCCAAAAAGAAAAGACTAAAACGGTGTCATCCACAGGAACTTCGCAGTAGAGCCCTTCTATAAATGTATAGAAAAAGAATAAGTTTCCATTATTAAAACAAACAGCTGCAGGCGTTAAGAAAGAGAAGAAGCAAATTACTAATGACACAGGATCACACAGTTAATAATTATTGGGAAGACTAAAAATTTACGCAGCTTTAACAAATGCATCTGTTCAACTGATTATAAATGCTTTAAAGCAGCCTGGATGAGTTCTTCAATATTTAGTATTGGTTTCATTTTGTTTTAATTTTAAGTTTTGTAAAATTTTTTTTAATTTTTATTGATTGATTATTCAGGTTGCAGTATTTGTGACAGAAGTAAAGCTGTCAATTAAGACCATTCTCCTGAAATATAAAAAGTGAAGATGTTTTTTAATGCCTAATGTGACTCCACTAACACAGCTGAAGGACCAAAGTGCTATTAAAATTACAAAGCTGTACTACCGAAACATCCTTCTGACTTCAATAGCGGCGAAAGATTCAAATTTAAGCAAGTCAATGAAAGCTTTCACGTTGAACGATGCAGCTACTCCTTTGGATGCATTTTGTAACCGAGTCAAACTTTAAACTTTGAGTGATTGTTTGAAAAACATTTAAAAATTTTTTTTAAATATAAAAGATCCCGAAGAACATATTGCATTTTGAGTACTTAAGGAAGAATGGTGTACATTTAATGGGACCCCCAAGTGGTATACTTCACAGCATACATTCTCCGTTTTGCTATTTCAATGTGGATCAAAGATATCCCAAATTCAAACACACCAGACTGCAGTGTTCTTATTTGTTATATTTGTCTCCAATCATTGTCGAATAATGTGTTCTTTAAACTAGTTCAATACATTTTGTCCCTTTAGACTTATTTTCAAAATGGATACTGATTGCTTCCGTGAGCTTCATATGAAACAACTCATAGAAGTCTTCGCATTTAGAAGTCTGCACATTGTTCCCACGACAATTGCACTAACACATCAGCAAAGGTTACATGTATTTAGTTATGTTCCATTGAAACATCATTAGCGCTGCTAAGAAACACACAAACTCTTTTGTTACACTCCATGCTAAAATGCTTGACTTGTGCTGTTAAATCCAGCCAAATCAATCCATCACAAGTAAAGAAAAAAAAAAATTTTGTTATAAAAAACTAAAACAAATCGACTAACAAATCGCCCAAAAAAAAAAAAACCAAAAAAAAACCTGAGGGGTCAAAGCCATAAAACGCACCCTGATTGCAGTCACATTCTGGGCAGCTGCGTAGTACTGACACGCGCCCATTGCGTTAAACGTCGACGTCGCGCTGACACGGCAAAAATTGCAAACGACACCCGTAACTAGACCCGAAAATGGGTATTTTTTTCGAAATTATTTTTTCGGCAAAAAAAAGCAAATAAATTTAACTCGAAAATTAACCAACAATCGCCGATTTAAAGCATTTGACAAGCCTCTAATGAGGCAAATGCAAATGCATTTCAAATCACTTCGTCTATATTCAAATGAAGTTTGTGTTGGGAAATGGAAAAAAAATAAAATAAATATAAAAAAAAATCAGGGGTCACATTTTTTTTTGGTTAATTTATTTATTTTTTTTCTTTTTTACAAATTTTCTGTGAATGTGTCCCGATGGGAAAGTGTATAATGTACTTCCCTCCACACATAGCGCTGAACATTTTAAATTCAGTTAAATTCTGCTAACCTCAGCCGCTCTAAAGACATCACCGAATATTTAGTTGAGGGTAGTTTTCCTTTGCCGCCTAAATGTTCCCTCAAAATTGACAATTCGCTTGCCATTAGTTTGGTTAGACATTGAAGATGCTCGAGCCCAAAGCAGTGCAGTGTCCGTTTTTGACTTTGCCGTGCCCAAGGGGTGTGTTTCTGTGTGTGTTTGCTTCTATTGTTTTGATTTTTGTTCCACTTGAGTGTGTTTGTTTAACGACCTTTGAAATTAGCCCTGCATAAGTTGGACCAGCCTCACTTAGCCAGTTCAATATTCTATTTCATTGCAATACTTCTTCAACCTTCGTTCGACTATTTTGTATGCAAATTTTCGAACCGTTTTATTTTGGCTTTGCTGTGGCAACTGTTTCCCTTTGTATGCATAAATAATTTGCCTCGCAAATGTTGAAGTTGGAAAGCTTCAATTTGAACAGCAATTTTCTTTAATGGCCTACGGAAGGTCTAAGAAAAACTAATTTTTATTAAATTTAATATTAATTAATATTAATTTAAAAAATAATAAAGATTTTTTTTAAATATTATTTTAAATAGTTTAAAATAGTTTCTCTCTGTCCGTCTCCATTCCTAAGCCAATGACGTTTGAGCTGAAAAATTGTGATTGTAAATATTTAATAGCTATGAAGATATTTACTTGTAATGTTTCAAGCAAATAAAATGGTCATGTTTAAGAGTCTAAGTAGAAGCATGCTACCAACAGAGCATAGCCTTGTCTAACATCTGATTGCATGAAAAAAAGCTCACAGAACATAAAGGTGTCCTTCATGTTGCTTTATGGCACACTGCGTGGCATAGAGAGTTGATCTTCTCTAATATGTAGCACTGAGATTTAATATTATGAAAGTACTTTTAAAATTTAAAAATTTTGGCAGAATGGTGAGTTAGTTAGCATAACTTGCGCTATGAACAATGCGGGATCGCTGGTTTGCTTCTTAAATAAAAACAAATGCAAAAAGCGCGAAGTCTCTATCTATTACTGTTTCCGAGATCCTTTCGTTCATACGGACATTACTATATCGACTCCTCTATCACTCCTGACCATAATGGGGGTAACTTTGTGGGGTCTCCGAACATTATTTCTACCTGTTACATACATTTGCACAAAACCAATAGGCTCTTGTACCTTCGGTAAAGGGCATAAAAAGGAAGTCAAACATGGATGAGAAGCACCTTTAACTTTAAGGTCTTACTTCACAAAAAAGTACAGGGAAATATGTATTCTAGTGAGAAGTAACGTAATGGAGATAACCTCAACAGCTGTAGATAAATGCACCAGGAATTGTGATTTTAAGAAGAAATGTTGCAGCTGTGCGGAAGATGCAACACAGGAATTTGTGACCTGAAAGCCATAAGTCACTGAGAACCCGTCAACAATAAAGTTCAAAAATTCGTTTCTGGCTGCTGCTAAATGGTGACACGATGAAGAGATGCTTCGAAGAATTCGTCTAGAGAATGATCTGGTTGTGGCAGAGTTTAGGTACCACCGCTCTAGCTGCATGTAAGCCCCAAAAAGAAAAAAAAAACGCCTATGTATAGTAATTCCTTCCAAATATGTCTCAAATACTACAGCCCTAACAGTACAACTAACTTTTTTGTTGCTTACCCTGATATTGCATCAGTGGAGATTACCAAATAAGCTGTGCAGCTTCGTTGTAAGATTAATTCTTCAGCAAACGTGATGTTCACTGAAATGATGAAGGACGATTTCTCTCCAAAGATAACAACAAGGAACAGCTTATCGCCATGCTGCATGATAATTTGTACAGCAATGGCTTGAAGTTTGGTGAGTTCTTGAGAATGATGTGGAGAATAACACAACTTTACAGAACACTGTCAAGGTTCTCCAACCTGAGGAGCTTATTTCAGCAGTTCAACTTTTCCTGGTTGCCCTCTATTCTCTTATGGTCAATGATAAAATTCGCTACGAAATGTTCTTAAAAATCCCTCGCATATATAACTTTCAATTCAGCTTCTCTAAGCCCAAAAAATTATGTCGCCGTCCAACATATTCTGCGGATCTACTAACAAATCCAGGGCTGGTATGACAGACCAAAGTGTACTCTCAACTGGAATTGGAGAATAACGGCGCTTGGCTTGCTAACCACTATGAACACAAAAGATCCAGCTTCAGCTATAATCCCCATCTGCTCTGCTGCGGATGCACGAAGCGCTGTACAGAAAAGTTTAGCTGGCACAAAGTAGGCATGAAATGCTCAACAATTTGCCTCAATTGCCACGCCCAATTATGCTCGAGTAAAGTACCGTTCAACGATGTATGCAGACTTAAACCAATTGACACTGAAATAAGAGGAAACAAGCCGAGTTGGATCGAACATACCCTGCGTCAATTTGATAACGAATTTCCTTAATCAAGCTTCCTATGGAACCTTACAATGGTAAACCGGGAAGAAGGACTCCCAGAAACAAGTATTATTTCCAAAACGAGAAAACTTAAAAAAAAATGGCTTTCGTTATAACAATTGTAACATATTCTGAGCAAATACTTTATAACACTTATACATTATAACACTTATATCATATAAGACATTTTTTTTAAGAAATATGCTATAACACTTATACTTTATAGCATTGATAGCACTTTCTTCCTTAACGAATAATGAACTTTCCAAACTTTATAACACTTATACGTTATAACACTTATAATCGATAGACGATTAAAGAGTTACAATGTACTTTTTCCTTTCCCAAACTAATCAATTAGATCAAACTGATCATTAATAGATAAATTTTTAAATTTCCGACAAACTCGGAACTCCACCTTGGTTGTGCCCCATGTGTGAAGGGCATAATAAAAGGTGTAGCAACGAAAGTAAGCACAAAAAAAAAACAACAACAACAGTAAATAGGCGCATAAATGTTTTGTTGTTTTAATGAAGACGTTCACCCAAGATAGTCAGTAGGTTAGCAAGAAAGAGATAGAGTTAGAAAAAAAGCATGAAATAGATATATATATATATAATGAACACAGCGTTGCATTTATGTGTATGTATGTATATTCCAATCAGAAAATCAGCAATGAAAAGGAATTGCATGCATGAGGCATCATACAGTGCCTAAAGAAAAGCGCCCAGATCAAAATATAGCAGACCAGATCAAAGCATACCAAGTCAAGTCAAGTCAAGTCAGGCCAGGCCAAGCAGCAGCCGCTGATGATGATGATGATGATGAGCGAAACAAGCGCAAAGAATTCAAAGTCAGAGCGTGCAAAATGGTCTAGGGGTAGAGGAGGAAGGAGCTTTAGCGGGGCAGGTCAGACAACGGGCTGGGCAGGCAGGCAGGCAGGCCGGCAAGGTGTACTCGCATAACGTATATGTATATGTATGTGGCATGCCATGTCTCGATCGCATTACGTATTATTATGAATAGGGTCTAATTATTGTGGCAAGCCCCTGAGCTATAATTTGCCTGATTGATTTACATAACGATCGAAAATGATCAAGACATTAATTTCTTATTAACGTCGTCCAAGTGAGCGCCGAGCGTTGTACTGGATGAGCGACTTTGTTGCCTACGGTTCTGCTTCCTACGTGCGTCTTCTTCTTTGCTTTAAGTTTGGACAAACTTTGCGTCGGCATTTTGCTTTTTGCACGCCTTCAGTCAGACAAGCAGTCACTCAGTCTGACAGACAGACAGACAGACAGACAGACAGACGGACAGTCAGTCAGTCAGTCAGTCATTGTAGAAGCTCAAATTTAATACATATTGACGCTCGATTGGTTTACTTGGTTTTAGGCCAACTTTTTCTCTGACAACTTCTTCCGTGGCAACAGCAGCAGCAGCAGCAACAGCAACAGCAGCAGCAGCTCTTTTGTTTTAATTTAAAGCATGTTTTCAATTTTATCAGACGCGTATCAATTTTGACGCTATGGCGTTTAATTTTAATATACCCGTACAAACAGACAGACAGACAGACATACAGACATATACTCGTATGAGTGAAAGGGCATATATCATGTTTATTGAGCTTCCAGGATGCGCTACGATTTATGGCGTTGAACATATACGAAATAAGTCAAATCAATGAGCTATATTAACTGTTGCAGGTTTAACTTAAATATTCTTTGTCACACAAATAAATTTAACTACAACATGGAGAAGTGGTAGGTGCTACGGGAAGTGGCAAGAAATTCAATAAAAGACTACAAAAGATTTGGCTTCTGCTTGTTGTTAGTTAAAAAACATTGACTGCAACATTTCTAGGACAGTTCTACTAAGTAAAACTTAGCAAAATATATTTTTAATGCAAAGTCTGGCTTGAGTAGAAAAATTTTCAGCAAACAAGATGTTGAGGAGAAAAATGGAGAAGAAATTGAGCTTCGAAGGCAGCAGCAAACAATAACAACAACGATTTATAATAATTATTTAACCCACATATTCTGGAATATTTCTCATATACATAACTGCATATCGAACCTCTAATAGCGATATTTCCAATACATATTTGTCGCCCTTTCTGTGGTTATGTATGTAAAAGACATCTTGAAACAAAAAATGTTCGAATATTTTAGACTAATCCCATAGCAAGTGGTATTTGCACAGAAGATAGGCAAAGATGGGCCATCGGCTCATTCGAACCTTTCAAATCCCCTGGGGTCGACGAAATATTCCCAGCACTGATACAGAGGGGACTAGAACTTCTAAAAAGCCCAATGGTGAAAATGCTTAGAAGTAGCCTGGCACTCGGTTATATACCTATGTGCTATGGAGAAAAGCAAAGGTGGTGTTTATCCCGAAGGCGGGCAAGAAAGACCCCTTCTCACCTCTCTCCTTCAGACCAATAAGCCTTACCTCATTTATGCTGAAGACATTAGAAAAACTAGTGGACCACTTACCTGATTGAGGAACCACTTCACAGAAATTAACATGCATATATGTAGGTCTGACAGATCCACTAAAACTGCCCTATACCAACTAGACACCCTAATTCGTAATGCCATAAAAGACAAAGGAACAGCCATTTGTGCTTTCATGGACATCGAAGGTGCCTTTGACAACACATCAAACACGGAAGTTGCAAAGGCACTTAACAAGAGGAGTATAGATCCTTACCTTATCAGTTGGCTAGTACAATTACTGGACTCAAGAACAGTCGAGACTAGCATACCTGATAAAAAAAATATAGTCAAAACCACAAAAGGATGCCCACAGGGGGGCGTTTTATCACCTTTCCTGTGGTGTTTCGTGGTGGATGAACTATTATAGCTTTTTACAGATAATGGCATCATATGCCAAGGCTATGCAGACGACATAGTTATTATCTGCATAGGGAAGCATGAAGACACATTATGTGATCAAATTAAGATGGGCATTAACAACACTAAATCTTGGTGCTCTAAGGTAGGACTGAGTATTAACCCATCTAAAACTACTATCGTTGCTTTCTCTAGGAAGTATAAGATGAAGTTACTCAAGCCAATATGGGTGAATGGCACGCTAATAGAATTCTCCAAGGAGTTAAAATACCTAGCATTAATATTTGACAAGCGTACCACATGGAAGACTCACTTAGAACATGCAGTGAGGAAAGCTACTATGCCAATGGTGACTTGCAGAGTCATTCCCGGTAGGAATTGGGGGTGTACCCCCAAAATAATGAAATGGATGTACAGACGAACAGAGCTAAATTGACAAAAGCTAGTAAGCAACTGAACAAAGTTCAGAGGTTAGCTTGTGTATCTATAACAGGAGAAATGCGAACCTGTCCTAGTGTGGCATTAGACGTGCTACTAAATCTAATGCCGCTGCATCTTCATATCCAACAACAGGCTGACAGAGCCATTGCTAGGGTAGGAAGAATTAACACTAGTAGGAAGACCTGCAATACCCTAGTGACAACTCAGGCATGATGAACAACTTCACTAGAAGATTTAAAGTAGGGCTCAGCAATAAAGTAGAATGGGGAAACATAACGCTGAACTACAATATCAAACCAGGAGCAATTAGCTGGTACACAGATGATTCCCTAACAAATGAAGGAAGTGGCATTGGAGTCTTCGGACCTCGCACTAATTACTTCGATTCTCTAGGAAAATTCGCTAGTATCTTGCAGGCAGAAATATTTGCAATAGAAATATGTGCTCAATTCAATTTAAATAGGGGGTACAAGAACCAAAACTTCGCTATCTTCTCCGATAGCCAGGCGGGTCTATTAGAGCAGTAAGTTCGCCTCTGATCAAATCCAAACTAAACAACCTAGGAAAATTAATAAGATTACTCTGTACTGGGTACCCGGACATGCGGGCATAATAGGAAACGAGTAAGCAGATGACTTGGCCAGGAGAGGGACAGCGTCCCCTTTTAATGGGTCCAGAACGATTCTGCGGGCTCGGACCAGCAACAATGAGAATCCTGGTAAAAGAGAAAGAAAAGACTGCAAGGGACTTTTTTTGGGAAAAGTGTGAAGTGTGTGAACAGAGCAAAAAGCTGTTAGGCCCTTACAACAAGAGGAGATCGGAAATTTGCAACGGTCTTAGAAGAAACGATCTAAGAATCATTTCGGGCTTCCTGACTGGACACGGTAGACATAGAAGATACTTGTGTAAAATTGCAATCGAAAGTGTTAGCACTTGTAGATGCTGTCTGGTGATGACGAAAGAAGCAGCTCTGACCCAAACCAGGCACATATATCTTAACAATTACCAAGTGACAGCAAGGGCGCTGCATATACTCAATCCCAAAAACCTAGTGGCCTTTTTAAGGGCAGTAGGGCTGAATGAGTTGCTGTAAGTCAACAACTGTTAGGGCACAATAGACCTGTAAAGGTCACAGTGCCTACTACCTAATAATAATAGACAAATCCCAATAAAATATGCCACATGGATCAAGATAAGAATATATATAACTCATGCAAATTTGTGCTTTAACAAAGATATAGGGTATCTTCAAGTAGAGCGACTGCATCATTCGTTCTTTTTCTTGTTCATTCTTAGTTCTAGTAAACATATATACTCAAACATACCCGGGTATGTATAGGAAAATGGGCATAAATTGTTAGTTAAAAATGTATTAAAAATATTTTATGGGTCAATACCACATAGAATGGTGTCCTTCACTCTCTTTATCTGTGATTATTCCGCTGAAAATACTGCAAACTTTGTGATTTTTCCGACGATTGCTGTAGCTGGCTGCTAGTTGGAGCACCTGGCCTGTGGTTTCTCCTTGCAGGTGCTATCTCTTTAAGCGTTTACTGCAGTCATAGAAGTCTTTTGTTAATTCTACTCCATTTCATTGCTGTTTGTTCCTGAACGGTGAGTTCTATAGTTGGTAACGCAACAGCACAGTATCCTCTTCCGTGCTTTTTACGCTGCCGGGCCATTTGAGATTGCCTACACCATTCTGTGACACTTGTAGTAAGAGCGACTAACTATCAACTACAGTATATGTGCTCAGCTGCGTGCCTTTGGTAGTTCCACCATGTCCTTTAGTAGAGACCAAAAGGCATTCGACATTATATATCTCAGTTACTATCCTCTCTATTTGAAGTCGTTGTATCGAGGCTGGTGGTCTGATTGCCTGATGTTGCTGTTGGTTATTTCTGTCCTGCAATTGAGGTCTGTGCTATTCCACAATAGGAACATAGAAATGCCAGATGAGTTAGATTGAATTTTTCCCTCTAAAATAAATTTCAAATGCTTCATCTCTAACCACAGCTCGGTAAGCTCTGTTGCTCAGCTATGATTTTAAGAACAAAAAGTATGTTGCAGGGAGGTGTTTTTTTTTTTTTAACTTATAATGAAGTCCTTTATGCCAGACTCTATCAAAAGTTTGTTTGACATCTAGCAAGACAGCAGAGCAAAATATTTTTGGTGTTCTTGGGCTTCAATGATTGTGTTGACCACTGCATGGCATTGTTCCGGACAGCCGTGTTTAAACCTAAATCCAAATTGGTGTTCTGGATTAAATTTGCGTCTATCCAATAACGGCAGTACTCTACCAATAAGTAATCTTTCGAGTACTTTGTATAAAACTGACAACAGACTTATTGAACGATATGACGTTATAAGTTCTTTAGGTTCTCCCGGTTTCGGTATCACCAGAATCTCACTAAACTTTTATTGTGAAGGGAAGTAGTAGATGCGAATCATGGCATTAAATACTCTGCCATCAACACTGTCGTAGCAGGATTTTTAGGATTAAGAGCTTCTATTTGCATTAGAATATTTTGAGGAGTGACATGAGGTGCTTCTAGGAAGTCCTCCACTTCAGATATATCAGCAGTTTTTGCAGTATCAAAAGGTTGAAATTGTGACTTTAAGTGCGTAGCAAAGGTTTTAATTTGTATTTTTGATTGGAACTTGTCTTCGTGTAGATCGTTTTATGCCTTTTGTAGTTCTCCATCAACTGAAATGCACTTTCTCAAAGGGGTCAAAATTTCTTAATCGCTCCCCGATGGCTTCGTTTCAAACTTTTACGAGCAACGCCGTTAGATCTCTGCATGATTTATTGAAGTTTCGTTTGTCTAGAGGATTGCTACTAAACTTCCATCTCCGACGAAGCTTTCGTTTAAGCAGCACAGGATTGCGCACTTCAACATTAAAAGCGGATTTCCTTGCATTGAAGAATTGTTCCTGTGTCGTAGGTGTTGCAAGAAAAGCAGCCTCATGGATGTTTCTTGTAAAAGTTTTAACAGCATCATCGAGGTTTCTACTATTTAATATGGATATGTTAAAGGTTATGTCAGCATAATATTGTAGTAGCCTGGGCTTATTTGGCCCTATACTGGCAACCATCTTCGCTGCAACTATTTGAGCAGAATGATCAGAGCATAAATCGGGACTCTCGTAAATAGTTAGTAGAGAAGCAGGTATACGCGTAATTTACAGCGAAGTTAAGAAGATCTGAAATACTAGCAGGATCTATTGGCCAATATGTTGGTGCACCTGCTGAGAGTATGTCGCAGGTAATAGTTCTCGACCTAGTGGATTACTGAGTCTAGAACCCCACCAACTATGTCTAGCGTTCCAGTCACTGCCTACTTTAAAACGGCCATTGAGTTCAGATAAAAAGGAAACAAATTGCAAACCTATATACCATACATATATAAAGGATCATATAGAATATTTTGTTTAAATTTTTTATGATAATAAATATTTGCTGCCAGATAAACAGTTTTGAGCACGGTGTTCTGGTTTGCTTTGCATGTCCTAAGACACGTAAGTCTCCAAATTTTTTGCAATAAGTCCTTCAATACCCTTTGGTGCTTAATCATATTAAAAGAAAAAGGCTTCAAGTAAGTATTTTGGAAGCAAGAAACACGCAGGTTTTTTTAAACAACTTTCCAGAGAGTTAGCAGCCTGACCCACTTTTTCATACATCTATGTTCCTTTTGTGCATTTTTTTGTGCCGTATGCTTTAAAACATCTTCTAGCTTTACTAAGGATATATGGGTTCTATACAGTCTATGTGAATTAATTGTAAATTAGGGAGAATACCTATTAATTATGTAATATATATAATTTGTTTAAAAAAATTAAAATTTAAATATGACTTTTGAATAGTAATCATAGCAAAGGAGTGCTTAAGGATACACGTACATTATTCGAATTTCACTTACTATCTTTTGTATTTTATTTCACATTTTTTTTTTCTGGAACTATTTCACACTCTCCATCTCATTCTTGCAAAGCATTCAAACTATTAGTTTGTTCGTTTGTTCACTCGCTCGCTCATTTGCATTGCTGATCGTTTCAGTTTCGGGAGGACATAATTAATGTTAGTTTTAACGCTGCTTGAAAATGTTATTTCCCTTGATTATAGGAGGATGTATGCGGCGGCTGCTGCTGCTGTTATTGTGGCTGTTCTTGCTGCCTGCCGCTGCCTGCCGCTTTGTTGCTGAAGGCAGTCATGGGGAAACATTTTATGACGATTACTGTAATTCGTTTGCCGCAAACAATAATTACTTTCCATTACGAAAATGGCGGGCATATTATCACCTGAATATCCCACACATACTCGTACACACACACACACACACACACACATACTCACAGAGACACGGACAGTCTCAGCGACACAGGTGTTAAGTGTATGCGCTGTTGCTGTCTATCCGTCTGCCTCATTGTCCATCCGTCCATCTTACCGTCGGCAGCGTTTAACGTTTAACTCAATTCGGCACAAATCAGCTCCAACTCAAACAAAGCCAAAGGCCGAAACGAACGGCGAATGTCTTCATTTACACCGCTGCACAAGTCAGCGATATACACTGCAGTCTTGGTATAAGGAGAGTAATTGAATTTTGTCAAACATTTTGCAACGCAATCACACAGCAGACAAGTCACTTCAATGCAAAAAGGAGCAAAAATGTTTGATATGGTTTTTTTTAGGCGCTCATTGTAGTCGCTGGTATGTCGGCACACACAGGTCTTCGTGGAGTTGTGCTGCGTTGGTTTCGGTTTTGAAGCACCTGCAAATTATTTATGCTGGAGTTTGCAGCAGTGACCCAGATTTTTATTTCGATGACTATTGAATGCTAGGTACTCAACTCAATGCTCAGATTGAGCTTGCTTGACTGTCTCAGCAGCTGATTTAATTTGTCTCAAGGCTTTATTCTGAAGCCCTAATTTGGAACCCACAGCTCCGGGTGGGCAAGATAATACATTTACAAATCGCTCTCTTACATCGCAGGAATATCTTAGACCTGCTACAAAGCATCCAGCTTAGACGCGCTAACTTAGACTTATCTGCAGTTTGATATTGTAGCGCTTAGGTGCGATCTAAACTTGTATTAGACCTTAATACTTTGCCTCCGTCTGCATATGAGGCGAGCAGTAATTGGAGATTGGTACATCTGCGGTGAAAATGTTGTACAGCAGTTTGAGAAGCACGATTCGAACTGTCATCTTATGGAGGAGGGGGATTGCAACTCTTACTTTTATCTACATCTGGCAGATTCGTAGATACGAACTGAAGAGCATATAAAAAGCGGCTTGCAGGTGTCTTTTGATTTTTGCAAGTAGTCCCTGTTGCACGTCAACAAAGACACTATTACGGAAATCTTAGTTGTCAAACGCCTTATGGAATCCGCCTGCTCAATAGCGCCGTACTCTTCCCTGAAGCCAAACTGATGGAATGGTAATATTTCTTCAAAATCCACACGCCTGGCAAGTTGTGGTACAATATGTCTTTCAAGCAGCTTGTAGAGTGAAGGGAGAAGCCTGATTAGTTAGGATCGTTCTCCGGCTTAACAGGTTTATGTATAATCAGAACTCTTGCAAGACACCTAAATATTGCATCACTGGCTTCGGCGGAGCCATCATGGTGATGTGACATATTCTGTCAGTCACCGGCGATTTCTACCTTGGCAGACGTTTTATAGCATTGGCTACCTCTTCTACTCTTATAGGCAGGTGTTAGGCAGTTCCATCTGTAAGTGTGTATCCAAAGCCCTTTTCGTTGCCATTAACTCTTCATCAGATGCTTTATTGAAAGGCAGAAACCGTTTCTCCAGCTGTATGGTGAAATTTTCTGCATTTTCCTTTTCTTACCCGATACGTTTTTTATCGGAACATGTCTCAACGGCTGTCGCTAAAGGGACCTAATAAAATAGACCTTCCACAGCGAGTATTCGGAGTCTTCTCTCTGAATCTTAAGGTCTTTAGTTGTCGACTAGTGCGTTGCCACAAAGTATTATTCTCTGGAAGGTGGTTGGAAATAAATCTCCGTCGATGCTGTATCTTCAAGTTCCTCGTTTCTCTATTAAAACAATAGAAAGTTGAAGGACTTGAATTACTGATAGCAGCAACCGATAGAGCTGCCGCAGTATGTTTCTTTTGGGTAAAAAGATCCACTGCCGCATCTATGTTCTGAGATGCCTTTAGCTCCATGTTTAAAGGTATCAACTCATAAAACATTCTCTGGATTGAGTGTGGATATTAATAAATGGTGCCAGATTGTCATTATGTAGCTTCCAGTTATCCGTTATATTTGTTAGCACATGGGGAATGCCTTGGTGTAGAGCTAAGTCTAAGCAAAATAAACTTCCTCAGCGGCTGAAATGAAAGCGCGTCGGAAAACCAGTCACCAATACTTTCGTTCTGTGAATATCAGGTTACTAAGCGATAATTTTCTTGCAGTAACGCAAAGGTACTGTGCGATTGGTCCACTTGATGAAACCATTCAGGCAGAACGGCAGAAGGATGTACTCTCAACATTACTTAAAGCTAAAGAAATATTATTGGAGATACACGACTCACAATCAATTACCATTTCTAAGTCTTAGTATACGCATTCTACGCTACAAATTACTCAGATGGTAAGGCACTTCATGACGGAACAATATCATCTACATTTTATTTTCTTCCAAGAAAAACATTTTTCTGAAGAACAGAAACATTCCTGGGAAGGATGGGCTTGATGCGGAATGCGGATGCCTAGTGCTCATATTCAACGAGCTGTTGAAACTAGGACCAAGAATTGTATGATTCACAACATTGCGATGAATCCCTGAAATAATTCTTTCTCTCGCGCGACTGTACAATGGTGTGTCGTAAGCGGAGTAAGAGTGTGGTAAAGTAGGAATGTCTTCGTAGGCCTCTCACTCTTATATTATTTCTACCACAAGGCCGTCCCCAATTTCGGCTCGGTCTGCGCTTTCATTAAATAGACTTTACCTACCGGGCCTAAAGAAGTTTCACTTCGAAATTTGTTCACAAATAACTTATTCACAATTAACTCATCTAAGACTTGATCACACAAATATTTTCAAACAATATCCTGCTCGATGTCAGCAGATAAAACACAGCAAATTTCGTGGCATAAATTACACCAATGCCTTATACAACTACATAACTACTAGGAGCACGAGCGTCGTCCCTATTTTCGTCTCGTTTTTTGTTTCTCATTCAGTCGACTTATCTTAACGTGTCAAAAAATTTTAATTGCTTTTAAAATGTTCTTTTTTTTTTTTATTTATTTTATCAGTATAAAGTGTATAAAAACTTCGTATATACAACATAACAAAATAATCATCTTTTTTTACCCGACTTTGGCTGTTTTCATTTTATTTCATTTAATTTTCGCGCACTTGATTCGATGCGGAGAGTGCAGAACTGCAAAATGGTGAACGCCAACAACAACAACAACAACAAGTACACTAATAATATGGTGCACTCCAGACCGAAAAGTGTAAAGGAGGGCTTGTAAGTACTACCAACCCAGAAATACGTAGTCTTGTAGTGTTTGTATATGAACGGCATGGATTGCAGTTGAAAGAGTGAAAAAGCATTATATAAACAATGATCATTGGTTTTGCTGCTTGGCGGGTAAAAAGGCTAAAATTTTCGGTAATAAAATATGACAACTCAATCAAGGCCTATAAAAGAAGAAGAAGAACAGAGTTGCAGGCCGCAAAGGCGAGAGGCGCTCGAAATGGCTTCGCATGCTTAAAGTGAGTAATTTTCTTAAGCGTTCAAAAGCAAAAGCAAAAACAACAACAACCAGCACCACTTCACGATGATGATGATCACGGAGAATGGGGTCGTTGCGGAACGAGAAGGTGCAGGAGGAGGAGGAGGCCTCGTACAAAGATACTCATCACTATGGCGTACGAGTTTGGAGGTTTGTGTCTGCCGATGTAAGCAAGAACGATCAAAATTTATGATCATTTTGTTTTCGAAATCAATTTAGTATATTTATTAAGCGAAACAAGTCGACAAAGCGGGCAAAAAAAACAGAGAGAAGAAAAAAAAAAGAGACAGCAGAAAATAATAAGGTGGCATCATGGAGCAGCAAAGTAAAACGGAGCATCAGGAAATGCTCATAAAAATTAAACCGCACAAAGGCGGATAAAGCAGCCGGTAACAATGAAGCAGCAGAAGAACATGAAGAAATCAAATTGTTAAAGGGTGCTACAAATAAAGGTTTCAATTGAAATTGCTTTAAATTGTTTGTTCAAACATTTATAATAAAATAAAGCAAAAAGAGCGAGTGAGATGTTTGAAATAAAACTTCTTTTAAATATTTCATGCAGAGATATCAATCGATGCTGCGTTTGGTGTGCCAAGAAAAAAATTAAGTTTAAAATTCAGCACTGTATCTGCACAACATTTAAACTGCTCTTCTAATTACTGAATGCGTCGAATTTTCAACACATTTTACAATTTTTCTGAACCCTTTAATGATGTCAAGTCTTCAATACTAAGGAAGGCTTACATCAGCCACATGGGTTGTATATGCTTTGTAACTAATGTCATACTTTTCGAACTGCTTAATACCCTATTTTCGTATGAATTGCATGCTGTATTTGTTCGTTTTTTCGTCATCGGAGACTTCGCAATAATAAAATATCATGTCCGGCCGTAGAAATTTGCATAGCAGTAACTCAAATGCTTAATGATGTCTTCAAACAAGCCCTCGCTAAAATTTTTTTCTCACCATTTCTGTAGTCTTTATTATTTTTTTTATTTCCCACAGTTCTTGGTATCCATGCGTACTGCGAGCAATTCTTAGATGTGGATACACTGAACTGAAATCGAAATAAAATAGGTTTTCTGTCAAAATTGCTTGGCTTACAGGTGCTGGTTTGTTCAGTGTCAATCAAAGGCAAAGCGCCAACATGCGCCACAACATGCTGCAATCGAACAAAAAATATCAGAGTTCTATTCCGTCCAATGGGTAATGAGGCAATGCAACAAATGCCAATTCCTGTCACGGGATAGGCAGTAGCTCGATGCGATCAAACCTGAACGCAACCGAACAAGTCACATCAAACGCACAGCCTACTTCTAGCTAAACTTGCAACAAAGCAAGACCGATGACAAAAGACCGATTTAATCGGTCTTATGTGATCGGTCAATATAATTTGCTCTTAGATAGTTTCTTTAATGCGTGACAGGACTACAATTAAATGTAAAAGTTTATAATTCAATATTTTCCGGAGACGCAGACTATTTTTGCATGATTAAACACAGCAAAATAATAAGTTTTAGTAAAGCTTAATTTAAACAGCCTGTCACACCGGAAGAACGCCGAAGGCAAAAGACGCCGATGACATTTTGAGCCACGGCATTCGGTCAAATGTATCTCCAAGTTCTACTCATACCGGAAGTTATTTGACAACTTAAGTCAGACACCAAAAGTTCTTATCGATTGATGCAAATCTCCCATTGCATTCTGATTCGTGCATATGACGAAGGCCGAAGCTCAAGTACGACACAGTGCCACGTCTATCAGTAGCTGAGCTTTCAGAAAAACGCGTGTATCGCCTAAAACTTTTGCGAAGATTTTTTGTTCACTTACTTCACCAAAGTCCAAGACACCAAGAATATAATATTCTTTCGCAGCCACCAAGCGTGGATCGAAACTGAGCATTACTCGACCATTCTGGGCAACATCATAGCATTTTGTAAGCCCAAAAGTGTCGCCGTATGCCATTAGCTGGTGTATCAGCCAGAGCTGTCTGTCCAACTTTATATTACAGCCTGTGGCACAGCACTGCGATGTCACCCACCCATAAACATTTGCTGTCACAATCTGAAGGCGTGGCTTTTTGAACAAAAAGCCACGTAGGACGGCCAGTTAGGCTTCTAATTCTTTGCATTCTTCTGAAATGCTTTTCATATCTTCCAAATGCCGCTTGTTCTGCTGGCTCTTCTTTTTCTCTTCTTAGCTTGTACTCTTCAAAATCACGAAAGATTTCATCGATGGTTATATTATCTTCAAGAACTTCTTTATCATCACTCTTTGAATTTTCAGATTCATTTGTAGAATTCAGATTTAAAAGAGTTCGTTTTCGCTTTTCGAGCTTGTCTTTCTTTCTTTTTCCGCAGCTTATACTCGCGATAAAGTTCATCAATCAGATAATCTTCAGAATTTGTGCTTTAATATTTAAGCAGAATCATTAGAATAGCAAAGCAACCTTAGTATTTCTGAAGCAACCTTAGTGTTTTGAAACATTTAAAATAAACCAAACATAGACGTTTTGATATTTCACTCAGAAAAACTTTTCCTCATGTCAAGGAAGCTCATAGAAAAATCAGTTTTCCAAGTGGAACCAACACAAACAGCTCAAAATTTCTCTGCGTTATATAAATTAATATAAAATATTTTTTTCCAACGTAATACGATGAATAAACGTAATCAAATATACGGTACGCGTATTAATGGTAGCATCATAGGCATGCCTGGCCCCACTTTGAAGACAGTGAGTACACAAACAAAAGTATCCAAGATACGGGCCAACGACAGTGCCATGACAATGCGCGACATGCTCGAGGCTGAGCAGTTGAAAAGCAAGTGGAGCACACCAATGCCAAGCAAGCAACAACAGTGGCCACTCCAACCAAAGCGGGCGCTGAAGACAGCCAATCTAGGGACTCTTGCTAAGGTAAACTACTGTACGTGTCAGAAGCCTACAGTCTCGCCCCAACGCCGTCGTAAACAGGTCGCACAAAAGCGCGTAACAGCGGCGCAAAAAAAACGTGGAGGCAAATGCGTCGCCAAGGGAAAGTGCCGAAAAGTGACAAAGAAAGTAAAAAAGATCGGTGCCAATGCTATGAAGGTGCACTCAAACAGAGGTAAGAAAGTTGCACCCAAACGCGCTCGAAATGCTAGCACATCAAAAGCCAAGAAAACACAAAAAAAAACTACCGCAAGAGCTTCCGCCAAAGCAAAATTAGCCAAGATGGGCGCCAAACGTGCAGCAAAACCGAAGAAAGTAGTTCCGAAGTCAAACTTCTCCACCAATGATTTTCCATTTAGTGCTCGTGGTATGTATGCTAATACAGAGGAGCAGTTGGCAGCAGCAAGACAGCCCAATGCGTTCAGTGTGCAGCAACCAATTGTGACCTTTTATAATCCAAGAAAGCCCATACAGATGCCCGACAAGAAGACACAGTCGTGTATTTCTATTACGAAGACTTTGTCCGACAACAGTTTGTGGCGGCAAGTAGATACGCTAAGCGATATGATTAGTTCCTCTGATGCTGAGGAATATTAATAGCGGAATGTTGTTGATTGGCATCGCTCATTGAGCTGCTGCAGAAGTTCGGATTTGGTGCCATAATCGATGTAAAGCTTCCCAATTGATTGCATATACAAAACTTTTTTAATGGAACGTTGGAGTTGAGGCTTGTTAATGTATGAAGAAAGAAGCTGCTTAATATTTGGAAATCACTTGTGCTACCTGGAGACTAACTCGAAGAATTCCACAAGAAGCAAGATTTTGGAATGTCAATGCACAACAAACTTGCCAAATGGTGGCGAACTGTTACAACTGTTCGGTAATACAGTCTACCTGTTTATTTGTTTAATATGTTTTAGTTAAAATTTTTTGACTCAGAGTTTAATTGTAGTAGAATGGATATACCTAAGCGATATGCAAAGAATTAGAATTAGAATCAATGTAAAGGTCCAAGTAACGTCACAATAACTCAGTTAGAACTCCATAAATACACAAAACCCTGTTACATGTTTTAGTTAAAATTTTGTTTCTGAGACAATAATAACGCCTCCACACAAAAATCTTTTTCTATTTATTTAACTTAAGTCCAGTAGCTACCGATGGAAACTGAATATTCAATTGGTCTACGTGTTCCAAATTCACGCAGCGTTTTGAAGTTCGTTATTAAATTTGAAATAATTGATGAAATATTTTGTGAAATATCTGTGAAAATATTTGAGGGAGAAGCAGGACGACGGTCGTGGGTGAAAGGTGGCAAAGCGGCTCAAACGGTTGCCAAGCCCGGATTGACGGTCAGGAAGGTTTTGCTGTGTGGTGGTAATCGTCTATTATAAGCTGCACACCTATGGCCAAACGCTCTATTCGTTTCTCTACTGTAAACAACTGGACCGCTTGAAGGCAGCAATCGTCCAGAAGAAGCCATCTTTGGCCAACAGGTGAGGAATTGTTTTCCAACAGGAAGACGGCAGACCACACAGTTCGATTGTGACGCGTCAGAAGCTCTGGGAGTTTGGATGGGAGGTCCTAATGCATCCACCTTATAGTCTGGAGCTGGCACCATCGGATTACCATCTCCTACCTGTCAATGTCGAACGAATTAGCTGGCGAGGAATTGACTCAAAAGAGGCTTGCGAAAATGGCCAATAGGGAAGCAAGCTTTTATGAGCGGAGCATAATGAAGTTGGAATCTCGTTGGTAACAAGTTGTTCCGCGAGCCATCCGGATGTTAACATATTGCCTTGATGATCAACACATGCCAAAGCAGTGACTTGTTCGGTTTTTGTTCCTTCGGTGAACAGCCAGTTCCAATTTTTGAGAGTGAGTTTGGTCGATTCTGCACGAAAAAGTTTGCGAATATTTTCGCTGCTGGTTCTGTTTTTTGGAAGTTTCCGCAGCGTTTTAAATAGAGTTAATGGGCGAAAAATTCAAGGTGGAGTGTGGAGATTTCAGTTCGGAACGAAGATTTTTAGCCCACCCGCCATATTACAAGCTGTTGGAGGACATCTGCTTAAGTATAGGGTATGACGTGCGATTATGTCCTGGCTTTTTGCAAAGCAATTTCAAGTTCAAATTCTATAAAACTATATTCAAGTTGTCTGGCTGACAAGCTGAGGCTATTGGGGTTGTACTCAAAGTCGAGAATAATTTTCTTTTGGCGGGTATATTCTTTATTAAAGTTCCCGTCTGGGGAATATTCAGCAATATCTGGAGAATATGTAAACAAATTGTTGGCACTCCAACGAATGATTTTATATCAGATCAAATTTTTTTTAGTTGTAGACTGGGGGGAAATAATTGATTTAAACGAACTAAAACATTTACCTTTAACTGCATAGGCTCTTTTATATGAAAGTAGACTAGTATCACTCATCTTGGCTATATTGGTGGCAATCCTTATTGCTTTGATTAGTTTAGTCACCTGAAGTTGGGTTTCAGAGTTGGGCACGACCTGACAGTCCCAGTTATCTAATTCGGTTTTGCATTTCGGCAAAAAAGAAGTTTTGAAAAAATTTAACTGCAACCGAAGACGATGGGAAGTTTCAATGGTACTATGTAGATCTGGCAGCACTGTTCATTTGCAGAGCGGGTATTACCTAGAATATATACATGGTGTGTGTCAAAATTAGACGAACTTTTGACATAAAATCAAAATAGATTTTTGAGTACTAAAAGTAATCTCCCTCCGGCGGAATACACTTATTAGCTCGATCCAATAACATTTCAAATGAGTAGTTTAGCTCGTTGGCCGTTCATGGCCTTCACATCAGCATGGCGCCATCTGTTCATGGATTATTTCAGCTTGACGAACAGAAAAATGTTACATTGTGCTAAATTAAGTGAATACGGTAGGTGGTTGATGGTCAAACTTGCGATTTTTGGTCCAAAAATTTGGTCAGAAGTATCGAACAATGAGATGGCGCAACTTCATTCTTGGCGATATTCTGGCCGAATACGACAGATACGACGGAGCAAACGCCTCATAACACCAAGATAGAATGGCCCACTAATTGTTTGGCCCGATAGAAAGAACTCTTGGTGAATAATGCCCTTCGAATTGTAGAAAAAAACCAACATTGCCTTCGTTTTTCACTTTTCCAAACGTGATTTTATGGGTTTTGGCTAACCGGGTGGCTTCCATTCGGCACTCTGACGCTTGGTTTCGTCACCAGTAACAATGTTGAAAGGGAAGTTTTGTTCCTTTCTGGCATTTTTAATGATGTGTGAGTGTTTAATCCGAAGCGCCTTTTCCAAGTCTTTTAATTGATTCTGAAGCCTAAATGATCGACCAAAATGCAATGGATTGAGTCTTTGGACAATTGCAATTCCGATTCCATGAACCGCAATGAAGATTTCGGTAATTTTTGATGAATTCTGGTATTTTGTTCGTTCACTGAAGATTTCGGGCGATCTTCATCGTCATTCAAATCTTCCCGAGCGTCTTTTAAACGTGTATACCAGTCGCAAATTGGCAAATTGGGTTGGGCTGAGCAAGCAAATGAGAAGTAAAGCCCTCTCTCGACGGACGAAAATAAAGATATGTAAGACGCTGATACTCCCGGTCGATCCTAGTGTATGGCGCAGAGGCATGGACCGTGATTGAGTCGGACGAGACAGCGTTGGAAGTCTTCGAGCGGAAGATTCTTCGCAGGATCTTTGTTCCTATTAGAGTCGGCGACGAGTTTAGGTCCCGTATGAACCGCGAGCTGTACGAGCTATTCGATGAGGTTGACATAGTTCAGCGCATAAGATTCCAGCGGCTGCACTGGGCTGGGCACCTCATTCGAATGGACGAAAGAGCTCCAGCACGCATGGTTTACATGGGGGGCCCAAACTTGATTGGTGTACGCCGACATAGAGGACGACCGGGCACTCGATGGAATGACCAGGTATGGAGAGATCTCTCCGTACTGGGCATTCAGAACGACTGGCGCTAGCGCGAACAGGATTATGGAGGCTGACGCGCTTTCCTGGACGCGGCCATGACCGGCAGACGGTTGACGGCCATTTAAGTAAGTAAGTAAGTACCAGTTGCAAATAGTGGCACGAGATGGAGAATTATTTCCATAAATATGTTTCATCCATTCGTGAGATTCGGTAAAAGTTTTATCAAGTTTAAAACAAAACATAATATTGGATCTGCATTCAACAATCATTTTAAACGCTCTAACTCCACTTCCACTTTTCCAAATGTCATGAAATTTTGAGGGAAATGTCAATAAAAGAGGTCCCTTTCCAACGCAGTTCCTTAAGGTGACATCACCAGAAAATGCCCTGAAAAAACAGGAGAAAATTTAACACATACCTTGTATATACGAAATTTCATCGCTGTATCTCAAACGGATGGAAAGATATGTAAAATTTTTTGTATAGCTTGTATGATGGGTGGGGTATAGCCCCCCTTCGATTTCGGCCAAACTTAACCGGAATACTATCGTGACCTGTTGTCGGTTATTTTTTTATTTTTAAGTCGTTTTTTAAAAATTATTTTTATTCATTTTTCGCTCATTAACTTGCAGAATATTCCAGAAATAAAATGGCGCACCCTCTATATCAAAAGTCAGCTCAGTTTTAGTAGCTAAATTGAGTGAAAGAGATAAAGCAGAAGAAGAAGAAGCAGCAGCAGCAGCCATGTCGATTGAATTCTTCTTAGCTGAACTCAGACATTAAACCACTTTACTGCGATTCGATGCGGTTTGGGTTTTGCGGTAGTTATTAGGTTTGTAAAACACGAGCCTTACACATTTGAGCGCTTGTAATTTACTTAATTTGATTAAGGCGCTCATACATGCGCTTGCTCGCTCGCACCTATCGAACAGACAGGCGTGTTAGAGTGTGAGAAAGAAAGAAAGAATGCGCAGAGGAAGTGAGCTGTCGGCCAGGCGGATCTGACAGGCGACAGGTGAAATCGATTTGTTTGCGCATTTACTTATAATCGAAACAAAGCCACAGACCGATTAACTTACACTCACACATATGCAAGCAGTTTAGAATACGCAAATATCGAATATATATATATATATATATATATATATATATATATGCATATATATAATATATATACGAGTACATACATAATTCGATGCGATTAACGCGCTCGTTGTTTCCCATTTAATCGGTCCTCTTAATTACTTAATTACTTGCGTTCGTTCAAACGAGAAGAACCAAGAAGCAAAAGCAAATACAACAACATACAAAATAAGAGCTACAAGCTACAGAAAAAAAATTAAATTCAAAATATTTAATTAAAAAACAATTTGGCATGCAACGCTTTTGCTTTTGCTTTGATTTATGAATTCTACGAAATACAAAATAAGAAAGAAAGACCCAAGAACGAACACGAAGCAGCGTTCAAGAAGTAGAAAATTGAAAATTTTAACGCGTCTCTTGCCCTCAGCAGTCAGCACCTATGGCTTTGCTTAGTATTTAAGCATTTGGTACGTAGCTGCAGTGTGACAAGTATATTAATTTAATTAGAAAGTTTGTAACACAAAGAATTAGGCTGCGAGATTTTGTATATTTTTGTTAAACTTAATAGAACTTTCTGGATATAGTCATGTCTGTCCACCAGTAATTGGCATCTATGAAGAAGTTCTGATGGCGGAATTACTCGCTACAACTTTTCGTCATCTTTCTGGCAATTTTCGGATACCAACTCGAAAGAACGTCACAGCTTTTAAGGCTGATTCAATTATGTTCCCATTTTTGGCATTTTTCACATGAAGTGACCTTCAGTTGGGACAGGCCATGTGTCATCGAACGGAACAAGCAGTAATCGAAGGGAGCCAAGTCTGAAGAATACGGCAAATCACGTAGGACTTCCCATTTCAACGTTTTCAAATAGATCCTGACTTTCTGTCATACTGCAAAATTACTTTGTTGTACCTTTCTTCGATTCTTCTTTATTACGGTCGGAAGTATTTTCTGAAGTCCACAGCTCAAAAGCCTTAAGTTGAGTCCGATAGCGTTCACCCGTTATCGTTTCATTCGGTTTGTGCCGCGCCTAGTAAATCACTAAGCGATGGTCTCACCAAATATGAGTATAAACTTTATGCCAAGGTAGCGAAGGTAGCTGATGGCTGGTTCGGGCAAAACCTTTTATTTTTTACGCCTTACGCTGCCGAAATGGATCTCCTTTTCATACCCATTCCGAAGAGCTGTTCACAAGCTAAAAATTGTCTTTAGATCTTGTGTGGCTTCAATTCATATGGTGCCCCGTTTCCTTGCTTTTGAATCAACTCCTTGACTATTAGACTTGACTATGCTGACTATCGACCTATCCACTCCCTATGATTCTGACAACTTCTAAAGCGTTTGGCTTAGGTCGATATAGATCATTGATTCCAATTTTTCGTGTTCATACTTTATGGGTTAACTCTGCCGTTACTTGTCTTTGAGCTAAAAGTCCCCTTTTTTATATTGAAGAAACCACCTTCGACAAAATTTTTCAAATCAAGCATGCTCGCCGTAAACTTCAATTAATATTCTATGACCCTGGACCGTACTTTTCTTCATATTAAAGGAAAGCTGAAACGTAGTCTTAGACGACGGCTTATGTGAACTCGTTATGAACTTAAAAACAAAGCATGGAAACAGGCTGCCACTAATTTCCTGGAATTTTAAACAAGTTCGAAACTAAAAGCAATTTTTTTAATGATTTACTTCCTAACGCAAATCCAGACATATCTCACGATTTAAATTTTGGACAGTTTACAAACAAGTTCAAAAGTCAAGCCTAAACCATTTGGAGAACACATCGTGCTTGGTACTTTAGTCGAGAAATAATAATCTCTCTCGCTACTAATAACTGCAGAAGGCGCATCAAGAGGCTCCATCCGAAAACCTCTTAGCACGGTAAAAAAAATAGATGGAAAAGAACATAGTTTATTTCTTGTTAAAATTGGAGTGGCCAATGCCCTATGGCGCCATATAAGCAATAAATAAAATTAGGCATATCATTGCACCTATTTAAGGTACAAAGATGATATTTGGAATACATGTTAATGGGATCAGGAAAAAACAAAATCCATTGCAAAAGTGTGCATGGTTTGGCTTCTATAGAGATCAAGTTTATATATAGATACTTAGACACAACATTCTATTTGACAATAGTTTTTATGGGGCACATCAAAGCATGCCGCCGGGTACAGCTAGTCCAAATGTGTTCAAAATTCCTCAAGTGGTATGGTCAATATACTAAAGCTAAAATATGTTCAAAAAAGCCATCAATTATATATTTTGTGTTCTTCAAAGTAGTATCCTAAAAAATTATACTCGTAACACAGTTGTGTCGGTGCTTTTTCCAATCCTCGAAGCACTTCTGTTATGTGCCTTTTGGTATGGCCTTGAACTCTTCTTGCGTTGCAGTCTTTAACTCCTCAATTGTGAGAAAAAATCACAGGGTCCATGAATATGGATGTATATTGAACCTCACATTTCAAGAAACTTAATGCTCTTTTCTCGGACTTGGCTCTTCTGACAAATTCCATAGGAATGATTGGAATCTGTCAGAAGAGCCCCATATCAATGTTTCATCAACAGTTATGAATCATTTGAGCAAATCTGATTCGTCATTGACATTATTCAACAGCTTCTAAGCGTTGGTTCTTATAGTTTAGCACTTCGAAACGAACTTCCGTAACACAAGTTGCATGGCGTGAACCAACTAATAGCCGACATTCTCAGCAATCTTCTTTAGGAGTGATTTCACGATTCGCCATAACAGTTTTCTTCACTGCTTTAAAGTTTTCATCGGTTGTTAACGTGCTAGGACCTTCTGTGAAGAGCTTGTACCACTTATAAATGTTTTTTGTAGTTCAAAGTAGTTTTTCCAAATGGTACAGCGTGTAAGAGCTCCTAACTTTATGGTCCAATCTGCATTCAAAAGTGTATATATTTCTCCCACTTTAGAAAGCTGAACAGACCTTGATTCCAATAAATTTACATTGAGATCAATTTGTGGAGTAAAAAACACGGGCTACATCATTTATACTATCTGGTCTTTAATATGGAACTTCAATATTAAAATTTGGAATGTAATAATATTATTTTCCCCCAATAATCATGACACTTTTCGGCAATAGTGTTGGGCATACTTGTAGAATGTTTTACTAAAATTGGAAAAATATTCAAAAAAAGGATACAAGGATACTACTACGAAGCACCACACAAAAACAAGGTAAAGATTTTTATAGTACAATTCGCTCTATAGCGAAAGGGCTTGGTACTTACATTAGATATAAGTTATCTGAAGAAGTAATTGGAATATCTTAATATTCAAAATTGAATGCTTCATCTCTTATAGTCTCCATCACAGCCGGAAATGTCTATAGTCACTCGTCACTGCTTCGCTTCCTTGCGCTTGTTATATTAATTTTCACAAACTTATATCGTTTGCGGGGGTCGTCATCATAGAATTCCTTCGGAGGCTTCATAAACGTTTTCATTGGGGGTTTATTTTTTTTTAAAGTGGCGGGTCCCAAGCCCAGCGCACCAACCTCCTAACTGGTGTTTAGAAGGTACCCAGAAGATACGTGTCCTAGCGGACGTGTGAGTTGATTGGACCGTTTGACACAAGAATCATTGTTAGCCATTCCCAGGTGAATGGCAGTCAATAATTTTTCTCACAATGTGAACTTGAGCAAACGATCCCCCCAATCTCCTTAATGAACCCTATGGGTGAAAATAGTTTTCCACTACATTTCTCTGTCTGCGCTAGTCTTAAATACCACTGTGAAGATTTGCTTGAGCTATACAAAACGAAGGCAAAGTGGGGGCGTAGCAACAAAAGCCGGGTCTGCTAGTCATATCTATATGTAGAGGTTTTCAAGAGGAGCTGTGCACAATGGTGTTTTTTTTTTCTAAAATGTTTGGTCTACGGTAGTCAAAATCCAAACACAAGGACATGTTCTCTCTATTTGCCTCCGATCTCATATATAGACTGTTGCCACTTGACAAAATTAGAATCTCTGGTATAAGTAATTTGGCACCATAGTTGGTTTACTATTACCTTTTGGACAAATTTAAGCTTGGATAATTTCGAGAACACTCTGTTGGTAAACATCAGACGAAGACAAACATATTTTAAAATCTGCCAAAAACTAAGAAAGATAGTTAATAAAAATAGGGAGCAATATTAGGCTTAGCCGTTTTTTTTTTTTAACCTATACTAATATTATAAAGAGGAAAGATTTGTATTTTTGTGTGTGTGTTTGTAATGAGTAAACTCAAAAATTACTGCTTCGATTTCAAAAATTCTTTCATCATTGGAAAGCTACATTCACCCTGAGTAATATAGGCTAAGTTTGGTCAAAATCAGAGGAAGCTATACCCCACCCCTTATACGAACGATACAAAATATTCAACATATCATTGCATCCATTTGAAGTACATGGATGAAATTTGGTTACATGTTCGGATAAAGTAATCAAGTTAAGAAAAGAGAATAAAGTTTCATAGTTTAAATCGGGATCGGATGAAGTAATCAAGTTAAGAAAAGAGAACAAAGCTCCATAGTTTAAAAGATATTTGGTTTATCGGTTTTGAATATTGCTGGAAGAAGTAAAGAAGTGCTTGGAGTCGAGTAGAAGGAGAATATATTGTGTAATGAAAATAATTTTTACTGGGCACAGCATAGCGTGCCGGGTACAGCTAGTATTTAATATAGATAATTCTTCATTAAACCTACTTTTTAGGGTGTTAAAATTTTTATTTATAAACCTTTTTTTTATTTTCCTAATTTTCCTTTTTTTTATTTCATAAACTATGTTTATACTCATAGGTCCTTATGTAGCGTATTTAAATTCCGTTGCGACCGAACTAAAATTGTCTTCGTCTTGTTTTTGCAGCAACATCGCCGCTGTCAGCATCGCTGCCGCCATCAGCACAATCTCAATCAATTTCAAGTCGCACATCACATCAAAACAAATTACCAAGAAATTAATTTGCCATCAGAATCACGCAAGCGCAGTCGACGTCATCGATGGTGGTTGATAGACTGGTGGGAGGGTATTGAGGTACCAGTACCAGCCGTATGCCTGAATGTAATAGAGCGAGATAGAGCTAAAGCTAAGCGAGCGCAGAGATTGACTTCGGCAGCCATTCTTCGTCGGTTTAACGTGTAGACTTCACTGCCTGCCTGCCTGGCTGGCTGGTGCAGTCAGTGTCTTTTATATGGCACGGTTAGGGGGTGGTGTGAAGTGTCGAGGAGCGCAGAGGTGCTGTGATTAATACATGAGGATTTAATTAACTTCGTTCGTTTGAAGCAAAGTAAAAAAAGAAAAAAAATCAACAAAATAGTATATATACGTCGCCTGGTTACGAACGGACATCGACTGGCAGCATATATATACATCGTTTAAACGAGGCTGGTCTAAATAGATTTCTCCTTAAGTTAATAGAAATAAAGACTTGAATTGAGGCACAGAAAATTTATGCATTTCGATTTTAGGAATTTTTATATAATTTGTAAATATTTTTGTTTTTGTTTGCCCGATTTAAGACATCTTTTTTAAAAGAGATGATTTGTTGAAAATGGTGAAATTAGTAGTCGGAAGATTTCGAACTCACACAACAATAATAAAATGTTCTATAAAGAAATCCTGCAACTTGAAGCGAGAAGATGTCACCAACAGTTTATTTTGATGAGAACCATTGCCGGAAGTGATGTTTCTGCACTGAAACTATTGTGGGCCATATTAATATTAAAGAATGCTGCAAAATGCTCCGACATAGTACCCTTCTGATATCGATTTTGGAGAGGAGTGTCTTAAAATATTTTATGAAATCATCAGACAGAGATGGAAATAATTGCAATTATTGTGTGCCCACAACAGGAGAAATGTTCCTCATCGAAATCTTAAAATCTGACATGGAAAGGTAGTCATCAGATTTCAGATTTCTTTTGGAACATATACTGCCCACATTGTGTTTTTAAAAAATATATGTATATATAAGAAGCACGTTTCAGCGATTTACCAAAAATTGAGTCCAAAAAATTCGAGTTCTTAAATCGTCTAACAATAGCCTGTGAGGCGATGCTAATTTTTATATATAACGTCTCCTTCGAAATTTGGCGGTTTCAAAGATATAGCAACATAAAAACACGAAATCAAAAATGTTTTTTCTCATACTTATGTTTAAAAGTTTTATTTAAAAATAAAAGTATATAGTAGACATATTTTAGCGATTTGCCAAAAATTGAGTCCAAAATTTGTAGCTATTAATGATGTATGATAACAGTCTGTGAGATTCTGAAAAATTTTTATGTATAATATCTCTTTAAGAGACTTTCGGTTCCAAAGATATAGCAACATTAAACACCGATTTTCAAAATTTTTTATGCTCATAACTTCTACCTTTAGAAGTTATTGTTAAATAATAAAATGTATGAACAGCACATTTTATAGATTTGCCAACAATTTAGTCCAAAAAGTTCGACTTCTTAATTCGTGTCATAATAGTTTGTCAAATTGCACTAATTTTGATATATGACGCTTGCTTCAAAATTTGAGGGTTCTAATAAGCTCCAACCTGACGCTGTTTGCGGTTCATAGTTAAATGAAGTTTTCTAGAACACTGAAGTTGAAATTCTCCAACATCACAGATCGAGTACTTCGTTTTGGCCTCCTTCACCACTAAGCCTATGAGTCGTGATGGTTTTTTTTATCTCCGAGAATTACTTTCTTGAGCAAAAGTTCCTTCTAAAAAAGCGAGCCTAACATAAAAACTCCAAGAAAAAACGCTAAAATCGAGTGAGTATTCCCTTAGCCCGATTATACCGTAAATTTGTAAACGGAATATATTGGAGCCGTGTAGAATATTTTATAGGGCTTAGTGGAAGGTGCTTTAAATAGAATTAGAATAGTGGATGCTTTAAACTTTCTTGGTTTACACTCAGGTAATCAGTCAGCAGCTCTAAAAACACAAATATTTCTGCAAAATGCCATACTCAGCGGGCGAAGTATATAGATCAGTTGAGGAGAATGTAGAAACTTTCATACTGCATCTTGAGCCGCATCTGACGAAGAGTTGATGGAAAGGAAAAGAGTTCTGGATACTCCATTATACGCTTGTAAGACTGGCGAGAAGGAAATCTGCGAGGCTTGGCAGGATATGTCATTTCATTCTGAAGACTATGCCGAAGCAAGCGGTGCAATACTACCCGGTCAGCTGAAGACTGGCAAGAGTTCTGATGATCCATAAAGCCGGTAACCTGGACAACGATACTGAGAAGTAATGACCAAGCAGCCTTCTTCCATCAATCTCAAGTGTGCTGGAGAGGTTTATTGTATTACTGCTTGCCAGGCGTATAAATCTTGGAGAAATCCACCAATTTGGCTTGAGGGAAGTGGACGGCACTATTGAGCAGAGTTGCAGGATTGTGAATCATATCCTTGAGGCATATTTCAACAAAGAAAGGTGTCTTTGTTGACGTGCAACAGGTGTTTGATCTTGCATGGCACATGGGACTACTAGTAAAAATCAAGAGACAACTTCAGCCCCTTTTATCTCCTCATCAGATCGCATCTACGAGATCACCAATTATAGATAATTTTGAAAGCTACAAACTCCCTCTTCCATACGTTGGCTCCTAGTGTTCCACAAGTAAGCATGCTTGGCCCACTTCTGTATAACATTTGTACCGCAGCTGTACAAATTCTTCCAGACACCTCCAGAGTTAAATCACTGCTCACCTCTTGCTTGTACTCGGCACTCGGCGTCAAGTGTGTGCAGTAGTACCTCCATCTGCTTGACAGCTGGGCTCGCAGGAGGAACATCAAACTGAACTTTTATAATCTTTACATACATCTCATCCTTCTTGTGGTCTTCCTTTTCTCCTCCTATTTCTTGCTTTCCTCAGCAATTAGTTCCGGTTCGGCAACTATGCCATCAGCATCAAAGAACTTGATAAAGTCTTCCAAAGTTCTGTCTAGGTTAAAGTCGATGTTCTTGTTGGCACCCTTGCGTATGTATTTGATGGTGGGGAACAACAAGATGCTGATGTATTCCAATTTGTTGTCAGTTGAGTTCAACTCGGCAATTAAAATGCAGGCGTTATGCTTATATTTCTCACCAAACTGATCGTAGATAGGTGCCAAGAACTCATTTTTTTGCATAGCTTACTGACTTACTCTTGTCCAAAGCCACGTTATCGAAGTTGGTAGAGACGTGTGTCTTAACGGGGTTCTTATTCCAGTCTTCTGGCAATTCGTGTACCAAAAGGTGCTGCAGGAAGGCTTCGATGTTCTTGGCAGTCAGTTCATTATTTTCTGGTTTGTACTTGGCCATATCTGCCTCGAGCTTAATAAGATCTCTTCTCTGTTCATGGCCAAGAACTCAAAGATGCGAGTATGATCTTCCTCATCCGAAGAGATGGTAAGGAACAGTTTTTAATTACAGATTTTCTTGGCGTTTTAAATCAATGAATCAACTTATTTTTCAAGATGACCAGCCTCCTTCGAACCGCCGAAGATTTTTGCAGCCGATTCGTGGTTGTAAACAATAAACAGTGACAGCGATCGAACCTGAGCCAACTTCTTAGGATTCTCCAAATAATATTCACCCTCGAATACAGATTTCTTGTCATTGAATGGTTTGAAGAGCTGCTCAGCATTATGCTTGGGAATAACGTCATCGTTGCTGGTGACACCGAAGACAAACGTATCGTAGTAGTAAAGGGGTAATCCTCTTCTGAGTCTTGGCACTCACAGTAACCAATGTTTGCAATCACATTATCCTTCAGGAATTTCTCGGCCTCTTCCACTGAATTGATTTCCTTAGCTGGAGCACCGCTCTCTTTAGTAACCCAGGCAACGCAATAGCTTCAGACAAGAGCAGTTTAAGTAGCACATATGTCATAGGTTTGAAAAGCACTAACAAATAGTTTGATCAGCGTTAGTGTTCAGCAGTTTTTAGGCGCAGAAAATTATTTTTCGATTTTAAAATGAATATCTATTGACTCTGCAGTTCGATTTTGTTGAAATAAATGCTAAATGTTACTCGTAATAAAGCTGCTTATCTTGCAGTAATTCGATTTCAAGTCCAAGGAGTGGATTTTACGTGATGGGCGCACAAACTGACAATAAAAGCATAAAAGCGCTTATAATAGTCTATAGCTGGCACATTCATTTATAAAAACTCTTTAATTAACTCTCGTAGATTTATTTATTTATTATTATTATTTTTTCTTATATATATTAGAACGTATAGAAGAAATACGGAAAACGAATCTGAGCGTTGACTTGTAAATGTTCGCAAACGAGTGAATTGCTATGCGCCGTAGAAGTATGACCAACATATATATTTATGTCTAGTTACAAGCTTGTATTTAACCAACTATATATATAAATAATTACATACAGTTACGTTTTTTTACATACAGATACACGCAACATTTAAACATGTTTCGCTCTTGTTTTATTATTTTTTTTCTTTTATCAAAATCAACTTAACCTGCTTGTCTAGCGCCCGCAGCGTGAATTATTTTAATTTAGCCACACACTGCACTGCTTATTCGTTCTATCGCAAACGTTTTATTGTATAATTTTATCACCTTTAATTAACTTTTCAATTAATAAAATCGTTTAAAGTGGCGAATGTATCACGCAGTTACAATATGGTATAATAATTCAATAGAGATACATAAAATTATTGCAGAACGATTATTTTTTTTTTCATAATTTATTCATAAATAATTGCAAACTATGCAAGTTTATTTACATTTATTAAATTAATTTTCGTTAAATAAAATATATGATAGTATGATGTGCATAGCCACACATCACACATCGACTGACATATAAATCGCATATTAAAGCTAAGGCCCAACAGCTCAAACATAAAACTAAAAGAATTAATTGGGTGATTAATCCGAAAAAAAAATTTCTGCTACATAAATCAATGTTAAAACCTATATGGACATAAGACATACAGTTATGGGGAACTAGAAGTAACTCCAATGTAGAACTACTGCAGAGATATCAATCAAAAAAGTTCAGAGTGATATGCAATGCTCCTTGGTTTGTTACTAATGGATGTTCTGACAAGGACTTAAGTATTTGTACAGTGAAAGAACCATAAGCGTAAAATACTTAGAGAAATTAAAATTATTGGAACTTAATAGCTCAAATCTGTCCAAGTGCCATTGTAAATCTATTTAATATGTTAAGAAAGCTAACAAATTTTATTTTTAAGCCCTGTACCGAAGGTACAAGAGCCTATTGGGTTTGTGCAAATGTAGGATGTATGTAACAGGTAGAAATAATGGTCGGAGACCCCCCAAAGTTACTCCCATTATGGTCAGGAGTGATAGAGGAGTCGATATAGACATGTCCATCTGTCCGTCCGCCTGTCCCAAATTTCATCTTTGTATCTTAAAGGGATGCAAAGATATGAAAAATATTGATTAAATCTTAAAGGGGGGGGGGGGTGTGTCAACGCCCCCTTCAGTTTGTCAAAACTTAGCCTATGTCCTTTTCCATCGTCCCATCTATCTCTATACCAAAATTTATACCGATTGGTTAAGCCAAACGAGAGGAACATCCATACATCCATACATCCATGCATACATCCATCCATACATCACTCCACACATTCATCCATACATTCATCCATACATCCATCCATACATCCATCCATACATCTATACATCCATACATCCATACATTCATCCATACATCCATATATCCATTCATACATCCATCTATACATCAGTCCACACATTCATTCATACATCCATTCATAAATCCATACATCCATCCATACATCACTCCATACATTCATCCATACATCCATACATCCATACATCCATATATCCATTCATACATCCATCCATACATCAGTCCACACATTCATTCATACATCCATTTATAAATCCATACATCCATCCATACATCCATCCACACATCACTCCACACATTCATCCATACATCCATTCATACATCCATCCATACATCCATACGTCCATCTATACATCCATACATCCATCCATACATCCATACATCCATCCATACATCCATCCATACATCCATCCATACATCCATACATTCATCCATTCATCCATACATCCACACATCCATACATCCATACATTCATCCATACATCCATACATCCATCCATACGTCCATACATCCATACATCCATACATCCATACATCCATATATCCATACATCCATACACCCATACATCCACACATCCATACATCCATACATCCATACATCCATCCATACATCCATACATCTATACATCCATACGTCCATACATCCATACATTCACACATCCATACATCCATACATCCAAACATCCGTACATCCGTACATCCGTACATCCATACATCCTTCCATACATCCATCCATACATCTATACATCCATACATCTATACATCCATACATTCATACATCCATCCATACATCCATCCATACATCCATCCATACATCAGTTCACACATTTATCCATACATCCATTCATAAATCCATACATCCATACATCACTCCATACATCACTCCATACATTCATCCATACAACCATACATCCATCCATACATCCATCCATACATCCATCCATACATCAGTTCACACATTCATCCATACATCCATTCATAAATCCATACATCACTCCATACATTCATCCATACATCCATACATCCATCCATACGTCCATACATCCATACATCCATACATCCATACATCCATATATCCATACATCCATACACCCATACATCCACACATCCATACATCCATACATCCATACATCCATACATCCATACATCCATACATTCATACATCCATCCATACATCCATACATCCATCCATACATCTATACATCCATACATCTATACATCCATACATTCATACATCCATCCATACATCCATCCATACATCCATCCATCAGTTCACACATTTATCCATACATCCATTCATAAATCCATACATCCATACATCACTCCATACATCACTCCATACATTCATCCATACAACCATACATCCATCCATACATCCATCCATACATCCATACATCCATCCCTACATCCATCCATACATCCATCCATACATCAATCCATACATCAGTTCACACATTTATCCATACATCCATTCATAAATCCATACATCCATACATCACTCCATACATTCATCCATACATCCGTACATCCATACATCCATCCATACATCAATCCATACATCAGTTCACACATTTATCCATACATCCATTCATAAATCCATACATCCATACATCACTCCATACATTCATCCATACATCCATACATCCATACATCCATACATCCATATATCCATACATCCATACACCCATACATCCACACATCCATACATCCATACATCCATACATCCATCCATACATCCATACATCTATACATCCATACGTCCATACATCCATACATTCACACATTCACACATCCATACATCCAAACATCCGTACATCCGTACATCCGTACATCCGTACATCCGTACATCCGTACATCCGTACATCCGTACATCCATACATCCATACATCCTTCCATACACATCCATACATCTATACATCCATACATCTATACATCCATACATTCATACATCCATCCATACATCCATCCATACATCCATCCATACATCAGTTCACACATTCATCCATACATCCATTCATAAATCCATACATCACTCCATACATTCATCCATACATCCATACATCCATCCCTACATCCATCCATACATCCATCCATACATCAATCCATACATCAGTTCACACATTTATCCATACATCCATTCATAAATCCATACATCCATACATCACTCCATACATTCATCCATACATCCATACATCCAAACATCCGTACATCCGTACATCCGTACATCCGTACATCCGTACATCCATACATCCATACATCCTTCCATACATCCATCCATACATCTATACATCCATACATCTATACATCCATACATTCATACATCCATCCATACATCCATCCATACATCCATCCATACATCCATCCATCAGTTCACACATTTATCCATACATCCATTCATAAATCCATACATCCATACATCACTCCATACATCACTCCATACATTCATCCATACAACCATACATCCATCCATACATCCATCCATACATCCATACATCCATACATCCATCCCTACATCCATCCATACATCCATCCATACATCAATCCATACATCAGTTCACACATTTATCCATACATCCATTCATAAATCCATACATCCATACATCACTCCATACATTCATCCATACATCCGTACATCCATACATCCATCCATGCATACACTTACATTTCCATTAACTTTTCTATATTATTGGTAGGATACGGATTTTTTTTTTTATTAAAGGTATCCCATAATATCCTAACCCCTGAACGCCTTTGTAGGGAGTGCAATCCTCGATGCCATTGTAGACTGGAGTTTTTCGCCTTGATTTGCTTAAATGCATGCATTTCACTACTTACACTTGTGCTGGAGATAAGTTTTGTGAAATATTAAATACTCTCTTAGTTTCGAATCAGTTGACTACTTTATTATGCATAGAGATTTATGAAACACCCTGTTCAACGAGTACGAATATTGAATACATACACAACAACAACAACAAAAACAATATAAAGTCTATGTACAATATGTAGAGATACTCATGCGCTTGGTTGCTTTTATGCCTCATGTCTTCACTCTCCACGGACCACAAAATCGGTCATCTTCGACATGAAAATTATGTAAAACTTAAGTAAAAGATGAGCTCGTCAGAATTATTACACCCAAAGGAATAGCCTTGCTCGAAAGCAACGAAGCGAAATGCATTTTACAAGCACACACACACACATATTCAAAAAGGACTCACACTATATATGCATGTATGTAGGTATTTGTATGGAGATACTTCTACAAAAGGAAACATATGTAAGTAGTAGTACATACATATATAATAGTATGTGTCGCATGCCTAAAAACAACCCCCAATGAATAAATATGGAAAGTACAAGAATTTTTTTTTTTTTTAGTGGGGTTTGAATCAGTTTAGTACGAAGTCGTTTACTTGCAACACAGCATCCTTGTATCCAGCTACAACAATATTATCGTCATCATCATCGTCGTCATCATCGTAGTTGCCAACATAAAGCTCCAATTCAATCCGACTCTCAGCGCACATACACATGCAAACGCAGGCTAGCAGCTTCCGCTTCCTTTACCACTACATCTCCCCTTACCGCGCAGCACTTTTGCTACTTCCGCTCGTAAACGCTCTCGTGTTCGTTTATATTGAAACAGATTGCTCTGCACTCTACATTATGATATACCCATTTAAGTTGCGACGCCATGCCCCACTGTTTCTAGCTTTTTGACTGTCTGTGTGTGTGTGTGTGTGTGTGTATTTGTGTGTGTGTGTGTGTATATGTTTGGAAAAAAAATTTGCGGTTTGTAATTTGCTACAAATGCCATGTGCTCAGACACAGAGTGAATTCTCTACTTCACACTCGCACTCTTCTGCATTACACTCTACAGACAGGGTGTGGAATAGTTTTATTAATTTTCAGGTAAAGTTTGTAACATTCAAAGAGGAGATGCAATAAAAATTTTCTACAACATTGATGTTAAAAATCTCCATCATCACTGACCGTCCGAGACAACGTGCGAGAAGACACCAAGTCTTGTCCATCTCCATCTCAATTTCCGAGAACACCTTACTGATCCACCGTCCCTGTGTATCAATATCAACCGCGTACGCAAACAGTAATATTTATTTTTGGAAGATCGAACTCGACGTATGGCATAAGATGTACTCTATGAAAAGATTAAAAAAATCGACGGCACCTGCCTTAAACCTCTCTTGTTATAAAAGGGGTCCAAGAAGTTCTTCACCCATAACTTCAACAACAGATACAAATGGGACAAACATATTAATTCCTTACATCAACAACTCAATACATCCTATCTAAATTATACAAAACATTGCTGAATCCTAAGGACACACCAATTTACAAATACATACAAGAATACCTTCCTCCAAAACCACTAATCATCAAACCGCTCAGGCTTCTCCCAGAAACCTTAAAAATTTCATCACTTCGAAAATAAGAGAAAACTAACTAACTAACCTCCGACATCTACACACAACTCTTCCTCCTGATACACTGATGGATCACTCCAAAATAAAATTACAAGCTACCCCCATATGACACACTACCATACTATTCTATTTCTTCTGCAGAAGCAATAAGCATCCTTGAAGCAATTAAAATATACTTAAACAAAAACAAAAACGTCGTCATCTGCTCCGACTCGCTGTCGACTTTAGATGCTCCAATATCAACATCTACAACACTCACCCATACATCATTAGATCCCAGCTCATAAAATCTGCTTCCAGAATCAAAATTCTTTTGGTTCCCGGCCAAAGGTACTACTTACTTATTTACTTACTTAAATGGCCGTCAACCGTCTTCCGCTTATGGTCGCATTTAGGAAGGCGAGCCAGCCGGTCGTCCTCTATTTCGGCGTCCACCAATCAAGTTTGGGCCACCCATGTTAACCATGCTTGCTGGAGCTCTTTCATCCATTCGAATGAGGTGCCCAGCCCAGTGCAGTCGCTGGAATTTTATGCGCTGAACTATGTCAACCTCATCGAATAGCTCGTACAGCTCGCGGTTCATACGAGACCTAAACTCGTCACCGACTCTAATAGAACTAAAAATACTGCATCTTTCTCTCGAAGACTTTCAACGCTGTCTCATCTGACTCAAGCACGGTCCATGCCTCTGCGCCATACAATAGGATCGGGAGTATCAGCGTCTTTTAGATCTTCATTTTCGTCTTTCGAGAAAGAGCTTTATTTCTCATTTGCTTTCTCAGCCCAAAAAAGCATCTGTTTGCAAGCGTGATTCTTCTGGTTATCTCGGATCCAAGATAGACGAAGTTTTCTACAACACTGAAGTTAAAATCCTCCATCATCACTGACTGTCCAAGACGCGATGATGGAGTGCGAGAAGACAACAAGTACTTCATATTGTCCTCATTCACCGCTAGACCCATGAGTCGAGACTGTTTTTCAATCTCCGAGAACGCCTTGCTAACTCGCCGTTTCTGCGTGCCGATGATATCGATGTCATCGGCGTAAGCGAGCAGCATCACTTCCTTTTGGAAGATCGAGCCCGAAATACTCTGTATGTACGGGCACTGGCGTAGGATGTATTCCATCAGAAGGTTGAAAAAATCGCACGACAGAGCATTGCCCAGCCTGAAACCTCTATTGGTATCAAGGTTCTTCCCCAACCTGACAACGCTGTGTGTGTTAGATAGCGTCGTCATGCAAAGACGAACAATCTTTGCCGGGAAACCTTGTCCAGACAGGGCGTCGAAAAACTTCGATCGTATCGGCGTGTCGAAGGCGGCTATATAGTTCACAAATGGGTGGTGTGTGTCTTGGTTGAACTCACGGGTCTTTTCCAAAATTTGGCGTAGTATGAATATTTAGTCACTGGTCGACCTTTTTGGTCTGAAGCCAAGTCCTATCAGTGAATGGCTTCAGCCTAATACATAATACGAGCGACAGAATCTTATATCCTATGGAAAGAAGACTTATTCCAGGGCAGTTGTGATGCAAACAGCGGGTTCTCATTTCTTAAAGATAGGACAGAGAACACTGAGATTCCAGTCATTGGGTATGCGTTCATCGGACCATATCTTGCATAAAAGTTGGGCTAAAAATGCTCCTTGAAATATTTTAATAATAATAATTTTTATTTATTTTATTATTTTTTATGTTTGACTAAAATTTATTAGGACACCCTTTATATGGCGGCATTGATTGCATTTAAGCACTCTGTGATGACTTGGCATGTTCAACAATTTTGAGTGCTGTAACTATATCCTTGTGCTATATCCTGGATAAATCAAAAGCCATTTTATATGCACGCTACACAGAACGTATATTAGTGGGTATATAAGGTTTTCATTTCACTGTAGACTGCCCGTTGTTTGTCTATAAACTGATTACAGGGTATCACAGGGCTCCGCAATGTACTTACTTTTCTGTTTGAACTATTCTTAGTTACTGATTTCAAATGTTTCGCCTGTGTTTTTCCAGATCAATGTTCGATTCGTATGACATATATCCGTGTGTGTGCGTGTGCTTATGTTTGTGTGCGTTTGGGGGCTTGTACATGTAATTTGTTGGCACAGCGGCTATTTATCCTTGTTATACTTTATACAGGCAAACCCGCACAAAACGCCCACCGCCTCCCCAACATCAACGAGCTTTTGAACGTTTGAAAATTGGAAAATTTGTCTGCCTTTTTTTTTTTTCTTTTTCCTTTCGTTTTTCCTTTTATATTGCCTGGTCTCGTGCACATACACACACACACAGTTACACAGTCTACCACTAGCAGCCAATCTAATATACCAGCGCCCTATGACCGCTGCCAGCGTCGCAGTCAACGTCGTTGTTGTTGTTGTTGTTGTTGAATGTTTTTTGTATTAGCCGCCTCGCTGACTGTCTTGCCTGACTGAGTTAGTTCTGTCGTCTTGTCTGGGGTCGGGGCTGCGTTCTACTGTACTGTGCTGTGTGTGCACTGGGCTGGGCTCTAATAAACCCTAAATGGCGGCAATATTGTGGGGTTGTTTTGGGTTAATATTGAGACGATAAAATTGAATTGCGACCGACTTGAGCTGTTCCCCCTGTCCTCATTCACTGTGTTTCGTGTAGTGATTTGCGCAAACTTTTCCAATGTCAACTATTGTCGGATTGTTTTATTTTTTTTGTTTTTGTTTTTGCTTTTCACATTTGACAGCCTACGTCATATCTGAGACCAATTTAAATGAAACGAAAAACGTATGAAAAGTCGGAATTGACATCAAGTTATATCCGTTTAAAGAGTTTTCAAAAGTGAAATTTTTTTATTGCAATAAATTTTTAACACAACTTTAAAGAGAAACTCTTTGAACATCTTTTATTTGTAGTTGTGTAGGAGTCCCTAGAAGGTGAGCATCTTGTCTAGATTGATGCCAAGATATTTTGCCAGTAAAGGCTGCTGCAGATATACACCATTTCTTTTAATTGCTAGAGTGACCATACGTTTGAGCGTAAAAAATTGGATTCATTGTCTTGCATTAATATTCAGATTGCAGTGTCTACACCAAGCTGATCTGAAGGCCAGCATCTGCCTCGAAGCAACACTTCGAACTGTATGGAATGGCAACAACGTCTGCATTAGTGGCAATGAGTACCTTAGAGGGGGCCTGCATGTAGTCGTCGTCAGAGTTAGGAAGGTCAGCGGTATAGAGCGAATAAAGTAACGGTCCCAGTACGCTGCCCAGCTGAACTCCAGCACACACCGGATAGAGGGCAGACTAGGTGAAATTCTTGCCCTTCCAGTTACAAACGAAAAAGGCAGAAATAAGGCGCTGGCAGGAGTTTTTTAACCTTGTACAATTAGCCGTCATGGCAAACTCTATCGAATGCCTGCTGCATGTCGACAAATACTGCATTAAAAAATGCTTCATCAAAATATGCTGTGTAACTCTGTGTACCTGTTTAATTGTGCCATGTCCTGCTCTAAACTCAAGCAGATGAATACTGTTTTGGTTCATGAACTCATTCAGTCGGCCAGCAATCAGTCTCTCCCATATCTTCAATATTTAAGATCGAAGACTAATTGGCCGGTATGACTTAGGACTTGTGAAGCATATGGATCGCTGCTGTCTTCCACTGTGGCGGAAAGAATTGGACCCACAGCATCGCGTTCAACATCGGCAAAATCTTCAGAGTAGCGTAGCAGACTCTGTCCATACTCGGGACTTTGTTTTTCGCCAAGTCTTTGATGATGTTGGCAATTTCTAGAACCGGGGTAAGCCTGATTGGGAGAACATCTGCAACGCTGTTTCCAAACTTTCGAAAGTCTCTGTCACCTGCAACTGTCACCTGCATGTATAAATTAATAAAATTTAGCAAATCCAATGACGTTGATGATAATTAATGATAGGAAATGCAGGAGTATAATATCTATTAATACCAGAAAAGATTGAGATACTTTTATTAATTTATTTTATATATTTATTTCACGAATATTAAAATAGATGCTTTGAAGAAACTAGAAGAATTAAAGAATTTTTGTTGATTCGCCTGATAGACCGTTTGCCGGAAAGCAATTATCAACAATACGCCTGAAAGTGACGATCTTTGGGAATGTCGTTGTGAAGAGTAAAGAAGTTTGAGAGAATATTATTGACTCTAATATGAAGAGAGATTCAGCAGGTTGAAAATCCTATGACCTACACCGCAACGGGAAAGGATGATCCAATACACTATGTGCAACTTTACGCAGTCAAAGGTCCTTTCAATATCTAGTAATATGATTTTTTGTCGAAAGGGCGTCTGACTCGCAATATTGGAGTTACATGAAGGAATCCTTGTACTGTTGTTGTTATAAGTCGTTTGGCAAGCATCTTCTCTAATATTAACCTTAAACAGGAGAGCAGTGCGTTGGGTATTAATTGATTAGCTGGCTTAGAAATAAGGAATAGAAATAACTAAGCTTACAAAGACCATTCTTCTCTCAAATGATTCTCCCGTTTCTTTCTATTTAAAACAAATTTTCGAATCAATGAAAACCAAGACTAAATAATCATCATCCTTACAACTTGCAATTCAACTAATCAACGAGCTCGGTTGGCCAACAAGACCAGTTCATAGCATCAATGTCAAATTTCCGCCATTGGTGTAAAACAATAAAACCAATTTTATTCATTACAAATAAGACAAAAACTAACTGAGTTCATGTTTCGAATCCAATTAATATGGGTAGCTAATCATTGTAATATATAAGAAAACGAAGAAGCCGATAAAGCAGGAAAATCAGCTTTCAAATATCCTTTATCCACAAAATGAAAGACATTTTAAAACACATTAAACTTAATTTCAAAAAAAAAAGCAAAATGGACTTTGGACTTCACCCTTATGAACTGTCCAAAATTATTCGCCTTCGCTTGGGCCATGCAAACCTGCCGCACAAATATCTTTTTGATATATCAAACTCTATATGAAACTTGTGCCAATTCTGTTATTCGAACACACCCCTTTCAGTTAAACACATCCTTGTTAACTGTCAGAGGTTTCGAAGACACAGAAGTAAATACTTGTGTAATCTTTAATCCTGTCAAAAATAACCTAGCTAAAGTTCTTAAAGCATCTAAAGTTTTAAGCGAATTATAACAATACAAAATTTTATAAATAAAAATATAAATAAAATATAAAACCTCAAATTTGTATATTGGTGTGGAGCGATTTTTATTCTTTATCTGTAAAAAGTTGCTATTTTAGGTCATCATTAAGTACAAGAAAATTGAATGAGTTCGTGCTATGTTTAGAGGTGCTCCCATCATCACAAAGTTTTTAAAAATTTATGAATATAACAGTTCGGCTGAAAAGTTCTTAGGCTGATTCATAGCTGGCGCTACTAGTATTATATCCATATATATTTTTAGTTAGTCCATCCTTTAAAGGACATGTGTTTAAATTTGACAGCTGTCGTACTATTAGTTTGTGAGATGTATATATTTCGAGTGAAGCAAGAAATTTCGTGTGTTAATAAAGCAATATGGCATGAATTCGGCTTTGCATTGCTTCCGCATCCACCGTAGATGATCCAGATCTGGCCCCCAGGGTACTTTTTCCTGTTCTGATGATAGGCGGTGTGAATGTGTTTACAACTATAAAGGGTAAGAAAAAAAAGAAAAAAAAAACCGCGTAACAGAGAGTTAAATAATTTTGATAAACCTTGTTTTTCTCGTTCTTTAACTGTTGACTTGGCAATTGAAAGCAGCAGCTTCCAGTCTTTACCATGAAAATTCAGAAGAGTTAAAACAAAAAAGTTTGCCAACTTATAAAAAAAGGAGATTAAATTTATCTTCATTAGCTCTTGCCTGTGATCGTACTGGAGCTTCTTCTGTTTTAAAAGATGTTGGCATTATTTCATCAAACGATCCCACTGGTGTCATCGATCGATCAATGTTGCGCCGCGAGAGAACAAAAGCGGATTGCAATAAAATCCTTCGCAGTATGTATTTAAATCAGAGAAAGGATACAACTTAAGTGCGTATTTAGAAAGGAGTGAAAACAGGTTCTAAAGGTGGTATTATTCGGCTGATATAAGATGAACTAAACAGACCATCACAGAGATATATCTGCCAGTTGCATTATAATCAAATGCCAAGGGTGACATTTGTTGTTACAGTTAGATGGAAAAACTACAGGACCTAAATGCTATTCAGGTGCCATCGGATCTCAATTACGAAATTGTCACACAATGCCCATAGTCGAATTTACCGTTATATGTACTTATAATATTTCCTGAAATTACTAGAAAGTTTTAAAAGGATCCGACCAGTGGACTTACCAAATTTTTAATGTTAAGAGTCACCCATTTATTTGTCTGAAGAAATGTTGTTTGTCAAACATGTCGATGCTGCTGGTTTCGCAGTTCTGTGCCCATCTTTGATCTCTATAAAATGTTCCAATAGAATACTTTGAAGAATGAGGGCATATTAAGCAAAATACATACATATAAATATATGTCGAGCTGCGTATTTAAATCGAAACACCCTTTTCACAACACTTTCCAGACTATTACCTAAAGAAAATGCTGCCTCTATAAATTACATTTAAAGATTACACATTCCGAATGTATTTCAATCACAAGCCAGTACTTTGCCGACGAGCTGATCAAACTGATTTTCGAAATAAATATCTACACGAAATGAGCATGCAAATCCGAATAGGGTGTATGGGCCGAAATTGGGTGTAGAGTGAAATAAGCTAAGTACGCTAAGTGGGCTAATTTGCTGGAGTAATCTTATCTCAGCGCCATCTAACGGCAGGTATGCAACGCCCAATCGAACTGAAGCATTCAAGTAGCAAGACAACCATGATTTGCCGGAAAATGGGCGGCACCGCACAAAAACACAAATTAGAAAAACAGGACAAAGAAAATAAAAAACGGCAAAAGCCCTCGATAAAATTTGAAAAAAAAAAAAAAAAACAACAGAAAGAATTTGCCAAAAAGTGTTTATCCTTGCTGTTTATCCTTGCGGCAAAAGTGTTTTCAATTTAAGTTTGTGCAACAAAACGCCTTTGATTTTTTTTCTTTTTTTTTGTCTTTCTTCTTTTATTTTTTTTTTCATCATTATCAACCACAAAACGCTATGATGACGATGTTTCTTATTGTTGCTCATTTCAGCTGCTTCACTTATTCATTCTTTCATTTACAAAGTCATTTATTTATGCAGCTCACGCCCACTGTGCACAATGGGTCGGGGTAGTTTTAAGCGCGCGAGAAACAAAAAAAAAAAAAACAAAAAAACACAAATGGATAAAGATTCAAATGAATCACATTTGAATTTGTTGATTTTCATTTATTTCAAACTGTTGTACAAGTGTTGGGAAAATGAAGCCTTTAGAAGGTTTTAAAATCAGAAAAATAAAAGTTTTTACAAATTTTAGAATATAGTAGAACAGCTCAATTGAACAATAGATACGTTTGAGCTTTATAATTCATTGGGTTTGTATAGCATGTTCTCAGCTCAACCTCAACAAATGCCATGGCTGCCAGCTTAAGTTTAGTTTAGTTCAGTCAAAATTTGAGCAGTTATTCCTTGGTCTGAGAAATTGGCGAAGATTTTAATGCCAAGAACAGTTGCTCGTGTAATACTATGGTGGAGTCAAGGGGTATAGTGGGCTTCGTCCTAATGATATAAGCATAAGTACTGAAGCCAAGACCAAGATTTCCACTTGCGCTGAAGGCACTATTGCTGATCAAGAGAAGGCTTAGAAGACAATACTGGCGCACCCGGAATCCCAATTTGTTTAGAGTCTACCACAATGTACCAAAGAGGGTGAAAAAGCTTCTGGTAATACATAAACAAAGCGAAATCGACCTGTTTTTGGCGAATGTCTCACTGGAAGACTCAACAAAACAATCCTTAGGGAAGCTGACAAGGAGCTACATATCATTCAAGGCCAATGAGAACGTGGTTGCCGCTTACCTGTACTTTATACAGGTATTTAAGCGAGTTTGTCATAATGGGAGAGTTTCCTGCATATAAAGGGATCGGCTTGAAAACCATTCAAACGAACTTACAAAGCGGCTGCTACAACAGTGTAGACTAGAAGGAGTCAGAGTGGCGAGAAGGCTGAGAAGATCGCACCCTTCGATCTACCACATAGATATCTTTAACTATAATTAATCTGTTAATCATTCCATCAATTTGAAGTTAAGTTTGCAACAGTGAGTCTTATACCATGAGTATATTCTCTCCAAATCTTCTCTAGTTAGAGATATTTTCGGAACGTTGTGGGGATCAACATGACCAGATCGACTCAGATCTGGCCGTACTGATAACGAATACTTATTTAAATGGTCTTCAACCGTCTTCCGGTCATGGCCGCATTTCGGAAGGCGCAATCGCCTCCATAGTCTAGTGCGTTCTGGCGCCAGTCCTTTAGAATGCCAAACACGGAGAGATCTCTCCATACCTGGTCATTCCATCGAATGCCCGGCGTCCTGCAATCAAGTTTGGGCCCCCCATGTAAACCATGCGTGCTGGATCTCTTTCATTCATTCGAATGAGGTGCCCAGCCCAGTGCAGCCGCTGGAATTTTATGCGCTGGACTATGTCAACCACATCGAATTGAAATTCTCCATTGTCACTGAGCGTCCAAGACGCGTTGACGGAGTGCGAGAAGACACCAAGTACTTCGTCTTGTCCTCGTTCATCGCTAGACCCATGAGCCGAGACGGTTTTTCAATCTCCGAGAACGCCTTGCTGACTCGTCGTTCCTGCGTGCCGATGATATCCATGTCATCGGCGTAAGCGAGCAGCATCACATCCTTTTGAGAAGATAGAGCCCGACATTTTCTGTATGTATGGGCACTGACGTAAGATGTATTCCATCAGAAGATTGAAGAAATCGCTCGACTGTGCATCACCCTGCCTGAAACCTCTTTTTGTATAAAAGAGTTCGGACGGGCTCTGTCTTACTCTGACAACGCTTTGTGTCTTTGAAAGCGTCATCATGCAAAGATGGACAAACTTTACCGGGATACCAAGTGCAGACAGTGCATCGAAAAACTTTGTTCGTACCGTCTTGTCGAAAGCGGCTTCATAATCGACAAATATTAGGTGTGTGTCTTTGGTACACTCACGGGTCTTTTCCAAGATTTGGCGTCATGTGTATATTTGGTCAGTGGTCGACCTTTTTCGTCTGAAGGCACACTGATATGGTCCTATCAGTGAAAGAAGACTTATTCCGCAGTGGTTGGCGCAAACAGCGGGATCTCCTTTCTTAAAGATAGGACAGAGAACACTGAGATTCCCGTCATTAGGTATGCATTCATCGGAACATATCTTGCGAAAAAGTTGGTGCATACTACTTACCAACTCTTCGCCGCCGTTCACGAATAACTCAGCTGGCCAACAGAACCTGCCACTTTTTTATCTTTTAGTTTTTTAATAACCGAATCGACTTCGGTATAGTCCGGTGGAGGATTTTGACATCGTGCCTTCTTGTATAAAAATATTTAGTCTTGGAACTTTTGTTCGCCCCCAGAATAAATATCTACATATTTCAATATATTAATACAATGTATAAATGCAAATGCAATTGAGTTAGTGTGTGACTTTGTCTAAGTATTAGTGGCGCTACAGGACAGTAGCCTTTGGGCACTGTTGCCAGCCAGCTAGCCAGCCAGCCAGCCAGTCAGTCGGCTATAGAAGAAAGTCACCGCAATTTGGTTGCCGCTTCTGGTCTAAGACAATGCGACTCGAAATGTTTTAACTGCCTGCGACTGCGACTGCGACTGCCACTGTTACTGCCAACGCCTACGCAATGCACGCCCCCAGTTTTAGACCTTCCGCTTGCTCTATTTTGTCTTACAGAGAGTGGCTACTTTGCCGGCGCACAACAAGGAAATTAGTTGCCATTAGTCATTTTTATTGTTTTCGGTCGCGGCCCACTAAAAAACCAAAATTGAGAAACCAAAAAGAAAAAAAATAGAAACACAAAAATTAAAGGAAATAATGTATATCAAGAGAAATGAACGTGCCTAATTTTCTTCTTTGTCCAAAACAATTTGTGGATATTTTCATTTGGAACAGTTTTTGAGCCAAGAAATAAATAGGAGGAAAAAATTAAATGATTTTTCTTTTGTGTTTTTTTTGTTTGTTTTTGTTGGGAAAAGAAGCAGAGTCTTATTATTATATTTATTTTTTTTTTTCCATAGCCAAATAGTCATTCATTCATTCAGTCTTTTAGGCAGCCTCGTTTCGGTTCGGTTTGGGGCAGTTTGTTCATTTTCGTTTACGACATTTTAATTAAGATATTTTCTACTCTCTGCCACTGGCCTTCTTGGCAAGAAGCTAAAATAGTAGTAGACGAAGAAGCAGAAGGAGGTGGAGGCACACTGTGTGGAGTTAATAATTACTTTATTAGATAGATAGTTAGACAGATAGATGGATGGATGGATGGACGGTTGGATGGATGGATGGATGGTTGAATGGTTGCTTTTGTTGCTTGCGCCTTGCACTGCTTGAGTGCTGCAGTTGAAATTGAAATTGAGTGATCGACGCGTTGATCTCGTCTAGCTGGCCCGGGGTCGCATCCCAATATGAGTTTGAGGCAATGCTACTTGTTTGCTGGCTAACTGGCCAACTTAGGAGTAGATCAAACGTCGACAGTTTATTACCACAAAATGTGTAGAAGGACAGACGTTTTGAAATGATCGCGGAAGAAATCTATTGAATCATCAGAAAAAAAAAAAAAAAAACAATAAGTGTCAGAAAGAGTTAGACAATGCACAAGAAAGAGAGACAGCATACAAGTTAACAGCGTAATTGGATAATTTGATAGCGCCCATTTGATTTGTATTTTGTGTAGTTGCAACGATCTGAGCTTCTTCAGTGCGCTGCGCCGCCAGAGGCTGCATTAATTTCTCTAAGCTATTTTTATAGGGTACACTGCACATGTGCTGTGGCATAGGGCTATTAAGTTTATTTCGTATTGTTTGTTCTGCAATGATGTATGTAACTACTTGGAGTTGTACGGGGTTTAAAATTTTCCACTCATAGACATGAGCTCGACCTTTAAATTTATCAATAATTTCTGAAGTTTTAACTTTTATTGGATTTTTTATTAGACAGCTTGTACCATCAACATCGAATTGAAGATTTAGTGTCTTTAGCAGTTTTATATAATTTAATGTGAACCTTATCGATTGATGAAATTTATAGATTTTATGGCGTAAGATTTGCAGTTGTAAGCATTGAATTTGGAATAGGTTAAAAGTGCAATTTCTAGGCAAATAATATTATTCCAGCAGTACGTGATACTTTCTCATACAGCACGAGCGGCAGTTCATTTAATTCAAATAGTTTAATTAATTAATTTATTTGATTTACTTGATTTATTTGCTTCATTTGATTTATTTTTTACTTAGTTCATTTAGTTAATTCGTTAAATTAAATAATTTAGTTAAGTTAGTTAATTTATTTTATTATTTCATTTAGTTCATTTAATTAATTTAAATTATTGACTTCGTTTGGTATCGTTAGTTTATTTAGTTCATTTATTTAATTTATTTCATTTATTTAAATTATTCATTTAGGACATTTAGTGCATTTAAATAATTAGGTTCATTTATTTCATTTGTTAATTCAGTTTATTTAATTTAATTTAATTTATTTAATTTAATTCATTGACTTCATTTAGTTCATTTAGTTTCTTTAGTTCATTTAGTTCATTCATTTAACAAATTTATTTAATTCATTGACTTCATTTAATTCATTTGGTTTCTTTAGTTCATTCATTTAATTTAGTTCATTTAATTAATTTATTTAATTTAATTCATTGACTTCATTGAATTCATTCTGGTTTCTTTAGTTCATTTAGTTCATTCATTTAATTTAGTTCATTTAATTAATTTATTTAATTTAATTCATTGACTTCATTTAGTTCATTTAGTTTGTTTAGTTCATTTAGTTCATTCATTTAATAAATTTATTTAATTCATTGACTTCATTTAATTCATTTGGTTTCTTTAGTTCATTCATTTAATTTAGTTCATTTAATTAATTTATTTAATTTAATTCATTGACTTCATTGAATTCATTCTGGTTTCTTTAGTTCATTTAGTTCATTCATTTAATTTAGTTCATTTAATTAATTTATTTAATTTAATTCATTGACTTCATTTAGTTCATTTAGTTTGTTTAGTTCATTTAGTTCATTCATTTAATAAATTTATTTAATTCATTGACTTCATTTAGTTCATTTAGTTTCTTTAGTTCATTTAGTTCATTCATTTAATTTAGTTCATTTAATTAATTTAATTCATTTATTTAATTCATTCATTTAGTGTATTTAAATAATTAAGTTCATTTATTTCATTAGTTAATTCAGTTTCTTTAATTTAATTTATTTAATTTAATTCATTGACTTCATTTAGTTCAATTGGTTTCTTTAGTTCATTTAGTTCATTCATTTAATTTAGTTCATTTAATTAATTTATTTAATTTTATTCATTGACTTCATTTAGTTCATTTGGTTTCTATAATTCATTTAATTAATTTTTTTTTGGAATAGTGCATTTATTTTATTTAGTTCATTTACTTTATTTATTAAATTTAATTAATTGACTTCATTTAGTTCATTTGATTTCATTAGTTCATTTATTTAATTTTGTTCCATTTAGTTTATTTATTTTATTATATTTATTCCAATAATTTAAACATTTAAATAATTTAGTTCACTTAGTTCATTTATTTCATTAGTTCATTTATTTCATTTAGTTCATTTAATTAATTTACTTAAATTAATTCATTGAGTTCATTTGGTTTATTGAGTTCATTTAATTAATTTATTCCAATTAGTTCATTTATTTTATTAATTTCATTTAGATTAATTTTTAATTTAATTCATTGGCTTCATTTGGTTTCTTTAGTTCATTTATTTCATTCAGTTAATTAATAATTTTAATTAGTAAATTTACTTTATTTAGTTCATTTAGTTAGTTCAGGTTATCTAATTAATTTAGTTCATTTAAATAATTTATGTAGTTCAATTAGTTCATTTATTTCAGTAGTTCATTTAGTTCTTTCAATTAATTTGTTAAATTTACTTTGTTGAACTAATTTAGCTCCTTTGATTTCCTTATTTTATTTAGATCATTTATTTCAATTAATTCATGAATTCCATTGATTTCATTTAGTTAATTCAGTTAATTCATTTAATTTAGTTCACGTAATTTATTTGGTTTATTTATTATATTACTTCATTTAGTTCATTCATTTTGTTAATTCATTTAATTAAATTATTTCCTTAAATTAATTTATTTCAATTAATTAATTTATTCCGTTAAAAATATTTATTTCATTTAGTTCGTTTAAGTTCAAAATTTTCCGACAATACATTTCCTCAAAACAAACTTAAATTCGAGCGTGTATAGGGTATCCAAGTGATTTAACTTCTTTTTCATTTTTCTTATACGCCGCTCATTGCGCGATGATTTAGTTTTTGGCGTGTTATAACCGCTGGAAATCTCTTTGACTGAGATAATTAATTGTGGTCGAGTCTGGTCTGGTTTGGAGTCGGAACCGATTTGAGTTGCGTTGAGTCGAGTCGAGCAAGGGGCAAGTGCCTCTGTAAGCGGCCAAATGAGCTTTTGATGAACAATTGTTCTCGATCCTCTAAGCCAAAAAAAAAAGAAAAAAAGAAACGAGCGCACAATTAATAAATAGATTAATTGATATGAAAATCTGATGATGACGAAGAGATGAATTGTTTCTAGAATTATGTTCAGAAGTACTTGATACAATAATTAAATAAAATATATAATTTTTTTTAATATATAATATATTAAAGATATTAAAATAATAAATAGAACCGTTTCAGCGCTTCGAAAAAGGCAAAAGTTGAGAGATCCCTTACCAGTTACAAATTGATGGCTTTGATTGCGAAACAAATAAAAATGCGGATATAGCACCTACCACCTATAGGCCAATAGTGTTACCAAATCAACGCTTGTAAGGACTGCGATCCTGCATGAAGTAATTCGATGGTGAGCCTCGAAACTAATATTTGAGTGCTTTTGACGATCGCCCACACGAACGAACCCAACATCATCCAGAATTGGCAATATTGCTTCAAAGAATTAATGTTTTTGAAGTTAAGTAAAATTTATCTACGAGTTGTCAAAGACAAAACTGCCTAACGCCGAATTTCTGGTAGTGCCTGCCAATGCTTCGGTCCACTTAATTTGCGGATCTTGCAGAAATGATGGGTTACTCATTACTCCAAAGTGATGGTCGCAACATATCACTTGTTGCCGCTCCTTATGAGAAGTAGGAACATAAAGCCACTGCATGCCATTACAAACAATTCACAACGAAAATGTTGAACTCCTCAAGGCTCCTCTTTCAGCCCGGATAATATCACTGACGAATCGGAAATATTCATCTTTGAAATTTCATTTACCAAATGTGCTAACAGTGTGTCTGCAAATTATGGTATGGAAAGGGCAACACGAGCGCTTGAGCAAAATAGCTGCACTGCCAGGTTTCTGGAGTGGCAAGTAAAAACAAGATGCGCAAGCTTCGATGAATTTCAATTGAGGTTTCAACTTGAAGAATATAGCAAAGAAAAATGGAATGTTGTACATTCTCAAAGTCATTCATCAAGTTAGACCAGGCTGACTTTAGTAACATCAACCTTCAACCTTTTTTCTCCATAAAGGTTGCATAAGAATTTGTATCCTTTTTCATGTAGGGCCGTTTGTATTGCAACGCTTAGAAAGGCTTCCAGTGCCCAGCTGCAGCGTAAATGAAAATAGAAAAGGGTCAAGCCAAGCGTTTTGGTGATTTTATTGCCGTTCTCAAACTTAAGAAATTTAGAGTATTCTGCTTCAGTTATATCATGCAATATTTCAGTACTGTTGGAGTAACATTTCCTTAACTGACAACCACCTAAGTTAAGTAGATTCGTTGTTTGTTGTCTAATATCAATCACCTCTTGCACTAAACTTCCTCCTGATGACATATCATTGATATAGTAGCCACGTATTACAATCTGCTCATCTATGGCCAATTGGTACAACACTCTAATGGCTTAAAACGATGTTGTTTTAATTTGATCCTCGGGAAAGTCTTACCATAGCATGCACTGAAATATGTTATCCGGCGGAGATATTCGCAAGCATCGATACATTTTGCATATGTCTTCTGTAAGTGCTATAGGATATTATAAAACTTGGATGCTGTAGTTGGACCTATTATAAGCAAATTATAGACCGAATGAAGTAGCTGCAGAATCGTCGCATACGACTCTGTGCTTTTTTGTTGTTGTGCTGTCTTCTTTGGTGATAGAAAATATTTGCATTCTTTATTGAGTTCCCAGAATATTTTGTCTTAAGTTGTGAATTTCGAAAAAATTTGCATTCTAAGTTTTAAGTGCGACGTCGAGCCTGCAGATATGAATCGCCCAGCGAAACTGAATCTAATTTCAAAAACAATCGAACCTAATACTCTTCTATACTATTTTAGAGATTGGTTCGAAACAGTATTCAATCTCCAAGTTTAGCCTAATACTAGGATAAGTGTCATCAGATGAAAGATAATAGTTTGTGGGGTTAATGCCCACCGCCAGTTAATATCCAGCCGCGTTGAATTTTCCAGGTCCAGTTTGTAGTTCAATCTGCACACACACAAAAAAGATCAAAGAAGAATGCTGCTCCGATCCGCTCAATTCGCTGCGGCATGTGATATTGTGGATCAGCTATCTTCAAGTTCGATGCAATCTTCCAATTAATCCTGTGTAAGACGAAGACGAAGGCTGATTGTCGTTGATAGTTTCAGCGATAATATCACTCGATACGGGGTGTCAGCTCTATTTTTGACAAATATGCTAAAAAGTATTTATGCTAATTTATTTACTCTAAAAAAGTACGCCATAAGTTTGCAGTCTAAAAAAGATATTTGCACTTAAAACAGTTATACACAATTAATATTGCAAGAACTATTTTATAGAATATGAACTCACATTTACACATTTCGCAATTTTGCATTTGGGTAAAGCGTTTTTCAATTACAAAAGCCGACTGCCGGAGCAGATAGGAAACTAAACTTTAGCGTGCTCGCCTAGCAGATACACTGTATATTGTATCTATGAAATAAATGTATCTATGTAAGCTGTAAGCATAAAATATAGAAGAAAAACAAAAAAAACTAATAATTATAGTCGATATAGACATGTCCTTCTGTCCGTCTGTCGACCCAAATGAACGAAAGGATCTCGAAAGCAATAATAGATAGAGACTTCGTTCTTTTTGCATTCACCTATGACTTCGCCGGAATTCTACGAGTTTATTTAAAAATTTTGTCGCTTGCCATAAAATCAAAATTTCATTAAAATTTCTTTAAATTATTATTGCTTTTAAAATACCTATTTCAGCTCAATTGTATGAGTTGAAGTGGCTTAAAAGTCTTAAACTTCACAACTTTTTTCCGTAAATGTATTTACAGACTACTATAGATACTCTTCCGTGCTCAATCACTTCTCAAATTAAGCAAGTACAAACATTGCCACAAACTCAATATACCCTTTCGTGCATTGTTTGCAGTGTATAATAAAATTAGCGTTAGGCAGCGAGAGATTATGCCGTTTGCTATGTATGCCATACAGCTTATTAAATAGAATATTTGTAAATGTTTAGCGGAATCGGCGTCGGCAACAGGGCAGCAGCATGTATGCATGTATGAACTGCGTTTATACATTTGTATCTGCTCATGTACATAGCAGTGCATGTATGTATCTATGTATTTCATAATGAAAAATAGAGCGCTGTAAGCATGCACAGAACATAAATGTGAATTGATTAAAAAGTAAATGCGATTGAAATTTTATTGGAAAATTGAAAACTGTGCTAGCTGGCTTGCGGAGTGCAGAGTGCGGAGTGCGGTATTTGGTAGATATTGAAATATTGATTGGAAATATGTTAATGCAATATTTGCGTGAGCTGCACAAACGCGATTTAATTAGCAATTCTGTTTGTCTGTCTGTTTGTATGTCTGTCTGTCATATTTGTGGCAGCAGAAATAAATGCTGCGCTTATGTTTCTGCATACAATTATACTTGGTACTGAACACTTTATAACTCAAGTTTATTCAGTTATAATATATTAGTTCTGACTTTAAACTATTCAAATTCTAAATAACGCAGATAAAACAGTGGAGCGGCTTTTTCTCTTCAATTCGATGGAATCCCTTCATCAGAACCTGACTTGAGTTGTGAGTTGTCTCAGACACACATGCAGGCAGACACGGTTTGTAGTTAAGCAGGCAAATTTTTTCGTAACGGCGTCAACGAACGTAAAACATGGCTTCGTACTACTACACAAAAATCATTTTGCAACACTTTTTTTTGTTTGTGCTTTGCATTTCACATTAAATCGCTCGGTCGGAGTTTTCAAGTTTTCAAATTCTCAAGCAAAAATGATTTTTGAAATATTTCGCAGTTTTGCAGCTGGTGAAGCACTTGAAGATACTTTGGCGGAAATGTTTCCAGATTCCATATGACATTGCATGAGATGCTACTTTTTTTTCCATCGTTTAAATGACTTACTCCAGGACAACTCCCTTAGTAACAGCGTGCAACGGGTCACCAGCGAAGTTCGTTTGCCTCATGATAAGCAATGACTTGGAAATACTGTATCGGAGTTTGGTCAGGATGAGCAAGCGGACCGGCAATCGTCATCCAGCAAAAGTATGAAACACACAAGTGGTAACTAATTGGAGATTTAAGAATAAGAAGTATTTTATTAGATCTAGTAAAAGGAAATAGAAAGTATTCACGTTATATATATCACGATAAGAGGGACTAGCCATATAGGCACGAATTAGCTTCACGATCTAAGAACACTGTTCACAAGAGTCACATTCCTACACATCCTTCCATCCTTATATATTAAATTCGGCTTATGTAAACAGCTGATCAAAGCGATGATCGGAGAGCAATGTTTCCATGTGCTTATTTGAGAAATTTCTGAAGCAAAAATAAAAACTTTCTGATGCATTCAAACGAGATATCGCCTCAAAAGTTCTCGTGCAAAATAAATTGGAAACAAAAAAAATTTAATACGTTAGTCTTTATTTAATATAGGTCCTCTTCCTGCATCACTATAAAACGTTGATGAAAACTGTTAGATGACAGGTTCATGCTCTGAAATTTGAAATTGCTTGAATTTATTTACTTAAGTTTGCAGTGAAACAATAACTCCACATGTTTCTCATTTTAGACTATAAACCTTTCAATTCTTAAAATCACGTCGATCATGATCCTAAGCAATTGTTTTAAAAACCCTTTTCCGACTATCATTCATCTGAGAGATTAAAAGAAGAAATTGACCTTGAAAGTTCGGCTTATTCCCATGTAAAATTTTCCGCTCTTTGTGAATTCGGGGTCAGAAAAATAAAAAATTTCGAAATGAAATGAAATAAAATGCATGGAACTGGACGGATTTAAAACAGACCACATTCGCTTCAGAACGAAAATAGCAACAAACAAAGGACAACAATATACGAAATAAAAAATCATACATATTAGTATATTAAATGTCAAGATGACGCCTCGACATGACGGGATTAGTTGAAAAATTCTTAAAGAATTTCCAGATTTTACTATAGCATTCATACGTAATATATTTAATGCCATAATTAGACTACAATACTTTCTAGCTCTCTGGAAAGTTGCACAGATAACACCTATTCCCAAGCCAAATAAAGATACTTCCAATCATATTAAAGATATTTAAAGGAAAGAAGACTTATTCCGTGATAGTTGGACCAAACAGCGGTGGTCTCCTTTCTGAAATATAGGACAGAGAACACTGAAATTTCAGTGGGTATGCGTTCATCGGACCATATCTTGCATAAAAGTTGGGGCATACTCCTAACCAACTCTTCGCTGCCGGTCTTAAATAACTAATAAATGAATCGACCTCGTTATAGTCCGTTGGCTCTACAATAGTGCCATTATTAACTGGTGGTTTCGATGTCATTTCTACATCGGCGGAATTGTGCGCTTCATCGCCTCCGAGTAGTTTAGAAATATGACTCCTCCACAATCTCAGTGAGTCCTGTTCATCCGTAACCAGATTTCCATTATTATCCTTACAGAACGTTACTACGGGATTAAAACCTTCAGTTAGACGCTTGACGATCTTCATTTCTGTCACATAACCTTTCAATATCCCGCCTTTCTTGCTATTTTTTCTTGCGTCTGAAAAGGTGTTTCTCCTCTCTCCGTTTCTCTCGATATCGCTTTTTAACAGCTCGCGTTGCTCCCGACTGCAGAGTACGCTGATAGAAAGCGTTCTTCTCTGAGGAAGCATTGCGACACTCCTCGTCGTACCAAGAATTCTTCACAGGTTTTGTATAACCAATGACATCCTTGACTTGAAATCTGGTACTACTAACTACCATGTTCCGACCTGCAGCGAAATCGATTAGCCTTTCTCCATTTTTGGAGGTGGTGTCGTGAAGGCTAAATTTTCCGACGGTTGGGCCAAAGATTCCTTCCTTCCGAATCTTGGCGTTCAAATCGTTAAGCACTATTTTGACATCGTGTTTGGGACACCTCTCGCTCATAAAACTCATCTTTAGCATCGTCGTCTTTCTCTTCCCTGGGGGCGTGAGCACAAATCAGGCGTATATTAATTATATATATTTAGCCTTTATGCGTATCGCGACTAGACGCTCGTCCAGAGGCGTGAAGCTGCAGACGAGGTCACGTAGTTTTCTACTCACCACGAAACGACATCCAAACCACATGCTTACTCGCGTGGCAGCTTGCTTTTTTAGAGCAACCCTGTCCTATCCATCGGATATCTTGGATAGCTGGACATTAGCTCCATCCCAACTAAGGGTGCGGACATTCCAGATGCATATCCGTAAATCGTGATCCTTATACGGAACATACATACTTCATCCAATATAAATTAATTAAACCAATTACTAAATGTTAAGAAAACAGATTGAAAGTTTATTGGAAATAACAAAAAAAAAAAAAAAATAGGTCACCTAAGCATTGAACATGTCCACCGCAATTTTACGTTGTGGTCCTGTGTAATTTGTTAAAAAAATCTTCAAAGTTTTATACTAAATTCGCTTCAATACTATTTACTGTTAGGAATAAAAAGTGTGAACAAAAACATTTTAAAAAGAGCTCCTTTTGCAGAAGGTGAATACGTTTGATATTTAATAATTCAATGAATATATGTAAATAGATAAAAGTTAATGTGACGCTGGTTTTGATATATGTATGTATGTACATATGTATGCCTATAACGGTATATATATATATATGTGTTTCTATATACATATATATATGCAGCTAAGCATGTGTTCATTTTGATTTGTATTTTATTAAATAATTGACTTTTTATTACACCAAAAAAAAAAAAAACGAGGACGAAGACGATGAGGACGACGACGACGACAACATAAAAGATGGCAATAAAGTAGCCGACAAAGAAAAGAACAAACGAGCGCACAAAGAAGAAAGCAGGCAGCGGAAGAAAGCGCGACAGACTAACAGCAACAAAAACAACATAATAACAAAAGCGTAATACATGCTAAAATATACATACATACATGTATATATGTATGTGTGTATGTATATAAATAATATATATATATATATATGTATCTACATACAAATTAATAAATTGTTGTAAAGTTGTGCAGAGCAATGTACATATTCATATTCAAACACCTGCCTTGCCTTTATTTCAAAAAAAGTCTTTTATCACAGACACACACATACAAACACACACAGCTGCACCGCAACATGCCTTACACACATTCAATTACACTTTCTCTCTCAGTCTCACACGCGAAAATCATTAATGTGCAATTTATGTGCGCAAAAGCGAGAAATAACAAAAAGAAAATTTACAAAAACAAGAAATAAAAAAGAAAGAAAAAGAACAAGCATAAAAATGGTTTCACTTAACAACGATAGAAGAAGAAGCAGCGTGCTGTTGTGGTAGTAAATTGCTATATATACATATTTAGCTGCTACAGAGAGCGCACAACACACACACACGCATATATACGAACAAGTGTGGGCGTGGGAAGGCGTTCAATCCTTTTGTAGAAGCAGCGGCAGCGAAGGAGCAAACAAAAATACATATATACGCAGTGCAAAATGCCAAGAAAAAATTAATTTAAAGTGATTTCGCACACACACACACACACAGACGTCGCGTCGTCGTCAAATATGAATTGAGTCATGTGAAGCGTGGCACAAGCAGCGCTTATAATTGTCGTCGTCTGTGAGAGACGAGAGAGCGCAAGCAAGAGCGTAAAATAGTCAGCGCATGTGCTGCCTGCTGTGTAAAGTTATACAAATGCATGCGTGCGAGTGGGAGAACTGCACGCTTAAATCAAATAACAGTAAAGCAACTAAATGCTACAAGCTTGTTAATGTGCGCAAAAGAGAAATGTATAACGTGTGCCTGTATGAGTGTTTGCTAGTAATGGCGACGATGTTGGCAGCAGCAATGGGCGTGTTTATGACTTGCTGCGTTGTTGTTGTTGCTGTTGTTGTGGTTTGCAGAGCAAATACTGGGAAATTTCTGAGCAAAAAAAAAAAAAAAAAATACCGTTTTGTTTTTTGCTGCTTGTCGTCTTGTTGTTGTTGTTGTTGTTTTTGTAGCGCCCTCAAAAATATGATAAACAATTTAAATAAATTTTGTACACTTCATAAGCAGAAGTAATAAAATTTTTTTTATGGCATTTTAAATTCTTTTAAGCCATTTGTAACGCAGCAATTTTTTTGTAAATTTTATTATTCATGCAGTATATGCTCGATAATTCGAATATTTTTTTTACATCGGACATTTATTTATATTCATTTATGCCGCTCAGCAATTACCCAGTCGTGATCAGGCAATTTGATTTTACATGCCATGTGCACTAGAAGAGGTGCTTGTTTATTTGCCGCAGTTACACCAATCTTTTCATCTCGAGATATGAAAAATACTTGATCTGGTTCAAGTATGAATGCTATTTGAATCTCCAAATAAATGATTTATGTTTCAGCAAAATTTCTATCGAATTGGCTTTTTTGGTGAACAGTCTGCGACCGATCGACAAATGTCTTCATCCCACTGCAAAATTAGATTTTCTGGAAATCAAACGAAGATATCTCCCACTTCGACTAATGTCAAATTCTATTCTAGACAATGCTTCTGCGACTTCATCAAGAGTAGATTCCGTTCGTCTTCTATCATCTGCTGTACTCCCAAAAAATGGTATTGTTTGATCGTTTTCTAGGCTAGGACGTTCCACTGTATCCCACAAGGATAGTTTTTTTTTTTTATTTTTGCATTTTCATGACTAAAGGGGCGGGCGGGTTGTTGGGTATTTCCTTATTTACATATATGGCAACCCATACATTGTCTATGCTTGAAAGCGAAACGCATTTTCAGCAAATTCCACAAATAATGCTTACAGTGGAGCAGAGTTCAGCATGGAAAAATGCTGACTCACAGTTTTGAAGTCTCAGGAAGTACCACTTCTAGACCCTAAACCTTCTTTAAATAATCTGTTTAACTTAATTATGTGTAGTTTCATTGTCTATGAATCTTTTGACTTCTAAAATTTCTTTTGATCAAATATGTTCCACTTTGATATTTCGTCTCTTTCCATGAATATTAGAAGCTGAACTTGTATTCATGTAGTGAGATCCTTCGGACATATGTTCGAGTTGGCATTATTTTCGTCGGCTTATAGTCCCAGTGTAGTGTTTTCTTTGTTTTGTGTTCAATTTTGTAGATGAATTAATGTCAAATCTAGTATGCCTTCCGACGCTCAGAAATAACTGTGGCTCTTTTGCACAGAAGCTGCTCCATTTACCCATTGAAAGGCTTGATAAATACTAGGGCGACTCTGCATCTAGAATTTTAATAGTTCAGAAGTGGTTTACTGAGAATTCCGTTGCAGTCGTACGATCCGTTCGCCCAAAAAAGGTTTCCACGCCAGAATTCATCGACAAAATATATGGAATTATATAATTATATAGTTAAGACTTTATATCATCTCAATGGAGCGGGTACTTTACATTTGACATAAAAATTTGCACATGAAAGAGCTAGTCGCGTGATGGGTGCCTGCAGTACTCAGACTTTTTGACGATGTACCATCGCAATCCATCGCCGTTTCGTTACCGCAATTGAAACATGGATCCATCACTTCACGTCAGAGACCAAGGAATAAGCAAGACAGTGGCTTTCTGATAAACATGCACCAAAGAACGCCAAGGTGAGTTAGTCGATCTTTCATATCGATTGCCTGGAAAATGGGACAAACGATCATCGATAACCTCAAATATACTTACAAGCTTTGAAAACTTGCTTCTTTGTAACTAGAATTGGCCGCCTAAGCTATTAAACACCGTTGGTCTATTTTCTTTAGGGCTGACTGGAATATAAACTCTGCGAAAATTATTCAAGAACCATTGAAGCTTCAAAGTAGAACATTACTTTGTTTGTTTAAGCCATTCCAGCTGGAACTCTTAAAAATATCATTGGAAATATTAGCATAGAAATGAATTTTGGAGATATCCTTATTCTAAGATGTTACTCAAAGAAGTACTCGACCTTTCGTATAGATGACGGTTGTCATTCGACCAAGCTATAAAGGAGGGATATAAACGAAATTTCGTTAGAGTATTCGTAATAGAGTGGGTTGGTTTTTCAAGATCTGTTTCTCTAATACTGCGCTTCGTATTATCCAGAAGAAAGAAATAGTACTGAGTATATGCAGGTGTTGGATCATACATAGTCTGCTGCCATTTTTAACTGAAAATTGGGAGCGAAACATACACTTTTATGCATGAAAATGTCCAAATTCATACAAATCGTCAGATGAAAGCCTATTTGGAAGCATGTTCAGTGGTTATATTGGACTAGCCAGCCTGCTCACTGGACCTTAATCCTATAGGAAATTTATGCGACGTACTAGCCATGCTATTGCTAGTCAAGTATGTCCGTCTGTATGGCTGGCTCATGCCTGCTATTTTTTAGATAACTTTTAACAATGAGTTATAAGGATTAAACATTTGCAGGCTAAACTTATTCAGATAAGTTCTTGAGAAGAACAAAAAATTTAATAAAAAAGAAAAAAATAATAAAACTGATTCCAGAAGTAGTGAGGTGAATGAAAGGTTTACAGTGAGTTTAAAGATTATATACTCCTCTCTGAAAAGAATCCTCTGCTGTCTTTTTTGTTTACGTTCCTGGAGTCATCAGACTAGCTGTTTAGGGTGGCCTCCTAATCTTTCTAGTTAGTCTGTGGTGGGCTTTTTAATGACGTACTTAATTTCAAAGACTTTTAAATGCTTCTCTAGTTTTGCGCTGCGTATGCAACAGAGCGGTACTGTTAGTGTGCGGCGGATGTTCGCCTGCGGAACGCATATTGTATTGAGATATATTTGTACCCCATAACACCAGGTAGGTGCGATGATGGCATTGTAGATGTGCACCTTGTTGAGAAGTCAGTTTTAATTGTTAGTCCTAGTATATAGGGATTTTATGACCGCTTATTGTAGGTTCCAATCAGCTGACCCAGAAGAAAGAACTCATGGCATTCGTCATGCCTGAGTTCATGATTGTTGCGCACTTAATGAGACTTTTACCAATATTCCCCCTTTCAACCCATTTGCCAAGCGTGTGTGGTCTGCGAATGTGCTGGTGGGGAAGTCCTTAAATTTTTACATCGCAATGATACTTTCATTGGACTTACCGGAAGTGAATAGTGGGAACAAGGTGGAACTTGTTACGCTTCACTTAGCAATAACTGCGCAAATCCTTTTCGTGTTGGACTTCCTACTGCTATATTTTTTTTAGTTGCATCAACGTTGCAAACCGTGTCGCTAGCTAAGAGCTAACGATCTACAGTTAACGAATCGCTAGTGCATTGGGAACTCGAGTTATCAGTCGAAGAACTGTGAAGCGAGTTGAAGCTGCTTCAGCACTTTCTTTCCAAAAACTGTTGGACAGACGCTCAGCTCACTTATGATTTTTTTTTTAACTCAAAAGCTAACAAACCTTAATTCGTTGTCTAAATTTAAGTATCAACTGTCAAATTAAATGTTTTTTGATTACATTTTAAGATTTTTTTAGTCCTTTTTCATATTTATGCAGCGCATAAACACTTCGACTATACTTTGTATAGAAAGGCGTTTGTTTTTCAAAGTGTTCGCTTTTGAGTCGTTATGATTATGACCAATTTTCTGCAGGATATGTACACACACACACACACATGCACTCAGATATGTGTGCGTGTGTGTATCTGTAAATTACATTTAGAGCGCGCGCTGCAAACGAGAGAGAGAGAGCCAAGCCATTGCAGTGCAGTGATTTTTCCCCCTACGGCTTTTTATTGATTGTTTTATGCGATTATAATGTAATAATGCCTTAAATACAAGTTAGTTGTTGCTGCTTGCTGCACAAAGACGCCAAAAATTGGCATCAACAGCGCCAAGTAACAGCAACAGCAACAACAACAGCAACAAAGTACAGAACGTCTGCTGGTACTCAAAAAAGCATATATCTAAATGAAATATAAGCACAAGCCAGACAACAGCCTCCCACCGCCCAACTCCTACACATACACAATCACACACACACACACACATACACACACACACTCTCTCTCTCTCTGTCTTGCGCTTGTATGCTCGCATATTTTCGCACTTATTGTATCTTTAGACACTTTGCACACCCATTCGCTGACCGCCGTTTGTATCTGAGAAAAACTTTTGATTGGCAAAATGAAATTTTATGTGTATTGCTGCGCGTCTGCGTCGTCATCGTCGCATCGCGTCGCGTCGTAGTCGTCGTCTTGGCCAAAATTGCCAACATTTCTTTATTGGCATCATTTATTGTCCTTGCCGCACCCACTCCAACCAACCCAGCACTGCCGACCGACCGACCGACCGACCGACCGATACTATTATGCTTATTATCGCTACGCAAAAATCTATAAACGCTGCGCGAATAACACTCAACTCAATTCAATTAATTTTCACTTGAATCGAGTTTGAATTTTGTGTTGAATGCGTAAATGAATTTTCTCAACTTTATTCTATTTTTTTTTCGTTGTTATCTTTTATTCAGTCTATTTATTTAGTTTCTTTTCTTTTCTATTTGCTTCGCTTTCAATTTCTAAATAGAAATCAATAAATGGAAATAGAATATGAAAAATCTTATCGCAAAATATAAATGCATAAAAAAATATAATTTATGTAGTAAAATGTGATAAACTTCTTTCGAATGAGATACTTTTTCTTTGTATTAGGGCGTGAGATATATTTGTGCAGCACAATCAGATACATATTTTATTTAATTTTTTTCAACTAAAAGTTTGTAATGCATTAAAGTTGTCATCGTAGAGGGCTTATATATGTATATATTATTGATTAATTCGAATAAGTTGAGATGAGCTAGCCATGTCCGTCTGTCTATTCAACTGTCTGTCTATCCATATGATAGTTGTTCTGTTCTGTTATTCAACTAAAGCTGGGGAATTAAGCTTTTTTTTTCATTGAATCAAAATAAAATATTCAAAATAATATGCAATGTGCTGTACTTAGCGTAGCTACTATACAAACTACCAACACAAACTACCAAAGGAAACTAGCCGACAATTTTGACTCTTTGTATCTAATTTATTATACCTCGTACTCATAGGGTTATAGCATAAGATTGTACAAATGTTTATAACACGCAGATGAAGGCTAGACAGACTCCATAAAGTATATCTAAACTTGAACAGTATCAAAATTCAAGTCCATATAGTCATGTCCGTCCGGACGTTTGACTGTCTTTCTGTATGAGCATCAAGAACTTGGGGACTATAGGAGATAAAGCCTGCAAGTTTTGATATTTAGATGTTCCAATTCCTTCTTTAGATCACTTGTATTGAATGCATGTGCTAACCCCTCTTTATAAGGTGGAGTTAACGGAGTACCATGTATGTACATCCACAATAAATTCTGAGTTTTTGTATAAACAAATTTTATTGATGTTGTTAATTTACCCCAAATTGGTGTACCTTACATTATTTCTTACGAAATATTCCATTTAGGTCTAACTCAGATCACTAGAAGGTATAGCCTCCATATAAATCTGTTCCATTTTTTTAGGATTTTGTATGAAAAAATTTTTTTCTTTTTCTTAATTCATCTAGAAAAGCTGCATTTAATGTATTTTGCATCAATACTAAGAAAACATTTCCATTACGGTCTAAATTGCACCACTAGAGGTCAACAATAACCGCCTCTCCTACAAGCCGATATAGACATGTCCGTCTGTCTGTCTGGTTTTTCATATGAATATCGAGAAGTTGAAGACTTTATAAGATGCAGCATTCAAGTTTGCATATTTAATGTCTCTTATTGCTTCTTCAAATCACTTATATTTAATTAATTTGCCGACCCCTTTTCTAAGAGGTATTCATATAAGCCTGCTACTTCTTACAGAGTTTAAATGTGAAAACAATCAATTGTTCTTATTAAATTAGCAAAAAAAAAACAAATTTGATAAAATACTTCATATTGGTTTATTTCGGACCACTGGAAGGAAAAGATCCTTTACAAAACTGCTCTCCTTCCTGGGGTTTTGTAAGAAAAATATTTTGTTGTGGCTTAGTTTAGCTTGCAACGACACATTTGGTGTTTGATTCAGATGGAAATATTTCGCACATAAAAATTGATGGTTTAGGGTATCTTGAAGTCGAGTACAATCGACTACAGCGTTCTTATTTCCTTTATATTGCAGTCACGAACGACTAGGTTTATGGTCCGAACAGCATAGTTTGTAGTAGCGACAGTAAAAAATACTTCTGCGCCGCATTGACCTTAAGCAGCAACCGGAAGCCTGGTCAGTTAAGAAAAAGTAGATTAGATTGGTCAAGTGATCAACATGCTTTCATCTACTTCCCAATTAGCGACTTAATTCTTATAGCGATTGGACAGTACAGTTTGTTGCTAGCTGTTGCTCAACACCTAATATGGCTATCAGCTGCATTCTAAGTTCTATCCGTACTCCTACACCTACTTTTACTTCACGAACAATTACATCACCATTAGTTGCTGCTTCGTTCGGCTCCGTTTGTGTAGTTCACAACACAGCCACGTTATGTACTCCATTGTACTTCATTTTTATTGCAAACTAAATTCCTTATTTCCAATCCACACTTTAAAAAAAATAAATTCAAATCATCTACTTATACATGCAGCTGCTATGTCTGCTAAGAAGACAAATGATATTCGGAAACAATATTAAATACTTCTGACAGATCAAAATTAAGGGAACAGCTTTCATTGGAAGAACGAATATCAACCATTATCACCTGATGAGGCCTTAGCTTTTATTATAGAAAATTGGTTATCCAAGCAGCAATATGACAAAATACGCTTAAAGAATATTGAAAAGAATTCCAATACATATATGTATATCCAAGCTACGAAAAGTGAAGAAGATATAAGCGTCTGAGAAACTGTTGCAGAAGTGACGCTGCAGAACTTACTTGACCATACTGCATCTCGGATAATTTTATATGAAAAAACCAGTATTTGAACAATTTTTTAATATAAACAAATTAAAGCTAACAGTAAGCTTTAGTTTTTGACGGTTAAACTAGTTGAACCCGAACCAAATTGCCTGGACAAATCTTTGTTTGTTATAACAAATGGTGGATCAACATGGATGAATTATTTGGAGAAACCGGTACCCACAATCCGTTAAACATTGCAGGCCGCTAAAACTAGAGTTCATAAAAGAAAGTCAGGATCACATTTTGGATTCACAAGCACGTATAGATGCTGAAATAAAACACTTAAAGCCATTTTTTATGCGGCGGACTAAAGGAAATTAGAAGTTGTCTTGGGTCTTACACATGATGCTCATCGATGGTAAGGTGTTAAATACTTTAACTGGCACTAAATCAACACAATCAGTTCCTATTTGCGGTGCTAGGCCAAAGGACTTTTTGAAAGAAGCAGTTCAAGTCAAAACCTAATACCTTTCAGTACGGAATTAGTTCTCTTCACGCATGGATACGGTTTTTGGAGTTCGTTCTGAACATATCATAACGCGTCGGTTTCCAGAAATGGCGAATCAGTACGGCATCTGACAAAGACATTGAAAGAAACGTTGGAGGAATTAGTGGAATATATGCTCCGTTATGACATATGATTAGTAGCCGTGACAGAAGCTAAGCTTATTAGGAGGACGAAAGTATCCTAGGTCGTTCAAATTCAATTGCTTATAAAATCGTCATTTATTATCTGATTTTGATGAAGGAAAGATGATGGACAGACGTACATGGCTATATCGACTCCTTTATCACTCCTGACCATGATGGAGTTTATTAATGGTATTGCATATAAGATTCGTACAACCAACACAAATTAAACTTTTACGTATATCAAGTTCTTTTGTTTGCAAAAGATCTACGAAGCGATTTTCGTTTGTGTTTATTCGGTTTATCTCTTTTCAAAGACCAGCAAAAGTCTGACATCATGTTCAAATCATAAACATTGAGATATCTTCTCTCGAATTCTTTCAAATCTTGTTTAAAACTTTCATCCATGCTGTTCACTGAAGTCCTCAAGATTTTCAGGGACTTAATTAATGTGTGAATGGAGGAAATGAATCTTTAAATTCATTACATTACATCTTTTGATAGTTTTTGAACAGTCTTGTTTGTTATTTCGCAGAAATTTCTTTTGAATTTCTGTAAAATTAGTCCAAAATGCTTTCTCATTACATATCATTCTCATTTCGAATTATTCATCTTTAATTAGTTCTCTTATTTAAGTGCCATCGAAAATTCCTTCATTTATTTTGAGAAATTTCTCAAATAAATACATGAAAGCATCGCTCTCTGATATCCTCATTGTTTGATAATCTGTTACATGTTATGGGTAATGAAATGTTTGATGTGTAATGGTTGGAACATTCTCCTTTTTGTGTCATTTAGTCATTTATAAGACCTTTAACCAACCCTTTGCTTTAGAGAAGAATTTCCGCAATGGGACGATCTTGATAACGATAAAAAGTCACTGGAGTATCTAAACCTAAACAATTCTTCTCCTTTAATCTAGGAGCTTTGAGTTCAAAAATTTTCTTTTTATAATTTTGCATCTTGAACCCAATCATTTAACTCGTCTTAAGTACAAACCCTTGGTATTTCCAGGTTGATCATTTTCTGAATTTTGTAATTCATTCAGCTTGTCATGTTGCTAAAAAAAAAAGGTATGGAAATAATCTTCCAGGCAAAAATACAGAATTAGTCTACACAACTTCAGAAAATAAGTTCGGAGGTCACAGACAAACAGTGGGAGATCCATTTGCTTCAGTATAGAAAAGGTAACTAATACAGCGAAATTTCGAGCTTGTAAAATTAGAGAAGCACAGCTCAAGTTCTCAAAATTCAGCATTATATAATTACTCCCAAGAAGCTTCAATCGCAACGGACTCGTTTGAGCGCCACAAATATAAGCAAATACGTCTTAGTCAGCAATCTATGTTTAAGGTATATCTGTCGCACGATTACCTGCATTTAACCTGGGGAACAGCATGAGGCTGTAGACTAACCCAAAGCCGGAAAATAAAGTCACGTCGAACCACACAAGTACAGGTCCTAACTTGAAAATGATTTTACTAATTGCATTCATCTGTTTTTTTTAATTTTCTAATACTTTGTAGAAGATTATTATGGACAGAACCGTCCGATATGTAGCACAGATAGCAATTCAGATTTTTATTTAAATTTAAAATTTCCTTCATGATTCGCAAGCAGTTTTTGTCGTTAAGTCAAAAAAAAAAAAAAAAATTAAATTACTTTATGATTCGCAAACAGTTTTTGAAGTTAAGTATAGAAAAAAATTTAAAAATTTTATTTCATTTCTGCTGAACACATTGATACAACTACTGCATCCCCAAATAAAGGAAGGTGCAAACACTGCACACACTAGTAGCTACCATTGCGAAGGCAATATATCACAAAGAATGTATTTAAGGAGCATTAATAATAGCATTTAATACTGTTTCAATGGAAGCAATAATGCTTAAATGAGTAAGCTCCTGTATGCATAAACTGTGGAGCTCCAAACCATGGCGAAAGAGGCACTTCTCAGGGCTTACAAACGAAAGAAAACATTCTGGCAAGTTCAAAGTCATCTGAATACGACGGAATTGCCATAGCAACAGTCAAAGCACTTGCCGGAAAATGTCGTGCATATTTGCAGGCGAGCACCTGCTACATATGTACATTTCGGATCACTAGACAGCATATGCCTCATATTAAAGTAAGTCTCAAAAGTTCCTGCCATATATAACACTTTATTTTATTAAACACTCAGCTGTGCTATTTTTTTTTTTTTAATGCATATTAAAGTTCCATAGACACTACCCATTATTTTCGTACTATTTAGTGTTGACCTCATTATTCGTTTTGCATTTGAAATAAAAAAGTGTCTTATCACAATGCATTCTTCACTTTAAATGGCTGCCAAAAAAGCATCTATTCACGTAGGTAGCTAAAAAAATTGGCAGCAATCCTTTGAAACAAAATGTTTATAGCACAAAAACAATTTAGCCACAAGGCGCTGCCTACTTATCACCCACGTTCGTATAGCAATTTTGTTAGAAATGCGCAAAAAAATAAAATAAATAAGGACTAAATAAATTTGTATTTATGCCACATCTAAAGAATTATTAGGTACACCAAATTTAGAGTCTCTAAGTCTTTCAATTACTGAGAAAGAAACACAACTTCAATTAGAGCGACTGAGCGAAGCTTTTAGTTCGTTAGCTCTCGGTGTAGTCAGTTGGAGTTTCTGGTTTTGCACTAGAAATGTTATTTCCGAATTTTCATGTCTGAGCAAAATACCCATGTAATGATGTCATGTATTTTGATCAATGTTATAAGGCAGTCGGAAGCGTGCATTACTTGACCGTACAAGTTATGAAGTGAGTTGTATATTAAAAATGAGGTTTCAGCGGCAGAAAATGCTTCTATCAGGTGGTGTTCCAATTCAAGTAATAATGTAGGAAAGCCATTTGCAAACAGTGCAACAGTGCCTCTTCATAATACAATGATGTGCCAGAGCAGCACAGAGCGATTTTGTAATACAAACGAAGTTCTTTGTTCTTTTTGCTCATTTTGTTTTGCTAGTTGCTTCACTCCGCACTATGAACCTGGAACTCTACTTTATTACGTTTCCTATTTATCAATTTTTGTTTCTGCAATTTTTGGCATATTCCGACAACTCTCCTACTATGCGGCAATATTTTTATGTTCCATGGGAGTTAGTTTGTTTTTAGTATAAATTTCAACCAATAGCACGTCTGCTCTTGAGGCATATAAACCAAATTTTGGTCTTAACCTTAAAATTTAAGATATTAAGGCTAACATCTAAACTTTTTTTTAATTCAGTATCGATGCCAGTAGTTTGGCCTGTAATCTTATCACTCACAAAAAAAAAAAAAAAAAAACAATGCCCATGATGTATCTCCATCGTTGCTTCTTTCGTATTCATTTCAACTTCTTGAAAAAACCATTTTGTACCACCTTTTTATCAAAATTGGTTTTTCTCCTTGAATGAAGTCTCTTCGTCAAACGTTTCTCTATCTTACTTACACCATCTTAAGCCATATATTAAATTCTGGCACGCAGTGGAGAAGTTCTGCAGGCTATTTTTGTTTATATTTTAAATTAGTTTGTTCCTTAAGAATAACATCTTCGTTAAGAAACACTACAGCGAAGCTAGTGTGACATAAGAATAATTTTTTTTTTATTGATTTTTATATTCTCTCGATTGAATCCTTGATACTTCAAGGATTTGAGTCTATGCAGCCTGATACACTTTTGCTTATTTATATACGCTGCCTTGTGGTACTCCAATGTGAATTTGAGTTCCGGTCGTACTTCAGGCTGCCACATTCGTTTGACAACCTAGAAAGGCAAACTGATTATGTTTGATCTATTGCTCCGTGGTGCTTCCTGAACAACAATTGGTAATCTGGAATCATATTTCGTAATAATCGGTTCAGATAGTTCACTTTTTTCATCAAACTCATATCCTGAAAATCATATCCTGAAGATTTTCGCGTTTTAACCTCTGCTAATGTAATAGTATGCATTTGAAAAGCTGCAAAGATCAACATACAGGCATGCTCCCGTTTCTCCAGTTATGGTTAGGTAGAGAATGTGAATTTTTTGTCGGCAAAGAAACGTTCCAAACGTTTCCGGGAATTTGTGAATTTCAGTAGTGCAACAGTAGCGGCTCGGGTGCTCCAAGACAGAATGCCATTACTTATTTTCAGTGTCTATATTTGACAGCACCTGCAACAGCTGGCATCAACATGCAGCAAATGATCAACAGTCGGTTGCCGGATTCTCGTACTTAATGTCGATTGTCTGTGGAAGTAATTGCAAATCATTCAGATTTGTGCGATCATATTAATCTCGCACGAACATGTACCCGTCTTCGTAATATATTCAAATTGTTGTTCCGAACGCTGAAGTTGTCGGACTTGGAAAGCCTGATCTTGTCGGAGAAACCGTCTGGCTGGTAATTTTATACACATGCAAGGTGAAATTTCGAATCGGTCCGAACATGAATGAATGAATTGAAAGATTATTTCTACACAGATTTGCTGAAATACAAACTTGTCATATTTAACATTTCTAATTAAACTTTCACTGATCCATCAACGAATGTCTTCAAATGTGAAACATTTTTATGCAACCCCCCTCAGCGACAAAAGTCACACATCAATCTTGACTTCTTCAGCAAAATTTTATACAAAAAAAAAAAAGAAATAAACTTGTTAATCTACGCAACTAAAACCCTCAAAAAGCTATTAAGTATTCCTGTTCTACATGGTATCAAATCGCATTTGTCGCATTTTGTTGGCATTAAAATCGAATTACCAGTAAATCCAAACCGCACACTTCCGGCTGACTTCATTCATGCATGTCTGTCCGTCTGTCTGTCCCGTCTATCTGTATGCATTCAGTCAGTCATTCATTCATTGACTCATTGCTACAAATCCGAATGCTGAATGTCGAAAGTCGGCGTAAAGTGGCCGCAAAGCGATGCGTAAATATTTACAAATTATTTCAATAGGTCTTCTCATACCCTGCAATCTACTATACAAATAGTATGCCACGAGCCATATAAACAACCCTCTTATGAAGTCGGGAAAAATAAATAGATGCTGACGCGGCAGGATAAACAGGAGCAGTGCTAAGCATCCTGAGAAAAGCCAAAACAAAACGAAAAAAAAATGCACGCAAAAATGTGAAAAACCAACAACAACAAATATTAACGAAAATTAAAGGGGGAAAAAATGTGAAAGATGATCGAGCTGCGATAGATCAAAACAATCACAACGAAAATCTAATTAATGTGACAGGCGTGAAGCGCCTGCTGCCCTTGCTGGCTGGCTGGCTGGCTGGCTAAAATAGAGCAGCGCGAGAAGTGGGCTACATTTGTGGGGGAGGGGGAAGCGTTAGCGCAAATCGGTTTCAGATTCCGTATATTAGTGGCGTCGATAAATATCGGCGCAATGCACGAACAAACGCAGCACTGCAGATTGACAGTGAGATAGACAAACAGATAGACAGACGGACGGACAGACAGACAGACGGACGGAGAGAAAAGTAGACAACCAAAGAGACAGTTATACAGTTACATATGTATGTACGTGTAGATAACAGATAAATACACTTAGAGAATTCTTTGTATAACACAATTGTATACAAATTTTATGCTCTTTTTTGTTTGTGCGTGCATCACATATAAGTCACACATTGCATATAAAATCTAAAAATTGAAAGATAAGAAGAAGAAGTTAGAGTAACATTTAACGTTTATTTCATCAAAATCGAACTGCAGAGTCATAAGATATTTGTGTTCAAATATTAAATAAATTTCTAAGCTAAAAATTGTAAGCCAAATCGGTCGGACAACGCTCGGCCAATTGTGCTGTCCTATAGTTGGAATGCTGCATACATTGCTGCATTTAATACTATTCATCTGGACATGCCATTTCCTTGAATAGTTCTCTAGTAGTGATGGATAATTCTGAAGACTACAGCGGCTCAGAATGCATACATCATCGTGGTTTGATATGAGTCCCTCAGATGTTGGGAGCTCAAAACCGAAGAGATTGAAAAGTCACAGTCCAAGTACGCTGCCTTAAGGGACCCCAGCACACGCGAAATATTTTAGGCAGACACTTTTTTTTACGAAAAACTTAGTAACGCAGCTTTAAGAAAAATGGAGCAGAAAGAGTATGCTTTATTTTCTAGAGCAGACCGTTGTGCCATACTCTATCGAAAGATTGCTGAATATCGTCAAGACAGCATTACAAAACTCTTTGCTATCAAATGGTGAACTGGAACTGGTTATCTGGAAATAGACCTTTGGAAGCTAATGCTTAGGATAATCTGCTGGCGAAGAGTCTTTGCTAAACTTTCTACAACGACGAAAGAAGACTGATTGGTCGGTATGATTCAGGCTTACTTTCCGGTTTGCCGGATTTATGGATCATTGTTATCAACGCCGTTTTCCAAGCCGTAGGAAATTATTTCAAAGTATTGTATTATAGAGAACACTTAAGATGGCCTTGCATATTCCTACATAAGAGTGCGCGTAGTTCAGAGCTTAGTGAGTACAAACCACGATCATATCTTAAAGGTTTGATCCTATGCCGACAAGATTTAGTTGCTGCTTCAAATACTTTCATGGAAAATAAATCAAATGCGAAGTCTACATATACCATAAATAGAGTTAAGCTCTATATCCGGTTAAATTTCATTGTTTAGATATCTCTGAAAAGCACTTAAATTTGAGCTGGAACCTACAAGCCTCATCAATGAAGGGTAAGTCATGGCTGCTGCATCAATCGTAATGATGAGAGGTAAATGGTTCGATATCAGGTTCATGTGCTCTTCAGTATTTAGTTTCGTACATCTCAAGGTCAAGACATCTTGGCTGGTTATTTGCTTCGGTTCCAAAATATTGGCGGTAGAAAACAGGACATAATCCGGCAATTCCTTAACTCTGTTTTCACCTCTCAGACTAGCCCATAAGCTGTACTAAGCATTGAAGTTATCGCACACAAGATTTTTAACAGTCCAGTCCTCCAGAAAGTGAGACAAACTCGATTGAACCTAGGAGGGCAATAAATGGCTCCTGGAGCTGTTTCAACTATTGCTGGTGCGAACGGCTTTCATGAAAAAGTGCTGAATGTTACTCCTTATGATGAGTTGGGGGTGATTAGCTGCGGTTGAGCTATACCCGTAAATTTTGGACGTACTGCTATCTGATGAATGGGGTTCACTTAGTAGCTATTCATAGAGCTTATAAAATATTGCATTAATGAATCATACAGAACCTGCAATTATTGCCTACCTGCACTTATTGAAATATTTCGAGTTTAAGGAGTATAAAGCTCACGGAAACACAAATTATGTTATCGACTCGACTTGTTATAGTTGTTAAACGCCTCGGTGTTGGTCATTATTATAGAGAGACAATCCATTGTTACCTAAATAGACAGCAGGGACGATTTAAAAACGAATATATTTACTTAAGCTTTAGGTTACTGAAACCACGAAAATTTTAAAAATGAAAAGATTTTTTTTTTTTTGAATTCTGTCACATAAAGTAGATGGGTCGAGGTAATGTTTGGCATTGGTTTAACCAAATATGATCAAGTTTTTCTACCTTTCTATATTTTCTCATTCTTTGCTGATATTTTTTTTTGGTGACAATGGCGATGATAGCTTTGCTCTCTTCGTTGTTGCTCAAAACCAGAGAAGCGAGAGCGCGCTCACTAAACACTTCCATGAGCCAAACGCATTGAATGCATTTTTTCACTTGGCTCTCGCCGTGTGCACATTCTCAAATTATTGCCTGAAAATGAACACGATTACGAAGTTATTAATGGCTATTAAAATACGCCTTGCGCTGTATACATTTTCTTGTGATAGGCAAGAACTATGTGCGACTGCAATAAATGATTGTTTTCGCGAGATCCTTGTGAAATAATTTTAAAAGCATTTGGCTCGCGAAAGTGTTTTGCGATCTCCATGGGCGTCCTCTCTGCCTACTTGTACAATATTTTCAACATGATGCTCACAATACTCAAAAGCAGTTGAAATTAATGTAACGCGGTTTTATGTGGTCTCCCAACAGTGGTTTCTTGAAGAAAACTTTAAACTTTTAAGATAGATCAAATAAAATATAGTTGTAGTTGATATAGACAGGTCCGTCTGTACGCTATGCATATGAACAACGAGAACTTGAAGACTAGAACAGATAGAGCCTTCAAATTTGCATATTAATATTCACTTATTCATTCTTTAGAACATTTGTATTCAATAAACGTACTAACCCTTCCTTTCTAAGCGGCGTTTGGCACTTAGCATGCAAACATGCTCCGGGCACTGAGTTTTTGTATAAAAAATGTTTATTGCTGTGGAGAATTTGGCTATAAAAACCAAATTTTTCGTCAATACTTAAAAAATATTCGATTTAAGTTCAAATAGCACCTATAGAAAGTGTAGTCCTCAGACGAATCTATCCCAACTTATTGAGATTCTGTATGAAAACTATTTGTTGTATTTTTTATACAACTAGAAAGATAAATTTTTTTTGTATTTTGTATCAATTCCAAAAAAAAAAATAATCCATTAGGATACAAATCCACTAAATGGGTTAGTCCGTCTGTCTGGTTGTCCTTACGAACACCAAGAACTATAAACTATAAGAGAAACAGCCGTACTTCTTCAGATAACTAAAATCCTTAGAACATGCTAAGGGATAGTATCCAAAAAATCGTGTCATTACCTTATGAGTTTTTGAATAGGGAAACCTTTTTTTCTTTGTATATTATTTTGTTTTGTCTTACCTCATTCCTAATAAAACTTTCATTATATGATCATATAGTACCACTAAATGGGGTAAAAATCGAAAGCATTTTCTGGGTTTTCCTTTAGCTTTAATTTATTTAATAATCGCAATAAATATCCCACACGAATAGGAGTACATCTCCCCATAAGCAAGCATGTACAAACTCCAAACACGCACTTGATAGAGAACTTAGATATTCAGCTAGAAATAATCACAGGAAATTCATTTAAAATTTTCTGTGTATACTCTCCTGGATCCTCTGCCAAATCCCTATCAAACTTTTGCAGTCTTTCAAACAACACTGAGCATATAAAAGAATCGTTGAAGCCAGACTTATTGAATGAAACTGCATAGAAGGCCACTATTTACTAGGTGAAGATCTCAACTGCCGAAACAAATTGCAACAGAGGAGATGCAGAGAAGCTTTCAGAAAAGGGAAAGATGCATACTTAATGCTGATCCCAGAATTTGAGCTGTTTTTAGTACTAGCACCAGGCACACAACCGCGGAAAGCTCCAGGATACGATGATATTGATAGTAGGACTGGGAATGCTCCGTTTGTTCAAGCCGTGCTGTACCTTGTACTCTTATTCTATTCTATTGTTTGTTGGAATGTGTACACTTAAAATCGTTAAAGGTGAAGGTGCGCTTCAGCAGCATATATGTCGAAGGGATCCTTTAAGTTCAGTAGCAAGTGCCTCTTCAGCGGCATCTAAGTCAGGCTCGGCAGCTCTGGGTGTAGAGTCTTTGGTCTTTTGTTTCTGGTCTTCTTTCTGCTTGGGCTGCTGTTCTTTGCCAACAGAATCGTGGCCTGAAATTCAGCGTACTTTTTGGAATCGAATGCGAGTGCAACCTTGCGCAGTTCGAAGTTCTTAACAACAGCATGAATTGGTGGCTGTTTAAGAATGATGACTAATCAACGGAAGATGTGCAAAAGATGGTTATAGGCAAAGGTCTTGCCAAACACAAATTTGTCGGCAATTGGGCAGCAATGAGCGTTTTGTATGTGCGGAAGTTTCCGGGTTAAGTGTAAAGAGTTACAGTTGCCGGAGAGCTTTAGATGTGCCGGCTGGAACGCATGCTTCGTACAGAGGTCTTATTTGCAAATTAATAAATACTGATACCTACACTTAGTTTGAGGGGTCTCAGCGGTCTGTATACAGGGGTCACATGCTATATAATTTTTTTTTAGTTGATTAAAAATCGAATGCTCCAACGTTCCCATATTTTTTCCAATTAATTTCCACCACTAAATTTTTTTGAGTGTAGCATAAATAAATGCTATTCTTGCATAGATGGACAGCTCGTGATAGCGAATTCTGAGCGACATTTATTCGTTCTTTGGTTCGACTGTCAAAAGCGCAATGACAAACGCTGCTTGTCACCTTCTAGTTGTGTGCCCTGGCTCTTGCTGTTGCTATACGAACTCATCCCTTGCAACAAATCAAAATCAAAAAAAAAAAAAAAAAATGTATCTAAAACGCAGCACTCACTAGACACAGATTTGAAGTGAAGATGTGATAAGATAATAATATCGAAATGCCTGCAATGTGAAGCCCAGCCGTACATCAGACAGATCCAGTTACATGCTTGACGCAGTACGACCTTCATTTGTGGCTCATTCGCGCTTTATTAGATTTTCGGGTGTGTTTAATCACACCGAATAATTAAATGTCGATTTTACGGATACCAGAGTACTCAAACAGATAGACAGACAGACGGACAGACGAACGTTTGAATGTGAATGTATCTACTCTACAACACAACCAGTTTGCGCCTGACCAAACGAAACGAAACGCAACGCAACGAAACGAACCTAAAGCCACAATAAACCATTTGAGAGTGTATGGCACGTGTGTGACATGAGGCATTAGCATTAAGACTTAATTTAAGTGCTTATCGTGCCGCACAAATCTCCTGCTGCCCAATGACATATTCCCATTTTGAGTCAGCCTCTACGCATTCAGATTCATCCACACAAATTATATAATGTTTACCCATGGCTGTTGCGTTCTCCTTCTCGCATATTTCAATTCCGAAAATGTTCATTCATTTATTTTCAATACACAGCCTGATGCGATTCGATACGATTCGATTTGAATTCAATGTGTCAGCCCTCATGTGCCCCGATGTGCTGCCTGCCCCCATTATGGCCATATTCCACAGCGCCACGTGCCACCTACAACATAAATACAAATTTTTTATTATTGATGTACGAGCATAGACAAATCTGTGCATTTGCTGCTGGCAACCCCTTTTGCTAAAGCATTTCTAACTGCTTAAAATTAAATACCATGGGCCAGAATGTTTAAGTTTGTTGGGAAAAATAAAATAATTGTATAAACCAAAGCTAAAATCGCGAATATAAACTACAAAATAGGGCATGAAATGTTCAGTTTTAATAATTCTAAGCGTAATATGAAAGTTTTATCATTAAAAAAGCACGCCAAACCTTCTAGGAATATCACCAAAGTATTTAAAACCAAAAGACACTTTATTCCTTGCCTTTCTGATGGAGATTTAGTGCCATATTTGAAAGCTTACACATAATTACTTCGCCATTTTCAAACACATCTCACAAAGAAATAAAAATTCCAATTTCCAGAGTCTGCGGAACCATCCAGATGTCAAAGCTCATGGCGGAACTGCAATGCTCATTAGAAGTCGCATTAGATACCAATCTCTACAATGCCTTGTAGCCCACATACTGGCCTGCAGATCCAATGAAACTTTTAGGTCTCATGGACATTGCAATAACATGAAGAATTTGTGGTTGTTTAATATCTACTGAATCTCTTGCAGATCAAAATCGATATTAAAAACTCCATCAGTGCCCTGAGTTCTGTTTTTACTCCACACCACACCACACCACACCACAACCAACCACACCCCACTTGATGAACCACAAGGTCACCAACAGTCATATTTAGCGGCTAGTTATGACGAAACGCCGTCTGAGACACTGCCATCTAAAATCTTTAACCTTTACATCGAACTTCTTTCTATAAAAATATATTAGTTTCCCTTATGAAAAGCGCGAGCGGACATTTAACCATTGGCTGTAGTCACTATACCCATAAGAGACCAACATAAAAGACGAAGAAGTTTTTGCCACTCATCTATGAAATGTTTTTAGCCAAATCTGCCAACAAATTGTTCTCTCTTATGACAAACTACTCTGAACCCTTCATTCAAAAAGGCTGCAGGTCTTGATATAATTTTCCCAAAATTTTATCTGGGAATTTCCCGATTTAACGCTATTTAGAAATGCGAACATTTTCAACTAAATGGAAGAACACATGTTCCCGCAACCCGAAAAAAATACACTGGCACCCTGTTATATAAGCCCATAAGTCTACTATTCGGCCTATTCAAACTATTTGAAAAAATGTTTCTTATTGTTGCGCAATGTTCTCGATGATTTGATCGCGTTTGGCTCAAGTAAAAATTGTTCCCCAAAATACACACAAAATACCTGTGCAAAAAACTATTGAAAGTACGACAGAAGTCTGAAATAAAATATGGTGTACTCCAAGGCAACGATCTCGGTCTTGTGTTACGAGGGTTGCTACATATATTTCTAGCCTAACCATGAAGAAGGGTAATTTATGAGGAAAAATCGCTTTATTGTTTTTCTAAATATTCACCATTAAGATCGATTGCATTCGGTGGAACCATTTTGTAAAGCAGTTCTGCCACTCCAGAAGAGATTTCTCCAAAACATCAACAGCTTCTTCGGGAGTTAAAAACCGCTGTCCGCGTAGCTTATTTTGAATGTGAGGGAACAAGAACAAGTCATTTAGTGCCAAGTCAGGCCTGTACGCCGGATTACCCATCAACTCGATGTTTTGAGCGGCCAAAAACTCATTTGTTACGGCCGAAGTGTGAGAGCACGCATTATCGTATGATTCGTCTTCGTCGGTTGGTTTTCCTCAGTTCATACAGCACTTCAGGTAAACAAATGGTTGTACACCATTCAGAATTGACTGTCTTTCTTTCCGCAAGCGACACGGTCGGATTTCGAGAAGAAACGTGGGATCATTTGCTTCGTTGTGCTACCCGAGCGAGTAACTTTGGTTGCATTTTGCTCGTCTTGAAGAGGACCCAGACGGTCGACTGCTGTTTGGTTTGGGCTCACACGCATATATCCACGTTTCATTACCTGTCACGATAGATTTTGATGCACCTCGCATGAATTCCTTCAGTATTTGCTTGCACCAATCGACACGAGTCATCTTTTGAGCGATTATCAAATTACAAACCTTTCTGACGACCAAATGTTCATGTATTATTGTATGCATGCTAGACATACTAATGCCCAGGGATGCCTCAATCTTACAGTATGTCACATGACGATCCTGCTTTATCAGTTCACACACAGCATCGATGTTTTCTGACTCAACGATCGATTTTGAACGACCTTCACGAAATTTGTCGGTGAGCGAACTGCGGCCTCGATTGAATTCGTTTAACCAGTTTTTCACAGGTGCCCAGGATGGAGCTTCATCACCAAAAGTTGATTTAATTCACGTCGAAAATCGGAATAAATCATCGTTAAATTCCATTTTTTGGGCGATATGAATATTTCTGATGCCTCTAAAGAAACCAATTTGCGCCAAGTGTTCACAGTAAGTTAGGCCTAAAAAATCTCAGACTTTACAATGAAGACGTCAGATTGCATCTAGCAACATTGATTTGTTGCTCAGGCTAGAAATATATGTAGCATCCCTCGTATAGGTTGTGTACAAAACAGACGTACTTAAGCAGATATCGATGTCCAGTAAAAGCAATTAGACAACTAGCAGACTAACTCTTCTCGAGTAGTGGCTAGGCAACTGGCATATAAAATTCTAGGCTTGGTCTGCAAAGTCTTCCTTTACAACTCTCTAAGAAAGCCTATTTGGACGTACAGCGCATAATACAATTATGGGGCAAGGCTAGCGGCAGCAATGTCGATTATGTGCAAAGAGCACAATGGTGTATTCGCAATATTAACCTTCGCATCCAAAAATTCCAATTGCTAAAACTGAAGTAGATCGCTTTAAGCAGATCTATGAATGCAAACTCAAGTCACACCTAAATCCACTCGCAAAATCTCTAATCCTACACAATAACCAAACTGGATTCAGGAGATATAACCTCCCAGCACTATGATGTGCTCTTAGGGCCGCTAGGTAAGCCTCCAACCTGAGAAATAAGTCTAGTTTTACATTAGAAAAAGAGACAGAAAAAGAGACAGAGGCTAGAAATTATATAAAAAAACAGATCTGAGAATTGCATTATATATTACACACATATATTACAAAATTTATATCAGGGCTCAACTGGGATGGCCATGTGGTTGATACAGTTTC